>CM061556.1:247956901-250356901 GCA_030864225.1 Capsicum baccatum var. pendulum
TACTTGTTATGACCCAAAAGGTCATGAGTGACACCCACACTAATCTTCCTGTGGGAGAACCATCTAAATCGAACCATTACCCAAACACTTAATCAATATTAAGATGATATTATTATAAATCAACATAATAACAATAATCCAGGACTAATTACTATTAATACGAAAGTCATAAAAACTAATTACTGAAACCCCCAAGACCCAAAAGTCATCGTACAAGAACTATTAATAAAGATCATATCTAAAGAAATACTCAAAAATAAAGTAAATAAAAAATATTTCATTGCCTGAAAGATGGAAAAGAAAAAATAAGATGAGCCAAATAAGATGACCCATGGCAGCCTGGTGACGGAGTGCTCACCCTTGGATCAAGATTTGCTATCAAATTCTAGAGGTGAGGTCATGTCTGAGTCTCTAAAACACTTTCTGCACTCAACAAAAGAAGACTACAAGGTAGTATCAGTACAGATCACTATGTACTGGTAGGTATCATAGGCCAACTCAATTTAATAGAATGTACACAACATAAATCAAATAGCAAGTAAACAGGCATCGTCACAGAACAAATATTCAATGAATCAACTATACAACAACAACAGGTCAAACAGTACTCACAACTAAGTCACATAACCATCAAGAGTATCAACCATACTGTAAATATCCACAGAATCAACACAAATATGTACATACATGCTATGGGAGTTATTTTTGCCCAAATAGTCATGACCTGCAGGGAACAATCGATGTTCATGTACTGTACCAGTGTGGTACCTTATCCAACATATACATATCCACACCGGCATGGTACCCGATCCAACATATACATATCTGTACCGGCGTGGTACCCGATCCAATATATACATATCCATACCGGCGTGGTACTCAATCCAACATATACGTATCCGTACCGGTGTGGTACCCGATCCAATATATAAATATCCATATCGGTGTAGTATCCGATCCAACATATACATATCCGTACCGGCGTGGTTCCCGATCCAACATATACATATCCGTGCCGGCGTAGTACCCGATCCAACATATACATATCTATACCATTGTGGTACCCAATCCAACATATACATATCCGTACCAGCGTGGTACCCGATCCAACATATAAATATCCGTACCCGCGTGGTACCCGATTCAACATATAAATATTCGTACAGGGGTGGTACTTGATCCAACATAAAAAAGTAATATCAATATCAAATTTACATTATCTCAGAGCATACCACACAGTGTACCAAGTTTACAAGTACACTTAAAGTCATAATTCCATCAAGTAAATTTTCAATAATCATTTATACATGCATTAACAATCCAAACATCAACAATTTCAAGCATGTCCGAAAACCAATCAACAAGTATCCAACTTAGGAGCGTACACACAATTAAGTTGAGTCTAAACTCCAATTAAACCATAACCTACCTCAACCAACAAATTCAATTGTAGTTAGTCTGCAAGCACCTTGCCCTTCCTCGCAACTTTAAAATGTTCAAAATTTGTTCAAATATATTCTTATAAGAGTACGAATCTAACAACAACCTTTTAATTAAATTCTTCCACATTAAAAAAAAAAAAGAAAGAATCTAAGCCTAAAACCTAATTTGTAAAAGAAATATACAATTCCTACGTGATAAGTAATTTTCCAGAAAAAGAAACTCAGACTGGAACTAGGCAGGAACGAAACCCGTACTGTAATAGCATTCATAATGCCAAAGATTTTGCCTGTCACCGTTCCTTAGCCTATGATTTGATTTTCTAATTGAATGATACAATAAGTAATGATTAGTTGTAATCATTACAGTGGATCATACCTGCAGTATATCCTAATTCGTGTATTTCCAATTACATAAAGTAAAGAACCATGCAATTACTTAATTTTTAATATTCTATTGCATTATTGTGTATCAATTAATTGAATCTACTCTAACCTCAAACTATCGAGCACCTTCTCTTCCCAACTTTAATCACGCGCAAGTTGTCTTTTGTGTGCACTTCTGTTACCATTCAAAGTTAAACCTATTAACTTTAATTAATATCAACGTGGGTTATGGGAGAAGAAAAATAGTTTTAGTTTTAACCTATTGTCATTAATTAAATTAATTATTTAAAATGCCCAAAACTTTCAATAATTCCTCAGAATTTGTTCGAAATCCCATAGAAATAAATTAAATGTGTGTGTTTACTAAAAAGTACATTCTGAACCTACTGAAAATATTATGACACTAATTTGAGGTTGTCTCGATTAAAGATTGACCATTATCGTGTTTAACTTTCTCAACTCAATAACCCCGTTTGTGACTTAAATGACTTTCGTGAGTCATAATCCATGTATACAAACTACAGAGAGTGCTAAAATAAAGAAGATGAGAAAATTTCACAAATAATCGGAAGGGTCGTTACATCAGATACCAATTAAACAACCGTTCGTCCTCGAACGGACAAACACAAGACAAGGAGGGAAAACCAGGAATTACCTGAATCCGCAAAAAGATGTGGATACTTGCTACGCATTTCTGCTTCAGTCTCCCAAGTGTCCTTTTCAATAGGACGATTCTTCCATTGGACCTTCACAAATGTAATCTCCTTAGTCCTCAACTTACGGACAGCCAAATACCTAGCCGATCCTATGCTACCCCCACCGCTCAAGACTCAGAAGGTTCAATCAGTATACAACAATACAAGGCATATTCTTCACTCATATATATACAACTGTCCTATACCGGTTGATAAATATAGGTGCATATTGGTGATAGGCTATACGCATGCAGAAATGAATGCAAAGTACACAATCAATATCACAACTCATTATCATAATCATCTTCCTGCCTTGCTGGATATCAACACATCATCAATAGTATCCTCCGGCCCTGCCGGATATTAACATATTATAAATATATCCTCCGGCCTTGCCAGGTATCAATATCATCATAACAGTATTCTCCGGCCTTGTTGGGTGTCAATATCATCACATTAGTCATTACTGAATAACATACACTAAAATACTCATAAGTATAGTCATATCACTATAGAATATCTATCTAATCAATACTTCCCAACTACTCGTTATTAGCTAACCAACACTCATTATAATAGAATCACTAGTTCGCTAGTCATCACTTAACCCCTAGTTATTAGCCTAAACATTATTCTTCACACAATCCTTATTCACGGGATAGAAACTAACCACTATTTATTTAATAGTCAACGTCTAACATCTAGTCAAGGTTCATCACTAGACCAAAACCGTCATTTATCCATCATTCATTATTATCAACTAATCATCCTATATTCGTTAATCATTACTAGACAACACATTACTACTTGTCACCTAACCATATTTTATTAACTGACTCCATTCATTATCTAACAATCGTTTACCAACTAATCCTTGCTTAACTATTCATTGGTTAACCATATAGCAACTATTCAAAGTTATTAACTAGTCAGCTCTTATTACCAACATCTCTTAATATTTAGCCTCATTAACACATATTTCCTCATTTATCGACTTATTGACCTCACAAACTTAGTCATCAATACTAACTAATCTTCACCTATGCTAGACCCAACCTCACCATAAGTCATGCATTAACCATCGCTAGCTATCATGTTTCAACTAAGCAAGTTCATTAACTAATACATTAGATTCCTAGCCATCACCAGTATTCAATCAATAAAGTCGTAAGCAACATACCGCATCTTCCTCCGTCTCATATCGGAGAGATGTGTATATATACATATATGTATTCATAAACTGTAATCGTATCCTTTACACCGATAAAAAATTCCCAGATATTCAATCATTATCATAACACAACCCTTGGCCCATTAATTTATTCAGAATAGTCACAACAACATTATCACGACCTTAGGCCCATATATCTATAATCATATTTATAAGTCATAACATATCTCTAATCATCTCACATATAGGAGGTACCTTACATATTGGAGGCATAATATAAATAAACATGTTAGCGTCTATAGGAGATCTTATATTGATCGATAGGTCATACATCATGACTACGAGGAATATCACCTCTCTAGGCCAATTTGCATATCTAAGAAGAAATAGCATCTTTATAGGCCAATTATCAAGTTTAAGAGGAAATAGCATCTCTATAGGCCACATAATGTATCTAGGAGAAATATCATCTCTAAATGTCCAATATCACTTCCATAAGAAGTATCATAACTATAACTCAAAGCCCACAATCCAGGAACATCAATACAAGTTACCAAGTTATGAAGTAACCTTATTCTAAGGTTTACTAGCCTTATCTATGTCTAGCATCCGCAACTAAGTCCACAAGACTTAACAAAAGTGTAGGTCTAAGTGGGCCAGACGATCCCACTTCTAATCCTCAATTTTCATAATTAGGCACACTATGCCCCCAAACTAGGCTAAGGTACCTAGTTCATCTTCTAGATGCCAAGTAAGTCATATTCAAGCCTAAGATAGCAGCTTCGACTAGAAAAAAGGTATTCAAGTCAACTTTACCCAACTTATTATTTCAAGACTACCACACTAGCCCAATAAGGCTAAATATACAAATCATGCTTCAACTACTAAAACCACATCCCAAACATATGCTTACATCATAACCACGCTACAACTAATCTAAACTAAAGAGGAAATGTAATAGGATTCAAAAGGGGTATAAACATGTCATTTTACGGGTACCGTAGAATTAGAGCCCATAACACGTTATCCTCCACAACATTGTTAATAACTATCTAATCATCATACCTTAACCACTCAACAAGAAATATCCACCAAGTATCACTCAAGGAAAGATCAATCATACCATTTAATAATTCATTTATTCTCCCATTCAAGATCATCCTTAATTATTTTATGAATGTAACTAAGCCATTTGATTTTGCATTGCCACTATCATGGAAATTACTATCCTCTAAAAGTGTCACATATCAGCCAACTTTGTGGGACAATGCAAATGTATAATTCAGGCACAAGGTCAAGTCAATAATAATTTATCTTCTTAAAAATTTTCCTAATGCATAAATCCACAGCTACAACTTATGTCCTGACAATTACTAACTCAATATTTTTTCAACGACAAACACTTCATGGTTAAGCCAAACCTCTCTTATATCACTAACACTAATTTAAGATATACATAGTCATTCTTATTTCTACCTAACAATATTTTCATTACGGGCATTACTTAACTCTTAATTACCTCAAGAGTGGTCTCCATACCACTAGCACATAAGCAAGGCCAAACAAAATAAATCGATTATAGGTCATTGACAGTCTCATCACCAATATCACATTTCAGACAAGTCATCAATCAAATTCTGTATGTATCAACAACCTCTACTAGTTTTTGTCACTTTTATTTAAAACTCATTATTTTGTCAAGCATTAAGAATTTGTTCACATAAGGAACTCAAAGATAATGTCACTAAGCTAGTCCCCACAAGGAACCCATTATAATTTCAATAATAGAACTACACAAAAATTCTACATACGGTCTCAATGACCAGACCACACAAGGATTAATCGAACTACACAAGGATCCATCCACAACATAATTAACAAGAACCTCTTATTACGGAAAACACATATCACCTAAGTTTTTTATTCATGTCACTTTTTCACCATCTTTTCTTGACATCATATTCTCATATCATCCTCTCAATTCTCATACAATCAATCTCATCAGTATAATAGTACCAAAAATACATAAGCAACATAGAATTTCTAATTTCACAATAACAAGAAATCAAATAATCCCATCACATTTATCAACAAAAATAACTTAGTAATTTTCATCACTTAACAAAAATTATCTACAATAATGATAAAAATCTAGCAACACAAGTTTGGCCAAATATCAAACACAAGCAATCAATAAGTTCACAACTTTCACAAGTCTTTACCTATTAACAATAAATTTTAGACCTTATTACAGGTACCAATTGAAATCTCCTAGATTTTTATTCAACATTATTAAGATACCAATTGGAATTTTTTAGATACCAATTGGATTCAATCTAGTAGTCCAAGATTAGGACGACCTGATGGAGAGAAAAAAAAAAGAAAATATATTTTACATGCCTCATAGTCTTACGAAGATTGGATGTGGGGCCCTACACACCAATCTACGAAACTCTACTTGACATTACTTTTATTAACAGATACCAATTGGAATTGCCAGATACCAATTGAATTCAAGTAATAGCTTGTAAGAAAGAAGAATTTGAATTTTTCTAGTGTCCTATAGCCTCTCATAGAAAAGTACAGACGTCTCTGTACCGTTCCGCAAGATTCTACTAGACATGTTCTTGTACGACGAGATCGACAAACCTAGAGCTCTGATACCAACTTTTTCACGATTCAAAAGGCCATGAGTGGCACCCACGCTAATCTTCCTATGGGAGAACCATCTAAATCGAACCATTACCCAAACACTTAATCAATATTAAGATGATATTATTATAAATCAATATAATAACTATAATCCAGGACTAATCACCATTAATGCAAAAGTCATACAAACTACTTACTGAAACCCCCAAAACCTGAAAGTCATCGTACAAGAACTACTAATAAAAATCATGTCTAAAGAGATACCCAAAAATAAAGTAAATAAAGAATATTTCATTGCATGAAAGATGGACAAGAACAAATAAAATGATCCATGGCAGCATGGTGACGGAGTTCTCATCCTTGGATCAAGATCTGCTATCAAATTTAGAGGTGAGGTCATGTTTGAGTCTCTAGAACACTTTCTGCACTCAACAAAAAAAAGTACAGGGTAGTATCAGTACAGATCATTATGTACTAGTAGGTATCATAGGTCAACTCAATTTAATAGCATGTACACAACATAAATCAAATAGCAAGTAGACAGGCATCATCACAGAATAAATAAATCAATAAAACAGCAACAACAGGTCAAATAGTGCTCACAAATAAGCCACATAACCATCAAGAGTATCAATCATATTGTAAACATCGACAGAATCAACACAAATACGTACACACATGCTATGAGACTTATTTTTGCCCAAATAGTTATGACCTGCAGGGAACAATCTATGTTCATGTACCGTACGGACGTGGTACCCGATCCAACATATACATATCTGTACCGGCGTGGTACCCGACCTAACATATACATATCTGTACCGGCGTGATACCCAATCCAATATATACATATCCGTACCGGCGTGGTACCCGATCCAACATATACATATCCATACCGGCGTGGTACCCGATCCAATATATAAATATCCGTACTGGTGTGGTACCCGATCCAACATACATATCCGTACCGGCGTGGTACCCGATCCAACATAAACAAGTAATATCAATATCAAATTTACATTACCTCACAGCATACAATACAGTGTACCAAGTTTACAAGTACACTTAAAATCATAATTCCATCAAGTAAATTTTCAATAATCATTTATACATGCATTAACAATCCAAACATCATCAATTTCAAGCATGTGCGAAAACCAATCAACAAGTATCCAACTTAGAAGCATACACACAATTAAGTTGAGTCTAAACTCCAATTAAACCGTAATCTACCTCAACCAACAAATTCAATTGTACTTAGTCTGCAAGCACCTTGCCCTTCCTCGCAACTTCAAAATATTCAAAATCTGTTCAAATATATAATTCTTATAAGAGTACGAATCTAACGACACCCTTTTTATTAAATTCTTCCACTTAAAAAAAAATAAAAAATATAAGCCTAAAACCTAATTTGTAAAAGAAAAATATAATTCCTACGTGATAAGTAATTTCCTTGAAAAAGAAACTCAAACTGGAACTAGACAGGAACGAAACCCGTACTGTAATAGCATTTATAATGTCAAAGATTTTGCCTGCCACCGTTCCTTAGCCTATGATCTGATTTTCTAATTGAATGATACAATAAGTAATGATTAGTTGTAATCATTACAGTGGATCATACCTGTAGTATATCCCAATTCGTGTATTTCCAATATTATTATTAGTCGTAGTAGTAGTATATTGATAGAAGCAATAGTAGTATGTAATATGTAGAAGTTATAGTATAATAATAATAATAATAATAATAATAATAATAATAATAACAACAACAACAACAACAATAATAAGCAAAACAACGTCGTTTTAACTTATAGAAGCAAAACAACGTCATTTTAATTGAAAGACAAAATTTCCTCCATGTCAGCCCTTCATGACGTGGCACCATATAATTGGATTACGTATCCACGTAGGCGCAAGTGAGTTATACACATGGAGGTTGCAAAATCGGAGGTTATATTTGTTCAGATTTTGAATAGTTAAAGGTCCTATCTATGCACTATCAAAGTTTAAGGTCAATGTTATAATTTGGTGTCAAGTTTAGGGTCATATTTATGTATTATGCCATTATTCAATGATAAAATAGGGAAAATCTATATCTATAGTCTATAATTTATATCTATAATCTATATCTATATTTATAATCTATAATCTATAATCTATAATCTATATCTATAATCTATCTATATTTATATCTATATCTATAATCTATATCTATATTTATAATCTAGGCCAAAGTCATCGATAGACACTCAAACTTGTTGCCAAAATTCACTTAGGCACCTAAACTAAGGCCTGTTCCTATCAGGTCCCTAAATCCACCACATTTTGTTCCAATTGGGCATTTTTTGTCCTATCAGCGAAAAGCTCAAAGTGTGTGTTGCACACACGCGATGATGTGGCAAAATGAGCTAATTGAAAGCTGACACATGGCATTGTGGGTCCAATAATTATTAAAAATTAATTATAATTTTTTTTTAAAAAGTATATACAAATGACAGTGAGGAAATTATTAAAAAATAATTCTAAAATTATTTAAAAAATAAAAAAAACTGATTATTTATAAAATAATATAATTTTTTTTATAAAAAATAAACTAAATTATTAAAAATTATTTTTTAAAAAAATAATTATTAAGAAAAATTATAATTTTTTTTTAAAAATGAAAATAAAAAATGGCGAGGATATAAATTATGAAAAAAAATTATAAAATTATTTGAAAAAAAATTTGATTATTTAAAAAAAATTATAAAATATTTTAAAAAATAAAATAAATTATTTAAGAAATAAAATTTTAACTATTAAAAAAACTATAAAACTTTTTAAAAAATGAAAATAAAAAATGGCATTGAGGATATAAATTATGAAAAAATAATTATAAAATTTTTGAAAAATAAAAATAAAAAATTGATTATTTTAAAAAAATATAATTTTTTTCTAAAATGAAATAGACTATTAAAAATTATTTAAAAAATAAAAAATAATTATTAAAAAAATTATAAACTTTTAAAAAAAATGAAAATAAAAAATGTCATTGAGGATCCAAATTATTAAAAAATAATTATAAAATTATTTAAAAAATAAAAATAAAATCCAAATTAAAAAAAATTATTAAATTATTTTAAAAATAAAAAACTAATTATTAAAAAGAGATTATAAAATTTTTACAAAAATAAAAATAAAAAACCCCCACCTACCCCCAGCCCCCAGCCCCCATCGTATTGTTTTATTAGAAAAAAAATTGGGACCCCTAATACTTTTTTGCCTAAGTATAAAATTATTTAAAAAATAAAAAACTAATTATTAAAAAGAAATTATAAAATTTTTAAACTAATAAAAATAAAATTCCCTCACCTACCCCCAGCCCCCAGCCCCCAACCCCCCAGCTCTCCAACCACCAGCGTATTGTTTTACTAAAAAAATAAAAAATTGGGACCCCCTAATGCTTTTTATTTTATTAAAAAGGGTCTTTAGTGTTTAAAAAAAAATTGTTATTAAAAAAATTTTGGGGGCCCTCAATGCCACTTGGCCTCTTTTTATTTGTAAATTAGTAAAAAAAATGCTCCTTACGCGCCTCCCACGATGGCACTACACGCGCAGTGTCACATAGGCAAAAAAGGACCAATTGTAACAAAATGTGGGGGGTTTAGGGGTCTAATAGGAACAGACCTTAGTTTAGGTGTCTAAGTGAATTTTGGCAACAATGCCTTTGACCTATAATCTATATCTATAATCTATAATATATTAAAAGTGTGAAAGGCCTTAGAAATATTGTTTGAACTTTTTGCCCTTCATTAAAAGTTTTTGCTTTAGATAAAATCGTCTTTTCACTATTTTTTTTAATATTTAAGAATTAAAAATTAATTAAATATATTTATGGTAAAACTCTTCCTTATAATTAGAAGTCATCATAATTAATGACAATTAATACTTTTTTCATTTGTTTAGGAATTCTAAATCAACTAAATTTGATCTTAAGAAAAATTAAAGAATTTAATGAAACTTAATAAATAGGAAAGAATATGATTAATTATTCAATGATAAAAATAGGGAAAATATATATCTATAATCTATATCTCTATATTTATATCTATATCTATAATCTATAATCTATATAATATATTAAAAGTGTGAAGACCTTAAAAAAGTGATTTGAACTTTTTATCCTTCATTAAAAAACTCTGCTTCAGACAAAATCATCTTTTCACATTTTTTTTATTATTTTAATAATATTAAATATTGATTATATTATCAAAAAAATAAAACCTTTCCTTATAAAAATATAATTCTTTTCTACCATCTAAAAAACTAACCATATTGAGAGATAAAAAAAATAAAAAAATAAAAACAAAAAAGCTCTCCTTCCCAACGTGAAACCAAGAGACCCAGCGTGAAAACAATCTTTCCCCGTCTTAAATCAAAAAGATATTAATAGTAATTTAAAAAAACCACTCCAACGTGAAACCCCAAGAAAATATTAATAAAAAAAATTCTAAAAAAATAAATCACCCACTACGTCAAAGCAAGAAAATAATATATAATATGATAATAATAATTAAAAAACACTTCTTTGTCCAAAAAAATATCCAAAAACCTGTCCCCTCTTTTGAAGGTTTTAGCATAACTTTTTTCATGTAAAATATGGTCAAGAAAACCCCCAAAATCGACAAATAATAATTTTTATCCCGTATAAAATAGGCTTTAATGTATCTTTTGCTAATTTCTATAAAAGCCATTCAAATTTTGTTTTTTTTTCCATCCTCACCATACTTTTCTTTCAACGACAATTTCTTTTAATGTTGTCGTTTCTCCAGGTTCTTTTTCTTAGGTTATGTTCGTCAACTCGCTTTAGCTTATTTGTCATAAAATATTTCATTTTTTTGTATTATTGATTGTTTCTTGCTTATTAACGATTTGAACACAATATTAATTGTTACGTGAGAAATTTGACTTTTATTCTTAATAGATCTAATTTGTGTTATTAGTTGGATTTATATTCTTAATTGATTTTGTATTTTTTGTTGGATCTATTAATAAGTAACGCTCTTCCTCGATTAAATATTTTTGCCCTTAACTAAAAGTCTTTTTTTAGACAAAGAAAAATATAAGAAGTATCAATTTTTTTAAAGTTTTAAGTAAGTAATCAAAGATTTTTTTAAGTTTTAACTTTAAAATGAAGAAAGATTATAAATATAGAAAGAATAAAAAAATAACCGTACTACAAATATGGTTCAAATCAATGCATCTCTCTTAGCCTCTAACAACAAGAAAAAGAGGTATTACATGACAAACGCAAAAGTGATAATCAATTAACCACTTAAAACTTCGGGTGGTATATGCTATGTATACATTATTATTTTAAAGTGTATAATAGATAAAGTCGTCTAATTTTAAATAATCAAAGATTACACGTGCGAGGCACGTGTGATTGAACTTTTTGTCCTTCATTAAAAGTCTTTGCTTTAGATAAAATCATCTTTTCACTATTTTTTTCTAATATTTAATAGTTGAAAAATTAATTAAATATATTTATGGTAAAACTTCTCCTTATTAGAAGTCATCAGAATTAACGACAACTAATATATTTTTTATTAGTTTAAGAATTCTAAATCAATTTTAAGAAGATTTAAAAAATCTATAAATCTGCATCTACATCTATAATATATTTGAGGGATGGCCTTGGCTCAGCGGTAAGCTTGCTTACCGTGGTGTGCCAGGGTCGGGGGTTCGAAACGCCCCTCCAGCGAAGCTGGGGTGAGGGCGCGTAGGTCAGGCCCGGAGTGGTCCCCCCTCCCCGACACCTACGGAGTAGGTATGAACCGGGTCGTCCCTTACATCTATAATATATTAAATTCATTAACCACTTGAAACTTCTGATCGTAAAAGATATATCTGCTTACAATAAAATATATGTTTTGATTTTTTCGCACTTCATTAAAAACTTTTGTAATTGATAAAATTATCTAATTTTAAATAATCAAAAGTTACACATGCGAGGCACATGCGGCTAAACTAGTACAAAAAAAAGTGCAAAAGAAGATAAAAAATATAAATATAAATGGAGTTCATAGAGAGGTGTCACATACGCATATCATATCTGTATCCCTCCCGTTATATATATATATATATATATATATTGAGAGGGATGGCCTTGGCTCAGCGGTAAGCTTGCTTACCGTGGTGTGCCAGGGTCGGGGGTTCGAAACGCCCCTCCAGCAAAGGTGGGGTGAGGGCGCGTAGGTCAGGCTCGGAGTGGTCCCCCTCCCCGACACCTACGGAGTAGGTATGAACCGGGTCGTCCCTTTATATATTGATTGATTACTTGTATGTTCTAAGAACTTATTAACCAAGCTGAAGATCAATTTCCATCAAGACCGTGCAGGAGTAACTGCTAAGGAGCTGTTATTACTTTCATCTGGTGAGCCATTTATTGTTCATGTTTTTTCAAGGATCATTACAGTACTATTTCTTGGACCACACTAATTAAGGAAATAAACATATATAGGTTCCATCTCCTTAAATTTTCTCTATTGAAAAGCAGATACTGTAATCCTTTTCACAATTCAGAAACATTTATACTATATACTATTTAATTCTTATAAAGTTTGTGGTACTACTACGGTTATACCATTTAATTCTTGCTTCTTCATATATACTCTCATTATCTTTTCACATTACATGCATCCACAGGTCATTTCACCAAAAGAGAAACTCATATTAATTATATCTTTGTTTTTTTTAAAAGGTTTTTTCTTCCACTATATATCTTGCTTTTTCTTCTTATAGGTAACTAAAATGGGAAGATCACCATGTTTAGATAAAGAGGGCTTGAAGAAAGGGCCATGGACACCTGATGAAGACCAAAAGCTCTTGGCTTACGTTGAGGAACATGGCTATCCTTGCAGCTGGAGTGATTTTCCTGCTAGAGCTGGTAACATATATAATTAACTAATTAATTCATTTTGCTACCCTTGCTCCTTCATCCATACTTTTTCTTTTATTTTCTTGTTTAAAACTTAATAATGATAGTAGTAATGGGAGGGGGATTCTACGATTACTTTGTTAGCATAATTTAATGTAATTTTTCTTTTTAACATTTGAACTATATATAGGGCTTCAGAGATGTGGAAGAAGTTGCAGACTGAGATGGATAAATTATTTAAGACCTAATATCAAGAGAGGAAAGTTCAGCTCCGAGGAAGAACGAACCATCCTTCGACTTCATGCTCTTCTTGGAAATAGGCAATAGTCTAACTTAATTTTCTTAGTTAAAATCCCCACTCCACTGTCCAGGTTATCATCGGTCTATTTGGATCGACTTATTTTAAGCATTTTTAAATGTTTGGGTTATAAAATAAAAAATTACTCTTAATCACTTATTTTTAAGCTAAAAAGGCAAATTGGCACAGTACATAAACATGCCATTTAACTTGGCCTTAGATTACATCTATGACCTCCAACTTTGGATGTGCACAAGTAGACACTTAAACTTGTATAAAATTGAATAAGTACACACGTATGTCCTATGTGTCATCCTACATGGACAAATCTTGTCCTACATGATGTCCTACGTGTATTATGTCACATAAGATGTGTGTCTACTTGTACACACTCAAAATTGAAAGTCATAGATGTGATTTGAGCTCAAGTTAAAGAACATGTTTTATATGTATTATGCCAAGCAAAATTAAGTTAAAAGTAATTCTTATGACTTTTGACTTGAGCCAAAACCTATCCAAACACCCACGTAAGTGGATTTTTTAAGCAGTAACATATTGGTTCTTTTCTTTATGGATCAGATGGTCAGCAATAGCATCTCACTTGTCAAACAGAAGCGATAACGAAATAAAGAACCACTGGTACACTCGTTTGAAGAAGAGACTAATAAATATGGGCATTGATCCCATGACTCATCAACCAAGGAGAGATGGTTCCAATTACAAGTCCCTTGCAAGCCTGAGCCACATGGCGGAATGGGAAAGCGCTAGACTTGAAGCAGAAGCTAGGCTTGTTCGAAAGAGAAGCACATACAACAACAACAATAAGAACAATTATAATATTATTCTTCATCAACGTCGTCCTTGTCTTGACATACTAAAAGCTTGGCAAATGTCTCGCACAAAATTCCCAACTATAAATGACATTAGTTCAATTCTTCTTGATGGTTTTCTCACAAACCCGAGGAAAAATTATACACGGAATTCTCCAACACCATCTATGTTCAATATAGAAAAATCTGTTGAGGTTGGTGAATACCTTTGCCCATTATTTGAAGATGCAATAACAAAAGATAACAACCTCGTCCAAACTGAATTTTCCATCATTGAGGGGTTAGCAGATCTTTTTCCAGAATATGATTGAAGCCCAAACCCTGGAAATTAAACTACTCAAGTGGAGTACGGATGGACAATTATATGGGTGGATATATATGCTTTGGAAATTTTGAAGAGAACAAGAGTAATTTGAACAAAATTGCACATTTGATCACTTCACCAATTGGATCTCCATTAGTCTGAGTGATAATTATTGATGGTTTTGGATGATTAATGTAATATCATGTTTTGTCCTTGTGGTGGGATGGATTAGATTCATCCATACTCGATAAAAAATATCAGTTTTGAGCTAAAAGAATGGAGTAACTCCATGCAGGGGCCTTTCCTTAATGATCTTTATGATATGCGAATCTGAATTTGTCGGCAAATGAATAGCAAAAAACATCAGGACCTTCTATTAAATTCTTTTCGATAAATAGTTTATTAGAGTTGAAGTGAGTTGTCTTTTATGTTCATGACAATAATTCGATGGGCTCTTCATTTGTTGGTGATATTTATATCATACCTTAGTACGCTGACTTATTCTATGTATACTTATAATATGATATGATTAATTCTTAGCCTCTATTTTTATAATTGTGACAAAGTAAGATGGGGAAAATTGGCAAAAGTTTACTTTTTTTGAAAAACTACACTACTAGAAAAAAAAAAAACTGGCCACACAAAACCGATCGTGTCTTATGGTCGGAAAAAACCGACCACATGTAGTCGGTTTTTTTTAATATTTTATAATTTTTTTTATTTGAAAAAAGCGACCACAAGTGGTAACTTTTTTATTTAAAAAAAATAAAAAAATTATTTCATTAATTTTTATATTAATTATTATTTATTTTACAAATAAAAATTTTTAAAAAATATATTAAAAACCGACCACTTGGAACTAAAAGAATTTTAAAAGTAAATAAATTTTAGTAACCAATAATTATATATATGTAATCAGATATATATATATATATATATATATATATATATATATATATATATTATTTTCATTAAAAATAATTATATATATGTAATGTAATATATATAAATTTTTGAAATTACACTGATCAGACGTAGTCGATAACCAGTATAATAATAATAAAATAGTTATTTTGTTTTGAATGTGGTTGGGTTGATGACTTAATTGCTTGAAAATGGTTAAGTGTAGGAACTTTAAATGAATTTTTTTTGTTTTGAATGTGGTTGGGTTGGTGACTTAGTCGCTTGAAAATGGTTAAGTCTAGAACTTTAAAGAGGATTTTTTGTTTTGAACGTGGTTTGGTTGGTGACTTAGTTGCTTGAAAATGGTTAAGTGTAGGAACTTTAAAGGGAATTTTTTTGTTTTGAATGTGGTTTGGTTGGTGACTTAGTTTCTTGAAAATGGTTAAGTCTAGGAAATTTAAAGGAGATTTTTTATTTTGAATGTGGTTTGGTTGGTAACTTAGTTGCTTGAATATAGTTAAGTGTAGGAACTTTAAAGGGAATTTTTTTATTTTGAATGTGGTTTGGTTGGTGACTTAGTTGCTTGAAAATGGTTAAGTGTAGAACTTTAAAAGAAATTTTTTTATTTTGAATGTGGTTTGGTTGGTGACTTAGTTGCTTAAAAATGGTTTAAGTGTAGGAACTTTAAAGGAATTTTTTTTGTTTTGAATGTGGTTTGGTAGGCGACTTAGTTGCTTGAAAATGGTTAAGTGTAGGAACTTTAAAGAGAATTTTTTTGTTTTGAATGTGGTTTGGTAGGCGACTTGGTTGCTTGAAAATGGTTAAGTGTAAGAACTTTAAAGCGATTTTTTTTGTTTTGAATGTGGTTTGATAGGCGACGTAGTTGCTTGAAAATGATTAAGTGTAGAAACTTTAAAGGGAATTTTTTTGTTTTGAATGTGGTTTGGTTGATGACTTAGTTGGTTGAAAATGGTTAAGTGTAGGAACTTTATAGGGAATTTTTTTGTTTTGAATATGGTTTGGTAGGTGACTTAGTTGCTTGAAAATGGTTAAGTGTAGGAACTTTAAAGGGATTTTTTTTGTTTTGAATGTGGTTTGGTAGGTGACTTAGTTGCTTGACAATGGTTAAGTGTAGGAACTTTAAAGGAATTTTTTTTGTTTTGAATTTGGTTTGGTTGGTGACTTAGTTGCTTGAAAATGGTTAAGTGTAGGAACTTTAAAGGGGATTTTTTGTTTTGAATGTTGTTTGGTAGGTGACTTAGTTGCTTGAAAATGGTTAAGTGTAGAAACTTTAAAGGGGATTTTTTTATTTTGAATGTAGTTTGGTAGGCAACTTAGTTGCTTGAAAATGGTTAAGTGTAGGAACTTTAAAGGGATTTTTTTTTGTTTTGAATGTGGTTTGGTAGGCGACTTAGTTGCTTGAAAATGGTTAAGTGTATGAACTTTAAAGGAAATTTTTTTGTTTTGAATGTGGTTTGGTTGGTGACTTAGTTACTTGAAAATGGTTAAGTGTAGAAACTTTAAAGGGAATTTTTTTGTTTTGAATGTGATTTGGTAGGTGACTTAGTTGCTTGAAAATGGTTAAGTGTAGGAACTTTAAAGGGAATTTTTTTGTTTTGAATGTGGTTTGGTAGGTGACTTAGTTGCTTGAAAATGGTTAAGTGTAGAACTTTGAAGGGAATTTTTTTGTTTTGAATGTGGTTTGGTAGGTGACTTAGTTACTTGAAAATGGTTAAGTGTAGGAACTTTAAAGGAATTTTTTTTGTTTTGAATGTGATTTGGTTGGTGACTTAGTTGCTTAAAAATGGTTAAGTGTAGGAACTTTAAAGGGATTCTTTTTATTTTGCATGTGGTTTGGTTGGTGACTTAGTTGCTTGAAAATGGTTAAGTGTAGGAACTTTAAAGGGATTTTTTTTTGTTTTGAATGTGGTTTGGTTGGTGACTTAATTGCTTGAAAATGGTTGAGTGTAGCAACTTTAAAGGGAATTTTTTTGTTTTGAATGTGGTTTGGTTGGTGACTTAGTTGCTTGAAAATGGTTAAGTGTAGGAACTTTAAAGGGGATTTTTTTATTTTGAATGTGGTTTGGTTGGTGACTTAGTTGCTTGAAAATGGTTAAGTGTAGGAACTTTAAATGGAATTTTTTTGTTTTGAATGTGGTTTGGTTGGTGACTTAGTTACTTGAAAATGATTAAATTTTTGTGACTTGATCTAATTAGTTGAATCTGATTAATTGCTTAGATGGAACCTGATTATAGCTGGATATTTCAACGGAACAATGATAATAGAATGGGTATTAGGGAAGAATTTGTTGAAGGTTTCAAAATATTTGTTGAATATGCTAAGACACTTGATATGTGAACACGTTATCGGGTTATTCGTTGTCTTTGTGTTAGATGTGATGAGATAAATCTTGTAAGTAAAGAAGATGTAAAGGAACATCTTTATAGAAAGGGGTTTCACGAGAACTTTTTAAGATTGTGTGGCATTCATGGGGATGTTACGCAAAATAACTTTGTTGTTGGAGAAAGTAGTAGGTCTGCAGGGCATAATAAATATCAAGATACTAGGATGACAGAAATGGTGTACGATGCTTTTGGAATACAACACGGGGTTGAGTTTACGAAAAATGTTGAAGATGTTCCTAATAGCAAAGCGGGCAATTTCTACGAAGAATTGAATGCTGCTAGTCATCCTTTGTTTGACGGGTGTTCACACTCTCATTTGTCTTTTGTTGTTAGATTATTAAGTATTAAATCTGACTGGAATATTGCTGAAGGAGGAATGAAGTCAATGATAGACCTTATTAAAGAGTTAGTTGACCCTGGCTTGGAGGTTCTTGATTCTTTCCATAAGGCAAAAAGATTGGTGTCAAAGTTAGGTCTCTCCTCAGTTAGAATTGATTGTTGTGAAAATGGTTGCATGTTATACTTAAGGAAGATGTCAAGCTAGAGTTCTGTAAGTTTTGTCAGCACTCTCGATATAAGTGTGGTTCTACTAGAAATAAAATTGCTATTAAGGCGATCCATTATTTACCTCTTATACAAAAGTTGAGGTTGTATGCTTCAAACAGCTCAGCTCCTCATATGAGATGGCACAGTGAAAATAGAAGGCCCACTGGTGTTATGTGGCATCCATCTGATGGAAAGGCTTGGAAGCATTTTGATGCAACTTATCCAAATTTTGCAGCTGAGCCTCAAAATATTCGATTGGGATTATGTGCGGATGGGTTCTCTCATTTTTTAGTTGGTAGTGCGTCATATTCATGTTGGCCTGTATTTATCACTCCTTATAATCTTCCTCCTGAACTGTTGATGACTAGTCCCTATATATTTCTGAATTATGTTATCCTGGCCCGTGTTATCCAAAAAGCAAAATAGATGTCTACCTGCAACCTTTGATTGATGAACTTTAAATTTTATGGCATGAGGGGGTTGAAACTTTTGACATCTCTCTTATACAGAATTTCAATATGCGTGCATATCTAATGTGGACTATTAATAATTTTCCTGCTTATGGAATGTTGCCTGGGTGGATGACAGCTGGAAAGCTGGCTTGTCCATACTGTATGAAAAAAATAAAATCTTTCACATTGAGACATGGCAGGAAAGATTCATGGTTTAATTGTCATCGTTGTTTCTTGCCACCTGATCATGAATTTAGGAGACTTAAGAATGCATTCAGAAGGAATAGAAGGGAATATGATAGTCCACCTCCAAGGTTGTCTAGTCATGACATCTGGAAAATAGTTTAGGATTTGCCAAAAGCAGTGAGGAACAATTGTACAGGCTTTATGGATATGACGTTTCGCATAACTGGACTAAGCAAAGTATAATTTGGGAGTTAGCATATTGGCCAGATAATTTACTTACACATAATATTGATGTCATGCAACCGAGAAGAACTATTTTGACAACTTGTTCAACACAGTTATGGATGTCACCGACAAAACAAAGGATAATCCTAAGGCCAGACTTGACTTACCAGAATGTTGCAACCGCAGAGAATTACACTCACAGCAGGGGCCCAACAGCAATGTTCTTAAGCCCAAGGCTAGTTTTACATCCAAGTTGGACTTAAAGCGTCAAATATATGAGTGGGTTCAAAGTTTGAAGATGCCCGATGAATATGCCTCAAATTTAGGAAAGAGGGTTGATATGACACAAGGAATCTTGCATGGAATACAAAGCCATGATTGTCATGTTTTCATGGAACAATTACTTCCAATTATTTTTATTGGTTTACCTGAAAACATATGGAAACCAATAGCAGAGATCAGTTTTTTCTTCAAAAACTTATGCGCCACCACATTAAAAGAAGAAAATCTGGCGCAAATAGAAAGTAATATTGTTGTTATCACCAACAAGATGGAGAAGATTTCCCCGCCAGCGTTCTTCGATGTGATGGAACATCTTTTCATTCACCTTGTGCACGAAGCTCGGCTAGGCAGTCCATTTCAAAGTAGGTGGATGTATCCATTCTAATGGTAAGTATTTGCAACATATTTAAATCCATACATATCTTTTTTAAAACATCTAACCTTAACATTGTACAAGGCAATTGGAAAATTGAAAATGGGTCCAAAAAACAAACATAGGGTGGAAGGCTCTATAGTCGAGGCATATCTTGCAAGAGAAACTTCTCAATTTTGTTCATAAGGCTTTCATGATGAAATTGCTTGTTCAAGAAACCAACCGAATCGTCATCAGGACGATGTGAATGAGCCTCATTTGCAACCGATATTAATTTTCAATCAATCTGGTTGTAAGGCTAAAAAGACCATACCTCGTCGGCTCACTCCCACGGAGCGCAAGTCAACAACTTTATATGTCATGCTGAATTGCCCGAAAATTGACCCTTTCTGAAGTAAGGAGATTAAAATTTTAACATATCTTATTTGTTTACTCATTCCCTTAAAGAAACTAATTGTATTTTTCATGTTGGATGTTCAGTTCATTTAAGACACAATTCCACGAAAATCAAGTGTATGCATCCTTTGTAACATGGTTTAAAAATGAGGTTCCTAAGTGTATTAATATTTCTACAAAGTTTAAACATTTACACATTCCTCAACTAAAATATATATACGTATAATATTTTTAGGTACACCATTCATTAAATGTAGCCACATACGATCATCTCTTGAGAGATATTTCTTTGGTTCCAGTTGAAGCTAATGCAATGTCCCATACAAATTAAATAGATTTAAATTTTCTACCGAACAGCACTCCAGAATAAGGAAAACAAACAATAGTGGTGTTTGGGTTAAGGGTGATAATGATGTTGATTATTTTGGCATCATACATGAGATCTTAGAACTGGAGTATGCTGGTTTCCCAATGAAAAAAATTGCCCTCTTTCGATGTAAGTAGTTTAATCCAAATACAAGAGGCACAGGAGTACATAGGGAGCATAACATCATTGAAGTGAAGCACAATAGCTTGTATCCTATTTACGGTCCATTTATTCTAGCGCAAAATGCTAAACAAGTGTATTATTCTCCTTATCCATTGCAAAATGACAAGTCTGATTGGTGGGCTGTAATCAAAATAAAGCCTATAGGCCGAGTGGAAGTTGAGAATGTGCTGGAGACTGCGTATCAAAATGAAATGCAGATTGATCACCAGCTAGTGGACGTTGAATTAGTGGATGATTTGAATCACCCAAAAAATATATTTGAAGAAGTCAATATTACGGAAGAAGAGGTTGAGTGGATAGGAGATGAGAAAACCTTCGAAGAGGGTGAATGATCCAGTGGAGAGTCTTCAGAAGAGGAGGATTAGTTGTGTAGGTTGTATTTATTATGTATTGATGTCTTTATGCTTTGTACTATATATTTACCTTTATGTTTCTTGTTTAAGATTGGTATGTAATATACTGTTTAAGTTTGTTGTTTTCACTTTTCCATGTTTTATATAGTAATAAAAATATTCTTGTCTATATCTCGTGTTGTATTAGAGCGATTTGAAATGTGAATTAGTAACTTCAAATTAGTTACTTGGAATATTTTCTTATATATTCATTTTGTAGGGACTAACTACTTGTTAACTTAACTTAATTTAGATGTCAGGAAAGGTGACAAGGGTAAGGAAAAAGTTGATACTACGAAACCAAAGAAGAATAGATAACCTCTGGCTTATAGATGACCCACAGGTATTCATATATCTGAGGGCCAATTTGCTGACGCGACAGCACGACCCTTATATTCTAGGTCATCCGAGGATTTGATACCTACTCCTACGCATGTGGGGCCACTACATGAGTCTACACCAACTCATTCTGCTCCTATGACCGTGCCACCGCTAGCACAGTACTATCGGACGACCGTTGGTCCCTCCAGACATCTACCATCATCGATACCCTCCTGCAGCAGTCACACAGCTTCGCATAGTGATTCTGCTGGATCTATTGGGTTGTCAGATCTTCAGCTTGGAGGCACTCCATCTAGTGCTTCAGATCCGCACACGTTAGTGCATCCACCATCACTTACTAGGCAGCCAGGAGACAGAGATGATTCTGGGAGGATTTATCTTGTTCCAGTTGCGAAAGAGTAAGATTTCTAAATATAATAACGTTACTCATTTTTTTCATTACTATATTATTATGCTATATGAAATTACAGTTTGATCTTGTGTTGTAGGTTTAGGCCGGATGGTGGAGTTGGACAAAAGGCTCGAATATGCATTATTCGGCACTTCAACGGCTACTGGACCAGCTGGCAAAAGGTTACACGACTTGATAGGGATATAATGTTTGAAGAATTTAAGGTAAGGATTTAACTTATCGACTACTTATTAACACTTTGTTAGAACAAAAGATTGAATATTATATTTTTGTTGTAGAAATTTTACTAGTGGGATGATGCAAATACATTTCTTATAAAGAAGAAATGTTTCATAAGATGTAGAGCCAGATTTAATGATCTCTTGGATTATGCCCGAAAAAAATTCGTAAAATCTAAGTGGATTCCTGAACCCGCATGGCAACTGCATCTTTGCCATTGGAGTAGCGCATGATACCAATTGTTGAGTGAAAAAGGAAAGAAAGCTCGGGCATCATCCAAGGGTGGCTCCCTACATATTGTGGGTGCCAGAAGTACTCTTGCTGTGATGGAAAAAATGGTATGTAACTTTTACAGTTTTAATTGTTTGTTTCTATTTAAATTTTTTTATTATTTGAACATTGATAATTTTTTAATATGCAGCAAAAAGTAAAGAGTAGGGAAATACCACATTATGAGCTATACGAGGAGACTCATGTGATGAAAAAAAAGAACCCGACTGATGAAGATGTTTGGGTTGAAGCTCGTATAAAAGTTGTCCATGTAAGAAACAAATTCTGAATTTATGAATCTTTTTCTTAAAGTTAGATATTATTCAATTATAACCACTTTAATATTTTTTGACTTTTAGTATTAACTTTACTTTGAATATAGGATCAATATATGCGTCTTGTTGGTGCGTATCGTAGTAGTCAGCCTTCTGAAAGTCAAGGTAACCCAATACCCCAACATGTAGAGGAGGAGTTATGGGCAAAAGTTGTGGGTCCTGCAAATAGAGGCCATTTGGTCGGATACCACAAAAAAAAAATTGGCGATAATGTTAGGTGTTCGTCCGACCCTTCTTACTCTAGCTCTTTAGTTGATAGAGAAATGATTGACAGACTACAAAATACGATATCTCAACTCACTGAAGAGCTTGCTGAACAGAGAGAGTGGCAGAAGAAGATGGAGAATGCAACAACATCACAATTTAAGAAGCTGCAGCAGCAGTTGAGCTCTTTCATTAGGACTGCGGGGGTTATTCCTCCGTGTCCTGGTGATGCAGTTCGGACTGCAAAGGGTCTAGGCCCCCTGAATGATTTCAACACGAATGATGATATGGAAGACGAGGACGAATTCGATGATGATGACTTTTAGTTATTTTATTTTTGTATGTGTTGTACTTTGAATTTAGACATTTTGTTGTATGGAACTATTGTTGTAGTGTTTTCATACTCACTTTTGTTGGACATTTTGTATGTCTTGTACACTTTTAAAAGTATTTACATTTAGTTTTTGGTTGTTATTGTTGTTGTATTTGATTTGATATGGTTGTATTGCATTGTTGTTGTTGCATGCTGTATTTGAGTTTTGATTTTTATTTTAAACAAAAATTCCCATAAAATCAATTTTTTTATCCTAAAATTATTTTTTCCAATTTTAATAAAATAATAATGAATTTTAAAAATATATCTTTATTTTTAAAAAAACGACCACTTGTGGTCGATTTTTAAAAAACTACCACAACTTTACCGACCACACATTTTGGTCGATTTTGTGGTCAGTTTTTAGGAAAAACCGACCACACGTGGTCGGTTTTTATGGTTGGTTTCCCCTTATTTTTAGATGTGATATTTAGTCATATACCCATTTTATTTATTTTTCATTTAATTTTTAGGGTTACGGTGAAAAAAGTGGGGAAAAGTTGAAAATGAGGCACGTGGGCTAAGGGACCATCTCATCTTTTTTACAACTTTACAAATTTAATATAATACACCTAACACCCTCCACTTATTCCAATATAAAAAGACCCACCCTCTCTCCTCTTCAATTCTCTCCCAACTCCCGCGTTCAAGAACGTTGCTTCCAAAACGTCATTTTCATTTCTCCTTCTTCTCCAGCTACTATGGGCTCGTTGTTGCTTCATAAGGTTAGTTAAAATCAAGTTTCGATCATTTGTAGATCCATTTAAACGGGTTTCTTTGCTAATCGATTCGTAGTAATGTAGGAATTTTTTTTTTTTGAATTTGGTTGATTAAGCAGTTAAAATATGAGAATTTTATAAGTAATGAGTTTGATTTTGAAGCAATGGTTGAGGTTTTATTCGGCATTTTTGATAGATTTTTTGTCGATCACAGTGTTGAATTTTGATTTTTTTGTTAAGTAGTTTTAGTTTAGTTCTAATTTTTCTTATAGCAATGAAGTCTTGAATGGTGGGATAATTGTTATTTTAAGAGTTATTTTGGCAATTTGATTCAAATAGTGACCTGTTTCTGTCTGTAGACCCGTGGTCTATGAAATTAGAATGCCCTAGATTAAAATCAATTTTTAGACGTATGAAATTCTTTTCAAATGTGATTGCTGAACTAGTGAAAATTGAAAGATTAATAGCTAATTAGTTTGATTTGTAGCACTAGTTTGATTTTTAGCAATAGTTGAGTTTTGATACTGCATGTTGGATTTTGGTTCAGTTATTGTATTTTTGTGTAGTGGACTGTTTAATGGTGGGTATTTCTTAGTTTTTTAGGCTTTTTCATTTGAGCATTGAGTAATTTCTGTTGGTAAACTTGTGGTCTATGAACTGAAAATGACAGATTTATTCTGTAGATATAGATTTTATTGAAAATGACTAAAATAAGATCCATTGTTAAACGCAAAGTCGATACCGCATCTGATTCTGTAGGTAGCAGTAGAAAAAAATGTTAAGGCGATTGAAATTATCTCAAAAAGGAAGAAAATTGAAAAAGAAGTGTCCGAATCAGATTCGGAGTTAAAGGAGATAAGTGAATACGTCGATTCTAGTGAAGATATTGCCAAGCATAGTGCTAGTGGTGATAGTGAAGAGAGCGAGAAAAGTGGAAGAAACAGTGTTGATGGGGATAATGATCCCTTGTCTGTGCTATCTTTTTTAAGGTTCATTTTCATGGAGCGGTATGACCGTCGAACGATAATAGACGAGGTTGGATCTTTCCCGACAAAGATATCGGTCAGATCAAGAATGACTGCTTATCGAGAATTTAAGCAAGTTCTTGTCGACCAGGAGTTGAAGAAAAGATTCAAGTGGTCCTATTTTGGACACCTAAGAAACCTGCCGAAATATCTCAAATTTAATGGGCAGTTGGTTCATTATTTATTGTTGCGACGCGTCAAGAATGATAAGATGCATCATAAGAAATGGTTCTGCGTTAACAACAAGCCTTCCTGTTTTGGCTTAAAAGAGTTTTGTTTTCTCACGGGGCTGAACTGTTCATCATACCCCAGTGAATAAAAAATGAAGAAGGTGTTAGCCATGGGGGTGCATTTTTGCTTTAAGGTGACAAAAAGCAAAAACATTATGGCGGCTAACTTGTTACACTTGATTAGAGGGAATAATCTGAACGAGGAACAGAAGTTTAAGTGTTGTTTACTTTGGTTCTTGCACACCATGTTGCTTGCAAAAGATTCAACGAAGGTTGTCGACACAAAATTGATTCGAATGGTCGATTCTTTGAGTTTCTTTAAGAGTTATCCATGGGGAAAAGAGACATTTCAACTGACTATGGACTATCTGAAGAAGAAAAGTGACATGAAGAAGCAGAGGGAAGTATTTGATGAGAAGCAGAAGGCATCCTATGCTCTATTCGGATTTTTCTGGGCATTCATGGTATCTACCATCAATCCTTTAGTGAGATTATCGTAGATTTGTGTTTTATTTATACTCTGTCATAGACTCTGAGTTATATTTTCACTACTGTACTGCTTATAGATTTGGATCTATAAGGTCTTTCCTCATCTAGAAAAATTTGATGAAAAATCAATGGATGAGCCCTTTCTTATTCCCCGCATCCTCAGATGGCACACTACAAGAAAATGGCGAGATAATCATAAGCGACACATTCAAGTATAAAAAAAAAGTTACCGAGGTATGAACTTATTTTTTATTATTCTATAATACTACTGTTGTATCGAATGTTATGTAATTGTTAATTATTTTTTTGTAGAACGTGCACCCATACATCATCCCTAGTGTTCGTGAGACGAAGATGGATTACATGGTTACATTTAAGCCATATATGGACAAGGTGAAGAATAACGTCCTCGGTGGCTTGAAGAAAAAGCTAGAAGGGGTGACTGTCCTTAAAAATGAGGACAGTGATAATCCCGTTGGAGTACGCGTTGGTGATGATGCTTCTCCGAACACCCCCAAAGATACAACGGGCACCTCATCCCCTGGATCTTTATAAGTGTGTTGCTATGCTCGAGGAAGCGGTGTTGGATATTACTGCCTATATCAAAGAGAAAAGACTGAAGAAAAAGGAAAATGATAAGCAATAACATGAGCGAGGTAACTTCATTTAATAATTGATGTAGTTAATGAATTTTCAGCCTTAAATATTAGTAACTCTTTCTAATATGATGACACAGTGTATGTGGTCCTTTGGGAATCGGAGAGGAATGAAGAAGGATAAAAAATGAGCAAAATGGATGAGTTGACCATTGTTGTGGCAGAAGAGAAAAAAAAGAAGAAAAAAGGATGAAGAAGAAGAAATGGAAGAAGATAAGAGCCAAGAAGAAACTGGAAAAGAAGCAGTTGCAGAAGAACAAGAAGCTAAAAAAGAAGCAGCGGCAGATGAATAAGAAAGCAAGGAAAAAGAAAAGGCTGATGAAGAAGAAGAAGAAGAAGAAGAAGAAGAAGAAGAAGAAGAAGAAGCTGACAAAGAAGAAGCTGAGGAAGAAGCAGCATGTGAAGAAAAAGAAGAAACTGAGAAAGAAACAACTGCTGCAAGTGAAGAAAAAAGAAGAAGCTGAGGAAGAAAAGGAAGCTGAAGAAGTACCATGATACAAGAACGACCAATAACACATGAAAACAAATACCCAAAATAGTCCACAAGTTCAAGAGAATCGAGGACCCCTTTGAGTGACCCCTCTCGAATTCAAGATCAACAACAAGAACACAATATAATGTGGTATTTAACACCTAATTTCCAGCCAACCACCAAACTAAATTAGCAACACAAGGCAAGAAAAACAATATTACAACAACAAGAAACTCACGGGTTACATTAACACAACAAGAAACTGATGGAAACAACAAGATACAAGATAGATAGCTAGACAAATGTAGGTATAATCTTAAAAATTCAAGAGACTATTCCAGTCTTGGAAATTTAACACCACACACAATGTAAACCTAACTCCTACGTTGACACAAGAGGGACGTTACCTACTCTAAACACCAACGTATCAAGCTAATAATGCAAATATAAGTGAATCTTCACTTACTAGCCCTGGTTTTGGTTTCGGAGTTCCTCTCAAAACTTAGAGAGAAATTTTAAGTGTTACAAGTTTCAAGTCTCAAAAATAATCAACTAAATCTCAAAAACTCTAAGTTGGTCTATTTATATTACATCACAAAATAAGACTAAAATGACAAAAATGCCCCTTTAATGAAAAGGCTCCAAAGGGCCGCCCATGGAGTGCATATATAGGGGCAGTTTTGGGCTTAATTTACACTTACACTCGGGCCTTCTCTTGGTTATCTTTGACATGCTCAAAATATATCCATCTACGGGGTCATACTCATATCACACCAGTAGCTGCAGATGCTGAACAAGAAGGAGAACAAGGTGAGAATGAAGCAGGAACTGCAGATGTTGAGAAAAAGGGAGATGAAGCTGATGGTGGAAACGAAGAAGCAACAGAAAAAGAAGAAGGAGAATAGAAAGAAGAAAAAGAAAAAGCAGACTAAAAAAATGTGGTCATGGATATCGTTGATGAAATCAACAGTAATATTTGTGTTGATAAGGAAATGGGAAAAAAGACATTTGAATGCTAATATTATTAATGTGTTGTTGAATGATCAATTGTTAGGATACGACAAATATTTTTTTATTTGACAAGTATGAAAGTTGAAGGATCTGTTGGTAGAATATTAGAAACATTTTTTTATTTCATAGTAGTTGTTATGATTCTGCACTGAATCTGTTTCTATCAAACTAATTTGTGTCATGGAATCTGAATATGCAGTGTGTTGTCATAATTGATACAATGTATGGTTGATATCATAGAATACATATTTAATCTTTCGTATACTGCTTGCATAGTCTATCATTACCACGCTGCTCGATTTTAAGTTGATGTGTTGTTTGATCGACTATGATTCTATGAAAACAATATTAACATTATAGAAAAATAGAAGTATTATTATTTATTCAATATTACTACATCCATGTTACATTTTTTCAAAGAACGAATACTAGCATTATAGCACATAACATCATTTTTAGGCCATTCTCCCTTTATTCGGCCAAAATTAATTTTTGTTTTAGTTGATCCATCTCTATTTGGGTGTCATGTAGCAATACTTTAAAGTGATCCCTCTATTTTTCGGCTTCTTTGAACAAATTCATGAGAAAATTTCTATTTTCTTCGCATTGTTGGAGCCTTTATAGTAGATTAAATTTTGCCAAGCCATAAAAATTTGATATCTCGGGTTCCAGACTCAACGTTGATGGATTGATTGGAGGTGATAGCTTATCAAGTCATTTAAAAAACGATCATGCGCCATTATTCTAGAAAAAAAATAATTACATAACGATTAACTTAACTTTATAAAAAAGACATACACAGCTCACCATCGCAATTACACAGTTATAAAATTTGCGACCTGGATTTGAGTCAGTGCATGATGACCTCAAGACAGCCGCATTCCCACAATGACAAATTAGAGTCTTTTTAGAATTGGATGTTTGAGATGCTTGAGACATTGTAGAAATTTTAAATAAAAACAAAGTGGATGAAATAAAATAATGAGGGATGGACGACTTTATATATGAAGTAAAAAAGAAGTGTTAACACTGAAGAATTACAAAAGTAGCCGTTTATTACCATTGGAACAGTAATTTTATTTTTTGAACTGATGGTGACACTTAATAGACTGTCGTAGATCATGACCTATGTCAGCCATCAACGAGATACTAAAATCTACCATAGACACGCATAATCAATGGACCCTCAATAACATGTTTAAAAAAAACCTAAGTAAAAAATATACTTGTGATTTGAGGATCCATCGATTCACCTGGTCTACCATAGACTTACTCCTTGTGAAGTGCATCGATTGATCTCTTGATTATGAGTAGACCACGTGTAACACCCCATACTTAATTACGTGCATTAGCCATGGTTACATGTGTTGGAGTATATGTATTGATCATAAGTTAGGTATATATGAGTTTAAGTATGAGTATTGATTATTTTGAGATGGTTTCAAGTGTATAGTTTGATCATATATGTATAAGAATCGACTTTATTTATACCGGAATTTGCTCGTCGAAGTTTCTATGCGAAGTTTATCGAGTTAGCTTTCCAATGATATAAAGATTTCTGAAAACAGATGAGTATCGGATATAAGCGAGCATGTTCGAAACTTGAAAACGGTGGACGCAATGAACAGTAAATGTGCAGAAATTTTCTTCACACAAAAGTACTGCAGCCAAACAGATTTTTGGGTCGACTTTAAACGATCATAACTCCTTGTACAAAATGAACTGTGTGAGCTGCTATATATCGATGAGAATCCCCGAGAGTCTCCTTTCTAATGCGATTGGTTTCACCCAAATCCATTATCGGAGCAAAGAGTTATGGTCGATTTACTTTAGCCTATCAAAACAGTCCACCATGGACAGATTCGGATTTACTTAAATTTTAAGGGCAATACGGTCATTTTCCATCACCTCATGGACAAAAATTGGTCATTATATACATATACTTAGCCTCATATCCATCATTTATCATCCAAATTATTGAAGAATAAGAAACCCTAGCCTAAGTTCAACTCCAATTATCTTGTGATTCAACTGTAGAAAACCAAATTGATACTGTAGTTGTGTTCACCGTCTCGAGGGCTTCAAGAAGCACCCCTTATTTGTACCAACAGGACTTCTAAATCAAAAGGGCCATTTTATGGTAAGGATGTAAATTATGTTGGTGTTATTTATATGGATATTTATATATATATGCATGTGAGCATAAGAAGTATGTTATTTGATTGTTGTTGAAAGATGATTGGAAGTGATGTTGGATTATTCTTGTACATGGTTGGATTATGTTAAATTGTGAAGGGATTTGGTGTGATGATGTGGTATTGAAATGATGATTATACATATATATATACACATAAACCTATTGTTCAAGTTGGTTTTTGGAATGCTTTGCAAATATTGGTTGTATGGAATTATGAAAGAGAATTGTGGTGTTGGGTTGCTAATACTAGATGCCAAACATTTCATTGTAGATAAGTGATTTGTAAAGGCGGGATGTTGTGTTGAATTGGTATCCGAATCTACAACGAGGTATGTAAAGCATACTCTAACAATGTTCTTTGGCATGAAAACACCAATGTTCCATCAAGTAAGATTCCTAGGTTGTCCAAAGACATGTATTGTTCTACGTTACCAACGAAGTTGTTTCCATTCTATAAAGTGTCAAAATGTTTCATTGATATACCAAAAGGCTCCTATTTCATTGTTGTGATATTGATGATTCTGAAACACATTGTTGATGTACCAATAAGTCTTTATTACATCGTTATTGTATAGAAGGTCTATTACTTAGTTCCTATTGATGTATCATTGTTCCAAAGGTACTATATTGGCATGAACACTAATGTAATAATCTCAAAAGCTTTTGAACTAAGTTATTGGAAAGATCTCTTATGTGTGTTACTTGATATACGTGTGGGTGGTAGCTCAGGGGCTTAAGCCTAGCATGGGCCGATCCCGATACTTGATATGATTACAGTTGATATGTACTGGGAGGCAGCCTAATGGTCACAGTACGGTACAGTATTGATTATTGTTAGGTGGTTGGAGGTTCGAGAGGAGGAGGTAATGGCGAATGATAATTGTAAAGAATGAAATGAACGAATGTATACCGTTCCACAAATGTGTTTGAATTCAAGAACCCAATTCAGATAAATGATAATGTACATGATCCTAAAAGTGTTTATGAAGTGTGGTTCACTTCTATTATGATTTATTCACTTGCGTCTGATTTTCTTGATCCCCCATATCACATATGATTATTTACAGCTTTACATACTCAGTACATATCTCGTACTGACGTCCCTCACGGGGGACCTGTATTTTATGCTGCAGGCACAGGTGCTTCAGCTCATTCACAGCATAGATAGGAGCTAGGTCATACAACCATTGTTGGTGAGCTCTAGTTTGCTTCGGAGCTTTCCGAGTCGATTCCTTATGTTTTGAGTCATGTGTGGGCGGGGGTTTGTCCCGACCCTAGTTATGTCATGTATATCCTAGAGGCTTTGTAGACATAAGGAAGGGTAAAGTCATGAAAGTTTATATAGTGATGTTATATTTGTATATGTGGTGGCCCCAACGGCCAAGTATTATATATATATATATATATATATATATTTGTGTGTGTTGTGCTAATACAGGTAATTAGACCCTTCTATATGCAACGAAGTGCTGCCCAAATTTTTGGTGACATGTAAGTGAAAGTACAGGTATTTGAACGGGTTTTCCTAGGACTTCTCGGCTTCGGGTGCCAGTCCGACCCGATGGGATTTTGGGGCGTGACACCACGGTGATCTATGTACACTTTTATAGACCATCACTTGAATGTTGTTCAAAAATAAATAAATAAATTAAAAATAAATATAGTGTGAGTTTCTATACATATGAAGGAGTGTAAACTAGTCAAATAATCATATTAGAGCTTATACAAATTAGGGGTGGTGAATTAAGAAGTGTGTGAATGGGTAGTGGTCGAACAAACAATATTCTAAGATTTGTGAAAGTACAAGTACGTATTGAGGATGATGATTGTTCAACCACTATCCATTCCATATACTCTTTTGATTTGGGGTGGTGATTGAAGGAGTATGTAAAATATGTAGTCATCAAATATAATATATATCCTCAAAACATGCTTGTGCTTTGACAAACATTACTTTTAGGATATTGAACATTCAACCACTACCCATCCATACACTCCTTAATTCACTCCCTAATTTGTATAAAGCTCTAATATGATTATGTGACTTGTTTACACTCCTTCACATGTGTAGAAATTCACAATATATTTATTTTTAATTTATTTATTCATTTTTGAACAACATTCAAGTGATGGTCTATAGCAGTGTACATAGACCACTATGGTCTACGCATAATCAGGAGATCAATCGATACACTCCTAAAGGTGTAAGTCTACGGTAGACCAGACTAATCGATGGACCCTCAAAGCACAAGTATATTTTTTACATGACTTTAACATGGGTCAACAGCGACAGTAGTCTATTAAGTGTCACCAACAGTTCAAGATTATCTATTTAAATCATTTTAATTTAATTATTTTCTTCCACCAACCCAAAAATATGTGATTATCTGTTTAAATCATTTTTAATTTAATTATTTTCTTTCACCAGTCCCAAAATATGTGATTATCTATTTAAATATTTTTTAATTTAAGTCGATTACAACTGAACGTTAAATTCTACAGAAATACACATTTACCCCCCAAAACAGTAGCTTTACAACTGAAGCAAAAAAAAACCTATCTATGATTTGTGGGCCATGTTACATGTGATTCTTTTATGCTCGAATTTCTTGCATATTGAACACCTATTCCTCCTTTTGGACTTGAATGTCTCACCAACGCCCTTAAAGCGTTTGACTTTCTTCTTTTCGAGTTTAGGATCGTAAGGGGGTAGAGAGATGTTAGTGTCTAGCAATTCCTGTGGCATAGTCCATTCGGCCTCTGAAGGGACAATGTTAATAGCTTCCAAGTATGCAAAGAGGTAAGTTTCAGCTTTATAAATTGGTGAAGAGTACTCGTAGATGGAGTTACCATAACCTACGCTATCTCCATACTTTGCTTGCAAAGCTGCCATCATATGTTCGCACGATATTTTTACCAAGTCAAATTTCCGACAAGAATAACTCCTCTCCAAGAGATTGACCTTGGCAGTAACACCATTTTCGAACATCGTGTACTAGTCGAGACCCCCGTTTGGATTTGTCACATACAAGGATTTGCTCGCACTCTTATTATCCATTAGGATCTTTTCCTCACAAGGCGCCAATTTGTTCTTTTTACCATCGATAAAGGCATGCCACTTCCTAAACTTTTCACCAAATTTTTTAGCAATTGAATTGAATATGTACGACATGGGGTACTCCCGTTCATTCATCAAAATCGAGATTAGTGGCTCGGTGATGTTTGTGGTCATCACATCGTACCTATTGCCCGAGAAGTGTTCTCTACTCTATTTTTCAAAATCAAGCATATTTTCAAGGACATGTGCTACCTCGGGGCAATTATTCTTCAATTCTGCAAAATTCTCACTAAAATCATCAAAGGAATAAGCCTTTGCTGCGGCGTAGAATAGATAAAGATGTTCTCCATAGTGTTGGTTTACACGAAGATTTTCAGCGAGATGCCTCATGCAAAGTCCATGATTGCACGATTGTATACATGGGAGAAGGCATTGGCGATGCTAATGTGTCTATCGGATAAGACACATAGATCTAATTTATATTCTACTATAGACTTCAACTTCTTGAAGAAGAAGGTCCAAGAAACATCATTCTCTTTATCCATGACACAAAAGACAATTGGAAAGATATGATTTTAAGTGTCATGTGCAACGACAGTCAGCAAAACACCCCCGTACTTGCCATAAAAATATGTGCCATCGACAATAATTATCTTTTTCATGTGGACATATCCCCGTATGCAAGCTTCGAATGCTAAAAAGTAGTAAACGAACGATCCATCTATCCGATTTACCATGATAGATTAAGAAGACCTAGGATTTAATAACTTCACTATCTGGGGAAAACCTGGCAAGCAAGCATATCCGTGCTCCAGTGTCCGTCGAATGATATTATTCGCAATTACACTTCCTTTCCAACATATCCAATAGCCTGCATGGGAATACATCTCCTTAACCACAATCCTTTGAATTTATCTTATGCTTGGATCCTTACCATCTCGAAAATAATTTATGTATAGTGAAGCAATCAATTCGGATGAGATTCTCTTATGCTTGCGGGTGGCGTGTTCAACACAGCACGTGTGCAACCTGGCATACTTGTATATGTTAAATATGTCCGAGATTTCGTACTTCTTTGCCCGCAACAACCAGCCATAACCAGGAGATATACATTTCACCTTCAACAATTTGGTGCAGCTCTTTTCCGTACGATAATCAAAACATTTCCTCATAGCTGCTCTGTCTAGTAGCATTTTGAGCTCTTTCTTGTTGGCGAATGTTTGATCACAATAGAAATTAATTCTGTCAGTGAAGAAATGTCCTGGTTGGGATCCCATTCCACAGTCTTCTTCTTCACCTTGGGAGTCCAGTGAAACGTCTTTCATATGCATAGAATTATCTTTCATATTAATTAGATGATCGTCATCGTTCTCATAATTATTCAAATTGTCATTGACTGTTGGGCACCGAGGTGGGGATGGTGATGAATTCATCGGTCCTTCGAACGACCTCTCAACTACATTTATCCTTAAAATAGGCCTAAAGCCATCTGCATCAACATCTATCATGTACATCAACACACGTGCATCATTATTTATGATCGTAGGATTCACTTTTTTCCTCGAATACATTTAGATAACTAATCACCACGTCGCTTGGCGTGCAATCTAAATCCCCGCTTTGCATTACGCTTGTAATCAATTTGTCGTATGAACTATTGCGACGAACAGCAATAGGCAGTGTCACCTTGGTAAAAGATATCCATTTTTAATATTTGGGAGTATCCACTCATTCTTCCATGAAATCATCAGAAACCAGAACAAATGTTGCAATAGACATCCTAGAATTAAGTTTTGGTCGACGGTAGATTATGTTGAGGGTCTATGTCGGGATATATGCACAGTCGATGACTGACGATGACTGGTTGATGACTGAGCCAGATATCCGTACAAAAATTTAAAATTGCAAATATTGCTTCTAATCAACGATCGTTGGATTTATGGAATAGAGAAATGAACTTGGAGTCGCCTGAGCTACTGTAATGTACTTTCTAAAGAGTTTTTGAGTAATGTGAGTGATTTAAAGATTTTTAACAATGATGGAAAGTGTGTTTGAGAAGATAGCAAACAAATAGGGTAACAATGGATGCAATGGACAAGCTTATGATATTTGTAGACTGATTTAGAGCTGATCGCCGAAAAAGATGTCGGAATCAGAGTTTTTTTTTAAGGAAAGAACCACCTTCTATTTTTAGCTTTTGGAATTTTTTTAAATATTTTTGAAAACCTAGATATTTTTGTATTATATAATGGTGGATGATGGAATGGATTAAAGTGTATTATTAGAAACTTGTGGATAAATTTATTAAGTTGAAAATATTGGGTTAAAGTGTAGTATTACAAAATTTATGGGTGAATTTGTTGAGTTGAAAAAGACATATCAAGCCATATATTAGGCCTAGTCATAGTCATGTATTACAATGCTCCAACCATACAATGATATTCAGAAGGACCAGATAATATTTTTCCATCCATTATGACAACGTGGTCCTGAATGATAAAGGTGTGCGAATAGGTTTAAATTTAAGGATATTAAATTTTCTGAAGAAATCTTGAATATATTTAGTTTGAGAAAGAAACATAAACACTAAAGACCACACTACTCGTACCCTGCGAAAGTAATAATGGCCACTAAGATACTAATTGGAAAGCAGAGAAATAATGTGGTGGAGTAAAGCAGAAGAGGTCCTGAAAACAATAACATCCACATAAAAAAAGTAAAATAAGATTTTAGTGGAAGAACGATAAATAAACATCGAAGAATTAGTCCAACTACAAATAAAGCCCAAACAAAATAAGAGACTACTAAATTTGTGAAACCTGGCCTGAGGAACCTGTTTCAACCCATATAGAGGTTTATCGAGGTTACACACACAATTGGTATAGTTAGGATGAATGAAATATAGAGTTTGGGTTATGTAAACATCTTCAGTGAGATCATCATTTAAAAAGCCATTTTTAATATCCAACTGCCTAATGACCCAATCATTTGTAATGGCAAGAGACAAAATAGTGGAATTTACTACCGGACTAAAGGTATCATGATAATCCGGTCCTGCATGTTTGTCCAACATCTCGTACAACAAACCGAGGTTTATGACGCTCAATTGAACCATTAGGATGGTATTTCATTCGATAAACACACTAAAAAGTGTGCAAATTCATTTGAGGTTGATGAGGTACTAAATGTCAAGTATTATTTTGAATAAGCACATTAAATTCATTTACCATGAAAATTTGTCATATAGCTAGGGAGGAAGATCAGAAGGGTGATTTTATGAATGAATGAATTCATAAGTGAATAATATTGATTATACATTATATCCAAATTTCAAAGCGTAATTCAAGTTAAAATCCACACTTAATATCCTACCTAAAATTTCTCTTGTTATGATGAGATGGAGGCAACAAACAAATTTTGTACGTAAATCACGTTATTATACAACTTTCATCTCCTTTACTGCAACTTCTTCATCAATTTCATTGTCTTTTTTAATCTTTTTATCAACTTTTCTTTTATCAATTTTGAATTCTTTTTCAACTTTTAAGTTAGTACCCATTAAGAAAAAAAAAGAGAAATTAAACAATGTGATAGTAACATATACTTTATGATAGTGATTCATATTTTTAATTTATTTATAAATGTTTGATACATTTAACATATGTTTGATAAATATAAATTATTTATTTTGGTGTGAGATTGAATTTTCAATGGCTAGTGAGTAATTTTACGAAATGTATCATTGTGATACATGTTTCAGATGTATCATTTTCACAATTTGTGCTTAATTTTACTCCCCGTAATAATTAAAAATTAGTTACTTCCTTATTTAACTAATTACTAAATTACAAATGTATCACAATGTATATGACATACACTGTGATACATATTTCTACATTTAGTAATAATATTGCTTTAAAATATCATTTTATTTTTAATGAAATGATTTATAATCATATAAATATTTATGATATATTTAAATCATAAGTTTTAAAAGTTCATCTTTATCTTGTTAAGCTTTGTGCCAAGTCATACTATCTTAAGCCAACAAAATTTAAATAATTGTACAAAACATAATATATGTTGTACAAAAGTGTCTGTGAAGGATCCTCTGTTTTTTCTTTGTTTCAAGACACGTGTATTGTAACAGTGAAATCGAGTGTACTTCTCTCTATGAATCATTACCAATTACCAATTAATCTAATTCCCTTTGTCTCTTTCTCTACTTTTCTATGTTCTTAATAATATTACTATTAAGATTTCTTTGAACCAGTTATGATAATTGAAAATTCACAACTGCTTCTTTGGGGTTATGGAGAGGAAAGAGACGCAACTACTCTTTGAGAGGTAATTTTGTTTATTCATAGTGAGAGTTCAATACAATGATGCAGTGTTGCTTTGGGGATTTTCCTCTCTCTGCCAATTTCATGGATGATAGTTATGTTTGTTGTCAAATTTCTTGGTTTCAATCGGATGACGTTTCTTGAGAGGTTTGAGGAATCCTACAAGATTGCAGTATGTATTGTTCCAGGGATTTTTTTGCTCTTCCTTTTCATCTTCTATCACTGTTGTTCTTTTTTTTTTCTTTACCCACTGATTTTATATATGTATGCACTCATTCACTATTTCGTGTCAATTGCATAGTCCTTAGAGGTGCTAATAAGAATAGAGACATGCTTGTGAATAAAATTTTCAATAGTTAGTAACGCATTCATGTTGTGTCAATTATTTTGATTGCTTTTCAACTCACTTATGATTGATATTGGAGTCGACTAACTAAGTCTTACCCTTTTTGGCAATGTTTGTTCTAATTACCCTTTTTGACAATATTTATTTTAATTTTAAGGGATTTAACTTTACATAAAACTATAACTATTGAGCTTGTAGTAGGGTCAACAGAGGCTAATGAAACTCGGGGTGAGCAAGGTGAGTAGTGCACTACTCGACTCCATCGCTAGGAGCCTTAGCAAGAATGGTTGAAACCGGTCTAACCTATGAGACTACTCGAAAGGAGACTTCCTACCAGCACCTTTATACCTAGAGGTGTAATTTCTATTCGTAAAAATAGTTAGAAATTATGCTACTCTTGATTTTCACATATTAAGGTCAACTCTTCTCAGTACTTGGCCTTTTCATTTATTTATTTTCAAGTTGTTTGAGTTGCTCTATGTCTGCAGTTTCAGTTAAGCTGGGAACGCTTTCCATTGGATCAGTGAAACAATCAAAGAGTGGATTAGAGGATCTGTTGGCATCTACGGAAGGAGAAAAACATGATTATTATTGGTAAATCTTCATTTCCTTCTTTATACAATGGGATGCATCCGTTGATGTTTAATTTCTGACAATTTTCTCTAGTAAATAATATAATAACATTATATCAGTACAATCTCACAAGTAAAATCTGTGAATCAGCATATGATGTATATAGATTTTATTCTTACTTTTCCGGGATAGAGAGATTATTTCGATAGTCACTTGGCTCAAAAGAAAAATTGTCAAAGTAAGATTACAGAAAAAATATAACAACTAAGCAGCAAAATACAAAACAAATGAAGCAACAAATTGTAACAGTATACATAAAAAAATACTTAATAAACTACACAATTACGAAATATTTTATTATATAGAAAGATGAATAGTGAAACTACCAAGGGCAACATTGTAATTTTTATCAACATTAATTGCATTTACCAATTAGCTATTTTGAAAATTTCTTTCAAATATCACTTATATTTTATTTAGGACCACAATATCTCAACTATCACTCTTTTCCTCAAAAAATACTAAACACCTCAAAAGTATTCTTCTCTCTTAGTTGATATGCCCTGTCATTAAAATCACATTTTTTAAAATAATAAATTATTTAATTCATCAAACTCATTCAACAAAAATTATAACTTTATTTTTTTTCTAAAAACATGCATTAATTTAATTTTCATGCTTAGAAATTCTTTGCCACACATTTTTACAATATTATTTTACATGCAAATTAAAATTTCTAGATAACTTATTTAATTTAGTGATATTATTTTTTTTATAAAACAACTGATTTTTATAGGCAGTTATATATAAGAACCTGAATGATCATTTAGAAAAATAACTCTAGAAAGAAAAGTATAAATACCTAAGTATGAGAACTTCTTCTTAATAAATTAATGTATTTTTTTAAAAAAAATAAGATTATAATTTTAGTTAAATGAGTTTGATAAATTAATATTTTTATTATTTTTAAAAAATGATATTTTACTGATATGACATGCTAATTAGAAGAGGAGAGACTTTTGAGGTATTTAGTAATTTTTGGAGAAAAATATTGATAATTGAGTGATATTATTGTTTTGGCGAAAAAAAGTTATTTTTATAAGCGATTCCAAAAATATGGATTACAATGCAAGAAAATAACTTTACAAAAAGTAAAACTTTTAAGTAATGGTAAAAGATTTCTAAGCATATAAATTCCTTCTTAATAAATTAATATAATTTTTAATGAAAAGAATAAGAATATAATTTTGACTAAATAAGTTTAATGAGTTAAATAGGCCTATTATTAAAAAATAGTTTAATAACATGGCTTGGTAATTATTAAAGAAAGAAGCGTATGATATTTACTTATTTTTTTTTAGAATAATAGTGATAGTTGAATCATATTATTATCTCTAAAAAAAAATCAAAAGTATTTTTTTAGGCAATTTCAAAAATATGAGTGGCCATTCAAAAAAATAAATTTTGAAAAAATATACTTCAAGTTTTAGTAATGATAAAAATTTTCTAAGTATAAAAATTTCTTTATAATAAACTAATGTATTTTTTTTTTTTAAAAAAAACATAATTATATTTTTGATTAAATGAGTTTGAGGAGTTATAGGTTTAGCATTTTTAAAAAATGAGATTTTAATGACATGACATGACAACTAAGAGAGAAGAAGATTTTTATGGTGTTGAGTGATATTGTGGTCCTAAATGAAATATAAGTGATATTTGAAGAAAATATTCAAAACTTAAGTGACTATTTAGAGAATTCACTCACATTTTTTGCGTTTTCTTAACCGAATAGTTTCTCTATTGATGTCTCTATCAATACTTTGAATTTTGAGACACTCTCAAGTTTAATGTCAAAAATTTTAAACTTGGGTTAAACCTTCAATGGAACTGTTTTCGCAAATTTTTAATCCAAATTAAACTATTCTTTCAATTCAAATCACTCATTGTCATCGATTTCAGCAATAAACATGTACACCCAATCAATTATCTTCAACCACTTTTTAAATCAGTAACAAATTAATAGTTAGGAAAATCTCATCAGTGAAAACTCAAATAGTTCGTATGAACAAGTTTATTCTTAAATTGATATCACCAAGTTGGATTTAGCTGCCAATTCCCAAAAATAAAAAATCAACAATGACAGATTTTGAAAGTTTCCATCAAAAGAATTGTGATTCTGTCTTCAATTTCAACCTCAAAAGACCACACCAAATAAATATTGAGCTTCCAATTTCATCTTCAAAGGCTTCAATATTAGAGTCGCAAAATGTGTACGATATACTAACTATATTTAAATTTGAGAGTGTTTATATTAGATGCACTAAATATTTTTTTTAGAAACTATGAATTTAGTGTTATTTTAAGAACTCAATGAGAACATAAGTGCAATAGCTAGACAGTAATTAATTCTCCTACATTTGAGTATTTATGATTCATGCATTAAGACATTTGATATACTTTTCTTATCCTAACTTTTTCTCTATTATTTTTCTTATGGCCACGTAAAGATGAGAATGACTTTTAGAACTTTAAGGGATCGTTTGGTGGAGTGTATTAAAAAATATAATGCATGCATTAGATTTGTGTACTATTAGTTGCTTGTTTGGTACATTTTTTAAGCCTATGTATAACTAATGTTTTTATTAGTTATATATTTTATTATGTATTGAAGAGTGTACTAATAAAACCAATAGAGTTTCGCCTTTTGAAGCGCCAGTCACGTAGGGCGACCGGGCCAGGCCGAGTCAGAAAGGATGAAAGTTGTAAGTTGTGTTCGGGGGGGGGGGGGGGGGGAGTGATTTATTTAGCCCACACCTGCGTTCGAACTCCTTCTTAAACAACATCGAATTAAACCACCATCTTTCCATAGAGTTTTCTTGCCCCCTATTTGTATGAAAATACAATAGATGAATAGTCATTCGCTAGAAAATTATTTATTTGAATATCTTATTTCCTATCAGACTAAGCATAGAAATTCAATCACTAGGATTATTAGTAGGATTATTAGTGAGTATTGAAAAAAAGTTCTGAATCTGGGGGAACACTTTCTACGACCGATGGCTAACCATAAAAACGAAAGAATGGGCAAGAGTCTTGTTCGGGTGTTCTGGTGGTGCCCCCGTCTGGTCTACTATCGTCTTTTCACCGCCGCTAGACATTTTTTATATATTGGTAATACAAAGCATTTCAACACATGCATTAACTTGGTTAATGGCATTATTACCCCTTTAAAATATTTGTTAGTTTTTTCACCATTTTTATATTTTTTAATTTATTTTTTCACCATATTATGTTGTAAAAAGTTGGCTTTGTCTCATCTCTGTATTTTGCCATAAAAAAAAGTGATTTTCTTCTTCTTTTTTCTACTTAATCAAACACTATTTTAGGGCTTTCAAACACAATGAAAAATCAAAATTGGCTTCAGAATAACTAGATTAGAAATATACTTGGGCTTTTAAACATTAAAGTAATGGTGTTGCTTTCATCATTTTTTCTTGTTAATAAAGTTCATCTCGATTGAAATTTTACGGTCACAGTGATAGTGTTCAAAATCCTCAAATCAGAGCAGCAGCATCACCAGAGTCATGGTAGCTGAAATTCCTGGCCTGCAGAAATGTAACACCCCATACTTAATTACGTGCATTAGCCATGGTTACATGTGTTGGAGTATATGTATTGATCATAAGTTAGGTATATATGAGTTTAAGTATGAGTATTGATTATTTTGAGATGGTTTCAAGTGTATAGTTTGATTATATGTGTATAGGAATCGACTTTATTTATACCGAAATTTGCTCGTCGAAGTTTCTATGCGAAGTTTATCGAGTTAGCTTTCCAACGATATAAAGATTTCTGAAAACAGATGAGTATCGGATATAAGCGAGCATGTTCGAAACTTGAAAATGGTGGACGCAATAAACAGTAAATGTGCAGAAATTTTCTGCACACAAAAGTACTGCAGCCAAATAGATTTTTGGGTCGACTTTAAACGATCATAACTCCTTGTACAAAATGAACTGTGTGAGCTGCTATATATCGATGAGAAGCCCCGAGAGTCTTCTTTCTAATTCAATTGGTTTCACCCAAATCCATTATCGGAGCAAAGAGTTATGGTCGATTTACTTTAGCCTATCAAAGCAGTCCACCATGGACAGATTCAGATTTACTTAAATTTTAAGGGCAATATGGTCATTTTCCATCACCTCACGGACGAAAATTGGTCATTATATACATATACTTAGCCTCATATCCATCATTTATCATCCAAATTATTGAAGAATAAGAAACCCTAGCCTAAGTTCAACTCTAATTATCTTGTGATTCAACCGTAGAAAATTCAAATTGATTCCGTAGTTGTGTTCACCGTCTCGAGGGCTTCGAGAAGCACCCCTTATTTGTGCCAACAGGACTTCGAAATCAAAAGGGCCATTTTATGGTAAGGATGTAAATTATGTTGGTGTTATTTATATGGATATGTATATATATATATATGCATGTGAGTATAAGAAGTATGTTATTTGATTGTTGTTGAAAGATGATTGGGAAATGATGTTGGATTATTCTTGTGCATGGTGGGATTATGTTGAATTGTGAAGGGATTTGGTGTGATGATATGGTATTGAAATGATGATTATATATATATATATATATATACACATAAACCTATTGTTCAAGTTGATTTTTGGAATGCTTTGCAAATATTGGTTGTATGGAATTATGGAAGAGAATTGTGGTGTTGGGTTGCTAATACTAGATGCCAAACATTTCATTGTAGATAAGTGATTTGTAAAGGTGGGAAGTTGTGTTGAATTGGTATCCGAATCTACAACGAGGTATGTAAAGCATACTCTAACAATGTTCTTTGGCATGAAAACACCAATGTTCCATCAAGTAAGATTCCGAGGTTGTTCAAAAATATGTATTGTTCTACATTACCAACAAAGTTGTTTCCATTCTATAAAGTGTCAAAATGTTTCATTGATATACCAAAAGGCTCCTATTTCATTGTTGTGATATTGATGATTCTGAAACACATTGTTGATGTACCAATGAGTCTTTATTACATCGTTATTGTATAGAAGGTCTATTACTTGGTTCCTATTGATGTATCATTGTTCAAAAGGTACTATATTGGCATGAACACTAATGTAATAATCTCAAAAGCTTTTGAACTAAGTTATTGGAAAGATCTCTTATGTGTGTTACTTGATATACGTGTGGGTGGTAGCTCAGGGGCTTAAGCCTAGCATGGACCGATCCCGATACTTGATATGATTACAGTTGATATGTACTGGGGGGCAACCTAATGGTCACAGTACGGTACAGTATTGATTATTGTTAGGTGGTTGGAGGTTCGGGAGGAGGAGGTAATGGCGAATGATAATTGTAAAGAATGAAATGAACGAATGTATACCGTTCCACAAATGTGTTTGAATTCAAGAACCTAATTCAGATTAATGATAATGTACATGATCCTAAAAGTGTTTATGAAGTGTGGTTCACTTCTATTATGATTTATTCACTTGCGTCTAATTTTCTTGATCCCCCATAACACATATGATTATTTACAGCCTTACATACTCAGTACATATTTCGTACTGACGTCCCTCACGGGGGGACCTGCATTTCATGCTGCAGGCACAGGTGCTTCAGCTCATTCACATCATAGATAGGAGTCAGGTCATACAGCTATTGTTGGTGAGCTCCATTTTGCTTCGGAGCTTTCCGAGTCGGTTCCTTATGTTTTGTTATTGTACAGGAGTCATGTGTGGGCGGGGGTTTGTCCCGACCCTAGTTATGTCATGTATATCCTAGAGGCTTTGTAGACATAAGGAAGGGTAAAATCATGGAAGTTTATATAGTGATGTTATATTTGTATATGTGGTGGCCCCGACGGCCAAGTATTATATATATATATATATATATATATATATATATTTGTGCGTGTTGTGCTAATACAGGTAATTAGACCCTTCTATATGCAACGAAGTGCTTTTCAATTTTTTGGTGACATGTAAGTGAAAGTACAGGTATTTGAACGGGTTTTCCCAGGCCTTCTCGGCTTCGGGTGCCAGTCCGGCCCGATGGGATTTTGGGGCGTGACAAGAAAATTCTTGAAGGAGTGGATAGGGCGGTAAGAGCTCTCATCTTCAAGTTATTGTAGTGAAAAATTTAGGAAAGTTTTTTATGGTCCATGAGGTGATTATTGTCTAGGAATTTATTTTTGTATATTATGTGCGTCTATAGCCACTCCGCGAACCAAAAAAAGGCTAAAGAATTTTATTGAAAATACAAAGGATATTTTTATAAATGAATATTATTTTATTTACATAATTTATTGCAAATTATTTTTAATACATCACACCAAATCGTGTATAAAAAATAATGGCAGCATAAATAATAAAGGGACGACCCGGTTCATACCTACTCCGTAGGTGTCGGGGAGGGGGGGACCACTCCGGGCCTGACCTACGCGCCCTCACCCCAACTTTTCTGGAGGGGCGTTTCGAACCCCCGACCCTGGCACACCACGGTAAGCAAGTTTACCGCTGAGCTAAGGCCATCCCTCGGCAGCATAAATAATACAAGTATTTTTAATACAACTTATTTCAGCATTATTCTTATACACCCTACCCAACGATTCCTAATTAAGAGTGTGTAAAGAGTATTAAATACTTGACGGTGAAGCTTGGCCTTATAGTATTTTAAAACTTTAAGAACCACTTATTTAATACTACATAGTGTACACATCTACTTGTCGTTGTGTGAAAGTCGTAACACTTTCCTAAAAATTATTGAAATTTCTTTGTGGATGCTTTGTTGCTCTGTCAGCTATACATATCGAGAGAGTTAATGACTTCAAAATCTCCATTCAAAGCTTAATTCGATTTCCACATTAGGATGTGAGCATACTTGACTTAAGTAGATGAATTGAGGACGAGAAAGACTGAAATTAAGTCACGTAATAGACAATTTACCACAATAGTCGTTTTAAGCGTTTTCTCTCAATTACATAAAGAGAGTGGTGGACGAATTATTTTATTTTTTTAATGTTTTAGGGTCTAATTCCATCATCTATTTATTTTATTAAATTTTTCATAAAAACAATTTAGTTGTTATATTTTTAACATAACAGAAATTAAAAATTAAAAGAAATTTTGAATATTTAAATAAATGTGATGGGGTGAATGTTTTTTGTTTTGTATAGACTGATAAGATTGTATTAGTTATAAAAATAATTTGAAAATAACACATCTTTTAGTCTCCAACTCTTGAAAAGCATTTGATGTAGGCTACATTAAAGATATGCTTATAAGCAATGACCTCTGCTATGCATAGACCTAACATGTTGGGTCTTGATGCAATTTTTTTGTCACAGTTAGTTTTTAGATACTATAACTAAAATAATTGACTACACTTGATCAAAGACCTTGATACTAACACGGCAAAAAATGACATCCTTATATATGTGTGTGTGAGAGAGATTGATAATCAATTTTTGGAGCACAAAAGTAGCTTGATGGAGTTGAGATATAGGAGCAAACATTTCTTAATTAGTACAGTTTAGATACTCAGATAGTAAAAGACTTTTTGACCTCTTAACCATTACCTAAAACTTGGTGTGGAGAAGTAATTTTGTGATTACAATGGAAAATATATAAAAATAATGTTGTGTTATTTTAAAAATTTTTATCTTTATGTATGTTAAATTTAGTTTTTTTTTTCTCTTTGCTCGAGGTCTCCATTCAATTAACTTAAGAGCTAGCAGATTCATGATGGTTAGAGACAGATATATGATTTTCACTTTTTGATCTTCAATGCAAAAGCATGATCAATTTTGAATATCAGTTGAAAAGTAATAATGTCGGTGATTCACCTAGCTCCGAGTAAGGTCAGTATATAAGTGGTGGTCTTGTTATTTTATATAACACTTGGTATAGAGATTCTGCTTTTCTAAAATTTTTGAGTAGATAAGTTATAACTGAGACAAATGATAATTGAGAAGGCTTTATTGATTTTTTGCTATAATAAATTGCCAGTGTGAGTCGACTAAAGAATTTTGAACTCTTACTAAATTTCATCAATTAAATTACTTTTTCAAGAAACGAGAGGCATTTAATCATATAACTACAGAAATTGTTTCATTGATAAGAAAAAAAAACTGGAGATTGTATTAAAATACCAGTCAAATGATGATGAAAAATCTATTTTGAAGTTGAAATTTTAAACTTTGTGTTGTTGTGGTTGAAGATCTGTGAGTTGTGGTCTTACTTTTTTCAAAATAACTTCTCGATTTAATATTCCTATTCATAGCTCTCGAAATGAGTTATATATATTCATAAATAATGAAAAATCACACATAAGAGAGAAACCAAGGTTGAAAATTGTTGCCATGAATACTTACTCTGCAACATTGACGAGAAAGTCTTTCATCCTAAGAAGTTGTGATTGTTTTGTATCTATTCATTCATGTTTGCCTTCTCAAGTGAGTGTTTGAGTTATATGTCTTGAAGTTCATATTAATAAGGATTACCTGTATTTGTATTATTCATCAGGTCACTTTATTCCACAATGCTATCATCCAATTCTATGTAGATTGAATATTCATTATACTTGTATGGACATAACATACATTACTTCTATGACGTATGATTTGAAAATGAAATCTGTCAAACCCTTATTCTATTGAGAAGTAGCTTGTTGCGAATTTTGCAATATGAAATCTCTCAATCTTTATTCTATTGATTAGTATTTTATAGCGGATTGCGCTATGAAATCTCTCAACCTTTATTCTATTGATTAGTATTTTATTACAGATTTTGAACTTTTATTATACTAAAGCAAATATTTATTAAATCTTACCTGAATTGCTATGTTTCAAGGTTAATATTATGTTACATCATCAATTTTTTCTTTGTAGGTTCTTTATTTAGAGATGAGAAAGAAATATATTTTGAAGTGCAATAGATGTGAATTCTTCATCAAAACAACAATCACGTTGGATAGAAAAGATGAAAAAAGACACTCAAAGAATAATTTGCAGAATCAATTGTCCTAATTATTGATAATCGAGGTTCAATCTCTCAATTTAGATTTTAAATTTGATCTAGCATTGACCAAAGAATGATTTTCATTCTCACACTTGATTGATTGTTCTTGAACATTGAATTAACTCTATTTTCTTTTGCTTATGTAGTGTTATCCTTATTCCAATATGACCTCTCTTATGCTTGCTACTTTATAAAAGATGAAACTTTACTTTTTTATTTGTAAATTATGGTTGCTATGAGGTATCCATGTCAATTTAATGTTCAAATAATAGATGCAACTAAAATTAAACACAAATTAAACTATATTCGAATTCGAAATGTTGGGCCCGTGCATAGCACGGACATGCTTATCTAGTATAATACTACACAATACTTTCAATACTACTGTTGAAAGTATTTAAGAAGAGATTAGCATTCAGTACCTCTTGAACTACGACCAAAGTTACTATAACACGCTCCAACTTCACAGGGATTCTATTATCCCTCTAAATTCAATTTTAGCGTATTTTGGTTACCTTTTTGCGTTGTGGCACCTTTATTACATAAAATGAGGTCTACGTCAAAGACGTCATGTCAGCTAAAACGATTGACAAAAGGTGTCACATTAGCTAAGAAGGTTGACAAAAATACACTAAAATTTAGTTTAAAAGGTAACAGAACTCACGTAAAATTGATATGTATCCTAACAAATTTGATTATAGTTTAGAAATATTGAATGCTTTACTCTATTTAAGATCTTCGTTGAACAAAACACCATATTTAACCTTTTTTTTTTTTTACATTTCGTTCCTAAATTTTAGTGATCGTGTGTCCTTTTTTTGTAATTTTCTGCTTTATAATGTGTACACAGTTTATTATTCCTGTGCATTTGTGTGCCACTTTTTGAAATGTGCACTTAATACTTTAATGTATTAAGAAAATATATGTAAATGTTGGACTTCCTAGCACCAATTAGTAGCATTACTTTTTGGACCAAATTATATATTAGCCTTTGAAGGCTCCAACTTGCTAAAATAAATAAATTCTATGATAAAAATCAGTAGTAAAATAGATGTTAAACCAAAAGATAACTATTCATAGTACACAAAGGAGGAATCAATTACTAACATGACAAAAAAGAATCTAGTTATATATTTATTTTTTAAGATAATTTAAATTTGTATTTGCATATTAGGGTTAAACCTTCCACCAATTGATGGTTAGTCATCCCTCAAAAGAGAGTACAATATAATGTGTTCAAAGACCATAAATTTTGCAAAAAAAAAATTTCAAAAAAATAAAATACTACGATTTTTTTATTTTTTTTTTGTCTTGAGATGAACTTAAATTTTAGAAGTATGGTTGTTAAAAGCTCAATTTCTTAGAGATTGAAGCATACGTAATAGGAAAATACATCAAATACACCTAGAAGTTGTTTAAATAACTAGCATACACACTCAAACAACTTTTTCATTTTTTTTTTCTAATTATCATGTATACATTTCAAAATAGTTGCACACAGGAAGAATGAGCTCTAACGTACTATATACGCCAAAAATAAATTTACAATTTACTAAAATATGGGTGAAAATTAGATTTATGAGAAAATATTTATTTTGTTTTTATCCAATATTCAAACATTATTGGCATGGTTAATTCGAATGTGCATCATTTAAACCCTATTCAAGTAGAGGACCCTTATTCTAATTTTTTTATATTTAGAATTTGTACTCGAAATATTAAAAGCACAAAAATCATAAACATTGCACCACACCTTTCAATAAAAAAATCCTAAACTTGGAATTCCTACAATTTTAAACTAATAATCCAATAATAATGAAATATACAGTAAAAAGATATTAAGTAGTAGCCCTCGATAGGTGGTAGACATGGTGCAATTGATATCATATTTGTACAAACTTAATTATTTAGACGTTAAAGCTTTAACCATATATCCTTTCTTAATTGGAATATCTTTTTTATGTAACTCATTAGCCAAAAAAATTATATATACTTTTTTTGAATTTTCTTTTATATATTTATGGTGTTAGTATAATCTAACTAATATTTTCTTTTTTACGAAATCAGCTTCGTTATTCTCTATTATATAATTATATATAAATTGAAATCAAATAAATTATTTTCAAATACTAAAATCGAATTAAAGAAACCATCAAATCCGATCAAATTAATTTGATACGATAAAGAGGATGTGAACAATAATTTCATATAGTTCGACCCTTCTTAGCAGGGTCGACTCTACGAATTTGATGGCCTAAAGCTAAATTTTAATCAGAGGTTTCAAGTATATTCAATAAAATTATTTTTTTTGCATGACACATGTATCTCATGTGTCACCCGTGCGATATACGTGCATCTTGTGCGATTTAGATGCATTTTGTGAGTTATACATATATCCTGTTGTCAGTTAATAAAAATATTTTAAAAAAATAAAATCTAAAGCCTCAAATCATTACTTTAGTAATTTTATGGTCAAATTAGCCCTGCTTCTTAGACACAATGAATAACAAAAATTTAATACATCAAAATATTTTCTTTTGCTATAAATAAAGAGTGTGGGGTGCTAGTTGTCAAAAACGCGTTGATTTATAGAAAGAGACATTATTATAAAGAGAAAGTACGTAATAAAAAGAAACGCGGTTTTGAATAAAAAATAGGTCAGCATCATCTTTCATAATTCACAGGATTTATACTTGCACATATATATCTACATAAATTTTCATCATTACATAAATAATACTACTATAGTATACTTATATAATCATTCCAACATATTTGTTCTGAAAAAGCTATTTCAATCATGACTGGTGGAAGAGAAATCTTGCACAAGATGAAGGTCTGTTATTATTACAATTCTTTGTTTCTTATATTTGAATTGAAAAAAAAAAAAAAGATTCAATTTTTGTGTTAGTTGCAAGTTTTTGTTTTATGGGTTATTGAGTTCTTGTTGAATATTTGTAAGAATCAAGATTAGTTTCAAAGAATTTGAATATGTTTATATATTAGAAAATCAGAATAGATTATAGAAGTAACCTATTTGTGACCCCGACTTGTTTGGGACTGAGTCGTAGTAGTTTTTGTTTGATGAACATTATGGTCCCGTTTGGTCATAGATTTTGAAGTTTGAAACTTGAAAATTTGAGTGTTGAAGTTGTGTTTGGACATGCATTTTACTTGGCCAAACATATATTTAAAGATAAATTTTCGAAATCTCCTTCTAGAATTTAGGCAAGGAAGTTGTATAGTCAAAACTTTCAAGATATTCAGGGAATTTGGTAATGGGCTGTGAAAAATTTTAGCTAACGAAAGGTTGGAACTTTATTAGATCAGAGATCGTGAGGACTGTGATTGGAGTGGTTTAGGGATCAGGTGATTTGGGGAGTGAGGAATTCACTCAAGTTCAGCTGAATGTTAGCTTTTAAGTGGCAATGGCTGAGTACTTAAAGCCATTTGACGTTGTAGTGATTGGCAGTGAGGTGAATTGTGAGGGGGGCCTTGGCGTAACTGGTAAACTTGTTGCCATTTGATTAGGACATCATGGGTTCGAATTGTGGAAACAGCCTCCTGCAGAAATGCAGGGTTAGACTGCGCACAATAGACCCTTGCAGGCCGGTCCTTCCTCGAACTCTAAGCATAGCGGGAGCTTAGTGCACCGAGGTGCACTTTATAGTGAGGTGAATAGTGAATGCGTCTATGATTATGTTCTTAGAAACCTTCTTGCATCGTAGTTTCTTAAACCGAAATGAGCAGAAAGAAAGTGGGAGAAAGTGAGGGGACATGATTAGTACTTGATTGAAAGTGTCGCGTAGAGTTGGAAAAAAGAGGGGCTTCAATTTTTCGGCAGAGTTACGTTGTTTGTTTATGTGAGCTGCTACTCTTAAGTCTACTTTCATCTGAGCGTAGTGCTAATGTGCCAAGCTAATGCCAGGTCAAATTTAGAGAATTTTGAGTGCATTTCTATTTTAGCTTCATGAGTTTTCGTTCCTTCGTTGTTGCTGCTTGGGATGAAGGACTGTTGAACAAAGTAAAGTGCCTTAATTTGGTATTTGACTGTTCATTGTGAGCGATCATTGAACTTGTATGCTGTCAATAAAAAAAGCAACATTTCTGTTTTTTAAGTATGAAGATATTTGCAATAGGGTGTATCTAGGACATAAAGAGACTCTAATGCTCCCCAAATTGTAGATTTATCATGATACCCTTTGTTGTGTACGTAAAAATCATCTTCTGCTATCTGCATAGTTGTTAGTGACCTACTATCTCGATTTTCTTCCAATTCGACAAATCCTTATGTTGAAATGTATGTGTTGGATCCTGTATCTGTCATTACGCTGCTAGGAATTGACTTTATATCCTGGCCACAGTATTTAAGAGATTAATCATCTTCATTGTATTTTACCTTATAAAAATCATCTTTTAGTTGTGCATTACACACTGGCCATTAATGCGAGCTGTTTTGAATTTTTGGTTTTGTTAATGTTTTTGAATTTCTGATCATGCTTTTCTTTAATGAGTATAATAAGATGGAAAACAACTGAATAATCAATTCCTGCACTTAACAAGAAGGTTGATATAGCCATACAGCTGCCTATAAACGTGATTGCAGGCGAAGTTTTGGTTGTCACTGGAATTGTTCTCTAATTTCAATAGCTATCTTTGTGTGTATCTGTAATAGTCAAATAGATATTTGAAGATAAATTTTAAAAATCTGCTCTCAAAATTTGTGGCAAAACGCTAACGAAACTTAGGCAAGGAAGTTGTATAGTATAAGTCTTCAGGTTATTTAGGGAACTTGGTAATGGGCTGTGCTACATTTTAGCTAAAGAAGGGTTGGAACTTTATTAGATCAGAGACAGTGAGGATTGTCTGGTGCAATTAAGACTAGTGTGATTAGAGTGGTTTAGGGATGGGTGATTTGGGGAGTGAGGGAATTCGCTCAAGTTCAGCTGAATGTTACCTTTTAAGTGGCAAAGTGCTGAGTAACCTTGATGTAATTGGTGAAGTTGTTGCCCATGTGACCAAGAGGTCACAGTTTGAGCTATGGAAACAACCTCTTGCAGAAGTGTAAGGTAAGACTGCGTATAACAGACCCTTGTGGTCCAGGCCTTCCTTGGATCCCGTACATGTCGGGAGCTTAGTGCACCGGGCTGCCCTTTATAGTAAGGTGAATTCTGAATGCTCTGTTGATTGAAAGTGTCGCGTAGAATTTGATAGAAGAGAGACTTCAATTTTTCGACAGAGTGGCTATAAAGATTTTTGTCTATGTTGTAAGCTTTTGTGATTTGGTATTAAGGGCTCATTTGTTTACACTTAATGGAGGTCTGAATCTGAATGGTTCAAACTTCAGACCATTAAATGCATTTGTTTTTCTTATTAAGATTTTAACTCTTAATAAGTCTGAATAGGTCTTAATCATTCAGATCTAGAATCAAATCTTAATAGGTCTGAAGAAGTATTTTGGTGTTGGATAATATTCTTCGCCACTCTATTCATATTCATCAGTCACCACCTATGTCATCGCCATCATTGTCAACCACCACCAATCACCTCCACCATCACAACCACCATCGACAAAAAATATTGCTACCAACCACTATTGTCAACCGCTACCACACCTACTACCTCTATTATTCTAATTATATTTACCGCCACCACCGCCGCCAACAGCACCACCATCATCAACCACTATCGGTCAATCTCTACTATCGATCAACTCATCTATCACAACTAGCACCACCGTTCACTACCACTAATACATCACGACCTCCACACATTCTTCGGTGACCATCCCCATTGTCACTAGTAACGCCACTTCTATCATCACTTCAATCACCATCATCACTACAATTTATCTCTACTAACAACCATCTCCACCATCACAACTAACAACATCTCCAACTAGCACCAACACATCGTCAACCATCATGCATTTATTTTTCAACTATCACAATCAACACCTCCAACTACTAACATCAAGCAACATCACATCTCAACCACCACCACCACTATCAACCGCTACCATCATAACAGTCACTATAATACCAACCATCACAACTATCACCACTAACATTACTAATCACTAACATCAATCATTGCCACCGCAACCACCATTATAAACCATCTCCACCATCACTAACAAACATAAATATTTTTTTTCAATCAAATAATAATTTAGTTGTATTAAATTACATGCTTTTTTGATATATAATTAGTTTTTTATTTGAATTGTATTTTTTATTTTATTATATATACTAATAAAAAAATTTTGCACATTCAGATATTGAAAAACAAACAGTCTTAATCATTCAGTTTTCAGATCTAGAGACAACATCTTAATCATTTAGATGTGCATTAGATTCAGACGTCTGAATCTTAAAAAAACAAATGCAGCCTAAGTGTACCTTCATCTGAAGCTTAGTGCTAATGGGCCAAGCTAGCCCCAGGTCATACTTAGTGAATTTTGAGAGCATTTTTCTCCTATTTTAGTTTCATGAGTTCTCGTTCTTCCTTTGTTGCTTGGTGTTGAGGGACGATCAAACAAAGTGCGTAAGAAAATATCTTGAGAACTCTACGAGATCAACTTAGGTCTCAAAGAGTGAATCGGTGTTTTACTAGTGCGGATTCCTCAAATACCTTAAATAGTGATAATCATGGAAAATGTGAAATATTTGATAGGATCCATTTCGGGAAAGTAGAATGTGAGGGAAATTCAAATGTGAAACAATACGTCAGTTCTTCTACTTGGAATATCCTCCTTAACTTCGTCTTTGGTTGTTCATTGTATGTACACAAATTCTGACAGTCCTACTGCAGCTTCAGAATTCTGCACATGCATGCACAAGCTAAGCTCTGTGTTGCCTTGCAATGGAGGCAATTTAAGAAAGTCTTTGTGTGCTTGAACAAATTTGAACTCACGGAACAGAAGCAAACTTTATAAGATCAGCGCATTAAATATCAGACATGCTCTTCCAATTCTGTCTCTTAATTGCTACTCATGACGAAGATGGACTTTCATCTTGATCTATGTTTTGAGCACCATCCGATTGCTCATTGTATGTGTGTGTAAGAATATAGAGGTTAAAACAAACAAGGAGGATCACTAAGAATCTTTCCATGAAATAAAATCACCATAACCAAGTTCTCTTTGATTGAATTTTAAACTTAGATAGGATATTAAATAACTTGGTTTGTCATTATCGAAATCAGTTGACTGAAAACCAAATCAATTAAGTGAAACTTTCGGGATTTACAGCGTTCAGAAAAGGCTCATTAATTCTTTCAAGGAATTAGTAGACTAGCAGAAGCAATATTATATTAGAGAAAGAAGAAGATTGTTGTAAGGATTAACATAATTCTCAGGAGAATACACCAAAAGGAGTCTTTTGATTCAATAATCGAAACTGATGGAGATCTCGAGATCTTACTTAATCTCAAGCAATACACATAACAAGTTGTTACAACGAAAGAACACTGAACAAGCAAAGCCAATCACTTCGGAAAGCATACAAACAAATTTTGCCAGAGGAAATGGAAATGCTCCAAATAGGAGGATGAAAATGAGTTAAAAATTAAGGAATAGTGGAAAATATTGAACGGAAGGATACAATTGTTATTAGTAGGTTGGTGGGGGAGATGGTGATGGAGGTGGAGGTGAAGCATAGGTGGCAGATTGCTCGTACTTTGTAGGTGGCGGAGGTGAGGCATAGGTGGGTGTCTCTTTCTCATAGTTTGTTGGTGGTGGAGGTGAGTAGTATGATGGCGGTTGTTCATAGGTCTTTGGTGGAGGTGGTGGAGAGTTATAGTAAGGTGGAGGTGGATACTTATAATTAGTTGGTGATTCCTCGTAATATTTTGGTGGTGGAGGTGGAGGAGAATTGTAGTATGAATGTGGTTTTTCATAATAAGCTGGTGGTGGTGGAGATTTGTAGTAAACTGGTACCTTGTAATATTTTGTTGGAGGCGGTGAGTTGTAGTATTTAGGAACTGGCGACTTGTAGTAGTGTTTTGAAGGAGTTGGCGACTTGTAGTAGTGCTTTGAAGGAGTTGGTGACTTGTAGTAGTTAACCGTTGATGGGGACTTGTAGTAGTACTTTGAAGGAGCAGGTGACTTATAGTAGTGCTTTGAAGGAGTTGGCCCCTTGTAGTAGTACTTTGAAGGAGCAGGCGACTTGTAGTAATGCTTTGAAGGAGTAGGTGACTTGTAGTACTTCTTTTCAATTGGTGACTTGTAGTAGTGCTTTGAAGGAGTAGGCGCCTTGTAATATTTTGCTGGTGAGGGCGATTTGTAATATTTTACTGGCGACTTGTAATAGTTGTGCTTAGAAGGTACAGGTACTTTGTAGTATTTGTGTGATGGAGAATATTCAGCAGGTTTTTTGTAGTAAGGAGTGGGTACATGATGCTTGTCTGGAGATGGTGATTTGTAGTACTTCTTAGAGCTGTAAGAAGGTGTGGGAGAAGTATAAGTATAGGAGTAATCAGCAAAAACGGTGCTGGCTGCTAAGCAAATTGCCAAAGCAGCTGCAAGTAGGGACCATTGCCCCAGCTTCCCTGAGCTTCTCATTCTGATATGCAAACCAACTAAGAGAAGAGACACAGAGAACTAAAACTTGCGTTGTATTGTTGAGAAGGGAGCACTGGTTTTTATACAGCAATGCGACATCTTTCTTGTTGACATTTGATGTATTGCCTTAATGGTTACCCACCAAGATGAGAGCAAAGTCCAAATAAGACTTGGTCAATAGTACTGAGTGGGAGGCATTCTCTGTTGACAAAAATGATTACAATAAAGCTAAAATAAAAACAAAGAGGAATAGCATAAAGTAGGTAAGGATTTGACAATTTTTAAACAATAAACAAAGTAGAGAAATGGGGACATTTACTTCGTTATTTTTTCAATGTAAGGGCTATGGATTAAACGGCCTTGCAGATAGGGTCCTTTATGATCCTTGGCTCTTTGCAATTTCAAGTGTGGAGCTAGAGGATCAAAGTCTAAGGAGAGAAATGCATGCCACTTCCTTAAAAAGCAGCTCTCAGAGTCTGCGTGTTTCTGTGATTGGATGAACTTGGACCACCAGTGGCTCATCTCACTTGTAATCACTGAATTTTTTCCACTAGAATGGTAGTCATAACATTTTTTTCACACTAAAGTAGCTGAACTTCTGCCACTATAACATGTGATCACATTCGAGTTGAGGGTGTATTTTTTCTTTTAAAACTGCTTTGCTATGCATTACTTGAGCTCAGGGTCTTTCCGAAACAGCCTCTCTACCTCCAAGAGGTAGGGGTAGCGTCTGCGTACATTCTACCTTCCTCAGACCCCACCTTGTGGGAGTACAGTGGGTATTTTCTTGTTGATTAATATTGCTCTTTGTTTCTCAAATATTAGCATATATTTGCCTATGTTTTTGACCATCAGAATATGGCACTTCTCTACACCAACATGCACATTCAGCTGCTATTTGCAGATTCTGTTATGCATTCATCCTAATAAGCAAATAGAGTATGATGAAGCGGGCATTGGAATTGTTTTGTTGATAGAAAAGCAGAATTTGTTTTTTCAATATGAAGATATTTGCAGATAGGGCAGTAGGACATAAAGACGTTCTAATGCTACACAAATTGTAGACTTATCACGATGGCCTTTGTTGTTCACATAAAAATCATTGTCTGCTAGCTGCATATTAGTTGGTGACCTACTATCTTGGTTTTATTCCGAATAGATAAATCCTTAGGTTGATATTTATCGGATCCTGTATCTGTCATTATGCAGCTAGGAATTGAATTTATATCCTGGTCACGAGTATTTAAGAGATAAATCATCTTCATTGTACTTTGCCTTAAAAAAGATGCTGTAATTGTGCATTACACAACAGTCATTAATGTGTGCTGTTTTAAATTTTTTCTTTTTGGTAATTATTTTTGATGAGTATAATAAGATGGATAACAACTGAATAATCAATTACTACACCTTACGAGAAGATTGATATAGCCATACTGCTGCCTATAAACATGATTTCAGGCCAAGTTTTGGTTGTCACTGGAATTGTTCTCTAATTTTAATATATATCTTTACGTGTATCTGTAAATTCTCTCTCATGCAGAAAGCTAATTGGTGTACGGAGGAGTCATTGTTCTCACACTAATGCATTTGTTACATGTCTTGCTCAGGAAAAGGCATGTTTTATTTCTTCCATGCCAGACTCGCCAGCATCAAAGCGGATCACTCACGGCTCCCACCTGGTGAAGGGAAAGTCTAATCATGCCATGGAAGATTGTTTAGTTTGTGAGTTTAAGCAAGTCAATAACAACGAGTTGGGACTATTTGCGATCTATGATGGACATATGGGCCATGATGTGGCTAACTACTTGCAAACACACTTGTTTAACAATATTTTGAAAGAGGTAATGCATAATTCACAAGAAGGGTTTGCATTGCGACGACTCTGTTCTCACTTTTTATTACATTCCCGCAAAGTCTTACTGGTCCTTGCTCTATGTCTGCTCTCATTTTCTCTGTTCTGTTAATCCCATTCTTCTTTCTCAATCTTTTGTTCATGCATCACCTGTCTCTGTGAGCAGCATGATGTTTGGACGGATACTGTGAGTGCAACTCGTAGAGCTTATCAAAAAACAGACAAAGATATTCTAGAAAAAGCATTCCAATTGGGAAAAGGAGGGTCAACTGCAGTTACTGCAATGTTGATCAATGGTCAAACGCTTATAGTTGCAAATGTGGGAGATTCTCGAGCAGTCATATCCAAGAAAGGTGTTGCTCAGCAGCTATCGATTGATCACGAGCCAAACAGAGAAAGGGAGATAATTGAAAGCAAAGGCGGATTTGTTTCAAACATTCCAGGTAGCTTTCGTGTTAATGATTCATGGTTTAGTTTAAGTCGTCTAGATGATTTCACTCTCACATTGATACTGCTCCATTTCATTAGACCGCTTCAATCGGTTCTGTAATCTTCATGCTCAAACTTCAAAGTTCTTGAGATCTCAAAGTCAGCCATCCCTCTAAATTGTTCGTCCTGATGCATTAGAGGGATATATCAATAACTGTTGTGTCTTTGGGTCTTCACGCAAAGAATGGGCTTTGCCAAGAAAATTAACCTTGTATTCAATGGCTGAATATACTGTGCACAATGTGGTACAAGGCCTACCAAGTGAATATACTATTTGTTGATTAGTATGCAATCGATGCAGTGTGTTCTCTAGCCATAAGTCGATGATTCAGACAGTATATTGCTTCACACAAGTTGATAATTTGGAACTTTGTAGGTGATGTACCTCGTGTTGATGGACAGCTTGCTGTTGCCAGGGCATTTGGAGACAAGAGTTTGAAGAGACATCTTAGTTCAGATCCAGACGTGGCAATTGAGCTGATAGATAATGATGTAGATCTCATCATTTTGGCAAGCGATGGTCTGTGGAAGGTGAGCTGTTTCCGTAACATAGAGCTAATGCTGTGTCTATGCTCCTCCTTTACTTCTACCACTTAGAATACTTCCATTCATAGGGCCCATTAATAAAATATCTTGAGGAAAATGTTGTATTCTCTTGAAGCTGAGGGTCTATCAGAACAGCCTCTCTACCTCCCAAGGTAGGGGTAAGGTCTCCGTACAATCTACCCTCCCCAAACCCCACTTGTGGGATTACACTGGGTATGTTGTTTAGGAGGATGTTGTACTTGCTCTTGTTAGTCGGTCATTGACATTTTCTTTGCCTATTTGTAGGTAATGTCCAACCAAGAGGCAGTAGACTGCATTAAGAACATGAAAGACGCGAAAGCAGCAGCTAAACATTTGTCAGAAGTCGCGATTTCAAGGAAAAGCAAGGATGATATTTCTTGCATAGTTGTCAAGTTCCAGTGAAAAGTGAGTCCTTTTGCAAGTAACATAACTGGGCTGTACAAATTTTTTTGAAATGAAATCACTTTCAATGCTGAACATTGCTTTGTTAAGTTGAAAATATGTCCAGTGAATCAAAGATCAGTGGCATCCAGACTTTTCCCTTGTATAAGTTGTTGTAAAATGTATTCAATGTTGAGTACTTGTATATTCATTTTCTCAGACAAATATGTTACATTTCCTCTAAGCACAGTCTATTTATTTCTCAAAACTGTTTCTGTTACCTAGAATAATAATTTGTTCAAATAAGCACTTTATGGAGGAGTCTCAGAGTAACTGATAAAGTTATTGTCATGTGATGAGGAGGTTACGGGTTCAACGCGAGGAAACAGTCTCTTGCATAAATGCAAGATAAGGTTGCGTATCATAAACCCTTGTGGAGGGCAAATAAGAGAAATAGTCAAACATAAAAGGGTTATCTATAAAAAAAAAAAAATCTTTAACTTTGAATTAATTACAATACATATCGGGGTAAAGGAGATTTGCATGTATCTTAAGCCTATGTATTTAAGATACACACGAATTTTGCCTATGTATTTCAGATACATGCAAATTTTGAAGGTCTGAATACACGTGATTTTAATCTATGCATACACGTGATTTTAATCTATGTATCTCAGATACACTCGAAATTTGGCTTGTATATTTGGACTGTGTATTTTAGATAAACTCAAAATTTGACTTTTGTATCTGGACAATTACTTCGATATATCTTGTACTTATTTCAGAAACTTAGAAGGTGGCTTGTAATTAGAGACCAAACCTCCTATATTTCCTGTTGTTTGTCCATGATAATACTAGTATTAATTAAATTGGGGCTTTTCAACCACATGGGCCACTTTGTTCACACTGCAACCTGAGCTCATCTGGGCTTAATTTACAAGTTTTTGCATGGATGTGTAAGAATAAGTTAGGGGAAAGAATATAAATAGTATTTCTCATGAAATTATTAATCCGAAAAATGTTCGTTAAATTTTAATTTTATTTTTTATTCATTTGCTGACAGTTTTGTACAATACTAATACAAATTTGAAACATGTTTTATATAGATATGTATTCTATACAATAAAGATACAATTTCAATATGCATCTTATATATATATATATATATATATATATATATATATATATATGTATATATATATTTGTACAATAGCAATATAAATTCTATGCACTTCATATTAGAAAATACATATCTACATACCAATGATAAAAATCTTCACCATAAATTTGCTGGTCCATTTTTTTTTTTACAAACTATATCAGTACGATACATGAATTGTATCAATATGACATATAAATTGTATTTGAACTACTTGAGCTAAAATGATCAAAATTATGAAATGGTCATAATATGAAATTTGTTTGGGTCGACTGGCCGTGAATGTCCAATGACCCAATAATAAAACAATTATTTTAAAAAGGGTCCGTTCTAACGGTATATGTTCGGCAAAAATTAAGTTACATTACTTGTTATATCTTATAACACATAACTTGCATTATATTATGATCAAAATATATGCTTTTGTCATGCAATTCTTTTTTTCGATATCTGGGGTATATTTGGCTACTTGTTGCTATTTACAGTGTTAAAGAAAAAAAAAACGTTGAAGGACAATAATTAAGACCACTGATTTGCGGATAATAAAACTACCGAAAATAAAGGCATTCATGTGAATGAACCATTTACGCAAATATCCTTTTTAGACTCTAATTATGTTTTAACCTATTTTTAAAAGTTGTGCAAATATAATTTTTAGAAAATTATCATTTTTAAAATTAACTTCAAATCTATTATTTGCCATATATTTTTCTACTCTATAGATAAAACATTAAATCGTGTTAAGGTTTAAAATAACTTACAAAATATTTAGCGATTTTCTTATAGGATTTTTTAATTTGCTTTTAAAAAAGCCATACTTTAAAAGATCCACAAATTATCAGAAAAATTGAAAAAATAAATCACTCATCAAACACTTTTTCGAAAAAGGACTAATGGTGAAAAATTATGAGCTCATCTCACATCCGTAGAGGATAAACGATTCAACCCAGTTAAATCTCACTATTGAATTGAAAAATCATTTGTTTCAAATAATTATCATTATCATATAGAGGATTATCATTATCATATTGTTAGGAAATTTGAAGTTTTAATGATAGACATATGTATGAAACATGTTGTGCAAACTAGTCCACACCAGTGAAAAAATAGAAGTTACTGGTTCTCTCATGTACTGCATATTGAAGATGATGCAAGGTTGACAAGGCGTTAAGACAAAAGTGGATAAGTAAGGACACTCAGATATGTTACCAATACTTATCACATGCAGCAAAAAAGGTGAAAAGAGAAGATAAATACAAATACTTGGAGATCGAGTTGATCAAGGAGTCCTACCAGACTAAGGAATAAGAGAGAAAACGTTCTATTCAGCTAAGGAGTGAAATTACCTGTGAATCCTATTGAAGATAGAAGAGTACATCATCTAAAGGACTCCATCAAGGAGTTGGCTTAAATACAACATACGACATTCAAAGTTTCACTCATGCATTGACAAGAAAATCATCAATCAGCAAATCAGTTCTCTTACTTGAAGAAGAACCTGATCCTTTACTTAGCAAGTCGTAGACTTTATGTAATAGGTTAGTTCTTTGAGTTATAATGAGTCTTTTGTTCTAGTCTCAATGAAGTATAAATTGAGTTAGGAGTTGTGTCTTCAAGTTAGAGAACTTAAAGACTTAAGAACACTTATCCTGGGAAGATTTGTATTTTTGTAGAAATAAGAGTTAGAAGTTTTAATTCCTAGTTTACAAGAAATTTTGTAATTTGTTGATTGTTGAGGATCAAGAGTAATAGTGAAGTTGGGGTTAAATCCTGTAGAGGTACAGGTCGTGGGTTTTTTACACCTTTCTTGAGCCGGGTATTTTTCACGTAAAAATATTATGTTCATCTTTTACTTCTGTGAACCACGTTAGCTTATTTGTTCCACAGATAGGAAACTAGTAGAGTATAATATTAAAATCAGTAGGGCATGCACTCTAACAAATGGTATCAGAGCGAGGTTGTCTTAAATAAGGTTAACACCTAAGAAAAGGATCATTATGATGAATTCTGCACCTCCTACTAGTCACAGTTAAGGTCAGTCAACTGCTCGACCTTCACTTTTTTATGGTTCTCACTTTATCTGGTGGAAGGCCAGGATGGAAATGTTCATCCAAGGTGAAGATTACGAATTATGAGATAGGATCACTGATGGTCCTACTATTCCAATGAAGTTGGTTGATGATGAACAAGTCAAAAAAGTGAGGAGTGAATTTACTGCTGATGACTCGATAGCATTATAAAAATGTTAAGGCTAAGAATATCTTAGTTTGTGGACTAGGACCTGCTGAGTACAACAGAGTGTCAACTTGTACCACTGCTAAGCAAATTTGGGATGCACTAGTCATTGCACATGAAAGTACCCCTCATGTAAGGAAATTTAGGATTGCTATTCTTTTTTATTGAGTATGAAACATTTAAGATGAAGGAGAATGAATCCTTGCATGAGATAATGACAAGGCTTACTGCCTTAACAAATGAGCTGACTTTCTTGGAAAAAGTCATCACTGAAGAGTAACAAGTTGAAAAGGTTTGAGGGTACTACCTAAATTAAAATGGAATGTTAAAGTAACTGCAATCAGGGAGGCAAACAAGGTTCTCATAGACATGACACTGGATGAACTTATAGGAAATTTGAGAACTTATGAAATGAAAATTGATAGAACTAATGAACAAGCAACCCCTGAGAAAGTCTTGGCTTTGAAAGCCTCAGGCAGTGATGATGAAGTTGAACTTGATCAGGAACAATTTGCCTTCATAACCAAGAACTTTAGTAAATTCTTTAAGAAAAAGAGAATAGGTAGCAAGAAATGTTCCAATGACAATCCAAATGGATGCTACAAATGTGGAAAAACTAATCATCATATTAGACATTGTCCTATTTGGGAAAAAGAATGGAGAAAGGAAAGGGCTGAGAAAGAATTAAAAGGAAAGGCCAAAAAGAAGGAAGAATATGCTATGAAAGCAGCTTGGGGATCTGATTCAGATAATGATGAGATTGATGAAACAACATTCATGGTTGTAGGAGATTCTGACTTAAAGGAAGAAGATAATGCTTCTAAGGTAAGTATACTTGAACTTAAAGAAAAATTACATTTATTTTCAAAAACAAAATTTATTTCTTTGATGAGTGCACTAATTGATGATTTTCAAGATTAACTTCTGATAGGGATGAGTTGTTCAACAGTCTTGCAAGTCTAAAATTTGATCTCATTGATTTAGAAACTTGCAAGAATACAGTTGAAGAAGAAAATTGCACTCTTAAGAAACAGGTTGCATAACTTCATTCCTCAGACAATGATCTTAAGTCTGAAGTCTTAAAACTGACACTCACTGATAATGGAAAGAAGGTCATGAGTAAGGAACAAGAAAGTGCTGAACTAGAATTAGTCAAGTACAAATAAGAATATAGTGATGCAACTGATATGGTGAATAAACTAAGTCAAGAAATCTCTAAACTAAAACTTGATCGTGAAAGAGCAAACAAGTGGATAAATTCTTCAAGAATTATTCATAAGTTAAGTGAAAGAAATCATAGTGAAAAGGAAGGTTTGGATTTCCACAAGAGTCTTAATGATCCTAAAGACTTATGTTATATCTGTGGTAACCTTAGACATCCAACTACTGAATGTCCTGTGGCTTCTAAAAGCAGATCTAGCAGTTAAAACCTGGTTAATAAATTCCTCAGACTAAGAAGAAAAGAATTGGTTTTGGTCAGAGAAATAGGTCACATTACATGTTGCCTGCATGGACTAGAAGAAATTTAATTCATCCATTCACTTATAAAATAGGACTCAAGCTTGTCTGAGTTCCTAAGTCTAACCATTGATTTCTGGCAGGAGAAGGTGAAAGGAAGTAAAAAACATTGGTACCTGGACAGTGCTTGCTCAATACACATGTCTGGTGATAAGAAAAAGTTCCTTTCACCCTCCAAATAAATGGAGGAGGAGTTTCCTTTGGTGATGACAAAAAAGGGAATTATTACTGGAGTTGGAAAAATTAGCACATCTGAGTCAAGAGCATTGGAAGATGTCTATCTTGTAGAAGGATTGAAGCACAACCTGCTGAGCATTTCACAACTGTGTGATAAAGGTAATAAAGTTATTTTTAATTTTGCAGGAGTCAAAGTCAAGAGGATGGACACCAAAGAGATTGTACTCACTTCAATGAGATATAGAAATGTATACAAAGCTGACATAATGGCAATGTCAGAAACAGAGTTGACCTGTCTGAGTGCAATGAAAAATGATCCCCTCCTTTGGCACAGAAGACTTGGATATGCAAGTCTAAAACAACTAAACATACTTTCTTCTAAAGATATGGTATTGGGATTGCCCAAGACCAAGTTCAAGAAAGAAAAGTTATGTAGTGCATGTGTAAGGAGGAAACAGGTAAGATCCTCTTTTAAGTCAAAGAACCATGTCAGCATTACCAAGTGTCTTGACCTAGTCCATATGGACTTGTATGGACCAATAAGACTTCAAAGCAGAGGTGAAAAAAGGTATGTTTTTATGATTGTTGATGAGTATTCCAGATTTACCTGGACATTGTTTCTAGCTTCTAAAGAAGATGTCTTTGATGTCTTTACTATTTTCATCAAGAAAATTAAAAAGAAACTGGGTAATTCTTTAGTTTCCATAAGATCTGACCATGGTACAGAATTTGAGAATGTTAAATTTTTGGAATTCTGTTCCACAAATAGTATAGATCATAACTTCTTTGCTCCCAGAATACCACAACAAAATGATGTGGTAGAAAGGAAGAATAGAACTTTAGAAGATATGACTAAAACAATGATGCTTGCAGCAAATCTTGCAAAAAACCTTTGGGCTGAGGCAATTAGTACTGCAACATATATCATAAATAGATGTATGATCAGACGTATTTTATAGAAGACTCCCTATGAATTACTAAAAGGAAGAAAGCCAAACATTTCTCATTTAAGAACCTTTGGTTGTAAATGTTTTATTCATAATAATGAAAAGGATAATCTAAGAAAATTTGATCCTAAAAGTGATGAGGGAATCTTTTAGGTTATTCACTTCATAGTAAGGCTTATAGGATTCTAAACAACAGAGCAAACTGTATTGAAGAAAGCATGCATGTAGTTTTTGATGAATCCTGTGTTAAGACTAACCTGCAGGAAGAAAGTGACTCTGACAAACAGCTTACACAACCTAGTGCATCGACTAGATCTACCAAACATAGAGGCACCTCAATAGGGGGAACTGATTTTGTAGGCACAGTAACAGGGGGAACTGAGCCACCAACTACCCCAACTCAGAACATCAATAGTGATCCTAGTAGCTCACTTGGTTTGGTTCCAAAAGTTTACAAGTATCAAGGATCATATATTATTGAGAATGCTCTCACTGATCTCACTTCTGAGATCACCACAAGATCTGGATTGAGAAGCGTGTGTGCTTTCAAGGCATTCCTATCAGAAATTGAGCTAAAGAAGGTAATTGAAGAACTGCTTAATGCTGATTGGATCATAGCCATGTAGGAAGAGTTAAATCAGTTAGAGAGAAGCAAAGTATGACACTTAGTTCTACTCCCAAAGGACACAATGGTAATTGGAACTAAATGGGTGTATAAAAATAAAGTTGATGAGCATGGAACAGTTACAAGGAATAAGGAAATATTAGTGATCCAAGGGTACAATCAAGAAGAAGACATAGATTTTGATGAGACTTTTGCTCCTGTATCCAAAATTGAAGCAATAATATTACTTGTTGTTTTTGTTGCTTATATGGAATTCATTCTCTATCAAATGGATGTCAAGAGTGCATTCTTTAATGGCATTCTCAAAGAGGAGATGTATGTTAAACAACCTCCAGGATTTGAAATAAAAGAGTTTCCTGATCATGTTTATAAACTTGAAAAGGCCTTGTATGGACTGAAACAAGCTCCAAGAGCTTGGTATGAGAGATTGCCAAAGTTTCTTCTGGAGCATAGCCATACTAAAGGTAATATTGACAACACTCTTTTCTTAAAAACTAATGGAAAAGATTTGTTGGTTGTGTAGGTGTATGTTGATGATATTATTTTTAGCTCCACAAACATGAACATGACTCATGATTTTGCTAAACTCATAAGTTGTGAATTTGAGATGAGCATGATGGGGGAGCTAAACTTCTTCTTGGGGTTACAAATTAAACAAACAGCATCTGGAACCATGTTCCATCAGCAGAAGTATGTCAAGGAGCTTCTCAAAAAAATTTCTATGAAAGAATCAAAAGAGATCAGCACTCCAATAGCCACTGCTACTAAACTTGATTTAGATGAAACAGGTTCTGAGGTGGCGCAAAAGTTGTACAGAGGAATGATAGGATCACTATTGTATCTTAAGTAAGCAGACCAGATATTGTGTTCAGTGTGGAGATATGTGCAAGATTTCAAGCAAATCCAAAAGAGTCTCATCTAAAATCTGTGAAAAATTTTCTTAGATATCTCAAGGGAACCAGTGATCTTGGCCTATGGTATCCAAAAGGTAGTAACTTCAACATGGTAGGATACTCTGATGCTGACTATGCAGGATACCTGGTTGATAGAAAGAGCACCACTATCATGGCACACTTCCTTGGATTATATTTGATTACCAGGTCCACTAAGAAGCAAAACTCAGTAGCCTTATCTACTGATGAGGCTAAATATGTTGCTGCAGGATCTTGTTGTGTCCAGTTGTTATGGATTAAACAACAACTCATGGACTTTGGTATAGATGTTGGATGTGTTCCTATTTTCTGTGATAATACAAGTGCTATTAATATTGCTAAGAACCCTGTTCAACATAAAAGAACTAAACATATTGATATTCGACATCATTTTCTTAGGGATAATGTTGAAAAAGGTCTTATATCAATCTTGTTTTGTTCTACTGAAGAACAAATTGCTGACACATTCACTAAGACATTAAGTAGAGAATATTTTGAAAAGAATAGGTTAGCCGTGTGGATGATTAAAATTGTTTAAATCTCCCTCAATGATTGACTAGAATTAAGTGCTCTTAAGTGATTATTGATTAATTTAGTCTTACACATTTAGTTGTGTGTCCTAATTCTAAGATTTTAGGGTAAGTTGAATCATTCATGCGTTGATTTTGTAGAGAGACTGAACACGGAGGCAATTTTGTCCATTTTATTCTCAAAATCAAGGTATGATTACTTTTTACCCATAGTGTCTTAAAGAGAAACAGGTTTCCTATATGATCCTTATGCTACCCTTTAAACCGCCAAAATCCAAAAGTCTTTTAACTTTAAAAAGTTGCCACCCTTTCCCATCATAACTGAACTTCTCCATCATTACGTTTCTTCACCAAATACAATCCATCCATGATTCAACTTCCTTCTTTCCACCATAAATTTGCTCTTTTCTCTCCTCATCACTCACCATTTAGCAAATAAAATCAATTTACTGTCTCTTTTTTTTTACCATGGCATCTTTATCATCTAACCCATCCTCATACTCTACCTCTACCTCCTCAACAACCACTGTTCTTCATCCCAACATTAACTTACCACTTTTCATTCCTCCCTCAATTTTGATCAAATTATGCAATTTTGAAGTTTTTAAAAACTTCAAAAACCCCTTTGCTCAATTTTCTTCAAACCCTTCATCTTTTTCAAAACCCTCACTACCGTCTCTACTTCCCCTTTAAATTTTTGACCCTGATGATGAACTTATTGCAAATTTGATCTCAAGAAGATCAAGATCTAAATCATAAAGAAAGTCCTCGTACCCTGTTACTCCCTCTTCCCCTACCATTGTTATTGAAGATTAAGATTTGGGTGAACCTACTCCTGTTATTTCCACTCCCATTACTCCTCATAATCGGGGTAAAAAACAACGGGAAGAAGCTTTCTTGGCTGAAGCTTTTCAAGCAAGCAAAAGGAAACATGTTGCTTCATCTGGTCCTCCTCCTTGTGCATCCTCTCTTGATATTCTTCTTCGCTCAGTACAAAAAAGAAGACTATTAGAGGAAAGGCTCTAAAACCCTTCTCTTCTCGTAACCCCTTATCGAAGTCTAAACCCTTCCCTCCCTTAAAAACTTTCTCATCTTCCAAGGCCCCTCCTACGAAATCATATTCTTGTCTGAAGAAATAGGTCAACAAACCTGTTCCTTCTGATTCTTCTGAGTCTGACTCTCCTCTTGATACTATTGCTGAGTTGGATCCTGATTTTGAAGCTCATGAACCATCTACTAATCAGGACACTCCTGAAAAACACTATCTTCATTTTCAAAAGCGTAAGCTAGTTAGAGGATGTGTTATTAGTAGGTTTGGAGGTGATGATATGAATACATTATTGGAAACATTAGAGGTCCAAGGGTGGTCCCAACTATTTCTTCAGGGTGAGGTATAGAGGAGGTTTGCTAAGCCTGAAGTATATGAGTTTTACACAAATGAGGTAGCTATTGGTGAGTTGTTCTCTACAACTGTTCAAGAGGTAACCATGAATCTGTATGTTGCTGATATTGCTCGAATTTTACACATTCCTTTAGGGGGTGGGGTCACTATGTCAAGGGCACTTGGCCACCTCTTGACAATCTTGCTTCTGCTCTTGCTATAACTCAAAAAATTTCTGGCAACCCTCGCCTGGTAAATCATCAAAGGGTTCTTAAGAGAGAGATGTCTCCCCCCCCATCAACTCTATTTTGATGTTGTTCACAAAATGTTAATTCCTAGAAAAGAAAAAAAACTGTAGCCAATTTTTTTTATCTTACTCTTATGAAGTTGTAGGACACAGAGGTAAAGATTGGTCTGCCTTAACTTATTCTGAAGAATATGCAAAGGGTTCTCCTCAAGGAAGTAAATGGACATGATCTTCCTTATGAATTCTGGCTCACCCCTATGTTTGAGGATTTTGGAGTGTCTGTCCAAGTGTGGTCTTCACAGATAACCAAAGATATTGTAGGAAGTGTAAACCATATGATGTTACTTGTTTCCATGAGGAGTGCTAATAACCCTGTGCAAAGGTTAAGGAATGCACTTGCAGCAAAGACTATTGAGCTAGAGGTTTCTCAGGCTGCACTAGAAACTGCTCAAGCTGCTCATGATGATGAGAAGAGGGCTCTACTTGCTCAAATTGTATCCCTAGCATATTCTTTGGAACGTGAACGATCTGAGAATGCTGATATTGTTAGAAAATTGACCTCCATTATCCCCCTTTCTTCATCTACTTAGCCCCTATCTTAGTGCCCTAGGACTGTCTCTTTTTTGTTTCTTTCCCTGGTTACTTGTTATCCCTTATGCTACTTTTGGTAATTTTAATTGTATCCTGATGCTAAATGAAATGGACTTATTTGCTTAAAAGTATTCTGCTCTTGTATTTTTATAATGAATTAATGTTCTCGTACTCTAGGTTTTGATTGTCTTAATGATAGCCCCAGTGGTCATGAATTACTAAATATTTTTCACTTTTTGGGCCCAACTTTTTGATGATGTCAAAAGAGGGAAGTATAGATTATGCAATGCTTATAACTCAATTGACTAACCTGTTTCCTGTTTCATTATGTATTCCTTTGTTTAAATTCCTTATTGAGTATGTCAGAACTTTGTGATGGATGTTGTGCTGAGTAGTTTGTCATCATCAAAAAAGGGGAATTTGTTAGGGAATTTGAAGTTTTGATGATAGACATATGAATGAAACATGTTGTGCAAGCTGGTCCACACAAGTGAAGAAATAGAAGTTACTGGTTCTCACATGTACTGCATATTGAAGATGATGCAAGACTAATAAGGCGTTAAGACAAAAGTGGGTAAGCAAGAAAACTCAGATATGTTACTAATAATTATCACATGTAGCAAAAAGGATGAAAAAGAGAAGATAAATACAAACACTTAGAGATCTAGGTGATCAAAGAGTCCTACCAGGCTAAGGAATAAGAGAGAGAGTTCTATTCAGCTAAGGATTGAAACTACGTGTGAGTCCTAATGAAGATAGAAGAGTATATCATCTAAAGAACTCTATCAAGGGGTTGGCTTAAATACAACATACGACATTCAAAGTTTCGCTCATTCACTGACAAGAAAATCATCAATCAGCAAATCAGTTCTCTTACTTGAAGAAGAACCTGGTCCTTTACTTAGCAAGTCGTAAACTTTATGTAATAGTTTGGTTCTTTGAGTTGTAATGAGTCTTTTGTTCTAGTCTCAGTGAAGTATAAACTGAGTTAGGAGTTGTGTCTTCAAGTTAGGAAACTCGAAGACTTGGGAACACTTATCTTGGAAAGATTTGTATTTTTGTAGAAATAGGAGTTAGAAGTTCTAATTCCTAGTTTACAAGAAGTCTCGTAATTTGCGGATTGTTGAGTTTCAAGAGTTATAGTGAAGTTGGGTTAAATCCTGTAGAGGTACAGGTCGTACTTTTTTACACCTTTTTTGAGCCAGGTGTTTTCCACGTAAAAATACTGTGTTCATCTTTTACTTCTATGAACCACGTTAGCTTACTTGTTCCACGGATAGGCAACTAGTAGAGTATAATATTAAAATCAGTAGGGCAAGCACTCTAACACATATAGAGGGACGAATCCAAAATTTAAAGTCTATAAGCTCTGTGTGTATTATTATATGATACTAGTTTAGGTGTATGCGCCTTGCGCGTGTACCTTACTTTAATGAGTTCAAACATTACACTAAATAGGATATTTGTTTAAATAATAAAGATGAATATAATAATTAAATTTAATATCTTTTGATTATGTAAAGATGGAGAATTTATTTATTAAACCTAATCTTTACCAAAAATATTTTTAAAAGTCGATCGACATTCATCTACCATCTGTAAATTGCAACAAAATAATACAATGATAGAGACATCAAAATAATACAATTAAATCTAATCCTTAAACACAAAAATTTTCTCAAAGTTGTATGAGACTCATCTACCACCTGTAAACAATAACAAAATAATACGATAATAGAGATATCAAAATAATACAACTAAACCTAACCTTTACATAAAAAAATTTCTCAAAGCCGATCAACATTTATCTATCACTTGTAAACTGCAACAAAATAATAAAAGTGATATCAAAACAATACAATTAAACTTAAATTTTACACACAAAAATTTCTCAAAGCCGATCGAGATTCATCTACGAACTGTAAACTACCACAAAATAACAAACTAATAGAAATATTACGATAATACAATTAAACCTAACTTTTACCTAAAAAAATATTTCAAAGCCGATCCACATTTATGTAGCATCTGTAAATTAAAATAAAACAATAAGATAATAAAGATATCAATACAATAAAATTAAACCTAATCTTTACACAAAAAATTCTTCAAAGTCAACCGACATTCATCTACGACCTGTAAAATATAAAAAAAATATAATAGTGATCACAAAGCTTCGATTTTGATCCAACTAATTCTTGTCTGAGCGAAAATTTTGACCCTAAAGAATGATTTTGAATGAAAATAAAGTATATATATATAAACACACGTGTTGAATTCAATTATGTTGACAAAAACAGTAAAGAAATTGAGGGTTAGAAAATCAAGCATCCATCAATCTAGACATGCAATCGAATCAAGTTAGATGAGTATCAATAATATTCTTCCAATAGGCAAATCGGTTTGTTCTCTAGCTTAACGTACATCTCAATAATTATAGAAGTATTTTTCTTAATAGAGTCATATTTTAGAAGTATTATTGAACAGAAGAAAGAAAAATATTAATTAATTCTCCTACCATATATTTTAGGAGTCTCATATATTTTAGAAAGTCTAGTTAATATAATAAAAAATATTAAATAGTAAATTAAAAAATAATGAAAAGATAGTTTTGTCTAAAGAAGAGTCTTTTAATGAAAGATAAAAAGTTTAAATCATTTTTTTAAGTATCTTCATACTTTTAATATATTATAATAGATTATAGATATAGATATAGATATAGATATAGATTATAGATTAACAATTTTACAAAGATAAACTACGGTGAATTTCAGTGAATTACCATTTACTGACTTCATTATTTTTGGAGCCAAACATGGATGGTATAAAAGTATATGAAGCTGCATATTGAAAAATATACTCCAAAGCATTTTTTTGGTCAAAGATGAAACTCTAATTCAGAACAACATGTACTCCCTCCGTTTTAAAATAGTTGATCCTTTTTTATTTAAAATTTTTCTTAAGAAAATATTTATTAGGGGTTTATTTTATCAAATTAATCTTATTAATTATACTTTAAAAATATAAATTTGAGTAAATATACTTTGTTTAGTCATTTAATGTTAAGGGTATTATTGGAAGAACATGATAAAATATTCTTGATTTCATCAAAAGGAACAACTAAATTGAATAAATATTTTTAAAAAGAGGGTCAACTCAAATGAAACGGGAAGTATTTTATATACTTTAGGATTATGGATTGCATATTTAGAATCTCAAAATAATGAATTGATTAAATTGAATAAATTGAAGAGAAGTCGTGCTAGCACGGATTCTCGAAATGTGTCTATGTTCGTCCAATCTATAAAGCTTTAAATAATTTGGATATATGAAAGAGATGAACATAAATGTTTCATAAGTATAGGATGAAAAAATTGAAGAGAGGTGATTAAACAAATATAATAAATTATTGAGTTTGTTAAGAATTAAACAGGAAAGTATGGAGGTTCAAATTAAAGTAAATAATTAATAGATAATCGAGTCTATTATCTTGTCAATATTATTTTTATTACGTGATTACTAATTTAAAATATGAGTACTAATTTCGTTACTTTCATTTTAATTAATATCTTTATTATTTTTCTCTGTCACTAGTTTTCTTTCTTTAATAATTTCACTGTAGCTTATTTACTCTTATTATACATTATTTTTTAAATTTGTTATGAAAAATGATTTTCTTAAATCAAAAAATTTCTACTCTATAAAAATCGAAATAAAGTGTATGTATACTTCATTCGTTCTAAAATTCACTTATAGGATTGTGTTGAATATATTATTACTTTCTCCGTTTTAAAAAAATGATCTATTTTTCTTTTTAATTCTTTTAAAAAAGAATAATTCTTTTTTTTTTATATAATATTTTAATTTCAACTTTTCACATGACATTTTATGACCACAAGATTAAAGTATATTTTGGTATATTTGATACTACTTTAATTTAAGGTTCTAAAAATTCAAAAATCTTCTTTATTTTTTTAAATTTTATGTCAAGTCAAAGTAAATCATTATTTTTTAAACGAAAATGGTATTAACTTGTTAAGTTAATTTATGCATATTCGTTGAGTTTCAATATAATTTAAATTAAAGTTATTGAGTTTAATCGAATTCACCACCAACACTCTTAACTTTACCTCGATTACTGTGCCATGCATGAGACCACCTGTTTAGCATGAACACGTGGCAGAAAATCAGGATAGCTTAATGGATTCCCACGTGAGACTCATATGAATACATAACAGATGGCACCATTTAAAGGATAACTTTTTTGGTAAACCAATTCCAAGTGATTTACACAAAACGAGAAACCAAACTTCTGCCCACGGAGAAAGTATTTTTAACCTTTATTTACCCTCCAAAACTTTGATTACATCACTTACTAATGGACAAAATAGGCACTAACTTTTTTTTTTCCTTACCCAAAAGATTACAAAAACAATTAACTAACCAAGTACCCTTTATCTAGCACACCATCATTACCGTACTCCATGTGCTTTTGCTAAAGCGGTTCGTCTGATTCGGTGGTGGATCGAAAATTTAGAAATTAAGAATATTTGAGAGATTTAAACACATATATTAATATTTAAAGTTATAAAGCTTAATTAAAAATTAAAAGTATCGAGTTATTTTTTTCATTCTATATCAATAAATTCTTATATAATTATATCTAATCTGTATTAAATTATTCAAATTTTATACCTAAGGTTGCTTCTAATTTATTTCATTGATCTTAATTTATGTGACATAGTTTAAATTGACATGAAATTTTGAAATAAAATTATTGAATAAAATGAAGATTTTAAAGCTATTTTTAAATGTACCATAGTTTTGTATGAGTAATCTTTTTTTAAGGAAAAAAGCTATGACCTAAACATGTTTAAATTTAACTTAATTTGATTTAATTAGCATTGAGTTTTATCTGAATATTATGATATTAAATGAAAAGATTGGTATATTACTAATCAAAATTTTATTTGAATCTTGTGATTTTGATTACATTCCATAGAACATTAATAAAATTAGGGATAGTTTGGTTGGAAATTGTTATCCCCAGATAATTAATATCGGGATTAGTTATTTCGGGATTACCCGGAATAATTTATCCCACCATGTATATGGGATAAGTTATTCCATCATTAAGGGAAAAATGATGGGATAAGTTATCCCGGATTGGATTAATTCCTCTAATCAAATAAGGGATTAAGTGATCTTTTATTTTATCCCGAAATAATTATACCTCAAACCAAACCATCATCAAATATCAAGTATAGAAGAGATAGTATTTTTACACATACTAAAACGGAAAGTAAAATAATTTGATTATACAAAAGCTTCCAATAAATTAATTAAAGGAATAATGGAAGTATAAAGTTAATTATTTTCAAATTAAAATGTATCTTTTTTCTTTTCAAATAGATAAAAAGAAAAGCATACATAGGCGGGGTATAAAAGTTGAAGTTTATAGATTTCAAATTTAATATTTTCAAGTTATTAGATTCTAAATATAATTAATAAATTCTTAAGACAATATAAAATTTGAACCAAATTTTTTGAATTTAGTCGAATCTATAGTTTGATACTTAGGCCCCTTTCTGAAAGTGTGTCTATAAATTGAAATGGATGAAATATTTTGTAGTACAATTTCTTGACTATTTGACTTCCCCTTGGTAATCCTCTCCCCCTATCTTAATTTTGTTTTTTCAAAAAATAAAAATGGATGAAATATTTAAAGAATTTTTGTAGTACAATTTCTTGACTATTTGATCACCTTGTTGGTAATCCTCTCCTCCTATCTTAATTTCTTAAAAAAAATAAAAAATGGATGAAATATTTATTTTTGTAACCTAAGAGGCTAAAACCAAAATGTTGTACCCTATATACTCTCTCCGTCTCAAATTATTCGTCCTAAATTGATATGACACATTGATTAAGAAAAATAATTAATGACATGTCTAGTTTACTATTATATCTTTATTAAATGATGTTTACATTTTAATTTGGAGAAAAATAATTAATGCAAAGGGTAAAATATGAAAAAAAAAAATATCTCTTCTTGATTAATGAAAAAAGACAATTAAATAAAAAATCAAATTAGAAAATTTGGGACGAATAATTTGAGACGGAAGGAGTATTTATGAACAGTATGGAGCAGATTGAATGCGTAACTTGTTATTGCTATATTTAGGTTATGTCCAAGCAAAAAGTGTTAGGTTTTAAATTGAGAAGTACTACCAATTAATAGCACAAAAAAAAAAATTCATTAACTGACATAACAAACATCTTTCAAGATAACTACAAACTTTTGCTGTCATTCTGATTCAAGCAGGGAGTTGAGAAAAAATATTTGAGACTTCATACATAAACTTTGTGCAATTTTAGAAATTTTCATCTTGTAGTTTCTAAAGATAATAGAAAAAGTACAAAAAGGAAAAGGAAGTTTCAAAAATAAAGTTTACCAGAGCAATAATAGTTGTGTAAAAAATTCAGCCAAAAGGCTGAAGAAACAAGAGTTTAACTCATACATACGATTGATAAAGAATACATAGCATTATTAAGTTATTCAACATATGCCAAACATGTACCTTCTATAAAAATAAGATTGACAATTTTAAACATATAGGGTTTGAGAGTTGTGTTAGTATGGATGATTAATCAGCATAATTTGATGAGCACTTTTAATATGCGTTGTTGAATGAACTTCTTTAGTATCCGCAGGAAGGAAGCAACCTAAAAATAATCTGATTCAAACTGACGATTTTATCAACGTCAAAATGACATTCGATAATCGAGTTATACTTTGTTTGCTCTTTCGAAAAGTATTTTATGTCATCATAAATAAAAAATAATCTGACAATATTAAAATTCTTAACACCATTATGGAAATTAGTTAAATCAAAGAGAAATGTTACACCAAAAATTCGTAATTAAGGCGCAACGGATGATTTAAATACATTTTTCAGCCACCTCTACTATTATTAGAAAGTTTTATTTGTGTCAAAAAAAATTTAATAATATATATATTCAAATATTAGTATTATAACATTTTAATGGAAAAAATAAATCGAACCCCTCTTATCCATATAATAAATTACGCAAGGAGTTATAAAAAGAGGTCAAAATTAGATTCACGGAAGAAAGATACCTACCCTATATGAGGATACATGACTATCATAAAAGAAACCTAAATTAAGAAAGAGGAAATTTAAACTACTTAATGAAAAAATTAAAATTAAACTATTTTATTTTATAATAATTGAGAGAAGAAAAATGTTACTAAGTACTTTTTAATCCGTGTGTTACCCTTCAGAAAATAATGGAAGGAGGTCAATCATCAAGGAATGCTATTATAGCCTATAAATTTTAACTAGAGGCTTTAGTTTGGAGTTTTGAGAATTGAAATTTTTGGAATAGAAATTATTTTTTGTCAGTATATGTTTGATGTGGAAAAAATATATATATATATATTTTTTAATCTTTTCTATTATCAATTGATCAAGAAAAACTTAAATATAATTTTCTAAAAAAATAATTTTGAGAAATAATACTCCATTATTAACAAATTTCACATATGATATTCTATATTAATTATGTCCCCTCATTATATCTAACATATCTTACCTTACTTTAGGAGTGCTTATCGAATAATTTGATTTGATTTTGCACATAATAGTTTAACTTAATTATTGATAATCAATTTTGAAATATGATAAACAACTATCAAATCAATAAAATATTACTTGATTCAGTTTGACTAAACACTTATCTTTCGGTCAATGATGAAAACGATGAAATTATCAGTTATTCTTGATTATTAACTATAAAAATTGACATTCAAAAATGATTGAATAGCTTTTACGAATTTTATTAGTAACTTTTAATTCAATATTTGAATTTATTAACTCACAATATCGCTCCCGATCAAAAATTCAGTTGTTGATAAGCGATAATAATAGTAGTTGAATGAGCGGGGAACGAAAGACAAATATTTTGAGGCAAAACAGGAAAATAGTATTACTATTGGTGGTGAGTTGGAGGGGTGCCGCACAAGTAAAAGTGGTTAATGAATTATTAATTTATTCAATATAAGAATTTGATAATCTATTTTTGAAATAATAATTTATTATTTATAAAATCAATAAATCATTTTCAATTGGTTAATTCGATAACCTGATTTCAATAGCTTAATATTTTTTTTTCAATTTAAGTTATCACACACTATTGATTATAATTCAATTTTAAATACGGCCTCTATTTCACTTCACCTTATAGCCACCACATTAAGTCATTAACACTACCACCCCGATCTCTATGTGTAATACTTTTTTTTAAGATTATACACACATATCAAACATAAGAAAATACATTAAAAGAGAAAATCATTTTTTACACCAATAAAAATATTTTCCTTCGTATCTAACACCTCCTTAATTAACTAGACTTACGTGGCGCAATTTTTACCTAATCGGAACAGTATTAGATTCTTGCCTAGATTAAAAAAATAAAGAACCAAAAGAGGTCAAATTAGATTAACAGAAGAAGAATGCAACCCCATGTGAGGACATGACCTATCTTAAAAGAAAACCAAATTAAGAAATAAAAAAGAATACATAAAAAACAAAGAAAGGGAGAATACTGTCTTTTTCACAAAAAACTAATGTTGCATGCAGAAGAAGTATGTATCGAGCTGCCACATATCAACCTTTGCATGTCAATCCCTAATACTATTAAGCCACGCACCTCCTTGCCCATCCTTCACACTATCCTCGTCATCCCTTGTAAAATTATTGTGTTTCCTAATACTAGAACTCCATTTAATTTCTTGTTATGTACTATATAAATACCTCCTCCATTCTCATCTTTTTTATCATGTACTTTCATTAACACTAGCTATATCTCTTCTTCATTCACACAAATTTCATTATTTTTCAATAATGGAAGGTCTTTGTGCTGAGTTGCACCATCATAAGTTTCATCCCTCACACCAACTTTACAAGAAGTCCCTTCGTGACATTGATATTCCACCAAGAAAATTACTGAGCCGTCGCTCTACTCTTTCATCAGTTGATTCTGATGTTTTTGACTCTCCTAAGTCTGGGTTTGGGCCTGAAACCGACACACTGTTTCAGAAGTTTTTGCCTTATAATAGTCTGGATGATGATGATGCTGATCCATACTCGTCTGACCATTTTCGTATGTACGAGTTCAAGGTGCGGAGATGTACTCGTAGCAGGAGCCATGATTGGACTGATTGCCCCTTTGCACATCCAGGTGAGAAGGCTAGGCGGAGAGATCCACGAAGGTTTCATTATTCTGGGACGGTTTGTTCAGAATTTCGTAAGGGGAATTGCAGCAGAGGTGATAACTGTGAGTTTGCACATGGAGTATTTGAGTGCTGGTTGCATCCATCAAGGTATAGAACTGAAGCATGCAAAGATGGGAAGAACTGTAAACGAAAGGTTTGTTTCTTTGCACATACTCCGAGACAACTTCGTGTTCTTCCTCCTAGTTGTCATGATAGTGGTTCTTCACCATCACCTAGGAACTCTCCTGTTGACAAGAAGTACAGGAATTTAAGCCATTGCTGTGTTTTTTGTCACTCTGTGTCTGCTTCCCCTACTTCCACTTTAATTGGCATGTCACATATATCTCCCCCTGCTTCTCCGTCCTTCTCACCGCCTCTTTCCCCTGCTCATCGCACCCAATTTTCATCGCCCGTGTCTCGTTACACTGATCGTTTTGGGGGTCTTGGGAGTGTTGAATCGTCGTCTGTGGGTCAGATGGATCCAGCTGGGTTGATGAGCTACAAAGATGCACTTACGGAATTGGTTAGCTCATTGGAAGCTATGAATGTGAATCATGAACCTGTTTCTTCACCAGCATCTGCTGCTCATCAAGCACATTTTGATGGGAATTTACCGTGGTTGGATGTGAATTTTAGTAACAATAATGGTTACGATGATCAGCAGCAGTTCCTTCTTTCTCCTTCAACTCCATTACCAAGTCCAATTTCCAATTCAAGGAGTAAATTTTACGCGAGGGAATTTCCATCTCCTAGTCCTATTTCCACCTCCAGATTGAGCTTTGTGGAAGAACCCAATAATAATAGTGCTACAAACAAGTGCTACAGTGACAATGGATTAGGTGGAGGACCAGATCTTGGGTGGGTCAATGATCTTTTGACTTGAAAAAAAAGTTATGGACATTATGGGCCATTGGTTTGGAGTTTAATTTGTGGTCCAGTCCGATTGATTATGATGAAAAATTATTCAAGATTTTTGTATATACAAGTTCAAGAAGTACTGTTTATTTTGCTAGCTGCTGCTGCTACTGCACCATCCATATAAAACAAGAAGTCAACAAGTGTGTGTATATATGAGATGGAGGAGGATGTGGTGACTGTTTATTATTACTAATTTGAAAGCCTTATTAGATTATTTTGCCTTATTTAATCAATGTCAATGTAAGATTGCTTGGGTCATCGATTGTGTGTCGATTATGAAGATGTAATTTTCAATTTCCATTTTGTTGAAGGTAAGAAGAATTGTGGGAGTACGTATTGTGTTATGTTCAAGTTCAATGTGAAACCATTAATGTTACTATTATTACTATTATTATTGTTGCACAAATTACTCAATAATAGTTTCTTGTTTTTCCATGGTTCCCTTTGTTAATTTTTCATTTACACCCCCCGTTTCTGATTCTACTGTCACTCCTGGTGAAGTGGGATTAATAGGTGTTTTGCAATGCAATTTATGGTACAAATGTTTGGACTCTAAAATCAAGGTACAAATTTTATTTTACTCGGTGATCTTTATCTTGTACTTCCTCCGTGAATTGTTTGATTTTGATATTAAGAAAAAAACATTAAAGTTATAAATTTAACATAATTTTTTATTTTTATCCGATCTGGTAAGATCTTGTAATACTTTTTCTATTAAGTCTGTCAAATTATAAGGGTAAAAAAAAAGAAAATTTAATGATTCACTTATTTTAAAACATTAATAAATATTTTAATAATTTAATTATTTTGTGAATTATTCCGAAACGGAGTTCTGTCGTATCATAAGCAATGCTATTTATAGTATGTTTTGAAAAAATAAAATGTGGATTTGTGAAGGTTCAGATAATTCTTGAAGTTGGAAATGGTTATAAGATGGTACAATTCCGTTCAGCTGCTGCTGAAATTCTGCGATGGGGAGATTGAGAAAAAGGAGGATCCAAATAATCCGTATGAATGGTATTTAAATTTAGTTGAGATAATCACTGATATGCTATGTTAATTTAATTTACATTCTTTAAAAAATATTACTATAACTATGAGAAATATTACTCTTATGAAACAAATTAAATAGGTGAGATGAGGTGGCTATCAGACCTTGATATTTGTCCAAGTGGCATCCATGCAGGTTGTACAGCTGATAGCATATTTTAGTGGGCTTTATGTATGTTGTTTGTACTTTTCTTCTTTTGGATCTTATGGATGTCATGGTTTATTTATATATTTATTTATTTATTAATTAATTAATATTTTGTTTTGTGGGACTTTGGTTCTCTTCCGTTTGGTGTGAATTTTCGGTGTTTAGATTGATTTTGGATAAAATTAATTTGAGAAAATGAGTGTTTAGATGTTTTTTTTTTAGTTCCAAGATGCATAATATATATCGGTCAATTAGTGTTTGTTAGAACATAGAGCATATTTCTGTTCCCTTTGGCAATTGCTGATATTTATTCATTTGTATTTAACTTTTAATTATCTCCTGTGAAGAGACGGAAGAAGAAACATAAATTAAATTAATGAAAAAAGACATCAAAATCACCCTACACAAAAAGTCATTTACACACTTAAAATAGCATGACGATCTATTACACACCTATTCTTCTCAAAAGTGAATTTAATTTCACCCTGAATCTGACGTGAAAATAACATTAATTTTTTAAAAAAAAAGTCAAAAAAATTTTAAACCCCTAACTCCACCCCTGCACACTCTTTCTTCTCACCTATCTTTAATTTTCTCTCTCTCAATCTTCCTTTCTTCTTCATCATAATCACTCTTCCATGATAGTTTTTAGAAAAAAAAATAGAAAAGATTGAGGATGAAATCATCGTCAATCGAAAAATTTTTCGATGAAATATTTGAAATTAATCAAATGTTATTGCTCCCACGAACATCAATTTTTCAATTTGAGAAGAGGAACAAGATGACATTGAATTTGAATAAAGTTATTGATTGGATGTATTGATATGATCCCGTTAATTTTCTTTTTGGAAATTGAAGAAAAAGAAGAATCTAAGAAAAAAAGGAAGCAGCGGCGTCGTTTTCCAGTAGATCCGTCGAAACGGTAACAAAAAACGATTGAGTCTTTTCCGATGAATAATTCGGCGATCCTCAGCTCTCACTCTCGCTCTCTCTCCTGTCCTCTCTCCGATCAACTCATTTTTTTCTTTCACTGATTTTTGTCTCTTCCAGTAGGTCTGTGTATGGAATCCAAAAAATGAAAGTGTGTGTGCGTAAAGATCGAGTATGTTGGAAGTTCGAAAAAGGAAAAAGAAAAAAGAAAGAAATGAAGATAGTTTTGGACATTGAAGAATTTATTGAAGATGAAGAAGAAGAAGATGATGCTGATGATTTTGGACATTGAATAAGATGGTTTTGGACATTGAAGAATACCTGCACTTTCATTGAAGAATCAATAACTTGATTTTTACCTGCACTTCCATGGAAGCATCAATAATTTGATTTCCAATCTTGATTTTTGGTGAATTTCAATCCTGCATATTGATTTTGTCGGGATGATATTGAATAATAGTTGAAATTTTACTTTGAAGAAAAAAAACTTAAAAAGAAAAAAAATTATAAAAATAATAAATTTAATATTTTTTTCGTATTATGCTGACGTGGCGCTGACGTGGCAGTGCGTGTAAAACACCACATCACATGCAAGTGGTATAATGCCTGACAGGGTGTAAAAAGTATCACCTTTTTATAGTTTAGGTGTGTAATAGGTTACTAGTATAGTTTAGGTGTGGATTCGACTTTTCTTGTATAGTTTGGGGTGGAAACGAGGTCTTTTCCCTAAATTAATTTGTGTACTTTGCACATGTATGCGCGTGTGTGTGAATCCCACGAATCCCATTAATTTAATGAGAGATAATAATTAGTAGTCAAATTGAATTTGAATACCAACAGTTACTTTTTCAAGTTCAATTTGAATTTGAATATCAAAGATGTTAAAATAAGAGACAATATTTGGGAATTTTCTTCTCTTCTATATTTCTTGCCAATCACCTTTATTTATACAAGCTAAAACAATCTTATCTTGTAAGCTAAACAATGAAATTAAAATACTAAAAAGACAAAGAAGAAGTTTCTCTTCTAATCTAAAATAAAGGGACCCACTATTCTAAGTTGGCCCATGTTTTATTTTGTTTAACATCCCCTCAAATATGAGGGGGAAGAAGTGACACCCAACTTGTACAAATTTCGATGGTGAGAGGGGTCCGATAAGAGATTTGGTGAAGATGTCTGCGAGTTGATCTTTAGACGGAACAAAGGAAAGAGATATCAAGCCGGAGAGATATTGTTGACGAACAAAGTGGCAGTCAAGCTCGACATGCTTTGTTCGCTCATGAAAAATTAAATTTTGAGCTATATGTAAGGCTTTTTGACTGTCGGAGTGAATTGAAACAGAAATTGGTGGAGGGATTGCTAGATCGGTGAGTAATCTTGTTAACCAGGTCAATTCAGAAATCAATCATCGCATTGAGCGATATTCTGCCTCGGCAGATGAAAAAGAGACGGAGGATTGCTTCTTCTACTTCCAAGAAATTGGTGAGCTACCTAAGCTTATAAAAAACCCACTAACCGATCGGCGTGTAGTCCGACAAGAAGCCCAATTGGCATCGCAGCAGGCATGAAGAGAAAAAGATGAAGAAGCATTAAGGAATATCCCCTGATTTGGGTAAGTTCTCAAATAACTGATCACTCTCAAGCCTACTTGATAGTGATCAAGACTAGGCTGTTGCAGATACTGACTAAGGGTCAATACAACAAAACATAGATCTGGTCTTGTATGATTTAAATAATTGAGCTTGCCAATGAGATGTCTATAAAGACTAGGATCTGACATGAGATTGGTTGATTCTGCAGGAAATTTCACTGAAGGATCCATCGGAGAGGAAGTTGAAGGAAGATAAGAAACATCAAACTCATTAAGCAAGTCCAAGGTATACTTCCGTTGGCTCAAAATAATTCCTTGTTCCTCTCTAAAAACTTCCATTCCCAAAAAATAATGCAAAGGACCTAGATTTTTAATCTTGAACTCAGTTTAAAGGAAAGCTTTGAGGTCTTTTATTTCATTAGTAACATCTTCTGTGATTAAGATATCATCAACATATACTGCAATAATTGAAATGGAATCCCCTGAGTGTTTAAAAAATAAGAAGTAGTCATTAAGTGAAGCTGTATAACCTTTGAAATTTAAAGCCCCTGCAAGCCGGGCATACCATTTCCTAGAAGCCTGCTTCAACCCATAGAGAGACTTCTTGAGTCGACAAACCATATTAGGCTGAGGCGGATCTAGACCAGCTAAAAACTTCATATAGAACTCTTCTTGAAAATTTCCTTGCAAGAAGGCATTGTTCACATCAAATTGGGAAATATCCCACCTTTTCTTGACTGCAATTGCTAAAAGACATCTGATAGTGGTCATTTTGACCACTGGGGAGAAGGTTTCATTGAAATCTACCCCTTCCTTTTGAATATCACCTCGAATTACCAATCTAGCCTTTAATCTTTCAATAGTACCATCTGCATGTTGTTTAACTTTATACACCCATTTGCAAGGTAGTGCCTTTCTACCTTGTGGTAAATGAACAACTTCCTAGGTTTGATTATGTAATAGGACATCAATCTCATCCTTCATTGCTTGTACACAACCAGGATAGGTACAGGCTAGTGAATAGCTGCTAGGTTCAGTAATAAAGGGAATAGAATTGAGAACAACCTAATTGGGAGCTGATAGTTCAGAAATAGATAAACAAACAGGGGTAGCAGGCACAGTAAAACATAAGTCAGTAACATCACTCAGATAAACACTATTGCAAATGTAATCTCTTAAGTAAGTAGGTAAATTCCCAATGTTTGTCCTCTGAGATCTCCTAAGAAGTGGTGAGGGTTATGAATCAGTAGATTTAGAAGATGTTGGTGTGGATGAATCAGATGATGAATTAATAGGAGAATTGGATGGGTCTTGAGAATTAGAAGTTAGTAAAACTGAATCATTAGAAGGAGAGGGAATTAAGGAATGATCTTCCCCCGTAGGAGTAGGAAAAACAAAAGAGAGGATATGAGAACAATCTTCAGCAAAAGGAAAAATATCTTCAAAGAAATGGACATCTCTAGACACAAAGAATTTCTTAAAAGATAGGTCAAGGAGTTTATACCCCTTTTGATCACTTGGGTATCCTAAGAAGACACACCTAGTGGCTCTAGGATCAAATTTACTCCTTCCGTGAGATAAAGTGTTAGCAAAATATAGGCAACCAAAACATCTTAACAAGTGATAAGAAGGTGTTTTCCCAAACAGAATTTCATAAGGTGTTTTACCTTTAAGAACTCTGGAAAGCAGCATGTTGATTAGAAATATGGCAGTGAGAACACACTCACCCTAATAGATTATTGGAACCTTTGATTGAAATATCAAAGCCTTAGTAATTTCAAGCAAGTGTTTGTGCTTCCTCTTAGCTACCTCATTTTGCTGTGGGGTAGCAACACAAGATGTCTGATGCATGATACCTTGAGATGTCAAAAAATTTGATATCTATGTACTCCTACCCAACTCCATTGCATTGTCAGATCTGATAATCTTTACCTGTTTGTGAAACTGTCTTTCAGCCATTTTCAAGAAATATTAAATAACAAAAAATGCATTACTTTTAGTTGCTAGCAAGAATGTCCAAGTCCCTCTACTGTAGTCATTTACTATAGTCAAGAAATGCCTATAATTGTTATGAGTAGGTGACTTGTAGGGACCCCAAGTGTCTACATGAATCAGATAAAAAATAAATTGAGAAGTAACTTGCCTGATAGGAAAATGTAATCTAGCTTGCCTAGCTAAAGGACAGATTTCACAATGACAATCATAATTAGAGGGAATTGTAAGAAAATAGACATTTTTCATTGATGAATAAGGCAAATGCCCAAATCTTACATGCCATAACCTTACATTAGAATTAGCATTGAAATAGACTGAAAAATAATGTGAATCTGAATTGGAACTAGAAACAGCATTGTTAAGGCTAGAAAAGACTTTAGAATCCTTGTAAATCTCTTGGTTCCTACTAGACTCCTTAGGAATGATTTGAAGCAAGTATAGACCTTCCTTTACTTTACCAAAATCTTGAGGCCTCTTCATTAAAGGGCCCTGTAAGACACAACTATTAGAAGTGAAGGATAGAGTATAACTGTATTGGAGATTAAATTTATGAACTGAGTGTAGATTGTATCTAAAACTTGGAACATAAAGAACATTATGCAATGTGAGGTTATTAGGAATTTAGAGCACTTCCTGTGTGAGTCACAAGGGTGGACTGAGAGTTGGGTAAGTTAATGTTTACAGGAATTTTTAGAGCCTTCATGGAAAGAAAAGAATTAGAGTTGTAACACATGTGCTCAGAAGCGCCCCAGTCTATTATCCATGTTCCAGAATTAAAAACTGAAAGACAATTTCCAATATATTTAAGCACAGTACCAGCAACTGCATTAACATTTATCCCAGATAATCCTTCTGTTGATTTCTATTTTGCCATTTGAATGAAATGCTTGAATTGTTTTTTGGTGAAGTGTTGATTGACTAAATTCATGTCAATCATATGCCCATCGTCACCTTCTTTTCCAGACATAACTGCATTTTCTATGATCTGAACCTTCCACCTTTATTGTTTATGAACTAAAAATCTCCTGAGAAACTATGTAACCTGAAGCAATCATCATCTACATGCCCAGTCCTACCATAAAAATCACAAGACACATTAGGATTATACTTTTTCTTAGCCCTAAGCTTCTATTGTAGTTGGTTTGTTCCTATGTATTTGGGTAACTGTTGATGATTGTTCAATCTAGGATAATTGAATGATCTAGTTCCAAAATTAGGCATAGCACCAAGGGTTTTCTGTACGTTCTTGTGAAATTTGTTTTGACTTACGTTGCTTACCATAAAAGAAGAAGAATCAGCTGGGATCAAGCCACTGATATAGGTTTCTCTCTGACTTTCATCTTGTAAAATCGGAGAGTAAGCAACATTTATGTTGGGCACAGGATTCATCATTAAGATATTTTCTCTTGCCTGAGAATACACATCATTTATACCCATAAAAAATTGTATAAGTTTCTCATCTTCAAGAGATTTTTACAGCTTCAATTTACCTTCACAGTTACACACACAGGTGCACTTATCAGACTTGAGAGATTCCAGCTCATCCCAGAGTCTCTTAAGTTTAGTGAAATATCCTGCAATGTCATTATTTCCTTGAACTAACCTATTTAGTTCTTTTTGTAGGTGAAATAATTTAGCTCCATTAGATTGTCCAAATCTATGATCTAGACTCATCCATAAATCTTTACCAGTCCTAGAGTATATCACACTATCAGCAATATCTTTGGACAAGGAGTTAAGTAGCCAAGATGTTACCATGTCATTGCATTTGCTCCAAGATTGCAGATCTGGAGACTGGGCATCTGGTGAAGCATCAATACCAGTGATAAAACAAAGCTTATTCTTGGCTGACACTGCCATAAGCACTGATCTCTTCCATCCTTGATAACCTTTTCCATCAAATGGAGTGTTAACCAAGGCCATTCTAGTTGAATCTGAAGAGTGAAGATAATAAACATGAGTAGGATCCATAGATGGTAGAGTTCTGGCAATAGAACCAGAGGATGTTAAAGAAGTAGTGACTCCATCCGTCATTGTAGATAAAGGCCAGATGAAGAAAATTGATGATCAAAAAGATGATTTCTATGAAACTACCTTACTCTCTGATACCATGTTAAAATAAGAGACAATATTTGGAAATTTTCTTCTCTTCTATATTTCTTTCCAATCACCTTTATTTATACAAGCTAAAACAATCTTCTCTTCTAAGATAAACAATGAAACTAAAATACTAAAAAGACAAAGAAGAAGCTTCTCTTCTAAGCTAAAATAAAGGGACCCACTATTCTAAGTTGGCACATGTTTATTTTGTCAAACAAAAAATAATTGTCAAATTGCTAACTTGATATCAAGCTTAGCAGGCTTGGAGAGAAAGTTTAATGGTTTATAAATAGTCATCATTTTATATAATTTTATATATAGATTCAATAGTAAATAAAAGTACTACTAAAATTCTCTAAAATTGCCTCTTATTTTCTTTAAATTTGATGTTGATATTTTATCTTTATTATATAAAAACATAAATACTAAACTCTTATTTATGTTGAAATGAACAAGTCATTGAGTTTTAAAAACTTTAGTCTTGTTTTTTGTCTGTCTGCTGAAAATGACTTGGGAACAGGTCTATCAGAAGAGAGATGATGATCAAAATCAGACTTGAATATGAGATAATTTGATCCCCTTGTTGAAAACACGAATGAGACACTCTCTTACACGGATCACTTAGTCAAAAGTGAAAAAGAGTTTCAAAATGAGGTGTAGGTGACTCAAGTCTTACTAATTGAGTGGAGGTGACAATTAATTTATTATGGATTAAGAAAGTTGAGAAAGTTTGTGAATAACACACAAATTTTTAAATTTACACTTTGATCCAAATATTAACCTAATATAATAGAAAATGGAAGAAAAAATGTGTGTTTCTCTCTCTTCTCATTCATTTTTGTTTTCTCTCTCTTAGCAATTTTTGTTATTCATTATTGTTGTTGCTTTATTATTCATCTTCTGATTCATTATCATCTTTTACTTCATTATCATCTTCATCTTCTTATTGTTAACCATTGTTGTTGTTGTTGCAGTTACTGCTGCTACTTGACCAATTTCTTAGGTCAAATTTTGTTGCGTACATCACTTTTCACGTTGGCATTACTTCATAGGAGACTTTTGTAAGTCAAATTATGATTTCTAGTTAAATTTGTAATCTGTGTAACTACTATTATGTTGTTTTTTCAACAAAAGATAGCACGCAAACGTGAATGCAACATAAGAGCCAATGAATACAACATAGGAGTCATCTGTTTAAACAAATCACTCATCTGTTGCTACAGATAAGAATCTGTTGCAATGGAAGACTCATATATTGGATTCACATAAGGTTCTATAGTTTCGTAACATGAATCGAATAGATGGATCATCTATTGCAACATATGACCCCTTTATTGCTACGGACTAGTTATTTGTTACAACATAGCAAATATCTATTGCAGCAGATTAGTCACCTGTTGCAACAGAACCTGAACTTGATTCCAACAGATGCGTCATCTGTTGCAACAAATTAGTCACCTGTTGCAACAAAACCTGAACTCGATTTCAATAGACGCGCCGTCTATTATAATAGGTAAGTCATTTATCGCAAAAGGTTAATTATCTATTGCAACATGTCACTCATCTGTTAGAATCAGGTTCAAAGATTCTTTAGTACGGTAATATCTATCCCAACAGACGCTTAATCTATTACAACATATGATTCACCTGTTACAACAGATGACTCATGTGTTAAAATCAGCTTCAGGAGCATAGAATTCCAGCAGGTAAGTAATCTGTTGCAACTGATCATTTACCTGTTGCAACATATTTTTCACTTGTTACAACAGATTACATAACACTATTAATTTTATTATGATATCATAATTAACTTTTTTAAAAAAATGAATTTATTTAGGTACCACTAATGGAGGGATCAATAACAATAGAGGTGGATTGTCACGGTCAATGGATTGAGAAGAACAATCGATATGTATGGCATTGAAAAGAGGATGAAATGCAAGAGACGATAGCTATGACAGTCCAAAGTGATGTTTCGTATGATGATTTTGTGAACTTAATCATCAGCTAGTGTAGACTGAATTGTCAATTGGAAGAACTAGTCATCAGCTACATGTACAACTCTTTTGAAAATCAGAGAGAACTACATTTCAAGATAACTGATCATGTTCAATTGCGTGCTTATCTTAGTGATTTAGCCAGTCCGGTGTCAAGTGCATACATGATGATAGGCGAATTTACACGCCTATATCAATATATTTTGCCCATATTTGTGCCACGTTTTGAGAACAAAGTATATATTTTATGCACTTTTAGTCCTTTTTCCTATAAGTGAGCTAACGAACATGATTAGCAAAGTTTCAGGTATAAATGATGCAGAAATCAGCATTTTATGGCTTACTTGACGCCAAAGAAAGCTCACGAAGGAAGGAACGTAAGATTGGACGCCTAAAGGACCAAAAACGCTGCATGGAAAATCTGTCCTGGGCTAAAACAGCATTTCTGAAGACTTTGGGGACTTGCAGTAACTTATTTGGATTTGGATAATGATACATTAACCTAGTACAATTGGGTTAAGTATTTCATTTGTTTATTTGGATTAGGAGAATATTACATTAACCTAGTACAATTGGGTTAAGTATTTCATTTATTTAATAGGATTTGGTTAAGTATTTCATTAGCTTAGTAGGATTAGGATATGGGTATTATAAATACCCTATCATGCTAGAGATTTTATACATCTTCTTACAATCCTCCCTTAGTGGAGAGATATATTCTACTTCTCAATTCCAACTCTTCTAATCTTCCCAATAATTCTATTTTTCTTCTTCTATTCATCTATTCAATTCTTAATTTCCGCAACAAGAGAAACGTTACTTTGGTAAGGAATTCACGCCTAACGCCTACCACTTTTGTGCTACATGAAATTCATCATTATTGTGGTATAACAACAATGTCAATCGTGATCTCCTTCGCAATCATGGGTAACTAAACTTCTCTGTTGGGGTTATGGAAGCCAACTGAAATACTATCTATTGCTATGAGTTTGTGAGTTCGTGACACGTATGATGCTTATATCATTATTCTCTTCATCTTAATCTACATTCTTTGTGGTTGCAAACGCAAGAATATGCCAGTATAACATTTAACTTGTTCGAAAGAAAGGTTATTTGTCTGGAAAAGAGATAGTGTCAAGGTAGTAAGGTCACCCCCTAAAATTCCCTACTAAACAGTTAGTGCCGTAACTGGATTAACCTCTTGGAGAATTTGTACCGTTAGACACGCTTTAAGATCGAAAGAGTTAAAGTAAAATAATCCTCGAATAGGTCGAAAGATGCCTGGATTTACCATCGAATACAATTCTCTATAAGCACATGCATGTCAGAATTCTACACACTCATAGTCAATAGAGACGTATAACTCAGGAGGTGAACATAACCCCAATGCTTCAATTCTCATTGTTTACAACTTACGTAACAATCCTTCTCTTTTTACTTTGGTATTTTCAGCTGTTACTTTATTGTTTTGGTTACACATTACAATCCCCCCTCATTACGAGACTTGCACTAAAAGTCTAGTAATTCTGCTTACTTGTTGACCAAGCTATTCTCTGTGGGATCGATACCCAACCCAGTTGGGTTTTATATTTGCTAACGACCGCTTTACACTCCTACGAGAGCTGTAGATTGAGCGTTATCAATACATGGTTGAAAAAATAAGAGAGAATGAGAACCAGAATGTAGAAGAGGAACAACAACAAGACATCTTTGATGATAAGTTGGATGATCTGGACATAAATATTCTAGATTATGATCAAACACCTACACCCATTGCTGCGAGCAATAAGGTGGGCAGTTCTTCTCAATCGACACGGTCTGGCAATCGTCAAGATGATGAGACCGACTTTTACAAGGGAATGTCATTCAAGGATAAAGATATGCTATCTACTTCTTTTTGTTTATTGCTTGCTTAAAAAATTATTTCAGAATAATGAAGGTGCGTAATTTGAGCAAAGTCTTTTGCTTCAGATGTGCTAATCTGAACTGCAAGTGATGGTTGAGAGCAGTGAAGTACTTAAGTTCTAACAGATTCTTCATTCAGAGCACATTTCGGGCCCAAATTCTCACGTCGTGGTAAAGGTCCTCGGTCAATATTTTAAGAATAGATTCCCTATTGGCAAAGGCCTTTCTACAAGGGATATGGCCAATCAACTCTTTACGAAATTGGGTGTCATGGTCAGTTATCGGAAGATATATATGACCATGGGTATTGTCAAGGACTTGATTAGGGGGATACATGAGCACGGGTATGTATTCCTCGATGCCTACCGTTACATGCTTGAGTCCACAAATTCCGAAAGTAAGACGACGTTCCATATTGATAAAAACGGAAGGTTCAAGTACTTTTTTGTATCCTGTGGTGCTTGGATTCAAGGTTTTCAATATTTGAGGAAAGTCATAGCCGTTGAAGAGACCTTCTTAAGTAGCAGGTATAATTGAGTTTTGCTAGCGGCGATGGCGCAGGATGCGGAGAATCACATCTTTCCTATCGTTTTTTGTGTAGCGTTCAAGGAATGTGATGCCTCTTATGGATATTTTTTGAACAGATGCAAAACTGCATCGAAGATACTGAAGAGTTGTCTTTTGTTTCGAATAAAAATCCAAGTATTCTAAAAATGAGTTCAATTTTCTACACTTTAGCTCACTTTGATTGTTGCATAAGGCATATTGGAGATAATATTCGGAACAACTTTCACAACGAAAGGGTCATGACCCTTTTTATAGAGCAGCTAGAGCATATAATAGAGAAAAGTTTTTAGACCATTTTAATCAAATAATGGATATGCATCCCAAGGAAGCAGAACATCTCGTACGTGTCGATTTTGAGAGATGGAGCCAGGCATTTTGTCTGACAAATAGGTACATTCTTATGAATTTAATGTCCTGCTTGAGTTACAAGTTTAGTATGATATCGTACTAAGTGATTATTTTGTATAAGTACAATATTATGACGTCAAACATAATTGAATCGGTGAAGTCATTGTTTGGTGATGAAAGAGAATTTCACATCGTGGCTCTATTTGATATAATAAACTAGAAGTATGATAAATTTTTTCACAAAAGGCGTGTGAAGTTCGAGAAGGCAAGAACCAAATTTGTTCTAGAAGCAAAAAAATAATATCAACGAACATCAGTCTGGGGAATATGTTATTTGCTCATCAAATAGTATATTACAAGTTCAGTATCGAAGGTCATGGTGATGTTGCCATGATCAATCTTCAAAAAAGATCTTATACGTGTAGAGTTTTTGACTTGGACAAAATACCCGGTCCACATGTTGTGACAACGCTTCGAGCTCAATACGGTGCACAATATGAAACTAAAATTTATGAGCTCTCCTCTCCATATTATCCGGTGAAAAAATATATAATGGCATATAGTGAAAATATTAATCATGTGCCTCCCGAAGAATCTTGGGTTGTTCCTATAGAGATTTTGTGGAGATTAATACATCCTCCATATATTGACCTAAACACAATCAAACCGGAAAGAAAGCGATAAAAGAGGGGGTATGGAGTCGAAGAATCATTTCCATCAAGAAAAAATAAGTGCTCCGTATGTAAGACCAATGACCACAAAAGAACTACATGCGCTGATCGTAATCCACCATGATCGTTGTAATAGCAAAAACTCATGTTGTTGTTTGTTATGGAATTTTTATATATTTAATTCATTATTGTGAACGTAAATGTTATCATTTATTATATAAAATATCTTTTTTAATAACTTGTGCATCAATAAAAAAAGGCAACACAGAAACTAAATACAACAGACCATAAAATTATTTTCAACAGATTACCCATCTGTTGCAACAAATAGACATTAGCTGGAAGAACACAATAGAGTTTATCAAATTGAAATGTGTTCCTCCAACAGATGACAAATCTTTTGCAACTGATGAATAATCTGCTGATAGAAAGTCAATCGATGACCAATCTATTTCAATAGACGGTCCATCTGTTGAAAAAATTCAAAGCTCTTGCTATTGGATTTAAAATTACTCCTTACGTCCAACCGTCAACATGTTTGTTGAGAAGAAGAAATAGACAGAATGAAAATTAAATAAGAATTAAAAGGCCAAAGTTAACCAAAATTAAATATTTCATTAAACAAAAACAAAATACATTAGGTATAGATCCGATATAGAATAATAAAAATACATACGCTAAAAGGAAAAACATCTCCTAAATATTATTATCATTATTATTAGAGAAAATACGTAAAGTCCCCCCTGATGTTGTCCGACTTTTTCAAAAAGACACCTAAACTATACTTCCGACTTATTACCCCACGAATCTTATTTAAATTGTTATAAATATGCCATTTTTTGCTGAATTTCAGTCACAAGATAGAGAGTGAATGCACGCACCAATCACAGTTTGTGACGTGTTAAATATTTTTATTTATTTATATTTTTCTTATTTTAATAACTTTAATTCTTTTTTATTTTTTTTCTCTTCTCCTCCATTGATATCTTTCTCATCTTTCTCATCTTTCCACAATACACTATGCACACACAGAATACTCATCATTTTTATTGTTGAATTTACAAAGCAATTTTTAGGGACCTCACGCAAAATCACTATATCACGCCAAGTAACAATGGAATATTGTATTACCTCATTAATATCATAAATTGATGAGAAATTTTTTATTTTTTAATTTAAATATAAGACTAATGTGAGGCAGCCCAGTACTTTCTTTGTTCCATTGACAATAACAAACACACACAAAATTCTCTAGATTCTCATAAATCCACACACTCTCACAACTTCATACATTACTACATTCACGCACACACAACACATCCAGTGAAATACACATACTCACACACCGACATTGCATACACAAAAATCAAAAGGAGGAGAAATAGGAAAGAAAATCGAGAGACACCATTAATGGAGATTAATGGAGAAGAAGAAGGAAGAAGAAACAAAATAAAAAGATGGAAAATGAAGAAAAAATACTAAAATACAAAATTATAAAAATGGATCCTTTTTATAACTCGTGACACCTTTTAATTTATTGGTTCAATAATTTTTTTTTTGCATTCACATGCTTCATGTGCGTGTTTACACGGATAGTCAAAATTTTGGTCATAATGGTGCATTTACAATAGTTTAGGTAAGATTCGTGGGATGATAGGTTGAAAGTATAGTTTAGGTGTCTTTTTGAAAAAGTCGTACAACATCAGAGGGGACTTTATGTATTTTCTCTTCTTCTTCTTCTTCTTCTTCTTCTTCTTCTTCTTATTATTATTATTATTATTATTATTATTATTATTATTATTATTATTATTATTATTATCAGTCGACCAATCATCAACCGGCAGAAGCAGGGTCCTCCTCAGCCTGCACATCTCTCCAAATATCTTTGCTCTCAAGAAGACCAACTCCTGCTGTAGGTTATTAACCTGCCTCTGAAATTTTCGCATGATGTCACGCAGAATATCGATGTCCTAAAAAGAATCAGCCATAACTAGAATACAAATGAATTGACAATAAATGTAAACACAAAAGTATAGAAAAGAGTCTGAATGTAATACAATGTATACTACCAACTGGTAGATTTCCACACATACCAAAAAAAAACTTACCTCAACGAGAAAGGAATATGCTCTTTGAAGAGAAGTGGTTGAAAATGTAATACGAAAAGACAAAATGCAAGAAATAAATAAAATGAAGTAGAATGAAGATTAAGGAGGGACATATTTTTAGAGTATTGAATTTAAATGTGTTAAGCAAAAACCCACAACTGTTTAGCTCCATCGTATTAATTACATTCAAACTAATGACTTTTAGTTTTTTGTGAAAAGTTATGACTTTTTCTTTTACATTCAAACTTCAGACCTTTTCAAAATGGTTTCTCTCTTAATAACAACCTTTATTATTAAGCTGTTGCAATAGATCGTCCATTTGTCATAATAGATTTACCATCTGTTGCAACAAATGGTCTATATATGCAATAGATGAGACATCTATTGCAACATATGGATTATCTGTTGTGAAAGATGGACCATCTATTGGAGGACACGTTTTGATTTATTCTAACAGTTGATTCATCAGTTGTAACAGATAGGGAATTTGATTTATCGGCTGTTTTGAACGTGTTAGACAAAAAGTCACGACTGTTCACCTCTTTTTAATAGTCATCACATACTTTAATTAATCCAAATTGGTGACTATTTTATTATATAATTTAAGAAAACAGATTTAAAACCAAAAAGGGTGAAAAGTCAAGACTTGTAGAACTTGTTTTTTCTTGACGGGCATGTAGTCCTCTGACATTGAAGATGGTTACCATTTGAGCCTCCGTAGTCTTATATACTACTTAACGATGGGAAGTGAAGAATAAACACTGTCTGACATTGATGGGGTCGGAAGAATAAGGTGCATGCAGATAGATAGATTCACTTCCATGCGTGGGAGTTATATATTATTGATTAGGCTTTCGTGACAAACACACATAATGTATAATAATTTTGTTAATGTAGTTTTTTACCGATTAGACATTGATCCTTCAAATAAGATCCTGCATTTTACAATTTGATTTGATTGGTGCGAACTGATAAGGCCGAAGGTTTCCACAAAGGTGGTGTCAATACCCTGTTATAATTTAATGACAGTTTTGCTTCTGTTTATGCATCAAGTTTTGAGAAAAGATCTATATTTGATGGCATTATAGACATTTAATAGTGACTGAACCAATTTTAATGGTTCAATTACCTTTGATATAGACTTCGAAGTTTTCCACTGCAACAAACAAGAATGAAAATCCAATAGAAATTCCTATGGTCCAAACTTATATGGATTTGTTGCTCGAGGAGACTATTATACAGCAGGAAGTGCTTAGGAGAATACATGTGCGGGAAAAGGGAGGTAGAGAAGATCATATATCATCTCAAACCTTGTTTAGGAAGTAACATAGTGAAGCAAGTAAGGAACTTCTAGCCAATCTAGCCAATGTAATTGACTCTAAATATGAAAAAATTGAATGAGCTGCAAATATGAAAGTGTATATATTAAAATCTGTCAGTCATTCTTTAAAAGAAAAATGCTAAAGAGGAATGAAACTGCACACATTGCTAGGGACTGGAACTAACTAGTGTGACCTGAATGAAGATCCACAAAATCCAGGACCAGAACTCTAAGGAAGAAGCTTGGCGAGCACAAAGGACTGGTAAGATTTTTTGCCAAGAATGAAACTTAAACCATAAATTTCAGAAGTAAAAACAAGGGAAGCGAAGGCGTCAATTTTTGAATTCTAACTTGCATCCCATGCCTTCTATTTATGGTTGTGATCTAGTTAATGGCAGTAGAAACAAAAGTCTGAAGTTGGGCAGAAATCCCATGCCTTGCTGTTTCCACTGCCTTTGACTAGACCAGAGCCACAAGCAGAAGTCCTGGATGCAAGTTAGACTTCAAAAATTGACGCCTTGGCTTGGTCCATTTTTTTTACTTCTGGAGTTGTTGGTTTAGGTTTCTTTCCTGACTGAAAATCTTACCAACCCATGTGCTCTCCAAGCTGCTTCTTAGAGTTCTTGTCCCACATTTTTTGGGTCTTCATTCAGGCCACGCTAGCTAGTCGTCGTATCTATCAAAGTGTCCAGCTCCAATCCACTTCAGCATTTTTCTTTTCTAAATGAACTGATGGATTTTTATTTTTGGATACACTTTCACATTTGCAACTCATTCATTTTTTTTATTTTTCATGTCAATTTCATCAACCAAATTCTCTACATGTTCCTTCTTACCCCGTGTTTCTATTTTAGTAAGGTCTGAGTTGATATATGATCTTCTCCACCTCCCCCTTCCCACACACGTATTCTCCCAAGCACTTTCTGCTAGATAATAGTCTCCTCGAGCAATCCATCTATATAAATTTGGACCAGGGCAACAACTATATTCATTTTCATTGTTGGTTGCAGTAGTGCGAGGCTTCGGAGGCCTTTCGAAAGTTCATTGAACCCTTAAAATCAGTCCAATCAATATTGAATATTTACACTGTCACCAAAACCTTGAATCCTTCTCCAAACTTGACACATAAACATTAACAAAATCTTTATTAAACCGTAACAGGGTATCAGCACCACCTACTTGGTCCCTCAGCCTTATAAGTTCGAACCTAATAATCTTAACTGTAAAATGTCATATTTTGCTTGAATGCTTAATTCCTAATATAGGTAAAGAACTAACACTCACAAAATCAGTGTACTATATGTGTGTTTTCACGGTAGGTTGATCAGTAATACATACCGCTCATATATGAAGTGGTTCCATCTGCAAGCAACCTATTTCTCCAAACCCATCTTTACTCTAGCCTTTAATGCTGGTCGGGCAAAAGTTGATCCACTCACTTCCTTTTATCAGCAAACAAGAAAAAAATATTTGATGTCAAACAAGAGAAGAACAAAAACAACATTACAAAAGGGTAGCAAAAAATTGAATGAATACAATATAATACAACAAGAGTTCCAACAGATGACCCATCTATTGCAACAGATTCCCCATCTTTTCAACAGATGAGTCATCTATTGTAACAGTCTACACATCCATGGCAATAGATGGCTGACATATTGCAATAGACGGGTCATCTATTAAATTAAATCAAATCAATATTGCTACTGGTTTAATTTCTTTCAACAGTTATTCCGTCTGTTCCAACAACTGATTCATCAGTTGCAACAGTTGAGAAAACTATTACAACACCACCAACACCAACACCAATAGCATCAACAACAAAAATCAACATCATATGTTCCAACACCATCAACAATACAAATATCACATGTTCTAACAACACCAACATCCCCAACAACAACAAAACCAATAAAGAAAAAAACAAAAGGCATAAAAAATGATACTGACAATAAGGCTTTTTAAGTTCATTCAAAAGATGACTTTTTTGCATATTATAATAAAAATAACTGTTCATTCATTCAAGACTTAAAGGTCACCTTTCCTTTAATTTTCTCAATAAATAAGATACTGGTAATGGGTAAATCAATAAAACCAACAGATTTAAATATCTAATTTAAATAATATACAAAGAAGAAGACGAGAAGAAAAGAGCAATAGTGAACCATAGCTGTAATGTCAAAAAAATAAAGGGATCAGAAGACCCATTTCAATCGAGAAAAGATATAGATCGGTTGAGATCCAAAAGGATCCTCATGCGAAAGAGAATTCTAGAGATGGGTTGTGATTACCCTAAAGAGAAGAGAAAGAGAATTCTGAAAGAAAGAATAGAGATGAGTTAATTTATGGCTGAAGAAGAAAGAATTTTAGAGATGGATTTTAAATATTCATTAATAACTTTGAGAAGCACAAGGAGACGGTGACATTGAAAAGACAAGATAAGACTACTCAAGGAGGACATTTTTGAGTTATCCAAGTAATATTTTTTACCGTCTTAGTATTTTATCTTTTTTATCTCAGACAGGAAATTGCTTTAGAATTGAAAAAAAGATCTTACAACATATAAGTCATCTATTGCAACAGATGTCAATTTATATTTGAAAATTTCCAACGGCTCAATCATTTGTCGCAATAGATGGCAATGTCTATTTGATAATTTACAACAGATAGGTAATCTGTTACAACAGATTCATTAATAAACCATTCATTGCAACAGGTTGAATATTTGTTTTTGTACAATTTCAATTGAGTTCATATGTTCAAATACAACTTTAATAGATTTAGCTACAACTAGGGATGAGTTGATAGGGTCAATTATATTGCATGATATTAGTATTGTGCTCCTCCTGACCCGAGTCATCAATCGACCAATTTGAGTTGAAACAATTCATATTAGCCTATTATTTTAAATACCTAAATTGATTTAGATACAAATAGAGATGAGTTGATAGGGATAACTATATTGCATATTGTTGGTAAAACACTTCTCCTTACCTGAGTCGTCAATTGACCAATCTGAGTTGAAACGATTCATATTAGCTTATTATTTGAAACACCTAAATTGATTTAGATACAACTAGGGATGAGTTGAAAGGGTCAACTATATTACTTGATGTTAGTATTGCGCTTCTCCTGACCCGAATCGTCAATCGACCAATTTGAGTTGAAATGATTCATGTTAGCTATTATTTGAAATACCTAAATTGAAATACCCTAGATTCTGGACCTTAGAAAGTCTCCTCAATTTCTGGTCTCTGGACGAGATACGAATGGGGGAAACAAGTCATACACTCATGTACGGTTCGTATGGGTCATTCATATGTTGACCAGTGTTGGTTGGTGGGATGGAATTTAGCTACCAGAATGGGTACGACTTAGGGGTACAAGTCATATTAGTGGGTACAGATAGTTTGGTTCCTTAACTTAGTTTAAAACTGGGTTACTTAGGTTAGATCTGAGTACGAGTGGCTTACCTAGAGCCGTAAGTCAGGGTACGAGTCATACTTTGGACTCGTATAGGAAACAGTGTTCAAACCTTATATGATTCTATCTTGACAGTGACACGGGTGGAGGTTATGGATCGTATGATGTCAATACGACTTGGGTAGGATGAGTCGTATACTCGACAATATTGGTCCAAGGGTTTAGGTTTCAGGTACAAGTAGTGGGTACCACTCACATCAGAGGATACGACTCGTGAGGGTCAGTCGTACCTCTGGAACGGGACTTTTAAGGAATTTAAGTAAGGGCAATCTGGACTTTTCCCTACTTATGCTAATAAGGTCCCACGACATATAGGAAACTTGGAAGGTTATTCTAACCTAATATTCTATTCATTAACACTTATAATCTCTTCCTAAACACCCTAATATTCTCCCAAGAGCTTTTAGACAAGAAAGCTAGAGTTTCATCCTACGAGCTTAATTTATTGTTTGTGTTAGTGATTTCTTTCCGTCTACTTCTCAATTAAGGCTTGTATATCTCCCCTCATTGTTAATTCTAACTAAAGGCATGGATTTACATGATGTTTTCATGGTTTTATGATTGTATGATTTTAGTTTTCAATTATGATGTGGGGGCTTTGGTTATAAATGATTGGTAATGGTTTTTCATGGTTTAATTATATTTTTATATGCATCAATGGTGGTTTTGGATAATGGAATTCATGGGAATGATTTTACGGTAATTGGAATTGGTTTTGGTTGTAATATGCCCCCAATATATTTGACAAAATGCTTATAAAAATATGTTCACTGTATTGTTTACTTTTAAATAGAACTATTGCTTGTTTTCAAACTTGGTAAAAGAACTATGCATGGTTTAAATGGTTTGGAATGTTAAATGGATAAATGGCTAAATGGTTTTGCTTGCGGGATACATTAAATCCCCCTAGAGGTTTAATATGATAATGGGAAGGGCACTTGAAAGTCCCTTTAAACCTATATATGGTTGGGTATGGATGATACTTGCAAGTAAGGGTCAGTATGACGATACCTATATCAATGTCCTTGGTTAATAATTGGATAATGGTTTGTCCTTGGTTAATAATTGGATAATGGTTTGATTATTTGGAAAATAGTTTTAACTGGGCATTAAAGGAGAGAGGTAGCTAAGCCATGAAATATAGAGATCCTGGGGGGACCGAAACTGGAAACTCATATTTTCCAATATGAGGTATGGTCTTGGTGACCGTGTACAAGTGTCACACTTTAGTTTGGTGGATGTAATAGTCATCCCAACGGGATACTTTTATGGTCAAGCGGTTACACGTACTAGGGCCCTTTCAGCAGGGGAAACTGAACCCATATAGCCCATGGGTGGTTTAGAACAACAAATCTACACAGCCTAGGTAATGGTTTTAAATGCATGTTAAACACGGTTCATTTTGCTGGCATAGTTTTATATATGTATGGTTGTGTGCATTATGGATGGTTTTACTCGGTTTTATAAATAATAATATTTTATCCTTATTCTGAGATCATGCTAGCGATCACTCTCTAACCCGTCTACTGGAGGTTGTATACCTATGTTATACAGGAACCATCCGTTCTTCTCCTCCTACATAGTGATTGACTCGGGACAGCTGTTTGGATTGAAGTGGAGAGCTTCCATTATTCCGTAAGGCTTTATTTCATGTCATGGATACTTTTAGACACTTTGATTTTATTTTGGATATTGGTTTTGGCTATGGTTTGGGGTATGTCCCGACCAGATTTTATTATTCTCTTGGTTAGAGGCTTTGAGGTACTTTTATGGGTTGAAATGGGTGTTTGCCTTTGCATTGGTATTGGTGTTGGGGATAACACCCCTGGACGGTATTGTTGGTTGTTCCATTCTGTTTTATTTTGGGGTTAAATTACATTATGTTTGAAAATTATTTGGTCATGGTCTGGCTTATGGCCTTGTTTGGGTAATTGGTTTGGTTTGGTATGTTTGGACGGTTGGTATGGAACGGTTGGACTCGATTGGGTCGATCATGGTTGTGATCCTATCTTAGAGTCTGTATATGAACAATAATGCTATTTTGTTATATATTCAAAATTCAGTCAACTCAGGACAGCAACTGTAGGTTAGGTTGGGTAATGAGAATTGTCTCCGATATCGATTAGACTTGAGATGACCATCACGGCATGGCTCGGGGTTCGGATCGTGTCATAAATTGATTTAGCTACAACTAGGGTTGAGTTGATAGGGTCAACTATATTGCATAATGTTGATATTGCGCTCCTCCTAACTCGAGTCGTCAATCGACCAATCTAAGTTGAAATGATTTATATTAGCTTATTATTTGAAATACCTAAATTGATTTAGCTACAACTAGGTATGAATTGATTGGATCAACTATATTTCATGATGTTGGTAATGCACTTCTTCTGATCTGAGTTATCAATCGACTAATCTGAGTTGAAATGATTCATATTAGCCTATTATTTGAAATACCTAAACTGATTTAGCTATAACTAAGAATGAGTTTATAGGGTCAGCTATATTGCATGAAGTTAGTATTGAACTCCTCCTGACCCGAGTCGTCAATCGATCAATCTGAATTGAAACGATTCATATTAGCTAATTATTTGAAATACTTAAATTGATTTAGCTACAATTAGGGATGAGTTGATAAGGTCAAATATATTGCATTATGTTGGTATTGCGTTTGATAGGGTCAACTATATTGCATGATGTTGGTATTGCACTCCTCCTGACCCGAGTCTTCAATCGACCAATTTGAGTTGAAACGATTCGTATTAGCTTATTATTTGAAATACCTAAATTGATTTAGCTCCAACTAGGGATGATTTGATAGGGTCATCTATATTGCATGATATTAGTATTGTGCTCCTCCTGACCGGAGTCGTCAATCGACCAATCTGAGTTGAAATGATTCATATTAGCTTATTATTTGAAATACCTAAATTAATTTAGCTACAACTAGGGATGAGCAATTTATTCGGACCAAATAAATGTTTTTAAAACTTATCATTTTTTTTCAAATACAAATCATCCATTTATAAAAAAAATATTTCATCATTTCAAATCTTGAGTTCTCGCTCTTTTCTTTCTCTCTCAACAATACAGACAACAACTACTCAAGATATTTCTCAACCATTCGGAACAGATAAATTTTCTTCCCATTTATGATCACGTAGTTGTTATTTTCAACTTCAAACTTGCTTGTATCCGTCGTTTTCTCTGTCTTCATACGTAACAGAGTTCAAGAAGTGTTCTACATATATTTTTTTTACAAAATTAGAGTTTTTTAGTTAATGATGAAAAAGAAGACTTTTAGGGGTCGTTTGGTTGGGAAATTATTATCCCAAGATAACTAATACCGAGATTAATTATCTCGGGATTACCCTGGATAACTTATCCCACCATGTATATGGGATAAGTTATCCCATCACTATGGGAAAAATGGTGGGATAAGTTATCCCACCATAGATTAATTCCTCCAACCAAACAAGGAATTTAAGTGATCTTTTATTTTATCCCTGGATAACTTATCCCTTGTATTACTTATATCTCACACCAAACGACCCCTTAGTTGTATAATATTTGAGAATGAGTTAACAATTTTGAGTTTTGATGCTAAAATCGTAGGAAGAATTCAAGAAAACCCTAGTTTTTATCACAGTATTCTGCTGCCTGTCGTGGTATTATTGGATGGTGTTTGTGGTGGTGGTGTTAGTTGTTGGTGGTGGTGGCGGTATAGGTAGCATTGGAGGTGGTTATGGTATTGACGGTTGGTGTTAGTGGTGGTAGTGGTGGCTATTGGTGGTGTTGGTGGTGATGTTGGTACAAATAAAAATGGTACATAGAACTATTTGATTTGATAAAACAAACGAAACGTATGTTGCAATAGATACTGCATCTGATGCAACAGGTTAGTCAATTATTGCAACAGATGTATATATTTGTTTGATAATTTTCAGTAGATGTGTCATTTGTTGAAACAAATATGTGTCTATTTTTTAGTTGGATTAGATGTTATATATTCACCTTTTTCAGCTCATACTGCTCTCCTGTGGGCCTTGTACATTGCTCAATAGTGTAATACAAAGACAATGGAGTTGTAATTTTTCCTTTTTAGATGTTTGATAATGCCTTTAAAATTACTTTTCTTCTCCTTTTAGCCTTAATATCTAATGGAGTGGATGAATTTGAAATCCTCTTTGATAGAAAGATACCCCTCTTAGATGTCAATTCCTTTATAAAAGCAGTTATTTCATTAATAACATTAATCACTACATTATGTTTAGTCTTGTTGTCTTGATATTTGTTTGTAGAACATTCGCTAGGAGAGGCGAAATTTGTATAATCAGTATGATAATACTCATAATGATTTGTTTTAAAAACTGTAAGAGAAGCATCATTAGCCCCAACAGCAGCACCACTACCACCACCAACAGCTCCATCACCACTAACACCATTAACAATAACATGTCCACCCTCCAAATTTATTTTTCTTGTGATGGTTGTTGCTCCAAATAATTCCATTTTTATTCTGTTGATGTCCTTAGAATCCGATAAAGTTTGCACAGATTGTAAAGTAAGAAAAAATGGCATCTTTAACTCTCGATTGGTCGAAACAAGTGACGGATGCACAATCTAACATAAATCAGTACATATATTAGAATGATGATTAGATCATTCGAAAAAAATATTAATTAAAATAAAAACTTAATTAGAATTAGAATTACTGCATCCTACGGGGGTTGAAAAGATTTAAAAATTTTGCATTTTTATCAGTTTTGACTGACAACCATCTCAAAATTCTTGGACAGAAAACTTCTTCCTGGCATTTCACTTGTTGTCTTAAATAAGGAATGGCTTCAAATGCCCAAGCCGATAAAATAACGCTAATAAATCAAAAGCATTATTGAATAAAAAAAAAGAAAATAGCATGTTACCCTCCCCAAACTATAGTCGAAAAAGCCGTGACACACCTCCACTTCAGAAGGGTCCTATTACCCCCCTGAAATAAATAAAAGTGTATTATTTATACCCTTGACTGTCTACGTGGCGCCTTCGTGTCACAATGCATGTATGAAAACGATGGTGGCGCGTGAAAATATTTTTTAGGTCTCCTTATCCAATAAACACTCGCCACTTGTTCAAAATGAATTTAAAAAAAAAACTTTATTGAAACCCTTCTTCCTCCATTGTTCATTCTCCATTGAAGAAAAAGAGAGTAGAAGCTCAACGGCTCTTTCTTCCTCTACAAATTCTTCTTCAAAATTTCATTATTCTTCGAATTTCTCTGTGATTTGGGAAGACAAAGGTAATTTTTGTGTAAATTTCTTATGTTTAATCCATGTAATGTCGTTATTAAAGTTTTGATTTTCGGTTTGTTAATGTAAATTCGATTTCTCCATTTATGATTAATCCAAAATTTAAAGTTTTTCAACACCATTAATGAAGTTTTTTATCTCTATTAATGAAGTTTTTATGTTTTCTTTTTCTAAAATTTTATGATTAGAAAGAAGAAAATACGAGTTGAATAAGCTGTGTAAGAATGAGACTGATCCAATGATCAATTCTGAAGTGAGATGTAAACATGGCATTTTATAGCAAATGCAGACGTCTTGGTCAGATCGCAAACCCGGTAAAAGATTTTGGCCGTGTCCTCATTATGAGGTTTGTGTTGATTCTTGGTTAATTTGTTAATGTTGATGTTGGTGTAAAGATTTATTTTTATGTTCTTAATTTTCAGGCTACAAATTGCAATTATTTTAGATGGAGAGATTTGGAACGAGTTGACGAAAGATAGAAATTTATTTTTCTGAGATTGTGAACAAGATTAATGAGCTAGAAAAGAATTACGAGAGTGTTAATATGCGATTGAATAATCTTGAAAGCTTGAAGACTCAGCGTCATAATCCCATCAACATGAATTTAGACGATTTGGAGTCAAAACAGGAAAATAACTTTGAAAATATTCAGATTAAATTTCAAAGTCTCAACATCAAGACAAGTCATTCAAAAATAAAGAATGAAGTAGACAAGAATGTTATGGGTAATTTGAAAGAGAATGACAAGTGCGATTTGAAAGACAAGAGAATGAAGATGGAAAAAGGGAAGAAAAGAGCATGTAACTTTACTGGAAAATTCCTTTGTTGTATGATTATATGTGTAGTTGTTGTTGTTGTTAGTTTTGTTATGATATTTGGCAACATGAAGAACAGTCTAATTAAGTTGTCGTAGTATGTAGTTGGGACTCATTTTGTGTTGAAATGGAATTGCATTTTGCTATGCTAAGCTACTGAAGTATGTAATAGATCATTATTTTGTGGTAATCTGACTTTAATTTGATCTTATTTTGGTATTGTTATACTCTTTTGTTCATGATAAAGAGGATAGTGTATATTTGTGTAAATAACTGAAACGAAGCAACAAAACAGAACTTGCAATTTGGAAGAAAAGCAAAATTAACACTGCATTCAAGCAAGAGACTGAATATTAGTACATTTACATAAGACATTCACGAGTGACACCAAAAAATTATCTTTGTGGTACAATAACAGCTTAAAAGATCCAAAACATTGTCTTTGTGGGACCCAATAGTACCTTCATTGTTTCATACAAGAAAAGTAGCTAAGTGACACCAAATTAGTAATCAACAGACGACTATAGTTTTCAGGGGCCTCGGAGTTGTGAAGAGGATGAGGTATGAATGGTTGCATTGTTTGAATGCCTTGATTGATCTCTTATTTGTTGGAGCCTTCTTGTTGTGATTGCTTGCTTGCCTTTCCATTTCAGTCCACTTGAAGGTTTGAAGCCAATGTCTCCAGATACAACTACTGATTTCATTACTTGCTTAGGTCTAGTGGACACTATTCTCCTACTTGGCAACCGAGGCTACAAAAAAAGGTTGTTTAAGTTCAAGACACTATAAGAAAAGAACACAAGCACTATGAATGTTTTCACTTACATTAATGGTTGTGAAGCTATTTTCAGCTTGAAACACACATATTTCAGTCATTCTTGGTATTTTACATTGACTTGTGTTTCCAACCGCTTTTTCCCTTCCTGTAGCAGCAACAACTGTCTCTCTTGGTGCAAAATTTGAAGCATCATGTGTTGTACTACCTTAAGAACATGTAAACTAACTTTTAAGTGGATAACCACTTTCTCTACCCCTTCCTCTGCCACTTCTAGTTCTTGATAACACTCCAACATTGTATGAAGGGATTTTTGGTGTTGTAGATGGTTAAATATGTGTTACTCTTCCTCTATAGTTTGGTGGTGTTACAAAATCAGTAATAACAGATGGAAATGATTTAGTATGTGTTGCTCTTCCTCTGTATGTTGGTGGTGTTGCAAAATCAGCACCAACAGATGGAACTGGTTCAACATATGTTGCTCTTCCTTTAGAGTTTGATGGTGTTGCAAAATCAGCACCAACAGATGGAACTAGTTCAACATTTGTTGATCTTTTTCTAGAGTTTGATGGTGTTGCAAAATCAGTACCAACGATGGAACTGGTGCTTCTTTAGGTCTCCCTCTCTTTTCAACAGGTTCTTCATCAGTATTTGTTTGTTTCTAACAAACAAAGGATAAGGATATGTATGAGATGGTTATCTTTTTTTAGAAAGGTAACATAAATGTATTAGATGGTTATAAACATAGTAAAGTAAACAGTAATAGATAAATTACCTTTGGTCTACCCCTTCCTTTTTTTAGCATGATGATTTTGCAGCACTTGCTGCCTTTGGAGTAGCAACATCACCGCCACTTCTCTTCATAGGACAACCTTTTTTATTGTGACCCTTTACATGGCATTCACTACATGTCATATTAACTCCAGTTTTAGGAAATTTCCCAGAATTATTGCTTTCACCAGATTCCTTTGTTCTTTTCTTTTTTAGCCTGCCAGGCAGTTTCTCTATCTTTGGTGGAGCAACAAATGGGTTTGTAGATAAAGGCCACAGTGGCATGTTACTCATTGGTTGCATGAAATGTGAGTAAGTGGACTTATATCTCTCTTTAGAGTAGCATGGATCAATGAAATCGAGTGGGTCATATTGCTTATGCAACATTGCAGCTAAGGCATGTTGACATGGTATCCCCTTCAACATCCAAGATCTACAACTACAATCCCTTTTTGACAAACAAACAATGTGCTGTTTATGTCCCTCCATAACTTCATAACCTATTACTCCGTTGAACTCTATGGTACAACTCATTGACTTATCAATATTTTTCCCTAACACTTTAATTGACATTGGAGAGAAATTACTGACCCAAATCTTGGAAATTCACTTAACTTGGCTAGCCTAGTTATGACCTTAACTTTTATCTCTTCAAGCAGACTAATAATGTCTTATCTCTTATGCCTTACTGATAAAATCCATAAATTAAAACTCTCATAGAGGTTGTTATCTATAGAATCACACTTGACTTGACAATTAAAATAAACCTTGCACCAATACTCTTTATTATAGTAAAGTAGATTAGTAACAATGTTTTTACCAAGTTTAGACAATTCATTCAAATTTTCCCTGAATTCAGCTTTAAAAATGCTTCTAGCACACTTCCAAAATGCCATCTTTCTTTGAAGACCCCTCCAATCCTTTAACCAATTTGCAAGGATATACCTAGAACACCTTCTTTCCTCATAACCTGGTAACAACTCCTTAACAGCCAAATCAAGTCCATAAAAACATGAATGTTATTAGTAAAAGCAAAAGCATACATGAATAGATTTTTTCCCAGAATGAAATATAAATTTCAATAAAAAAAAGAGTTAACAAAAGAATACCTTTTACATATCTGACATAATAGTGAAACCACTTCCATCTCCTAATCCCAGTTCATCTTGCAGGAGAGAAAAAACCAGCTCCATGAATTTTTGTTCTCTTTTGGCACTACAACCCAAGCAAGTGGAAGCATTTGGTTGTTTCCATCCTTAGCCACAGCAACCAGTTGCTGACCCCTACATACTCCCTTTAGGAAACAACAATCAACACCTATGAATTTTCTACATGACCTGAATGCCATCTTGATTGCTTCAAAGCAGATGTAGAATGCCTCAAAAAATGGCCTGCCAAGCTCATTAGCTTCACCAAGTTTAACTACACAAGTACTCCCTAGATTGGACTTTAACAATTCATTCTTGTAGTCAAGAATTCTGCCATACTCTAGAATGTGATCACCCATAATCTCATTCAAAATTCTAGCTCTTGCTCTCATAGTTGTTGCCTTGCCTACATGCATCTTAAACTTCTTTCTAATTAACTGTTGTAATTTGAAAATTCTGATGTTAGGTTGCTCAATTACATCCTCTCTCGTAGCCTTGACCAAAAATTTTGTATTGCACAAGAAATTTCTGGTGGCCCTATCACAATTATGTACTAGAATATAAGTCTTAATAACAAAGTTATTGGACTTTGGATCAAGACTTGCATACAATAACCACCTGCAGTTTTCCTTGCTGCATCTCACCCTAACTCTATTTGGCTCATTTACATACTTTTCAATTTGAACCCTTTTCTGAATTGCATACTTAGTCACTGCCTCTTTAAACTCTTTCACACTTGCAAAAGACATACCCAGCTGCCACACAACAATATCACTATCAGGGTCATGCTTTACACTATAAGTCACAACTTTTTTTCTTCGTCTACTTCTAGACAGGTTCAATCTCATGTTATCTCCTTCTTCAAGACAACTAGAATCTGTATCAGTTTCATAGCTGCCAGGATCAGAACTGCCATAATGTGGTTCATCACCCGCTAACCTTTCTTCTAAATTATTTCTCACTGGGGCAGTCTCATCAAATCCCAGATCTAGTCCAGCTTGACCACAAGGGGCTTCATGATTGTCTGTAGAAATTCTCTCCCTTCTTTTCTTCCTCAAGAAAGCCCTTTGCTCAGCCCTCAATTATTTTACCTCCTCATGGACATCACTTCCATAGTCATCATCTCTAAGCAAATTTGTTGCTTTTTTATTTTCAAATTTTGTACTATCATCACTAGATTCATCAGATCCTTTTACAGAATAGTCACTATCATTAGAATTTGATGAATGAATGTGATGATTTACTAAATCTGAAGGATCAGCAGTATTTGGAGCATTTGGGTTTGGTGTAGAAGTAATGTTTGAGGTAGTATTTAAAGCTGCACCAACCACATTTTTTAAATAAGGCTCACCTACTTCCTTACCCCCTATTTCTATACCAACACTATTTTTAGTGGTCCCCACATCTTTATAAAAAGCATCACAAGATTCCTCCTCAGCCATGTGCACATATACATCCAAAACAACACTATTTTGCAAAGTCTTGTATATTGTTAATAGAATAGCATCATTGTCTATGTCACCTAAAATACAACTATTGGGTGGCCTTATACTAAATTTGCAATTAAGGCTATACCCAAGTTCTCTAATATAATCCTTCATCTCAAAATAAGAAATATTATCCACATCAACATTAAAATATTCATTCATTAAACCACTCTCATAACTTGCATCTTCACCATCATACAATAAGGTCCCTCCATGATAGAATCTTAAAGTTATGTATGTAAACCCACTCATACCTATATACAAAGAATAGTATTATTAAAATCAGAACAGTTCATTGTTAATATTATTAGAACCAAAACAGTACAAACAAGTAAATTGTTAATGTTCATTTTCATTCATTCAACAAAAGAAATTGACAAGTTCAACAAAAAGTGATACTTTTTTAGTTGTCTAAAACTTAGAGAAGTTTTAAACTCTTCATCTATGTGTTTGTCTAATAAAGTGACAAAGACACACCATCTAACAACTATGTTCATATTCTATCCATATTCTTATACTTTTTTCTTTCTCTTATGGACAATTTAAAAATAAACAAAACAACCACAAAAGGTCCATCTTTTATCACTATAAACGTACATCCTATGTTACTTTACAAAAAGCACAAAAGGTCCTTTTAACACAAAAGGTCCAACTTTATGAATATAAATAGGATGCATCAAGAAATAACATCAGTAGTGCATAAATTCAAATTGTAACAGACCAACAATCACAGAAAGTAGATACTGAAAAACTATTTAGGTCATGCATGTACCAAAATCAACATATCTAGGTCATGCAAGTACCAAAATCAAACCAACAATGAAAACTGGTAACAAAAACTCGACCTCAATTCCACATAGTGGCAAAATCAGACAAAAAAATAAATCTATAAGAACTCGACCATAAATCGATATTGTAAGACAAACCCTAACTAGATATGCTTCATAACAAAATTAGAACACAAATATTACCACAATCAGAACACATATTAACAAAAGAGCATCACACGTTACATTTTTCTTGAAAAAATTCAAAGTCAAAATTTAATCCTAACAAAATATATCACAATCTAACTAAAATACGAACTCAAAATAGATTAGAAGTCACAAATAACTAATCTTTATGTTTAGATATTGAAGATTAAGGATGAATTTTTTTTTTGAAGAAATCACAGCTGATCCAAACATAAAAAGTGATTTAGGATGAACTTGGGTGAAAATTACCACCATCAATCGACTAACATTTGGCCAAAAGATCACTTAGAATAAACATTTGTTAAACTTTTTGAATTTGAAAAATGAAAATCTTCTCCAAAATGTTAAAAGTTTTGGTAAAGTAATGTTTATGTTTGCTTATCGTTTAAGGAAATGGGAAAGTGAAGAGTTTGAGGAAGGAAATGGGAAAGTGAAGAGTCCAACTTAGTGGACTATGGGTCCCACCGAAATAATTACGCGTGTATTACACGCCCAAACTTTTGGCTAAAAATATCTGCCACATAGGCAGTTAAGGGTGTAAATAATACACTTTTATTTAGTTCAGGGGGAAATAGGACTCCCCTGAAGTTGAGGTGTGTCACAGCTTTTTCGACTATAGTTCAAGGGGGTAACCAGCTATTTTCTTTAAAAAAAATGAATCACATCATAATAAAAGAAATATTTACCATCAAAGCCCATGGAAAGCCATATAAGTTGACTGTCTTTGGCATTAATGGAGTCAATAAGTATTTGACATTCATTTTGAAGCTTTCATAACCCCAAGGATAGCTGTTAAATGCCTCAAGATCCTCGGAGAGCTTTATTAAATCAAGTGGTATGTTGTTGTTAACGTCTCTCACCCAAAGAATATTATGTACTAACCAAACCAAGTACAATGATGATTTGTGCTTCTTTGAAAGTCTTTTACCTTTCAATGCTTCTATCAAATTTTTATTTTTGAAGCTTGGACCAACAAAGGACACCGAGTCTTCATGATAACTTGACTTGCATTTGCCTTTTTAGGGTGTGTGGGGTGCCTTTTAGGTGTAGAATTGGTATGAATTGAGAAGGAGAAAGAGGATAACATTTTAGTCCAGTAACTATGGCAAACTCCTTCCAACCAAAACAAACAGGCATACCACAATAATTTATCCACACTTCATCCATCTTATCTTTGTTTTCATACATAAACATACGCTTGAGAAGATCATATACCATTTACATTTGGAAACAAGTATAGTTGTCCTCCGAAAAATCAAGATATTGCCCAAAGCAGTTGTCCCTGAAATAAGCATCCAAATTTTGTTCTCAAAATATTTTTCTGAAGACGTCGAAGGATTCTCCCAGGGCTAAATTACCACGAAATCACCGGTTAAATCTATGGCACCATCGCACTAATTATCACAAGATAACTATCAATGCTGAAGGTTTTGACCAACTCTTCGGTGGAAGGGCTATAAGCATTTGAATCATCTCTTTTGAAACATTCCTCCTCCCCATGTTCATTATCTTCTGATTGAGATGACGCTTGAAAAGCAAGCTCAGAGAGTGGTGGATGTAGCCTAGCTGCTTCACTTGTTCCTTTACTTGTACTTGATTCGATTTCTACTCTTTTGGGTGCTATATAATCTAAAAATAACAGGAACATAACATAGATTATAATTGATTAATGCATTATTAAAAAAGTATAACAATATATATAACATGTACAACAGTAAAATAACAATTCCAACAAATCACATATCTGTTTCATCAGGTAGGTTATCTGTTGCAACATATAACTAACCTGTTGCAATGGAGAAGTGATATGTTGCAACAATGAAAATAGACCACTCATCTGTTTCGACAGCTGGCTGGTCTGTGCAACAGATCATACATCTGTTGCAACATATGAGTGATATGTTAAAACATATAACTAACATGTTGCAATGGGTGAGTAATTTTTTGTAACAATAAAAATAGATCAGTTATCTATCGAAATAGATGACTGGTTTGTGCAACAGATCACAAATCTATTAAAACATATAAGTCATCTATTGGAACTGCTATCAACGGTCAATATTGTTTAGATTTCTTCCAACAAAAAAGTCGTCTATCACGACAGATGAATGATTGGTTAGAAAAATCAAGTCTTGGACATGTCCTGTTGGAATAGTTGATAGGATTTTATCCAACAGAAGGTTCTCTATTGCATCAGATGATTAATCTATTGCATTAGATTTTTAATTCGATGATTTATTTATTGCATCCGATGGTAAATCTGTTGCATCATGTGGTTAATCTGTTGCATCAAATTTTTAATCTGGCGGTTCCTCTGTTGCATCCGGTGGTAAATCTATTGCATCAGAAATTTCATTTGTTGCATCATATGGTTAATCTGTTGCAGCAGATTTTTAATCCGATCATAAATCCTTGCATCAGATGGTTAATTTGTTGCAGCAGATTTTTAATCCGATGGTTCCTCTGTTGCATTAGATGGTTAATTTGTTGCATCATATAGTAAATTTGTTGCATCAGATGGTTAATTTATTGCATCAGAAGGTTAATCTATTGCATAAAAAATAGTAGCATGATTTTGTTCAATAGATCAGCAGTAATATCACCATTTTTACCAAGAAGAAGAACAAATCAACCCAGCAACGGGCGCAACACGAAAAACACCAACATTTTTTATTATTATTTTAAAAAAAAAACAACAAAAACTAAACTTCAAAAAATGCAATAAACAACAAAAAAATCATATTTTACTCCAAAAAGAGAAGAGAAGAAATATCAGAAATTAGGGTTTTATTCAGACCGCATTTCAAATTAAAACAACAAATATTGAAATTGTTAATCAATACTAGAAGAGAAGTTGGCTGATGTTCCTTTTTTTCTTCAAAACCAAAAAGATCATAAGTTTTTTCTTGTGAAAGAAAAAAGAGAACGATGAAGAACTCGAAGCTGTTGTGGCCGGAGAATAAGGCTGTCACGTAGATTGACAGTTGAAAGTCGAAAAGGAACTCGAAGCCCAACTATTTGTTGCCGGAGGTTGAAGTCGCCAGTGATTGAAAGTAGAAATTTGCAGAACTGTTGATTGGGAGAAGCTTCAGAGACAGTCGAGATAGAGAGAGGGGAAAGAAGAGAGACGGTTGATTTGGAGAGGAGAAGGGTGTGGGTTGATTTGTATTTTTAAAAAGATTAGAAAGTCTTGAAAATATTAATCAAGTCGATAATTAACTTAATCAAATTTCCTAATTATGTTTGACCTTTTAAGTTAATCAGTGTCAGCAATCATTCATTCAAGACTTAAATGGCACATTTCCTTCATTTTTCTCCTCTTACCCCACTTATCAAATGGGTTTTAATTATTACCTAAGTTAACGCCTTAACTGTATTTGTATGAACTTTGATGTATGGTAGGTCAAGAAGTTTTAAATAAGTATAATTTTGACTTTCTCTAACTTCTTTTTTATTACTGCGTTTCTTTCTTTTTCTTTTGATTTAAAATTGCATTCTGAAATCATTAATAAGGACTTGACTAAGACTTGAGTTGCAAGAACTGTTATTAGTCTGGTCTGAGTAGAAAAATTAATACCTCTTTATTCATTTTTATTTATCTACTTTTAATTTGACACACATCTAAAATATTAATAAATAATAAAAATAACTTATTATATCATCTTTTAAATATAAATAAATTTAATATTTTAAAAAATCATTAAATAATAAATAATATTTAATAATAAAAATAAAATAAATAAAAATAAAAAAATATTAATTAATTTTTAAATTGAATAAATATTATCAAATATTTTTTTTAATAACATGAACAAATACGTGATAGTTGTTCTAATAATAGGTTGAGCGATCAAAGTGACCTCATTGATAAAGAACAAATTACACTTCAACTTATATTTAATAATCTAACACGACCATTAGTCTAATTTATACATCATCAGCTTGTGCGAGCGGACCATATGGTCAAGTACACTTTGCTGTGATGACTTAAATATTTTCACAAGCTTAGTAGAGGAAAAATATTTTTGAAAAAAAATAGATTGAGTTTCTTAATTGATTTTTTCTTTGTTTTTTGTATGTATGTTTTTATATTTATATGAAATATTATGAGATTTGGAGATGGGGTAGGGTGTGGGCAGTGATGGATCTAAGATTTTTGTATAGTTGATTCGGAAGGTCCTAGCACACATATTGATCTATAGTTTTAAGGTTATGTCTAAAAATTAAAACACCAAATTATCTTCTTGATTTTGAGGATGTTCTTTTAAAATCATATATCAGTTATTATATATTTTTTATATAATTACGCATAATTTATATTGAATGTAATGAATATTACAGCACCATAAAATCAACATAGTTCCGTCCTTGGTTGTATGGTAGTGAGGATGAGTATTGCAAGAGCGTTTTCCTCAAGTTTTAAGAATCTTATTTTCTAAAGAGAAAATATGTTTTAAAAAAATTGACTAATCAAACATTGAGAAAATTAGAAGGAAAAATCCTGATTTGGTCAGGATTGCTGAAGTCATTTCTTAGAAAAGTATTTGTTCCAGGAATTGAAGTCACTTTTTGATGTTTGGAAACAAAACAAAAAAAAATCCATCAAGAGAGAAAAATGGCTGTAGCGGAGATTAATCTCCTTACAATTATTTGACTTTCAACTTTATATTGCTTCTCCAACTAACAAGTTAGTATTTTGTTTATTGTTATTGTTATACATCTTTAATTAGAACAAAAGTTTCATCAATATATATTTTCAGAAAATATTTTCCACTAATTAGTCGTTATTTGATCATGAAAATTTTTATTATTTTTCGAATAGTTATTTTATTTTAGTAAAAAAAGTGAAAACAATTTTTGGCTATGAGAATTTCAAATATAATTTGAAACTATATTTGAAAAAGTGAAAACAAGTTAAATTTGTTTTCACTTTTTTCACTCAGACTTCTATCACAAAATTTTTAAAAAAGAAAAGACATAAATACACCATTAAAGTTGTTTTGAATTTTTAAAAAGACACCTAAAGTATGCGAGCGTCCTATTACCCCACGAAATTAGTCCTAATCATAATAAGTACACACTTTTTACGTCAGTGATATTCTCAGTCTGTGTGCATGCATCTCTCTCTAATTAAATAATATAATATTATTTTTCTTTCTTTTTAATATAGGGTCAGGTAAAATTCCGACCCATTAATATTTTAACACATTTCACTCTCCCTTCTCTATTTATTTCCGGCATTCTCCCCTTCTCTCCTCTTTTCTTGCTCCGGCAAATTTCACTAATAAAGAAATTGAAATTTACAATTTTAATACAATTAGTTGTCAAATTATAAATAATTTGCACATCTTTTGACAATAATGATGAATTTCACTAGTAAGACTTTCTTCCATCGTCATTGTTGATGGTCAAGTCTTGCCAAGTCTCGTCAAGTCTCTTCGATATTCTTTTCATTTTTTATCGTTGTAATGATATTTCAATTAAAAAATAGTATCACTCTGAATCTGCATCAGTGTTAGTTATCTTCTTTTTCTGATCCGTCGATACCGTCGTCTTTAGAGGCAATAATAATGATACAACAAGCGTTGATTATGCTGAAGTTGGGGTGGATAAGGGGTCTGATATTTCAAATCAATTAATGTCATTTCCAATGAACATCGTTACAAAAAAAAATCAAATTTTGATAGTTAAGGAGATGAAATATGAATTTGAAGAGTAAGAAATTTATTTTTATAAATGGAGTTTTGATTATATTGAATAGATGAAGGAGAAGCACCAAAAAAATTTTACAATGATAAAAGAATTCTGTGAATTTCTTTTTTTTTTTTTTTGTTTGGAGAGGATGAATTGTTTGGAGAAGATGAGTTGTTGAAGAAGACAAGTTATTAATGTCACATGATAACTTTCTATTGGTTTGAGGGTGAATTTTAACTCATTCACGCATTTTCTATGCGTGTCTACACGCATAGGCAAAATTTTCATCAAAATGGTATATTTACAATGGTATAGGTAAGTTTCGTGAGTTAATAGATCGTCTATATAGTTTAGGTGTCTTTTTGAAAAAATCAAATAAGTTGAGGGGGATTTTATGTCTTTTCTCTTTCAAAAATAACTTTAATTTATAATCATAATCAAGCACAACTCCAACTCCAACTTCAAAAAATTATGATTTTCATGGCCAAATGGGACTTATATCAACTAAATATAAGAAAATTTTCCGGAAAAATATCTTTCGGAAAAACTTTTTGCCATAGAAAATGAACTCACCAAACACACTCCAATGCACTCAAATTTTCTCTAACTACCCAATGGCCAAAGCCCCTAATAAAGCGCAAGTACCCAAGCCTAGCTAGCAAGCTAAAAGGCTTTTTTTTTCTTTCAATAGGATAGGAGGCAGATTGAATTTTGGATAAAATCTTGAAACTTGACCTAACTATGCAAATGCACTAACCATGTTGAGGACTAGTGGAGTAATGCTATCTTTCTATTACGTGGCATATTTGAAATTTCATCATTCTGACTTTTGAATTTTGACCGTGAATTTATACATAAAAATTTTATATTTTTCTAAATAAAATTTATAAATATGAAATTATGTATTGTAAATCACAATAATTAACAACTTACAATATTTAAAACATATAAAAAAAATATTGATTAAGGAAAAAACTCAGTTGACTCTCGAAATTTCAAGTATGTTACGTAATTGGGACAGAGGGAGTACTAAACATGGCACATGGCACTAGTTAAAGGGTGTGATCTATTAGTTTATAATGAAGAGGTTGAGAATCATAAGGCCTCGGGTTCAAATTTCAACAAATATAAGAATATGTATGTGATTTCTTTTCATCTGTTCAAGTTATATATCATAGACAAACAAACACATTACTTAAGCAGAGATATCATATATCTTGTGAAATTAGCTGAGATACACGCAAGTTGATACGCCGTTACAGTTAAAAGGAAAAAGCACCAAACATGGCACGAGTAAGGAAGCTGGTTTGCACATATGATTGCACATTGTATATATGTTCATCTTCTATGTTTCCTAGGAAGGGTACTACAGCAGGGAAGGTAGGGCAGAAAGGGCTATAATTTCAATCTATCCCTTATGGGGTAGAGGCTGCTTGCCAATATTCTTGCTATGGTTAGGTGAATGATACATTGTTGTCATAGATTCACAAGAAATGGTATGTGAAGTGGGGAAGAGCCAGCCTAACACTAAAAGTGACCTATGCTTTGTAATTGTAGAGGTCCCCCACATGCCATTTCTCTATGATCTACTGACCTATCCAATCACATATATATTCACTTACTAGATATGTTCATTCCCTTTTGTTGGTTTTTTGAATGAATGCTATGCTAATGGGACAATTGGCCCATACTATACTACTATACCACTCAAAACAACTTTAATTTGTGTTGGCCGTTGGGGGCATGGCTCAATATTATTCCTTCATGAGTTGCTTAGTTTTCACACTTGTTTTCTCTATAGTGGTGTATGCAGAATGTTAGACAAGCAATGTTAACCTATATATAGTTAAGAAATAGTGAAGTTAGGAATATTTCTAAGAGTGTTCTAGAACTTATGCATAAATATAGTCATAGTTTACCTACATATAGACGGTATAATTCTCCAACAAAGGATGTTCGACTTATCACCCTTCAGCGTATCCTGGTTACATTCCGACTTGTAAATTAGGTTGAATCTAGAACTGTGATGGATAGACGTACAAATGATAATAGGACAAAGATGAAGAAATTAGGGTGAAAAAGAAGTCTAGACCAAAACTTGTGCTCTATTTTTGTTCCAACAAGCACATTTAATGTAGTTCATCACTTTTTCTTTTCTTGATAAAATATTTACTTGTCTTAGTAATAAGAAGTAAATCTATTCGAAGTTGAGGACCAATACATCCATTTGTTCTTCTATTGACTAGACAGATTTGTTTCCCTTATTAAATTTTCTAATGGAACTGCACATGGAACTTATTTGGGAAAAATGAGTGTAAGAAATGGTCATCCAAACCTAGATCTCAACCATGTAAACATTTAAGGGATTCCCAACCTGTTCTCAAAGTCCAAACCCAAATCTTAATTAGGTATTATATTGGGCTGTTCTACTGAGAGAGCAGGCCCTTGACTGTGTAGTTGAATATGGGCTACGAAATAGGAATCGTGGGCTAGCTAACCACAAGGACAAATGAGGCCGCCCAAAGGGCATGTTTGTCAACATCCCTTGCACCAAAAGGTTAAGTCCCTAAAAGACACAGCCCAAAATATTGAGTAGTATGGTAGAAAGGATAATATAAATCTAAAAATTACACAAATACATAACTTATGTTTTCAATATTACAAAAAATCTCAATTCCCTAAACATATTACAAAAATCTCACATATACACAAAATGCTATGTATATATGGGCTATGTTATGTATATTAATAGGGAGAGAGAGTAAAATAATTAAAAAAATGGGAGAGAGTGTATTTACTTTTAAAAGATTGGTAGGAAAAAACAGTACTCTCTTCCTTCACTTTTATGTATTACATTTTGCTTTATAAAGATAAATTTGACTAAACTTTGAAGTAGTTTAATTTAAAATTTAAAGTTTTAAAAATTATATAAAAATACTATAAGTTACAATAATTTTTATATTAATATGACTAAAAACTACATCTTAAAATATTAAATGAAATTGAAATAATTTAACTCTCAAAAAATACAAAATGACGTAAATATGAACTTACGGAGTAATAACACTACCACAATATTTAATGTGGATATGATTTGGCGTTACCCACTCCCCAATCTATTAAACCAGGTAATTTAAAGCTAAACAATATTTGATTGAATGGAGTCAGTCAATATGTTAAGTCATTGACTATTATTCCTATAATAGGAATGAACTACTTTGCTTTCATGTAAAATTTAAATAAAAATAAAATTGAATTTAGTAATCTTAAATTAAAGTTATATCAAATGTATAAAAATATTTTTTTAATCTTGTGGTTCTAAACATGTCATGCAAAAAGTTGAAATTAAAGTATTGTCAAAAAAGAAAAAAAAATAATTCTTTTTTAAATGGACTATAAAAAAAAGTAAGTCATTTTTTTTAAATGAAGGGAGTATTAGTTAATCCAAACTTTAAATAATAATATATCCATTCAATTTGACAGTACTTCAGTTATCATCAAACAATGTGATACAGTGAATAAGGTTGTTTCTATCTTAATTAAAGATCTTAAATTTGAGTCCTGAATATAAAAAAATTCTTGATAGAGAGAGTTATTCCCCGAATGAAGCTCTATCCGATATAAATTTAAATTAATCAAATTTCAAAATAAGTATCGTCAAATAAAAAAAACATTAATTTAATTTGAAAGGGAATAAAAGGAAGTGTGTGTGAGCAACAGTAGCCGCCCCAATCCCCTTCACCTTTAGTGAAGGCAAAATGGCAGTCTTTTAATGGCAGTGTGTCACGTGAGACGTGGCGATTAAACATATTCTGTTCTCCCTCTGCCTCCCATTTAACACCCACCACCCCTTGGTAGGTAACACACGAAACATTATTTCTATTTTATTCTAGAACTACAATACTAAGTTTTAAAATGATAATGTTACATAATACTTATTTAATAACTAAATATTCAACATAATACATTTTTTGAGCAGAAGCGATTGGGTGGGTTAGTCAAATTTCTACTTAGGGAGTGGTTACATTAATTTACTTTTAAGTGCTTGGATTTTTAAGTATTTTTAAATTTATTTTTGAGGTATTTAACGAAGACGAAAAGTACTTTTAATCATTTTATTTTAAATTTTAAAAATACTTATTTTAACTTTAACTTTTAATTATTAAGTCACTTAAAACAAGTTCATCCAAACACCTTTTTAGACTACTCAGTTTTTTCCTTTTTCATATGGCAAAGATGGGAGTGTAAGAACATGCCTATTCGATACAAATTAATAGCTTCAATTTAATTTTGGGTTCATTTTAGTAAAGGTCTCAAAATCACATAGAGTTTGAGAGAATCAAATGTGCACAGATAAACAGTTTTTTTTTAAACACTCAATTTAAATGTATCAATTAATAGGGAAAGTAATGTAGATTTTCTTTTTAAAAAAAAAACAATAATAAAATAATATTAATAACTAAAAATAATAAACCATTTCATTTAGCATCTCATTTCACTCCTCTGTAGAAATCTTCAAGTTTCTTATTCTCTTAATAATTGGAACTCATAACTTACAACTCAAAAATTTTCAAAAACTTTAAATTTAAATGGATAAACTTTAATATTAAGAGCATCGCCAATCACATTTTATATTACCCTCTAAACATTATAGTATTTATAGAGAAGAGTAGAGAACGTTAGAAGAGTAGAGAACATTAACTTCAACCACCATCTAAATCACACTTTAAATTTTATATTTTGAGATATGAATAGTATTTTTTTAAAATTTAGAGATGAACTATTCATCTCTATTTTATTTTTTATTATTATAATATTATTACTTATATTATAGTATACAGTAACATTTTAATTTTAACATAGTATAAATTATATAAGATTATTAATTAAATTTCTAATATTCGTAGTTATTTTCAATGTAATATTTTTATTATATTAGTTTTAAATTATATTAAATTGTTATTCCCGTGGTATCGAACCCCATGGAAAGAAAATCTTTTTTTTTTGACAAAACCAACATCAGAGACAACATATTCACCTAATATCGCCACACCAACAATCGAAGCAACAACCACGACATTGTTCATAGTGAAATTTTGTAGTTTGTCTCATATGGAGGGAGTAAAATGAGAGAGAGGATGGTTGTTGTATGGCTTAAAATGAAACGAGGGAGTTTGACTCTGTCAAATATACTTATTAGATAGTAGAAAATATTGCTACTTTTAGGATGATTTATCTTTTTTAAAGTATCGCTATGAATTATAATTAAGGGCGTAGTTTTTCCGTGTCCTGTAATTTTTATAGATATGTATAAGATTTAAGTTAGGTGATGAAATAAGAAAATATAAATAAAATAAAAATAATTATAGTATTAAGGAAAAGAATATTTTTTTTGGAGTGTAAAATAGAATTATGATATAGAGTGTGGTTGAGGTTGGTCTAATTGTGGCTCTACATGATGTTGGACCCACGTGCAGCGTTTCTTTTTTAAAAGCAGAAAGGTGGCGAGGCGGCGTTTGATTTTGAGTGTGTGGACACGTCGCCGTTATGGCCCCACGCCATTCTGTGCCCATCTAAGGCGCCGTACCCCCTCCCCACCCAAGTGCTTTCTTGTACCGCTTTTTGTTCCCCCCAAGGCCACCTCCTTTCTTCTAAGTCGGTCACGCACTCTCCAGCCAGCGTGTTGTTCAGCAACTTTGTCACCACTTGGTATACTAGCTGAAATGAGTTTCTAAAAATTGTAATGAGTTTCTAACTTGTCCTTAATTCATCTTAAATCGAATCCTAACCGTATCGACTCATATCACGAATTACATTCAATTAAACCATCAATTTCTAACAAATGGTAAATGTTCTCTTCATTGAATAGTAAAAAAATGATTTTAGCTCTTCATAATGTTAACACTAAATCTAAATAACTCCCCATAAAAGACATTATTGTAACATAATAAACAATTTTTGTGACGAAATCATTTCATTAGTAAATAACTATTTGCTTAAAAATGGATTAAATAAATCAACACAGAAATTGAAATAGAGAGTGTAACGGTTTCGAGCTAATTATGTCAAATTCTCATTAAATTTTTTAATTTTCCGACATGATAAGAAATAATAATAATAATAAAAAAATGATTTTAACTCTCTACTCCTTTCTTTATTCTTTATTATTTCATAACACGCTATCAGCGTGAGTCTCTAATTTTTATGTTATGTTTTGCAGAAGCCATGATTCATGACCGTCCCAAAAGATTGACAGAGCCATGATTTTCTGGGAGCATGCATTTTCATTATTATTTCATATTAATGTTTTATACATAGTATATTTGCATACTTCGAGTAGGAAATCATCCAAGGGCCGAGGATACCATGAATCATCCATCCCATTCAGAATTTCGCACTAACCATTATTTAAAAGTTATTTCATTGACTTTGGTGGCTACAACTAAAACAAAATAATTCTCTTTGTACTAAACGAAAAGAGACAAGCAGGTTTCTTACAATATTAACACTTTATGCGGTTGTTGTTTCCTTCACTTAGCAATATTAACACTTTATGCAGTTGTTGTTTCCTTCACTTAACGGATAGAAATATACTACAATTAATTTACTCGAATATTTTTGATAAATTGGAGTATAATGAAGTCGTATATTAACGTTTTTTCAAAGTAGTAATTGTATTAACAATCTATACAAAAAAATTGTAATTGTCACATTGTGGGTTATGTATTATATATTTTTAAAGTCAAACGTTTGTTGGTTATGTGATATTATTTTAACTGGCCCGAAGGTAAGACGATGGATTTAAATCTAATCTCACTAAGAGAATAAAATATTGAGCTTTATGTTGGGTTCAAGTCTTATTGAGTCTAAGACGTGTTTATATGAATAAGATATTGAGTTTGAATCTTAATACACCATATTAACGATATTAGCAGCAATATATGATGAATCTGAAAGTTGATAACTTGCTCCATTCTTGAAGTGAATGCGGTAGCAGTGCATAATATGTCTAAAAGAAGACAAGTGATGATATTTTCACATACTTATTGTGATTATAATTAAAGATATGTTGAGAAAAGTTTTCTACATTATATGTATGTGTTAGTTTGTTCTTGAAGTAGAAATATTTTAAATGAGGCTATAAGCTAACATAATTTGATAGGCTTAAGACACGATTATATTGCATTCCTTGGGAATGAGAAACTTATTAATGTAAATGTACACTTGATTGTGATGGTATCACAACTCACCTCCGAAAGAGGTTGAATAATTGAGAAGAGTTATTTTGAAATCTACTTCTAAAGTAGTAAATCTAAAATTCATTCATGTAATAGTAAATCTGAAATTTACTAAAGTAAAAGGTACATGTCATGGTAAACTTGGAGTTTGCTAGAATAAAACTTCATAAATTGACATGAACGATTTCGACATCACAAAGATGTGCATACTGAGTATTGAGCATATATTGAAGAATTAGAAAATTCTTCATTACTTTTAATGTTGTTAGTTCTTATTATAAGTTGGTTGGACCAACTAATTTTGGGATCGGATCCCTTAAAATTTAAAAAAGTATAAGTATAAAAGGTAATAAGGGTCCGTTCACCTATTATGTGATATATTGAAATGATGCATCAATAAGATGATCACATGTATATTCATTGTCAACATGTAGTTTGACATTTATAAAGTTGCTTGCTCAATAAAATTGAGTTAAGAACATAATTTTTAGATTGTGCAATCAAGATAATTCATCTTGATGATATGGTTTGACATTGAATGCCTTCAATAAATAGTTAAACCATTGCTAATGAGAACAAAGCTTCATTTGTTGGTCTGAAATATGATATCTTGTATACAATAGCACTTATATGCATTAGACCAATAAATTATGATTATTTCTTTTCTCTCAATTGGTTCAAGATCAGGAACCAACTAATATACCATCTAATAGTTTTGATTTACGGTATACAATTAATGAATATATCATGATGCATAAAGATGGATTCCTCAAAGAAGATGGAGCATGTATGTTAGTTTTCCTAACATAAGGGGGAGATTATAAGTAGTTATGAAATGTGTTAGGAATTATCACCAGATATCTCATGTCTTGAGCTGGGGGTCTATCAGTAACAGCCTTGCTACTTCTTTAGAGGTAGTGGTATGGACTGCGTACATCTTACCCTCCCCAGACCCCACTATGTGGGAATACACTGGGTTTTTTGTTGTTGTTGTTGTTGTTATCACTAGATCCTCATTCAAAATATAATTCAAGTCAAATGCCGAAAGCATCTCATATTTAAGATGCAAGTGCTCCTATTTTGTGTCCATGAAAGACAAAGTCTATGCATGCGTGAAGCGTGATGGACCAATCAATTCCAGATGAAATAGTCCTTGAAAGGGATAAGGAGCAAATAATCATAATTTGTAGTCCAGACACTTGAAGATGTCACATATGAAATATTGAATATTGTCACTTGACAAAATTTATATGAAACTTCTTAAGAATTCAAAATGGTTGAAGCATATAAAAGTTTCTAGAAAACTTATTTATAATCCTTATATTGTATAAGCTTATAGCTTGAAAATTATTGAAACTTTTGGAGAGTTTTCAAACGCAATAGATTAGTTGCTGAAATGAGAAATATACCAATTTGAATTGATTATGAAGTACCACATCTTAATGCAATTGGTGTACTCATGTATCTTGCAAATACTATAAGGCCTGATATAGCCTTTTCGATTAATTTGTTTAGCATGAGAGCAGTCCCGATCTTATTAGTCATGCTGATGCTAGGTACTTATCTGACCCGCATAAACCTCAATCTCGAACAGGCTATGTTTTCATATGTGGTGGTACTGTCATATCTTGGAGATGTATAAAGCAGACTATCATAGCCACCTCCACTACTGAAAAAATACCAAAAACTGACGGTCAGCGTCGCTTTTTTGGACAAAAGCGACGGTTAGCGTCGCTTTTTTGAACAAAAGCGACGGCAAAGCGTCACTTTTTTTTGCGTCTCAAAAAGAAGCATTATTTTTTTAAAATAACGTTTTGAGTCGCTTTTATTACGACGGACAATGCCGTTTTTTGAAAAAAAAAATTTAGTTATTTTTAGGAAAAGCGACGCTGTCTGTCGTTTTTTATTCTTCATGTGAAGAACATGATGAACAAAAAACACGGACGTCGTCATTTTATTGAAAAATATAATTTTTTTAAAAAAAAATTGACACTGTTCGTCGTAATTTGAGAAAAATAAAATATTTTATTTTTAGAAAAAGCGACGTTGGTCGTTGCTTTTTATTTTTCTTAGTGATTAAAAAAGCGATCCAACGTCGTTTTTTGTTCTTCATAATGAATAAAAAAGCGACGGACATCGTCGTTTATATTTAAAAAAAATTATTGATTTAAAAACAATGCAAATCTTCGCATTTTTGGAAATGTATTAAAAAAAGCGACGGATAAAATAGACCCTTTCCGTCGCTTTTCTGTATTTTTTGGAATGCAGAAATTCGCATTTTCTGCATCCCACCTGCCAAATAAATACAATTTGATATATACGTCATGCAACACACATTACTAATCATACAACGAACTACATCAAAACATGTAAGTAATCCAAATCATCAACGCTTCAACAACATCCAAAACACTTATCCAATATTCAAAAACACTTAACAAGTAATTCAAAAGCATCCAAAACTAAGTCTTTTAGCTTCTTAATTCTAAAGTTAAAAGTTAAGTTCAAGAATTAATGTCTAAAAAAAGTCTAGAAGTAAATCCAACTAACACTAAGGAGTAGTGTCAACAAACTCATCACTTTATGTTTCTTCTTTGCTACTTGAATCAGAAGATGGAGAACGGTGAAGATGACAACTCATGTTAACCACTTGTTTCTTGAGTTCCTCGACAGTCTTGCTCATGACTTCATTTTGAGTAACAGACTGTGCGAAAGCACGTGAAAGAACTGTAATCTGCTGCGACATAACAACAAGTTGAACACCGACAATCACCTCAGCCAGGCGTGAGGAACTAATACCAGCCCATCCAGCACGAAGACGTCATAAATCATTTCGAGAATCAAACCCATAGTTTTCTCCTTCTTTTTTTCTCCCGCCACTTTTTCCGTTCAAATTTTATTTGCTTCCTTCTGTGTATGCTGGGTTGAACCAAACTCAAATAGGTAGCGTATATATTCATTTTGCATATTAAAAAAGACATATTAGTAAATTTTATTATTACTAAGTAAGGTGGAATATAACATAAATTTTGATATTTTTTGCTTAAATATTAAATACAAAAAATAAGTTAGAATGAAATAAGCTGAAAATTATAGATCATTTGAACTTGATAAATTACTTAATTTATTCATTGCTAGTATATTTTTGAAGGATCTAACGCGGTTAGAATTTTCACTAGGGGTTCACCATCTACTATATATACACAACAAAGTAAAAATCAACCTTATATATACAGTGTAATCTTTCTGCGCCCGTGCATGACACTCGTGCTTATAGTCCACAAAACATCATAACTAGACTATGTACACACTTGTGTCTTTCTAGCATAACCACAAATTCACATAGATAAAGTTGTTTCAAGATTAGATAAAGATAAAAAATTGCAAGACAATAACGGCAACAAAATTAGCAGATTTTTGTGAAGAGTTCAGCAAAAAATTAGCAAAAAAGTTCTTTCCAAGTAAGATTGACTTTCCATATAAAAGTTCAGCAAATATACAATCAACGGACAAAATATCAAAATCTAACTCACTTATTTATGTTTGCATGCAATAATCCCAAGTATGCATCTTCCAATACCCAGTTACAGTTTTTGCTATACATAGTTACTAGACTATACATAAGACAACATCACTGTTTTTTTCAACCAAATTAGACTGTTGGCTCTAATTGTTAAGGTTCGTCAAATATCTAAAGAACTTGAATTTAGATGCGATATAATATAAGAAATTATAAGATAGAGATATAAGTATAACATAGTAAAATATAAATATAAGTCTTACATTAGTATTTTCAGCCCTGGGCTCAACCCACACATTCGGGTCTGACTCATTCATCTTTTTCAGAAGATGTGTTCATCTGAAGATATCAAGTTGAGTCGGTTCGCGACCCAAGTCCTTCTCCTGCAAACACAAGGTAAATAAGCATAATCAAGTAATATTTAATGAAATTTATATAAACACATAAATTAAAACCTAAGGTTACTACTTACCATTTCTCGAACTATGACGCCTACATTTTTTGCACCTCCGATATGCAATGAGCCATCTTTTAAACTGGCTTTAGTTTTCTTATTTTTCTCATTGAGTGCCCTATATTCAGGAGAATCCCAATAAATATTCAAATCATCATATACCTCTTTGAGAAGCCATTGTGCAACATTACTTGTATGCCTTACACATTCAAGCCAGTTTCGTAGCTTTGCATCAGCATTTCTCTCAAAAAGTAGTGGTTATAGCTCTATTGTGCTTTTTCAATTAAGTACACATTGTCTGAAAATCAATTGAGTAAAGTTATATGATATATATATATATATATATATATATATATATATATATATACATATATATACGCATATACAAATATATATTACTATTAAAGTTAACTAAATAATAATTAAATCGAGTATACCTTGAACTCTTCAAACACCGCTTGCCTATGATCTTCTGGAATCTCTGACCAACTGTGCCAAGGTTGTGAAAAAGCCTCCTAACGCTCTCCCTTACTTCCTTATTAATTTCTTTTGATGTGGGATGCCACCTGTAAAGAACAAAATAAATACGTAAGCACGAATATTTTATAAATGAAAAAATAAACTTATGAATTAAAAAAAAAATTAAAAAAAATTTACGTAGATCCATTAGGCTCGATGAAGACTCTACCAAGCATGTCCTTATCTCCAGGAAATAGACCAACCAAATGTGCATCAGTATCATCTAACAGGTGGAGGTGGAGGTGGAGGTGGAGATGGAGGTGGAGGTGCAGAGTACCCAAGGTTCACTAAATGGGGGAGTAGATGTTTGTACATCGGAGTCAGAGCTATCTCTCAACCGCAATCCTGAGAGGTAGGGGAATGAATCGCGAGAGGATGAAGTACCAGATGATAATCTCGAAGTCCCTATATCTGTAGGAGCCCTGAAAGTATGTGGAATATAAGAAGTGCACACCTGTCACTGCTTTCTGGTACCATAATAATCTACAGGATTATCAGTGCCAAATGGGACATAAGACCTCTCTGATGAAGAGGTGTACATTTGTGGCTGTGAAGAAAGTCAATCGGGAATATCATCAGGATTTATTAACGTCCTAGATTTCTGTTTAGCAGTTGATTCAAATTCTTATCAGGATCAGGCCGATCACCGCTACCACCGGATGCCATCTATGAGCAAGATTACATTAAACTACCTACTACTTATAAGACTACTGCAGAAACAATAATTTTTTATTTTTTAAAGTAGCAGACAAGTGAATGATTCTCTTTTTCTAGTTCGTCAAGTGAAGTTAAGGTTATTGGTCTATTTACTCCTCCATGATACAAAGTGCATGCAGACAGCAAAAAAAGAAGACTTTCTACAGCCCCAACCAACAAAAAAAGAAGGTAGCAAAGTAAAAGTACATTTACTGAAGGTCTAGGTGTAAGCTATGCTTGAGTTTTCTTAAGAACCAACTTAGCTTACAATATGTTGAGCACATAGGTGACAAGACATATGTGGTCAATATTGATATAGGTGACAAATACAAAACATAGATGTATATAAATAGGAAATCACAGATAGAGTTTAGGAAATAAAAACTACTTGAGATAGGGCCATAACAGACATGCTCCAAATGCTTGAACTCCCATTATCCTCTAGAAAACTACATTTCAAATTTCAGAGCAATGTAACAATTTGAATTACCAAAGTTCCTAAAAAGTATTGGTCTGCATCTATCTAGTCAATGAAGGGTATTTACCCGAAAAGTTCCCCTATAAGTCATATCAGATTTGCACAATGAATTACTACATCTACAAGCATGTTTATCTCCCAAAAGAACAAACAATGGACACTATTGATAATGAATGCTTATTAACTTCATATTGGTTCCTTTGCAATCAGGATCCTTGTTTTACCAACGTGTGACCTCCTCCTCTAACATTTTATTTTTAATGATTTCTTTTTCACCAACATGGAGAGACAACTATTGTATCAGGTTCTTCTTTTTCGGACTTAGCATGAAATTTAAAAGACAAATGAATGTAGCAGGAAAAAAAGATCTCTTCAGTTGTAGTAGCAAGAACATAACATAAAGGAAACAACAATGTATCACATGGAAAGAACTCTACATTAAAGAAAAAAGAGAAAATATTCCTTCTCATTTTCTTTTGTATAAGAGAGAAGTGACTACGTGGATAACCCATCAAGGCTTTATGATAGTGGTAACGCATAGGTCACAAGCATCTAGCAAGAAACTGATTTATAAGCACAAGAAATGTTCAACCTTAAATCATAATATTATAATTTTTTAAATACTTGCCTTATGATTCAGTTGTAACATAGTATCTGAACCACACCTCTGTGTTTCTTTTGGAAGAGAAGATAGAACCAATTCCACCAACGAATTGTTATATATCCCTTCAAGAGAAGTGTGAAGAACTTCTATCTCTTTTTGAATTGGTAACCCTCTGGACAGTGCATCTTCCAGAGCCAGCACCCCCTACAACAATGAATAATGAAATAATCCTGGAATGCATATGTGAAAAATAGTGTTACTAAAATGATAATTACCAAGAATAAGTGAGATGGCTAAATTAGAAAAATTTAGCATACAAATGAAAAGCTCCAATTGTTCCAAACAGAATTCAAGATCATATTTCACAGAAATGGGAGCTATTGCCTATTAGCTAAATTATTATGTGTTTTTACATGTGTTAATGGTATTTCAGGAAAATTTCCAGCTAATGCAGCCATTAGCTGGTCATTGGAAAGGAATGCACAGTATAATCCCACAAAGTGGGATGGCTTAAAATAGAATAATAAAATAAAATGTAAAGGTTCCGAAGGAACAAGAGATTCAGTTGTCTATCCATATATCTAAAAACAGACAGTTCAATGACGGATAGATTAATGATTTTGATTATGTGCAACAGCGCTATAGGAAGTAAAAGAATGATACACCGTCAGACCTTCGGATCATAACATTGCATGCTTTAAAGAGCAATTTTATCTATGAAGCACCACAATAAATTCTACAACCTATTTCTACATCATAGCTTAGAAGCATCATAGTAAAATAATAATAATAGACTCTCAAAATTCACCTGAGTTACTTCTCCCTACTTCAGACTGGCTCAAGTTGAAGGATTATCACTACACAAAAGGAGAATAATACAAATAAACTGAACTCAACCTTATGTTTTCTCTAATAAGCACCAAATTAACTGTCAAGATTTTTTTATAGTATTAACACAGATATCTTTAAATAGCACAAGTTTTTCTTGACAGTGTAAAGCAAGTATATACTCTTTTGCAATAACTTATGAATGTTTTACAAATCTCTCTAGCTGACAAGTCATAATAGTTGTTCATCTGAATGAAGATCTTTGATATAGAAGTCTTGTGCTCCCATCAGAATTTAGGTACCAATTGTGGCGGCATGCTTGGATCTTAAATAAGCATGTACTAAGAAAATTTGTAGTTTCTGTCTTAAAAGTAGTATGATGCTTGAGTTGATTTGAAATATACCACATATGACAGAAAAAAGAGAAGCAACATGTAAGAAGCAGCAGTTGTAAGAGTTACTTCCCTATAGCACCACAGCAGTATTATATAGGATGTCTCCGAGGAAAATGGCAAGACTGACCAGAAACTGTCCATAGATGTATTCTTTAGAAAGAGATAATTAAGTGGAACCAGATGAACTTACTAAGTGTAATTAAAGTCACATGCAACAAACAATATTTGACATGCATCAAATTCATTTATAGAGAACGCCAAATCAGAGAATTTCAATAAAAAAATTCAAGATCCAACCACTAGACTGTGATATTTCAGCCTTGATTTCCAAGTCTGGCCATTAAATAACAAATATTTTTATCAAGAATAATTATTATCAAAGTACAACAATTAACAATATAAACTCAAATAGCAATCAAATTGGCAAGAACCCCGTTCTTAGTTACATCATTAGAATACAAAAAAAATCATAAGTATTAACAATTAAGTATTGGTAATAAAAAAACTAACAAGTTAATCGATATTCTCTCAATCTTCCTCATTGCTTGTTTCATTTCCATCACTCTCCCATTCTTCATCATCCGTTGTTTCATTTTCATGGTTCCATTCATCCTCTCAGAATAATTTATTTCCCTCGTCTATTTCTTCCGTAGTATTTGCGATTTCAATAATCTCATCATCAGAATTTTCTTCTAATATGCATTGAGGATGTTCGAGATTGTTTTTCAACTCATTATTCACTATTTGATCAACAACTGCGACTCCGTTCTGGTAGTCCACATCTGACACATTCTCAATCTCAATTCTCCCCACAGGCTTAGTCTTTATAACCGCCCACCAATTGGTTTTATCTCTGCTCAATAAATATGTAGCATAATATACCTGTCTGGCATTTTGTACAATGATAAAGAGATCATAGCGATTATATTTCCTCATGTGCTTAACTTTAATTATATTATGTTGTTGATTCACCTTGGTACCTCTATGTGATGGATCAAACCACTTGCACCAAAATAGAATTATCTTTTTTTTGGCCAACCAGGATACTTGACTTCTAATATCTCTTGTATGACATCAAATTATTCAACGATTTGACCATTACCGTCGACATCACCTTCAACACAGACGCCACTGTTATTAATTTTCTTATACTTAGAAACTTTCTCAATTTGAAACTTGAAACCGTTCACACAATATTTATTCATTCTCCGAATTTGAGTTGCAGGACCAAATATAATATCTCTCATCAATGACAAATATTCGACGGTACTATGTTCATCCAAAATCTACATATCATTAAATCAAAATATAAATTTTATTAAATGACCTATATATAATTTTAGTAAATGCACATATGATCTTTCGTACTTACATATTCTTGCAGCCAATCGGAAAACCTTATATATATGGCATCATTACCCCATTTCCTCACCTTTTTCTCGAAATGAGAAAGAAGATGGTACACTTGAATTGTATTATTTAAGTGCTTATTGCTTGCCAAAAATCCTACTTCTACAATTGATAGGTCACCGGGTTATTCAAATAAGTCGTGTTTTCCGTGATTTTCCCTCCCAATGAATAAACTGTCAAGTGTACAGCATTAAGATTTTTTTATTAGTGAAGTTTCCTTAACAAATTAATATAATTCGATAACATCATTAACACTTACTCAAGATATGGTTGAATTTCTGAACAATTGAGCAAAACATGTGCGACAATAGATTTTCTTTCCATACCAGTGAGGGCTCGCGTACAATAACTTTTCGATCCTTTACCCGAATTATTAAAAATCAATATCGGTGGAAACATAGGATCACCATCACCTTCATCATTATGATTGGACCTATTTCTTTTACATGGCACTTCATCCCCAAAGTAGTACGAACAAAAATAAGCAGTTTTATTTGCAATATAAGCTTCAGAAATCGAACCTTTAATCTTTCCCATTTGCTTAATAGTTTGTTTGCACTTGCCAATTTTCCTGCAAAATTTTATCTCAAGGAGATAAAAGTAATTTTTTTAAGAAAATGCTGACACTAGTTTAAAAAAATTTACCTCTCCTAAATGCATCCACCTCATTTGAACTAGACCTCCAAGACGTGTCTCTTCAATGAGTTGAATTGCCATCACATCAAAAAAGTCACATGGAAAGATCTTAGTAGTGATGATAGGAATATTCTGCTCCATTATGTTCAAGCTACTCTCCAACAACTTTTTCGAACACAAATCATTGAAGAACAAACTTATCTTTGTGATTGATTTCCATATCCTCTTAGGAAGGTGGCTAAATGCGATAGGAATCAAGGTTTTCATAAAAACGTGACAATCATGGCTTTTCATACCAATCAACTTCCCTTCTTCCATATCCACTCGTTTTTCTAAATTTGAAGCATAGCCTTCGAACATCCTCAAATTCTTAACCCACTCACATATTTCTCGTTTTTCATCTAATGTGAATGAAAAACTGGCCTTGGGCTTAAACAATTTACCATTTTCTTTTTCCTTCAACCACAATTCCTTTCTCTTGTAGTACTCTTTTATATCCATTCTAGCTTTTAAATTATCTTTTGTCTTGCCCTTAACATCCATGACTATGTTGAATAAATTATCAAAATAATTTTTTTTAATGTGCATAGATTCAAAATTATGTCTTAGTTTACTGTCCCCCCAATACGGCAACTCCCAAAATATGCTTTGTTTGGTCCAATTATGTACAACACAATATCCAGGAAGTTTAGAAGGTGAACCATCTGTAACTTTAGGAAAATTACAAACTCTCTCCTAAATTTGATGTCCTGATAGTAACGGAGGTGATGGATCATTCTCAATCTTATTCTTTCATAACGCATTTTTCATCCTTCTAAACTCGTGGTAAGAACTGACGGTGACAATCAAATCAAGAATTTTTTCGATCATACTTTAAAATGAATGCTTTACTATTTTTCATGCAATATAGGCAAGCTAACTTTCCTACAGTCATCCAACCAGACAACATCTCATATCCAAGAAAATCGTTAATAGTCCACAATAAATTGGCACGCATAATAAAATTCTGCTTAGTTGATATATCATATGCCACTACACCTTCATGCCATAATTGTAGTAATTCATCTATTAATGGCTGGAGATATACATCGATCAAATATTTTGGATTGCGGGGACCTGAAATAATACAACTTAGAAATATGTCGGGACTTGTCATGCACATTTCAGGTAGAAGATTTTATGGAGTAATAAATACAGGCCAACAAGAATAAGGTGTGCCAGAATTTGAGAATGGTGTGAAATCATCTGCACACAACCCCAATCTAACATTTCTTGGTTCACTAGCAAAATCAAGATAAGTTCTATCAAAGTGTTTCCAAGCTTCTCCATCTAATGGATGAGACAAGACACCTGGTGGCCTTCTATTTTCATGGTGCCATTTAAGCATACAACCTCTTTAGCCTAGGTATAAGAGGTAAATAGTGCATCACCTTAATTGAAATCATCTTTCCACCGAGAGTCCACTTATAACGAGCATGTCCACAAAACTTACAATTTTCTAATTCAACATCATTCTTATAGAACAACATATGGATTCTATTATATGACAATCCCAACTTGGAAATCAATTTCTTTGCTTGATAAAAAAATCTGGGGTATGTTCAATTCTGGATTTACTAGTTCACCCAAAAGACTAACCATAGAGTCCATAGCAGCTTGAGCAATATTCCAATCAAATTTGATACTCAGTAATGTAAATGCAACAGATAAAGTAGAATGCAGACTCCCTTCACATAGTGGGTGACTGGCCTCTTCTAATTGTTTATAGAAACCTCTTGCTTCTTCATTGGGATCTTCTTCTAAATTCTGTTCGGGTTCCATCCCATCCCCAATACCAAAAGAATCATTGACCATTTTATGAATCTTATCCTCGTGTTGTACCCTATCATGTTGCACCCTATGTTGAACTCTAGCATGTTGAATCCTAGCATGTCGATCATGTACAAGCATGTCATATTTATTCACAGACAATTAATTATAAAATATACCATTCGAACCATCTCTTTCTCCGTGATCGACCCACACAAAGTATCTTGACTTAAATCCATTACGATATAGATGAATCATAACTATATCTAGTTGAAAAAACTTCAAGCACCTACATGAACTGCAAGGACACCTAACCACTCCATTTTTTTGAAATAAATCTAGTGACATCGCATGATCGATAAAACCTCTAACTCCATCAAGCTATTGGGGTTTTAAACCATCAACATTTTCATAATCCATATCATACATCCACAGACGATGATCCATCTACAAAAATATAGATATTCAATAATATGCAACTTTACATTAAAACATATAAAAATCAAGTTATTAGTTCAGATATCAAGTGAATACACATAAATCATTTTCAAGTAGCTACACTTAAGCGTTTTCAAGTCATTAACTTCACATTTCAAGTAGCTACACTTAAGCATTTTCAGGCCACAAGTTCACAATTTCAAATAGCTACACTTAACCATTTCCAAGTCACAAGGTCACAATTTCAAGTAACTACCCTTAAGCATTTTCAAGTCATTAACTTCATATTTCAAGTAACTACACTTAAGCATTTTCAAGTTGTTAACTTCATATTTCAAGTAGCTACACTTAAGCATTTTCAAGTCATTAACTTCACATTTCAAGTAGCTACACTAAAGTATTTTCAAGTCACAAGCACACAATTTCAAGTAACTACACTTAAGCATTTTCAAGTCATTAACTTCACATTTTAAGTAGCTACACTTAAGCATTTTCAAGTCACAAGTTCACAATTTCAAATAACTACACTAAATCATTTTCAAGTCACAAGGTCACAATTTCAAGTAATTACACTTATGCATTTTCAAGTCATTAACATCATATTTCAAGTAGCTACACTTAACCATTTTCTAGTCACAAGGTCACAATTTCAAGTAACTACACTTAAGCATTTTCAAGTCATTGACTTCACATTTCAAGTAGCTACGCTTAAGCATTTTCAAGTCACAAGCTCACAATTTTAAATAGCTACATTTAACCATTTTCAAGTCACAAGGTCACAATTTCAAGTAACTACACTTAAGCATTTTCAAGTCATTTACTTCATATTTCAAGTAGCTACACTAAACCATTTTCTAGTTAGTAACATCACATTTCAAGTAGCTACACTTAAGCATTTTCAAGTCATTAACTTCATATTTCAAATAGCTACACTTAACCATTTTCTAGTTATTAACATCACATTTCAAGTAGCTACACTTAAGCATTTTCAAGTCACAAGTTCATAATTTCAAGTACCCATTTAACTAACCATTTTCAAGTCACAATTTCAAGTAACTACACTCAATCATTTTCAAATCATAACTTCACATTTCAATTGACAACATTTACCCATTTTCTAATCACTAATTCACATTCTCAATTGTAATATAAGTCAGATAATTCAATAAATTTAATAAAGCTAATAAGTAGAGACGTCGCATGTCCCTCTCACACCATCTAATCATTACAAAACCTATGGATTTAAAAGTATTCTTCAGCAAATAATCCCACCATTACATTACATATAAAGACTCACTCTAAGAAAATAAAGAGAAATAAACTTACCTTTGTTTTGGCCTAATTTGAAGAAAAAGAGGCAAACGATAGTCTAACGCAATCAAAGCATCAAATTATCTTTATTCTTCAACCAGAATTTCTGTCGACATAACATTAAATAAGGTCATTCTTTGAAGAATAATCTTTGAGATTAAACTAAAAATGAATTTTTAAATGAAATAAGCGAAAATCGTTAACATGATTCATAAGCGAAAATCGTTAACATGCAGACTCTTTTCCTATTCTTAACTAAAGATTATGAAGTCACCAATATTTGGACTTAATTCTCATCAAATAAGTATGGCATGTAACAGCTGTTATGCACCATAGATGTTATAAGGAAGAACATCAACTATATTGGATATTGTACACCATCACTATGTATTTTTAACCACGAGGATCACTTACAAACCTCACTATGTTGTTATACAAAATATGTCTACTTCATGCCAAAGATAACAATATAACAAACACAAAACATAAATGCATTGTATGTATTTGTGTGAAGGAGATTCTATTTGAGGCGTCTATGCTTCTGAATATTGGCGAAGAAAAAAAAAACTTTTGCAGTTTGTCCTGCTTATCGTAGAGAAGTTAAGCAATCATACAAACTGTTAGATGACCAAGAACATTCTTATTGTATTCATTTCAAAACATGGATGATCTTATGTTAGATGGAATAGCATTTACTAGTAATGTTCGAAGATGGATTATATGTGACAGACTAGATGACATGCTGCTATTTGTTCTACTAAGGGAAAGATCACAAACAGGCTAAATTTTAATATGGAATGAGCCATTTTCTCCCCAAACCAAACTCCAGACTAAGCTATAATCATCAACCAGCAGATTATGCAAAAAAATAGAAAAATAATGCTACAATAATTGAATACAAGTTTAACTTTTGACTGTATGATGCTGGTGGTGGGAAAATAAAATGCTCATCAGGACTGGAGGTGGAAGCTATATAACACATTATAACAAGGTATTCAAAATACTAAATATGGTCCATGTGACTATATCTTGTCCTTGTCGTTTACAATATTTTTATACTCAATGTGTCTACCAGGCTAAGATTGATGTCAATATACACACAGGCAGAGATTCTGAAATGATGGAACAAATCTAAGCACCACAGGTGGATAGTTATACATCCACGTTTGACATCAAAATCCTTTCCTTCCTCCTCAATCATGAATAAATGTCGTAAACAACTAATAGTCAAGTAGGAGAACCCACCACTGGTGACCCCTGTAATATACGATCAACTTCTGCCTTTGATAAGAAGTAGAAAGGCAGAAGATCACCACCCAGGTTAAACACTTAGACACTTCCACACCCACATTCAGTTTCAGCCATGGTATCACCTGATAGCCAGATTAGCTATTAAACAACTATAGAAGAGCTTTTTCACTTTTAAGATTCTAATTTAGCCAATGAATATTGACTCTTTGCCTGCTCTTATGTGATAGCATGTTCAGCTCAATGATAAAGTTGGCAAGGCCATTGCCACTCTGTAGAACTTATTGGATACTCCCCGTCTCTAGTCTTAGAGCTCTTTTCTCGCACTTCCAGTCGCATAACAAGTAACAGTTAGTCTGTGTCCTCAAACTTTGTATGTATTAGTCATTGCTATGTGAATTTAGTTTTGCTTATATTTTGTATCAAATGAAAGGATGACTGGTGCAACTTAATACTAAACTGTAAGCCACTAAACCTGAATGAGAGGAAGATAGAAAGGTATTAACACTGGACGAGTTCAAATAACCAAAAGATGCCAACAATTTATTCCAGTAATTGATACATGTATAACTTCAAACCTTCAAAAGCTACAAGTGCACAATGTGTAATCAAAACAAAATATCGTATAGACAGACACATCCACAGAGACAAAAACATAATTGACTTCACAGTGCACTATTAATAGAACTTTATTGAAAGAAAGAAAGGCTAAGGTTTACAATGTAATCTAAAAAGCATAAAAACTGACTAAACCAAAAGGAGGCTATATATACATAGCCAATAACCTAAAGGTCCATAAACTAAAGGCCCAATAACATATGGGCTAACATCCCCCCTCAAACTCACAATGCAACAGCAATAAGCATTGAGAGTTTGTCACACAAAAAACGAAATCGAGACGCCGACTGAGCCTTCGTAAAAAGGTCAGCAATCTGCAAAGACGATGGAACAAAAGGAAGCGATATGGTCCCGAGCTGCAAATGATGACGGGTGAAGTGACAATCAATCTCAATGTGCTTCGTACGCTCATGGAAGACAGAATTCTTTGCAATTTGTACCGCACTTTTGTTATCACAATGCAGGGGAGTAGGCATAGAAATGTGAACCCCCATATCTGCAAGAAGCCAACGTAACCAAATAATCTCACATGTAGTCACAGCCATGGCACGATACTCAGCCTCCGTGGAAGATCTAGAGACAACATCTTGTTTCTTGCTCTTCCACGAGATTAAAGAGTCTCCAAGAAACACACAAAAACCAGTGGTGGATTTACGATCATTGCGATCTCCATCCCAATCAGCATCACTATAGGCTCGCAACTCGAGAGATGACGTCGAGGGAAACAAGAGATTCTGAAACTGAGTGCCACGAAGATACCTTAGAATACGAAGTACAGCTCCCCAGTGCACAGAAGTAGGAGCAGTAACAAACTGGCTAACAACATGAACTGCATGTGCTATATCTGGACGAGTAACCGTAAGATAAACCAAACTACCCACAATAGTCCGATAAAGACTCGGATCTGATAATGGAACACCATCACTAGGAGAGTAACGTGCATTGGTTTCAAGGGGAGTATCTACAGTCCTGTTGTCAGAAAGACGCGCCCGTGTAAACAAGTCAGATATATACTTAGTCTGAGAAAGAAGATACCCTTTCTTAGACTGAGCCACCTCAATACCCAGAAAATAACGCAGCAAGCCCAAGTCCTTCATTGCAAATCGATGAGCCAAATCATGCTTCAATAACTCAATACCACTATGATCATCACCAGTAATAATCATATCATCTACATATAAGGACAATAGAATTCGCCCTGTACTTGTATATCTAACAAACAATGCTGAATCATGGTTACTCGGGACAAATCCAAGGGAAGTAATAACAGTGGAGAATTTCTCAAACCAAGCACGAGGGGCTTGTTTGAGACCATATAAAGCTTTTCGAAGCCGACAAACTTCACCTGGCTGGTGGTCAATACCTGGGGGAGGAGTCATATAAACTTCCTCGTGGAGATCACCGTTCAGAAAGGCATTCTTGACATCCATCTGAAATATCTTCCACTGTCGAACGGATGCAACAGCAATCATAGTGCGAACAGTCGTCATCTTTGCTACGGGGGAAAAAGTCTCCTCATAATCCATACCATATTGTTGTGAGTACCCTTTTGCCACAAGTCTCGCCTTGTATCGCTCAACAGACCCATCAGATTTTGTTTTTATCTTATACACCCATCGACAACCAACCGCATGCTTACCAGGTGGGAGAGTAACCAAATCCCATGTATGTGTATGATGAAGAGCAGCAAGTTCCTCAGCCATAGCATTCTGCCAAAGAGGATCAGACACAGCCTCTCTATACGACTCAGGTTCAGACAAATGATGTATGTTTGCAATAAAGGAAGCAAATGAGGCTGAATATGTAGAATAGGAAAAATCTGGCAGTTTGGTGGACTTACAAGGTCGAGTAGACCTCCTCAGAGGTGGTGGGTCTCCAGTCTCAACAGTCGAAGGAGCAGACTCAGGCACAGGCGAGGCTGAAGCACTATCAGGTGGCACACCAGATGGCATGGATGAATCCGGAACTGGAACCTCTATGTCAATCCCAAAGGGATCAATAAGCCGAATATCTGACTTTGTCACATCATGGGTTTTAGCTGGAATGGAATAAAAAGGAATATGTTCCAAAAAAGTGACATGTCGTGAAACATATAATTTCTGACTTACAGGATCATAGCAACGATATCCTTTTTGTCCAATACCATACCCCAAAAACACACATATAGCTGATTTTGACCCTAACTTATTTCGTTCAACATGAGGACGAAGAACAAAGCAAGTACATCCAAAAACTCGTAATGCAGAATAATTCGGCGGGTGACCATATAGTTTCTCAAACGGAGACATCCCTGAAGTCAATGCAGTAGGAATACGATTAATCACATATACAGCAGTTAGGACTGCTTCTCCCCAAAAAATACTAGGAACCTCTGCAGACAAAAGTAAAGAGCGTGCTGTCTCAACAATATGACGATGTTTTCTTTCTGCCAGACCGTTCTGCTCAGGAGTGTCGGTACAAGATGACTGGTGTATGGTACCATCAGAGGCAAGTAACTGAGTGAAGTCATTAGAGGTATATTCACCCCCTAAGTCACACCTGAAACACTTTATCACAGCCGAATGTTGTGTTTTAACAAGGGCTCTAAAGTTGTTGTAAATGCCAAAGAAATCAGATCTGCGTTTCATAAGATACACCCAGGTATAACGAGTATAGTCATCTATAAACGAAACATAATAGGTCGATCCACCCTTAGTGGAAACTGGCGCTGGTCCCCATACATCAGAATGAATAATATCAAAAGGAGCAACAGAATAAGACACACTTTTATTAAACGGTAAGGCAGAAAATTTTGCCAGTTTACAACCACTACAATCTGAAATATCACTAGTGTTCACATGACCCAAAGCACCACTAAAGACCAAAAAACGTAAACGTGAAACTGACACATGTCCTAATCTGGAATGCCAAAGATAAAACGGAGAAGACAAAGGACTCAAACGAAAAGAAGATAAATCTATGCTAGAGGCAGCAACTGCAGACACTTTGAGATTCTCCAAGACATAGAGTTCCCCCAACCTACGGCCGGTCCCAATCACCCTCTGAGTGTGTTGGTCCTGTATAACACAAACAGATTCAGAAAAAAACACCCAATTACCAGCCTTACACAACTGACTGACCGAAACAAGATTTAAAGCAAGTTTGGGAATGTAATAAACATCAGAGAGGACAATGTGAGGGGTAGTAACAGAACCAACACCCTCGACTGACATAGGTACAGCACTCGCGGACATAACAGAAATTGGTGAAATGGGTGACAAAGAACCAAACGATGACAAATGAGGGGACATGTGATGAGACGCACCAGAATCCAATATCCACAAGGAGGAAGGAATACCTGAGGTACTAGAAGAAACTGAACCCGAATGAGACATAGATGCTGACATGGCCGTAGGATTAGAAACGAAGAACTGTCTGAACTGTTCGAAAACCTGGGGATCCAACGCAGAAGGTGGCATAGTGCTAACAGACTCAACATCTACAGATGGTGCAGCAACAGCGAACTGTGGAGGACGAGATGACCATGGAGGAGCACCAGAGGAGCGTGACGGAGACTTTTGCTGCCCATATTTCTGTTGCTGCCCAGATTGAGGCTGTTTGACCTTGTTAAGTAACAACGGACACTGAGCCTTCCAATGATTTTTCTGTTTGCAGAATGCACACTCATCAAATGCAACTTTAGGAGATTGTCGAGTCTGAGTACGTGGTGGCCTAGACTGATCAGTTGAAGCAGCAAACACGACAGGAGTAGTAGTTACTTTAGACCCTTGAACCACTTGAGACTTGATACGAGTCTCCTCTGCAATCAGTTCATGAACCACAGAATCAACAGTAGGGAGGGGAGATCGATGAAGGATTGTTCCACGTAGGCCCTCAAAGTCAGAACGTAGTGCCATCAAAAACTGAACCAAGCGTTGCTCTTCCCGTCTAGCAATGTACGGCCCAAAACCTTTTAACTCTGCAGATTCAGTAAGTGCCAATTGATCCCACAAATCCGACATGGCAGCATAAAAATCTTGAATACTGAGGTCATGCTGTCGAAGAGCACGGATATCATACTCCAACTGGTACTGTTTAGCAAAATTAGACTGAGTGTACAGTCTTTCCAAATGATCCCAGACCTCCTTTGCTGTGTCATACTTAGCCAATTGCATACCAATTGACTGAGTTACAGAATTGTTGATCCAAGTGATAATCTTGGAGTTATTAGTTTCCCATAAGTCCACCAACAAATCAAAATTTTCAGTTGTATCATCGATAGGTCTTGGTTTTACTCCAGTGATATAACCCCACATATTCTTCCCACGAAGAAAATTCTTCATGACATAACTCCAATAGGCATAGTTCTTACCATCTAATTGAGTACTAATGGACTGGAGAGAATCATCCTTTCCAGTCATTGTAAACACAGCAACACACAAATAATTCAAAAAATAAAAAGATGCAAAACCCTAGGTTGAACAATTCCGAACGAACAACAATGGCAGCAAGCAAAAGAACGAAAGACGAACAATACCAGACAGCAAACGAATACAGCAGCACCTCAAAAAATAAAATTCGGGGCTCCGCCCCGAACCCCGGGCGGGGGCGCGCTGCCCCCCGTACCCCCCAGCGAACTCACCGCGGAGTTCGATCCGCGCAGTAGGTGCCTGCTACAAAATCTTCAACCAACAAATCAAAGGACATGGATCGAACTAGCTTTGATACCATATTAATAGAACTTTATTGAAAGAAAGAAAGGCTAAGGTTTACAATGTAATCTAAAAAGCATAAAAACTGACTAAACCAAAAGGAGGCTATATATACATAGCCAATAACCTAAAGGTCCATAAACTAAAGGCCCAATAACATATGGGCTAACAAAAATAAAACATCCCCCACACACGTCCAAGCACATACCTGCAGAAATAGTGATATATCTAGTAGTTGGAACCAAGTGACAAGAAGGTATGTGTTAAACCCAAACAAACTGGTAGAAGATATGAAAATATTAAACTCATGGCAGCAAATCTTAACAATAATGCAAATAAAATTGTTCATCCAAAATCATACATAAAGAGAAAAAAAAGTTGAGAGCAGCTAGAATATAAGTTTCGGTCAAATTTATTGAATATTACTTTCTATTCTCGCTCTTCTCTTTTCTTTATTCTTTATTATTACTTTTCTTTGTTCTTTATTATTTCATAACAAACACAACATTTTTCAGTAAAATGCCTACATTCGGTTCTATATAAATATATAATTATATTTTAAAGATTATTTACTAACCAACCAGCAACCATTTGTTTACAGTCGAGCTGGTTATATGAAATCTTAACATGTACACACACAAAAAAAAATGATTATAGCTGTCAATGGCCGCCGCATGGCGGACCCATAATAATAAGGGGGAAAAAAAGAGAGATCCACTCTATTTCGTTTAAGTTGATTTTAAAAAATATATATATTTATTTAAATTAATTATTTAATTTATAAAATCATTGGTTTATGTATATTTTTATCTTTCTCCCTTAATATTTGATAATTATATAAAATAATAATAATTAAATTTAAAATTTAATTAATAAATTTAAGTTAGTAAAATTCACCCCTAAATAAAAAAATTTAAATGAAGCATCTTTTTTTTATCTTATTTTAATTGATCATTTTATTAAAAATAAATATCTCACACTAATTGCTCACTTATCAAAATTAGGATAAAATTAATTATTTTTTTATTTTATTCTTAAAAATTATAATATACATTAAATATGAATAATTATAATTTTTATAGCTATTTTATACTTAATAAATATTATTAATGTAAATAAAAAATAAAATAAAAAAATTTATTATTTTTAAAATTATAAGTAAAATGAAAGGAAGGAGAGTAATAAATGCAGTGTAGATAATCCGGCGGCGAAGGAAGTGGGGCCGAGAGAGACACAAAGTCGAACAAGGTGGGACCTATAATATAAACCCCGTTGTCTGCTGCTTCTTTCTTGTTTCTTACCAAGAAATGATCTGCGCGCCCCATATTGAGATTCTTTTATTATTTCCTCCATTTTATTTTATGTGTTATTATTTTTATTTTAATTTATTCTAAAAGAAATATTATTTTTTTTTATTTATTAACTATTTAAAAATATAATTCTATTTTTATCCTTATTAATTTCACTTAATTAAAAAAACAACACCAGCACATTTTTTTTATAAAGAATAATTTGATAAAAATTATTAAATTTTTTTTTTATTTCTTAAATTTTATGTTCAATCAAATGGCGATACATGATGAAATAACACGGAAAGAATATCTTTTTAAAATAAATAAAGATGGACGGCAGAGTAGAGGGGAATAGCACACGTGCCGTCCACCTTAGACACGACATGTACCCTTTCCACACGGAATTCTCACTTCCAATTGGAATGCATATACTCTCCTCCTTATCTCCTCGTCGGTGACTTGTTTCATTTTCTACTGGAACCAATTTATATGTTGTGATGGTGTGTACATATTTATGTTTTCATCAATGAAATTTGTTGGTAACAATTTAAAATTAAAAGTACCAAATATTGTTTTTTTTTAATTATTATTATTATATTCATTTAATAATACTTATAAATTATATTAAAAATAAAATTTTATATTTATTTAATTTAAAAAAATTTATGAAATTTATTTTTTATATTTTTATTATTAATATACTTTACCACTCAATATATTTTTTTTAAATAGAATTAGACAGTAGATATGCAAATAAAATCAAATTTCGACTAGTTTTCCTGCCGTAGATTTGTGGAGCAACTTCACTGTTCAAAATTGACACCTGTTATAATGACGCTTTCAGATTTACCCTTGGACATATGACATATCTTTAACAAACTATTTTTTCCTTCCGCTTGCCAACAAAGAAAAAAGAAACAATTCTTTGCATTTATCAAAAAGCCTCCTCAGTCTCACAGCTGGCCAAACACCACCTAAAAACGAATCACATTCACTTTAACATTGCAACCCACGAATTATGAATCTAGATCAAAGTTGAAATAATTTTTTCTCCATTTTTACTATATTATATAAAATATTAGCTCACAACTCTTTGATTCTATTTCAGATTTGTGATCAATTTGGCCCGCAATTCAAGCATTTAGATATGAGCTAGAATTGTTTTTGAGGAATCTTATCCATAATAGGTTGCCCTCCATTCATAACATAACAATAACCAATAAAGAAATCTTAGAAATGAGAAAGTGAACTTCTACAATATTATTAACTCTCAATAATAGGTCCAAATCTAAAAGAATAGACTAAAAGATGAACATGAGATAAAAATTAGCAAGGAGAAAACATGAATTTTCTCATTAACCAAAAGATCTAAACAGGATTTGAGTTGCAAATGGTAGAAACAGCAAGAGAACATACATAACAATACCCTCAGCTGCAAAAAAACGAAATGATACTTTTTAGCATATTTACAAAAATCAGCCATTAGTTCTGTCAGCTCTCTACCCCTCGTTGAAAAATTACATTATATTATAATCGTCATAAAATTAAATTTCCATGGGTGGCGCAAGGTTAAGGTCGAGATCAAGTCCTTTTTTTCCCACATACTGGTTCTCCTCCACAACGGAGGACGAGTCCGACACACTAGAAACACCTCCGGCGGCGCCAGTAAACTCTATCGCCATCGGCGCCACCTGGTACGACAACTGAGACTTGTCAACGACTACTCCCGGTCTCCACAAAGAATCAAAAAGCAAAACCGGCTGACCGTTCGGAAGAACCGCCACCGTCGGTTGCTGATGAAAAACCGGAGCGACAGCGCCAAGGCGGCGCGTGAGATCCATCTCCATCGGCGCGTGAACACCAGTTTCTCCACTGGATGACTCCAGTGTGCTGCTGTTGCTCGGGCTCTGATTAAGAGTCTCTAACGGAAACGGAGAGGGGAAGTTGGTCTTAGCTTTGGGTCCGCGAAACTCACGCGCAGCAGCGTCGTACGCCTTTGCCGCTTCCTCCGCCGTGTCGAAAGTACCTAACCAGACCCGACTCTTCTTGCCAGGGTCACGGATCTCAGCAGCGTAACGACCCCATGGTCTCTTTCTTACACCCCTATAGTGCACCTCCTTAACTCCATTTACTTTCGCATTTTCACTCCCATTACTACTCACCTTATTTTTCAGAGCCATTTTTTTTTGTCAACAAATTGTAACTTTGTGCTTGCAATATTTGTTAAGCGAATGGCTGCTTATATAATGGGGAATGGAGGGGGGGTGGGGTGGGGTGGGGTGGGGTGGAGATGGGGGGCGCGGTCAACAAGGGGTTTGACTGGAGGTGAGAGAGCGCCGCCCAAGCCATTGTGAGTGTAATTAAAGTAATAGTGAGAAAAAGAGTGTGTTACGTGGCACGCGGTCGTTAATGTAGACAAGATGTTGTTGATTACAATTTGGAGGGCCTGCCGGCTATGGATATTTGATTTATCTTTATTTTATTAGACGGCCGCTTTATTAGGAGGAGCGAGGTTTGTTGTCGTACCACTACTTGCTTATTTATTGGTTGTCAAGAAAAAAGATTACTTCTTTATTTTCTACTCCACGCTTGCTTTAAACACGTGTAAGCTACTGTTTTGTACTATAACTTGAGCTATTTTGCACCGTAAAATTCATCAAATTTACCGCTCTAAATTAAAATTTATATTTCATCATAAATATAGATTAAAATTATTTTAAAATTTTGTACTAAAAATTAAAGTAAAAAAATAAAAATAGGCTTAGACTTATTTTAAATATTATTTTTTTAATAAAGTAGAAAATATTTTGAAAAAATAAAATTCTCATGGCCGGACAGTCTTATTAAGGTGAATGTGTATATTTACAATAAATTTTAATTTATGAAGAATAACCTTCAATGACAAACAAAACATAAACGAAATATAATTTTATTGTAAAGAAAAAGGGTACAATTCTGTTTGTTGTATTAAAGATGACTCTCAAAAGGAAATGTGCTTTCATTTAAATAAACATGATTTAGTATTTATGGTTGAGTAACCTCTAAGAATTGAATTCGTTTTTAGAAATCTAAAAAATTTCAATATCTATAAATGACCCCTATTTTAAGATTTGACTGAATGTATTGAAGCTCTGCTTTCATTTTTTGTGATTTTATGACTTTAGATTTGCAGATATAATTTGTAAATATGAGAGAAGAGATCAAAGGTGAATTTGATCCCAATGAGCATGCTAATTTTCCCCCAACAAATCTTAATTCATAAAGGATGAATTTCAATCACAAATAAAATATGAATGAAAAGTTAACAGAATATGTTCCAATGTGCATGTCATAATTTGTAGACAATAAAATTTGAGTCTGAGAAAAGAAAATATTAAAATAATCATTGTATTTTATTTTAAATATGTGAGTGTTATAATTTCTATGAATCTTTTGACTCGAATTTTCAAAGTAGGTTCAAGAGCCTTCTAGCTTGGTGTTGATTTGTGAACTTGATGATTTGGATCTTGAGTTGTGTTTGAATACGAGCTTTTGAAATTTGATTGTTTGAACTTGCACCTAGTAGAAAAATTTGCGACGTTTAATTCATGAGTTCTCTCTTGTTGTTAGAATTCTTATCCTTTTTCATAAATTATGAGATTCCTATTTATAATTGTAAAGTGAAATAGTTGTGATGAGAACAAACTTCTTTCGGTCAATCACATTTAAGTGACAAGACATATTTGATTGATTACAATAGATCATTTGTACATGTGACACGCTTTCACTGTCTTTAATTTCAATAGGCATATTACCTAATTTTTACGCGTAGCATGATTCTATTTACTTTTTCACTTAACTTGACATGTAACGTCAAATTAAGCTCTAAAATAAATTTTTTAATTATATTTTAAAGTGTTTAATTAGAACATGAACTAATTCCAATATTTTAACAAATTTGAAAGACAGATTTATGTAATAAGCTTTATAGCTACTCTATTTTTCTTTTTTACTTGTGAATTAAAATTTCGATCCAACATTTACTGTATTTTCTGGTGAAAAATGGGAATTTGCATAAAATGAAATAAGGAGAGAAATAAATTATTGAAGCGTGAGCGACAAACACCAAAAGGTGAATAAGAAGAAGAAAAAGGGAGTACTTGAATTGAAGTAAGGAATAGACGAGGACCAATTCAAAAAGAGAGCGTCGAATAATACAACAGTAAAATACGTAATGCGGCAGCCGGCAGGCGTCACATTTCACGTACCAATAACCGCAAACTATCTTACAGTAATACATATTAGCTGTCCCAATGTTATTGCTCCCTCTTATTCATTTTTTTTTTTTTCTTGGTTAAAAGAGATGATTTTATTTATTTACTTTTATGCTTCATAGGGAATTACAGAGTTACTTATTCTTTATTAACTTAATATTTTCTTTAAGAAGTAGTATTAAGTTAAAAGTTGATTTTTGTTGAAGGAGTCTTATTAATTATATTTTCAAAATATAAATTAGACTTTTACATTTTATGTATTCACTTAATGATAAAATAATATTAAAAAAATATAATAAAATTTTCATAATTTTATAAATTAAATAACTATTTTCAAGAAGAAGTCCAAATAAAATGCAACTCTTTTTACTTTTACTCGTAAGTTTACACATTTGTCTAAAAATAATAATTCATATAAACATTTATTTTTTTATAATATATTATTCAACATAATACTAGTAATTGGACCCCCTAGTTATAAAATAGTTCATGTATGTGCGTTGTGCATTGATGCAATTCGCCGTCGTTGGCTCCGTAACGGATGAAATGTATTGGGTTTAGAGGGGGACAGATAGAAAGAGGAGGCACTATGTATGTTGAGCAGACACGCGTCCTTTTTCGGCGCTCTACGCGTCTTTCTTAAACAAGGCCTCGTTTTGTCTCTATGCACCTTGACTAAGTAAACTCTTTGTTTCTTCTTTTGCTTTTTAATTCGAAAATGAAGTAAGCAAACAGCTGTTGTTTAGAGTGGCTCCTCTTTTCTGTGGGTGGTTTTAGGAGGAGGGGTAAGGGGGGTCGGTTTAAAGTAGTTGTTGAGTTGATTGTGAATACTACTTTCTCCCTTATTTTACTTGTCATCATTTTCTTTTGATGGATTTAAAGAAGATTGTAATATTTTTTATTTCAAAATTACTTTCTCTATTTTAAATTATTCATCTTAAATTTTTTAATTTAATTTTTTATTTTACTTATTTTTTCATTAATTAAGAAGAGATAAAGTTTTTATTTGATATTTTATCCTTTGTATTAATTATTTTCTCTTCAAATTAAAATGTAAACATCATTTAATAGAAGTAATATGATAAACTAATCATATTATTAATTATTTTTCATAATCAGTGTGTCAAATATGAAAGGAGTATTTAACAATATTATTTTTATTAAACCTCATTTAATAAAAAAATAATTAAAAAATAAATATTAAAATAATTTTAAAAGGAATAATTTTATATACTTTATAAAATTATTATTTATTTTTCAAATTTTATACTCCCTCCGCTTAAAAAAGAATGATCTAATTTGACTTAACACGGAGTTTAAAAAAGTAAGAAAACTTTTAATTCCTTTGATCCTAGATTAAAGTTGTGACAAATGTAGCAAAAGACCCTTCAATCTTGTGGTTTTAAGCATATCACGTGTAAAGTTAAAATTTAAGTATTATTAAAAAGAGAAAGAGATCATTCATTTTGAAAGGAACTAAAAAAAATAGATTATTTTTTTAAAACGAAAAAAATATCTAATGAAAATGCAATACATAAAAATGAGAGGAAGGGAGGGTAGTTTTAATTATGCGTCGTTGCACGCACTTGCTATGTAACTTCACTTGACATTTTTTTGGCGGAATGCCTCGTTGCACACACTTGCTATGTAACTTCACTTGACATTTTGCATCTCCGGCCAATAAATGGACGGAAAAAATTCTTTTGGCCATAATAAAAAAAGTTAGGAATAATATCCACAAAAATATTTAAAGTTTGATCAGATTACTAGTTGAGCATACTGAACTTTGTGAGGGTTCTATTATTCCCAGATTTTTTTTCTGTATTTTAATGGCATATATCTGCCACTTGGCACACTGCGTATGATTCACATGCATTGAGCGCGTGAATAGTGTTAAAAACGTTTTTAAACTCTTTTTTTTGCCAAACAATCCTTAATTTTATAATTATTTAAAGTTTTATATTTTTATTTATTTTTTCATTCTTCTTTCTTCTTTCTTATTTCTTATTTCTTCAACAATGGTTGCTCCATTGTTGAATTGAAATTTAATGAAACTCAATGGTTATAATTTAATGGAACTCGCTAATTGAAATTCAATGGATGATTCGAAAGATTCAAACTCGAAAACTCGCTAATTTTATTTCGAGTTTCATTAATGGAAATTGAATCTTTCAAGTTCCATTAATGGAAGATTGAATAGTTTCATACATGAAATTAAATTTTCCGATCTTCCGAGTTCCATTAATGAATTTTCCGAATCTTTCGAGTTCCATTAATGAAAATTGAATCATGAGATTAAATTTTTTGAATCTATCGAGTTCTATTAATGAATTTTTCGAATCTTCCGAGTTCCATTAATGTAAATTGAATCTTCCATTGAGTTTCAATTAGCGAGTTTCATTCAATTAGCGAGTTTCATTCAATCTTCCATTAATGGAACTCGCTAATTGAATCTTCCGAGTTTCAATGGAAAATTAATGAAAGATTCCATTCAATTATTTGAAAAAACTTTCTTCATAAGCTCAATGTAATCATTTGGAATATTTAATGTGGTTGTAATGGTGAAAAAATGTTGAAAAGTGATAAAATGGAGAAGAAACGACGCGTGTACCACACTTCCCACTGAAAAAACTGAGTATACATTTTGAGGGTGGATTAATTCCACTTTAAAAAAGTTCGGAGGGGGGGGGGGGGATTCCAATTAAAAAAGTTTAGGGGGTAATTTGGTTAAACTTCAGGTATTTTCGTAGGTATTATCCCAAAAAGTTGCGTTTACACTATAAACTAGTTAACTTTTAGATATTTTTACCCTTTTTATTCTATATTTAAAATTCTATCAATACATTATTTATTTTTAATTTCCAATGACGATGGACTTGTGTTTATCGTTATACATTAATTACGATGGAAGTTATACATTAAAATAATGAAAAAATACTAATAGTTTAAAGTTATAACTTAAATTTTTTTATGATGGATGAGACGTGTGTGTGGGCGTATTTTTTTAAAAAAAATATATATATTCAATGTGTGGATTCCCTGCAAACCAACGCAATGCACTATATTACTCTCCAATATTTCATTTTCATTGTTGTGCATTTCATATATTATATCATTAATTTATTAATTAAATTACATCTCACTTATGTTTGGTAATTTACAGTGTAATTATCATTTTTTTTGTTCAAGTAGCTCAAAGTAAAACTACTATATATTTATCATCTTCATTTTTCAATCATTTTATTATTATACTAGATATCAAGGGGTCGTGCTAGCACGAACCTAATAAATATTTTTTTCTCAATTTATGTGTATTTTTAATATATTTTTAGATATTTTAAATTGTTAATATTATAATTTATAATAATAATTTTTAAATAATATATGTTACTTTCCTTATTCAAACTTTTGTGGCATTGATAGTCAATTATATTTTAAAAATAATTTAAGTTTTTATTTATTCTCATTTATAATATTTTTTATCTATTCCAATTTAAGTGGCACCGATATAATTTATAGAGTCAATCAAATATGTTATATTTTTAAAGTTTTTCAAGTTGTTAATTATTGTGATCTATATTATTTTTACGTACTTTTGAAATATATAACAGATTAAATCTTTTAGGTATTTTAAATTATATCTATTGTAATTTATAATATTTTTTATGTAATTTTCAATAATATATATTACTCTCCTTATTAAAACTTTTGTGGCATTGATAGACAGTTATATTTTTAAAATAATTTAAATTTTTAATTATTTTAAATTTTTCTTTTATTTTAATTTATGTGGCACAATGTTTATATAACCATAATAATTAATTAAAAATAATTTAGTAAAATCACGATTGAAGCAGCGAAATAAACATATCTTAATTGACTTATAACAACTAATTAGAAGTGATATAGCAAAATTACTAAAAACAATAGTTGTGAAAAAAATTTAAGTGAGCCTCATATAAGACGCCAAGTTAATTTAAAACATAAGGAGTTAATATATGATTTTATGTTTATTTTATCCTTTTTATTAAATATTACTATTAGTTTTTTAATGAGATGACTTATAATAATTAATTATAAATAATATAATAAAATCACGGTTGAAAAAGTTGAAGTAGACATGTCATAGATGTCTATTTTACTTTTATTTTATTAAATATTATTAATTTTTTAATACGTAAATGACTTATAATAATTAATTAGGGGTAATATAGTAATTCGGTTTGAAGCAGACACCTCGACGAAGAGGTGCCTGCTTCTTCACACTTATTAATAGTAATAATTTAAGTTATAACTTTAAACTATTAATGTTTTGCAGAATTTTAACTTATTTAGAGTCGCCACTTAATTTATTTAAAAAGAAATTAAGAAAACATTTGAAAATTACTTAAACGATCCAAAACAAAAAAAAAATCATTTAAGTTTGAAAATTCTGAGTAAATGGTTCCTACTAATACTCTTGGAAGGTTGTTAAGGCACCAAGAGTATCTGATAACTTGCAGTTATTTATATTGTTTGAAAATATCTTTTGACAAACTTCAAAAAGAAAGATTGATTGTTGAAAAATAATTGATTTTAGGAAAAGACTTGCATAAAATAGATTTGGACGACTTAAGAGATATTTAAACTAAGTCTAAACAAATTAATAACAAAGCATGTAAAAGGGGAAGAAAAGAAAATAAAAGACTTAGGCCATTGAGCCCAAATAAATAGACTTTGTCCTGGCCCACTTTCACCTGTCTTAATCTAAATATTGGGCTTTCGGTCCACTACCTGTTCTAAGATAGTTTTTCGAACCTTTGAGGCTAAAATCCGCCTCACCTGTATTAAAATACAACTTTGACTTCGAGACCCAAATAAATGAATAAATAAATGACTAAATGAATAAATAAAAAGAAGACATTAATAAAAATCGAGACTTTTCAAGTCTCTTAGTGACCTCATCAATGGGTTTTGACTCATTTTCCTTCTTCGTCTATCTTCTAGCATCCGCACGCCATGTAGTGGACCTTGGGTTTGAACTTCGGACTTGACTCGAAGAGGTGGGTCTCATTGACCCATTACGAAATGCAAGAGGAGAGGAGTCCATTTGGACTTGAGATATTTTTTGCATGCAAAGAAAAGATAAGGAAATTAATATACGTTCAAAACATAATAGTTACATATTTCAAAGCAAAAGAAAATATCAAGAATCATTTTTTGAATTACAATGATATGAACACTTGCACACATATAACAAGAATGAGAGTCAACGGATAAAATGCAACGCAAAGAGATCCACTTACATGCCTCGTGATTTATGTTCATATTAAGAATGAATAAATGTAAAAGGAAGAAGGCCGTATTCAATAAATTAATGCGAGAAACAAACAACGTAAACTTGCGAAAGTAAAGGTATGAGGCAACAAGAAAAATACTCATGACTTCTAAAATTGAACAAACATATACACTAATCCATATAACAAAAGAAAAAAAGTTAACTTTTCAAGAAAGAGAATCTTTAAATTTCAATTAAGGCGACATTAACGAAAATTCATACATCTAAAATACAACCAACATTTTATGGAAAAACGATTAACGACCTATGATTTATATTTCTAAGACATCGTTGACACTCTTTTGATATTATGAATAAAAGAGAGATATGAATCAAGTCTTTACACACACAAAGAGCATATACAAGAATCCGGAGTAAGAAAATTAGAATAAAAGTTTAGCTTCTCTAAAAGTGAAATATCGTTCAACAATCATACTATGCATGAGTAAAAAATATCCAAATAATTCTATTTAACCATAAAAGTTTGAACTTTCTCATCATTTTGACAAGACAACATGCGAACAAAAGAGGAATAAACATCTTGGATGGAAAATAAAGCTATCACTTCATCTCTTATATGAGAATTTTGAAATTTATTAAAATAATTAGCGAGCAAATAACCAATTCTTGAATTAATTAATTACTATTTTTATTACGGCGAAACAAACAATAATAACTATTTTTCCAACATAAAAGAAACAAATTTCAATGCTAAAACAAACATATCCGCCAACAACGAATTTAAACAAGGCATGAGTTTATCTTTTGTGCAAAGATCAAAGCTTTATACATAACAATCAAAAAATAAAGTCAAAAGGCAAAACAATCAATATTTAACTATTCTTTTCAACATAAAGGAAATAATTTTATATGCTAAAAACAAACATATCTACCAACAATGAGTTTAAACAAGACATGCGTATGTTTTTCAAGCAAAAATCTAAACTTTATTCAAAATAATCAAAGATTAAGGTCAAAAGACAAAACAATCAATATTAACTATTCTTTTCAACATAAAAAAAATAACTTTACATGTTAAAAACAAATATATCCACCAACAATGAGTTTAAACAAGACATGAATATGTTTTTCAAGCAAAGATCTAAACTTTATTCCAAATAATCAAAGAATAAGGTGAAAAGGCGAAACAATCAATATTAATTATTCTTTTCAACATAAAGAAAATAACTTACATGCTAAAAATAAACATATCCACTAACAATAAGTTTAAACAAAGCATAAGTACATCTTTTAAGCAAAGATTAAATTTTTATCTATAATAATCAAAGAATAAAGTCATAAAAGGCACGTACAACTATTGCTAGCTCATTTTTATATCATGAACATGAAAATAATTAACTTATCGATACCACGTCCTATGACCTTCAAGGCCATCTACAACAAACAATTCCAGCAAACAAAATTATAACTACGGAGAAAAAAAATGAAGAAGAAAACGATAATAAAACAAAAAAAAGAAAAAAGTGTGTTTACCTTTTTTGGGGCAGCAAAATGAGACTACGAGTTTTGTCGGAATCAACCACCACCAAAAAATGTCGCCGGCAACTCAAAAATTTTGATTAGCCGACCAACTTTATGAAACAAAATTTTTTTACTAAATAAAAATAACTATTTTGCTCAAAATATTTTTTTCACCTTTCTAGCTTTTTTTTTATTTACTTTTCCACCCCTCTTTCCACCAAAGTAGTGGTAGTATTTATAGGAGCGAATTGAATTTTTCTTCCTTTTCTCTACCAATGTGAGAGAAAATTATTTATAGAAAATGATGAGGATTTATTTCTTGTTATCCACCAATGTGGGAGAAAAGTCATTGAGTGTTTTTGAAATTTTAAAATTGAAGATAAGGTGAGGTGGAAGATAGTCTTTGGGGAAATTGTACAATGTAGTACAATTTTTGAATTTCAAAATTAGAATTAGAAAAAAAAGAAAAAGGTTGGGGGAAATTGTACAATATAATACAATTTTTGAATTTCAAAATTGGGAAGGACAAAGTTGGGGAAAAATAGTACAATGTAGTACAATTTAAAATTATTTTTTGGTGGAAATTGGATAGAAGTTGTGAGATTTTTTTGGAAATTTTGGGATTATTTAAAATTTAAACCCAATTGAGATTTACAATTTAGTCAAATTTATTTAATTTTGACCAAATTAAAAATCAATTGGAGGATTGCATTATAATTATGGCCAAATCTAATAGATTGACTAAATTAAATTGAAATTTGATACGAATTAATACTTCTTTTAATCCCGAGCTTCTTGATTTAATAAAATCAAACACATATTTATCCGAATAAATTATTTTTGAGAGTAAATTATATTTAAATCAAGATTTTAATCCTTTAAAGTTATTTCAAGATAAACCTTGATTAAAATTCGATATTTTATAAAAAAAGATATTTAAGTAACAAAATTATATAATTTCATATAATTGAATATGATAATATATAATCGCTACTTAAAATGACAAACTTACCTAGATAAATATTTTGAAAAGCGTTTTATCCGGATAAAATAAATGTTGAAATTTTATTTAAAAAATCGAAGAAACTTGAAATTAAACTTAGTTATGGAGGGCCAAAATTAGGTGTCAACAATTATTATTTTTGTCCATGAATTTTTTCTAATTTTTTTTTTTAGAATTTTTTATTTTAGTCAAAAATTAGTGTTTGTCCATAAAAAAAATTCAAACACTCAGAAACCCATGTTCATTCTTATATTTTAATTTTTGTAAATTTATCATAAATTTATAGAATAATTTCGATTAAATTATATAGATTTTTTTTATTGTTTGGCCATAAATAGAATGTGGCTTCGCTCGAATGCAAAGTGGGAGTAATGTTCTTCTCCAATATAATTTTTAACTTAAAGAATAAAGGAGTAATGCTTCTCCAAAATAATTTTTGACTCAAAGAATAAATATTTTTGGCCTCAATGGTCCAAATTTTATAATAACATTATTCACACTATTAGCTGATTTTTTTTTATGACATATATTAATTATTGTATTTTTCAAAAATATAAAAAATTAAATGGCATAATTTAAATAATTTTTTAAATGTCACTTGAAAATATTTTAATAACGAAAATTAAAACTCTAAATACTTTAAACATGGTCGACATTGATATATTATAGAAATCGTAAAATTTATATAGTTCATAAGTATCGATCCTAGTTGATATCAACCTACAAAAGTCACGTATTAATATTGTAGTCTTGCACCTTTATGTTACACCGATTTGATAATTTATGAATAATTATTTTGAAAATATTTTATTAGTTAAGTTTTAAATCTAAAATTTTGCATGTTTGAATAATATTCAAATATAATCTGAAAATATTTTTAAAACGATAATTAAAACTTAAACACTTCTGACGTGATGGACATCAAAAAGTTATAGTAAAAATTATATTGTTTGACTCTAGTTAACAATAATCCAAGAGAGTCACACGTTAATACTATAGTATGTCACCCATATATTAGCTGAATTGATAACTTGGGAACTATTACTTATATTTGTTACTATTATGACATCTGATTAAATAATTTTATAAATTATTATGTTTAAATAAATTTAATATATATTTAAATAAATATTTAAACATAATTTAAAAATATTATAATAATGATAGTAAAAACTCAAAGTACTTCAGGCATGATAGACATCAACATTTTATATAAATCATAAAAATTATATGATTTATAAGTGTCGATCTTATTAACAACCAATGAGAGTCACGTATTGATGTTGAAGTTTTACGTATTCATTAAATGTCATCTTTTAAAAATAAATTAAATATTTAAATAATTAAGTGATGATCCTAGTTAACAACAACCTAAGAGAATACTTACTCATTAATGTAGTAGCCGATCTTGAAGTTTGATGGTTTAGTTTATTTGAAGGATCTTCGAAAAATGATTTGAATATTTTATACTTTATTAAAAATTCCGCAATAGCTAAAACTATTTAATTTTAAATAAGCAAATGTTACACGTGCAACACACGTGCGGTTACACTAGTGTGATTAATTTGTTTTGGACCTCTGTTATATTTTCGATATGATTTAGTAAAATTCAGATGAAATTTAATTTTTAATTAACTTGATATCATTCATTTCCTTTCTTTTTATTTCTCAATATTTACTTTTTTGTAATTTTATATAATTGCTTGTATTTTTTTTTCATTTAGCAAAACTGATTAATTGCATTATGATTATTTTAATTTTTGAATTAAAATAGAATTGCATTATTGAATGAGGTTATAGGCTCATGTTTTCTTGTCTTTTAAATTATATTTAATTAAGTTACATGAAAAGTTATTAATACATAATATATATACCTTAAATTCATTAATTATTCTTATATAAATTAATTTTACTTGTTCAATGAATTTAGGAAATATAAAAAAGTTACTGCATTAATTAAGAAAATTTGGAGGGAATATATTTGAGAAAAGACTCACAAGGTTATGTAAGTCTTTTCACAATTATGGCCAAATTTAAGCCAAAAAATTGTGGTCATTTAGCACTTCCCTAAATGAACAGTTTATAGGAGTTGAAATTTTATCTGATTATCAATTTCAAAAGTTGCATCAACAATTAAAAGGACAGCTCCTTACAAACGACAACTCTCTCTCTAATGCTTAGATATCGGAGTCTGTGTCAACACAGATCTAATATATATTATTTTTCTATCTTAATTTATGTGGTATAGATAAAATTTAAAAAGTTAATAAATTTTTTTTATATATTATTAAATATTTTACGTTATTAGTTATTGATTTATAGTACTTTTAGCTAAAAAATTGGTGAAAAGTAATCGATTTGAAGATCAAAATCGTGTGATAAGGAGGATGTAAATGTCAATTTCAACGTTTAAAATTCATTTTTTGAAAATGAGATAGGAAGAATATGTTAAAAATATAAATTAAAATAAGTGTTAAGAATAGCATGAAATGCTCAAGCATTTGACTCTAGTAACTTGTTATTTCCCGATGGGTACAGCTAGTCGGGGTCGCAAAGCGACACCCGAAAACCACGAAAAAAAAAAAAGTAACTTGTTATTTGCCACCCCTACAAGGGTTCAAATCTAGGTGGATCCATTGAGGTATTTTATTGACTAATTTCCCCTTTTTACTTGATTTTGTTACTTTTTCTTAAATAAAAAGAGAAATAAATAGAAAAAACATGCACTTTAAATTTTATAAAGTATTTATATTTTATTGAGTGATTTCCTTATTTTTGTTGATTTTTTTTTTACATTTTTTTTATTAAAAAACTTTTTGATAAGCAAAACATGCATTTTTACTATAATGAGTACTAGTTCTCGGCAACCACAAGGGTTGGTGTGGTGGTTCAGCACTTCACTCCTTAATCAAGAGGTTGGGAGTTCGATCCCCACCTCTGGTGAATGGAAAAAACTCTATGGCCAGTTTCCTACCGCTTAATACGCTGACAGTAGGAACGGAGGATTAGTCTCACGACTGCGGCTGTGGGGATACCTTGAAAAACAAAAAAAAAAGAGTACTAGTTCTCGACACTATTTAGTGCAGAAAAGGTTCTAAAAAAATAAGCAGTGCCTTCTCCTTTCACGCGCTTCACCTATGACTGCCGAGCGCTCATTTGGTCCATGACACCCAAACGACCAATGCTGCCTAAGGCGATCAAGTGGTCCATATCGCTTATGTGGACCATGGCGATCAAGCGACTCATGTCATTCTTTCTTGTGTATGTGTCCTATTCGTTAAATGAATGCAGTATAATGTCATTATGATCAAGTGCATTATTTGCCAAATGATCCACATATTGGCTACGTTTCAAATTATCGATTTGCTCAATAATTTCCTCTAATTTAGCTCTCATTATCCTCGGTTGCTTCCAAGTACCGTCGATAACATTTCCTAAAAACAAAGCATCAGTTTCTAATATTAATTACACTCATTATTAGCTACATAATATCGAGCAACCTACAAAATTGCAATAGTGTTTCTGCAATTTTCTTAGCTTCTCATAATATGTCTAATCACCCATAGGATTTTTAAGTACAAAAAGCATAGGAACTTGTACATGGTTTTGCCAAATATGCGGACGCAAATTCCATAGCACCTGAGTAACCATAAAGGTGACTTAAATTTTTATAGAACTTGAATTATGTATGGCCACTTGTGAGGATCCTATTCGATTGCGGATTATTTTATCTTAGCGAGCATTTCTAATGGGCTTGAGACCAGATATATAATCCTATGGAGTTTAGGAAGAACATGATAGTCTACCCTTTAACAATAGAATGTTGAAATTGTGACCTCTATTTGATGTCCAAATGTTTCCTCCTGCAACCTAGCACAACAGCTGCACCTTTATGCCAAGCAAAATGCAATATTCTTCTAGCAAGTTCAAACCACCTGAAATCCTGAGAACACAATTTTTTCTTATGCAGAATGTAAGTGCTTCTGAATTAAAACAAACATGCTACTTACAAGACCAGCCAACCTAATAGTCCTAGTTAATTTTTGTAGTGGTCCAGGAGTTGAAGAAGACCTCTCTAAAAATGCTCTTTGAAACAATACAAAATATCATTGATTCTTTAATCAAGCAGAAAAATTTTCAAATCTAGAAAGGTGACTACTTTGTTTCTCTGCTAATTTTTGTTAACTATTTCACTCATTAACCCATTTCGCCATGCCCGTAATTGTTATATTCTAACATACTCATTTTTTGGTCTTGTATATAGCGTCCTTCCAAGCCGTTAATCATAAATTTCATCATATCTACAAAAATAATAATGAAGTGCAAAAATAAGTTTGATCTGTTGATACTTTATGCTCTTGTATGTTCGCTGATGAAGCAACTTTGCTCTAATTTGTAAACTGTAAACCTGCTTCATTATATAGATAAAATCTGTCCGGTGCATTTAAGTGAACGATTTGTCCTTTAAAACTATTTTGATCATCTAATTAAGTTAATATATGTGTCATGCTTTCCTTGATAAGTACTGAGTGTACCTAAATTTTTTTCTGTAATATTGTTATGTCATTAGAACAAGAGTAAATATAGTCAAGCTAGTTTACTATAAAACAAAATGTATTCAACTTATACTTGACCATGTAAATATATTCATTCCGTTAATGAATAAATCTGAATTCTCAATAACAAGGGGGATATAGTAATTTGGGTAAAATAAGAATATATTGACTGTCTTTTACTTACCAAATCTTAAAACTTAGTGAACAATATCTAAATTCACTAAATAAGCGTGATCAAGTAATTTAGGATAGAATAAGTATATATATGAATTGTTTTCTATATTCACTAATTTTATACTACAAAATTTAACAATCATTTCTTTTACTATTTTTCCTATTCTAGCGTGCTTCAGTCAACAACTATAGATTATGTAATCTGATTTTAGATTCTCCTTGATAAGACCAGCATAACTAAAATAGTCACTCCAGCTCAACATATCATTTTATTTTTCGTAGACCAGGTTGTCTAGGATTATCCATCACTGTAGTATAAAATCTCCTGAGCTCTTTTTTTCGCTCGTCAAAATTCGATTCTTGTGATTAAAGTGACATGTTCATAGATTTCGCCGGAAGGTCATCACAGAGAATTCACCAGAGATCTTTCTATTAATGTGATATGTTCATTGATTGCACTCAAAATGTTTCTCATGGATATCCTACAAATAAGTTGATATGTTCATTCGTCGGAATTCATTTATTTCTAACAAATGCATGATCTAAGTATAACTATTTGAATTTGTGTTTAAAGTTGTGAACTTTTTATACTTAAATTTCGTTTAAATATTTTAAAATGTCAAAAAAATAATAATTTTATTTTAATTTACTCATTTTAGAAAAGTGATTTTTTTTTGTTATTGTTCGCGGTGACTTTAAACTTCACATATCTGCTTGAGAAGAAACAAATTTATTTTTATTTATTGATATTTAATTTTCAACATTTTTGGTGCTCTATTTGTTTCTCTAGCATAAATGAATTTTCAAGTTGAGAGTGAGATTCATTTTTTTGATAAAATTTTTTTATCTATTTTTTAAATTTAATTAAGTCTAATCTGATTCGTTTGTTTTATAATTATTTTATTTTAATTTTTTACTTTTGAAGTGAGAGATATTTAAACGTTGATAGAGTTAGATAGTTGTTTTCCACTGTTGGAGGACTGAATCTGAAATACTTGAAAATGAAAAAGTTTTCTATTTTAATTAAAAATGTTGTAACGCTATTTTTTTGTCTCTAAATTTTCAGCTCTATTACACTAAATATTTTTTTGTTAATGTTTTTTGCGTTGAGGAATTGTTGTAGTTCATGCTATATACAATTAATAGAGAGTTAGTTATTCGAAAGAAAGGTTGCTTTGTTGGTATTCTGTTCAAGATGCTGGATATACCTTTGTTCCTCCTTGACTTGAAAGTAGTATAATTATTCAACTATATGAATGTAGAAAGATAATGTAGAAAAAGTATTTTGGGGAGATTATTAATGTTATGTTCATTTGTTATAAATAATATTAATTAGTTCATTAAATTTTATCCCTTTACTAGAATACTCATACAACATTCCTTAAAAAGCATAAACAATATCAGAACATCAGCTGCAAAAAGTATAGCCAATTCATTAGCTTTCTTTCTTCCCATTTTCCTTTCTCTCCTTTACTTGAAAAACTCAACTTCCTTCTTCCCATTTTCCTTTCTTTCCTTTACTTGAAAAATATGATGTCACATGTGACATTAATTAATTATGATTTTAGATATTGAAAGTAAAGAAAAACGAAATGAGAGAAATTGAGTTGAATAGGATTGAGAGCACAAGTAATGCTAGTTGCTTTCTCCTAAGAGGATGAGCTTAGTGAAGAAAGCTAATGAATTAGTTGTTCTTTGTGTGTTGATGTAGCTGTAGCTCTTATTATTTATACCAGTAAAGTAAAGTTATGTGAGTATTATAGTAAAAAATAAATTTAATTAATCAATTAATATTCATTTATAATTTATAACAAATGAATATAACTCCAAGAATCTTTCCCAAATAATTTTTTAAAATTATCTTTCAACTCTCTCGGCCAAGTTGGCTTATATGCATAAGAAGTTCAACATGTTAAGGAGAATATGAGAGATATTCCAATAGCAAGGCCAAGACACCCTAACAATAATATTTACTTGGAGAAAAGTCAATTCATGTCATAGTGTAGGAGATGAAGAAGATCCCTTTGTCAATGCTCTTTGAAGCAGTACAAAATACATTAAATCGGAGGACTGCATCTGAATTACAATTTTTTATTTTTGAATTATTTGTACTTTTATTCTGTTGTACCAACAATTGTTTCACATAGACAGCTTTTTATATAAAATTAACGTTAATTCTTTCTTGATTTGATCTTTGTTCTTTTTTTAATCTCTTCGTGTGCTTTGATATTTGTTCATTTTTCTTATTCTTTGTGGTATTAGATTAATGGTTTTCATGATGAGAAATTATTGTGGTTCATATCATAATTAATTGAGAGTTCGTTGTTTAAATCAAAGGTTGCTTTACTACTGTATTCTATGACGGAATTAGGAATTTGGCAAAGATTTTGCAAATTTTCTTCTTACTTCTAACTTCTATGCAAAAATAAATATACTCATAATAACTAACATTTAATTTCTGTACACCATATAATTTTTCGACAAAAGGTGTACCATCTATTGCCTAATCTGGCTGCGCGTATCTTGGTATTCCATTTTGCATCCCGATTCCTGACATGGATATAATTTGGCTCCTCCTTGACTTTCAGAGGTTACCCTATTAATCTCATATTTGTCGACTTTTATTTATTTAGTGGGCAGATGCACCCAATTTGATACATTTCTTTTCTCTCACTCTCTAAAATGACTAGATATATACATGTTATATTCGACACACTAGAAATTATTTGGTTATGTTAGGTTTAATTAAACAAATGTAAATATAACGCAAAGAAGACAAGGTCTAACTTGCAACAGAAAAGGAAGCAGGAGAATAGAAGGAACTAAAAAAAATTGAAATAGATTGTGGTCTTAAATTTAAGTCATGGCGCTAACCACGGTAACTACCTCTTAAATAACTGAAACACAGAAAATTAAGAGATATATTGCAGGTCTAAATCAACTAACTAATAGGTTCAATTATTAACATCGTAGATTCATCCTTTGGAGATCTGAATCTAGTGCAAAAGTAAACGTTAAATCTCCTAGAAATGTTGAATTGTTATCTCTATTACATGGTTTCTACTTAGCTAACAAAATGCAGATACGACATATGGAGATTGCCAAAAACTCTCATTGAAAAGAAAATGATATGAATATTCTATATGAATGTAGGGAGCTGCGTCGCAGGATAGGGAACCCCCACAATCGAGCATGAATATAGAAAACAAAATAGGGTGAAAAAAGGCCAAGCTACAGAAGATGGATGTTTTTTTTTGTGGATTGGACAGTTCCTCCCATGTTTGTATGGATGAGACTGAAAGCGAACGAGGAAGGAACTACTTTTGCAAAACACATAACGCCTTTATCTTATATGGATTGAATGTTATCTTATATCTTGTAAGCAAACAATATCTTGTGCTAGCGATTATGCAGGCACTTCCATTAGTAATTATGCATAATATATTATAATAAATAAGGCTTACAGCCAAAATCATCTCCAAAGTTCTCAATCCAAGATTGCAGCCAGTGATGGGGGGATTGAGCCTGCGAGGTTAATATCTGATAACATTTCACCATGATGCATGCTAAAAGTTGATATATGAAGGCGTATGATTTTAGAGAATGGGAGTTTGTGAAGCAAATCTTAGTCAATCTTGATTTCCCTTCCGTGTTCATACCCTTCGCCTAAGGTGACTCTGCCCATGCTAGTAGTGCATTATGCATCCTGATTCCTGACATGGATATAATTTGACTCCTCCTTGACTTATGGAGTGTACCAAAAATTAATTGGTTCAATTATTAACAGGGCAGTTGCATCCTTTGTATCTTAGTCATTTGTGTTTAGTGTTTTATTTCCTTTTCTCAATTAGGAGTTTTGATTTTTGAGATATAGTTTTAAGTCTAATTGCAGGAAATTTTCATTCTAGTTTTTTGACAAGTCTGTCTTAAGTTTTTCAACTTCAATATACAAGGTGATCAAATAAATTAGGAACGATAACTAAATGAATAATCATGATATACATATATGTTAACGTACGTGGTGTGATATGGGAAGCGCAATTTAAGCAGACATCATGGCTGGTACAAAAGATAGTGAAGGCTACCAAATATATACAATAAGCCGGGATGGAGATGAATGACTTGATGGCTGTGTAACAGTTTTCATTACGTAAGCTATGTCATCAACTCAGAGGTCACTATGACAAAGTCCCTTGGAGAAGAATGGTCTGCAATAATAGTGGTGCTCCTAAGTGGACTTTCTTGTTAAGACTGGCTGCTCATAATAAGCTCTCTACAAAGGATAGATCAATAAAATGGAGCATGAATGCCAATTTAATAAGCCCTTAATGTAAGGGTGTTAACTGGACCGGGTCAACCCGAAATCGGCCCATTAAATTTAGCCGGATTGTGGGCCGGGTCGGGTATTGTGGTTAAGTGGGACGGGTCGGGTCCGGGTTCAACATTAAATTTTTTAAAAATAACCCTAACCCGGCCGGCCCGCTTAATCCAACCCAATCAAACCCGATTAAAAATCTGGTCAAACCCAGTCAAAAATAAAATAAAAAAGTTTTTTTTAATATACACTATATATACCCACCTATATACATTTTAAATACGTTAAACAATATATATATACACTATATATATAGTATATACTACATTAGAATTTAAAAAATATATACACATATACACAATTACACATAAATACGTAACATTCAATATATACGACTATACGTACTACTTTAAATAAAACATATACTACAATATAATAATTATATAATATATATATAGTTATATACTAATTACTAAATTATAAAACATATACACATGTATACGTTAAATATACACATCTATAGAAGATATTTACTCATAGATACACACCATTCAATATATATGTACTACTTTAAATAAAACATATACTACAATATATATACATTACAATATATATATATATAGTTATATACTAATTTATAAAATATATACACATGTATACGTTAAATAGACACATCTATAGAGGATATGTACACATATATACGCACCATTCAATATATATGCACTACTTTAAATAAAACATATACTACAATATATATATATACATTACAATATATAGATATAGTTATATACTAATTTATAAAACATATACACATGTATACGTTAAATATACACGTCTATAGAAGATATATACACATATATATGCACCATTAAATATAAATGTACTACTTTAAATAAAACATATAATATAATATATATAAATTACGATATATATATATATATAGTTATATACTAATTTATAAAATATATACACATGTATACGTTAAATATACACGTCTATAGAAGATATATACACATATATACGCACCATTCAATATATATGTACTACTTTAAATAAAATATACTACAATATATATACATTACAATATATATTTATAGTTATATACTAATTTATAAAACATATACACATGTATACGTTAAATATACACGTCTATAGAAAATATATACGCACCATTCAATATGTATGTATTATTTTAAATAAAACATATACTACAATATATATACATTACAATATATATATATATATATATATATATATATATATATATATATAGTTATGTATTAATTTATAAAATATATACACAAGTATACATTAAATATACACGTCTATAGAAGATATATACACATATATACGCACAATTCAATATATATGTACTACTTTAAATAAAATATACTACAATATATATACATTACAATATATATATATAGTTATATACTAATTTATAAAACATATACACATATATACGTTAAATATATACGTCTATAGAAGATATATACACATATATATGCACCATTAAATATATATGTACTACTTTAAATAAAACACATACTGCAATATATACATATATATACATATATATATATATATATATATATACTACAATATATATGCAATTTATAAAACATATACACATGTATACATTAAATATACACATTTATAGAAGATATATACACAAATATACAAAACATATGCTACTTAAATGAAAAAAATTACAAAGTAAGGACTAAGGAGTGAATGAATGTTGAATTTTATTTATTGCGAAATGATCCAAAATTTATAATTTACATGAATGAAAAATCTACAAATTATGCATCATTTTTTTCAACTCATTCATGTTAATATTAACGGGAACTTGCATAGGATAGTCAAAGTCATAGGGGGAAAAATCATGCATTGAACTTGATTTTGCTGAGTTCTCCCGTGAAGATATAATTTCTTCAAGTTTTTGCTCGTCGTTTGGTTCCGGTTCCATTCCTTGATTTCTTCTTTCCGTTCTAATCCAATCTCTGAGGCAAACTAGAACATTCATTGCATTGCTTCCCAATGAGTGTTGGTTCTCTCCAAGTTGCTGTCGTCCCTGACTAAAAGCGCTCTCTGATGCAACGGTTGACATTGGAACATTCAAGATATCTCTAGCTAATCTTGAAAGCACAGGATATTGTGTTTTATTACTCCTCCACCAATCCAACATGTTGATCCGTCGTCTAGGATCCTTTGGCGGCGATCGAAGATAATATTTAAGCTTTTCCCGATAAGTTGATGTATAAGATCTCTCATCAACATTGTTCCAACAAGGTAAATCATAAAAGGAATCAGGAAAACCACTATGTACCGGCCTTTTAGAAGATGATGACTCCTCGGGAGGATGAGGAGCGACAGTTGGAGTGATATTTGTAGGTACGACTAAATCAACTAAATCAGCATAGTGATTACATAATTTTTCTATGTATTCATTCGCATCACCCATAGCCGTCCACAAATCAAGTTGTACTTGTTCAGAATCATTGTTAGTATTTATTTCTAAGTTAGCATAGATAATAATACTAAAGTGGCACATAGTATTATATTTCATGCACGGATTTAGCATAGCACCAACCAAGTAAATAGGGGGAATCGAAAAAAATATTTTTTAAATTTAGTAAACATGACACCAACAACTTCTTTATTTTTATATTCTTTGAGCAAACCAGAAATATGGGCTGTATATGCCAAAATATTACAAACAGTAGGATAATAAGCACCAAAAAATTCAATCGTAGCTATATAAATTTTTTCTAAAAACTTAACAAGATCATTAATTACAACCCAATCAGAATCATGTAGAATGCAATCAGCAGAATCAGCAAATGAACCACAATGTTGGTTAAAAACTTGTGTAATAGGAACTCTATATTTATAACAAGTTTTTTAAAAATCATACGTAGAATTCCATCTAACATCAATTTCCTCAGGCATCAATATCGGTGCAAGTCCATTTTCTTGACATTTAACTTTAAATTCTCTAATTCTTTTTCTTCGATTATTTCCTTGAATAAAACCAACAACAAGACAATTTTTTTCAATATAAAGCTCAAAATATTCAAGACCATTTTTTACAATTAAATTATATATATGACATGCACACTTAATATGAAAAATTTCAGATAACGGCGGAGATAGCTTAGATTTTAACTTTGTTATAGCATTCTTGTTGTTAGAAGTTTTATCAAAAGCAATACATAAGATTTTATTTTCGATACCATAAAATTCTGCAACTTTAACAATCGAATCAACAATAAAATCTCCAGCATGTTTACGACCTTGATCATATAAAAAAGCAAGAATACATTTTTGCATCACAAAATTACTATCCATCCAGTGACAAGTAACGGTTAAATAATCATTTTTATTTACAGCAAGACCAAGATCAAAAGTTAGGGACAATCTACATTGAATATTTTTTAACAATGTTAATAAATAAAAATAATATTGTGAATGAAGTCTAAGAATATCAGACCGACAAGTACTTCTAGGAATACCACTAAACATAGGATTATAAATTCCTTGAATATAACGAATAAAGGCATCAGAATAAGGAAAACTAAAAGGCAAACAACCGACAACCACCATTTTAGCTATTTCTTTTTGGTTCCTCAATTTATTATACTTCTTCATTACCTGACCGGTTGCTGGGTTCATTCTAATTTGCATTGGCCCATCAACATCCGCACCACCTCGTGCAATAATTAACTCTCTTTCGTGAGCATCACCTATATGTCTCATTAACGTACTCGTACTCCCTTGTCTGCCTCCGCTTTATGCTTATATATTTATTGACAAATATTGCATTGCACCTCAGTATCTGATACACGTTCAAAAAATTGCCATGCAATACTAGTTCTTTTACGAGCTCTTGGGGCACGGGGAGGACGGGGAAGGAGATTAACCGATTCAGATCTAACATTAGCATTTCCTACTGTGGGTGTCTCACCAATATTTTCATCATCTTTATCTAATTAACCGCATCTATTTCATTTTCTTCTTCTATACCGTAATTTTTCTGAGCTTCTACATAATTCATATCGTGGGAACCTACACCTAAAGGTACGCTTACTTCTTCCTCAAAAGGTTGACTAAGCGGTGCTGGAGGCACACAAGTATATCTACTACTTGAAGTACCTCTACCGCTAGTAATTCATTTTTTACTACCACTACCGCTTCCGGGATAAAATTTTTTAACACCTTTAGTAGTGAGGTTTCTTAATATATCCATAATATAAATTAAACTAAAAAAATTTAAAATACACAAATATAATAAAATTAAATATTCAACAATTAACACACTAAATAAAAATTAAACGTAAGAGATGGAACGACAATACCAAATTTTGAAAGTATTCAAAGGTTGCGACTTTAGAAACATCCACTCGTACTTTATAATCGCAAAATTAAAAACTTAAAGTGAGCACTTTTGGAAATTAAATATATAGAATGTTTGAGAATTGAGAATTGAGATTTGAGAGAGAATAAGAATTGAGAGAATGAAAAATTGTGTGGAAAATGATTTGAAAGTGTAGGGTATTTATAGGATCTTTTTTGGGGTTAAAAAATATTTTTAAAAGTAATTTTTTTTTTTCTAATAAAAAATCACAAACTAGCCGTTTGGACCCAAAAACAGCTATATAGCCGTTGGGCCAACGACTAGTTTGGACTTTGGACCCAATAACCCACTTTGAAAAAAAAATCCGAGCTGGTTTCGGCCCAGACCGGGCTTGGTCCGGGCCGGTTAACCGTGCCCAACCAAAAAAATAAACTGGCCCGGAACCCGATACCCTACAACCCATGGGCTGACCGGGCCGGGTCAAACCGGGTTGGTTTTCTTAAATGGGCCGGGTCAACTCGACCCGTTTGACAGGCTTACCTTTATGTAATGTGCAGCAAGAAAGTGTCAACCACCTGTTCTTCCAATGTGACGATTCACTTTATGACAACTCCTTGCTTACTGAATTTCACGTGATTATTCACTTTCTTTAGACATTACATAGAAAGGAAAAGTAAACTATTGATGATGAACCTAACTTGGAAGAGTTAGTGGAAGTGCTAATTGATGAAGATGATAATGGAAAATTAACAAAGAGGAAAGAAGTAACTACATGTAATATCCTAAACTCTTGATTATGTTTTGAACCATTCTTTGAAGGCATATAGGTTTAAAATCGATCATTTCTAATTGAATATAAGGGTTAGGATCAATTTCCTAGTATAGTGAGTGCTTTGATGTGAATCGTGATCGTAAGAAATATCTATCGTAAATTTGAGTTGAGAGCATTTCGATCAATTGTGTTTTAGTAAACATTCTTATATGGGTCAACTTCAAATGATCGTATCTCCTAGAATATGAAGAATTTTGTGTCCCAAGACCCACCAAATGAAAGCTATTTGAGTCTTATTTCAACACCACCAACTATTCATAATACGAGTTCGGAGTAAAAAATTATGACCATTTTTATTAGGATCGAGAATCCCGGATAGTGCGGAATTAAATAAAGTAATCAATTAAAGACAATAACAACGATAAGTTGATAAGATAAAGGACACACAAATTTAACGTGGTTCGATCAATTTGACCTACGTCCACAACCAAAAGGAGTACTAAAAAAGTTGTAAAAAGAGACCTAAAATAAGAGACCTCAAAAGTAGATCGCAAATAAGAGACCTCATGAGGTCACTTATTCCCTCAATTTTTTAAATTTATTTTAAAATAAAGAGACCTCACGAAGTCGATAAATGCTAACAAAAATTGTGCGAAAATGAAAATAAAATGCAAAAAAAGTTAGCGCCAAATTATCAATAAAATTTTACATATTGCGACCTCATGAGGTCGCTATTATTTTACTAAATTAATATTTATTATTAAAAATAATTATTTATAATTATTTTATGAAGTAAAACAATATTTATTTACTTTTTAAAGTATATATTTTTATAATTGAAAAGCAGAAAAACGCAAAGAGCAGTATAGTTTTATAATTTCAAAGCAGAAAAATGCAGAAAAGTAGCTCCCTCTCTAAAATCCTAAACTCTCTCAAAACTCTTCTCTCTCAAATTCGAAACTCTTTCAAATCCACATCCGGCTCTTCCAGGTAAATTTGCAAACTTTAATTTTCTCTTATTTATGTATAAAATAGAATGAAATATATGGGTCCCCTTTAATTTCCTCAAAATGTGAAGATTGTTATGAATAATTGGGGATTTTGTTGTCTTGAACTGTGTATCTATGTTTTCCGTCTTTCTTGATTTTATTTTAGAACTGTGTTTCAGATTTATGCTTTTCGATCAAATAGTTGAGGGTTTATGCAATTTCAGAACTTATTTTTTTAATTCTTTGTTGTTTTTATTGATTTCATAATTCCCACCTGGTGGGAATATACTGGTTATGTTGTTGTTGTCGAGGCTATTGATTTTACACCTATTTCTTAATAAGCCCTTGGTTTTCTATAGTGCCATATTATCAATGATGGATCATGCAAATTCGAACGCTGAATAATAAATAGCTTTCACACTGCTACATATGATGAGATTGAATGAAATCGAAAAAGTTTGGGGTGAAATGATAAGAGCTATACTCCAAAATAAAACCTTTCTTATGCATCCATCTGCACTATATTAGCCATTTTTGTATGTATCAGATTCAAATATACCATTCTTGAATTTCTACTGTCAAAGTGATGTCAATTATGAATACATGTTTGATAAACCTTTACTTAATAAAACTAGGTTGCAGTGCCTAACTAGGAGCCTTTGGGAGCATCCCTTTCCATTTAATGAAAATTTATTTTGAGTGCCTAAAGTCCCCTTTACATAGAAATAGAGGTAGTAGTGTGTGTGTCACCAAATGTCCATCAGTTGCTCTCTACGTATAACTACTTTGTTCTATTATTCATTAACAATGTTGCTAGGAATTCTGGGGATATTATTATGTTGTCACCTAAAATTTAGGGTTTTAACCTTTAGATTCAAGGGAATAATGCAATTTGGAAAGATTCTCTTATAACTTTTTGTCTCTTTGATATTAGACAGTGTCTTTGCAATAGGAATAGATGAGTCAAAGTATCTTGATGCTTGTCTGCCTGGACAAAAGTTTCTACTTCGACTAATATTGCATTTTATCCATCAATGAACTTATTCAAAATATATGCCTCTTTTTAATGATGATGTTGCATATTTATTGTATTGGTGTGGGATGGAAGAAATGAAAGCTTGCAACCGGGGTTCTGTGCGATTAGAATGTGCCGCCAAGACTTAAAGGTAGTTTTACAGAGTGGTGATTAGACTGACATTGTTGTACTAAAACCAGAAAAAATAAAAACTTTAGTACTCGATAAAATACTTTGTCTTATATTACTTGTTTAATTTACTTTATACATCCTTAATAGATTATAAATAAGAGAAATAGTTTTACTACATTATTCATTGTCTCATTTTAATTACTATATATAGTTATGTGTATTATGATATTATCGCTCAATAACATTTATGTTTGGTATTTGATTTTTTTGTTTATTTAGTTTTGTGTTTTTTTCCCTTATAAATCTTACATTGCAAAATTCAATAAGTTTTTGCTTTTAATGAGCTCGTTACATTTGCTTATGTAAATTCTTGATTTGTTATAAAGTTTTCTTTCTTAATTTAGAGTTTAACAATTTTAATTATGTGATTTTGTATAGATGGATCGTATTTGGATGTATAATATGACTAATGTTAGCAGTATAGGGTTGATGCCTGAATTTCTAGCCGGTGTCGATGGTTTTATGGGCTATGCAATGGCACCGGAACCTTTTCAACTTGATGGCTTGGTTAAGTGCCCTTGTAGTAAATGTAAATTTAGGAATTATGAAAAACTTGATATTATTAAGTTTCATCTCTATCGAAATAGGTTTAAAGAAGATTTACAGTGTGGACTAGTCATGGAGAAGTTGATAATAGTTTTTTCAGATCTCAACACTATGTTGCTGGTGGAAGTTGTGGGGCGATGGAACCTGATGTCCAAAATTATAGAATGCACAACATTATTCGAGATGCGTATGGGATGCATTCTGGTTTTGAATCTGGTGATCATGTTGAAGAATCTCCCAATGATGAATCTAAACGTTTCTTTGAACAGTTGGAAGCTTGTAGTTGGCCTCTATACGACGGGAGTCCACACTCTCAACTGTCTATTGCTGTTAAGTTATTTAGTATCAAATCAGATTGGAATGTTCCTCAGGGGGCAATGGATGCTGTGATTGACCTTATGCATGAATTAGTTGACCCAAATCTAGAGATACCTGATAATTTCTACAAGGCAAAGAGGTTGGTATCAAAGTTAGTACTGTCGTCGATGAGAATCGATTGTTGTGAAAACGGCTGCATGTTATACTACAATTATGATATTGATCTAGAATCTTGTAAGTTTTGTCAAAGAACTCATTTAAAAAAATCCCCTAGTGAGAAGAAAGTTGCTGTGAAGGCGATGCATTACTTACCTCTTATACCAAGGCTAAAGTGGTTATGTGCATCAAATAGGTCAACTTCTCATATGAGATGGCATCATGAAAATAGAATACCACCTGGTGTTATGTGTCATCCATCTGATAGAGAGGCCTGGAAGCATTTTGATAGAAAATACCCAAAGTTTGTAGCCGAACCACGGAACATTAGATTGAGTTTATGTTCAGATAGATTCACTGTATACCCTATTTCTGCTGCACCATATTCTTGTTGGCCTGTATATTTGACACCATATAATCTTTCACCTGAGATGTGCATGACCAGTCCTTATATATTTCTCAATTGTATTATTCCTGGCCAGTGTAATCCAAAAATCATGATTGATGTATACTTTCAACCTTTGATTGATGATTTGAATCAATTGTAGATTGAAGGTGTTGAAACATTTGATGTGTCGCTTAAGCAAAATTTTAATTTGCTGTCTATCTTAATGTGGACTATTAGTGATTTTTCTGCTTACGGAATATTGTCTGGGTGGATGAAAGATGGCAAGCTAGTCTGTCCTTACTGTATGGAAAATACTAAATCATTCACTTTGAAACATGGCCAAAAAAATTACTGGTTTGATTGTCACCGTCGTTTTTTGCCCATGGATCATAAGTTTAGGAATATGAAAAATGCATTTAGAAAAAATACGGTTGATCGAGACTGTCCACCTCTAATCTATATGGGAGAACAAGTTTGGGAGAGGGTCCAACACTTTCCAAAGGTTATAGAAGAACAACCGTACAAATTTGATGGGTATGGTATTGCACATAATTGGACAAAACAAGGTATATTTTGGGAATTATCATATTGGAAGGATCATCTTCTTCTACATAACCTTGATCCCATGCATATTGAAAAAAAATTACTTAGATAATTTATTTAACACAGTAATGAATGTCAATGGCAAGACAAAAGACAATGTTAAAGCTAGAATGGACTTACCAGAATATTGTAGGCGAAAAGAGTTATGGCTCCAGGAGAAATCAAACAAAAGGGTCTTCAAGCCTAAAGGTAGCTATTCATTTACAATGGACCAAAAATGTAAGATATGTGAATGGGTTGAGCAGTTGAAAATACCTGGTGGTCATGCTTCAAATTTGGGGAAGCGTGTTGATATGGAGCACAGAAAGTTATTTGGTATGAAAAGTCATGTTTTCATGGAAACATTACTCCCCGTATCATTTAGTAGCTTGCCTAAAAGAATCTGGAAACCCATGATTGAAATTAGTTTATTTTTCAAAGACTTGTGTTCCAACACATTGGCAGAAGAGAACCTAGTTCGGATGGAATGAAATATTCCTGTAATTACGAATAAGCTAAAGAAGATTCTTCCACCTGGATTTTGGGATGTGATGGAACATCTTCCTATGCATCTTGTGCATGAAGCTCGTCTTTGAGGTCTGGTTCAATATCGATGTATGTATCTATTTGAGAGAAAACTATTGTAAATCATAATATATTCCTCTCCATTAATATTTTTTTTAAATTTTTATAATATAATATTATATAGGACTATTGTCAAGAATAAACGGAGTATCAAGCAACAACATAGAATTGAAGGCTCAATGTGCGAAGCATATCTTGCTAAGAAAACGACCAATTTCTGTTCGTATTACTTTGCAAGTGATGTTTCATGTTCACGAAGTAGGCCCAATCATCACGATGATGGTGGTGAGGTTTCTAGAGAGTCGTTATCAATCTTCAATCAACCTGGCGAAGATTCAAAAAATCATACACGGAGGCATCTTAGTTCAATGGAGTTTAAGTCTGCATCAATACATGTCTTGTTGAATTGCCCTCAAGTTAAACCATTTCTTGAGTAAGTTGTTATTATTTTGCATTACATATGCAATTAGAAGACAAAGCGACTGACTTAATTTTCATCCTATTTGACAGCTACTTTGTGTAGTTGTATGGCAATGATAAAGTGTTTGACTATTTTTCAACATGGTTTAAAGATTATATGAGTGTTGCAATATTTTCATAATGTCATAATTATTAGAAAGTTCATGTTTGATTAATGCTAATTTTCTACTCTCGATTATTTTTAGGTTTATGATACAAGAAATAATCAATTTGACCAATTTTTGAAGGATTTATCTTGGGGACCCATTAAGGTCTATTCTATGGAAAAGTATACAGTGAATGATTTTAAATTCAATACCTAAGAATGCTCCAAACATAAAAAAACTAATAATAGTAGAGTTTGAGTAAAAGGTGATGATGGAGATCAAAATGGTGTTGATTATTATGGGGTACTTAAGGAGATTTTAGAAATGGAGTATTCTGGTTGGCCAGAAAAAAAATTGTATTTTTTAGATGCAAATGGTTTGACCCTACCCCAAATAGAGGAACAAGGGGGATCAAACAATATAATATCATCGAAGTAAGGCACACAAGAGAGTATGGGGCATACGATCCTTTCATCATTGCACATAATGCTAAGCAAGTATATTATGCTCCTTATCCCTTGTGTCCAGATAAATCGGATTGGTGGGTTGTAATCAAAATCAAGCCTGTGGGTCGAGTGAAAGTTAAAAATGTATTAGAAGTTGCTTACCACGCTGATGAAATATTATGTGTTCACCAATCATTTGATGTTGACTTAGAAGATAATTTAGAGCATCCTGAACACATATTGAAAGAGGTTGATATAGAAGATGTAGAACTGGCAGTAAATGAAGAGATGGATGAATCAAATGAAGAAAATGTAACAGTTGATAAGGAAAATTGGTTAGAAGAGGAAAGAGGGTCAGAAGAGGAAGAATGGTTAGAAGAAGAAAGAGGGTCAGAAGAGGAGGATGACGACGAGGAGGAATGATAATTTGAAATAACACATCTGCATTTTTTTGTTTTTTCTTTGATTTAGTTTATTATTTTTCCCCCTAATTTGATCAATGTAGTTTTTGTTTACTCTATTTCTATTTATAGCTGAGAATTATTGGTTTGATTTAATGTTATTCTCATTTTAAAGCTTTGTTTGGAGTTCTTGAAGTGAAACTTGTTGGTTTAATCTCTTATTGGTATGTTTCTCAAAATATATTGGTGTGTCTACATCTAACTGTGCATTGATAGTTGTTTAGGTTTATTAATTTCTTTCATTGTTGTTACATGTGTTACACCATACGTATGTTATAGGTTTGGTTTTCCTCGCATACAGTTATATGGTAAAAATGTGTAAATTTATGGTATCTCTAAACTATGGTTTACTTGAAGATATTATATGAAATTTTTTGTGGATGGCAGGCGGTGATAAGGATAGGGGTACTGCTAATGCTCCCAAAAAGAAATTAAAGAAGGCAAGTATGATTAACAAGCGATCGACAGGTATACATATAAGATCAGACTCCACACCATCTCATTCGTCATGAGGTACACCACCAACATATACTCAACAACCCCCACATACGCCTACGATAAGCCCCACATCAGGTCATGCTACCTCACATGCATACAGTCAATTGCCTCGCGTGATGCAGCAACAGACATCTTATGCCTCACATACAGTTACTCTTAACCCTTGTAACTTACAACCTTCATCAGTATTTACTTCACAGATTGGGATATCAAGTCTTCCACTTCGAGGCAACATCTCTAAACTTGAAATTCCTACCATAGACCAGTCTATTACACATGGCCAGGTTCATCCATAAGATGGCATGAGGTACATGCGCAACAGACTCATCATAGAGCCTAACGACTATGGGTATGATTTTTACAAAATATATTCATTTTATGAATATCTCATAATTGTTTTAGCTTTAACCTATAAATGTTTAAATTTTGGAATACAGTTTTAATCCAGATGCTTCTGTGAGGATCCTTTCTCAAATCATTCAAGATATTTATAGGGGTGCTGTCACGAGTTGGGGCAAGATGCCAGACAATATCAGGAGCCAGATTCTTTTGGAATTCAGGGTATATTCATTTCTATGCTCTTCTTTTCCTTACTGATTTAACAAAACAAATCAAAAACAAAAGAAATTTATAGTGTGCATCTTCTTGTTACCTTCTCCATTTTGTGTCTAGTATATTATCCCCTTCCTGTTACCTTCTTTCTATGTTATCTCATCTATTAGTTTTTAGTTTATGATACATGTGGCAGAAATAAGGCTGCTAAAAGACATTGTTCTGCTGCGTGCCAGGATTACGTCTTTATTTGGGTGTGCTTACCTGTCTATTAATATAGTATGCCCTTTATAGTTTACATTGACTGTTAGTAATAATCGATGGCCTAACTGTTGTACTATTGTTATCGCTTATCTGGAAGAATGTAACTTTTTGTCTATGGAAAAGAAAACAACTTCGTCTTTTCTCTATAATATTAGTTATTATGTAATTTGGGGTTCCGAATTTGAAATTGTTTTCTTAACACAAATATATACAGATCAATATATATTGCAAATTACATATTTTTGCTCCACTAGCATTAGCAATACATGAGAAGAACAACTTGGACAAGACAATATATAGTGGTACATGATAAATGTGGAACAAAACAAGTTTTCAGTATTGCATCACTTGTTCTTTTAATCATCTTGCTGTAATTTCTTTTTGTATCATCTGAAGGACTGCTGAATTTCTTCCAGTGTTTTCCCTTTGGTTTCTGGAACCCAAAGCCTCACAAAAACCACCGTAAAAGTTGAGACTAGTGCATAGATAGCAAATGTTCCTGCCAAATTTATAGTCTCTCCACCTCTGCCTCTTGCCCCACCACTTCTTCCTCCACTTCCTCTTTTATAGTCGATGTCTGCATGATCTTAACTCCAGTACTCAGCCAGTTCCCATCCACTATTGTTCCCGAAAACAAACTCCCCACATAGCTAGTACTTCCCCAACTCGAAAGCCTTTGTAACGAAGTTTGCCTCTCGAACTGCTTACTGTAATTGCTTCCGCTACTCGATAACCTCTACAATGAATCTTTTCGATCAAATGTTTTCTCCTGTTTCTACTTTGGTGGTACCACGTAGCAGTTAATGAACTCATGTATAGGTACAACTTCAGGAATAACAGGTAGCAAAAGTTTATTTTCATCAGCTGTATCTGTATTGCAGTCTAATTTGATCTTCACGTGATTCTGTATTAATTTCCCTTTCTTATTTTTATTAGCCAACCAGTTCACAAAAGCTGCCAATTGCTTCTTATGAATTTTATTGTTATTAGTATCTTTAACATAATCACTTATGAGGTTGTTTTGATGTCACATAGACTTTACTTTCCTTTGAAAAAGATTTTTGATCTTCAATGTCACTACTACTAATCTTCTTCTTGTGATCATTAACAAACTTTGCAGATGCATTGAATTCGCAGTCAGGAAATTATCAAATGCTTCTGTAATTGTCAATAGTGTTAACAATCTACAGTGTGCAATGCTATGAGAAGAAACTAAGAAAATATGATAATTACGAATATAGAGCCCTATTGATGCCATGATCTTACCCCTTTCCATCCAATGTACTCGGCAATTTGACCACTAGAAATCTGATTGTGTGGTTTGGGATTATTTGTTAGCTTTGTTAAGTCTGATAACTTAAATCTCATCTGTTTTTGTTTTTTATAACTTTGAATCAACTTGTTCTTGCTTTATTTAATTCGAGGGTCTATTGGGAACAATATCTCTATGTTAATGAGGTAGGGGTAATTTATTTAAGTTTATCTTGACATTACAGAGAAAGTGTTTCATTAGATAATTAATTTATCTTAGTTTATCTTATCATTACAGAGAAAGTGTTTTTGGTGTCCAGAACATGAAGCCCAGATTAAAGCAAACTTTAAGTTAAAAGATGGGCGCACACTTACTGGCTTGCTATCAAAAGCTCAGGAAAAAAACAAGAGGTTGGTCTTTGAATTCGACTTATATTCTCTTTGCCTTAGCTATTGGTGCAAGTATTTATAATAGCAATCTGGATCTACATGCTTGATGGTTATATGTGGATTTCTAGCTTCCTACTGGAAGTTTGTTGTTCTTTTGGTTAATAGGTTTTGAATTGCTTTTTTAAGAGAACTTTCTGTTGGATAGTTGAATAGAGTTAGAATGTTATGTCATTATAGTACATCTCTTTCCTGGAAGTTTGTTAATCCTTGTTTAGTTATAGTAAATGAGAGTAATACCAGTATATTATCTCATCCAAAACAAGTGAAAAGAGTTCATTACTCTGGAAAAATTAGTTAACATCACAATGCTTATAATCTATCCAGCGCCAACCAATTTTACATTAATAGCAACTAGCAATTTTTTTCTTGTTGCCATTTCTTGTCGTTTTTGTACTTTCCTTCCTACCCACTTCAACTCCTTTTTTTAAATCCTATTCTTGTTGTTTCAGTTCTTGAAGTAAAAGCAAAAACAAAAGAGGTGACAAAAATAAAAACAAGAACATATAGAAAAACTAAGTGTAACATTGGGAGTTTTGGTAGTTGTTAGCATGGTGGGGTATGTTAAAATTTGAGGTTCTTGGTGTATGGAGATTTCAGATTTGATATTAAAAGAAAGGAAAATAAAGATAGAGAAGAAGAACAAGTGTTGTAGTTGACTTCAACAAATGAAAGTAAAAGTGATAAACTAATTAGTTTTGAGCTTTGAAGGAAAATTTTTCTAGGCTTACCTTTTCTTGGGATATTGTGTGTCTTTTGGTTAAACGGGTTACTGTTGTAATCATTCTTAACCAGTCCATTTCTCCCATTGATCTGCATTTAAGAGAAATAATTTTTGTTTGTACCACAAGAACAAAAATTTCATTCTTAAGTTATCTGCAGTAACCAAGGATTGGTAATACCTGTATGCACAGAGATGACTCATGCATGGAAAGGATTATCCACATTTGTTTCCCATTCTTTTGGCAACCTCGTGTCTTTTCTCGGCATGACCAATCGCCTTCTCTGATTTACCTCATCACGATTGCTCATATGAATTGCTAGGTCTCGTAAGACATCATGCTGAGACACCGATATCTCATAATAACTTGTATACATGTCTCCAACGCTGCCACACGAACAACACATTGATTTTTTCCATAAAGAAAATCATATTCTAACAAAAATTAAAAGGTTGTTCGAGGAGATTTGAATCCACCGCTTACCATGCAACTTTGACTAGATTTAGGAGATTGTTGTCTGAAAGGTCAAGAAGAATGTAAAAAGCCTTTTCCTCGTACAATGTCATGAAGTTCCACCCACATGTTAATTAGAACATCAAGAGGAATCCTTTTGTCTTCTGGGAAAGCACCCAAGTCCAGGAAATACTCTTTCACCTTCTCAGGCAAATAGGTGATACTCAATTTCATTCTCTCAAGCAACTGCAGTTCATGAGACTTGCAGACAGGTTGACTTCATGATAATCTGTTTTTTCCGCTTGTCCAGAACATCTCAGGCTTTCCTTTTTATAAAGATCCAATGACCTTAAGAGCCAAAGGAAGTCCTTCACATTCATCCACAACCTAAAAGTCCTAGTAGTAATGCTCGTAGTATAAACTCTACTTGCCACTCATTAGTTAGAGAACTACATGTCTTTTTTTCTCTGTGTTGATTTACTTATTTCTTTACTTTACATAGACTAAAATGTTTCTGTCTATGGGAAATTTAGTTGTCGTCCTTGAATTCTTGTTTTTCTTGGTATTTATTAAAATAAAAAAGCTCCACTTGAGCCCGGGGTCTTTCAAAAATAGCTTCTCTACCTCCACGAGGTAGTGTTAAGGTCTGCCATCTGCGTACACTTTACCCTCCCTAGACACCACTTGTGGGATTTCATTGTTGTTATTGGTCCTTATTAAAATGGATATTTTGGTTTCTTGGTTTTGTTCTCTTCATTTTCGTTTGCTTTTGCTCTCTTGGTTCTTGAATTTTGGTTTTCTTGGTAATTATGAAAAGGGTAGTTGTTTAAGCAACAGACTATCAGACTAATAACTGGGTTGCTCAGACTTATTAGTTTGTAAGTAGCAACTTTGTTTGTTGGTTCCCCTTCATTCTGTTTAAACAACAGACATAATTAGATATTAATTACATAGGGAGTTTTCTAGTCATTTTGTGTTTTTTGAGCTGGTACGAATACTGTTTTGTTTCTTTTTGAAAAATGAAATCTAAGACAACTACCGTAATCATTATTTCATAGCAATTAAAATTAAATTAATTTTGTTTGTAGGAACAGGAATTTGGGAGGCCAATAACTCAGGTTGAGGCATTCAAGGCTACACACACAAGGAAGAAGAAAACTCCTGAAGATCCTGATGTTTGGGTTGAGCCACGAGCTCAACTGACCTATGTAAGCTTCTATTTCTAGTAGTTATTACTTTATTTTCTAAATTTATATTTTTATATTATTATCATTAAATTCAGAATCGATATCTGCAATGCATAGAAGATTTTCGCCAAACTCTGTCAGAAGATAGGCGAGAGCTACCACTTAGCCAAGAGAAGAATGAGAGAATATGGTTAAATGTGGTTGGTGGCACGAGTAGGTATGGATATGCTTATGAATTGCCTGAACGAACCTTCCGTGAATTTCATTCGGAACTAGAAGGCCTCGGTAGTTTCCCAGATGATGATTCAAGGGAGACGATTTTGGCTTTGAAATAGCAAATAGCTGAGCTATCTAGCGAAGCTAAGGCCTCAAAGGCTAGGGAAAGGCAAAGAGATATACAGTATGCAGGAATGAAGGCCCAATTCGATGCATTACTTACCTCGGGAGGGATTCTCCCTTATCCCGGTGATGTCGTGCGCCCTCCTTGACCTCCACAGTCTCTACCTATTTCACATGGAGTATATGGTCAACACAGAGATGTGACTGAGGATCCCAGCAGTGATGAAGATGATGAGGATTACTATGTGAACAATACATCGCCGCGTTGTTAAAGTTGAGTGTTGTCTAGATAATCCTAACTATATATTGTATGGTGGTTTACTTGAATTCTTAGGTGTTTTTGAGTGCATTAAAACTTTAAAGTAGTATGAACAATAGTATTGTTAAATAACTTATGACTTTTATGTTTTGTTCATTCAATTTCAAGGTATTTAAATTTTATTTTCATTTTGTGGTTATTAGATTATATTTACTTGTGTTTGTTGTAGTTTGATTGATTGGTGGGAGTTCTTGGAGCTCAATTTAATTGATTATATTGTATATATTATTGAATTGAATTAAAATGATAGGTATTTGTAAAAGCTATTGTTTTGCAAAAAGAGACATCATGAGGTTGCTATTTCGCATTTTCATGATTTCGCAAATGAACCAAAGAGACTTAATGAGGTCTCTTTTTCATGACTTCATTTTCTACATGCTCAAATAACACAATCCAAGAATTTCTCAATCCGGTAAAATAAATAACACATAACAATAAGTACATGTCAACAATCCACTTTAACCAATCTGAAACAAATGAATAAATGCAATGCGATGCAATGTAATGCAATGCATATATTGTGTATACACCTACCGAGCAATGACTTCGAGGTCAAGACCCATGGGGGACTCACAAGGTCCATGCACTGTGTAGGCATGCACTCGAATCCTAATTAATATATCGTGCAGGCGTGCACTCTGATCCTAATAAATATATTGTGCAAGCGTGTACTCTGATCCCAATATATATATTGTGCAGCTGTTCACTCCGATCCCAATAAATATACTGTGCAGGCGTGCACACCGATCATAATAAATATATATATAATATTGTGCAGGCGTACACTCTGATCTCATATGAAATGCAATACATGATGTGCAGGCGTGCAACTTCGATCCCAAATCAATAATAAAATCAACCAAAGCACTTCGTGTCTCAAGTCAGATCAGATATCAATTTTAAAGTCAACTCAACTTATCAAGTAAGAGTATTCTCATTATTTAGCTTGTTTAATAATTATTTTACCATAACCAATCAGTCCCTCGGGCTAGAAAATAAGGAAAAACAGTTTAAACATACAATTAACTTATTTTATCCCCTCAAACAACACCGGTACTCGCATAAATGCTTGACACAATCATCTATACGGGACCCCCAATTTCCATTACTCCAGTTACACATAACTAACAAATATTCAAATAAACACATTGAAAAAGAGTCTAAGAAAATCTCAACTTGCCTTAAAAGAAGATCCACGAAGTAACTCAAAAATTGGAAGAGTCAGATAGAAGCTTTTCCCTTTTTAAGTGTCTCCGGGTGAACCCAATCTATTCAAATACATAATTCTCATGAGAATACGACTCTAATAACACCCAATTTATAAATTCTTACTCTAATAATCTCACACCTATATCTAAATTGGTCAAAACATGACCGACCGTAGTCTGAGATCTAAATTTAAGGATTCAATAAATACCAGGAACCACAGGACTACTATTTTATGTACAGAAACTCACTTATACCCTTACCACTTAGTCATTATAAACCAAATAAACCAAATGATAAATTAGCATTGTTTAATTAAAATTCGTACCCACCCATAGTTATTTGCCCGTGATAATCTGCCAAAAGCAGTAGTAATTATAGTACTAAATTCTTAACATACGGACCCTTACTTTGCCATTTTTTAATCATTAAAGCTAATGATTGTCATCATTATTTTCCACTATCTACCTTTCAATGATTGAAAAGTATTGCAAAATCATTAACACCAAATTAACCCATGCCTTAAGCCACCGTCTACTCCCCTCACGCTACTACCCAACAAAGTAGTAGAGAATTTACTCAAAGTTTCTAACCCGAAGATGTCGAGAACCCTTTTCACAACCACGAATGGAAAAAAATGGTACTGCTAAATACCGTGCTCCTCTTGTGATTATCTAATTTTTTTATTATTATTATTATCATTATACTATCAACCCTTCTTATTTAAATTTTATTCATATACATAGGTCTCAAGACTTAAGAAAATATCAGTTTGGCCCATTACTAAAAAAAATAATGTTTAAAAATTACGAGGTTGGTTAAAACAGGTTAAATTTATAAAATAAATTTGTAGGGTCGTTACATCATCGACCACTAAAACAAACGTTCGTCCTCGAACATAAAGAGAAAGAAGGTACCTTGGCTATCAAAGAGGTGAGGCTATCTACTCTGTATGTCGGACTCAACCTCCCAAGTGGCTTCCTCTATGGGACGATGCCTTCATTGTACCTTCACCGATGCTATGTCCTTTGACCTCAAATTTCTAACCCGTCTATCGAGAATAACTATAGGCTCCTCCTCAAAAGTCAAATTTTTGTCCAAACTCACTGAGTCCCACTGAATCACATGCGAATCATCTTGATGGTACCTCTTCAACATAGAAACAAGAAAAACTAGATGTGCAGTTGAAAGACCCAGTGGTAAATCCAACTCATAAGCAACTAGATCGACACGCCGAAGAATCTCAAAAGGGACAATAAACCTTTCTTCCCAAACCTCATCACACTCTTCATGGGTAGTACCTTCAATAAAACTCGCTTACCCTGAATAACTCCAAGTCACAGACTCTGCTGTCAGCATAACTCTTCTGTCTACTCTATACCGCCAAGAGTTGATCTTGGATCAATCTCACTCGGCTCATGGAATCTTTCAACAAATCAGTACCCCAAGGTCTAACCTTAAAAAAATCAAACCATCCGACTGGGGACCTACACTTCCTACCATACAAAGCCTCGAACAGAGTCATTTGAATACTAGAGTGGTAGCTATTATTATAAGAAAACTCCACTAAGGGCAAAAATTGATCCTAATGACCCCTAAAATCCAGCACACAAGCTCGCAATATGTCTTCTAACACCTGAATAGTCCGCTCTGATTGGCCATCAGTTTGGGGATGGAATGTGATACTCATATCCAACTGAGTACCCAACTTTCGCTGCAAAGTACGCCAAAAGTTTGAAGTGAACTGAGTAACTCTAGCCGAAATAATGGAAATAGGCACGCCATGCAATGAACTATCTCACGAATGTAAATCTTAGCTAATTTCTCTGTATTATAACTCATTATCACAGGCACAAAATGGGATGATTTGGTCAACTATCCACAATCACCCAAACAATCAAACTTCCCCAAGGTCTGAGGCAACCCAACTACAAAATCCATAGTGATATGCTCCCACTTCCACTCAGGAATGGGTATCCTCTGAAGCAAACCACCTGGTCTTCTGTGCACATATTTCACCTGCTGGCAATTCAAACACTTAGCCACAAACTCTGCAACATCTCTCTTCATCCCACACCACCATTAATGTTGTTTAAGGTCATGTTACATCTTCACCACACCTGGATGAATAGAATAGCGCGAACAATGAGCCTTATCCATAATAGATCTAGTCAAATCACCTACTCTAGGAACACAAATTCACCCCTTAACCCTCAAAGCACCCTCCTGATCTAAAATCTCCTCCTTAGCCTCACTTCGCATCACTTTATCCCTGATAATACACAACTTTTCATCCTCAAACTGATGATTTCAAATTTTCTCTATCAATAAGGACCTCACCTCTACATATGCCAAAACTCTACCCGACTCAAAAATATCAAGACGCACAAAACTATTAGCCAATCGTTGAACCTCCTTAGCTAATGGTCGCACCTCCACACATAATAATACAAGACTACCCATACTAACTACCTTTCTACTCAAGGCTTCTGCCACTACATTGTCCTTGCTCGGATGATACAGGATAGTCATATCATAATCTTTCAACAACTGCATCCATCTACGCTGCCTCAAATTCATCTTCTTCTGTTTGAAGATATACTGAAGGCTGCGATGATCAGTGCATACCTCACAATGAACTCCATCCAAATAGTGCCACCACAACTTCAATACAAATACAACTGCTAGTAACTCTAAATTATGAGTAGGATAATTCCTCTCATATGGCTTTAACTGTCTCGAAGCATACGTTATCACCTTATTTTTCTACATCAACACACCATCCAAACCAATATTAGAAGCCTCACAAAACACAATGAAACCCTCACCTTCAATAGTTAGGGTCAATATAGGATTTGAATTCAATAAAGTCTCGAGCTTTTGAAAGATCTCGTCGCACTTATTTGACCACTGAAAAGCCACATTCTTTTGAGTCAATTGAGTCATAGGAGCTGCAATAGAAGAGAAACCCTGCACAAATCATTTATAATAGCCTGCCAACCCAATAAAACTCCAAATATTTGAAGTTGAAGTACAACGGGACCAATTTCTAACTGCTTCAACCTTGGCCGGATCAACCATAATACCATTCTTGGACACCACGTGTCCCAAAAATACCATAGAACTGAGCCAAAATTCACACTTTGAAATCTTGGCATATAACTTCTCATCCCTCAACCTCTGGAGTACGATCCGTAAATGTTTTACATGATCTGCCTTGCTCTAAGAATACATCAAAATGTCATCGATGAACACAATCACAAAAGAATCAAGATAAGGCCGAAACACCCTGTTCATTAACTCCATAAATGTTTCTTGGGCATTAGTTAAGCCAAAGAACATAACTAAGAACTCATAGTGGTCGTATCTAGTTCGAAAAACAGTCTTAGGAATGTCCGAAGCTCGAATCATCAACTGATGATACCCTGATCTCAAGTCAATCTTTAAAAACATAAAAACACCCCGAAGCTGATCAAATAAGTCATCAATATACATTAGAGAATACTTATTCTTGATTGTCCCTTGTTCAACCGCTGAAATCAATGCACATCCTCATAGACCCATCTTTCTTCTTCACAAATAACACTGGAGATCCCCAAGGTGATACACTTAGTCGAATAAACCCCTTACTTAACAAGTCTTGAAGTTGATCTTTCAATTCTTTCAGCTCAGCTTGCGCCATCCTATAAGGAGGAATAGAAATGGGCTTAGTGCCCAGCTCCAGATCAATACCGAAATCAATATCTCTATTAGGAGGAACACCTGGAAGATCAATAGGAAATACATCTACAAACTCTCTAACCACCTTGACTGACTCTAAAGAAGGTGTCTCGGTACCAGTATCGCGAACATCTATAATATATTAAAAGTGTGAAGACCCTTAGAAAAGTGATTTGAACTTTTTGCCCTTCATTAAAAGACACTACAATAGACAAAATCATTTTTTCATAGTTTTTCTTCAATTTATAATATTGAATATTAACTATAATAAATATATAAAAGAATTAAATAAAGAAGATTTTCTACTTTTAGTTGAATTCCTAAATTTAGTTTTATATAAGGTAAAGTTCTAAATATTCTAAAATTTTTGGTAAAACTATTATACATAAAACAGGTTAAGATTCCTCTTAACCTAAAAGAAGAAGCAAAAAAGCTTTCTTGTAAAAATTAAATTCACACGTGATTTTTTCAATTAAAAAATGGTAAGTGAACTTTTCCAAAAAAAAAGAGTTTTTTTTTTAGGTAAGACCTTTATTCTTTTTTTATAATATTTTAATTTAGGAGTCATTACATTTTTTTCCTTTTTCATTTTTAAAATTTCTTTTCTAGGTTATACAGATATCTTATTTGAGTAATAAAACTTTTTGACTGTAACTTTGTTATTGGGTAACTTTATGGTTTCTGGATTTCAAATTTCTATTTATATTAAGTTTTGATTTTATTGATCATAATTAAAAAATCATCCTTTTATATTTGTAAATAGTTTTGTTATTGGATCTCTAATATAATGTATTGGTTTAATTTTCAGGTTTTGAATTTTCTTTTGTATTACGTTGTTTTTATTAACCAAGAATAACACAACATCTTTTCATATTTGTATGTAATTTTTTTATTGAATCTACAATGCCACTTTGTTGTTTCTAGGTTTTAAATTTTTCTTTCTATGACATTGGGTTTATTGATCATGAATAACAAACTTTTGTTATTGAGTAACTTTGTGGTTTCTACTCAAATAATAAGTTCATAATTTTTTTGTGTAAAAGCTAGGTTTAGTTGTATTGTTTTGATATTTATATTATCGTATTATTTTGTTGTAGTTTACAGATGGTAGATAAATATCGGTCGGCTTTGAAATTTTTTTTAGGTAAAGATTAAGTTTAATTGTATTGTTTTGATATCTCTACTTTATTTTTTTTTGTATGTATAAAGATTAGATTTTGTTGTGTTGTTATGATATCTCTATTGTTGTATTATTTTGTTATAGTTTACAGGTGGTAGATGAATGTCGATCGAGTTTGAGGAAATTTCTTTTGCAAAGGTTAGGTTTAATTGTATTATTTTGATATCTCTATTATCATATTGTTTTGTTATAGTTTACAGGTGTTGGATAAATTTTAATTGACTTTGAGATTTTTTTTTGCTAAATGTTAGGTTTAATTAAATAATTTCTTTCATCTTTACATGTTCAAAAGATGTTAAATCTAATTATTATGTTCTTCTTTATTATTTAGACAAATATTCTATTTAGTGTAACGTTTGAACTCATTAAAGTGAGGTACACGCGCGAGGCGCGTAGTCCTAAACTAGTAAGCCGAATACTATAGACAACCATTCTCAACTAACCGCTGAGTCTAAATAAATGAAATCACCGTTTTAGGATATGAACTCCAAACACCGATCCACTTTAATCTAGGACGATCAGGCATGGCTAAAGTAACTGTCTTCGCATGACAATCCAAGATAGCATGATAAGGAGAAAGTCAATCCATGCCTAAAATTACATCAAAGTCCACCATATCCAGGATAATCAAATCTACCCAGGTATCACACCCCAAAATAAAAACAATACAGGATCAGTATACCCGATCCACTACTAAGGAATCACCTATTGGAGTAGAAACACGAATAGGCACAACCATAGACTCACAACTCATATCAAATTTGGAAGCGAAGTATACACACACATAGGATAAAGTAGAACAAGGATCAAATAATATCGACGTAGGTCGATGACAAACAGACACAATACCGATAATGACTGCATCAGAAGACTTCGCGTCGGGCTTTCCTGGAAAGGCATAACAGTGAGCTCTGTCATCTATAGGTTGAGTCACTCATCTACTACTTCTCCTACCAGATGGTGGTGCACCTCTACCTCCCTGAGATCTGTATCTACCCCTAACAGGGGCGTTGTTGCTCTAATAGGGGCCTGATAACTCTATTGTGGACACCTCTGTCTTTATGCTGGACAATCTCTCCGAAGATGACCCTGACTACCACACTCATAACAAAACTTAGGAGACACTAGTTGTCGAGAAGTACTTGAATATCCAATATGGACACCACGACCTGAAAACTGTTGAGATAAACCTGTGAAGCCTATCCCAAACCATAAGCACTCCGACTTGAATATCCGCCCTTTGCTATCTGCATCGCTGCCTGAACTGGCCTACCATACCGAGGGAAAAAATCTCTGCTGAAAAAACCCTACCTCCAAATGAGGTACCACAAAATTGACCTGAAGTGAGGGACCTCTTGTCCCTCAGATCCCCATACTTCTCATGATGCATCAACTCAAACTCCTTTCCCGATTCAACTACCCTATGAAGATAAGCCCCAGATTGGGCTATAGAAAACACGACCTCTTTTATCCTAAGTGTCAAACCCCTCATAAACCTCCTGATCATCTCGGTCTTGTCTGGCAAGATCACCATAACATAACGAGCTAAGGGATAAAATAGTCTCCCATACTCAGCCACAGAAATACCCTCTTGCATTAAATTCTCAAACTAGTGCCTACGCTCCTCCCTCAAGCTATGAGAAATGAATCTATCAAGGAAGGCCTGTGCAAATATAGCCCAAGTCATCGGTGGAGAACCTACTGGCTTAGTGTCTATATAAGAGTGCCACCACTGCTTGGCAGGACCATGCATCTATAAAGCAGTATAAGTAACCCCATGGGAGTCAACCAATCCCACACTCTGGAGTCTCTCATGGAAATTGACGAGAAACTCGTAAGCATCCTTACGCAGATCACCCTGAAACTATAGTGGATCCATTTTCCAAAACCTCTCAATTCGTTGCTGCTCCTCATCAGACAGTTATACCATACCTCTACCAGTAGCTCCAACCCCTGATAATGGCATACCATCATACCTCGGTGTTGGCTGAACCACTAGACCTTGATAGATCAGAAAAGGCTGTTGATCTGGGGTCTTCACCCCCACCCTAACATGTGAATCCTGCGGAGTATCAAGTGATCTACCTCCCTGAACTATAGTCTCCAAAACACCCAACATTTTATCCAAGGTATTCTAAAGATGTGATGTAACAACAAACCCTGGTGGTGCCTGACTTTAGCCCATATCATCAGCTGGAACCTGTACACCATCATCACTTCCTTAAACTCAACCTCGAGAGACCCTGCCCTACTAGAAATCTGAGCAAATCCTCGATCTCTCTCTCTACCACGACCTCTGCCCCTATCGTGTCTTCTACCCCATCCAGGTACCCCCTCTCGAACAATCGGCTCCGGGGATGGTGGGGGATTCTGACCACAATCCTGAGGTATACGAGTCCTCACTATCTTTGATAGAATAAGATAATAATTTCAGTATTTAAAGTTAAAAGATCAATACTGCACGATAAGAGAGAGAATAAAATGAATGTTTCCTAAAGTCCTATATCCTCTCAAAAATAAGTAACAAATGTCTCTGCACTGATCCGTGAGACCAATAACCCTTGGGATCTAATACCCTCTGTCACGACCCAAATTTGGGACCGTGGTGGCACCTATTCCACCCCCTTGATAGGTAAGCCAAATACCCAATTCCAAGAATACATCACAAACTCATAGAAGCGAAAAAAATAAGAACATAACCAATCCCAAATAGTCTCATAAATCGATTAACAGTTTAGTAAAATCAAAATAATCCATAATCCCAGGTTTGGAAGTCATTAATATAAGCCACTGAATACAGAACCAAAAGAAAGCTTGAGTCTTTCAAATTGCGGAAAATGCATAACGACAAGGCTGAAGAAGATTTCAATAGTTTCTAAAGCTAGTAGTAGCTACCTCGAATCTCCAATGATGCTAGCAAAGAAGGAGCCATAGGGATCAATATTCGGAGGTCTTTGGATCTGTACCTACATGTAGGGTGCAGAAAAAGCAAGAGTAAGTACGGAACCACGTGTACTCAACAAGCATCATCGACCAACCCTAATTCAAAGTGGTGACGAGTGACACCACGTAAATTATCAAAAAAACAAACATACAACCTGCACTAAGGAAAACCACCTTAATCTAACTGAATAGTCAAGTTTAACAGTCATAAGAATATCATAAAATAATCCAAGAGTTTCTCAATTCGGTAAAATAAATAACACATATACAATAAGTACATGTCAACAATCCACTTTAACCAATCTGAACCAAATGAATCAATATAATGTGATGCAATGCAATGCGATGCATATATTGTGTACACACCTACCGAGCAATGACTTCGAGGTCAGGACCCATGGGGGACTTACAAGGTCCATGTATTGTGCAGGCGTGCACTCCAATCTAATAAATATATTGTACAGACGTGCACTCCAATCTCAATATATATATTGTCTAGGCGTGCACTCCGATCCCAATAAATATACTGTGCAAGTGTGTACTCCGATCCCAATAAATATATATAATATTGTGCAGGCGTGCACTCTGATCCCATATGAAATGTAATGTATGATGTGCAGGCATGCAAATCCGATCCCAAATCAACAATAAAATCAACCAATGCACTTCGTGTCTCAAGTCAGATCAGACATCGATTTTAAAGTCAACTCAACTTATCAAGTAAGAGTATTCTCATTATCTAGCTTATTCAATAATTTTTTTACCATAACCAATCAATCCATTGGGCTATCAAATAAGGAAACAGTTCAAACATACAATTAACTTATTTTATCCCCTCAAACAACACCGGCATCCGCATAGATGCTTGTCACAATCATCTATACGAGACCCCCAATTCCCATTACTCCCGTTACACACAACTAATAAATATTCAAATAAGCACTTTGAAAAAGAGTCTAAGAAAACCTCAACTTTCCTAATAAGAAGATCCACGAAGTAACTCAAAAATTGGAAGAGTCAGATAGAATTTTTTTTCTTTTTAATCATCTCCGGGTGAACCCAATCTATTCAAATACATATTTCTCATGAGAATACGACTCTAATAACACCCAATTTATAAATTCTTACTCTAATAATCTCACACCTATATCTAAATTGGTCAAAACATGACCGGCCGTAGTCTGAGATCTAAATTTAAGGATTCAATAAATACCAGGAACCACAGGACTACTATTTTATGTACAGAAACTCACTTATACCCTTACCACTTAGTCATTATAAACCAAATAAACCAAATGAGCAATTAGCATTGTTTAATTAAAATCCGTGCACACCCATTAACTCAAACTGTTGGGGAACAAAAACAATAATAGTTGATTATTAAATAAATACTACTGCAATATTTTTTAAGAGATATATTAATTATACTTGAGTCGTGCTAGGCACTGTCCTAAGAAACTATTTTAGCAGTGTGAAATGTTTTCTCAAGATTAAACAAGCACTTTCCTAATTAATTAAAGGATACAGGAATCAACAAATTATTAATACAAATCTCAGCAAGTTAAACTATAGGTTTACTAAAATGATAACTAAATTATTAAAGAGAAAAATTATAGAGAAAATTTAGAATGTTAAGGATTTCTGTAAGGATTGAAGGAGTATTTATAGGTAAGACTTAGCTTCTCAAGTACACCTCTTGATGGCTTCCAAAGTAAGCTTTCTCAAGTATATCTCTTGATGGCTTGTAGAGTAAGCCTTCTCAAGTATATCTCCTGTGGCTTTCAGAGTAAGCTTTCTCAAGTATATCTCTTGATAGCTTCTAGAGAAAGTTTTTCCAAGTTCAACTTTTGATGGCTTCTAAAATACATTTAAAAATATAGCTTTTTCCAATACACTTCAAATGTAAATTATTTTGAAATAACTAAATAATTTTCCTACAATCCCCACATTATTTCAAAATAATTTATAGAAAAGGAATTTTAACTTGCTGGATTTGCATAGACAAAATGCAGTAGGTTTGGTGTCTTCTGGACAATGAGCCAAACTTAGACCAATAAAATTTAACATATAGAATTACCGGTGAAATATAATATTTCTATGAACCGAATAATTCTTGTTGTAAGCCAGAGATTTTACCAATCGCATTTTGATCAAAATTTTGTTGTTCAATGCAGTTTTGCACCAATAGGCCATGCGCGCGCCTAGTATTCATGAGAGCTCTAGAGACTAAGGCCAAAAGTCTCATAGGAACGACCTCATTCTACTTCTCATATAGGTGAATTCATCAAGTGTACACTGCTTTAAATACACCATCCATAAAGACTATGAATTTATTAAGAGTTAATAACTCATCCCTTTATTTTATTAGCAGTTCAAGCACTTTCAATAAGTGCGCAGAGTCAATATCGACTTGTTATTACCCATATGAACCTACTTCATCGGATCTCTATTCACATAGGTTGGGTTACCATCTTTATTGACAATCATATTGGTCTTAACCCTATCTCTTTTGATGTTTGAAGAATTAATTTTCTTCTCACGGATTTAGTTAGTGAATCGGCCGAATTCAGTTCTGACTTCACATGATTAATGAAAATTATTCCATCTTTCAGCAATCGCTTAATAACATCATGCCTCAATTTCATATGTTTGCTCTTACAACTGTAAGATTTATTCTTCGCAATAGCAATTGCGGCTTGACAATCACAGTGTATATACATAGGAGGCATCAGATCATCGCTTTTTAAAGGGATATTAGACAACAGATCATCCTTTTTTAAAGGGCTATGAGGCAACAAAACATTCTTTTTCAAAGGTCTATGAGGCAACAGATCATCTTTTTTAAAAGGAATATTCGCTAAGAAATTTCTTAGCCATTCAGCCTTAGTACCAACTAACTCTAGAGCCACAAACTCTAATTCCATAGTTGATCTTGTAATGATCATCAGCTTAGCTGATCTCTATGATACTGCACCACCACTAAGGGTGAACACATAACCACTAGTGGATTTTATCTCCTCTGAATTAGAGATCCAATTTGCATCACAATACCCTTCTAAAGTTGAAGGAAATCCACTATACGAGATACCAAAATTAATAGTTTCTCTCAAATATTTCATTTAGTCGCATTAATGCAGACCAATGCTCATTATTGGGATTATGAGTATATCTACTCAGTCTACACACAGCAAGGCTATATCAGGCCTAGTAAAATTCATTAAATGCATCAAACTCCTAATGATCTGCGCATACTTAGACTAAGCAACTGGGTCACCATTATTTCTTTTCAATTTAGAATTATCGCCATAAGGAGTGGCTACAGGAATTATCTCCCAATATTCAAATTTCTTAAGAAGTCTTTTCATATAATGTTCTTGTGACAACGTTATACCATCTTCACTCCTTATAACTTTAATTCCTATTATCATATTCACTTCACCCAGATCTTTCATATCAAGTTAGTAGACAGAAATAATTTAGTATGCACCACAATATTTAAACATATATCAAATATAAGCATGTCATCAACATATACACAAATTATCACATAATCATTGTCTATTACTTTTGTATAAACACATTTATCCACCTCAATAGAAGAAAATCCATCTTATATTAGGACTTGATTAAATTTCTCATGCCACTGTTTAGGAGCTTGTTTAAGGCCATAATGAGATTTAATTAATTTACAAATTTTATTTTCTTTTCCAGAAATTACACATCCTTCAGGTTGAACCATATAAATTTCTTCTTCTAAATCGCCGTTTAAGAAAACTATTTTTTATTCATTTGATGGATAAACAACTTATGAATTGATGCTAAAGCAATTAATATTCGAATAGAAGCAATTCTTGTTACTGGTGCAAATGTATCAAAATAATGAATATTTTATTTTTGTAAAAATCCTTTAGCTACTAACCGAGCTTTATATTTATCTATAGATCCATCAGTATTAAGTTTTCTTTTGAAAATCCATTTACAACCAATCGGTTTTGCACCAGGGTGTAAATCAGTTCAAACCCATGTGTTATTTTTCATGATTGAATCAAGTTCAATTCTTATTGCCTCTTTCCAAAATTTAGCATCATAAGAAGATATAGCTTCAAAATAATTTGATGGTTCATTATCAACAAGAAAAGTTTGAAAATCATTTCCATAAGAAAAATATTCTTTTCTAGGCCTTTTACTCCTTCTCAGTTTCTCAATATTAGAGGTAGATTCATTTTCTCTTTCAACAAGACTATGAGAGAATTTATCACATAGTGAAAAAATATGTTCAAAGAACTCAGCATTCTTTGTCTCGATTATAGTATTACTATCAAGTACATCACATTTCAAGACAAGAAATCTGTATGCAGCACTATGTTCAGCATATCCAATAAGCATGCAATCAACAGTTTTAGAACCTATTTTTCTTTTTTCAGGTTCAGGAAGAAGAACTTTCGCAAGGCAATCCCACACTTTTAAATTAGGCTTATAACCTTTCCACAATTCATAAGGAGTTTTTCCAGTTCTTTTATGAGGAATTCTATTTTGTAAATGACATGCAGATAAAATAGTTTCACCCCACGAATTATCAGGTGCACAAGAGCTAATTAGCATAGAATTCATCATTTATTTTAATGTTCTATGTTTTCTCTCAGTTACACCATTAGACTCAGGAGTATAAGGCTGAGTTACTTCATGAATATATAATACCTTCTTTTTCACAAAAAGCATTCAAAGATACATATTCTCCACCTCTTTCAGATCTAATTCTCTTGATTTCTCTACTAAGCTGATTTTCAATTTCAGATTTATAAGACACAAAAGCATCAAATACATCATCTTTGTTTCTAAGCAAATACAACTTAGTAAATTTGAAAAAATCATCAATAAAGGTCACATAATATCTTTTACCACCTCTTGTCATAGTTTGTTTTAAATCATCCAAATCAGTGTGAATCAAAGATAACAGTTCAGTTTCTCTATCAACTGAAAAACATGACTTTTTCGTGATTTTAGCTTCAGCACATATTTCACATTTATCAAAATTACTTGAATCTAAACCAGATATTAGACCAAGTGAATGCATATTCTTTATATATTTAATATTAATATGTCCTAATCTAGCATGCCATAAAGAAATAGATTCAATCACTTTAGCAGAAGCTGATGTATTATTATTGATAATATTAAGTACATAAAGTCTATGGTTACAATAGCCTTTTCCCACAAATACATCATTTTTTGTCAAAATAATCTTATTAGATTCAACAAACACTTTCATTCCAGCTTTATCCAGCAAAGCCACAGAAATCAGGTTTGCTTGCATTGTAGGAACATGTAGCACATCCATTAGGGTTAAAGTTTTTCCCGAAGTGAGTTTTAGGAGTACTTTATCGTTGCCCAAGACTTTAGGAGTTCTTGAGTATCCAAGGTAGACTACTTCACTGTCATCTCCTATTGATGTATAGGAGGCAAATGCTTCTTGATTTGTACAAATGTGTTGAGTAGCTCCAGAGTCTGCCGCCCATTCTTTTATATGTGCCACCATATTTACTTCAGAAATAACAGCTGCAATTATTTCATCTCCTTCAGCTAAATTAGCTTTGGGAGGATTTCTCATTTCTTTGCTATTTCTAATTCTGTACCTACATTGAGCTGCATAATGACCTAATTTTCCACAAGTAAAACAAGTGCCTTTTCTTTTCTTAAAACTGGGATTATTAGGCTTGTAACCTTGAGACTTATCACCATACCTTCTGTTGTTGCTGTGTTGACCTTGTACTAAATTTGCGTTGAGCTCAGCCTGCTTAGCTTTGAATGACTCATTTCTGTTGGCATCTTTAATTAGAATATGAGTTATTATTTCCTCAATAGTAAAATTTGTCTGCTTATGTTTCAAGTTATTTTTATAGCCATTCTATGATTCAGACAATTTTTCAATCAACACCCCTGCAACAAATTTTCTGGTAAAGTGATGTCCTCAGCCTTCAAATCTTCTAATAGATTTTGATATTCATTTATTTGAATTTTTATTTCTTTCACATCACTCATTTGCCAATTGTAAAATTTTCCAACCACAAACTTTTGTTTGGTTACATCTTCAGCTGTAAACTTCTTGATTAAAGCTTCCCAAATGACTTTTCCTTCTTTTCAACTGCAATACACATCAAACAATTCATTAGAAATTATTTGTAAAATAGTTTGACGACATACCTTATTGGCGTATTGCCATGACTCTAAAATTTTTCCATCAATGTCTACACCAGGTTGTGTTTGTGCCAAAGAATATGCAACACCATGAACATCAAGTAGTGAAAAATTCATTCTTGCCACCTTTTCAAGTTTTCATTAGCGAATATTTCAATATTTGAAACATCAGGAAACGGCTTTGCATATGGTAGAACAACCGGAACAGGAACATTAGGAGTTGTTGCGGTAGCAGAAGTAGCAGGAGTAGAATTACTTGCCATAGTTTTTTAGTTGGGGAGCAACAATAATAATAGTTGAATATTAAATAAATATTACTGCGATATATTTTAAGACATATATTAATTATACTTGAGTCGTGCTAGGCACTGTCCTAAGAAACTATTTCAGTAGTGTAAAATATTTCCCGAGGATTAAACAAGCACTTCCCTAATTAATTAGAGGATACAAGAATCAACAAAATTATTAATGCAAATCTCAGCAAGTTAAACTATAGGTTTACTAAAATGATAACTAAATTATTAAAGAGAAAAATTACAGAGAAAATTTAGAATGTTAAGAATTTCTATAAGGATTGAAAGAGTATTTATAGGTAAGACTTAGCTTCTCAAGTACACCTCTTGATGGCTTCCTTTGCAAACTCTATCTAAAACATAAGATATAAAGATCCCTCTACCATACTTATTTGCCCGTGATAATCTGCCAAAAGTAGTAGTAGCTATAATACGAAATTCTTAACATACAGACCGTAGCTATAGTACTAAATTCTTAACATACAGACCCTTACTTTGCCATTTTTTTAAATCATTAAAGCTAATGATTGTCATCATTATTTTCCACTATCTACCTTTCAATGATTGGAAATAATTGTAAAATCATTAAAAATCAAATTAACCCATGCCTTAAGCCACCGTCTACTCCCCTCACGCCACTATCCAACAAAGTAGTAGAGAATTCACTCAAAGTTTCTAACCTGAAGATGTCGAGAACCCTTTTCACAGTCACGAAGGGAAAAAAATGGTAGTGCTAACTGTCGTGCTCCTTCTCTTGTGATTATCTAATTTTATTATTATTATCATTATACTGTCAATTCTTCCTATTTAAATTTTATTCATATACATAAGTCTCAATACTTAATAAAATGTCAATCTGGCCCATTACTAAAAAAAATAATGTTTAAAAATTATGAGGTAGGTTAAAACAGGATAAATTTATAAAATAAATTTGCAGGGTCGTTACATGGAGTAGCAGTGCGTTAATAGTGGTTTTGATGGAGGATTATCCATGGTTTTAATAAAAAAAATTAAAAAAATATTTGAAGTTTCTTCTTATATAAATTAAATAATTAATAAAATTTAAAGCAAAAAGTTTAAAATGAGAAAGGGAAAAAAATGGCTAAGGTGGCATACCATATGGTTTTCACCTTATTTAAATATCACATCATGTGGCTCACATCTTGTCATAGTGGAGAAGTATTAAAATGAGGGATATTTTTTGTAACTTTTCTAAGGTAAGAATATATTTGGTCCTATAGTATAACGAGGGGCAAACTTAGCCAATTTATCAAAGTATAAAGATATTTTTAATCTTTTTCTCTTCTAAAAACTATCACCAAACACATGTTAGAAATTTTAATCCAAACTTCACCCTTACCAAACGCTAACTATGTTGCGTACTTGCATTCTACAAATGAAATATGATAATGATCCCCTCAAGAAAGCAGTATCTGTTTTCACCATTTTTATCCCAACTAATTTAAAACGTAATGTGCTATAACCATATTAGCATATCGTATCATAATACTCAAAACAGGCCTTATTGAATATTCTTAAACATTTTTACTAAGTGAATTATATTCCCTCAATAATCTCCGTTTACTATCTTAGAGGTAAGGTAGAGAGGCTTGTTTCCGATAATTTTCACCCCCACCCCACCCCCATCCCACCCCCTTAATCTCACATAAGAAAGATATTATATAAAGGTTATTTAATTCTTTTCATATATTTTTAAAATGAAGGTTTGATTATTTATTTATTTTTCATGAAAATAAGAAGAAAAGATAGTTTTGTGCCTTAAATAAATAGAATGATTCCTTAAAAGTGACAGATAATAAGGAATTTATACTTATCACCTAATCCAAGAAATTATTTCTGAGGAGGAATTGAAAAAGAATTAAAATAATATAAGGGCATATGTAGAGTAGCTTTTGAACAATAAATTCAGTTACATCTTTTTTATTTGAGATATTTACATAAATAGTATAAATATATAACTTTATTTATCACTTATAGCACATATTTATTTTTACAGTTGATAGCATAATTTTTTTTTTTTTTACCAAAAATATCTGAATACACATGTAATACAATTTTAACAATAAAAAAATAAATACTAACAATTTTATATATTTTAAGTTCAATATATTATACGTATTAAAGACATATTTCAATTTACGTGATGAATATACATAACTAAAATAAGTTTAATACAAATATATTATAAATATTATATGTGAATCTCAAACATACCGTTGCAATTCAAATTAGTTAACGCTATTAGAAATGTATTATTTTTGTTATGAAATAATAACTTTCGAATTCATAAAATGTATAAATCAAATTCGAATTGTATAAGAACAAGTGTTCATACGCAATACAATTTTAATACAAACTTTTAAGAACTTCACATCTTCTCCGGTGAAGCACAGCCACAACCCCATTTTATCTAGTGAACAAACTACACTACCAACTCCAACAACCTTCAACCACAACCAACAAACCCATCAACTTTTTTCTTCCATTTTTTTGGGTCAACAAGCCACGAAACAACTACCAACCAAATAGTTGCATCTTCTCCGGCATGCAAAAAATAGCTTTACGTTTAATACAATTTTTAAAACTTCACCGTCTTGATCGAAAACACTGTCCATCAACAATGTCATCACCTTTCTCGAAAAAAATCAACTCAGCCACATTATCGGAACAACATAAACAACAATCCAAAATAACCTTTAATATGAACTTTCAATCCTTCACTAATGACTTCCCCTCACCACTAACTTCCCTCTTCAATATTCATCATTTTACTATGCTCAACAAAAATCTTTTACGAGCTCCATCGCCACCAGATCTGGTCGGAATCAGAGGCAACGATGTTCACATCACATTGCCAGAGTTGAATGTCCAGATCTGATCAAAATCGAAATGGGGAGGAGAGTTCAGCAGATGAAAAATTGTGGTAGTTTTTTTTGGCTGGAGAAATGAAGAAAAGAGGATGAGATAGTTGTTTGTTGTTTATGATCGGAGTAAAAGGATTACCGTCAGGAACTTTTTGGTCAGAACGGAGCTTCGTCGGAGCTCAAAGCATCATCGACGATCTGTGGAGCTCGAAGCATCATCGACGATTTGAGCTTCACCAAAAATCGGAGCTTTTCCGTCCGACTGATGATGAAGATCGGATATTGAAGAAGAGAATAAGTAATTAATGATAAAATAAGGCTATAATCCATAATAAAATAAAAGTTATACTATTTAGAATAAAAATTAATTTTAAAAAAATTATTCATGTAATTATTCCCATTTTTTTATTCCTCATTCGGAGTCTATTACATCTGATATTTTTCATAAGGACATATAAAAATCATCAAATTACAAAAAATACAGATAGATATAAATATATAACTTAAAAAAATGGGTTAGAAAGAGAAGCTGTCCACCCTCTCTAAACAATCTCTGTAATTTCCAAAATAACTTTTCAAAAATTCCTCAAATTCCCTATAAACTCTAGCCTCTCTTCAAATCTCCCATGGCCCATAGCCCTTCCTATTGTGATATATCTGTAAATAAGTTATCCACTCCAAATCCTGTCTTGGATCACCCCATGGACGGGGGTAGTCTTGCATCTGACCCAGATGCTCTAGAGGAAGATCTTGTACAACTTTCGATTGATGATCGGAACCGTCTCTATTCACCAAGGAAATTCTTCGTGATCTTGAAGGATTTTGGGAGTAAGTTCACCCAGCAATACTTGAAAACTAAATTGGAAGCATTGTGGAAACTTTCAGAATTTTTATGTCTTATCGATCTGGTTTATGAATTCTTTACTGCAAAATTTCATAACCCAGAAAGTCAAGCGCATGTCCTTCAAGGTGGTCCTTGGTTCATCGCTGATAGCTTTATCTCAGTCAGGCAGTGGACACCCAACTTTGTCCCCAGCCAGTACCAAATTAACTCTACGGCAATTTGGGTTCGCCTACCCCAACTGCCCACAGAATTTTATGACATCACTCTGCTAGAAAGAGTTGGTAAGAAGCTCAAGAAATTACTGAAGGTGGATGCCTGCACTTCTTCGACTATGAGAGGCTGATACACTTGGATCTTCATTCAAGTTGATTGGGGTAAGCTGGTAAAATCCTCTATAACTATTGGGGATCACAAACAAGCTCTACTCTATGAAGGTGATAAGATCTTCTGCAAGACATGCGGGTTCTTGGGTCATACCTCTCAGACTTGCTCTTCAAAGGCCACTGTTGAACGATCAACATCAGCATCACCATCGTCAACGTCTGCAGTGGAGGACAGGACTGGAGACGAATGTATAATAGTCTCATTTGCACAAAAAAGGCTTCCAAAGCGGGGAATGGAAACTTCAAGGGCAATTTTCATCTCCGGTAACGGTAAGATAGATGTAGCAGCTCTGTAACACCCCGTACTTAATTACGTGCATTAGTCATTGTTATATGTGTTGGAGTATATGTATTGATCCTAAGTTAGGTATATATGAGTATTGATTATTTTGAGATGGTTTCAAGTGTATAGTTTGATTATATGTGTATAGGAATCGACCTTATTTATACCGGAATTTGCCCGTCGATGATTCCATACGAAGGTTATTGAATAAGCTTTCTGACGATATAAAAATTTTCAAAAACGGATAAGTTTCGGATATAAGCGAGCACGTTCGAAACTATAAAACGGTGGCCGGGATGTGAACAGTAAAATTGCAGGAAAATTTCCAGTTTTTGGGTCAACTTTGAACGATCATAACTCCCTCAATATAATGAACTGGGCGAGCTACCACATATCAAAAGAAAGATCTTTGAGTATTCTTTCTAATGAAATTGGTTTCATTCAAATCCAACATCTGAGTAAGGAGTTATACTCGTTCTATTTCAGCCTCTCAAAACAGATTTTTGTGAACAGTAAATTAACAGGAAAATACTGAGGCCTGCCAGTTTTTTTGGGTCAACTTTGGACGATCATAACTCCCTCAATATAAGGAACTGGGCGAGCTACCACATATCAAAAGAAATATCTTTGAGTATTCTTTCTAATGAAATTGGTTTCATCCAAATGCAACATCTGCGTAAGGAGTTATACGCGTTTTACTTCAGCCTCTCAAAATAGATTTTTAGGGTCAACTTCAAACGATCATAACTCCTTGTACAAGACGAACTGGGTGGCCTAATTTATATGAAATAAAAGACCTTTGAATTATCTTTCCAATTATACCAATGTCACCCAAATATGATATCGGAGCAAAGAGTTATGGTCTATCTACTTCAGCTTGTCAAAACAGTCCACCGGAGGACATATTTGACATTATTTAAATTTTAAAGGCAGTTTGGTCATTTCCTATGATATTATGGACGAAAATATGTGTATATGTACATGTATATGAGTTCAAAAACTCATATCCATCATCAATCATAGGAGAGAACAAACCCTAGCCAAATTTGACCTTCAAATTACTTGTGATTCAACCGTGGAAAGTCCAAATTAATTCTGTAGTTGTGTTCATCGTCTCAAGGGCTTCGAGAAGCACCCCTTATTTATGCTAACAGGACTTCAAAACCCAAAGGGCCATTCTATGGTAAGGATGTAAATTATGTTGGTGTTATTTATATGGATATGTATATATATATATATGCATGTGAGCATAAGAAGTATGTTATTTGATTGTTGTTGAAAGATGATTGGAAATGATGTTGGATCATTCTTGTGCATGGTTGGATTATGTTGAATTGTGAAGGGATGATGTGGTATTGATGATATGGTATTGAAATGATGATTATATATATATATACACATAAACCTATTGTTCAAGTTGGTTTTTGGAATGCTTTGCAAATATTGGTTGTATGGAATTATGGAAGAGAATTGTGGTGTTGGGTTGCTAATACTAGATGTCAAATATTTCATTGTAGATAAGTGATTTGTAAAGGCGGGAAGTTGTGTTGAATTGGTATCCGAATCTACAACGAGGTATGTAAAGCATACTCTAACGATGTTCTTTGGCATGAAAACACCAATGTTCCATAAAGTAAGACTCCAATGGTTATCCAAACACATGTATTGTTCTACATTACCAATGAAGTTGTTTCCATTCTATAAAGTGTCAAAATGCTTCATTGATATACCAAAAGGCTCCTATTTCATTATTGTGATATTGATGATTCTGAAACATATTGTTGATGTACCAATGAGTCCTTATTACATCGTTATTGTATAGAAGGTCTATTACTTGATTCCTATTGATGTATCATTGTTCCAAAGGTACTATATTGGCATGAACACTAATGTAATAATCTCAAAAGCTTTTGAACTAAGTTATTGGAAAAATCTCTTATGTGTTGCTTGATATACGTGTGGGTGGTATCCCAGGGGCATAAGCCTAGCATGGGTCGATCCCAATTGATATGTACTGGGGGCAGCCTAATGGTCACAGTACGGTACAGTATTGATTATTGTTAGGTGGTTGGAGGTTCGGGAGGAGGAGGTAATGGCGAATAATAATTGTAAAGAATGAAATGAACGAATGTATACCGTTCCACAAATGTGTTTGTATTCAAGAACCCAATTCAGATTAATAATAATGTACATGATCCTAAAAGTATTTATGAAGTGTGGTTCACTTCTATTATGATTTATTCACATGTGTATGATTTTCTTGATCCCCCATATCACATATGATTATTTACAGCTTTACATACTCAGTACATATCTCGTACTGACGTCCCTTACGGGGGACCTGCATTCATGCTGCAGGCACAGGTACCTCAACTCATACACCGCACCAGTAGGAGCCAGGTTATACAACTACTGTTGGTGAGCTCCAGTTTACTTCGGAGCTTTCCGAGTCGGTTTCTTATATTTTGTTATTGTATAGGAGTCATGTGTGGGCGGGGGTTCGTCCCGACCCTAGTTATGTCATGTATATCCTAGAGGCTTTGTAAACATAAAGAAGGGTAAAGTCATGGAAGTTTATATAGTGATGTTATATTCGTATATGGGGTGGCCCCGACGGCCAAGTATTATATATATGTATATATATTTGTGCGTGTTGTGCTGATACAGGTAATTAGACCCTTTTATATGCAGCGAAGTGCTGCCCAAATTTTTGGTGACATGTAAGTGAAAGTACAGGTATTTGAACGGGTTCTCCCGGGCCTTCTCGGCTTCGGGTGCCAGTCCGGCCCGATGAGATTTTGGGCCGTGACAAGCTCCACCAGGTAAGTTCTCTCTCTAACCCCTCCATGATTCCATGGTGGCTACCACCGTAGGGAACCCTTCTCCCCTAGGGCAAAAAGGCCCGAACGGATCTACACGGATCTCTAAGCACCCTGGGCCATCCGGAGCCCAATTGCTCGCAGCCCAAGATGCTCCAAACTTTACTACGGTTTTGCATAGTCCCAATCGTTTTGGGACGTTCTCGGAGGGCTTTCCTTCTGGGCCCTTGACTGACAAACCCTCATCTTCTGCTTTGGGTTACAATCTTAAGCCCAACAACCATCTTGGCCCAATTTCTTTACCCGGGCCCATTCTCTAATCAAATTTTAACTCTTCTAATTTATTTTCTACTTCTCCTACTAAGGGGAAAATGAAACTAACTCTTAAGACCCACACCAATGACCTCATCATTACCTCTCAAGTGTCTCGGGATATTCTTCCTCCCACGCTGGCAAAAAAACCTTTCCAATTTCCAGGTGGATTTAATGGAAATCATTACTACTTCAGACAACGTTTCAAATGTTAATACTCGGTCTGAAACAAAACCTCTTCCTGTTCCCTTTACTTCTCTTGTTTAAAAAGTCCAGTTGGATGCCATGCAAACTACTCCTTCATCGCACAATGGCTCTAACACCTTATCTGAATATGATCACTATGCAAATAGCTCCACTCCATCCAACTCACACTCCGACCTCTTGGCTAGAGGTGTGTCTGTCCAACAAATCCATTCCTCTCCACCTACATTGGGAGAGGAATCACTTGACCATCTTTATCCAAGAACTAGAGCCCAGCTGGCAATAGAATGCCTGAACCAGGGTCTGCAGAGTTACGAGCCCAATGTCTGGATAGAAACCCTTTTCTAAATCTTTGACTCCCCGATAACAGATAACCTCACTCTATCAACCATATCGGAGATGATGTCTCTAATAAGTTCAAGCCTCTCCTTCTTCCCTCCTCTGAATCCCCTTCTGCTGGATCAAGGTTCGTCTTTTGTGAATCTCTATGGGGTAAACCACCAATCTCCACTTCTTCCCTTGCTACCTCCAACCCCATTTTTTTTTGTGAACCCATAAACCACAGAAAAAGAGAATACCCTGACTGCTCTGAGAGAAAGTAACAGGCAAATGGAAACCTATTAGCCCAACTAAGAATTCCCAAAACTGATGTGTTCAATCTGGAAAGGCTTAAAAACCTGGATTCCGAAGGCTTGCTTCACGAGTTGGTGATTGTCCTAATGCCTCAGGATCTGTCAAAGCTAGGAATAGAGCTAAGATTACCAAACCATATATTAGGAGAGTATTACAAAGCCAAGATCAACCCCCTTTCCAAGAAGGGGAAGTCACCGGACCAACCGAGCTCCTCTTTGAAAGGGGAAGTCAATACTCCTAGAGATTCCTCTACACCCCCCCTCCCCAAGATATGATGAAGAATTGAATAATATGTAATGCTAGGGGGGCAACAACGCTGAGTTTAGGAGGAGCTGTAAATCTATGGTTAGTATCCATCAACCTACCATTCTTGCCTTCCTTGAGACAAGGATTACTGATCGCGAGGCTCTTGCTGACGAGCTAGTTTTCATTATTTCATCCAATCCCCTGGGTTGTCGTGGTATTGAGATTCTTTAGAATGAGGATTCTATTTCCTTCTCTGAACTCTCCATCTATTCTCAGGCTATTCATGCTATTGTTAAGACGAACTCTCCCCCTTCTATTTGGATTTTAAATATTGTTTATGCTAGTGCTAAACAATATTGTTCCCTGATGCCTCTGTTCTTCATATGCCTAAAACCCACTGTAATCATTCCCGTCTTCACCTGTCCTTCTCAAGATCTGTTCAAAATATTCCCAAGCCTTTTAGGGTAGAATCTATGTGGTGTAATTATGAAAACTTTCATACTCTTGTCTCGTTGTCCTTCCCTGAAGGTTCCAACCTTACAAGGGAAACTATGAATTTTGAGGATACTGCCAGAGCTTCGAACAGAGAGGTTTTTGAGAACATTTTCCAGAAGAAGAAGCACATTCTCGCAAGAATTTCTGGCATTTAGTATTCTCCTCATTACCCTACTAGTACCTTCTTTTAAAATCTTAAAACTCATATCACCTTTGAGTTTAATGTTATTCTAGGAAATGCAAGTGACTTTTGGATACTTAAATCTAGGATTAATTGGCTTATGGAAGGTGACAGGAATACTAGATTTTTCCATTCCACCACCCTTATAAGAAGAAGAAATAAAATTTCTTCTTTTAATGTGAATGACACCTGGATTCATGATCACCAAGCTATCCAGGAAGCCATCTTGTTTTTCTACACCACCCTCTTTCATACTGAAATCAGTATTCTAACTTAAGATGTCAGCCTAACCCTTCCAGCTCTGGGTCTATTTCTTCTACCTCTCACCCCAAGCTGGATTCCATCCGTAGCTTAGAAGAGATCAAAGCTATTGTGTTCTCCTTCAAACCCTTCAAGGCCTCGGGCCCTGATGGACTTTACCCTTTCATGCATCAAAGGTATTGGACCACCTTTGCCCCTCTCCTCCTAAACTTCTGCGCCACCACCTTTTTCACTGCCACTATGGACCCCTTGGTCAATTCTACCTACCTCTGTCTTATTCCTAAGTCTAAGAATGCCTCCACTCTTAAGAACTTCAGACCTATAGTCTTGTGCAATACTCAATACAAGATCATCACCAAGCTTATAGATAATAGGATCAGGTCTTTTCTTCAGTGCCTTCTAGCACAGACCCAAGCTATTTTTCTATCCAAAAGAAGGGCTTCTGATAATGCTATCATTGTCCAAGAATACATTGACCACTTTAAAATAAATGAAAGGAAAATCCTCTTACACGATTTAAAAGATTGATCTTGAGAAAGCCTTTGATAGATTAGAATAATCCATCATAAGACAAGCTATGCACTTTTTTAACTTCCCTCTAGGCCTTTCCAAGCTTATCATGTCCTGCATCTCCACCTCCTCCATATCCATCTTGATTAATAGTGGGAACTCTGATAGCTTCACTTCCTCTAGGGGTATTAGACAGGGGGATCCTTTATCCCCCGATCTTTTATCCTTTATATGGAACTCCTTTCTAGGATAATCAACTATGAAGTTGATACCCTCAACTGGATTCCTATACAAGTTAACTCTGGAGGCCCCAAAATCTCCCATCTATTTTTAGTTGATGAGCTTATCCTTTTTGCAAAATCTAATATCCCCAAATATCAGACCATTACCAGGACCTTATAGAGCTTTGTTTTCCATTCTGGTCAGAAAGTACACACTACTTAATCCAAGGTGTTGCTCTCTAGCAAATGTCATTCTGACACGCAGTTCAATCTTTACTCTATCCTAGAGATTAAAGCCAGCCACTCCTTTGGAAAATACTTGGTTTTTCCTATCTTTCATGATAGACCTAAAGCCTCTGACTTCCAATTCCTCCTGGATAACATCAACTCCAAACTGGCTGGTTGGAAAACTCATTACCTTAACATGGCTGGCAGAAAAACTCTTGCTAAAGCTAGCTTTGGCAGCATGCCAAATCATGTCACGCAATATATCCTCCTCCCTAGGAAAATTCATACGCCCATTGATAGAGCCTAAAGAAATTTCATTTGGTGAACCACTGAGGTTAAAAAGAGAATGCACCTTGTTAACTGGAACACTATAAATTTTCCCAAGTATCTTGGTGGTTTAGGTATGCAGTAGTCGAGCATTAAGAATGACACTCTTCTTGCTGGCTTAGATTGGAGGTTTTACTCCAACCCCTCCAACCTTTGGGTCAAAATTCTCCTGAGGAAAAGAAATTTCCTTCTTGCTCTTCACTCTCCCTCCAAATCCAGAACTGGAAGAATTATTTAAAGGTCTTGGTCTCTCTACAAAAATATTATCTAATGATCTATTATTTATGGTAAGAAAGTCAATACCTGCCAAGATAGGTGAGTTCCCCACCTCCTCCGTCTATCCACCACCATCCAGGGACCTCTTCCAAACCCTTGACCCCCCATGCAACTCTCTAATATTTGGGTTAATGGTGTGTGGAATCAAAACTCCCTCCCCTTTGACATCCCCCCAGATGTCAAATCCACTATTGCTACCTCCTTTTTTCCCAATCTTCAAGCAAAAATTGATACCCTCTCTGGCTTCTAACTGGTAATGGTCTCTTTACCTGCAAGAATGCTTACCAGTTCTTAGTTGCTTAAAGTACCTGCTCTACCTATCATCATATTTCCTTGGGTTGTATTTGGAAACTTCACATCCCTAATATGGTACAATAATTACAAAATATATACGAAATCACACACCAAAATCAGTTCACAAGTCTAGAAATCGAGGACCTCTTTTAGTGACCACACTCGGATTTGAATAACAAGAACAATAACACAAGATATAGGGTGTTTTGAACACTAAACCTGCAACCCGAACTAGTATTATCAACAATATATGAAGAACAAGATGAATAACAAAAATATAATAACAATATCCACGAGTTACAAGATGAACAAGACCAAAAAAAGGGTACAAGATTACAATAAGGAAATGGATAGGTAGTGAGACATACACCACTATAATGACTAAGAACCTAAGTGTAAATTGAACACTAAGACCCTTAAAAAGGTAGTAGTAACACCTACACTCTTAAAATAGACACAAAAGGGACCTCAATCCTTCAAGCACCTCAAAGTTCCAAGCAGGCAAACAACAAAAGAGAATTCACCCTAATGTTGAACCTAATTTCGGCCAAGCCTTCAGTGGGAGAGAGAACTTGTATTTTAAGTGGTGTATTACAAGATTCAATATCAAAAAATGAAGGAAACCCTAAATTGTTCCTTATATAGTATATTACAAATTAAAGGCAAAAAGACCAAAAGGGCCCTTAGAGAATAGGCTCCCCTCTAGTGTAACTTGGTGGCTATTTATTGATGTGTATTTAAGCCCTTAATTACACTTCTTTTCACACACACTTGGGATATTTAAATACACACCCACATAATTCCATCTACGCGATCGCACTTGTATCATGCTTTCCATCTTGAGGGAAATTTGTCCACTAATTCAAGCAATCATCAACCACAAGCTCACATCTTTGAATTATTTTTTCAATACTCCTCCTAAGGTTAGGATTTTCAACCAAGGGTTCCATGATATCATCAAGCATTCTCCTTGGACTTACATGTTCTACAACCCGCATATAAGAAGAATGGATGCTAAGCAAAGTGCTAGCATCTTGGTTAATAAGCAATGAAGGTCCTTTGTGGGAAAATCCCACCACCTTGACTTTCGACTCCTCTTTTTCTTCATCATACTCACCCTCAATTTCCTCTTCTAAACTATCACTAAGAATGACTCTCCTTTTCATAAACAAGGGTACTATACACTCTCCATCAACCAGCCAAATATTTTCCACGCCTTCATCTATTTCTACCTCGGCTTCTTGCTCTTCATCTTGAGCATTTTCATTAACCTCATTTGATTCAAGCCCGACCTCCTCACCAAGGTAATATAATTTTCCTTACCTAAGGATTATATTTCTCCAGTTTGGGCACTCATTAGCCTTGTGCCCCCACCCTTGACATTTAAAACATCGAAATCCTTTAGGACAAGAAGTAGAATTTGGTTTACCTTTGTTTCTCAAAAGATACCTTTGGGTAGCCTTGGTCTCGGCTTGGATCATCTTTGCCTCAGGTTTTTCCTCACTAGATGAGTCAATATTTTCATTGTGCCAACCCGAGGGTGATTGCCCCTCAAACTTGTTGCCCGTCCTTTCCCGTATCTCTCTCTCAATATTCAAAGCGGCTTGGAAGATGGAGTCAATTGTGTCGAACTTGTGTAAGGTCAACCGTGAGGTAATATCTCGATTCAATCCCACTTTAAAGCAAATTATGTCGTTACTTACTTGCTCCCTTCAGAGATAAAGTTTCAAAATGAGTTGTTGGAACTCATCATAGTAAGTCGCGATAATTTTGTTCCCTTGCCTTAAGTTATATAACTTGTCAAGGAGCTCTTGTTGGTACCTTTCATGGAGGTACCTTTGCCTCGTGAGGTATCTTAGTCAAAACCAAAGAAGGGGCTGCCCCTCAACAAAAATGTTGCCAAAATGCTTAACATACTCCCACCAAGTAGTAGCATACCCTTCAAAATAAGCAATAACATAACAACTCTTTTTCTCCTTGGTGAGATCATTGACTTGGAAGACCCTCTCACATGTGGATTCCCATGTAAGAAAATCATCGGGGTCACTCTCACCTTTGAAGATTGGAAGCCCTATCTTGATGGTATTTAGTCCAACTTCTCAATTTTGGTTGCCTTGTTGGTTCCAAGGACCAAATCTTCCTTCCCGTCCATGAACTTCCCTTGGATTGACATGCCTACCCCTTATATCTTTCCCTCTCATGTAATCATCACCATACGGACCATACCCCTCATGTTGTTCCCTCCTCCCATATCTCTCCACATGGATGGGTCTAGGTTAAATGGAGCTTGTACTGGCAGAATTGGGTTTGGTGGATAGTAAGGTCTTCGGTCAAGTGGATTTTAGATTACAGGGCTCGGGTTTTGGGGTAGAATTTGGGTTCCAAGTCTTTCTTGTTGGACTTAGTGTAGTGGAGGGTAGATTAGCCTCTCATGGTCTCGGCTTTGAGAATAAAGTGTGGGCTGGTTTGTGACATTGGATGGTTGTCTCGGGGATGGAACATTTGGTGCAAGGCCCCGGGGTTAGTGGTTGGATACATATTTTGAGGGGTAGCAGGTCGACTTCTTTGGCTTTCCACATGTTCTAATCTCCCACCCATTATCGACATCTCACCCTTCACCAAAGTAATGTCTGAATTTAAAGTTTCAATACTCGTATTCACTCTAGCAATATCACGGGATATGGCCTCAAGATGAGCCAGTATAGTATTAATGGCATTATTGTCCATTGTTTGAGAACTTGAGGCATCGGGTTCCATTGAGTCTATACCGAAACAATCCCTTCAAGTTATGTTTCAAAAAGTCACCGGATCTGTCCACAATGCCACACAGACAACAACACACCACAAACCTACAAAACAAACACACATTAGTTCAAACAATCCTCACTAGTCTCTCACACACTTTGTGGTCTCACACTTGTCGTCACAAATGTTTGTTAGCCGGCTTATAACTTATGGTGAGTTAAAGACAAAGTCTACTCCTTAGTCGGAATGGATTTTTGTTCGACGACTTGAGGAAGTAATGTTCGAACTTGAACCAAAAAGTACTACAAATTAAAACAACAAAGCACTCAAGCAAACGATGACACAAAGCAAACGATGTCAAAGGACTAATTGACAACCTAGTAAGATTATACTAGTTTGTTAATTAGTTCAGATCAATTAAAGGAAACTAAGAATCAAAAATTAGAGACAATTAGACCAAATTTGAGCCTAATAACGACGTAAACAGTAAACTTGGGTGATGTGGCAGCATGTTATTGGTCACGACCCTCACAACTTTTCAATAACTTGAAGCTTTTAGTCCTTATACACCTTTTGGAATGGATGACTTAATATTGGAGGGAAAATAAAGTCTAGTACGCTTTTCAACTTTTCAAACTCAAAACGTGAGATTTGACTTTACTAGTCCCACAAAAGAAGACCCTTAATTTAAGGAAAAGTGGTTGTCAAGTCTATGAAGTGATGTGTCCAAGTCTTCTCACAAACAACTTTATAACTTTTGTCTTACACCCTTTTGGATCTATCTTACACTTTTGGTTGTCTTTAAGTTGTAAGAATAGATGAAGAACAATATGAACACCACAAAAACCTTAACGAACTCAACAACAATACAACAACAATTTTCACTTCAATGTCAACAACAACACTATACGACCAAGAACAACATCATCAAGGTTCGGCCAACACCAAGTTCACTTCAATATTCTCAATATATTAAGCTCAACTTTAGATCTTGACTCTCTTTGTGCTAGTAACAAAGATACCAACAGAAGAAACAATCTACACAAAACAAAAAACACCAAGATCTAGACAACAAAACAAAAAAAATCTCGGCTAAGACACAACAATAACACAATTTCGGCCAAGACACAAAATGGACAAATTTGCTTCTTTTAGGAATTTTCAGTTTTGAACACTTTTTTTTTCTACTAACAAGGCCAAGATTGGGAACAAGATCAAGACATACTTTGATACCAAATGATACAAGAATTACAAAATATACATAAAATCACACACCAAATCAGTCCACAAGTTTAGAAACCAAGGACCTCTTTTAGTGACCACACTCGGATTCGAATAACAAGAACAATAACACAAGATATAAGGTGTTTTGAACACCAAACCAGCAACCCGAACTAGTATTATCAACAATAGATGAAGAACGAAATGAAGAACAATAATATAATAACAATACCCATGGATTACAAGATGAATAAAACCAAAAAAAAGGGTACAAGATGACAATAAGGAAATGGATAGGTAGTGAGACATACACCACTATAATGACTAAGAACCTAAGTGTACATTGAACACTAAGACCCTTAAAAAGGTAGTAGTAACACCTACACTCTTCAAAGAGACATAAGGGGGACCTCAATCCTTCAAGCACCCCAAAATTTTAAGCAAGCAAACAACAAAGAAAATTCACCCTAATATTGTACCTAATTTCGGCCAAGCCTTCAATGGGAGAGAGAACTTGTCTTTTAAGTGGTGTATTATAAGATTAAATATAAAAAAAAAACTAAGTAAATAAACCCTAAATTGTTCCTTATATAGTATATTACAAATTAAAGGCAAAAAAACTAAAAATGCCCTTAGAGAATAGGCTCCCCTCTAGTGTAACTTGGTGGTTGTTTTTTTATATGTATTTAATACCTTAATTAAACTTCTTTTCACACACACTTGGTCGATTTTAATACACACCCACATAATTCCATCTATGTGATCGCACTTGTATCATAATAAGATTAAGTTTTTTCTTTGGTTGCTTCACCATAATACCCTCCCTACCAAGGCTACCTTAGCCTATAGAGGAATCCATATTTCTCTCTATTGTCTCATGTTTACCACCTCATTGAGGATGTGACTTATCTTTTCTTTGATTGCCCCCATGCCACCCAATTTTAGGACTCTCTCAAACACCATTATAGAGGCAATATGGTGCTCAACATTCAACTTTTCAATCCTTCCAACTGGGAGAGAACCAGGGCTCTTCTCAAGGATACTAAATTTGATATTTCTGTTGACTGGGCTACCCCCCTTTTTTACTGCACTTGGACTATTTGGAAAAATAGGAACAACAATGCCTTTTGTAGTAGGTCCTCCCCCCTTTTCAAGGCTGACTACTCTAAAGCAATCGAATTTTACCAGCTGCATCCCCCTCTTGTGCCCAAAATTAGTAGATCCATTTAGCTGAACCAGATCCTTGCCCCTGCCCATAAATACTTATAAGTTAAACACTGATGGTGCTAGTGTGGGAAACCCGGGAAAGGGTAGCATTAGGGGTGTTATTCGCAACTCAAATGGGGATTGGGTTATTGGTTTTGCTCAAAGTTTTCAAAATGCTTCTAATAACTTCATGGAGCTCATGGCTCTCAAGTAAAGACTGGAGCTTGCAGTAGAATAAAATCTGCGGCCAATTATTACAAATATTAACTCAGAACTTATAATCAACATGCTTAAACAAGGAAACCCACTTTTTAACCCCATTATCCATCTTTGTAGGTCAATACTCTTAAGGCTATGAGGTCCTCCCGTTCGCCATAGCTACAAAAATGAGAACAGGGTTGCTGACACCCTAGCTAAGGAAGGAGCTACGCAAACTTTACTTAACAAATGCAGAATTTTTGTTTCCCCACCGCCTTTTGTACTTCATGTTTTTTGGGATGATAAATGTGGGAAAAGTTTTTGTAGAACAACTTGTAATAGAAACTTGAATAGGCATGGGCCCCCTAGCTTTGAAGTGGAGCCAGACTGAGCTCCCCTTTTTATATTGGTTCTTTCACTATTTAATACACCCTCTGGTTTACCCAAAAAAACTTAAAGAAAAAAAGTGCTATCACCGTAGTCCTAGTATTGCTTATATAATTAATTAATGTATAAAATATTTCCACTTAGTGGGAATACACTGGGTTTATTGTTGTTGTTGTTGTTGTATAAAATATTGTATCACAACACTCAATACTACCCTTATTGAATATTACTAAGCATTTTTATTAAGTGAATTTTATTTTTGTAATAACCTCCGCTTATAATATTAGTTAATTTTTAATTTAAGTTTTGATATTGTTTTATATTTTCTTTAGCCTAAAATTGACTAGTTATGTAAAAATTATTCAATATATAGTACCCTTATTGAATGCTCTTATTATGTTTGCTCAATATTTTAATTGTCAATATCTTAACCTTTTTTTGTCGAAGTGATACGGGCACTACTATGAAGATCTATGTGTGTGCAAGTGTGATAAGAGGCCATCCAAGGAAGTGCCATGCTAAAGTGTGAGGAGGACAAAAATGCACACTAAAGCCGCCCCACTCTACACTAGAGAGATACCCCTTAGCCATTAAGGGTCTTTTGGACAATTCACTTTGTTATGTAACAGACTATATATAGTTTAGTATTAGGGTTTTCATTTCTTAGTTGATTATTATTGTAAGTCTTAAATCTTGAAATATCAAGTCCTCTCTTTTTGATACCAAAACCGAAACAATGTCACAAGTGTAGATATCACTTATGTGTTGCAATCATTGGTTTGAAACGTTGGATCTTGAGGAGGTAACATCCCTCTTGTGTCATCGTAGGAGTACAGTGATTATTTGTATAAGTTCTAGAGGTATTAGGATTTGAAATATTCTAGGGTTGCTAGTGTTTGTATAACCTTGGTCACTCTGTCTATCCTTCATTTATATTGCATTTCATTTCCTTGTTTAGCCTGTGTTCTTGAGCCATTTTGAGGCTTATTCTTGTGGACTGTTTTGTAATATTTTATGGCTGTTTTTGTGTCATCTTTGGGTCATTATTTGGTATCAGAGCTAAGGCTGATTTTGTTCCTACAATCCCAATCTTGGGCTTGGTTAGTTGAAAAATTAAAAAAAAAAAGGTGTTCTAAGTATTGGTGTTCTTGGTCGAAGAATTCTTGTTGTTGTTGTTGTGTTTGGCCGAGATTAGTGTCTAGATATAGGCGTATTTTGCTTGTCTTAGTCGTTTCTAGTGTTAGTTTTGTTTCTCTTTAACACTTTTGAGTAAAAAAAAAAAAGTTCTTGAGCTAAGTTTCAAGTGTTGTTGGAGGTTATGGACGGCTAGTGTTGTTGTTGTTCTTATTGTTCTTGAAGTTGTGTTGAATGAGCGTTTTCAAAAGGTGTTGTTTGATCTTAAAAACAAGAGAAGAAGAGTAGAATTCTTTTTTGTATTGAAACATTTCCAATACAACACCAAAGTAGTAAGGAAACAAAAATCTTCCCAAAGGTGTAGCTACCAAAAAGAAGTAAGATCGCTTTTCAAAATTGTCCTAAAGAGGAAAGGTGACAAAATACCAAAAAGGTTGGCTTGCCAAAAGAGTGAAAGTAGGTCAAGACCTTTTTGAATCTTGAAAAGGAAGCCAAAGGTCTTGTTTGTCTCCCCATAACCGAGACTTGTCTTCCACTTAAACAAAAATTGAACCACTAAATTTTTGAACAAAAATTTTCAACTTCAACAACATTCCAATGACCAATAGTTGAGTGCCACATCATCATAAGACCAAGAATTAGAATTCCTATTTTGTTTTCTTTGTTTCCGTTGGTTCAAATCTTGTTGATTCTTATACTAATTGGCAACTAGTAAATACCTACTAAGTTGTAAATTAGTTTTTGAATATGTTTCTTCGTGTTAGCGTTATTTTTGTGCTTTTTTAATTTTTGAATCGTAGTATTTCTTGGTTCAAGTACGAATAATACTTCCTTGAGTCTTCAAACAAAGAATCCACTCCGACCAAGAAGTAGACTTACTCCTCAAATCATCACAAACTACAAGCCGACTTACAACACTTGTGACATCAAGTGTGAGACAAACAAGGTACGTAAGAGTGTGGTGAGGAGTTTGTGAACTAATTGTTTGTTGTTTTTGTAAGTTTGTGTGGTATTGTTGTTGGCGGGTTCAAGGACTTAAATATTGTTGGCGTTGTGTGGGCTGATTTGGTGCTTTCTTGGACCGTAACTAGAAGGTTTGCCTTAAGTATAATCATAATGGAACCCGAGGTTTCAACTCTAAACCCACAATGGACAACAATGCCACTAATGTTATATTGGCTCAACTGGAAGCCATTTCCTGTGACATTGCTAGAATTAATGCGGGTATTAAAAATTTAAAGTCGGACATGGCATCGATGAAGGGTGAAATATCGACTATGGGTGGGAGAATAGAGTGAGTGGAAAGCCAAAGAATCCGACCTTCTACCCCTCAAAACACCTCACCAACCATTACTCCCGAACCTTTGCACTAATGGCTATTGTAATACCCCATACTTTTCATAGTTCAGTTCAGCTCCTAATGCTTGCATAAGAGGCAAAAAGCTTGAAAATTTAGCTATGTGTTGAGGACTTAACCATTTTTCAGGACCTTCTAATTCGAGAAATTTAAGTTGACCTTCCAAAATCCAAGAAAATGGTTCTTGAGTTAATTCATGATCAGGGGAGTTAGGATTAGCATATCATAAAGATTTCGGATTTTTAGACAAGGTTTTGAATATTTTTTGGTTAAAATTCCAGTAGCTCACCACGATTCCATTGAATCGTCATGATTATAGCTACAAGAGGTCCACCACAACACGGTGGAATGTGAAAAGGCAATTTTCAATTTCCAGTGACTCACTGCGGTTGCATCGCGTCGTGGTTAGTATAGAAATGGGGGATCACCGCATCGCGGTGAAGGTGTATTTGTCCTGTTATTGATCCATAATTTTAATACATTTGTCATGACCTTATCCTAAGTGTGTGAAGTGCTTATTAGGTCAAGAGTGTTCATATAAATCACTTAGAGACAAGTTGAGCTAAGATCCTTTAATTCGTCCAATGTTTGATGTTCGATTCTACAAAGGCCAACTTTGAAAAAATATAACTTTTGATGTATGCAGAATTTTTCAGTTCAAGACCCACCAAAATGTAGATAATTGAGTTATCTTTTCAACGATACCAATTTTGTCAAAATCCGATACCCGAGTGAAAAGTTATGGCATTTCTTGTGTCAGGCAGTAAGCCACCGCAATTACACCGCATCGCGGTGGCCCTTCAAACGGCAATCCGGGTTACAAATTTTTGGTATAAATAATGGAGGGTCAATGGGGTCTTTTCCAAACTCAACCCAGGTCGTAAAAACACGATCTAAGGCTTCAATTGGGGCATTATTTTCCCTCATTCTCCAATTTTTCCCTCAAGAAAGAACCCTAATCAATTCCCTCAAGCATCATCAATTCCATATTCTTCTCTTCAACAAAATGGTCAAGAATTTAGGGTTCCTAATTCAAGAACTTCAAGAATGATTTCAAGATTATCTCCAAAGGGTTCAAAGTCAATCTATTATATCAAATCAAGTATAATAAGGTATGTGGGAGTTCATCCATGGGTCCCTTTTCACCCATGGAGCCAAAAACCATTCTCTTTCAAATTAAAGAATGAATTTTTATGATTATGGTATTTTGTATGTTCAAGAAAAATAGAATTTCGTGTTTTCATGGTATCTTTAAATGCAATTCAGCCCATGTGTAATCTCATGCAAGATTTTGAATTCCCCATGCTATGAATTTGAATTCCCTTGCTTTAGTCAAGTAAATTCCATGATAGATCCTAAATTCATGATGTTTAGCAACATTTACATGTTTTAAATTCATTCCTTCCACATGTTTGATGAATTTCCCCATGTTAAAGTATTAATAACCATGTGTTTGATGAAATACCTAAATGATGGGTTCCTTCAAATAATGCATACTTATTATGGTTCCAAATGCTCTCATGTATTCTTATTGTTATTGTTATCGAGTCCTGGGGGTTATGAATACTCGAAATTTAGCTGTTGTCTAGCTTTCTAGAATCTACAAAATAATTTCAGCTATACCATAGGAAATATCATTCAATAATTAATATGGTCAGTTGTGAGTCCAATTAAGTTAGCTCAGTCCAGTTTTAGTTCCATTATCAGTTATATATTAATAATTACCTTAAAATTTGTATGCACTGATATTTTTTAGAATACCATGACCTGAGCTAATCAGTTATCAGTGCATACACCAGCTACTATTTTAGTGTTTTTCAGTTGGGAGTAGGATTTAGCACCGTGCGAATGTAGGGATGGCGTCTTCCCCGTTAGTTAGGGAGAGCCGTTAGTAGCAGTCCTTGTATTAAATAACTATGTAGTCAGTGTAGGCTATGAGAAGTCACCCATTAGTTTAGGCTTGACTATCGCGCAGGGGTCACCCATCAATTCAGGCTTGACACTCTTAGTCTTTCGGGAAAATACAGTACATCAGTATAGTGGATCCCGACAGCCAGTGTTAGAACCAATGGCACGGTACTGATACCCTTCCAACTGGGGTTACAGGTTGGACCCCAATTAGCTCAAATTAGGGCATGTCGGTTAGATGATACCTCCCACAGTCTCAGTTATAGTCTCAATTACAGTCTCAATCCAGTAATCAGTTTAGTAATTTAGATTCAGTGTTTCTTGACCATAACATACAAATATCAATTATTTAGTTATCAGATTTGAGTATTTTAGTTTACAGAGTTTTAGAATCATGTTATACGTTTGGTTTTTCATTCTCAGACAATACAGTTTACATGCATTCATGCTTAGTTATCTGATGTTGCTCAGTCAGTCCTTACCTCATATGCATAGTACTTTATAATTTCAGTTCAGTTATTAAGACTAAGAATAGTTCAGTCTTACATGACCAGTATTCAGCTATCAATCATTCAGTTAATCAGATAAGTTAGTATGTTTATGCATTCGTACTCAATGTGATATTATGATTGTATATTTAGATCCTCGATTTAGGTCAGTATTTACCATGTAGTTTCAGACCCAATATTCATACAGAATCCACGTTTTACCATATCCCAGCTTCAGTTCTACTTATCTCATAAAAGTTAAGTTTTATAGAAACTAAGTGTTGAGATTCACCAGCTTACCAGATTTGGTTTGTTACTCATGTTTTAAGATATTTTATCTTTCAGTTTATTCCAATCTATTAGTGATTCTACTTACACTTAGCATGCATGTTTTAAGATTTTATATATATGAAATCAGTTTTACTTATTGCATTCACCCCTGCATACTCAATACATTTCAGAAGTACTGATCCATATATATGTATGTATGGATACATTGTTTCATAATGTAGGTACTATTTATAGCTCGCATATCATGATCAGACAATTGCAGATTCCAGCCAGCAGGTTATGAGTTCTCCTACTTTGGGAACTCCAGACAGTTTTAGTTCATGTACAGTTTATTTATTCTCTATGTATACTGATTAGCGGTAGTTGGAGGCATGTCCTAACTATCTATAGTAAGTATAGTAGAGGCTTCATAGATGTCAGTCAGAGTTAATTATGTAATTTTAGTTTCATTCTTCAAATTTATCAGATTGTAAAGCTTTATCAGTATTGTATTTATTTCAGATTTTCAGTATGATTAAATTTTCGCACAGCAGAATAGCTATTTATTAAGTTATAATTCAGTTGCTTAACAGTATGTCAGTTCATTGGTCAGATTGGGATCACTTGTGGTTCCTAGCACCGTGTGACGACTAGGGGGTAGTCTGGGTTGTTACAAACTTGGTATCAGAGCCCAGAGTTCAAGTTTTCTAGGGTGTTTATGAAGCCGTGTCTAGTAGAGTCTTGCAAAATGGTATGGAGATGCCTGTACTTTTCTTTGAGAGGCTACAAGGCATTTAGGAAATATTTTCCTTCAAGTCTCAGATCATGCAGTAGAAGTATTATCTAAGAAATTTATGTAGATCCTCATCTTGCACTATTTATACTAACTCTGCCTTAGTTTTAAGGTGACAGAAATAGTAAAGATTAAGTCTTTATAGATAATGTTTCCTCAGGCAGTCCCCACAGATAGTTATAGGATTACATATTTACTCAGAAAGTATCCCATCAGTGCCCTTATGTCCTAAACTTTGAAATATTTCATTCATGTTTATGAGAATCATGTATTAAGCCAAAGTCAGATGTGCTTTCAGATTTTCTTCTCAGAATCCCTTTTATAGTATGTGATTTAGAGTTAGAAGTATGAACCTAGAAGTTTAGCAGTAGTAGAATTGGCATAGTGTTATCCAGAATGAGCAGATTATATATTCATGGGGCTAGTTGTACGAAAAGTGAATCAGTAAGCTTGAATAGTGTATGTAAGAATTTAAGTTTATTGATTCGAGAGTAAGTATGATGGTGCGGATGAGTTTATCATTCATGTGTATTATTATACCCCAGACTCTAGAGTAAAGTAATTGCAGTTCAGTTTAGAGTGTAGTAAAGTGGTCACAGACTTAAGATGATGGCTTAAATCTAAGGGGTAGATGATACAACAAGTAACCAAGTCAGGCTCTCAGATTCTAGTAGTAGTGCCAATATGTGTAGAAAAATAGTAAGAGGGGACTATTACCAACCTATTCTTATTCCTGTACAAATTTTTCAGTCAACACTACTCATGCCTAACATATCATCTACCTCATCACAGCTCATATTTATGTACTTTATATAAAAAAAAACCATGTACTCTTTCAATTTCTAGTATGAGGAGTTCCAGTTCACTTAGCAGTATAACTTATGTTCCATGAAATCATGAACTCCAAACTCAGGTCATGCAGCTCATGACTCATGTACTCATGTTTTACAGTATGTTCAGATCCAGATAGTCATGCTACTCTCATAATGATCAGCAAAATTCAGTTTAAGCCATGTATATCCTCAGTTCAGACCTCTATGACGAATTCATGTCATTGATACTTTATTCCTCAAGCCTCAGTTGAGTGTCAAAGTTATTCTTTCATATTTCAGGTCCTCATGTTCTAATTTTCAGTGACCTCTCCTTATGCCATGATTATTTAAAGTTCTATGTGTGCTTTTCTTGAGCTAGTGCATGAAAGTTTTAAGGATAGAGGTTTAGAGAAAATGAGAAAGATGCTTTTGTGGTGGTTTGCCTTCAAGTTTATGTGTGGTTATGAAGATGGACTTGAATGTCATGTTGGTGTACAAGTGGAATGTATAGTTGGGTATAAGCTTTCAGTATAATTCAGTCTGTATTGCCAACAATCGGGTCTAGCAGTCAGACAGACAAGTTCCTATAATTTGCCATCTTTCATATTCATGAGGTAATTCATTCACTACCATGCAAGCAAGTGGAATGTATAGTTGGGTATAAGCTTTCAGTATAATTCAGTCTGTATTACCAACAATCGGGTCTAGCAGTCAGACAGACAAGTTCCTATAATTTGCCATCTTTCATATTCATGAGGTAATTCATTCACGACCATGCAAGTCATAAATTCAGTTTAGTTCAGGCATCATGCATCAGTTTCAGATCCCAGATATTCAGTCATGATTCAGCCCATAAGTGTCTCGTGTATTATCTCAGTCTTTTCTTAGTATTTCAGCGCAGCCAGTATCATTCGGGGGATAAAGTATCCCAAGGGAGAGATGTAGTACCTCGAGTATTCATGTCCTAAACCTTTCATTTTCTTCATGAAATAGGATCCATCTTGAATTAATGGTTACTCATCAGTTAACTATCTCGTTTCTATCTCAGCCTTATAAACATCAAGAAATCAGTCCAGTTCATGTATCATATTTCAGACTCAGTTATTTAATCATGTTCCAAGTCATGCATGTTCAAAATATAAACTCAGTTACCTTTGCAAAGTACACTCAGTCTAACCAGTCTCATTCGAGGACAAATGTTTCTAAGAGGGAGATGTTGTAATACCCTGTACTTTTCAAAGTTCAGTTCAACTCCAAATGCTTGCATAAAAGGCTAAAAGCTTGAAAATTTAACTATGTGTTGAGGACTTAACCATTTTTTAAGACCTTCTAACTTTAAGGAATTTAAGTTGACCTTATGGACTCCGAGACAATGCTTCTTGAGTTAATTCATGATCAAGGGAGTTAGGATTAGCATATCAAAAAGATTTTGGATTTTTAAACTAGGTTTGGATTGGTTTTGGGTTTGAATTCCAGTAGCTCACCGCGATTCCATCGCGTTGCAGCGAGTATAGTGCCAAAAGGTCCATTGTATCGCGGTGGAGTGTGAAAAGGCAATTTTCAATTTTCAGTGACTCACCGCGATTGCACCGTGTCGCGGTAAGTATAGTGATGGGGGGATCACCGCATTACGGTGAAAGTGAATTTGTCAAGTTCTTGATCCATAATTTAAATACATATGTAATGACGTTATCCTAAGTGTGGGAAGTGCTTATTAGGTCAAGAATGTTCATAGAAATCACTTAGAGCCAAGTTGAGTTAAGATTATTTAATTTGTCTAATGTTTGATGTTCGATTCTACAAGGGTCAACTTTGAAAGTATATAATTTTTGATGTATCTAGAATTTTTCAGAGAAAGACCCACCAAATTGTAGATAATTGAGTTAGCTTTCCAACGATACCAATTTTGCCAAAATCCGATACCCAAGTGAAAAGTTATCGCATTTTTTGTGTCAGGCAGTAAGCCACCGCGATTACACCGCGTCGCGGTGGCCCTTCACACAGTAATTCGGGTTACGATTTTTGGTTTAAATGATGGAGGGGCAATGGGGTATTTTTCCACCTTAACCCAGGTTGTAAAAACTTGGTTTAAGGCTTCAATTGGGGCATTATTTACCCTCATTCTCCAATTTTTCCCTCAATAAAAAACCCTAATCAATTACCTCAAGAATCATCAATTCCATCTTCTTCTCTTCAATAAAAAGATAAAAAATTTAGGGTTTCTAATCCAAGAACTTCAAGAATGATTTCAAGATCATCTCTAGAGGGTTCAAAGTCAATCTATTACATCAAATCAATCATAATAAGTTATGTGGGAGTTCATCCATGGGTCTCCTTTCACCCATGGAGCCCAAAACCCTTCTCTTTCAAATTAAAGAATGAATTTTTATGATTATGATATTTTGTATATTCAAGAAAAATAGAATTTCATGTGTTCATGGTATCTTTAAATGCGATTCAGCCCATGTGTAGTCCCATGCAAGATTTTGAATTCCCCATGCTATAAATTTGAATTTTCCGTGCTTTAGTCTGTTAAATTCCATGATACATCCAAAATTCATGATGTTAAGCAATATTACCATGTTTTAAATTCATGCCTTCCACATGTTTGATGAATTTTTCCATGTTAAAGTATTAATAACCATGTGTTTGATGAAATATCCAAGTGATGAGTTCCTTCAAATAATGCATACTTATTATGGTTCTAAATGCTCTCATGTGTTCTTATTGTTATTGCTATTGAGTCTTGGGAGTTATGAATACCCCAAATTTAGTTGTTGTCTAGTTTTTCAAAATCTACAGAATGATTTCAGCTATACCATAGGAAATATCATTCAATCATTAATATGGTCAGTTGTGAGTCCAATTAAGTTAGCTCGGTCCAGTTTCAGTTCCATTACCAGTTATACATTAATAATTACCTCAGAATTCGTATGCACTGATATTTTCAGAATACCATGACTTGAGCTTATCAGTTATCAGTTATCAGTGCATACACCAGCTAGTATTTCAGTGTCTTTCAATTGGGAGTAGGATTTAGCACCGAGCGAATGTAGGGATGGCGGCTTCCCCATCAGTTAGGCAGAGCCGTTAGCAGCAGCCCTTGTATTCAAGAACTACGTATTCAGCGTAGGCTATGAGAAGTCACCCATAAATTTAGGATTGACTATCTTGCAGGGGTCACCCATCAGTTCAGTCTTGACACCCTTAGTCCTTCGGGATAATATAGTACATCAGTATAGTGGATCCACACATCCAGTGTTAGTATTCATGGCATGGTACTGACACTCTTCCAACTAGGGTTACAGGTTGGACACCAATTAGCTCAGATTGGGGCATATTGGTTAGATGATACCTCCTACAATCTCAGTTATAATCTCATTTATGGTCTCAGTCCAGTAATCAGTTCAGTTTACATACTATTTCAGAATCATGTTATACATTTGGTCTTGCATTCTCAGACAATATAGTTTACACGCATTCATTCTCAGTTATCTCATGTTGCTCAGTCAGTCCTTACCTCATATGCACAGTACCCTACAGTTTCAGTCCAATTATTCAGACTAAGTACAGTTTAGTCTTACATGACCAGTATTCAGCTATTAATCATTCAGTTAATCAGATAAGTTAGTATCTTTATGCATTTATGCTCAATATGATTGTATATTCAGATCCTCAATTTAGGTCAGTCTTCACCACATAGTTTCACACCTAGTATTCATACAGAATCCACGTTTTGCCATATCCCAGCTTTAGTTCTACTTATCTCATAAAAGAAAAGTTTTATAGAAACTAAGTGTTGAGATTCACCAGCTTACCAGATTTGGTTTATTACTCATGTTTTAAGATATTTCAGCTTTCATTTTATTCCAACCTATTGGTGAGTTTACTTACACTTAGCATGCATGTTTTAAGACTTTATATATATAAAATTAGTTTTACTTATTGTATTCACCCCTGCATACTTAGTACATTTCAGAAGTACTGATCCACATATATGTTTGTGTGGCTACATTGTTTCATAATGTAGGTACTATTTATAGCGCGCACATCACGATCAGAAAGTTGCAGATTCCATCCAGCAGGTTATGAGTTCTCCTACTTCGGAAACTCCAGACAGTTTTAGTTCATGTACAGTTTATTTATTCTCTATGTGTATTGATTAATGGTAGTTGGAAGAATGTCCCAACTATCTATAGTCAGTATAGTAGAGACTTCATAAATGTCAGTCAGAGTCAATCATGTAATTCCAGTTTCATTCATCAGATTTATCAGATTGTAACGCTTTATCAGTATTGTATTTATTTTAGATTTTCAGTATGATTATATTTTCGCATAGCAGAATAGCTATTTATTATGTTATAATTCAGTTGCTTAACAGTATGCCAGTTCATGGGTTAGCTTGGGATCACTTGTGGTTCCTAGCACCGTGTGACGACCAGGGGGTAGTCTCGGGTCGTTACAGCTATATCCACCAAGACAACTACTACTTACCACAAATCAAACCAACCTTTACTCCCAAGGCCGAGAACATGATAGGCCAATCCACCCTCCACTTTACCAAGTCCAACAAGAAGGACTTGGGACACAAATACTACTACCAAACTCAAGCCCTCCCATCCAAACTCCACTTGACCAAAAACCTCATTATCCAAATCTAATCCCGCTGCTACAAACTTCTCTTAACCTAAATAGACCCGTCCATGTTGAGGGATATGGTAGAGGAGAATAATATGTTGGTTATGGATCGTATGATGATGTTTACATAAGAAGAGAGGAGATAAAGGGTAGGCAAGGTGATCTGAGGGAAGTTCATGGTCGAGAGGGAAGAGTTGGTCATTGGAACCAACAAAGGAACCAAAACCGTGATGTAGGGCTAAATACCATCAAGATGGGGCTTCCAATCTTCAAGGGTGAGAGTGATCTCGAAGAGTTTCTTGCATGGTAATCCGCATGTGAGAGGGTCTTCCAAGTAAATGATCTTACCAAGGAGAAAAAGAGTTGCTATGCAATCACTCACTTTAAGGGTTATGCTACTACATGGTGAGAGTATGTTAAGTGGTTTGGTAATATCTTTATTGAGGGGAATCCCCCTACTTGGTTTCGGTTAAGGTACCTCATGAGACAAAGGCACTTACCCAAAAATTACCAACAAGAGCTCCTCGGTAAGTTGTATAACTTAAGGCAAGGAAACAAGAGCATCGTAGCTTACTACGATAAGTTCCAACAACTCATTTTGAAACTTGATCATCGAGGGGACTAAGTAAGCCATGAAATTGTTCGATTCAAGGTTGGATTAAATAGGGAAATCTCCTCATTATTGACACTTCACAAATTCGATGCCATTGATGGCATCTTCCAAGCCACTTTGGAGGTTGAAAGAGAGTTAAAGAAGAGACTGGGGTACAAGTATAAGGGACAATATTCCTTGGGTCAGCACAAGGACAAGGAGCACTCATTCAATACCGAACAACTTGATTCCAAGGCTTTTGAAGCCAAGAACAAGACCTCCCAAAGGTACCCTTAAAGAAATAAAGGTAAACTGCACTCTTCTTCTCATTCTAAGGGCTTTCAATATTTTAAATGCCAAGGTTGAGGGCACAAATCTAGTGAGTGTCCAAATAGGAGAAATTTGATACTAAGGAAGGGGAAATTATACTTTCTTGGAGAGGATGTAGGACTTCAACCGAATAAGATTGATGAATATCTCAAGATAGAGAGAAGGAAGAAGCCGAAGGGTCAAAGGAAGGAGGTGAGAAAAATATTTGGTCGTGTGATGGTGAGCTTGAAGTGCCATGTTTGGTGGTGAAAAGAGCCATGATTAGTAAGGCTTTGGTTGATCCTAGTCAAAGAGAGAACCTTTTTAACACCAAATGCCTTATTAAGGAAGTTGTGTGCTCTATGATCATTGATGGAGGTAGTTGTGCCAATATTGCTAGTAGTAATTTGGTTGACGTCTTGAAGCTACCCATAATCCCTTATAATAGTCCATACAAGCTTCAATGGTTGAATGAGTGTGGGGATTTAAAGGTGACCCGACAAGTGATGATATGGTTTAAGGTAGGCGACTACCTTGACGAGGTATTTTGTGATGTTATTCCTATGCAAGCGTGTCATTTATTATTGGGGAGACCATGGCAATATAATAGAGCTACCATGCATGATGGAAGAACTAATAGGTACACTTTTGAGCTCCATGGCTGAAGATATACATTCCACCCTCTCTCACTGTTACCAATGACTAAAGTTTATCAACAAGTAAGAAAGTTGGAGGAAAAGAGGAAGAAGAGAAGAAGGGGAAAAACCGAGAGTGTAACTAGTGAAGAAGGGGTCGCAGCAATGGTTTAAGGAGAAAAGAAGTCCCTACTTGTGGGACTTACCCACGAGGCTCCCTTATTTCTCACTAACAAAGGTACTAGCATTTTGCCTAGTGCCACCTTTTCTTATGTGCAGGTTCATGATCATGTGCTTCCTAAGAAGGATACCAAGAGGATTACTTACCAATATATTCTTGATGATCTCAAGGATCCCTTGTCTAAGCATCCAATCTTTGGGATAGAATATTAAGACTTGATTCAAAGAAGAAGCATTGAAGGTGATAAAACCATGAATCTGAGGCCAAATTCCTTTCAAGATGGGGAGGATGATACGGGCACGACTATGAAGATCAATGTGTGTGCAAGTGTGACAAGAGGCCATTCAAGGAATTGCAATGCTAAAGTGTGAGAAGGACCAAAATGCACACTAAAGCCGCCCCACTCTATACTAGAGAGGTGCCCCTTAGTCATTAAGGGTCTTTTGGACAATTCACTTTGTTATGTAATAGACTATATATAGTTTAGTATTAGGATTTTCATTCCTTAGTTGATTATTATTGTTAGTCTTGAAACTTGAAACACCAAGTCCTCTCTTCTTGATGCCAAAATCAAAACTAGGTCACAAGTGTGGATATCACTTGTGTGTTGCAATCGTTGGTTTGAAACGTTGGTGCTTGAGGAGGTAACGTACCTCTTGCGTCATCGTAGGAGTGTGGTGATTGTTTGTATAAGTACTAGAGGTCTTAGGATTCGAAACATTCTAGGATTGCTTGTGCTAGTATAACCTTTGTCACTCTATCTATCCTTTCATTTATATTGGATTTTGTTTCCTTGTTTAGCTTGTGTTCTTGAACGGTTTTGAGGCTTATTCTTGTGGACTATTTTGTAACATTTTGTGGCCATTTTTGTGTCACTTTAGGTCGTTTGGTATCACAAATCAAAACATCTGAACTGATTTTTTGGTAATATAGTGTAAAAATGTAAACTCTAAATGTAAATATAAAAGAAAGATATGTGTATAACGAATATTTAGTTCTTTTCAATATATATATTTTAAATGACTCATATGGGATCTGGTTATTTATTTATTGACATGGGAAAGTTGTTGGGATGGTAAACATTCCTTACTTTTATCCTGAAGGTTTATGCTCGAGTCACCAGAAAGCAAAAAGAGTTAAAGTAAGAAATAGGGGAAAAAAAGATGGTTATTTAATTTTACATGTAAATAAGAAGAAAAGTGTGTAAGTTGCAATTCTAGAAATGAAATTTCAATTCCAACTAAAAGTGACATCTACCTAGAAGAATTTCAGTTCATCACCTTATCCTTTAATATCTATATGCCTCTTCTTTCTGAAGAATTTTTCAACAACCTATCTACTTATTCTCTAATGCATATTATATACATCTTATTTCACAAGAATTTCTCATGACAAAAAAATAATGAATCTTAAGCTTTGTTTTTATGCACTTCTCTCCATAATTTTGCTGGTAATTCATCATCATCTTTCATCAGCATCAGCATCTTAAGCATTTCATTTATTTTTTTTGTTGGCATTGTGATTGAATTTTCGTATTGACTTGTTCTATGTCTACTTGGTCTATATCCTGATACCTATACTTGACTATCTTATATATACATGTTCTTATCTGTTTATACTTGCGTGTGATATAATGTCTACTTGTGTTACACTTGTTGTATTGCTATATATATATATATATATATATATATATATATATTAGAACTGTTAGTGCAAGCGGTGTGGGCTACCATTGTGGAACATTCTCTTATTGCGGGTAACGTGCCCTTAGTGTGTATTTTGTGTACTTCATTTTCTACTTTGATCGGTCGGCCTATGATACCTACTGAGTACAAGTGGACCGTACTGACTCCTACTATACTCTTTCGGTGCAGATTTAGGTTCAGATGCGTCCTACATTGCTTAACTCGAGCGATTATTAGAGCTTTCAAGGTACCCGGTGATTTTCAGGTGTCCAGATATCTTCTACTACCTTTCTTTATAGACCATGTCTTTATTTTTATTTCAGAGACAGAGTTTCTCTCGTATTTGGATATCTTTCTTTTTTTTGGATTCGAGTTGTACTAGATACGTTCTTATACTGTTGACACCTGGTTTGGGGAGTTATAGTTGCATTGTTATGTTTCTTTCCGCATTTATTGTACTTATATGATTTGATTTTATTTTAGAAGCCTTACCTTGGGGTTATTATTGTCTTTTTTTCCTTTTGTGTATTGGTTAGGATGATAGGCTTACTTGTTAAGGTTCACCGCGACAAGTGTCATCATGACTCTTTGAATTTTGGGTCGTGACAAGAAAAAATTATTGGCGCGGAAGGGGTTGATTTGGTGGAGGACGACAGTGTTCCTCTTTTTTTAAAAAAATAATTATTAGTTGTGTTTATAAATTAATTTAAGTGTAAAATCTGGAAAAAGAAAGTAAAAATTCTATTTAAATTTATTTTACGCGCTCAAATAGCATGGAACTTATTTTTTTGTCATGTCAGCATTATGTGTCTAATAGAAATGATTTTTAAATAGTTAGAGTGTTCAATCTACACTATAGTAAATGTGTGAAGAGTCTTAAAACATTGTTTGAACTTTTTGCCCTTTACTAAAACTCTTTGTTTTAGATAAAATCGTCTTTTCACTATTTTTCTAATATTTAAGCATTGAAAATTAATTATATATTTATAGTAAAATCTTTTCTTATTAGAAGTCATTACAAGTAATGACAACTAATACCTTGTTCTTTGGTTTAAGAATTCTAAGTTGATTTAAGAAGATTTGAAAAATTTTAGAAATAAATATGAAAGAGTTAGAATAAGAAAAATATAAGAAGTACCAAATTTTTAAAAGTTTTAATTAGTAATCAAAGATTTTCTAAAGATTTAACTTTAAAAATAAGGAAAGTTTTTAAATATAAAAAAAAAATTTAAAAAAATAATCATACTACAAATATGGTTGAAATCAAAGCGTCTCTCATAACATCTAGCAACAAGGAGAAAAGGTACTACATGACAAACGTAAACGTGATGATCAATTAACCACCTGAAACTTCTAATGGTAAAATATATATGTGATTAAAATAAAATACAAGTTATCCTTTACATTATTTTATTAAAGTGTGAAGGATCTTTGAAAAATGATTTGAACTTTTTACACTTTATTTCGAAATAGACAAAATCGCCTAATTTTAAATTTTCAAATATTACACATGCAAGATACAAATTTTTAAATATTACACATGCAAGACACGTGCGATTAAACTAATCTATATCTGTATCTATAATATATAATCTATATCTATAATCTATCTATAATTTATATCTATAATCTATATCTATAATATATTAAAAGTGTGAAGGGCCTTAAAAATATTATTTGAACTTTTTGTTCTTCATTAAAAGTCTTTAATTTTGATAAAATTATCTTTTCACCATATTTTTCTAATATTTAAGAGAAAAATTAATTAAATATGATCATGATAAAACCTTTCCTTATTAGAATTCATCAGAATTAATTACAATTAATAATTTTTCATTAGTTTAAGAATTCTAAATCAACTAAATTTGATTTTAAAATATTTGAAAAATCTAGAAATAAATATAAGAACTTTAGAATAAGAGAAATTTAAGAAATACCAGACTTTTAAAAGTTTTAAGCACGTATAAGAATGTAATTAGTGATTTTGTAAAGATTTGACTTTAAAAATAAAGAAAGATCTTAAATATATATATAAAAAATAATAACCGTACCACAAATATAATTTACATTGATGTGTCTCTCTTAATCTCAGTCAACAAGGGAAAGATGTATTGCATGTCAAACGCAAAAGTGATGATATAAAATATATATACGCTTATACTAAAATATATGTTTTATTTATATTATTATATTAAAATGTGAAGAATTTTTGAAAAGTAATTTAAACTTTTATATTTTATTAAAAATCTTCACAAATATTATATTATAATCAAACGTTATACGTGCATAGCATGTAAAGTTAAACTAGTAGTAGATATAAGTATGGGTTAAGGTGAGAATTTTTCAAACAACTTTAAAAAGCCGCATATGACTTAAACCTATTTTTTTAATTTCATTTTTCATTAACCAATAAGTGCAACTCGCCACTGAGGGCAAATAAGTCAAAAGACATTGAGTAGCGAAACCTACTTCTGTTTGCTAACACTGCAAATGTGTAAAAGCTCCACTAAAAGCAAATATTTGCATTGTGGCCTCCGGTAGCCGATTTCATTAGAGCTCCCAGGTAATATTTATTCAATTTATTAGCTTTACCAAAAATTTTCTATCTTTATTGAATTGTATATATGGCTCAAATGCTAACAAACATTTATATAATGAACATAATTCTTTCCTATTTATTTCCCATTTTATTTCTGTCTCGTTAAACGTACCTGAGTAATATCTACAATGGTGTTCTATTTTTTCTGCTTCATATCTATATTTAAGTACTCCGCCGTAACTATATTCACTGGCATCTGCTTCTACTATATATGTAAATTTTTTATTTTCATCCGGAAATTGTAATTTTGGTAAATCCTTGCAAAGTAATTTTATTTTTTGAACTTGTTTTTTATCTTCTTCATTATAATTATATTCTATATCCTTGGGGGGTGCGGATAACTGAGTACTGCGTTGGTAAATAGATTTATAAATAGATTTATTATAGCTGATGAATCTATTCTTTTTTGTGCGTGGTTATTTTTTAGATTTTGTTTTAATAAGTTATTCTTTTTGTGAGATGTATTCATTAATTTAGTTTATTATTTTATCCTGTAGTAACTGCTGAATTACAAATTTCTGTGTAATAACTTATTCTTTCTGTACTATAGTGTATATCTAATTCTAGATTTTCTATGTCATTTATTATTTTGTGTTGTTCTTCTCGTAATGAGTATTTTATGTTATATAAACTGTTACATGTACTTTTTTCTAAATTTTCTAAGGTTTTTTCTATCCATTCTAACTTTTCTTTTAGATCTTCCATTATTTTCCTAATATGGTTTCTATAATTAACTTCGTTATTTAAATTATCTTGGTTTTCTCTAGTTTTTCTAATATATTCTAACATCCACAATCTTGGTCTGAATAATATCCTTCTGGGTAAATGTCTTCGTATATTTGTGCTGTGGCATTTATCATTTCTATTTCATAGTTTATTTCATAGTTTATTACTTCTTCTAATATCATTTTCTTAATATCTATTATTTCTATATCCTTAAGTATATATAAGACTAAAATTCTAAGGTAGTCTAAATGGGCTATTTTTAAGATTGATATTTTATAGCTATTTGTTTTAGACTTAGTAGTTTTTGCATATTTTTATTAAGAGATTTTATATATTTTTTATTTTCCATGTATTTGTCTATATTTATTTTTATCTGTTTTTCTAGTAACTGTAATTTTTGCGTATCTTTAAAAGTCCTACGTAATTTTAACATAATAAATATTTATAAGAGTAGTTAGGTATGTGTGGTATATAATTTATTCTATCCGTATAATTTTTTCCATATGCTTTTTCTAATATAACTTTTCTTATATCTGCAACATCTATATCTCTAAGTGCATACAAAACAAGTATCTTAAATTTATCTACCATGACATCAGATATATTATCATTCATTATCATAAAATTGCTTTTTCAAAATATTCCCTGCAACCATATACATAATAAAATATAGTCATCTCAGATTACTATATACTAGATTATTCTTAAATAACATGTTCTTCGGTCACTACTAGCATGGTAATTCGGATATTCTCCCTTAAACAGCGCCTCGACTTTGGTTACTCCCCGCCACGGCTTCTTGCCTCATTGGTTTCACCTTTAGGATGGCATAGTTCCTTGGGATTTTTCTCCGTTTCCACTTTGCTAGTAAACTTCTTAACATATTATTTTTCGAATAATTCTACTATAAAGTAACTAATATGAATTTATTTTATCATATCATGATTGTCGGGAATTATGAATTTAGCTATTCATAATAGTAAATAGATATACCTGTTCCGGTAGTTTTGATATTTCTGAGGTTTGTTGTTCCATAGCTTTTTCCATTGCGGTGTATATATTTAATTAACTGGGCTAAATATTTTTGAACTGGAATGGAGAGAGTATTTTTGCTGAATGTAGGAAAGCTTGCCTTTGTTATAGAATGAGAAAAGTTCTTACATCCGTAAAAATCTTAAAAAAGAACTAAAAACTAAAAAACTAAAAAGTCTTTGAAAAGTCTTTCTAAAGACTTTAAATTTCTACTTTACAATAAATGCTTTGAAATTTCTATTCTACATTAAATACTACAAAACTAACATTATCTTTTACGTAACTTTGTAAATAAGTCTTCCGTCTTTCTGTCATATCTGCAAATAAGTCTTCCGTCTATTTTGTCATATCTGTTATATCTCCATTATTGCTCTGTTCTTATCTTTCCAGCTGTCGTCCTTATCTTCTTTTATTCTAACTGTACTGCTGGGACGTCATTATCTCCTCCGTTACATTTTGAACATCTGTGATCTGGGTATTTGTGTCCAATAGTTTTGCAATATCTGGTCAATAATTCTTCTGAAATAAATTTTTCTTTAATAGCTCTGGCGATAGGTTCTGTCTCCGGTTTAAGCAACGTCATAATCCATTGCCTAATTGTTTCCATATCTGTTTCTCTTAGTTCCTTTGAATTTGAATATATCAATACATGGTTTCTTGAGTAATAACTCCATATAGGATTTTGATTACAATATGTATTTGCTAGTTCTTGTAAAATCGTAGATAGTCCGATAACTCTTTTATTCGCATAAAATTTTGGTATCTCGATTCTTGGTATCTCTGGCTGTGTACCAATATCTTGTGGTATAATCATATCTCTTGTCATTCCTATTTTTACAACTTGTATAGGTTTCTTAACTTCGTCAAATAATATCTCTGCCGGTGCCGTGTAGATCTTTATAAAAAATAAAGTACCTTTGGTTATTCTTTTAAATATGGTAAATGCATCATATATCTCGGGTATAGTAGATATCTCAGTTCCGTCTGTGGTATATACGGTACTAAGTAATCCATATTCGTAGCAAGTTTTTACTAAGCTGGGTCTAGTTTTGGGTAAGGCGATTAGCTTGTTGTATCCGGTTAATTTCTGGGTTATGTAGTTCGTATCTGGTTCTTGGATATTTGTAGCTTTTGGGTTGCTATTTAAGAAAGTTTGTACGTTGTAGATATTTTCTATATATGTGCGGGCTGTGTAGTTGTATGTCTTTTTATCTTGGTTTAGGCTTTCTCGATATGTGGTAACTTGTGGGGGTGTAAACATAGGGTCTTTTGGTATATTTGGTGTATATGGCTTGTCAAATAGCTTATTTAAGTTCATATTTTTTCTAACTCCTTTGCTTGTACCTGCAGAAGTAGATTGATAAGCGTTATGGGTTTTATGGAGTGTCCCAACATCTCCTTCTAGCTCTGGAATTTTATTGTCTTCCGATCGACATAGCTCTGCACATTGCTGAGTTAGCTGATTCATAGCTATAGACTTCAGATTATCTTCACTAGTCTTTAGCTTTAGCTTTTCTATCTCAGTACCCATACTGTCTACTTTCAATGAAAGCATAGTCAGGGCGTTGAGTATCTTTTCATGTATATTTTCTTCTATCATTTCAGTTTGTGTAGCTTTGTCTTGATATGTAATCTGCAATAACATTTTTGTTAGTACTGATTACTTCTATTATAAATGTAAAATTTAATATATTTAAAACTAGTCTCCGAATCTCTTTTGTTGTAACTGAATTTTGTATTTTCTTTGTTAGCCACCAGCGTACCTGTGTATTATCTGTCCGCACAATAAATTTGTTATATACAATATATGGCTCAAATGCTAACAAACACTTATATAATGAACATAATTCTTTCCTATTTATTTCCCATTTTATTTCTGTCTCGTTAAACGTACCTGAGTAGTATCTACAATGGTGTTCTATTTTTTCTGCTTCATATCTATATTTAAGTACTCCGCCGTAACTATATTCACTGGCATCTGCTTCTACTATATATGTAAATTTTCTATTTTCATCCGGAAATTGTAATTTTGGTAAATCCTTGCAAAGTAATTTTATTTTTTGAACTTGTTTTTTTATCTTCTTCATTATAATTATATTCTATATCCTTTTTTAATTTTTTCTGTAGGGGTTTTAGGTTTTCTGCTAATTTTGGAATATATTCTCTTACTTGGTTTACTAATCCTAAAAATGATTGTAATTTCTTTTTTGTATCTAATTCTTCTTTCGAATTTATTATTTTTTGTACTATATGTTGTTGCATTTTTACTCCACTTTTATCTATTTGTATTCCTAAAAATTCTATCTGATTTTTCATAATTTCGGCTTTCTTTTCACTTAGACTTATTCCTGAATTTTCTATTATATCTGTAAATTGTTCTAATAATTTTATATGTTCTTCCTTAGTTTTTGTATATAATAATATATCATCTATGTATACTATGCAATTAGGTAATTGTTTAAAATAATTATCCATAAAATGTTGATATCTACCTGGTGCATTTTTATATCCAAAGGGTAACACATTCCATTCGTAAAATCCTTGTGGTACCGTAAATGCGGTTAATTCTTTAGATTCTTCTTCTAACTTTAGATGGTAAAATCCTGATTTACAATCGAATTTACTAAAATAATTATATCCTTGGATTTGTCTTATTTTTAATATCTTATTTGGTATTGGGTAATTATATGTTATAGTTTTTGCATTTAAATTTCTATAATCAATAACCATTCTACTTTTTCCTCTTTTTTGTTCACTATGTTTATTTACTATAAATGCTGGACTATTATGTTTACTATTACTTTTTTGTATATATTATTTTTCTAATAATTCATCTATATGCATTTTAAATTCTTTTAAATCGTCAAAATTATATGTTAATGGTTTTTGGGTTATTATACTATTTTTATCTATTAATTCAATTTTTATGGTAGTTTTATGTTTTTTCCATCCTTTTAATGGATCTTCGCTGTATAATTGTTCTAATTTTTTCTTAACTATTTCTATCTTATTTATTGAAAATATAGTTATTTCTGTTTTATTTATCGAGAATACTACTAATTCTATTGTATCTTCAGCGTTTTTATATTTTCTAACTTTTGTGTAATTTTTTCACTTCCTTTTATCCAATCAGTTTTCTTTCTTATTTTATTATTAACTCTTTTTGCTCTTACTTTTTGTTTACATGGTGTTGTGAACCACCAATCGTTTCTAGTTATTATATGTGGGTATAATTTATCCAAAAATGGCATTCCTAAAAGTATATCTTTTGATGTTAGTTCATAATTATAAATTTCTTCTATTGTCAATATCTTATCCCATATTTGTGCTTTTACATTCCTAGCTTTGTAAGTAATTAAGCTTCCTTCATTATTAAATCCTTTAACTATTATTGGTATTTTTAATTTATCCCATTTACTTTCTGGTAAGCAATTATATCTACATAAATTAGCTTCTGCTCCTGTATCTATCATAGGCGTATAATATCTATTATAATATCCTTCCACTACTATCTTCATTAATACATATATTTTCATTTTATGTTAAGGCTCTTCTTAAGAATAATCTTTCCCTATTATATGTTATAGCTAATTGTGTATGTTCTATGTTATATGGTTTTACTTGTTCTAACCATTTTATTCCTAATATTATATCTGCTTTTTGCATTTCTTCTTTTATCTCAAATTCTATTTTTATTTTTCTAATTCCTCCTATTATTATTTCTTTTTCTGCTATATCTTTATTATTTATTAAACTTCTCGGTAGATCTGGGCATATATCATTATCAGTTTTTATTTCTTCATTTTTTACTAGATATTTTGCTATATAATTTTCTTCTTGTCCTGTGTTTAATAGTATTAAATGTTCTTTTTCATTTATTTTTCCTGTTATGTAATATTGATTTAAATTACTTATTGAATTTGTTTCATAACTCATTCTTTTTGATGAGCTCGATGACTCTGGTTTTTCATTAGCTATTCTTTTCGTTGTACTTATTCTATCATTTACTATTTCTAAATTTTCTTCTATATCTATGTCTCTATAGCTATAATCATTATAATCTATTGTTTTTACAATTTGCTCAAATGGGCTATCTATTTGTATTTTATTAATTTTATTTTTCCCTGTTATTTTATGTTTTGTTGTTAATACATATAAATTTTTACATCTTGCTGTAAATATTTTACTTCCTGGGGTTAATTCTATTCCTGATATCTTCCAATATAATACTAATGATTTATCTATATTCCTATCTGTTACTGCTACTGAATAATTTGCACTTATTATAAATTTAAATTTTTGGTATATTAAATTTCCTTTTACGGCAGTTATTATACTTTTTTCTATAGGTTTTATAATTCTATCATCTGCTAAATATAATTCTATCGGTGTATCTATTCCTTCTCTAAAACATGCTTTTATTAATATCTCTGTACCTCCGAGGTGTACGTATTTTATTGGATCTCCTTTACTTTTTATATCATTTATTTCTTTATTAACTATCCTTTTTGTTACTAGTGGTATACTAGCTTTTCCTTTTGCATATCTACAATCTATTACATGTTCTTTTTGACATACTACATAATATTCATCTTTTTTCCTACTAAATATATTTTTTATTGTTGGTATTTTAAATATTTTTTCTACACTTAAATCTAACTCTTTTCCTTTTATTTCATCAAATATATTACTGTCAAATATTATCTTTTGTTCTGTTCCTTCGTCATTTAAATATTCTTCCTTTGTTATTATTTTTATATCTTCTTCAGTCATTTGATTCATCTATCCCACTATCTATTTCAGTATCTGTTTCGTTTTCTGAAATTTCATATATACTATCTTCACTTTCTAGTTCATAATCTATATAATCTATTTGCATATATTCTGTATTTTCTATTTTTATTTCGGATATTTGTTTATTTTTTGGATTTTTAGGTAATTTACAATCTCTAGCTAAATGTCCTAACTTTCCACAATTATAACATGTACATTCTTTTATAGATTTTTTCTTTCTATATGGTCTTTTATTTTTATAATTTTTAACATAATATCTTTTTCTTGGTTTCTTATATTTATATTTTGATTTTTTATATTTCTTATATTTCTTATGTCTTTTTCTTTTCTTATAATATCTTTCTTCGCATCCAAATTGAGGTGCTATTTTATTTTTGCAACATGCTAAATTTCTTATTAATGTTTTTTCCATTTTTAATTCTTCTCTATATTTTTCACATAGCTTTCTATACCATTGTTGTAAAAATTTTATTCTAGCTCCTAATGTATCTACTATTTTTGCTTCTTCCCAACTTTTTATTATTTTTGAACTAAATGGTTCCGGTAATTTATTAGAATACAATTTTCTTATTTCTTTACTTTCTTCTATATTATATGCTCCTTTATAATAATATTCTTTAAATGCGCAAGTATATTCATCTATATAACACATATTACATATTGTTAATTTTATCATTAAATTCCTATTTGTATCTTTTTCTTCATCTTGTTCTTCTTCTAATGTTGTCATACTACCAAATTCGTCTTTTATAGCTGTTTCATATTTTTTCAATAATTCTATAGGTGTTAATTTAGTTGTTGTTGATGCTGCTCCTTCCATAGGTTTATTAGCTCTTAATACTTTCTTACTATTTTCAGTTAAATTTGTAAACCATAATTTTACTGATCCTATTAGTGTTTTTTCTATGTATTCTGGTGCATCTGTTATGTTTATATTATTGTCTAATAATTGTTTTGTCATATATCCTACCCATAATTGTATTGTTTTTTCTGTATCTATTACACAGTCTAGATCTAAAAAGTTATAATTTTTATTAACTATTTGTTTTGGTGTCCATTTATCATATTCATTATATCTTTTAAATTTATTTTTGTAATATATAGGTTTTCTTATTTCTGTTGTTTTGGGCATTAAATTTTCATCTTCTTTTTTGTCAAGAGTATTTATTTCTGTATTATTATTTTCTAAGTTTTCTTGATTAATTTTTTCTTGTTTTTCGTTAATTTCTAAATCTTTTATATTTGTTAATATTTCCGTATATGTTTCACTATCTTCTGAATCATAATTATCCGTTTCTTCTACTTCTATATTATTTATTTCTAATTTTTCTTTAAATTGATTTATCTCATTTATTAATTTTTGTTCTTTATCTATTTCTTCTTTTTCTTTCTGTCTTTGTTCATATAACTCTTTTAACATTTGTAATTCTTTTTCTAATTCAGCAATTCTACTATTTTTAGTTTCTTCTATTTTTCGTATTTCTTCCGTAGATTGTTGTTTAATTTTTTCTATTTCCTTTTTTCTATCTATCTCTTCATTTTCTTTTTCTATTCTTACCATTGCTGTTAATTTATCTTCTAATTTTAATTCTTCTTTTTCTAACATTAAATATAAATGTTCTCCTATTTTCTTATACCTTCTTCCTAGATTAGAAAATACTATTTTTATTTTTGTACCTTCGTGATTTTCGTATATTTTTTCATCTATTATAAATTCTTCTTTATTCATTTTATTGTGAATAGTTCATGTTGACATATATATTCTAAACTATCTATTTGAGATTCTAATTTTGATGTTTCATCTTTTTGTATATTTATTGAATTTTTACTAACTCCGGCAAATATATTATAATGTAATCTTTCTTTTCTTATTTTTAATTCTTTACGTTTTTCAGAGATAAATTGTTTTAATTCTTTGTATTTTTGCTCTTTATTCATTTGAATTGTGTTTGTAATATTTTGGTGGATATCTAAATCTAATTTTATCATAATTAGGTGGTATATGTCTCATTCTTCTGGATTTTAAATGGATTATTAATTTTGCTTCAACACTAGATATTAATGTAATTAAATAGGCTAATCTTTCTGGATTTTCTTTTGTTTTATTTAGACTTATATATTCTGAATAATTACTAACTAAATTTTCTTTTATTTTTCTAAAAGCTTCTCTATTTTTAAATGGTCTTCTCATAATTAATTTAATAAATAACTAGATTTAACTTAACTAATTTAAATCTAACTAAATCTAACTCTAACTTAACTAATTCCAACATATATATCACTTCCGTATCTTTTAACTTACTGAGCTCTGATACCATTTGGAGGGGGGTGCGGATAACTGAGTACTGCGTTGGTAAATAGATTTATAAATAGATTTATTATAGCAAAGACTTTTAAATTTCTACTTTACAATAAATGCTTTGAAATTTCTATTCTACATTAAATACTACAAAACTAACATTATCTTTTACGTAACTTTGTAAATAAGTCTTCCGTCTTTCTGTCATATCTGCAAATAAGTCTTCCGTCTATTTTGTCATATCTGTTATATCTCCATTATTGCTCTGTTCTTATCTTTCCAGCTGTCGTCCTTAATTTGCTGTTTTATGTATATTTATTTTTATTGATTAGTTACAACTAATTTAACAAAAAAATTCTATTTTAATTGAATTGTTAAGCCTTGATAAATGGTTAGAATTATGCAGGTATGTGGATTTATAAATTACAAACCAAATGTTGTATTAATTTTAAACACGAATAACTTTCTGACTAGCTACCAAATGTTGTGTATTAATTTTAAACATGAATAACTTCCTGACTAGCTACCAAACGTTGTATAACTTATACGGAAATTAATGCATGCATTAGTTATCCTTTTTTTTTGGATAACCGTGGTGTCCAGGCCAACTTGCGCGCTCCTCGACTAAGCACACGGAATACCTGCCACCTCCCACCAGCAACAGGTACCAGGTACCGGGTAACTCTGTCCACCAAGGCTAGAACAGATACAAAAATTCACCTAGTGTTTGTCTGAAATTGAACCTGAGACCTCATGGTGTTCATCCCAACTGCGTTAAATCACTAGGCCACACCCTTGGGTGCATACATGCATTAGTTATCTATTCACTGGAAAAAGCATAATGGAATAGTCTAGCTGTAAATTTTGTACTCAAGGCTGAAAAAATTCTATTTCCTGAGTACATATTTTCATAGTCCAAGGATTTTAAGGCACATTTAATAAGCTTTTCAATGGAAATTTTATTTAATTTGAATTGGTGAGTGTGATTGGTTGATCATTTGTTTTTGTACGTCTACCGATGCAGTTTTTTTCATTTTACTTTGCAGTCTTAGCTCTATATTGGAAATCGAGAATATAAAAGATGGTGCAGTACAACTTTAAGAAGATTACGGTGGTTCCCAACGGGAAGGACTTTGTCGATATCATTCTGTCTCGTACACAGCGTCAAACACCTACTGTTGTGCACAAAGGATATGCTATCGCTCGTATCCGTCAATTTTACATGCGCAAAGTGAAATATACGCAGCAGAATTTCTATGACAAGCTCTCCACCATTATTGATGAGTTCCCCAGGCTTGATGACATCCATCCTTTCTATGGGGACCTTCTTCATGTGCTCTACAGCAAAGACCACTATAAGCTTGCCCTTGGCCAAATTAATACCGCTAGAAATTTGATTTCTAAAGTAGCTAAAGATTATGTGAAATTGTTGAAATATGGTGACTCACTCTATCGCTGCAAGTCCCTGAAAGTTGCGGCTCTTGGGCGTATGTGCACTGTTATAAAGCGCATTGGCCCAAACAACAACAAACCCAGTGTATTCCCACCTGGTGGGGTCTGGGGGGTAAGATGTACGTAGTCCATACCTCTACCTCTAAAGAAGTAGAAAGGCTATTTCCGATAGACCCCCGGCTCAAGACACAAGATACCACACAAATACATAGTAAAGCACAGAACAAGATTACAAGATTACATAACATAAATACGGCACCCATAAGTAAAAGAAAACAGAGGAAAGCACCCAAATTCGTACTAAAACAAGGAACACAGAATCATAACAAGGATATTATCCCCACCAAGTAATTCCCTACACTAGCGACCCAAACTGGCCCTAGTCTTCTGCCCTAATTCGCGTCCTCCAGACCTTCCTATCTAGGGTCATGTCCTCGGTGAGCTGTAACTGCTCCATGTCCCGCCTAATCACCTCACCCCAGTACTTCTTCGGCCTACTCCTACCCCGCCTAAAACCATCCAACGCTAGCCTCTCGCACCTACGAACTGGGGCATCCATGCCCCTCCCCTTCACGTGTCCGAACCATCTCAATCGGACTTCCCGCATCTTGTACTCCACTGGAGTCACACCAACCTTCTCCCTGATAGTCTCACTCCGAACTCTATCCCCTCTAGTCAGCCCACACATCCAGCGCAACATCCGCATTTCTGCCACCTTCATTTTTTGGATGTGGAAATTCTTAACTGGCCAACACTCCACTCCATACAACATGGCCGGATGGACTACCACCCTGTAGAATTTGCCTTTAAGCTTGGGCGGCACCTTTTTATCACACAACACCCCCGACGCGAGCTTCCACTTCATCCATCCCGCCCCAATACGGTGCGAGACATCCTCGTCAATCTCACTGTTACCCTGGATCACGAACCCGAGATACTTGAAACTATCCCTCTTACATACCTCCTGTGATTCCAGCTTCACTACCACCTCATCTTCCAGCCTCACGTCATTAAACTTGCATTCCAAATACTCTGTCTTGCTTCTGCTCAACCTGAACCCTTTAGACTCAAGAGTTTGTCTCCACACCTCTAATTTGTCATTCACACCCCCTCGAGTCTCATCAATCAGAACTATATCGTCTGCAAAAAGCATACACCACGGTACCTCCCCTTGAATACGCCGCGTCAACACATCCATCACCAAAGCAAACAAAAAGGGACTGAGAGTAGATCCCTGATGCAATCCTGTCAAGACGGTGAAATGCTCTGAGTCTCCTCCCGCCGTCCTCACCTGAGTTTTCGCTCCCTCATACATGTCCTTAATTGCTCTGATATATGCCTGCGGGACTCCACTCACCTCCAAGCACCTCCAAAGCACCTCCCTGGGGACTCTGTCGTATGCCTTCTCCAGGTCGATAAACACCATGTGCAGGTCCTTCTTCCTTTCCCTATACTATTCCACCAGCCTCCGTACCAGGTGAATTGCCTCCGTCGTCGAGCGGCCAGGCATAAATCCAAACTGGTTTTCCGAAATAGACACTATCCGTCTCAGCCTCACCTCGACCACTCTCTCCCAAATCTTCATAGAGTGACTCAATAACTTAATCCCCCTATAGTTATTACAACTCTGGATGTCCCCCTTATTCTTATAGAGAGGGATCATGGTACTCCACCTCCAAGCCTCGGGCATCTTTGCCGTCTTGAAGATTTCGTTGAACAATCCAGTCAACCACCTTACACCAGCCTCTCTAACGAACTTCCAAAACTCCACCGGTATCTCATCCGGCCCCATCGCCCTACCCCTTCGCATCCTGCGAACAACCTCTCTAACCTCTTCTACCTTAAAATGTCTACAATAACTAAAATTCCGACACTCCTCTGAGTTCTCCAGTTCCCCTAACACAATAGCTCTATCCCCTTCGTCATTCAAGAGCCTATGAAAGTACGACTGTCATCTATTCTTAATGTGGCCGTCCTCTACCAACACTCTACCTCCATCCCCCTTAATGCACCTCACCTGGTCGAGGTCACGACCCCTCCTCTCCCTAGCCTTAGCGAGTCTAAACAACTTTTTCTCCCCTCCTTTCCCCTGTAACCCTGCATACAAGCTCTCAAAAGCGGCCGTCTTAACTGCCGTGACAGCTGACTTAGTCTCCTTCCTAGCTAGCTTGTACTCTTTCCTGTTTACCCGCTTCTCTTCTTCGTCCTTACTCTCAACCAACTTAGCATACACCCCCTTCTTGGTCCCCACTTTCTTCTCCACCTCTTCATTCCACCACCAATCCCCCCGATGATGCCCGGCTCAGCCCCTAGAAACACCCAACACCTCACTTGCATTCTCCCTGATGCACCTAGCCACCCTATCCCACATACTATCCACGTCCCCCCTACAATCCCACACCCCCATTCCCGCCAACTTCTCCCCTATCTCCCACGCATTCACTGGCGTCAAGCCGCCCCACTTAATTCTAGGTCTACCCTCCTTACTCCACCTCTTTCTATTCTTCTTTATACCCAAATCCATAACTAAGAGTCTATGCTGGGTCGAAAGATTCTCACTCAGGATGATCTTACAGTCCTTACACAACACCCTATCCCCTTTCCGAAGCAATATAAAGTCAATCTGGGTCCTAGCTATCGCGCTTCGAAAGGTGATCAGGTGATCGTCCTTCTTCGGGAAGCCCGAGTTCACCACCACCAGCCCAAAGGACCTCGCAAACTCCAACAGAGTAGTCCCCTCTTCATTTCTGTCCCCAAAACCAAAACCACCATGCACATCACCAAAGCCTCCCGGTAACGCCCCGATGTGCCCGTTGAAATCTCCTGCTACAACAATCTTCTCCAAGCTAGGCACACCTCCCACCACCTCCTCCAAAGCCTCCCAAAACCGCATATTCTCCTCCCCCTCCGAGCCCACTTGCGGCGCATAAGCACTACACACGTTCAGGGTAAACCCCCGGATGACCAACTTAATAGTCATCAACCTATCGTTGATCCTCTTCACCTCTACGACCTGACCTCTAAGATTTTCATCTACTAAGATGCCAACTCCATTCCTACGCCTCTCACTTCCAGAGTACCACAGCTTGTAACCATCCACATCCCTAGCCTTAGACCCTACCCACATGGTCTCTTGAACACACGCAATATTGATCCTCCTCTTCCTAAGGATCTTCACAAGCTCTATGGACTTACCCTGAAGGGTCCCTATATTCCAAGACCCAACCCTCAGCCTACCATCACTATCCACACGCCCTCTTGTACCACCCCCGCGGCCAAACCTTGGCCTCCCTCCCACTCCCGCCCTTTCCTCATCCCCCGCCCCCACAACAACCCCACGCCCCAACCCCCTCGAACATGACCCTATCCAATCATTACTGCCCACAACCACTACTACAAGAAAATATAAGAAAATATAAAAATATAAACGATGATAGTAGCAAAGCAGCAGCAAGAAATACAAGGCTCACACAAAATCAAAGAAATAATCAAGAAACCAAACTAAACTCAAATAGAGAGCAAACACCACTGGCCTCAACACCCACAGCCCCAAAAACAAAGCCCCAAGCCGATAACCCAATCAAAAGCAGTGCAAGAAACGACCACAGCAACAGCAACAACAGACAACAGACAATATCAACAAATCACACGCAAGTCAAGGTACAGGGGATAATACTAGCATAATACAAAGAATGAAATAACAAAGGTTAGAAGTCACCGGGTTACGCTTGTAGACCAAGCCGGAGCCCAAAACCCAGCGTAGATCGGGTTTCGGAGTTCCGGTGCTGAGATGGAGCTACGGCTGCTGGAGACCGAGGGAACTGGTCGTCATTTGGGTGCTGCGACTGCTGACGATCGAGAGGCGGGTGTAGGCGGAGCTGCGGCTGGAGACCGAGTTGCGGCTGTTGGAGGCCGATCGGCGACTGGAGACCGAGCGGCGACTGGATGGAGACCGAGCTGCGGCTGCTGGGGACCGGGCGGCGGCTGCTGAAGACCGAGGGGGGGCTGTTGGGTCTCGCCGGAGTCGGAGGGTGGGGGTATGTTGGATCTCACCGGAGCTGGAGACCGAGGGGGGGCTGCTGGATCTCGCCGGAGTCGGAGGGTGGGGGTATATTGGATCTCGCCGGAGCTGGAGACCAGGGGGGCTGCTGGATCTCGCCGGACCCGGCGGGTGGGGGTCTCGCCGGAGCTGGAGACCGAAGGAGAGGGGCTGTTGGATCTCGCCGGAGCTGGAGAGCGAGGGGGGGCTGCCGGAGGTCGACGACGGAGGGCGGCGGGAAGCGGCGACTGGGGTCGGCGCCGAGAGCCAGAGGTCGGGGCCCGAGGTCGGGTCGGTTTGGCGACGGCGATGGGGCCGGGGGTCGGCGCCGAAGGTCGGCGATGGCGACGGGGACGATTGTCGGCGACGGCTACGGGGCTGGGGACCGGGGAGAGAGAGAGAAGGTAGGGAGAGAGCCGTTAGGGGGAGAAAGAGAGAGCTAAATGCACAAGGTACATCACGCATTGGCCCAAGTTTAGCTTATTTGGAACAGATTAGGCAGCACATGGCAAGACTTCCCTCAATTGATCCCAATACTCGAACCATCTTGATTTGTGGGTATCCAAATGTTGGCAAGAGCTCATTCATCAACAAGATTACAAGAGTAGATGTGGATGTGCAGCCTTATGCCTTCACTACTAAATCCTTGTTTGTAGGTCATACTGATTACAAATATCTGAGGTATCAAGTGATCGACACCCCAGGGATATTGGATAGGCCGTTTGAGGATCGTAATATCATAGAAATGTGCAGTATTACAGCTCTAGCACATCTAAGGGCCGCTGTGTTATTTTTCCTTGATATTTATGGGTCTTGTGGCTATAGCATTGCGCAACAGGCTGCTCTTTTCCACAGCATCAAATCACTTTTTATGAACAAACTATTGATGATCGTATGCAACAAAACGGACTTGCAGCCATTAAAAGGGATTTCCAAAGAACATAAGAAGTTAGTCACGGAGATGAAAGATGAAGCTATGAAGACAGTGATAGGTCAAGGCGGCGAGCCAATAGATGAAGCAGGTGTGCTGCTAACTATGAGCACTTTGACTGAAGATGGGGTAATTGCAGTAAAGAATGCAGCTTGTGAGAGGTTACTGAATCAAAGGGTGGACTTAAAAATGAAGTCGAAAAAGTTAAATGACTGCTTGAACCGCTTCCATGTTGCTATGCCAAAACCACGTGACCAGAAAGAGAGGCCTCCATGCATACCTGAGGCAGTGTTGGAAGCCAGAGCGAACCAGGCTGAGACAGATGTTGAGAAACATAAAAGGAAGCTTGAGAGAGATCTGGAGAATGAGAATGGAGGTGCTGGTGTTTATTCTGCAAGCTTGAGGAAGCACTATCTATTAGCAAATAAAGAGTGGAAGGAAGATATAATGCCTGAAATTTTAGATGGGCACAATGTCAATGACTTTGTTGACCCTGATATCTTACAAAGGCTTGAAGAATTGGAGAGAGAAGAAGGTCTTCGTCAGGAAAAAGAAGGAGATGATGATTTTGAGATTTTTGAGATGGATGGTGCAGAGCTGACCCCTGAAGAACAAGCAGCATTGGCTGAAATCCGGAAAAAGAAAAGTTTGCTCATTCAACAGCATAGAATGAAGAAGAGCACCGCGGAGAGCCGACCCACTGTACCAAGAAAGTTTGATAAAGACAAGGAGTTTACTTTAAAAAGAATAGGAAGACAGTTATCTGCTTTGGGAGTGGATCCAACTCTAGCTATCGAACGAGCCAGAAGTAAATCAAAGGGTCGTAAGCGAGAGAGATCAGCTGAACGTGGAGATGGCATTGGTAATGATGCAATGGATGTAGACGAGATTACTCCCAGCAAGAAGCAACGTAGGCATACATCACCTTCCATGGCAATTTCAAGGTCAAGGTCAAGGTCAAGGTCACGACCTTGAAATGAATTTGTTCCAGGGGAGGGCTTCAAGGACAAACCCCAGAAGGAAAGAGCTATAAAGATGTTCAAGAAATCTGCTAATAAGAGGAACAAGGATGCTCGGCGGGGAGAGGCCGATAGAGTCATTCCTACTCTTAAACCAAAACATCTCTTCTCTGGAAAGCGATCAAGTGGCAAAACTGATAGGCGGTAGTTACCAGGTATATCTTACAACCCCTTTTAAGTTCCTTCACTGACATTTCTATGACAGTTGTATACTTTTCGAGTGTTCAGAACTTCTGTTGGTGCTTATTTGGTTCCTTTCTCATATTTAGATTGCAAGATTACAATTATTACCTTCTGTGGTAGGCATGATCATGGAATTTGCTGATGAGTCAAGGTGCTTTTTGTTGCAAAAATTTGGGTGGCAGACGGATGGACATACAAAAAAACCCTTGTTGGAATGCCAGTTCAACTCGACTTATTTTTGATACTCTGTTATACAATTTTGGAACTAACCTTGCTTTGTTATCTAAGCTGGTATTTTTTTCTTAGGTACAATTTTGGTAGAATTCAGTAAAGATACGAGGAACAGGTCGAGACTACAGATTGAGTACTTAATTTGTGTTAGAGATGCAGCTGTATTTAGTGCCTTCGATTATGCAATTTTGGTTCTTAGATGCTGGTTAGAAGATCCTTATCCCATGTTAATGAACTCCATTACATTACAACAACATACCCAGTGATACGTTGTACCACTACCATAGAAGTGAGGTAGAGAAGCTGTTTCCGGTAGGCCCTCTCAAGGCAAATACAATCCAGAAACAGATGTAATAGAAGTATAAAAGACACAATAAGGTGTAACACATTAGCAAATAGAACTTCATTATATTAGAAGGCAAAAGAGAAAAAAAAACGTGTTTTGGTGTTGCAACACTGGGATATAATCAGGTCCCCTCTAAAATGCAGCAAATGTCCAAGTCATGATAGTGGTAAAGTCTCAAGCAAAAATGAGAAACATGCAGCTAGTGGAAGTCCAATGCTTCAAAGGCCATTCAACTCACAAGCAATGTGCAGCAGACCTCCATACTACTATGACACGTTTTATTTTGCTCGTTCCTTGAAAAAATATTAACTAAAAGAGTAATTTGATTAAATGAAATAGGACTTCTTGCTTATATTGTGAATTTAATTTACTCTCCTTTTTCTACTCCTTCCTTTTCAAAATGGTTGGCCCAACTTGCCACTCCACTTAAGAAAATATATGCATAAATCACATAAATCCCTTTTCTAATGAAAGTATTTACTTAAAATCTCAATTGATTTTCTCTCTCCCCCAATTTTGGGTAATATACTTATACATTTGGTGGACTTTCATACATTGCTGGAATGTATGAGAAAACTGACTAGCCTATATTTATGGAAAGATAAATGAGATACTATCTTTCTCTTCCTTAATTAACGCCATTAATTACCTATCATTATGTGGTGCATGATTAAATATAACAATTGAAATTCAAATTCAAAAAATATCTTAAATATCATAATTAATTTTTTTGGGGTTGTAAAACGATCTGGTAAGAAAAAAAGGTCAACATCTGCTTTCTTCACTTCTCCAAAAAATCAACATGAACATCCTGATATTGTTGCTTCATTCGGGTATTTGGGAGTCGGAAATTATTTATCAATCCTACAAAAGTGAAGGAATTATTGTTTCAGAATGTATAACGTTCTTGAAATTGATTTCAACGATTGCAACGGAATTGAATATTGATGAAGTTCGTAAAAAAATTGAAGTAAAATACATTGTTGAAGATAATTCTCTCCAATTATCACGAGGAATGACAATGGAGTGAGGGTGTACATTGAGTTGAAGAGAATTTTTTCAGGATTTGTAAAATTTTTCGGTGTGTATTTCAACTTTCGACAAGTACAATAAGGATATTGAGTTTGATAGTGAAATAGGGGTTGTTCTTTGTATTGAAGGTAGTGAATCTGATTCTGTTGCGTTAACGGTCATTGAAATGCAAAATCAGTATGCATTATACGTTTCAAAATTTATATTTAAATGTGCTGAAGGTTTAATGTATGGTTATAATCTAACAGAAGTTTTGTACAAATTGTTGTTTTCATATTATTTTTTGTTTGCTGAAAAAATTATTAGTAACGTATAATATATACTCATACATTCGGATGAATGTATGATGAAATCTTGAAAAACGTAATTCATAATTTAATGAAAATAATGAATTTTATATCTATATTATAATACAATGACTACCTGTTTATATTTGATGTGGCTATGTACTGCACTGTCGTAACAAAAACTGTAAATGGGTCCTGGAGGCGTCTTGTATGAATCAATCGAAAATACTTGTGATAAAAATATTTGCTTCGGAACATACATGCAGTCTTAGTGATAGAGTACTGAATAACTTGGTTGCGACAACAATTTTTGTGAGTGAATTTACATCACCAAAATTAATGAATCACAAGAGAATAACTTGGAATGTTCCTCAATTTTTAGAAAATGAAGAAGTTATGCCGCCCAAATACAGAAGACCTCTGGGTAGGCCAAAGAAAGGAGGGCATTTGAAATCAAGTGAATCACTTTCTTCAAATTCGAGCTATTACGGTAAATGCGAACATGCAGGTCACAACCGAAGGACATGCGATTTTTTTTCAAAGGAAAAATGAATAAGATAATTTGTTTTTTCATATGCTGATGCTTAGTTTTGTTTTGTTTGAATAATCATTTTACTTTGTTTATGATGATACTCTGGAATAATTTTGAACTAGGTTTTATATTGTTATTTGAAGTTTAGTTCTTAATAATTCCTTGAGATTGTCACAACAATGTTCTACAGTATACATAGATCATATTACATATCTTTACTATTTACCTTTATAATGTACATACATGTGTATAAATACTATCTAATTTGACAGCTATAACACTAAATATTCATTCATATGTATTGTATATCAAACAATTAAAGATTACACTGTTACACCTATGTAATGTGTAGCATGTCTTTTTTATAATTGAAATCATGTACAGTTTCATGTTTAAACAACAAACGTTCGGCACACTCATGTGTGGTTATTTAATTCAAATTTAAGGTACCGTTGTATAATGTATTATGTGTATGATAATGTATTATACTTAAGTTTATATGTATGATACTTTCATCAGGGAAGGGATTTATGTGGTTTATACTTTTTAAAATTTATGTGGTTATATGTATGATAATGTATTATACATTTATTACTTTGTATATAAAAGACTTCATTCCCCCCCCCCCCCCGAACTTGTCGCCAAAATTTACTTTAGCACTTAAACTTAACTTATAATTATTTACCCCCCTTAACAACTTTCAACTGTATTTTTTACCACCCTACTTGCTGACGTGATAAATTTTTTAAAAATCAACGCGTAAATAGCTTTAAAACGTGAAAAGGGGTAGGGTCAACCTTTTAAATTTTACAAATTTTCTTTCTTTATATATATCTAAATAAGAAGAAGAAGAAGAAAACATCTTCTTCATCTTCTTCAACCCCGCCCCCCGCCCCCTCGTGCCCCTCACCCCCAACCCCAGCACATCGTTGTAACATTGATTTAATCTTTTCTTCTTTCCAGCAATGAATCGGAATATTTGTCAATTCCTTGTTAATTTTGATTGTTAAAAATGTTAAGGGAGTTAGAATTAAAGGTTGAAATAATATTTTAATGGAGGAAAAATGTTAAATTGATTTGAGATTTTGTGTATTGATGTGTTTTTGTGATCATGTACTTATATTTAGTCCATTGTTGGATTTACTCAAGTTAATTCACGTTAATTTTTCATTTGATGAAGAAAAAAAACTCATTGAAAAGCTTGCAACAATGAAGAATATTGATAGGTGAGTTCTTCTAAAACTGACAATATTTGGATCTACACCATTACTTATGGAGGTGGAATTGTCTCTGTAGGTTAATTTGTGGGATTGTAAATTTGTCTTAGGAAATTATCCCTTAATTCAATGTGTATGATTAAGGAGGGGGAACGGGAGGGGCTGCCTGAAGAAGAAGGAATCGGATTAAGGTGGGGGTGGGGGTTGTGAAGAAGAAGAAGGAAAGGAAGGGGTGGGGGTGGGGGTTGTGAAGAAGAAGAAGAAATTATATATATATAATTTCTTACGTGGTAATGACATGGCACTGATGTGGTGGCGCTGATTTGGCAATGACATGCTCTGTGTGTAGTGCACTCTCCGTTGTAAGAGTGGGATTTTGATTTTGAGGTTGAAATTAATTCAGTTGAAAGTTGCTAAGGGGGGTAAATAGTTGTTAGTTAAGTTTAAGTGTTAAAGTAAATTTTGGCGACAAATTTAGGGGGGAAATTATGTCTTTTCTCTTTTCAATATTAAATATATGATTTGTACGCAAATAACAGAATGTTATAAATGTATGATATAATTTTATACTTTAGTTTATATGTATGATTTTAAAATTTATGTTATTTTCATTTAAGTTATTAGCTTTTAACAATATGTAGGATAATATGTTATACTTAACTTTAAATGTATGAGACACATGTTCTATGTATTTGTCACATTCTGTATAATCTAGTCATTATATGTTATTAGCTTATAAAAGAATTTCTATACTGAACAATATTATACATTAGATATACAGTAGCACGTTAATGTGTAATTTATTGTTATAAGTTATATATAAATCACCTTTTAATGTAACACATGCCAATTTATATAGTACCAATACAATATAATGTACAATAAACGTAATATCTATCAAATTAGATAGTAATAATACAATATGTTTTATGTCATTGCAATACACTTAATTAAAACATATGTATGTATAAGAAGATTAAGGACATCAATAAAATTTAAATTACAATCCAACATCAAAAAATAAGATATGTACGTATAATTTGTTTTAATGCATTAGTTTTCATCAACACTGCAATATACTAATGTATAAGGAACAATGGTAATAAAAAAACAACAGTTCCCTATACATAACATATATATGTATAAGCAGTTCCAATACATATAATACGTGATTACAATACAAAAAAAAAATTAATATGATTCTCAACTAAACACAAATTTCCCATACATATCAATTCTATGTATAAGCAATCACAATACATAAGTTTTACCTATACTATAGTAAATTAAATGTATAAGCAACTCTTCAAAATAGAGCAAAATCTCCAAGATCTGATTTGACATAGATAAAAAATTATAAAACAAATCAACTCTCACAATGATATGAGATTTGAGAATGCTTAAATCTTTTTCTGGGTTTTTGATGAAACTGTTTTTTCTCTAGTATTGGATGAAATTGCAATTTTTTCCTTGAGTTTTTGACGAAAATGAAGATTTTTTTTGTGTGGGTGTAAGATAAAATTGTAGAAAGATTTTTTTTTGGTGTTTGCATGTGTAATGAAATTAGAGAGAGATTATTATAGATCGCCGTAATTTGTGGGTGTGGAAAGATAATAAGAAGGTTTAATGAAGATAGATAATTGGAGAAATAAGGTAGCAAGTTTTTAGGCGGAAATTATGAAGCTTTTTGGGATGTATAAGAAAGAAGAGAGAGAAAGTAAAAAAGGTAGGGATTTAAGAAATTAATTTGGGATTTTTATAATTTATTTTTCAATATGAATTTCATGTAATAAGGTAAATTTTCTTGTGTATATATGTAAGTTTTGAAAAATATCAAGGAGAAAAGATATGAGCTGACCACTTTGAAAAGAAATGACCCACAATTTGAAAATGTGGACAATTGGAGTCAGTCGGCCCAATTTATTTCTTTTTTTTAGCCATTTTGACAAATTGGACACATGCAGTCTCTATACTCAATTGATACACTTTTATACCACATTTGTATATTTTTATACTACATTAATACACTTTTTAAAAAAGAGAGAAAATTTTATGCAAGCACATGCAGTCTCTATACCCAATTGATACTCTTTTATACCACATTGATAGACTTTTATAACAAGATATGCAGTGTCCATATACCCAATCGACTCTCTTATACTAGATTGATACACTTTTATACCACATTAATACAGTACATATACCACATAAATACACCTTTTACAAAGAAAATCTATGCAAGTATGTACAATAATTGCAATTAAAGATTGTATGGAATGTATAGAAATTATGTAATTGTTATATAGAATGGGTATATAGACTGTAAAGTTATTGTACAAAATATATTTTTTATGATGTATACAAATTATATCATTGTTATATAAAAATATAAAAATAAAATAAATAGCATCATCAACTAGCTAGAAAAGAATAATTGTAAACTTATATTTGATTGTTTAAACAATAAAGAGCAAATTATTATTTTTTGTATTAAACCAGCAGGAAAAATGAAACTAGGAAAAAAGCTAAAAAAAAAAAAAGTAAAATGACAACTATAAAAAACGAAAATAAAAAGAAAAAGCGGAAGAAGCTTACCAAAGTTGGTCGGTATTTGGTCAACAAATTCGGCTATAAATTGAAAATTAAACATTTGACTGTTTTTTGAGATTAGTTTTAGCCGAGTTAAGCGTATGAAATGACTATTTACCGGGTTTTTAGTTTTAGGGCCTACTTTTAGGATATTATTTTAATTTTAGGTGTCATTTTTGTCCTTTCCCAAATATTAATTAGGTTTTTATTTTAACAAATTAGTCTTATTAATTATGTTTTGAAAGTATAAATGTAAGTATATACACTTTATGTAGTCATTTAATAATAGGGGTAATCTTGGAATAACATAATAAAATTATCTTAATTTCATAAATGACATAATTAAATAGTTATTTAATAATAGGGGTAATCTTGGAATAACAGAATAAAATTATCTTAATTTCATAAATGACACAATTAAATTGAAATATATATTTTTAATAAGAGGATCAATTATTTTAAAACAGAGGGAGTACATATCTCTCCGCGTTTAATAGTTTAGAATAAAGGTACGGAATTAACTCTTAAGTCCTTAATCATAGTATTTTTGTTTTCTAAAATGATACTCCGTTCGTTCGATTGTAAATTATTTTTAATAAGCACAACAAATAAAGTGGAGGGAGGAAGTATTCTGAATCAATTATCCTAAATTAGGACTAGGGATGTTCATGGTTCGATTTGCTTCGATTTTTCAGTAAAATTCAAGTTAAACTAATCTAATCTCTATTTTAAAAATTTTAAAATCAAATAAAAAAAATCATTTATTTGGTTCTTGTTGATTTTGTTTGGTTTCACTTAAACATCCCAAACGTGTACGCATAATTTAAAAATTAAACATGAGTTGTCAAGATTCCTCTTGCTCCCTGGTTGTCATCTAATTTGAGCTCAAGAGGGTCAAGTGTGTTTGGTTTGAAAGAAAAATATTTTCTAAAAAATATTTTTCAATTTTCTTGGTTGACTTAAATATTTTAAAATTTAACCTATTTTTTTTTCAAATTTAAGGAAAATGACTTTCCTTCAAAAAGTAAAAAAAAAATATTTTTCAAAATTCTCTTTCAACTTTAATCTTAAGTTGAAATGTTCATACAACTCTCCAAATTACTCACCCCTACACCGACCCCCAATCCCCTAACCCCTACCACCCCATCTAAAAAATATACTTCAATTTTTTGTCTTACCTCATCCCTACCCATAATCAAAACCGCTACCCCCTTCCTCCCTCCAAAAAAAACTATTTATCTCTTTTTAAAAAAAAAAAAATCAAACTTTTTTCTTACCTCCACGAACCTCGCCCCCACCCAAAAAAAATATATTTTTATTTTTTCTTACCCTACCCCTACCACCTATTTTGACAATCCCACCTACCAGACCCCCCACCCCCCATCCTCCTCCAAAAAAAAAAAAAAAAAATTTAATTTATTTATTTATTTAAATAAAAAAATTCTTATTCCACCCTGCTTATCCTATTCATTCTCATTGTTTTTATTAAATATATACAAATACTTTAAAAATATATACTTACTCGATTTGCATAACGAACACAAGAATATAATTAAAAACCAACTTATTTTTCTAAAATTCGTTTTTCCTCCTCCATATCGAACACACCCTAAAAAAATATTTTTTGGGGTCAAAAATAATTTTTTCTAAAATGTATTTTTATACTTTAGCTAAACACTAAAATGTATTTTCAGACAAATATTTTTTCATTCACCAACCAAACATAAGAAAACAAGTAAAAAAATATTTTTCAGGAAAACATTTTTTAGAAAAAATATTTTCCATAAAAAACATTTTCCTTCATACCAAACACACCCCAAATCCATATAATATGTTAAGAGAAGATGGGTATGTTTGGTATGAAGAAAAATATTTTTCATATATGTTTTCTTATTTTTCATGTTTGACTGGATAATTTTTGAAAAATATTTTGTTTAAGAAAAGATGTTTCTTAAAAAATGAGGAAAATAACTTCTTTGGAAAAACAAGTTCTCTATTTATTTTATCGCCCCATAATCCTACTCACCCAATGCCTCTGATTCCTACCATTTAAGCATCCCATCCCAACCTTCGGGCAGAGGTGAATTCAGAATTTGAAGCTGTGGGTGCATCATCATTGTCAAAGGCGTGCATAAGCCCTAAAGCAAGACTCAAAATATTTTGAGCTCTCGCCTTGCTTAATGTGCAATTTAGGTTTTAATTTTTAATACATACTTTTCCTTGTCAATGAAGCATTTTGAAGAGACAAACATTAAACAATTTATATTTCACTTTATAAAAAAAAAATCAATTTCTTTGTTCATATATTTGTCATTCATGCTTATATTATTAGTCTTGAACTAGACATATATTTATATTTTTCTCCCTTTATGTCTTTTTTTGTTAAATTTCATGTTTTATTTGTACTTTATGCTTAAACACAATGGACCTTGAAGCTTTTTTGTAATTTTTGCTTTTGATAATACTGTGGTGCATCAATAATATCTTAACGTAGATGTTAGCAAGACTTTCAGTGTCGATTAAGGGATACTATCACATTTGATTGATCGCCAATGGCATGAACAGTACTGAAAAAATAAATATATAAAACAAATATGAGTTTTAAGCTAATAACTTTAGGGGTCGTTTGGTTGGAAAACAAGTTATGCTGGGATTAGTTATGATGTGATAAGTTATAGGAAAAATTACAGAAAGTAGCATACTTAATACTATAATTATAATAAATAGCAACACTTTTGTAAAATTATACTTTATAGCAAGAGTAACATTATTTTACTCATTAATTAGCCAAATGAATGTTTTACTCTCACTAATTTACATTTTTCTATTTTCACTCCACTATTTCACCTCTCCCAAATATAGTCATATCTTGTATCCTTTTTTTTCATCTTATTTTTATTATCATTATTTTTTTTAATTTTTTTTTATGTTCATTTTTTTATTTTCACTTTATTTTTTCACTTTTTTTTCTTTTTCCTTTTTTTTGTTTTCTTTTTTTCCCCTTTTTCATAGTTGAAGATAATTATCTCAATGATTTTCAAAATTTAAAAATAAAATATCATTACTGTCTTTCACTCTTTTATATCTCTACCTTTTTTTTCTTGTTAGTTTTTTTTTCATCTTATTTTTTTATCATTTTATTTTTTATTTTGTTTTTTTTTCATTTTTTTCTTTCCACTTTATTTTCTCTCTTCTATTTCACTTTTTTTTCCTTTTTTTGTTTTCTTTTTCTTTTCCTTTCTCGTATTTTTTTTCTTTTTCTATTTTCGTTTTTTTCTTCTTTTTTCTATTTTATTTTGTTTCTTTTTTTCTTTTACTTTTACACTTCTATTTCTCTTTCTTCATTTTTTTTCTTTTTCACTTCTCTTCTTTTATTTTTTTATTTTTATTTTTTTTCCTTTTTCTTACTCTTTTATCTCTAACTTTAATTTTGAAAAGACAAATATGTATATCACATACACAAATTCAAAAAACATATAAAATACATAGGCATACAGATCTGAATATGTATTTACAGTACAAAACACACATATGTATTTACAAAATATATACCATATTCATATTAAACAGAAACAAACATAACTATACTATATATCTTCATATGTATTTGCAAAATACAAATGTGACTCATAGAAAATAAGAATATACATATGGATCAGGTATGCATTCTATAAATACATATGCAAAGCTATATGTATTTTATACGGTGTTGGATTTATCTTTGAATTGTACATACTATGTCATTTTAGAGGATAACATATGTACTTATTTATTTTCTTTTACTGTTTAAAATATGTATCATGCATTTTTTTATCACCTATATGTATATGTATATAATTGTCATATTTGTTATAAAGATTTGGTGTCATATATGTTTATATATACACGTGAGTCAGATATGTATTTCTCTAAATACATATGCAGATATATATATGTATGTTTTTAACCGTAAATACATATGCAGATCTGTATGTCTATTTATTTTGTATATTTTTTGAATATGTATATATGATATAAATATTTGTCTTTTAAAAATAAAAGATAGAGATAAAGGAGTAAAAAAAAATGAAAAATGAAAAATGAAAAATAATTTTTTTTAAAAAAAAAGTGAAAAGAAAAAAAAGAAAGAGAAATAGAAGTGTAAAAACAAAAGCGAAAAAAAATTGAAAAAAGAAGAAGAAGAAGAAGAAGAAAAATACTCCATGAGAAAAGGAAAAAAAAAAAGAGAACGAAAAAAGAAAAAAAAGAAAAAAATGAAAAAGGAAAAAAAAAAAGAAGTAGAAGAGAGAAAATAAAGTGGAAAGAAAAAAATAAAAATAAAAAAGACAAAAAAAAATGAAAAAACTAACAAGAAAAAATAGTTAGAGATATAAGAGAATGATATTTTGAAGATCATGGAAATAATAATCTTCATATTTGAGTTTGATTTGAAAAATGAATCTAGTAATTTAAGTAAGAGTAATTTATGGGAATTTAATTAGATGGGATAATTATTCCTTATTTAACTCAACTAATTTAAGTAAAACAAGGACAATAAATCTTGTTGTATATGTATTTGTATAGCAATAGTTTACTTAAATTCAAAATACAATTTGCTATTGTTCGTAATTATGAAACTGTTGCTATAAAAGTTACAATTAAGGCTCTATAGCTGTTATTTCTGAAATTTTTTCTAAGTTATATTGGATTAGTTATGTTGGAATTAATTTTTATTGAGTGTTTGGTTTATTGTATTTAAAGTAACATGCATGGTATAATTTCTAAGAATAAATTAAGTAATTACAAAAATACCCTCTATCTTATTTAACTCTTTTTTTATATAATTTCTTTTCAAGCTTTAAATATTTATTCTTAAAAATAAAACGTTCATCTTATTTAGCTTAATTTTTTTGTGTGTGTGCATTTTCATGATTATATCGTGTGTATTTTAAAAATAAAACCTTCATCTTATTTAACTTTAATTTTTTTGTGTGTGTCTTTCCATGACTATGTCGTATGTGATTAAATTAATCTTACTACATCTTATTTAGTTTGAAATAAAGACTTCCAACTTAAGTTTGTTAAAGTAAAAGATGATTTATTGTTTATTTCATTTCATTTAAACACATATCACTCATATAATATATTAAAATTTATTTTAATTGATATATACCATATCAATTTTCAAGTGATTAAAAAACTATTAAAGACATCTTTTCCCTCCTGAACTTGTCCTCCAAACTCACTTTAGCATTTAAACTTAACTTCCATTTATTTACCCTCCTTAACATCTTTAAATTGTATTTATTTGATCCCTAAAGCTGATGTGACATTTTTTTTTAAAAAAGGGCGCGTTTATTTATTAAAAAAAATAATTTCAATAATCTTATATTTAAAATATAGTAAAAAATAATTAAATAAAAATAAAAAAATGGACACTTTTTTCTTCTTTCTTCTTCAAATCATCATCATCAACAACACTCAAACCTCCATTAACAACCTCAAATTTTTTTCACTTTCCCTCATTAACACCACCACCCAAGAACAACACTTTCCTTTAATTTTTTTCACTTTCCCCCATTAACACCACCACCCAAGAACAACACTTTATTTTTTTTCACTTTCCTCCATTAACACCACCCAAGAACAAACATGAAAACACTATTAAATAATTTTCTCCATTGAATACCATCTTAACCTTCAATTCAACTCCCTCAAAATTTAGATAAAAATTAAATTAAATTGATGATTTTATTTTTGAATCACTTATCATCAATGAGATTTCTTTTGATTTTTACTTTTGAATTTTTTTGTTAATTAGACAATTTGAAAAAATTAATTTTAACTTGATGAAAGTATTTTTGTGTTTGAATAAGAAAGAAGAGGGTGGGGGTGGGAGGCTGAAAGGGAGAAAGAACAGGGGTGGGGTAGGGGTGGGGCTGAAAGGGAAGAAAGAATGGCGAGTGGGGTTGGGGGGGCTGGAAGGGGAGAAAGAACGGGGGGTGGGGTGGGGGTGGAGGGTTGGAAGGGAAGAAGAGCGAGGGGAGGGGCTGGAATGGAGAAAGAGATTGGGGGAGGAGTGGGTTGAATTATTTATTTATTATATATATATATATTATTTATATATATATATATATATATATTAAAATAGTACATATATATATATATTATATATTTATATAAAAATATATCTTAATTAATATATATATATATATATATATAAATAGTAAATATATATTTTTTGCTTTATAAATAAAAATACATAAAAATAGTATGTGTGTGGGATTTTTTAAAAACATCTTAATTTCTTACGTGGCAATGACCTGGCACTGATTTGGCATTGACATGACGCGTGTGTAGTCCACTCTCCGTTGTGAGAGTGGTATTCAGTTTTGAGGGGCGAAACAAATATATTTTAAAGATGTTAAGGGGGTAAATAAACAAAAGTTAAGTTTAAGTGATAAAGTGAGTTTGAAGAACAAGTTCAGGGGGGAAAAGATGTCTTTTCTCTTTAAACTATGTAATTCAACAATGGTGTTGATATTTTTATTATTTTTTAGAGAATAATTATTTAAATAAATGTAACGTATAATATATTCATAAATAAAAAATATATATATGGGTGAATTAAAAGAAATACTTTTTGTAAAGCGAGTCAATGAAAGCGGATAATTGGAGATAATGATGGAATAAGAATTTTGAATTTTAAATTTAAATTTTTGATAAATTATTATATGTTACTAATAAGTTTTTAATGTAGATATAAAATTTGTGTCAAAATTATTAAGTATTTAACTTTTATTAAAATCCATAATTAAAATACTCGTATATATGTAGAGATGTGTGAAATGAAATCATAGGTTTTGAGGGTATTTTAGTCATTGTATAATTTTATACCAAAGAGAAATAGTCTTGGGATTGTTATCCCACCAAATGGGTGGATAACTTATTCCGGGACTAATTATTAGTTCCGGGATAAGTTATCTCAAATATTTATAACCAAACGAGTGATTAAATTTTTTATCCTGGGATTATTGACTTTAATACCGCAAACCAAACGGCCCCTTACTTTCTTAAAATATGAAGTTCAACTAATATGTGGACTTTTAACATTTGGTTCGAATCCCCCACTGCAGTAATTTTTGTGTTATAATTTTAGTATCAACATTTTTGAACCATCGATTGTGGTAGCTTAATGGTCAAGGTGGGTTTATCATACAAGATGATCGCGGTTTCACAAAAAAATTGCTACTGCAGGATTGATCCCTGATTGTGTGGGGGAAAGCGCTAGCTCCAACCAACGCACCAAGGTGCACATTCATTCTTCTTGGGGTGCACTATTACCTAAATCCAATTTCTCAAGGTATACACATATATACACACAATTTTTTCGACGTTAACGGATGCACATGCACCCCCACCTATACATGTGAGTCCGCGTCTACCTCTGGGACGCACACCTTATCCCTTCCCACTATTATAGTTTTATGGTATATTGCATATAAATGATCTTGAGATAATATCTTTTTTGCTTGCTTACTTATCAAATACTAGAAAATAATAATAAATCAACTTTTTTTTCAAGAAAATATTTTTGAAAAAATACTTTTCTACGTACCAAACACACCCTAAGTTTCAAGAGCCTCAAAGCACGACTGTCTGCCAACTTAACGAAAGGGCATTTTTTTTTGTCATTTCTCCCTCAATTTTAGCTATCACAACCCTCATCTAAAGGGTTTTTTTTTTTTTTATCATTTTAGCGCAATTTCAACCATCGAAAAATTTCATTTCAAAATCCAGTGCCGACTATAAACAATGGTTAGGGGTGGAGGGGATGTTGCAGTAGATAGAGGAGGAGACAAACACATCATGGTGTTGCTGCATGTTTTGGGTGTAAGAAAAAATATGAATGGGGAGGAAAGAAATATATGGGCTAACCTGTTAGATTTTGTTTCCAACAAATTTTTACGGTGACTGAAATAAATTGTAATCACAAAAAAAATATAAAGAAACATGACTTTTTATTGATAAACGAAGTGGGTACAAATTTGTTCCTCCCTTGATTCTTCTCTCTTGATTTTCACCGTAATTCGAGGGTCTGTCAGTAGCGTATTTCTCGAACGTAGGCATATATGGATTTGATATGGATTTCTCCGTAATTCGAGAGGCGTTAGTGGCGTATTTCTCGAACGTAAGAATATTTAAATTTGATCTCCATAAAAGGAGAATTTGTGGATCTTCTTGATGTATTTGATTATCAAGAAGAGAGAATTTTAATCCCTTTGTGATATTCCATGAGTTTATGAAATTATTTAGAGATATTTGATTTATTTATGACTATGTCTTGAATTTGTGGATCTTAGAGATTACTCTTTAAAAGGATATTTGACCCCTTTATATAGGCGTAATTTAGGGTTTAGGTAAAGTAGCCACCAAGCTTGATTTAGGATAGAATAGCTCTAAAACTTTAACAAAAATTGAACTCTTTTTGTAGAGTTCACAAAATTTTAATATCTATAAATCCAAAAAGAAAATTTCAGTGATACCAATGATATAAGCATACACCCAATAAAAAATTGAAGATGTTTAATATGAAATCGTTTTGAGAAGAAATCATACTTGATACAAATTTTAGCTTTGGTGTTCCTCTTTTCTTGATTAACAGAGAAGAAAAGAAAAACAGAAAGGCCCTAGGAAGAGAATTAGAAAAAGGAGGAGACAATCACATATTTTATTGAATGTGTAGTTGCAACACGTATACAACGTCAACAATTCATTATCAGCCCATAGAATCAATGACCAAAATGCCCCTTGTATGAATTAAAATAACACAAAGCACACACATCGAGACTAAAATTAAAAATAAAAATTTATTCAAACTTATTAAGATAAAACTAAATACATATATATTTTATATATTCTTTTTCTTGTCCAAAAAATCGATCATCTACTAATAAAATAAATGAAATAAATTTCAACAAACTGACCATCTTTTATTTTACCCCTATTATTCTTTATCTTTATTTTTTACTAAATTATAAATAATTTCTTATTTTTTAATTTTTGGATACATAATTAGCATCCGAATAAATAATTTTAAAGTTGAGATACATAATTTTAAACTTAAGAATGTAATTGGTAATTGCTTCATTTTTGTTCAGATACATAATTAGTATCCAAATACATAATTAAAAATTGAGATAGATAATTTTGATTACTGAGATATATTCATTTCTGAAACTATTTGGTCGAGATACATATTTCATAAACTAGATCAAAGGAAGATATATAATTAAAATTATGTATCCATAAATTTATGAATTTGTGAATGTATACGACTGTTTTGAAAGAAAAAAGAATTTAGGTAATTAATAAAAAGGGTGGAAATTTTTAGTAGTTTAGTAAAGATACGTTGTGGTGTTATGTAATTTTTTATAAAAAATATATACTCTCTCCATTTAAAATAGTTGTAATATTTTGCTTCTGGAGTGTCAGTTTAACTAATTTTCAAATATAAATTAAATGAAATTCAATTGATATTTTAAAATCAAAACTTTGGATATTCAAATACGCGAAAAGAAAGAAAAGAAGAATGTTGTGCAATGAAGAGGGATGAAGAAACGATGGAGCTTTCAATATGAAAGACACCTTAATGACATAAATTAAAATGCAAAATACCCTTATCACTTATGATTTTTATTTACTGGTAAGCACATATGTTGACTCTAAGCTTTATTATTGGACATAACAAATATTATTTAAAAATAAAATAAAAGTATTATAAATTATAATAATAAATAATATAAAAAAGGTAAATACATATAAGAAATTTGATTGACTGTTCAAATAAAAAAATTCTATTAATGCCATATAAATTAGAAATTGAATCACTGGAGTCACATATATTATTTTAAAATTACAATAATTAAAACATAAGTTATCAAAAAAATATATTAAAAATTTAATTGACTCTCAAAATTTTATCTGTATCATATAAAATAATATAAAAAATAATTTATATTGGGTCCATACAAAAACAAACTGTTGTATCTAGTATGTGAAGAGGCACAAACAAGCAATTGTCCATTAAACACCAGAGTTAGCACTATGGTTCAACGCTATGTTCCTTAAGCAAATGGTTGGGGGTTCGATCCCCACCTCTGACGAATGGAGCAAACTCTGTGGCCAGTTTTCTACCGCAAAATACACTAACCGAGGAACGGAGGATTAGTCTCACGACTGCCGGATGTGGGAACACCTTGGGCAACCTAAAAAAAAAAAATTGTCCATTCGAGATTTGGTGCTTGGTGCTACAATTCCCAACAGAGACGAACATTAAGTGATTTCTTCTCATCTATTTTAATCTTGGTGGACAGAGTTGTCTGGTACCTATTATTGATGGGAGGTGACAGATATCCTATGGAATTAGTCGAGATGCGCGTAAGCTAACCCGAAAACCATTGTTATCAAAAAAGCAAAACCACCAAGAGGTGTTATGATTATGCAACAATTTATGAAATTGCATTTATAAAGGGATATCATTAAATTGTAACAAATTTTCTCACCAATTCGAGGCATCACATTGAACATGATCTAAATCATTTTAAAGCAACTTAACACCACGTTCTATAAAGTGTGAATAAAAAATTTAAAATACACTAATCATAATATCATAGAACAAAAAAACTCATTACATTACTTCAAATCATAAAGACTTCAAATGCACCTTAACGTTGTTATACTTATATCCCAATAAGTCAAATATACTGTTTTATTAATCAGGCAACCTAATACACCCGTAAGCTAATTCGGAAGTATATTCACTTGTCTTAGGTGCGTGATAAGAAAGAAAAAAATCTTAAAATAACAAAGTTACATACGTGATTTGACAATATTTTATTGGCCATTATTAGTATTTTAAGGATGATTACAAGTTGCTTTCTCTGCCCATATTGCTGGATAGTATATTACTTCTTTTGTCATTTTGTCAATTCTTTTCTAAATTTTGGCTTTATATATTTGCAAGTGTATTGCATTAGAAATCCATTTACATTTATCTAATCCTTTCTCCCGAAAAATTCAAACATCCAACCATGGAGAATGGTACATCTACAACAACAAGAAAATGGAATTTCAAAGAGAACGAAAAGCTGGTGAGTGTATCGGAACATACAGTAAGAAGTGTTCTTAATAAGTTGAGGTCTTGCATTGACCCTGATGATACTCGACCTGTTATCCCTCTTGGACATGGTGATCCTTCTGCTTTCTCCTGTTTTCGGACTACTCCGATTGCTGAAGATGCAATTTCTGATGCTGTTCGCTCTGCTAAATTTAATGGTTATTCATCCACTGTAGGCATCCTTCCTGCTAGAAGGTACTCCTTCCGTCTCAATTTATGCCACATTTCGAGATTCAAATAAGTATATGTTTTTAGCTGTAAATTTTTCATATATCTTTTAAATATGTTTGAATTGTCAGCTTTTGTGATCTAGAGTATTCTTGTGTAAGTTCTTAAATTGTTTGAATTTTTAAATCTGAACTGTATCACATGAGGGAGTACTCTCTCCGTGATGATTAGTATTTAATAGCATGGAAAAAATGGATGGGAAAAAGTAAATTATCCATTGACTTTTTTAAACCGGACAAGTATATCAGGGGCGGAGCTACCCTTTGCCGAGGTTCATCCGAACCCACCTTCGACGAAAAATTATGATATATATGCATGGTTAAAATTATTTTTTATGTAGACATATCAGATGTTGAACTCTTCGGTTAGTTCGTATGTTCACTTGTGCCCCCTTACAGCCTGTTTGGATGGTGGTTTCCCATGGTATGGTTACCATGGGAACCATGTTTGTTTTCATGATTTTCTAAAAATGGTGGTATGGTATGTTACTATTCCATGGTTTGATAATCATGGAATGAAGCAATTTATTGAACCACCAAATTGGTGGTGTGCCATGGTTTTCATTTTTCTTTCCCAACTATACCCTTATATAATTTTCTTTAATCCTATTTTATCCTTATCAACAAAATACACGCTAAGACTACGCATTTGTTAACAAGATCAAAGATTGCAAGACTTCCTGTTAGCAATATAAAAATTCAAAGAGTGAGAAAAATGATCACAGTTATTTAGTAGCAGTAGTTTTTAATGCCAATAAAAACTCAATTCGATCAAAAAAAATTTAAAAATTAAAATGGAGGGAAACAGAGTGAATGCACAAAAAGCATATACATGGGAAGTGATTTTTGAACTCTAAGATACATACATGTATACCAATTGTTTTATTGATTGAGAAGTACTTCTCGATTGCATTAGTTTGCGTTCGTCAAACCTTTGTTTAACAAATACCCTTGTGAATTTGACGTCTTAAAAGGATCATCGGGTAGCTATGAGAAGCATCAAGAAAGAAAGACAACTGGTTACGCTAGCACTGATATGGATAAAAGAGTTAATATCTCAAATGTATTACAATTAGAGGCATTTTAGTAAATTTATCTGTTACCATACTGTATCATACCATCAAACCAAATAAAAAATCTATTATTAAACCGCAGTGAACGATACAGTCTATCCAAACATGGTACTGTACCATACCATACTACACCATACCATACATTATAAAACCATGGCAAACCACCATCCAAACAGGCTGTTAGTGAATATCCTGACTCCGCCACTGAGTATATTATTGGATATTTATTTTTAATACACTAGACAAGTATTGTTGGACGGAGGGACTAACATTTAGTGCCATTGTAAATTTAATCTTGTTGTAATGTGTTTGGATCTGGGACCATGGAGTTGTTAGCATTTAATTTTTGACGTCACTTGGTTAAGGGGTGTCCGTCATTGATTGCATATTAGTGATTCTCATTTGGAAGTGTTTGGTTAAATGTGTACCGCAGTGTATTCTTCTAGCTATCTATTTAATTGTGACATATCTTGCATGCATGTAATAGTCCTTGCTTTTTTCTGTCATATGTATCACAAGGGAGTTTTTGATGTAACTGGTAAAGTTGCTTTAATGTGGCAAGGAGGTCACATCTTTGAGCTGTGAAAATAGCCTCTTGTAGAAATGCAGGGTAAGTTTGTGTATAATAGATCGTTGCAGAATAGCCCTTTCCTGAACCACGCATAGTGGGAGCTTCTGCCCTTTATGTATCACATTTATGTGTGGAAACAACCTATTTCTGCAAGAGTCTCCATATTATGGATCCTTGTGGTCTGACTTTTTTCTGAATCCCGCGCATAGCGGGAGTTTGGTGCCCTGAACTGTCTTTTATGTATTACATTAAGTGTAAAATTTTGAGTTTATAGATTTTGGATTCTAGAAACGACCGTCTATTAGATTCTAGGTAAATTATTAATACATATTGGATTTCTTAACTTAAATATAGGGTTTGATTCAAAGCTACTTATTCTGCTGAACCTGCAACCAATGCTCTAGCTCTGCCCCTTAATCTAGTCTAATGTTAACGCTGTTTAAATAATTGAGGGTAGCTTCCTTTATACTTTGTCGTACTTGGTAGGGGCCTTATTGGTTCATACTGTTCGGTTGATGTGTATATTCTATCTGTTGTCGAATATAAGTAGTGCGTTGTCTTTGTTTTCCTTAATTGGTTTTTGTTTAGTGCATCCGCTTATTTTGAATTATCTTTCCACTTTTGTTTATCATATAGTTCTTGGACTCTGTATCAGTTGGGAACATTACTCTTAACCTATGTTGCCTAGACAATCGGACTCTTCAAAAATGTCAATGGGTCCATGTTAGGTTCTTCAAAAGTATTGTTTTTTTGAGAATCTGACATGGGTGTAACCTTGAAATTGAAGAGTCCGTGCAACTTAACTCTTAACAACATTGCATTGTGTCTACATTTATGGTATACAAGAATTGAAGCAATTCTAGAGCTATTTCAAAAGGAAATATCAAATATGGTTTCTTGATTCTTGAAGGCATCATTCATGGTCTTCAAATTCACAATATTGATGATTTTGTTCTTTGAAAAGTGCTGTAGCGGAATACCTTTCTCAAGATCTCCCATATAAGTTGTCCCCTGATGATGTTTACTTGACAAGTGGATGTGGTCAAGCAATTGAAGTACTTCTGAATGCTCTTGCACGTCCAAACGCAAATATTCTACTTCCAACTCCCGGATTCCCTTACTATGAAGCGTGGGCTGGATTTACTCAGATCGAAATGCGTCACTTTAACCTTCTCCCAGAGAAGGAGTGGGAGGTGGACCTTAATGAGGTCGAGTCTTTGGCCGATGAAAATACCGTGGCTATGGTCATTATTAATCCTGGGAATCCTTGTGGCAATGTCTACACAGAACAACACTTGAAGAAGGTATGTACTCCTCCACTTCTTTGTTTTAATATATTGATATCCTAAGTCATTATGAATATAAAGAGGTGCTTTAATTTCTATCAGGTGGCAGAGATGGCAAGAAAGCTTGGAATTTTAGTTATTTCTGATGAAGTTTATGCTCATCTCACTTTTGGAAGTAAACCCTTTGTGCCTATGGGAATCTTTGGATCGGTTGCCCCTGTTGTTACACTCGGATCCATATCAAAGAGATGGATTGTCCCTGGTTGGCGGCTTGGTTGGCTTGTTACAAATGATCCAAACGGCATACTAAAAGAACATGGGGTACTTTCCTACTTAAGATGGTCATTCTACTGCTCTCATATATTTATTTTTGTGGGAAAAATTAATTTTAGCTTTCACTTATAAAGCCAAATTTAGGTGTTGAAGAGCACTTCAGCCCCGTGAAATGCTGTTTATCCGCTAAGATCTTTTCTGTGGTAATTTTTACAAGTGGTGTGTCTTTTGCAATAGTTTTCTGTATCAAAAGAAAACCAATCAGACTGACATTAGACAACAACCAATTGAACTGACACTTGACTGTGTAATGCCAAGTTTAAACAGAATGACGCTGAATTTGCATAAGAACGAGAAACACATAGATCAATCGACTGACACTTGATTCTTTAATGCTAAAGTTTGAACAGAATGACACTGATTTTGCATAAGAACGAGAAACACATAGATCAATTATAGAACTTGAGTGGCACTTGATTCTCTAATGCTAAAGTTTGAACAGAATGACATAGAATTTGCATAAGAATGAGAAATACAAATCAATCATAGAACTTGATGCAAGTTACTTCACTGGTGAATGTTGCAAGGCCTATATTTGATTTGCATTTAACTTGAGCTGAGGGTCTATTGGAAACAACCTCCCTACCTTCAGGTCCTTCACAAGGTAGGGTTAAGGCTGCGTACACACTATCCTCCCCACTCATGGGATTACATTGGGTATGTTGTTGTTGTGTTTGCTAATGGACTGTGATTGAGCGACAGACATTTGTCATGGGTCGGGAGTTGGTGTAACGGGATGCAGTTTCTTGGAGGATTAACAGGAAAGCAATATGGGAAAACTTAAGAGATTCTGATGAGTTTCCTTATAGCATCAAAATCCATGGAGCTTTTGATTACAAAAAAAGAAGAGAAAATGGTGTAATCTGTGGAAGGTTTTTGATGCAGTAAAAGTCGATTAGGGTGAATTAAACAAATGTAGTTTCAAAATAGAATGTCATAGGAAGCTTTGATACATCTGTCATGTAAAATCTGTGATTGAGACTGACTGGCGCTCTTTAAAAGGAGGATAAGGTTATTTTCTAACGAAAATGTCTGAATGTTGTAATCTTGGTTTTCTTATTTTCAGGTCATAGATTCCATCCTCGGGTATCTCAATATAACTTGTGACCCTGCAACTTTTATTCAGGTTTGCTCTTGATAGTACTTTCTTCTGCTTGCGTTGTTTAAGAAATTTAATACCTGTTATTCCTTTTAGCCACACATTTGGTAGTATGTCCCCCTGAAATATGAAATGGAGTTGCCAAAGAATTGAATTTTGTTTTGGTCGAACAGCTCTTTGCACTATGTAAACATATTCCTGGTTCTTATTTGTAAGCTAACGGAATTGTGATTTAAGAATTTACTATAGGTGTAATTGTCTACATCGCTTACTGAGGTATCGGATTTCTTTTTGTTCTTACTTCGACAGGGGGCAATTCCTCAGATCCTTCAGAAAACAAAAGATGTTTTCTTCTCCAAAATAGTAAATATGTTAAGAGAAGATGCAGACATCGTTTATGACAGAATCAAGGATATTCCTTGCATCACTTGTCCAAGTAAACCTGAAGGATCTATGTTTGTGATGGTAAGAGAAAAATGGAAGCTTAATTAGCCATTAGCTTGTGATTAGAACATGTAATCAATAGTCTAATGGAGGTCTTTTCCCCCTGTAGGTCAAGCTTCATCTGAACCTTCTAAAAGACATCGAAGATGACTTGGACTTCTGTTTCAAGCTGGCTAAGGAAGAATCTTTGATGATTTTACCTGGTAAAAGAAAACAAATCTCTTAGAAAGCTAATAAAACTGTCGAAAACAGTAGACAGGTTTCCTTACTCAAACAAATGTCTCTTTAGTGGAGGACATTCCTTTATTTTGGAATGTTTCTCATATGCTTGTAGTCGTTAGAGAATTCGTATTCACGGGTCATAATTAGATTCTTTTATTACGCCAACAAGCCTTTAATTGCATCCAATTCAGAAAGTTCCCGCGGGACAAACAGAAATCATCCATACATATAAGATCTGTCAGGCTAGTGCTCCCTTCTGGTGATATATAGTTCAGTTCAACCCCTAAAAACTAAGGTATATTCACATGTGAGTATCATTGCAGCTGATGCAAAGGCAGACATTTGTCAAATTTTATTAGACTCCATGAATGTGCCATCTTGTATGACCATGAAATTTGTGTAGGTTTCGTGTTGGTGCATGGATTCGTAGCATGAAAGTAGACTGTCACTCAAAAGAGCAAGTCTACACATATGAAGTTTGTGTAGTTCTGTAAGCACAAAAACTGGTGTGATTCTATGTTGTGTAGACATCTGACAATAATTCCTGGTGCAGGTGTTGCTGTGGGACTAAAGAATTGGCTCAGGATAACCTTTGCATGTGAGCCATCATGTCTAGAAGATGGTTTCCAGAGACTAAATGCCTTCTATCAAAGGCATGCCAAGAAACAATAACTTACTATCTGAGAAACAACCTTGATATCTGTTACGGTCCCCTGATATGGATCTTGTTATGGACGCTGCAAGATGAATTCACATCTTTTCTTCCTACGACCTATGGTGCTGGTTCATTATGAGAGAACCTGCAATCTCTTGAGTTAAAAGTACTCGAAAACTGGAATAAATTTCTGCTTATCCTTTCATTGAATTCAAATAACTTTATAAACAATATTGGTGGATTATCTCTGCATTATGGATTGGCAATTGTTATCTTCAACTACTGGTTGAAAACAAAAATAATTACTTGTATATAACGTGTACTGTAAATTTGTATTTTCATTTTATTTGTACCTATCAAGGTTAAATTTTTTAATTTTGTATAAATAAGGAATTCTGATTGTTAAATTCAATCCAAACTGCAGAAGAAATTTTTTGACTAGAAACATTAAATTGTTTTGGCAAAATTCTAGAAATTGCAACATAAAAAACTACACCAGACTAAAGAAATAGACCAAAAATAGCAGATTTGCACTTCAAAAGTTGTACCAAACACTTGAAATAGAGCAAAATAAACTTAAACTGCAAAATCTGTACTTGCAGTGTAAGTTCCCAGTAAATACTTTCTATATTTTCAGAGTTAGGCAAATATTCGATGAAGAACGAAAGTGCTCACTTTTGAGAAACTTAAAAAATCAAAACTATTTAAGTGATATCTAAAGAGTAATTGGGAAATCTTAGTAGTTTAGTTGGTTAGTTACATGAACTTCCACCTTACTGGTGAGGGCTCAATTTCCTACATTGTCATCCCCTCCCCCATTCTTTTTCTCCTGCCCTCAATAAAAAAAAAAAAAGAAAAAAAAATCTAAAGAGTAATTTAAACCTACTATAAACATAAATTTTACTTGATATAAGAGTGTTCGTACTGTTTGATATGAATGAGAAAATCCAACAACATATTCAATGTCATCCCATAAATAAGATTTGTGGAAAGTAATGTGAATGCATACTTTACTACTATTGTGTGAAGTAGAAGTATTATTTCGATACATCCTCGACTCAACTAACAAATCAGCAAATGTTTTGTAATTCTTTTATGGTTGGTTAGTTATATGAGTTCTTTAATTACATTTATCGGGAAACAAACAAAAATAAAATAATTAAAATTAATGCCTTCATTAAATTAGAAACAAATGAGACGTTAGTTTCTGAAACAAAGTTGGATGGCGAAAATCACTTGTAATAATTGTGCCAGTCCATTAATTCAACTGATGAACAATTGCGTTGAGTTTGGCCGGTCGTTTGTCAGAGTGTATTGAAAAGTTAATACATGTATTAATTTAATGTGTATTAGGAATCGTTTGGTAGAGTGTATTAGAAAAACTAATGCATGCATTAATTAATGAGCATTAGTAATACCTTGTTTGGTACCATATTTTTACTATGCATAAATAATATTTGTACTAATTATACACTGTATTTTATATTAAGGTGTGTATTAATAATATACACCATTTTTCATGTATTAGTAATGCAAGACTTTCAACACATGTATTAATTTATTAAATGACATTATTACCCCTTAAATTATTTTCCCTTCTTTTCGCACTATATCACACTCTCTTTTCTTTTCCCACCATAAAAATTACTCTGTTTTTTGAAAAAGAAAAGGTTACTGCATCTTCCTCTTCTTACTGCATCTTCTCCTTAATCAATATTTGCTTTTCTCATAAGGTTAGTAATTCTATTAAATCTATATTCCCAAATTTGATTTTTCATCGTAGGCAAATCCTTATGTCTATAATGTAAATCGTAAAGTCTATGAAAAAAATATATCTTACTGGACAGTATTTTGGTCTGTATGCCTTTATAAATGTTCCTTGGGGAGAAAAAGAGCTAGATAATCTTGGATATAGGCGTAATTTGGTTGAGATTGTGTTGGTAATGCAATTACTGCAGAGCTTGTTCAACGGTATAATCATATCAATGAAAACTTGTTATTTTGTTATAATTTTTTCGGAGCATATTTCTAGAAACTGATTAATTTGCTTTGAACCTACACTTGTTAATGAGTTGTCTTGTATGGTTGAACGGTTATGTGATTAAGGAAAAGGTAATTTGGTAAACAAATATTTTGTTACAAAAATTATATAAATATATATTATCTTTGATACATCAAACCAAACAATGTCTGAAAAATAATGAATGTGTGATTAATACCAGCATTACTAATACTTGTATTAATAATACAAGCATTACTAATACTCCTTATTTAGTATTATTCTTATACACTTTACCAAACGACCCTTAAGTAGTATCTTATTTGGTATATCTTTTTATGAGGGGTCATTTGGTAGAGTGTATTGAAATGTTAATATATGCATTTGTCACGCCCCAAAATCCCATCGGGCCGGACTGGCACCCGAAGCCGAGAAGGCCCGGGAGAACTCGTTCAAATACCTGTACTTTCACTTACATGTCACCAAAAATTTGGACAGCACTTCGTTGCATATAGAAGAGTCTAATTACCTGTATCAGTACAACACACACAAATATATATATATAATACTTGGCCGTCGGGGCCACCACATATACAAATATAACATCACTATATAAACTCCCATGACTTTACCCTTCCTTATGACTACAAAGCCTCTAGGATATATACATGACATAACTAGGGTCGGGACAAACCCCCACCCACACATGACTCCTGTACAATAACAAAACATAAGGAACCGACTCGGAAAGCTCCGAAGCAAACTGGAGCTCACCAACAATAGTTGTATGACGTGGATCCTATCTATGCTGTGAATAAGCTGAAGCACCTGTGCCTGCAGCATGAAATGCAGGTCCCCCGTGAGGGACGTCAGTACGAAATATGTACTGAGTATGTAAAGCTGTAAATAATCATATGTGATATAGGGGATCAAGGAAATCAGACGCAAGTGAATAAATCATAATAGAAGTGAACCACACTTCATAAACACTTTTAGGATCATGTACATTATCATTAATCTGAATTGGGTTCTTGAATTCAAACACATTTGTGGAACGGTATACATTCGTTCATTTCATTCTTTACAATTATCATTCGCCATTACCTCCTCCTCCCGAACCTCCAACCACCTAACAATAATCAATATTGTATCGTATTGTGACCATTAGGCTGCCCCAGTACATATCAACTGGGATCGACCCATGCTAGGCTTATGCCTCTGGGATACCACCCATAAACACATAAATAGGGATCTACCCATGCTAGGCTTATGCCCCTGGGATACCACCCACACGTATATCAAGTAACACACATAAGAGATCTTTCCAATAACTTAGTTCAAAAGCTTTTGAGATTATTACATTAGTGTTCATGCCAATATAGTACCTTTGGAACAACCATACATCAATAGGAATCAAGTAATAGACCTTCTATACAATAACGATGTAATAAAGACTCATTGATACATCAACAATGTGTTTCAGAATCATCAATATCACAATAATGAAATAGGAGCCTTTTGGTATATCAATGAAACATTTTGACACTTTATAGAATGGTAACAACTTCGTTGGTAATGTAGAACAATACATGTTTTTGGACAACCTCAGAATCTTACTTGATGGAATATTGGTGTTTTCATGCCAAAGAACATTGTTAGAGTATGCTTTACATACCTCGTTGTAGATTCGGATACCAACTCAACAAAACTTCCCGCCTTTACAAATCACTTATCTACAATGAAATATTTGGCATCTAGTATTAGCAACCCAACACCACAATTCTCTTCCATAATTCCATACAACCAATATTTGCAAAACATTCCAAAAACCAACTTGAACAATAGGTTTATGTGTATATATATATAATCATCATTTCAATACCACATCATCAATACCACATCATCACACCAAATCCTTTCACAATTCAACATAATCCAACATCATTTCCCAATCATCTTTCAACAACAATCAAATAACATACTTCTTATGCACACATGCATATATATATATATACATATCCATATAAATAACACCAACATAATTTACATCCTTACCGTAAAATGACCCTTTTGATTTCGAATTCCTGTTGGCCCAAATAAGGGGTGCTTCTCGAAGCCCTCGAGACGGTGAACACAACTACGGAATCAATTTGGATTTTCTACGGTTGAATCACAAGATAATTGGTGTTGAAATTAGGCTAGGGTTTCTTATTTTCAATAATTTGATGATAATTGATGGATATGAGGCTAAGTATATGTATATAATGACCAATTTTCGTCCATGAGGTGATGGAAAATGACCATATTGCCCTTAAAAATTTAAGTAAATCCGAATCTGTCCATGGTGGACTGTTTTGACAGGCTAAAGTAAATCGGCCATAACTCTTTGCTCCGATATCGGATTTAAGTGAAATTGATATCGTTGGATAGATAATTCAAAGGGCTTTCATTTATTATAAAGTAGGCCACTCAGTTAGTCCTTTACAAGGAGTTATGATCGTTTGAAGTTGACCCTAAAAATGTGTTTTGAGAGGCTGAAGTAAAACGAGTATAACTCCTTACTCAGATGTTGGATTTGGATGAAACCAATTGCATTGGAAAGAAGACTCAAAGATCTTTCTTTTGATAGATCGTAGACCTCCCAGTTCATTATATTGATGGAGTTATGATCGTTCAAAGTTGACCCAAAAAACTGGCAGGCCTCAGTAGTTTGTGTGCAGGAAATTTTCCTGCACATTTACTGTTCACAACATCCCGGCCACCGTTTTATAGTTTCGAACGTGCTCGATTATATCCAAAACTTATCTATTTTTGGAAATCTTTATATCGTTGGAAAGTTTATTCAATAACCTTCGTATGGAACCATCGATGGGCAAATTCCGGTATAAATAAAGTCGATTCCTATACACATATAATCAAACTATACATTTGAAACCATCTCAAAATAAGCAATACTCATACTTAAACTCATATATACCTAAATTAGGATCAATATATATACTCCAACACATATAACCATGGCTAATGCACGTAATTAAGTACGGGGTGTTACATCCTTCCCCCCTTAAGGACATTCGTCCTCGAATGTAAATGTAGTTATTTAGCCGAAACAAGTTCGAAATTATAATTGATATTCACGTCATCATATAGATATTATGCATATGTAAAAACTTACTTGTTAGTGTCCCAGTTCCACTCCTTGCACTTCTTTTTCACCTTTGAACAAATAAAGGTATTTCGATTTCATTGCTTCCTCCGCTTCCCATGTAATCTTTTCCCTTTGTTGATTTCTCCAAAGTACTTTCACCGATGCTACTTCTTTATTCCTCATCTTCTTAACTTGATGATCTAATATAGCAATAGGCATCTCCTCATAGGTAAGATCTTTTGTTACTTGCACATCTTCAGTAGAAGTAATAAGGGACGGATCTCCGATGCACTTTCGAAGCATCGATACATGAAATACTGGATGCATTGATGAGAGTTCCTGGGGTAGCTCTAATTCATAAGCAACTTTCCCACATCTTCGAATAATCTTATATGGGCCTATATATCGTAGACTCAACTTTCTTTTCTTGCCGAATCTCATCACCCCTTTCATTGGCGATACCTTCAAAAATACCCAATCGCCTAACGAAAACTCTAGCCCTCTTCTTCTACTATCCGCATATGACTTGTGTCGACTTTGGGCTATTTTCAACCGTTGCTGAATCACCTTGACTTTTTCTATGGCTTGATACACAAGATCCGGTCCGAACATAAGAGTTTCACCCACTTTGAACCATCCTATTGGTGATCTACACTTCCTCCCATATAAAGCTTCATATGGTGCCATTTTGATACTTTAATGATAGCTATTATTGTAGGCAAACTCAATAAGAGGTAAATGATCATCCCAGCTGCCTTTAAAATCTATCACACATGCTCATAGCGTATCTTCAAGTGTTTGAATGGTGCGCTCTGCTTGTCCATCCGTCTGAGGGTGAAAAGTTGTACTCAGATTCACTTGTGTTCCCAAACTCCGTTGGAAAGACTTCCAAAAGTTTGCAGTAAATTGAGTTCCCCGATACGATATAATAGAAGTTGGCACTCCATGTAATCAGACTATTTCTTTAACATACAACTTCGAATATTCTTCAACTATGTAAGTGGTCTTAACGGGTAAGAAATATGCGGATTTAGTAAGCCTATCCACAATCACCCATATAGAATCAAATTTCCGAGTTGTACGAGGCAAACCTGTAACAAAATCCATGTTGATCATGTCCCACTTCCAAATTGGAAGATCTATGCATTGCATATAGCCTCCAGGTTTTTGGTGCTCAACTTTAACTTTTTAACAATTTGGACATTCAGCTACAAATTCTGCAATGCTCTTCTTCATGTCATTCCACCAATATATATCTTTCAAATCTTGATACATTTTGGTTGATCCTGGATGAATGGAATACCTTGAAAAATGTGCCTCTGTCATAATCTTCTTTCTTAGCTCGTCTATATCCAGCACACACAATCGGTTTTGGCACTGAAGTACTCCTTCTCGCGTAAGCTTGATGATAGGCGAATTTACACGCCTAAAGTACTATATTTTACCCATATTTTAGCTAAGTTTTGAGGACAAAATATATAATTCATGCACTTTTAGTCCTTTTTCCTGTAAGTGAGCTAACAAACGTGATTAGCAAGTTTTCAAGTATAAATGATGCAGATTTCAGCATTTTATGGATAACTTGACGCCAAAGAAAGCTTCACGAAAGAAGTAAGGGAAAGCTTGGACGCCAAGGACCAAAAGTGGGGCATGAAAAATCTGTTTCGGGCAAAAACAGCAATTCTGAAGATTTTGGGGACTAGCAGTAACTTAGTAAGATTAGGATAATGATACATTAACCTAGTAGGATTGGGTTAAGTAATGCATTAGCTTAGTAGGAATAGGATATGGGTATTATAAATACCCTATTTTGCTAGAGATTTTTATCATTCTCATTCTACTTCTTATTCCACAACTTACAACTCGGATTATAATTCTTTCATTAATTCTACTTTTTATTCTTCTTCTATTCATCTACTCAATTCTCAATTTCCACAACAAGAGAAACGTTACTTTGCAAGGGAGTTCACGCCTAAAAACGCCACACCACACCTTATTACACGAGATCTTTATTGTGGTATAATAACAATGTCTATTGTGATTTCCTTCACACTCATGGGTAACTAAACTCCTCTGTTGGGGTTATGGAAGCCGAATGAGATACTATCTATTACTATGAGTTTGTGAATTCGTGGCACGTATGCTGCTTATATCATTATTCTCTTTATCGTAATGCAAATTCTTGTGGTTGCAAACGCATAAAATACGCCAGTATAGCATTAACTTGTTCGAAAGAAAAGTTATATGTCTGGAAAAGAGATAATGTCAAGGTAATAGGGCACCAACCCCTATTAAAAAGTTAGTGCCGTAACTGGATTAACCTCTTGGAGAATTTATACCGTTAGACACGCTTTAAGCTCGAAAGAGTTAAAGTGAAATAGTCCTTGTTAAGGTCGAAGGACGCTTGGATTTACCATAGAATACAATTCTCTATAAGCACATGCATGTCTGAATTCTGCATAACTCATAGCCAATAGAGACGTATAACTCATAAGGTGGACATAACCCTAACTCTCAATTCTCATTGTTTTACATCTTACTAAACATTCTTTCTTTTTACTTTGCTATTTTCTGTTTTTACTTTACTATTTTGATTACATTATTTGCACATCAAAATCCCCCTCTTTTACGAGACTTGCACCACAAGTCTAGTAATCTTTGCTTACTTGGTGACCGACTATTCTCTGTGGGATCGATACCCAACCCAGTTAGGTTATATATTTGACAGCGATCGCTTTACACTCTTATAAGAGCTGTAGATTGAGCGTTATAAAAAATTGGCGCCGTTGCCGGGGAATACGAGTGTCAATTAAGTTTGTGATAATTACTAGACCATTTGGTCAAAGATTCTTGTACTTTTACTTTTAGTTTTTGTTTTTGTTCTCTGCAGGTTTTTATTCAGTGCATGCCCCATACTCGAAGTTCTAGTCAACCGTTATTACCTATCAATCCTGAACCACAACGTATTGGCAGAATGGAGGCACAACACGAAATTGAAAGGATGGATGCTCAACAGGAACAAGCGAGACTAGCTGCTCTAGCTGCCGCTCAAGTGCATCAACAGAATAATGATAACCACGGGCGAGCAATAAATCCTGACGACGAGGACCTAGGTGATGGCGAGTTACTAAACCCTAGGCATGCTGCTGAGATCGCAACACCTGCCAACAGAAGAGATCGTCAAGCAAGGTTTAGGCATAAACGCCGACCTGTACAACCAGCTTTCGACGATGATAATGATGATCTTGATGGAGCCGGAGCCACAGGAGCCATTATTCCTCCACCATTAGCACCCGGAGCCAAGTTCAACATCACAAGCACCATGATTCAGTTATTGCAACTCAAGGGATTATTTGGTGGACTAGCAGGCGATGATCCGAATATGCATCTCATCAACTTTATTTCTACATGCAAGTCGTTTGACAATCCTGGCGTTGGTCAGAATGCAATTCGATTACGCCTATTTCCATTGTCTTTGTCTGGGGAGGCAACTCTATGGTTGAATGGGCTGACTCCTGATTCTATTACAAATTGGAGGCAATTGAAAGACGCTTTCCTAGAAAGATTCTTTCCGCCATCCAAAAGAGCACAATTGAGAGATGAAATCAGCAACTTTCGGCAGCTTCCAACCGAAGCTCTTCATGAAACATGGGAGAGGTTCAAGACAAAGCTAATGCGTTGCCCAAACCATCATATGACCAATGTCCACCTAATGGAGATACTATACAGATCCTTGAATTCAATAACTAAACTAGTGGTGGATAATGCGGCTGGAGGATCTTTTATGGACCTCACCTTTGGTCAGGCAAGCAATATGCTAGACCGGATGATGAAGCAAAGTAGATCTTGGCATACCAGGGATTCTGAGGTAGCAAGCCCCACTTTATCTATTGGCATGACTGTAGACCAAAGGATAAGAGAAGAAGAACGTGATCAAGATATGGCGCACCTGAAAACACAAGTGGATCTTCTTACAAAACATCCATTATCAGGGAAGACCGAAAAAGTCAAAGCTGTTGCGTCAAAAGGAAGAGACGAATCTGATTCAGAAGAAGAAGCCAACTACTTGAACAATCAGGGGGGTTTCCGAGGTAATACCCAAGGAAACCAAGGTCGGAACTACTATGATAAATCTAGAAACAAGGACCAAGGTAGTTGAAAGAACAAGAATGAAAAGAGTGGTTTATACGTGCCCCTAGGAATATGTGACACCACCACATCTGGTTCTGGAAGCATGGAAGATATGATGGCTAAACTGTTGAAAGGAGTGGAAGCAACCAGCGCGGGAGTAACTGAGGTAATACATGACTTGTACTCGATGAAGTAATTGGTTGACTCACATTCCACTTCAATAAAGCAAATAGAGCAGCAATTGAGCCAACTTTCAGCAGCACTCAATCAAAGAAAGGCTGGCACTTTACCTAGCGATACTGTGCAAAATTGAAGGAATGACGGATCATGCATGGCTATTACTACCCAAAGTGGTAAGGTGCTAGAAACTTCATCCAAAGGCAAGCAAGCGGTTGACGAGGCAGCAGACATCGATGATAAGGCAAAAGGAGAAGCTGCCGTAGAAACCACCCACGACGTCCATGACGTCACACCAAGTATGTTGCAGCCTAAAAAGGATGAAAAACGGAAGCAAGGGGAGAAGAAAGTCATGGAGAAAACAATTCCTTATCCACCACCACCTTTTCCTCAAAGATTGAAGAAGATTGCGAATGATACAAAGTTCAGCAAATTCATGAATATGTTAAAGCAGCTGACCATTAATGTTCCGTTGGTAGAGGCTCTAGAACAAATGCCTGGGTATGCAAAATTTATGAAGGATCTTTTGACAAAGAAGCAAGCAGCAAGCTATGAGTTGAAGGATACTGTTCATCACTGCAGCGCAATCGCTACCCGATCACTAGTTCAGAAGAAGGATGACCCCGGTGCTTTCACTATCCCTTGCACCGTTGGATCTTTGAATTTTATCAAAGCATTATGCGATTTAGGAGCCAGCATCAATTTGATGCCACTATCCATCTACAGGAAGTTGGGGTTAGGCGATCCGACACCAACCAATATGAGGCTCATGATAGCTGATAGGTCGGTAAAACGACCTGTGGGTATCTTGAATGATGTGTTGGTGAAGGTTTCTTCATTCATCTTTCTTGCAGACTTTGTTATTCTGGATTGTGAGGTGGATTCTGAAGTTCCCATAATCTTGGGACGTCCTTTCCTTACAACAAAAAGTGTGCTTATTAACATGAGAGCTAATGAGCTGTTATTTCGGTAGAATGATGAAGTGGTCCGTTTTGATGTATGTAAAGCAATGAAGCAGCCCAACGATATGAATGTGTTCTCTGTAGATGATGCTTGTTATGAGGATGAGAAAAACTTATTTGTAGAGAAGCAGCCTATTGATGAGCCATTGTCTGCTGCGCTGCTGAATGTTGAGCATGAGGACGATGAAGATTATAAGGAAACTATGTGTGCTCTAACAGAAATAGGGTCCTATTCTCATACTCCTAAATAGCCGGACTTTGATCTTAAGAATCAACCGTCACCAACAACGAAGACTTCCATTGAAGAGCCACCAATGCTAGAATCGAAAGAGCTTCCCGATTATCTAAGGTATGTGTTCTTGGAAAGTGAAAATATACTTCCGGTAAGTATGGCGGATGATTTAAGTGAACAGCACGTAGAGGCTCTTATCTCTGCTCTGAAGAGATACAAGAGAGCCATGGGTTGGACTATTGATGATATAATTGGTATCCCTCCTGGGATAGGCATGCACAAGGGTCATCTCGAAGAAGATTGCATGCCTACAAGTAAGCCTCATTGTCGTCTAAATCCATTCAGAAAACGATCCACCATCTATATCGATGAAGTCTAAGTAATCGAGATAGCTATGTCGTGCCGCGACAATAAATCAAGTGCTTGGTGGGAGGCAACCCATCGTTTTTCATTTTTTTCTTTCTTTCGTTTTATTAATTGTTTGCTTTTGATAAATAAAAATCCAAAAAGAAAAGTCGTGCCACGACCAAAACTAAGGCGCTTGATGGGAGGCAACCCATCGTTCTAATCGTCTTTGTTGTTTTTGAGTAAATGTAGGTGCAAAGAGGTGTAAAACGAGGAGGTCGGTTTTTCAAATTTTGATTTGGACGTATTGCATGTTAAAGGTGGTAAGTTAGGAATGAAGAAGCAAAAGGCTATGGATTGGGCATTGCTTATGAAAATATAGGCAACGAACAAGGCTAGGCCTATGTAAAACTAGGCCAAGAACAAGGCAAGGCCTATACTATGGCCTAAGCTCTCGGAATCTAGTGTGCCATAGCATAGGCGCCGCCTATGCCAATGCCTTTTGTCTCTGAATCTCATATGCCATGCAAAAGGCGCCGCCTATGCCTAAGAATGCCATGGCATAGGCGCCGCCTATGCTCACAATGCTATGCAAAAGGCGCCACCTATGCCTAGCATAGGCAAAGCAAAATGCGTCGCCTATGGTCTCTTCTTGTCCCCAAATCCGATTTTAAATGGGTCAAAAACCGACCCAAGCCTTTCCTATAAATAAGAGACTTAGTCTTAGACCAAAAACACATTGGAAACCTAGCATAAGCGCCGCCTATAGCCTCCAAATCCTCTCCAAAATTTTCCTTTTGCTCTTTTACTTCACAAGAACATCATCCAAAGGCATCAATCAAGTAAGTACTTCTTTGTTCTTCATTTATATTCCGTAAGTACTACACTACTACGCCTATTATGAATTGTTAAATCTTGAAATAGTAGAAGTGACTTGAATGTGGTTGATGTGTTGTGATACAACTAAGTGAGTGAAAGAATACGTAAGAATGATCTTAATATGTTTCCAACTTGAATTTGATTTTGATGCACTGTCATACTTTTGCGAAATTGATATGGTCACAAAAATTACATAATCTTGTCAATAGAAAGCTTACATGTTGGAATAACTTGTTCATCAGGATGAGAATTATGGTTGACTACCAACATAGGAGGTTGTGATTATTTCTAGATGCTATACTTTGATTCAATCCCTATGTAGTAGTCTTGATATATCAAACATGAAAGTATTGCTAAGAATACAAGAAGTATGACTGCACTGATTTTATTGTTGGAATATAGCACCTAAAACGTATGCCGATGAAGTCTGAGTAATCAACCACTTTCACTTCACTAGTCTGTACCAACAAACTAAGTGTGGGGTGGTGCCACTACTGCTTGTTTATAGATTGTATCCATCGAGATGATGCTAACATGAACATTGTTTTAGTCTCAGGTACAATGGCACCCAAAGCAAGACAAGGCAAAGATAAGGCAACCACTTCCCAAAAAGGCAAGAAAAGAGGACGCAAAGAGCAAGGAGAGTCCTCCTCGATGCAAGTACCACGCCGCATGTTCGGAATTAAATGGGTTTTAGAGGAGGAATAAAAGGAATGGTATAGGAACAACAAAGAGAAGAAATATGTTCATGTGGACTTGATAAACAAGAAAAGCCTAGCAAAGAAAGAACCGCGCATATTGGCCAAGATCATGGCGTTACATCATGATTTCATCTTCCAAGACATGGGAGAATGCAATCTCGATTTAACAAGAGAATTCTATGCCAACTGGTCACCAAAAATCACAGGAAGCGAGGTCAAGATTCGGGGCCAAGTTTTACAACTCAATGCAGATTTCTTCAACTCCTTTCTTGGCTTGCCTGCTGTTGATCCATCATCATTAAAAGAGTTATACAGTAGACCTCCATATAGATCCATTCGACACACACTCTGTAGAACAAGGTCCATGGCACTATGGAGTAGACACAAGGACACCGGACGACACAACACCTTCCCATATGCTCCTTTGAATAGGGAAGCAAGGATATGGTTGCGCATAGTCAACTTCTGCCTAATTCCAGGGACTCAGTACTCCAAGATAACAAGATATAGAGTGTGCTTGGTATACGCATTGATGACAAATGTCCCTATCAACATTAGGGAAATAATTCAATCTACGATGCGGAAAGCTAGGCTACACAAGAGGTCCCACTTCAGTTTTGGCAATCTGTTGACCGCAATATTGAGGAAGGAAGACATTGAAGAGGAACTGGCTGATCAGAAACTCCCACACAACCCAAAGAAGATTGACCTCACGAAGATTAAGGATGTTGAAACTACGCATGGCGTCAACCTTACCACTTCAGAAAGGCATGCTCGAGATGAGAGTTTCTTTCACCATCTTTATGGCATGACTCAGTTTACAATGATGAGCGGTGGCCGTGTTCCAACTGCTGCAGAGCTCCAACAGCTAGATTATGACTACCTAATGAATGAGCACGCGAAGGCGATGTGTGGAGTAGGTACATATTTTGAAGAACCTCTTGATGACGATGTGCCGACCGATGATGATCGACGAATTTCAGACTCTGACGTGGAGGAGAATTCTGATGACGACGACTCCAATGATGATTCCGACGAAGGGGGTATGACCCCAGACATAGAGGAGGAGTCCGACTAACCAGGTTCTTCTTATTTATTTTCCACTGAGGGCAGTGTGTCCCGTCTAAGTGTGGGGTGCTGGTATTTGCATGATATACTTCTCTATCTGCATTTGCATTTATGTTTGTTTTGTTTTTCTTTTTAGTAGTTAATTTTTTTTATTAGTTAAATTTTTTTTTAACTTAACTTCGCATGAAATTATTCTAATAGGCAGCATGAGATTATGACAAGAGTTTGTGCTAAAATCATGACTATTGAGACGTTTAGGCTCTAATTGTGACTCACTATGTGATATTGTGTGGTTCAATTCCTTCATCTGTTGGGTCAAGAGTCTATGCTACTCCCAATAAAGTTGACCATGTGCCTTGTGTGTGTGAGGATATAGTATATTCTGTGTTTGTGACTGATGCTAGAACTTGCCTGGTTTGTATGTAAAGCAAAAATAAGGAGTGCAAGTCTAGGAGATGATTTAGGTATTTCTTTGGCAACCTAGACTTGTTTACCTTCTTTTTACCTACCCATGGACATTATCCTAGTTAACCCCTTTGAGCCTTTAGCCTATTTTCTTTGACAACCTCATATGTAAGCCTAATCCATTTTTTCAAGACCATAATTTGATCCAAATTCCTAAAGTGCTTTAAAGTGTAAAGTCATGTGACGAAATAAAAGGAAATTGGGTGAGTATGATGCCTTAGAATGTAATGGTGCTTGAATTTGTTATGAAAAAGAATTACTATCATAAGAGGTGTTATGAAAAGAAAAAAAAAAGGAAAAGAAAACTAAAAAAAAGTTAGTTATGTTTAAAATTGAAAAACAAAAGAGGAGAAAAGGGGAGGTAGAATAAAAGAAAGTAGAAAGGTTGTTTAAAAGAAAAGTAATAATGGAATAATGTGATGTATTAAAGCGCTTAGGAACATAGTCACTATTTCTGGCCAAAATAGTCCTACCCGTCCCTTAGCCTACATTACAACCTGTAAAGACCTATTTGATCCTAAGCTTAGCATTCTGATATTTAGTGGAGCATTACACTAAGGGCAAACCTATGGTCATCAGTTGCAACATATGAATTCTTTGTGAGAGTGAGAGCAAGGATACTCTTATACCCATGTTTGAAATATATACTATACTTGTGAGTGATTATGGGTAATATATTGTTAGACACACATGGTTGATGAGTTTTGGGTAGTTGTGTATGATTCTCTATGCCTTAACTTGTGGATACGAATTAACCACCATCACGAGTCTATATTAGAGGTTGAATTGTTTCTAGGAGTGATTAGAAAACTACTCTTTGTTAATTATTGACGTGCTTGTCTTGATGAATATTTTGTGTTGTTACTGTGAAATCCCAAGTAGATGTTTAGATGGACATGATAGTTTGTTCGAGGACGAACAAAGCTTTAAGTGTGGGGTGTTGATGATAGGCGAATTTACACGCCTAAAGTACTATATTTTACCCATATTTTAGCTAAGTTTTGAGGACAAAATATATAATTCATGCACTTTTAATCTTTTTTCCTGTAAGTGAGCTAACAAATGTGATTAGCAAGTTTTCAGGTATAAATGATGCAGATTTCAGCATTTTATGGATAACTTGACGCCAAAGAAAGTTTCACGAAAGAAGGAAGGGAAAGCTTGGACGCCAAGGACCAAAAGTGGCGCATGGAAAATCTGTTTCGGGCAAAAACAGCAATTCTGAAGACTTTGGGGACTAGCAGTAACTTAGTAAGATTAGGATAATGATACATTAACCTAGTAGGATTGGGTTAAGTAATGCATTAGCTTAGTAGGAATAGGATATGGGTATTATAAATACCCTATTTTGCTAGAGATTTTTATCATTCTCATTCTACTTCTTATTCCACAACTTACAACTCGGATTATAATTCTTTCATTAATTCTACTTTTTATTCTTCTTCTATTCATCTACTCAATTCTCAATTTCCACAACAAGAGAAACGTTACTTTGCAAGGGAGTTCACGCCTAAAAATGCCACACCACACCTTATTACACGAGATCTTTATTGTGGTATAATAACAATGTCTATTGTGATTTCCTTCGCACTCATGGGTAACTAAACTCCTCTGTTGGGGTTATGGAAGCCGAATGAGATACTATCTATTGCTATAAGTTTGTGAATTCGTGACACGTATGCTGCTTATATCATTATTCTCTTCATCTTAATGCAAATTCTTGTGGTTGCAAACGCATAAAATACGCCAGTATAGCATTAACTTGTTAGAAAGAAAAGTTATATGTCTGGAAAAGAGATAATGTCAAGGTAATAGGGCACCAACCCCTATTAAAAAGTTAGTGTCATAACTGGATTAACCTCTTGGAGAATTTGTACCGTTAGACACGCTTTAAGCTCGAAAGAGTTAAAGTGAAATAGTCCTTGTTAAGGTCGAAGGACGCTTGGATTTACCATAGAATACAATTCTCTATAAGCACATGCATGTCTGAATTCTGCATAACTCATATCCAATAGAGACGTATAACTCATAAGGTGGACATAACCCTAACTCTCAATTCTCATTGTTTTACATCTTACTAAACATTCTTTCTTTTTACTTTGCTATTTTCTGTTTTTACTTTACTATTTTGATTACATTATTTGCACATCAAAATCCCCCTCTTTTACGAGACTTGCACCACAAGTCTAGTAATCTTTGCTTACTTGGTGCCCGACTATTCTCTGTGGGATCGATACCCAACCCAGTTGGGTTATATATTTGACAGCGACTACTTTACACTCTTACAAGAGCTGTAGATTGAGCGTTATCAAAGCTCAAATGCCTTGGTCGCACCACTCTGAACGTTCTCCTTAAGCTATAATAAAATAGGATCTGAATATTGCTTCTCTTTCACTTCAGCTACTAATAAAGATTCTGCAGCATTATGTACGATAAGCTCTTTGTCCGGAGTTTCAAGAAGACGAACTCCTAGACTAGCTAATTGATGAAGATCTTTAATCATCCTTTGCCTTTCTATAGGCGCCATCATAGCCTTACGACTTAACGCATCAGCTACCACAATTGCTTTCCCTGGATGGTACAAGTTATCAACATCGTAGTCCTTTAATAGTTCAAGCCATCTCCGCTGCCTTAAATTTAGATCCTTCTGATTAAAAATATATTGCAAGCTCTTATGGTCAGTATATATATCAACATGAACCCCATATAAGTAGTGGCGCCATATCTTTAAAGCAAAAATAACTGCTGCCAGCTCAAGATCATGTGTAGGATAATTTTTCTCATGTGGCCGCAATTGTCTAGAAGCATATGCTATTACCTTACCATGATGCATCAATACACATCCTAAACCAATTCTAGAAGCATCACAATATACTGTATACCCTTCGGTGCCTTCTGGAAGTACCAACACGGGTGTAGAAATCAACTTGTTCTTTAAATCTTGAAAACTCTTCTCACATGCATCATTCCATTAGAATTTGGGTGCTTTATGGGTTAGCTTGGTTAAGGGTGCTGAAATGGAAGAAAAGTCTTTAACAAACCTTCTATAATAATCGGCCAACCCGAGAAAACTACGAATCTCCGTAGGCGTTGTGGGCCTTGGCCAGTTCTTCACAGCTTCTATCTTTTGAGCATCAACCTTTATCCCTTCACTAGATACAATATGACCCAAAAATGCCACCGACTTTAACCAAAACTCACATTTAGAGAACTTTGCATAAAGCTTACAATCACGAAGAGTCTGCAATGCCTGTCGTAAGTGATTGGCATGGTCCTCTTCTGATATAGAATAAACAAGAATATCATCTATAAAAACTATCACAAATACATCCAGGAATGGCTTAAACACCCTATTCATCAAATCCATAAAAGCTGCGGGTGCATTTGTTAGCCCAAATGACATAACTAGAAACTCGTAATGACCATATCGTGTTCGGAAAGCTGTCTTGGGTATATCCTTCTCTTTGACCCTCACTTGGTGGTAACCTGACCTCAAATCAATCTTAGAAAAGCACTTGGCGCCCTGTAACTGATCAAATAAATCATCAATTCTTGGGAGAGGATATTTATTCTTAATAGTCACCTTATTTAATTGTCGATAATCAATACACATCCTCAGCGAGCCATCCTTTTTGCGCACAAATAACACTGGTGCTCCCCAGGGAGACATACTAGGCCTTATGAATCCCTTCTCTAGCAAATCTTTCAATTGCTCTTTCAATTCTCGTAATTCTGCTGGGGCCATTCTATACGAAGGAATGGAGATTGGTTGGGTGCCTGGTATTACATCAATACCAAACTCTACTTCTCGTTCAGGAGGCAAACCTGGAAGATCTTCAGGAAATTCATTTACCACCGGAACAACGTGAAGAGTTGGTGGCTCCGCTTCTGTATCCCTTACTCTAACTAAATGATATATGTATCCCTTGGAAATCATTTTTCTCGCTTTGAAATAAGAAATAAATCTACCTCTTGGTGCGCCAATCTTACCTTGCCATTCAATAACTACTTCATTAGGAAAATGTAAATACATTTTTTTCGTACAACAGTCAATTTTGGCATAACAAGACGCCAACCAATCCATACCCATTATAACATCAAAATCTACCATTTCTAGTTCCACAAGATTGGCCATCGTGTCTCGACCACACATAGTTACTACATAATCTTTATAAACTCTTCTAGCAATAATAGATTCCCCAACCGGGGTAGACACTTCCAACGGCTTTTCTAACAATTCGGGGGTTCTTTTGAACTTTCCAGCAACCAAAGGAGTAACATATGATAATGTAGAACCGGGATCAATTAGAGCATATACATCAAATGAAAATATGGACAACGTACCCGTAACCACATCTGGGGAAGCCTCTAGATTCTGTCGATCCGCTAAAGCATAAGTGCGATTCTGAGTCCCGCTGGAACTGGTGACTCTTTTTTCATTTCTAGCGTGACCCGCAGGTCGTGCACCCCTACCAGAATAAGATACCGGTGACGGTGATGCAACAGCTGATCTCGAAGGTCGTGCTACACCACCTGCGCCCCTTCATGGGCATTCTCTCATCATATGCCCCGTCATACCGCCCCAAAAACAAACATTTGTTCCCATTCGACATACGCCCATATGATGCTTTCCGCATCGATTACATAGCTCTCGAGAAGGTCTCGATTGGCTCATGTTCCCTTTCCCATGATAACCCACTGATCGCGAACTATGACCCTCACTTCTTTGCCCAAATTGACTGCCTCTGAACCCCTGATGCTGTGGTGGAGCACTAGCTGCAGAATAAGAAAATAATGGCCTAGGTGGTCTAGCAGAAAATTGAGGTCTAAAGCCTCCCTGTGGCGCTATAAACTGCCCTGTAGATCTGGCCCTCTTAGAATATCCGCTTTCAAAATCCTGTGTTCTTTTTCTTTGCCTCTGATCTTCCATTTTCTGTGCAAATGCTTGGATCCTAGCTATATCCATGTCTTTATTTAGTGCAGCAATAGTACAATCCCTAACCAAATACGAATCCAATCCATTCACATACCGATGAACTCTGTCATCCATAGTAGCTATAACATTAGGAGCATATCTGGACAAGGAATTAAAGCGAAGACTATACTCCCTCACACTTGTATTACCCTTCCGAAGATTTAAGAACTGATCCGCACGGGCCTGACGAGTCTCATATGGAAGATAATATTCAATAAATGCCTCTTTGAACTCTTTCCAAGTAGCTGGGGGTGCATCAATGCCCCTTGACCGTTTCCAGTCTTCATACCAATATATAGCCTCACCGTTGAATCTATACGCGGCTAACTCCACTGTCTCTCTACCCGATACATGCATCACCTCTAAGGCCCTTTGGATCTGATCAATAAAGTCCTGTGGATCTTCATTAAGATCGGATCCGGTAAAAGTAGGCGGATCCATCTTAAGAAAATCTTGCGTCCGAAGACTAACCGCCCTATCTGTAACAGCCCAGGCCACCGGCGCATGTGAAATTGTCCGCTTTGGAGCCTCGGCCCCTCACGGTTTTAAAACGCGTCACACATGTCAGAGTTACGCAGCGAACTGGGCCCTGGCAAATGAGATATTGTCCGCTTTGGCCAGGCGTTACGTATCGCTGTCCCCGACCTCACGGATTTGTTCCACGGGCGTTACGTATCGCCGTCCCCGTGAACGCGTCACATACGTGGAAGGTATCCATGCACCTATAAGGCACACTTCGTTCCCCTTCACTACCGATGTGGGATTTGCCTAAGTGAATGCAGGCGTTACGTATCGCCGTCCCTACACTCACCCCCCGTAGGGACTCAGCGTCCTCGCTGAGGTTTGCCCCAAATCCCATTGAAGCGGACTGGCACCCGTAGCCGAGGAGGCCCGGGAGAACCCGTTCATAACCTATACTTTCACATTTACATTACTTATGAAAATTAGAAATTTGGGCAGCACTTCATTGTAAATAGAAGAAAACAGTACCTGTATCAACCCAGCAGACACGCATAAATATATATATAAACAGTAATTGGCCGTCAGAGCCATCACGTCTATCAACCAAACACTCCTATGGCTGTACAATATGTCTACAAAAGCCTCTACATAGATACACAACTGAGTTGGGGTCGGGACGAACTCCCGCCCACAAAAGACTTTTATACAAATACCAAAGGTACATATAGAGACGACTTGGGATGCCCCGAAACAACTGGAGCTCACCACTAACAATAGAATGTCCTGGCTCTTACTGCAAAGGTGTACGACCTGAAGTACCTGTTCCTGCAGGCATGAATGCAGGTCCCCCGTGAGGGACGTCAGTACGAAAATATGTACTGAGTATGTAAGGCAGGGAGTATCAACATGAGATACAAAAGATCAACAGAACCCAGATACCAGTGAATAAACAGTATGAGTAGACCACACTTAAAAGAACTGATGGGATACCTGCACATTACTTTCATATCATTACTTCCCGTAATCCTTATCAATACATAACATATGTCATACAATGGCCAACTGATCAGTGGTACTAATACCATACATCAGGGACCACCCCTGGAATAGCATATATATACATAATCTTTATAATACAATGGCCAACTGATCAGCGGTACTAATATAATACATCATATCATCAATTTAAAATATAGACATTCCATTTTTTTAGCATATATATGTATAATCTTTATAATACAATGGCCAACTGATCAGTGGTACTAATATAATACATCATATCATCAATTTAAAATATAGACATTCCATTTTTTAGCATATATATATATAATCTTTATAATACAATGGCCAACTGATCAGTGGTACTAATATAATACATCATATCATCAATTTAAAATATAGACATTCCATTTCTTAATTCAATTAATCTTTGAGATTGGTTACTTTGTGGTCACACTTTATGGAACTTGAAACCATGATACTTCAATAGGAAAAACATGTAAATAGGTAATCAATATCATGAAAATGGAGTAGAGAATCATGGATACCTCATTAAACCATTTCGGAGTCAACAATAGTATATGGATATTTTTTTTTGACTAGCCGGACATCTTAAAAGTGAAAACAAGTTCAATTGGTAGTGTCGAAGATCATATGATGTTATTATGTGTCATGTATCGTAGGACAATGTTGAAAGCTTACTTGAGAGTGCCATGGGTCATTATTCATGCCAAAGAGTAGATAGAGTATGTCTTACATACCTTGATATAACCACTTCAATACAAGTGACTTCCCGTACTCTTCGAACACTTATCTACAATAAGTCATTTGTGGCAAACTAGTATTAGCAACCAAACCTTACCATTTAGGTATTAACTTCACCAATTAATGTCTAGGAAGTAATCCCTTAGCTCATCAATAAGAGTACTACATACATCCTCTTATACTCTTATTACATTCACATATCATGCATTTTCATGAAATATCCCTCAACATCACTCTTAGCCTTTATTTCCCTTCTTAATCACCATCCAATACCAACATGATCACTAGGCATACATAACCACTAATATAATGATATATCACCACAATTCATTCTTCATAATCCAATACAGCAACTTCCATAACTTACTACTAACAATTTATACACAACAATTCATAACTATGTTTCTAGTTATCTTCCAACATCAAGACAATACTCATAATCCTTTATCAATACTTATTCATGGATAAGAATCAAGAATAAACAATATTCATACCTTAACAATGGACTCTTGTATTTAGAATCCTCCTTACATAACCAAGGGGTGCTTCTCGAAGCTTTCGAGATGGTGAACACAACTACGGAACCAATTTGAATTTTCTACGGTTGAATCTTGAGTTATTTGGGATTTTGTTTGAAACCCTAAAGGGTATTCTTGAGAGAAAATTAGAGAAAAGGGGTATATTTTGCTGAATTTGGAGCTGAATCAGATGTTATAGACGAATTAGGGGTGAGGTGAAATGACTAAAATGCCCCTAAGAAAACAAGAAAAGTCTAAACTATCCCTCAGTTGACAAACTGACAGGCTGAAGTAAAACGGATATAAATCCTTACTTAGATGTTGTATTTGGATGAAACTAGTTTCATTGGAAAGAAGACTCAAAGATCTTTTTTTTGATATATTATAGCTCACACAGTTCATTATATACAGGGAGTTATGATCATTTGAAGTTGACCCTGAAATGCTGAAAAAAAAACTGGGCAACAGGCTTTGCGTTTTGCTACTGTTTTGAAATCCAAACGTAGCCTTATGCATTCCGAAAAATCCCAAAACTTATCCGAGATGTACTATGAGATTGCCCGATCGTAAAGCAACTTGAAAATCTAAAAATGAAGGTCGGGAAGGTCGAGAAGTTGTATCCCGAAGGTTGCCAGCTAAAATGACTCGAAGTTACACTTAGAAATTTTTTTTCAAGTTTTTAAGTCTAAGAGCACTCTATTAAAGGCTAATCCATGCACGACTTTTACGGGGTGTTACATTTCTCTCCCTTGGGATCATTCGTCCCCGAATGATGGATTGGAAATGTTGAAGCCTTAAAGGTATGGAATAACGCAGGCACGACATGCCTTCTAATAAAGAATACATTGATCTGAAACATGACCATATGGATATAACTACTGATATTCTGAATTCTTATATCGGACATGCATATCTGATGCATGGAATACACGACTGGAGCCACTCATAAGCTGAGTTCTCATAATGAACATGCAAACCTAATGTATGGATTTGTTATTGAGTTGATCTCATGAACGCAGAACTGAATACATAGATAAGCTGAACTTTTTCTATTGAACGTGCATTTCTAATGCAGGCATATCTGACTGAGCTGACACAAGAACGTATGATTGAATACGCAATATCAATTGAGGCGAAGCTTGTAATAAGAATCTATGCACGCAACCAAATGGGGTATCTCCCCCTTGGGATCCTACATCCCTCTATGAGTGTTCAATTCACTAAGATACTTGGAAAATGGAGGAAATGCACACGACACCTATGATTTTGATTCATAACTGAACCTCTGGAATCTGAATCTAGTACATGACGCATGAACTGAATTATACTCGCAACTACTAGTATACTCAATCTTGGAATAGTAACATATCTGAGAATTCGGGTAGCATGATTAATTGAAAAGACAAGCAAACAAATCATGAGAATTTGACTTTCTGACTACTGAATGAACTGAAACTTCTCATTTTAGAACTTGAAGAGTACATGATTCTCTATCATAAGCATGAACGTCAATTTTGATCATTGGACTGAAACGTAAGGCATGAGTAGATATTGGGATAACTGAAAAAAATATACTGAGACAAGAATGGGTTGAGTCTCAACCTCACTTTCTGACGTTCTATATCATCATGACATCACGACTAGAATATGAAGGCCTGACTTGGTTATTCGCTCTAACATCTCCCCCTTAGCTTCAAGCTCTGATATTAAGTTTGGGAGATCCCTTACTAGACTTTAAACTGAAGTACACTCACTGCACTCTGGGGTCTGAAAAACTACTATACAGGCATATCATGGCACTTAACCCAAATGACTACACCTGAAATTGGAAAACATACTGTTAATACTACCTTCTGAGATACACTTTATCATTCTATAGACCCAGCAGTCATCATATAATACTTGCACTTACTAACTTCGGTTCTTCATGAGTATCCCCATAGTCGGACAGCACACCCTCTAGTGCTTTAACTCTTATTTCTATTAGTTCAACCTTCAAAAACTCAAACTTAGAATCTAGCACTCAACATGGATATCACCAAGCCTTCAATGAAACATACTACTTCCGACATAGCCTATCAATATCGCGAGTCAAAACTTACATCTCTATACTATGAGAATCAAGATCATATAAAAAGGCTCAACACTATAAATCAAATAAACTTAGGCTCTTGAATACACCACTCAAGCCTATTAGATTACTTCTATAAAACTAGTATCATTAACCAAGAAGTCATCACATCCACCTTCATGGGCATCAATTGTTCAAACTTAATGTCTAGTGCTTAACATGATTTACAATCCAACCTTATACATAATTCTTACAAAACATACATCATAAATCTTAAATCACTATTTTTACAACCACATTTTGACGCTCAACGTCACAACAGATTAAACTCCTCACGTTTTGGGCATGTTTAGAACTATTCGGGCGCGTTTTCGAGCTTGACGGGGCTTCGATAAATGCCCCGCATTGCTGCCAACGTTCCAGCACCTTCTAGATGGTCAAAATAGTCTGGCAGCACATTTATTAGACTTTAGGAAGTTCACGCGAGCTGGTATCAAACTGCAAATTTTCCACTTTAAAAGGTCCACAAAGGTTGGCAAGCATGTGCAGAAATTTCAGCAAGCATGTGCAGGATTTTCAGATTTTCAGCTTGTAGTTGATAATTGTATAGCTTGCATTTTTGTACCTTGTTGACTTAGGGACTTTTAGGTACTATAAATACATGGTGTAAGGCATCATAGGCATCAGCTCATACTTGTTTTATTCAGTAAATACCACCCATGAAGAATACAACATAATTTACTAGTCCATCAAATTGGGACATTTTACCCCAAATACTTGATTTTATCTAGATACTATCCACGACCAAAGCACCTTTATAACATTACTACTACCAAGGAAAAGAAGGTCAAGGGGTAAAGTCACATAATAGACATGATCGACATTAATCTTATATTGTAACCCCATACAATCTTATCTACTTATACGGCCTCTCACATCACGCTTACTTACTTAAGCATACATTTAGTCTGCCTTCAAATTCCACAAACAACCATGAGTCTATACTTACAACTTACTGACTAATATAGCCATTTTCACACTTCAAGCAACCTACAAATCACTCTAACTGACAACTCCTTCTCTACAATCTACTAAACAACACACAAGGACGAATAACCTCTTTACCAACTCAATCTCATGCAAACAAATTCAGCAATACATCTATTAAACCAACACAAGAACAACAAGTTGGACAACAAGTTGCTAGTGAATCGAAATAGGCCTCACACGGCTTCACTAGACTTTGATTTTGTATTTTGAACAAGAAAATGAAATGAATGACAAGTCAACTATGCTAGTGAATCGAAAGAGCCCCACACGGCTTCACTAGACTTTATTTTTATTTTATTTTTTTTCAACAACACCTTGATGACAAGATTACATGAGATAGAAATTTAATACGCAACATCCAATGAACTAAGAATACACATATTACTCTGTATAAATAAAATCGGAGTCAAACACTTCCTCCACGGACTACCATACCATCCACACATGCTACTCGTTACCACATTAGTCTATCACTATAAGGGGGTAAATCATTCTCGAACATCGGTTATTCAACTAAAATATTCATTTACACAAAAGTCACCCTCACTCTGACTTCTAACTTTGTGACTTCACATCACCAACTTCTTGGTCTAATTTCACTACCAATAAGTCATGACAACAACACTTTTAACGCATACTACTATTTGGGTGGAAATACAGTTCCAACATTCTACTACACATCATCCTCCCTTAAGCAAGACATTTGTAACATAAATTTGAAAGGGACTAAATGCAATTAATACCTGAAGCTGAAAAGCACGATTCCATCAAGATCAATGTCTACATCGGAATCAATACACATTGAAGCACTAACGGACTCTTCTCAAGTCCTTACACAATTTAAACTCTTATATGGTTCAATCAGAAAGGACCATACCATTAGATTCTAAACTTCTACACTTGAATCACCTCAATAATGAGACATATCGGAGGACATTAGAGTAAGGAAAGAATTTGGGATGACTTTTTACTTTCATATGGGCGACATCAAAGCGCGAATAAGAGTATGAAAGAGGAACATTCTGACTCTATTGCACGAACTAAGAAATGAAGAGTGGAAATAATCCCTAAATGTCCAATAGCCTCCTGTTTATAGATGTGGTGCACAACACACCGATAAACGAGATTCTACGTAGACACGGCTTTGTAGACTCACTAGGATGAACTTCTCTGATACCACTTCTGTCACACCCCAAATCCCATTGGAGCGGACTGGCACCCGTAGCCGAGGAGGCCCGGGAGAACCCGTTCATAACCTATACTTTCACATTTACATTACTTATGAAAATTAGAAATTTGGGCAGCACTTCATTGTAAATAGAAGAAAACAGTACCTGTATCAACCCAGCAGACACGCATAAATATATATATAAACAGTAATTGGCCGTCAGAGCCATCACGTCTATCAACCAAACACTCCTATGGCTGTACAATATGTCTACAAAAGCCTCTACATAGATACACAACTGAGTTGGGGTCGGGACGAACTCCCGCCCACAAAAGACTTTTATACAAATACCAAAGGTACATATAGAGACGACTTGGGATGCCCCGAAACAACTGGAGCTCACCACTAACAATAGAATGTCCTGGCTCTTACTGCAAAGGTGTACGACCTGAAGTACCTGTTCCTGCAGGCATGAATGCAGGTCCCCCGTGAGGGACGTCAGTACGAAAATATGTACTGAGTATGTAAGGCAGGGAGTATCAACATGAGATACAAAAGATCAACAGAACCCAGATACCAGTGAATAAACAGTATGAGTAGACCACACTTAAAAGAACTGATGGGATACCTGCACATTACTTTCATATCATTACTTCCCGTAATCCTTATCAATACATAACATATGTCATACAATGGCCAACTGATCAGTGGTACTAATACCATACATCAGGGACCACCCCTGGAATAGCATATATATACATAATCTTTATAATACAATGGCCAACTGATCAGCGGTACTAATATAATACATCATATCATCAATTTAAAATATAGACATTCCATTTTTTTAGCATATATATGTATAATCTTTATAATACAATGGCCAACTGATCAGTGGTACTAATATAATACATCATATCATCAATTTAAAATATAGACATTCCATTTTTTAGCATATATATATATAATCTTTATAATACAATGGCCAACTGATCAGTGGTACTAATATAATACATCATATCATCAATTTAAAATATAGACATTCCATTTCTTAATTCAATTAATCTTTGAGATTGGTTACTTTGTGGTCACACTTTATGGAACTTGAAACCATGATACTTCAATAGGAAAAACATGTAAATAGGAAAAACATGTAAATAGGTAATCAATATCATGAAAATGGAGTAGAGAATCATGGATACCTCATTAAACCATTTCAGAGTCAACAATAGTATATGGATATTTTTTTTTGACTAGCCGGACATCTTAAAAGTGAAAACAAGTTCAATTGGTAGTGTCGAAGATCATATGATGTTATTATGTGTCATGTGTCGTAGGACAATGTTGAAAGCTTACTTGAGAGTGCCATGGGTCATTATTCATGCCAAAGAGTAGATAGAGTATGTCTTACATACCTTGATATAACCACTTCAATACAAGTGACTTCCCGTACTCTTCGAACACTTATCTACAATAAGTCATTTGTGGCAAACTAGTATTAGCAACCAAACCTTACCATTTAGGTATTAACTTCACCAATTAATGTCTAGGAAGTAATCCCTTAGCTCATCAATAAGAGTACTACATACATCCTCTTATACTCTTATTACATTCACATATCATGCATTTTCATGAAATATCCCTCAACATCACTCTTAGCCTTTATTTCCCTTCTTAATCACCATCCAATACCAACATGATCACTAGGCATACATAACCACTAATATAATGATATATCACCACAATTCATTCTTCATAATCCAATACAGCAACTTCCATAACTTACTACTAACAATTTATACACTTTGGGAGATTGAATAGATTAAGAAATTTTACATTTTTATCTGTTTCGGCCGCACCCATCTCAGGATTCTTGGACACGAAACTTCTTCCTGGTAGTTCACTTGTTGTCTCAAATAAGGAATGACTTCAAATGCCCAAGCGTATAAAATAACATCAATAAGTCAAAAGCATTATTCAATAAAATAAAAATGAATCATAATAAAAGAAATATTTACCATGAAATCCCATGGAAAGCCATATAAGTTGACTATCTTTGGCGTAATGGAGTCAACAAATATTTAACAGTCATTTTGAAGCTTTGATAACCCCAAGGATAGTTGTTAAATGCCTCTAGATCCTCAGAGAGCTTTATTAAATCAAGCGGTATGTTGTTGTTAACGTCTCTCGTCCAAACAATATTATGTACAAACCAAACCAAGTACAATGATTGCTTGTGCTTCGTTTCAAGTCTTTTATCTTTCGGCGCTTCTATCAAATTTTTGTTTTTGAAGCCTGGACCAACAAGGGACACCAAGTCATCACCATCACTTGACTTGATTTTGCCTTTGCCTTTTTTGGTGTGTGGGGTGGTTTCCTTGGGGTTATAATAGGTATAACTTGAGAAGGAGAAGGAGGATAACATTTTAGTCCAGTTACTATGGTAAACTCATTCTATCCAAAACAAACAAGCATGCCACTGTAATTTATCCACATCTCATCCATCTTATCTTTATTTTCATACATAAACCTACGCTTGAGAAGATTATATACCATTTTTATTTGAAAATGAGCATTGTTGTCCTCCGACAAATCAAGATATTGCCCAAAGTAGCTTTCCTTGAAATAAGCATCCAATTTTTGTTCTCGAAGTATTTTCTGAAAGGCATCGAAAGATTTTTCCATGGATGACTTAACCATAAAATCACCAGTTAAGTCGGTGGCACCATCGCACTGCATTCTCACAGGATAACTATCAATGCTGAAGGTTTTGACCAACTCTTCAGTGGAAGGGTTATTAGCATTTGGATCATCTCTTTTGAAACATTCCTTATCCCCGTGTTCATTATCTTTTATTTCTGATTGAGATATCACTTGTAAAGCAAGCTCATAGTGTGGTGGATGTAGCCTAGCTGCTTCACTTATTTCTTTACTTGGACTTGATTCAGTTTCTTTTCTTTTGGGAGCCATATTATCTAAAAATAATAGAAAAATAAAAAATATTATAATTGATTAATGCATCATTAAAAAAAGATAATAGTAAATCTAACATGTACAGCAGTAAACTAACAATTCCAACATATCACACATCTGTTGCACCAGGTATATTATCTATTGCAACATATAAATAACCTGTTGGACCGGATGAGAAATTTGTTGGAAATAATAAAAATAAATCACTAATCTGTTGAGGACAGCGGGAGAAGACTCAGAGCATTTCACTGTCTTGACAGGATTGCATCAGGGATCTACTCTTAGTCCCTTTTTGTTTGCTTTGGTGATGGAGGTGTTGATGCGGCATATTCAAGGGGAGGTGCCTTGGTGTATGCTTTTTGCAGACGATGTAGTTCTGATTGATGAGACTCGAGGGGGTGTGAATGACAAATTAGAGGTATGGAGACAAACTCTTGAGTCTAAAGGGTTCAGGTTGAGCAGAAGAAAGACAGAGTATTTAGAATGCAAGTTTAATGACGTGAGTCTAGAGAATGAGGTGGTAGTGAAGCTGGAATCACAGGAGGTATGTAAGAGAGATAGTTTCAAGTATCTCGGGTCCGTGATCTAGGGTAATGGTGAGATTGACGAGGATGTCTCGCACCGTATTGGGGCAGGATGGATGAAGTGGAAGCTCGCATCGGGGGTGTTGTGTGATAAGAAGGTGCCACCCAAGCTTAAAGTCAAATTCTACAGGGTGGTAGTCCGTCCGGCCATGTTGTATGGAGCGGAGTGTTAGCCAGTTAAGAACTCCCACATCCAAAAAATAAAGGTGGCAGAAATGCGGATGTTGCGCTGGATGTGTGGGATGACTAGAGGGGATAGAGTTCGGAATTAGACTATCAGGGAGAAGGTTGGTGTGACTCCAGTGGAGTTCAAGATGCGGAAAGTCCGATTGAGATGGTTCGGACACGTGAAGAGGAGGGGCATGGATGCCCCAGTTCGTAGGTGTGAAAGGCTAGTGTTGGATGGTTTTAGGCGGGGTAGGGGTAGGCCGAAGAAGTACTGGGGTGAGGTTATTAGGCGGCACATAGAGCAGTTACAGCTCACCGAGGACATGACCCTAGATAGGAAGGTCTGGAGGACGCGAATTAGGGCAGAAGACTAGGGCCAGTTTGGGTCGCTAGTGTAGGGAGTTACTTGGTGGGGGTATTATTCTTGTTATGATTCCGTGTTCCGTGTTCCATGTTTTATTACGAATCTGGGTGCTTTCCTCTGTTTTCGATTACTTATGGGTGCCGTATTTTTGTTATGAAATCTTGTTCTGTGCTCTACTATGTATTTGTGTGGTATCTCGTGTCTTGAGCCGGGGGTCTATCGGAAACAACCTTTCTACTTCTTTAGAGGTAGAGGTATGGACTGCGTACATCTTACCCCCCCTAGACCCCACTAGGTGAGAATACACTGGGTTTGTTGTTGTCTGTTGAAACAGATGAATAGTTTGTGCAACAGATCAAACATCTATCGCAACATATGAGTGATCTGTCGGAACTGTTATTAACTGTCAATATTATTTAGACTTATTCAAACAGAAGGGTCGTCTATCACAACAGATGAATAATCTGTTGGAAAAAATTAAGTCTTGGACATGTCATCTGTTGGAATTTTTGGAATAGTTGATAGAATTTTATCCAACAAATGGTTCATCTATTGTATCAGATAGTTAATCCGATAGTAAATCTGTTGCATCAGATGATTAATCTGTTACATTAGACTTTTAATTCAATGGTTCCTCTGTTGCATTAGATGGTAAATCTGTTGCATTAGATTTTTAATCTGATAGTTCCTATGTTTCATCAGATGGTAAATTTGTTGTATCAGATGGTTAATATTTTGCATTAGATTTTTAATCTAATGGTTTCTCTGTTACATCTGGTGGAAAATCAGTTACATCAGATGGTTAATCTGTTGTATCAGATTTTTAATTCGATGGTAAATTTATTGCATCAGATGGTTAATCTATTACATCTGTTGGTTAATCTATTACATCAGATGGTTAATCTGTTGCATCATATGGTTAATCTATTGCATTTGATTTTTAATTTGTTGGTTTCTCTGTTGTATCAAATGGTAAATCTGTTACATCAGACGGTTAATATGTTGCATTAGATTTTTAATCTGATAGTTCCGCTATTGGATTAGATGGTAAATTTGTTTCATCGGGTAGTTAATTTGTTGCATCATATGGTTAATCTGTTATATAAGATGGTTAATCTATGACAAAAAAAAACTGTAGCAAGATTTTATTCAATAGAACAACAACAACAACATCACCCTTTAATATCAAATACACCATTTTTACCAAGAACAAAAACAAATCAACCCAGCAACGGGAGCAACACCAAAAACACCAACATTGTTGTTTTGTTTGTATAAACACAAAAACAAAAATCAAACTTCAAAAAATGCAACAAACTACAAAAAATTAAATTTCACTCTGAAAAGAGAAGAGAAAAAATACTAGAAATTAGGCTTTTCTTCAGACCGCATTTCAAATTAAAGCAACAAATATTAAAATTGTTAACCAATACTTAGAAGAAAAGTTAGCTCAAGTTCCTCTTTTTCTTCAAAACTAAAAAGCCATTATTTTTTACCTGTGAAAGAAGAAAGGGGACGATGAAGAACTCGAAGTTGTTGTGGTCGGAGAGCAAGGTTGTCACGTCGATTGACAATTGAAAGTCGAAAAGGAACGCGAAGCCCAACTATTTGTCGCCAGAGGTTGAAGTCGTCGGGGATTGAGGGAAGAAATTTGCAGAACTGTTGGTTGGGAGAAGGTGAGAGAAACCGTCAAGAGAGAGGGGAGAGACGGTTGATTTGGAGAGGAAAAGGGTGTGAGTTTATTTGTATTTTTAAAAACATTAGAAAAATTTAAAAATATTAATCAAGTTCACAATTAACTTAATCAAATTTTCTAATTATGTTTGACCCTTTAAGTTGGTAAATGTCACAAATCCTTCATTCAAAACTTAAATGACACATTTTCTTTAATTTTCTCTATTAACTAGTAGGGGGTCATTTTTTTTTTAGTTGTTTTCACCATGGTTTCTTTGTTATTTTATTTATTTTACATACTTGATTTTTGATATGCTCATCAAATTGAGGGGTAAGACTATTTACATCATCTTCCACATACCTTAGGTGTAGAATTACATTGAATATTATAGCATTGTTGTTGGATATATTTATTTAAAAAGAAAAATATAATTACGCAGTAATAAAGATTTGAAAGTAAGAGAAGTCTCTAGACAACAAATAGTGCGTAGAAGTTTATTTTTTGTCTCTTTAGTTTGACTTAGTCCATTGTTTGGTTTGTACTTTGTATTTTGAATTTTGCATAATTAATTCATATAACATGATTAAGTAATACATGAATAAATCACTAAAACACCCTTTCATCAATTTAATTAAGCTTTTAAAACTAAATTCATATTTTATATTTTACCCTCTAATCTCATTTAGTACAAAGAATCAAACACTATTTAAGAATAAATATCTACATTACAATCTCTCAATAGCTATCCTTATATTTACAAGGAATCACTGCATAACTTAGTTTTTGAACCTTTGTATTATACATGTAAATAAGTAATATCACACCCCCCACCTTATCTATTCTTCGAGTTCCTTCTGGGTTTTGGTAATAGATAAATAACAATAATAATTATGCCTTGATCCAAATAAGTTAAAATCGGCGAATTGAATCCCGCTTCCTTCATTTAAGTTGATATCATATCATCTTCAAGAAAATAGATAAATAAGATAGTGGAAAAGTAAAGATCAGATTTCTTTATTTCGAGAAGAGCACTAGAAGATCTTCCTCCTTGCTTTGATTGGATATACAAAATACAAGGAAAATACAACAAGGTTTTCTTTTTCTTGATATATAGATTGAGAAAAATAACAAAAGGAGGGGGGGAGGGGGGGGGGGGGTTATTGTGTTACTAGCTTGGCACCACCTAGTATAGCAGTGGTACATTGGCATAACACAGTAGTGCAAAATTAGGTCCCTTTCTTGACAGGTTCTAACACAACCAATGCCTGCTGCTTCTCTTCTTCTTCTTCTTCCACTTCAACCATTTCTTCATCAACCTTTGCCGCGTCGTGTTGTTTACAGTATCTGAATATTACTAGACATATGAATGCTGCCAAGAACCGAAAAAACCACCTTTTAGTTCAGTGTGTAAGTTCAATCCATGGTAGGTAACTTCCATTTGTGTTAGGAATATGTTGAATTGGATAAATGACTTATGAATGATTCCAAGAACCAAAAAGAGAAAAAAACACTCCTAGTTCAGTGTGCAAGTTCAATCCAAGGTTGATTGGTTACTTTCCTATTTGTTAGAAAGATGCTAGTTGTATAAATGGCTTATGAATGCAACCAAGAACCGAAAAAAGACACTTTTTAGTTCAGGGTGAAAGTTCAGTCCATTGGAAAGGTGCTAAATGATAAGCTTATGATTTGTTTTTTAGTTCAGTGTGAAAGCTCAACCCAAGGTAACACCATTTTGTTAGAAACATGCTACTTTGTATACATGCTTAGAGAATTGGTTCAATCAAAGGTAACAGAATAATGAACGAATTGGTTTGCGAATTACCAGTAAAGATTCGTGTTCTGACAGTGGTCAGGTTCCAAAATGCTGTCAATATTGATGCAGCTATCAGCTTCTTGTGAGAGCAAGCACCCCAAGTCTCCAGCAACCGATTTTTCATATAGTTGGCTGCATCAACAAAATATGCACTTTCATTCGATTAGATGACCAACCACCAGTAGGAAATAGTCTTTGTCTATCAAGTTGAAGCCACTTATTTACCTTTACTAGATATCTGACAAGAATAAGATGAATAAAGTTTTGGGGCAGTAAAACTGATGAAAAAACCTGTCACAAGATTGAACACCAACAAGTATTTAGTTTCGATTATTTTGAGACTTGGTACTAATAAGGCATAATACATCAATAGACACTCAAACTTGGCTCCAGCTGGTAAGTAATCCAACTTTGAGAGTGCACATCTAGACACCTCAATTCGTCTCCATTGTGTCAATTGAAAGACTGCTTACTTATATGTCGAGGCCAACTCGGTGTCTGTAATGAATTATGCCTACTAATAATGTGTATTTTAGGACAATTGAGTGATCTTACCAAGGGCACATAGCCTCCATATAGTTATCAAATGGCCATACTCAGCTCCAAGTATCAAGACTGGCACCAACTTAAAACCACAGGCACGCGCACAGTTCCAATCAATTACAAGAAATTCAAATTTTTAAGCTAAAATGTGAAATTTATAAACTTGAGAATAAGATAACATACTTTGAGGGTCATAGCAGGTTCTCCTGAAAAAAGGTCTCTTGTTTTTGAAATTGCAAGATTTGCAGCTGGAAGTATCAATCTTCCCATTCTCAAAATGTCATCTTCCGTCAGCTGAAATTCGCGCTTCACCTCTCTACCATCTCTGTAATTTAGTAATTATTGATCAACATTCAGTAACAACAGGGAACTTAATAACTTACTAATAGTAATAGTGTAAGGAAATTAAACTCTTTACCTTTGGCGAATCGAACGTGAGAAGAATGAAACAACTAAAAACAGTAACCCCAATCGCGATACGATAGAGAAAATGCTGCAATCAAGAATGAACAAAAATGTCATATCGAAAACTCTTCCTAAATTAAAAGTGGGATATACAAGATAGGACAAGAAAATATACCTAAAGGTAACTCCTTTCGCGAAACAAGAAGATAAGAAACAAAGAGACCCCAAACCAAACCAAAGACTTGATCTTGCCACGTCCTTCCACATCACCAGATCACTTAACATCAGCTCAATTCTGTTTATTAAATCACACCCTTCTCTTTCATTTGATTCTATTACCAAAACAAAAAATTCTGATTACTCTCATGAAATGAAATACAATAACAACAAGAATTGCAGTGTAATTCCACAAGTGGGGTCTAGGGAGGGTAGAGTATACGCAAACCTTACCTCTACCTCCTAAAGATAGAGAGGTTGACCCTCCGCTTAAACAAAGCATGCCAATCAGTTTGTAAACGGGGATACAGATATGGGAGCAATAACAAGAAGAAAACAGTGGAAACAACAGTAACGACAACGATTAGAATGATACGAAACATACTTGTTGAATTTGAAGGAACCAAACTAAGCTTATCCTTCTTGGATTTACCACCATTCCTCTTCTTTCTTGGTTTAACCACTTCTTCAACCAACCCCAAATCCCTCTCTTCTCTCATTTCTTGCTCTAACCTTCTCCTCGATCTCCGATTATTATTACGTGGGGAAACACCAATCGCAGAATTCCTACTCCTTCGCCTCCTTCTAACCCCATTAGGCTCAACCCCATCATCAATCAACTCAAGCTTATCAGCAAGACGAGTCTTGGATCTTCGTAGAGGAGAAGGAGAAAGAAGAAGAAGCTCGTGAAGCGGTAGGCCGTTACCATAAGGAGAAGAAGTTAGTCTTGGTGAAGGGACAATATCAAGAGAGACTGATTCGCTTTCTTCATCATAAACGCGGAGTTTTGAGAGCCTTGAAGCTGATTTTGTTCGGGTTCGAGCTTCGGATCGATGAGACGGAGGAGTTGTATCCATAGTTGAGATTGAAAAAAATTCAGTTTCTTGAAAATTTGCAGTTTTTTTTTTTTGTTTGTTTGTTGGGGTTCTTGATTGTTCTTGGTGGGATTTTGAATAAGGAGGAAAAAGAGCCGTTGGAGGATGACAATTATTTACTTATCCTTTTTAATCATTTGATTTGAATATTTTAGGCGGCGGAATTTGGGCCCGTTTGGGCTTTTTGTTGATAACGGTAGGAAAGGGGAGGCAAATCCGTTTTGGAGCTTTTGACATTTGTTGGCTTTTGGTGCTCTTGGTTTCAACAGCTGCAGCTTTTGGTAATAGTATTTTATTGGTAAAATTATGTGATATGATAGCTTAAGTTCAATAATTTCCCTCCCCCATTTCTCCTTGTTCCTACCACAATTTTTTTTTAAAGTAAATATAAAAATTTAGACTAGTTATGCATTTTCGTGTATGTATATATTTCGATAAATCAAAAATCAAAAAAAAAAAATATCGGAAGCTAATTGTTTATCTTTACAAAATAAAAAATGTATTTGTTGAATGTATAGAAAGCTAATTATATATTTCGATAGACCTAAAGTCAAAGCTTTCAATAATTATGTAAAATATTGGAATTTTTTGTAATTAAGCTCCAAACTATCAAGATTTATGTTGTTCGGCCTTTTTTAGAAGTCCACTAATTATATATCCAATATAATACCACAAAGTTAAATTTGTGAAGGATAGAATGCATGTAGACCTTATCGCTATCTCAGTGGTAGAAAGATTATTTCCGACAAATCCTCACCTCAAGAAAATAGTCTAAAGCATTTGAAGTGAGAAATACAAGAGAAAGTCACTAATTTTCCGTATAAATAATATTTTAAAATTGTTATAAACAAATTAGCTGGATTTCATTTTATAGCAGAATCTTACTACATGTATGTATATATGTATGATTGCATGTATGTACAACAGCTAGTGTATGTATCTAGGAGACTATGTATGTGCGCCCACTAGTGTGTACGCGCACGCACGATGTGTTATGAAAAAAGTAAGTTGTGACGGTCTGAAAACTCAATAATATTTCCATTATTTGTTATTCCCTCCGTTTCAAAAAGAATAATCTACTTTCCTTTATAGTCTGTTTAAAAAAAATGTCCCCTTTCCTTTTTAAGCAATATTTTAATTTCAACTTTCTATATGGCATGTTTGACATTTTAGTACATTTGACACAACTTTAATTTAAGGCCACAAAAATCAAAAGTTTCTCTATTTTCTTATCCCAAGTCAAAGTAGGTCATTCTTCCACTTCCAGCAACATTGGAATTCTAAAGGGGTCGCAGGCGGAACGGAAGAGACTGGCTGATTCGATCAAGTAGGGCTAACTCAATGGAATTCATAACCCTTTCAATCTTCTCCTTATTTCCTTGGTCGGGCAACAGTGTTCTTACTTCCAGGAAGAGCCACATCTGGGAGGATGGCTGCTGAAAGCAGAATTCAATAAAAGCATGATAGCGGAATGGGTTAGCGCTATGTTCAACTGGGTATTTTTTAAACAGAGTAAATATTAGGGGCATATATAATGTTATTTATGAAAATTCCCCTGTAATATTTCAAAGGTTTCTTTGTTTATATATTGTAACAAGATTTAGGCATCCATGAACTATTAGGATTCATTTCATTGAAATGTCAAAGAATTTATCTCTAAAGCAAATTAAAAGTTCTTCAAAATCTTAGTGTTGTACGAAATCTAAATTAATATACAAGTGCCTATTGAACAAGAAAAAATCGTTAGAAAACAACTCTTAACAAATCTTGTTCTAGAAATGTAAACATTGTAAAAGTGCTAAACTACCACTTGTTATTAAGCATGTCCATTTGACAAATTCACTGCATAATGACCAGCACATATGCAGTGTTAAACAAAGCCTTCAACGTCTTGTATAGAACAGTTCAATGAGATTTGAAAATACTTTGATTCCACAACGCGATCAGTAACATTGGAAAGTGAAGACATTTGATACATTTCACAAGCACTTATTCTACTTCAAGACAATGATTGACAATGAGGTTCAGTGAGCACCTCCAGATCACCTCCTTTCACTCGGCTGTTATGCTTCTCGATAACTAGAATGCTTTCATCCGTTGCAGACACTTTTCGAGCTATGATGGCTTAACTGCAATGGCTTAATTAGGAGTCAATTATCGAGCCCCATGTTTTTGAAGGATGCCATTGGGATCACACATCGCGATCCAGCCAAGTCGCCAACCAGGAACCATCCATTTCTTTGATATGGAGCCAATTGTCAGAATAGGTGAAATTTCTCCAAAGACGCCCATTGGCACAAATGGATTACTACCAAACACTACATGAGCATAGGCTTCATCTGATATCACTAGCATTCCAACCTTCCTTGCCGCCTCGGCTATCTGTTAATCTCATTCAAGAAACCAACAACTAATGAGCAAATCTAAAACCACATTTAACAAAATAATCACGTCTAACTCAATGATGAAACAACCTTCTTCAAATGTTCTCGCTTGTACACATTCCCACATGGATTACCAGGGTTTATGACAACTATGGCAACAGTTCTATCATCTGCTAGAGCTTCAACCCCATCGATGTCCACCTCCCAATCCTGTTCAGGGAGAAGATCATAGTGCCTCATTTCGAGACGGGTAAATGTGGCAATTGCTTCATATGTTGGATACCCTGGTCTAGGTAGCAAAATATTTGCACCCGGAACAGCAAGAGCTGTAATTAGGACATCTATTGCTTGCTTTGCCCCAGCTGTCAAAAGAATATCGTTTGCTGACAATTCGTATGGATAGTCATTAGACAGATATTCTGCTACTGCCCTGGTAATTGTTTGAAACAACAACAATACTCGAATCATTCTTCCCTTTCCGGAGTACAATTACAATGCTAAGCACACTAACCGTGTAACACAGTCAGGTCATAACTATAAGCATTACCAATCATTAGTAAGCAGGTTAAAATGATTCCTAACCACCTATCACGGGTTGAACTACATCAGTGTATATGACACAACTTCTTTTAAAAGGCGTGCAATTAACATCCTACAACCTAAAATGATAGTCTAATATCGATTAACAACGTCAATTAAACTAGTCAGGGACAATCTCATATTTTCAATCAAGACTAAGTCAAAGTCAAGCAAAAATCACCTCCATGTAAAACAAGACAAACCCCGAAACAAATTATAGAAGCTGATCATCTATGAACATGCGATCCCAATTCAATAACCAGTACTCGCTCCATCCTAATTTATATGACACTCCTTTCTTCTTTTTTAACAATTTACAACCACCACCACAACAACATACTGGATAGTCCCACAAAGTTGGGTCTCGGAAGGGTCGAGTGTACGTTGTACATACCTCTACCTCAAAGGTGAGGTAGTAAACTAATTTTTTTTTTAGCAATTTAACAATAAATTTTCCATTTAAAGGCAGAATACATCATCAACCCCTTAACTTTCAAATATTGTGATTTTGAATTAAAGCCATACGTTAAATATATCAAAATATTCTTTAATCTTATGATCTTAAACATGTAGTGTGGAAGTTGAAATTAAAGAGTTGCTTAAAAAACAAAGGGAAATTCATTCCGAAACAGACTAAAAAGGAAAGTAAATCAAACAAATTGAAACAACGGGATTACCTAGTGGCTTGAAGAATATAACAAGTTTGAGGATCTGGATAACCATTGTATTTAGCAGATTGGAGTGCATCAAGAAGAGCATCCTCTGATAACTTAGTTGTTCTAAAACTTGGAAATCCACTTGGATCTCCATGACTAAGAGGGATTACACTTTTTGTAATATCACTTTTATCAATTGTTTCACGTAAGTGGTTGAGGTAGCTTCTTATAGTGAAAGCTGATGCTTTCTTTGCTACTTCATTTCCTTCAAATTTCCATCTCCAGTTTGAGCTAAGTTCCATTTTCAACTTTGCTAAACAATACTTACTGTACTACTATGTAATAATATGTATATATGATTTTGAGCTGAAGATATTTGTCAATGGCTTTTGGGGTATCTTTGTTTTGGCTAAATCTAACCACTACTGAACTTCGAGTCACTGCTACTCCCGAGAAAAATGAGTACATTGACCCAAGTATTTAATTAAAAAAAAGGGACAAGTGGATCCTTCAATATCTCAAGTTAAAAAAATAAAATTGCTTGAACAATCAATTATTCAACACTATTAGTTGTCTTAACAACTTCATATAATTATCGAATAATTTCGTATAGTTATTGAACAACTTTGCAAAGTTATCGAACAATTTTGATAGTTATTGAACAACTCAAACAACTATCAAAATTATTCTGCAACTTTGCAAAGTTGTTGGAACGAAAATATTTAAAAAAAAAAAACTGCAAAAAAAATTATCCCTCTCACCTAATTTTTAAAACTTGAAGAACCTCACTTAATTGAAAAACTTGTTTGTCCCTTTTAATCCAAAGTCCCGCTACTCCCATTTGGTTTTAGTTGTCACTTGTTGTCATTTTTTATTTTTTTTGAGAGTCAATTTTAATTAATTTTTAAAGTTAAATTTTCAATTCTATATTTTGAAAAACTAATTTGCATATTTATAAATTACACAAAATGTTTTAGGTATAATTTATTATTTCATCTCTTATTAATATAGTGATAAAATTTATTTTAAACTGTTAGGATAAAGTTCATATAGTTTAAGGATCTAAGGAAGGGCAAGAAAATAAGAATATACCGTATACAGTCTTGTTTTATATTTTTGTAAGGGACTATTTTCAAGGCTTCAACTAAAATTTGTGATCTGCTGATTACATAATGACTTTATCAGTTACTCTAATACTCTCCTTTCAATATACTTCATCATCTCATTTTATGTTGCATACGTTGATCGGATATGAAGTTTAAAAAAATAAGAAAAGATTTGATGATGTTTACCAAATTACCCTTTCTTAAAAAATATACTATCACTATCTTTAATTAAGTGAAGACTTATAAATGATACTTAATTAAGTGATATTTTATAAGTGGGATCAATAAGTATAGAAGGGTAATTGTATTTTTAAAAAGTTATCAAATAAAAAAATATAATATTCTTTCTAGGACAGGTAAAAAAAAAGTATGTCATATAAAATGGAATAAAAGGAAGTAATAACTAATAAGCACTCCCTTCGTTTTAAAAAGAATGACTTATTTTTCTTTTTAATTAGTTTAAAAAAAATAACTCCTTTTCTTTTTTGACAATACTGTTATAAAATAACAAAGAATAAAAAAGAAGAGTATAGAGAGAAGAGAGAGTAATTGTTATACCTCTATTTATAGGAGAAATTACCTCTCGGTTTCTCTCTAAAAGATAAATACTTTAAATCTTGATAGATATCAACTAGATCTTGATAGATCTTATCTATATTCTTAATAAGCATTCACTATAGTGGAAATACATTTATAACACCCCCCTTGAATGTCTAATTAATAGATAATGTGTCTCGTTAAAACCTTATTAGAAAAAATTCAGTGAAAAAAAAATCTAGTGAAGAAAAAAAAGTACACATCTCTAACAATACGCATATAAGTTGCCTCGTTAAAAACCTTACAAGGAAAACCTAGTGGGACAAAACCTCGTAAGGAAAAAAGAGTACAACGCATATTAACTCTCCCTAATGAGAACTTCCTTGAGCCTTTGCATTCCGATCTTGTACATTATCTTTTTGAAAATTGCAGTTGAAAGAGACTTGGTGAATAAATCAGTCATTTTATTACTCGAACGAATCTGTTGCACGTTAATATCATCATTCTTTTGTAGCTCATGTGTATAGAAAAACTTTGATGAAGTGTGCTTCGTTCAATATCCTTTTATGAATCCTCCCTTCAGATGTGTTATGCATGTTGCATTATATTCGGATAAAATTATGAGTACATTGTACCATTTCAAACCACATTTTTCTCGAATGATATGTATCATGGACCTCAACCATACACATTCTCGTTTTGCTTCATGAATTGCTATTATCTCAGCACTGTTTGATAAAGTAACTAGATAGACTTCTTTGTATATATCCAAGATATGACAGTATCCTCACATATGAACATATTGCATGTTTGAGACCAAGATTTATGCGAGTTAAATAAATACCCAACATCAGCATAATCAACAAGATCAGGACTGCAATCTTTAGAATAAAATAAGATCACGTGTTTGATCTCATTTCGATGTCTCCTAGTAGAAGCAAAATTATACCTTACTAACAAATTAACTGAAAAGGTTACATCCGTCCTTGTAGTATTTGCAAGATACATTAGTACATTAATTACATTAAGATATGGTACTTCATAAATAATCCAAATTGGTATATTTTTCATTTTAGCAAATAATCTATTACTTTTGAAAATTTCAAGTTATAAATTCATGTAATATAAGGATTATAGATAAGTTTTTTAGAAACTTATATATGCTTCAAGCATTTTGAATCCTTAAAAAATTTTACATAAAATTTGTCAACTGATAATATTCAACATTCATGTGTGACATCTTCAAGTGTCTGGATTGCAAATTAAATAAGTTTTATGCTTACCAAGATCCATCCTTTCATGTCACTTGAAAAATGCTTCTAAGTCAGCATGCTTAAATAAACGTAGAATTCGTATCCTCGTAATCTTTTATAATATTGCGCAAATATTGTATCAAATATATCGTTAATGATATATCATTTTGTATTGATTCACAATGCGACATAACATTTTGAGATCTTGTCACTTCATTATTTTCAGGTACCTGAACCTCTCATAAGGTTTCATGAAGTGTTATGTCGTAGGCTCTTCAAGAGCACATTACCTTCTTATTATGATTATTTTCTCCTTATCCTTTGCAAGGATTATTTCATTTGAAACTGATTGGTCTGCCACGCTTCACGCATGCATAGACTTTGTTTTATTTGAAACCGATTGGTCTACCACGCTTCACGCATGCATAGACTTTATCTTTTAGAGACATAAAATAGGAGCACTTGCGGTTTAAATATGAGGTTTTCAACATTTGACTTGAATTATCTTTTGAACGAGGATATGATAATAATTCCTCACATATTTCTTAGCTGATTATAATCATCCCCTTATGTTAGGAAAACTAATATACATCCTCCATCTTTTTTGAGAAATTTATCTTTGTGCATCATGATGAACATCAAAATTATTAGATGGACAATGTGCGGTTCTTGACTCAGAATCAACTTTGAGAGAAATTAATCATAATTTATTGGTTTGATGCATATAAGTACTTTTGTATATAATATTTCAAACCAACACATGAAACTTTTGTTCTCGTTAGCAATGGTTCAACTATTTATCGAAGACATTCAATGCCAAATTCATTATCAAGATGAATTATCATGATTACACAATCTGAAAGTTATGCTCTTAACTCAATTTTACTAAGCAAACAACTTTATGAATGTCAAACTCTAGGTTGACAATAAACGTACAATTGATCATCTTATATCGATGCATCTTAATAGATCACATGACTGGTGAACGGGCCTATATTCAGCTTTTATACTTTTTAGAAGTTAGGGGATCCAACCTTAACATTAGTTGGTCCAACCAACTTATCGTGAGAACACACAAAAATTTTCTAATTCTTCAGTATTTGTTTAATACTTAATATGCACATCTTTGGAATGTCATAATCATTCATGTCAACTTATGAACTTATTTGTGCCAATAAACTCCATGTTTATCATGATCTGTGCCTTTTAATTTATTAAATTTGAGATTTACTACTTCATGAATAAAATTCAGATTTACTACTTTAGAAGTAGATTTCAGAATAACTCTTCTCAGTTATTCTGGCTCATTCTGAGGTGAGCTGTGATATCATCACAATCAAGTGCATGTTTGCATTAATAAGCTTCTCATTCCCCAAGAATGAACTATAATCGTGTCTTAAGCCTATCAAATTCTGATAGTTTATAACCTCTTTCATGATATTGCTACTTCAGGAGAACGTCGAGTCGTACATATTTTTAAAAATATATCATATATTGCTATCACATTCACTTCAAGAATAAAACAAATTGTCACCTTTCAGATCTATCATATATTGCTACCATATCCACTTCATGGAATGGGGCATATTCAATGGGCAAGCTTCATGACTTTTCATTAAAAAAAATACTATTTTACCCTAGCCATCACAATATCATCAATATGGTGCATTGAGATTCAAACTCAATGTTTTATCCATACAGAGATGTCTTAGGCTATAAATTAATTGGACTTGAATCAATATTTTATCATCCCTTTAAACAATATTATTCTCCGGGAATAAATTTTAAAGTATAAATGGTTCTAAATCATTACTTTCCCTTAGATCCAACAAATACAACAATAATTATACCATTAATAGCAAATACAAATAAGAGAAAATTGTCTATTACCCTCCCAACCTTTAGTCGAAATTTCAGCTACACACTCAATCTTTAAAGGTGATCTATTACCCTCCTAAACTTATTTTTATCGAATTTATCACCCCCAGTTGCTGACGTATCAACGGACGTGACTAAACCACCCATGAGCGCGTTAATTGAATCCATTTCATTTAAAATTCTTATTTTTTATTGTCACGTCATTATAATTGTCACATCATGTCTTCTTCTTCTCTTTTTCAAAACAAAAATTCAAGAACTCATTAATGAAGTTCTTCATCTTTCTCATCTCTAAATTCTGATTAATGGTGTTTTTTGATAATTTGAAAAATGTTATTACCGAAACCAAGAAATACTTGAACTAAGGAAACAATAAGATTTCTCCAATTAATGAATTCTTGAATGAGTTATATAAGGAACTCCGATTCAAAAAACTTGCAAAAATTCAAGAACTTCGATTTCCTCTCTTTTTGCTCAAGATCGCCATTAATGGCGAGTTCAAAGCTTTGAATTTTCACAATGCCATATATAATTTCCAACATAACCCACGTATAATTTTCAACCCATTTCTCCAATTTTCTCTATTTTTGCTCAAGATCCGCCATGAATGGCGACCTCAAAGCTTTAAATTTCCACAATGGGGAAGAATTTGTCATTAATGACGATCTTGAGCAAAAAGAGATGAAAAACTTTGAGGAGCATTTATCCGCCATTAATGGGTTGAAGAAGAACATATGTGTGTATGTGTGAGGTGCATTTACACACTCATTTTCTATTTTTGATCCAAGAAGATAAAATTGGGTTGAAGAAGAAAATGGAGCAAAATGAAAAAGGGGAAGAAAAAAGGAAATAATAATGTTAAATAATTATTTTTTTGGAGTAAAAAAATGACGTGGCATGACGTGGCAGCGCGTGCATCACACCACATGCCTAAATGACTGGTTGTCAGTTTTCGAGGGGATAATAATTTCACTTTAAAATAGTTCAGGAGGGTAATAATTCCACTATAAAATAGTTTAGGGGGGTCACAGGACCTCAGTAAAGTATAAGTGTGTAGTTGAGATTTGGGGTAAAGGTTTCTCTACAAATAAATAAGAAACTAAAAATAATATCTTCCTACAACTTAAGAATAAGTGTGAACATAGACTTGTAATTATATCAGAGCCAATAAAATTACTTTAAACACTATATAAAATACTATTGTTTGTATTTTACCAATTAGCAGACACATTCTTATTTTAATTAAGATCATGAACACAAACAAAGAGCAAACGCGAATAGAGAAAAGAAAAATTTGCTCAACCTTTTGTAAAATGCTCTATAAATTTTACGAAATAACAGACACATTCTTATTTTAATTATGTACAAACAATATTGATATGGTTATTGTAAAGCATAGCTTCTATCTTATGTATAAATAATATAATAATACATAAGGTTATATAATATAAGTATATAGATCATGAACACAAACAAAGAGCAAACGGGAATAGAGAAAAGAAAATTTGCTCAACCTTTTGTATTCAAAATATGCATGACCTTGTGTCACAAACTTTGTTCTTACTGACTGCACTTTTCTCGTGACATATGAAGAGTACCAAAATTTATTGTCCATCTATCTCAGCTGGTTTGAGACTCATGCTGATAACATGTTACAAAATAACAAAGACAAAAGAAGAGTAGAGAGAGAAGAGAGAGTAATTATTATTTTTCTTGAGGGATTCTTGAAGATAATTTACAATGAATAAAACTCTCATCCCGATAGATATCAATTAGATCTTGATAAATCTTATCTATATTCTTCATAGACATTCACTATAACGTAAATACATTTATAACAAATACTTTAATTTTGACTTTTCACATGACATGTTTAAGATCACAAGATTAAAGAGCATTTTGTTACATTTGATATAACTTTAATTTAGGATCATAAGATTCAAATATCTTTTTTATTTTTTAAAATTCCGTATCAAGTCAAACTAGATCATTCTTTTTGAAATAAATGAGTATTTATTTTGGAATGGAGAAGGTAAGCGCGTGTGTTTATGACGAGACTGACACAGTTACCACAAGTGATTTTCGCTCTAATATTACAAACCAAGGCCGATAGTTTGGCCGCAATTTTTATTGCTCGAATGATAAGCAACCCTTATTTCTAATTTTAAGATTGTGAATTTGAATCAACAAAAAGGAGTGTGACCTCTTAGAGGGGGTAAAAAACAACAGGAATCATATTTGGACATAGAAATTAGAATAGCTAAAAATTCTTGAAATTCAAAATGTTTTGAATTTCAAATTATTTAGAAATACGAAAAAACTCTAAATACCTGTTTTCACTCTAAATTGAGCCAAATGCCCCCTTGAAGTGATTTTTGCCCTCTAACTTGCTTGGAAAATTTTCAAATATATACCGCCACACATAAAATGTTACATCATGCTGTCCAATATATAGTATCATACAATATTATACCTAGGGGAAATTATTATACGTAATGAATCAGCCTTGTATAATAATCGTGAATGAAACATATTTATACATAAATATGGGCTAAACCAGGTAACAAACTCAAAAAATATGGGCTACATGATGTATACATTTTCTCCCAGTAAACACCAAAGAGACTCCGATCTTCTTTGAAGAAGTTTCAAAGTGTAGCGACCGGAGAAATTGTGCAAGAACTGTAAGATCAATGTTGGTCCTTACTTAGCAATAGTAAAACTTAAGTTGTGCCCAACAATATTCAACAATCTGCACATTTCACAAACACTTGTTTTAGTTAGCTAGTTAAAGACTGATCTTACAAACACATGTAACAGTAATGGCGTATTATGGATATCCTGTAGCAGGAGTTTGAAGATATTCCCCAGAATGTTAGCGTCTATGATAATCCAGAAGTGGATACCGTTTAGAAAAACATATTTCAGTCCTCTAGTGACTTGAGGATATTGTTGAAAATCTAGCCAACTTATGTATGATCTATTGTACACCGTACACCACACGAGGTCCAACAAGTAGTTGAAGATCACAGTTGCCACTCCATAATGCAGTGCAGTACAGATAAGGTTGCTTCTCCGAGTAGCTTATTGTTTCTTGGCATGCCTTTGATAGAAAGAATTTAGTCTCTGGAAGCCATCTTCCAGATATGATGGCTCACATGCAAAGGTTATCCTGAGCCAATTCTTGAGTCCGACAGCAACACCTGCACAAGGCATTATCTTCAGATATCTATACAACGTAGCATCCCACCAGTTTGAGTTATTCATATGCTTGCTCTTCGAGTAATGGTCTACTTCCTTGCAGCGAATTAATGCACCAAGACAAAAAGTACAAACTTTCACATTCATATAACATAGTTACATCCATGAAGTCTAATAAAATTTGACGCATGCCTGCCTTTCTATCAGCTGCAATGATACTCAGATATTTATACATCTCAGTTTTTTTTTTTTTTTTTTGGTTGTTGGAAACTGGTGAAGTTGTATATACCTCAGTTTTTATGGGTAGAAATGAACTATATATCACCAGAAGTGATCACTAGCATGACAGAATATTATATGGATGGATGATTTCTGTTTGTACTTCAGGAATTCGATGCAATTAAAGGCTTGTTTGGCATAATAAAAGAATCAAATGACACTATGACCCATGAATACGAAATCTCTAACGACTAAAAGCATATGAGAAACATTCCAAGACATCAAAGAAAATAAAGGAATTCGAAAAGCTGGAGTCCAAGAAAGAGTTTGATTAGCTTTCTAAGAGATTTGTTTTCTTTTACCTGGTAAAATTATCAAAGATTCTTCCTTAGCCAGCTTGAGACAGAAGTCCAGGTCATCTTCAATGTCTTTTAGAAGGTTTAAATGAAGTTTGACCTACAAGGGAGAAAGGCCTTCATTAGACTATTGAATACATCATCTAATCTCAAGCTAATCGCTAATTAAGCCTCCATTTTCCACTTACCATCACAAACATAGATCCTTCAGGTTTGCTTGGGCAAGTGATGCAAGGAACATCCTTGATCCTGTCATAACAGATATCGGCACCTTCTCTCAACATATTTACTATTTTAGAGAAGAAATCATCTTTTGTTTTCTGAAGGATCTGAGGAATTGCCCCCTGTCAAAGAAGAACAAAAATAAACCAGATACATCAGTAAGCGATTTGGAAAATTACACCTACACTAGTCAATTCTTTAATAACAACTATCCATTAGCTGGCAAACATAAGAACCTGAATATGTTTACACAATACAAAGAGCTGTAAAACTAAAATAAAATTCAATCCCTTAGCAAATCCATTTCATATTTCAGGGGGAGAATACTACCAAATATGTGGGTAAAAGGAGTAACAGGTACTAAATTCTTAAAAGAATGCAGGCAGAAGAGTCTATAAAGAGCAAACCTGAATAAAGGTTGGCGGGTCAGAAGATATATTGAGATATCCATTGATGGAATCTATGACCTGAAAATAAGAAAACACAAGATGACAAGAAGCAGACATTGGTAGTTTCAAGATAGAGACATTGGTAGTTTTAAAATAATCTTATCCTCCTCCGAAAGAATGCTAGTCAGTCTCAATCAAAGATTTTACAAAGAGAAATGTAATAAGGCCCCCCCATAACATATATACTTCTACTGTTCTACACTTCTTTAAAGTTACCCTAATCTTATTATAATGCATCAATAACCTTCAACAGATGACATCTTTTCTAAACTTTTTATCAACAGCTCCACTGATTTCGATGCTAAAAGGAAATTCATCAATATCTACCTAGTTACCCTCGTATTGCTTTCCTGTTACTCCTCCAAGCTACTGCATCCCGTTACCTCAACTCCCAACATATTATAGATATCATTCAGTCGAGCACAGTCCATTAACAAAACACAATAGAATAAAATATAGGCCTTGGAACATTCACCAGTGAAGTGGCTTGCATCAAAACTTCTACATTGATGTATGCCTTTCTCATTCTTATGCAAATTCTATGTCATCCTGTTCAAACTTTAGCATAGCGAATCAAGTGTCTGTCAAGTTCTATGAATGATTTATGTGTTTCTCGTTCTTATACAAATTCTAGTTATTCTGTTCAAACTTTAGCATTAGAGAATCAAGTGTCAGTCCAATCGGTTACTGTCTAGTGTCAGTCTGATTGGTTTTCTTTTGATAAAGAAAACTATTGCAAAAGGTTCGCCATTTGTAAAAATTACCACGGAAAAGAGCTTAGCCGAGAAACAGCAGTTCACGGGGCTGAAGTGCTATTCAACACCTAAATTTGGCTTTATAAGTGAAAGCTAAAATTAATGTTTCCACTATAAACATATGTCGAAGCAGTAAGGATGACCATCTTTAAAAGGAAAGTACCCCATGTTCTTTAAGTATGCCGTTTGGATCATTTGTAACAAGCCAACCAAGTCGACAGCCTGGGACAATCCACCTCTTTGATATGGATCCAAGTGTGATAACAGGAGCAATCGATCCAAAGATTCCCATGGGCACAAATGGTTTACTTCCAAATGCGAGATGAGCATATACCTCATCAGCAATAACCAAAATTCCAAGCTTTCTTGCCGTCTCTGCCACCTGATAGAAATTAAAGCACCTCTTTATATTCAAAATGACTTTGCATTTCAATATATTACAACAAAAAGAGGAAGTACACGTACCTTCTTCAGGTGTTGATCTGTGTAGATATTGCCACAAGGATTCCCAGGATTAATGATGACCATAGCCACGGTATTTTCATCGGCCAAAGACTCAACCGCATTAAGGTCCATCTCCCACTCCTTCTCCGGGAGCAGATTAAAGTGACGTATTTCAATATGGGTAAATAAAGCCCACGCTTCATAATACGGGAATCCAGGAGTTGGAAGTAGAATATTGGAGTTTGGGCATGCAAGAGCACTCAAAAGTACTTCAATTGCTTGATTACATCCAATTGTCAAGTAAATATCATCAGGAGACAAATTGAATGGGAGATCTTGAGAAAGGTACTCTGCTACAGCCCTTTCAGAAAACAAAATTAAATTAATTATTCTGACTTTGAAGAACATGAATGATGTCTCCAAGAATCAATCAGCCATGTTCCCTTTTAGTTTGTTCTTATTCTTCGCAGGATAAAATAAGCTAAATAGCTTCTTAATTGCTTCATAGTCCAGTATACCATAAATGTAGATTAGAATGCAACGCAGGAACTATAGGACCAACAGAAGTGGAAAGTCCATCTCAAAACAAGCCGGTGCACTAATAAAATGGAATACTTGCATCCAATAAAGGATAAAGCATTCAAATTAACCGTACGGTATGAATAAAGAATAGCACCTAATTAGTAGCATAAACAGAAGCTACCCTTACTTACTGGAACAACATTAACTTTAGACTAGATACAGGGCGGAGCTAGAATATTGATTAGGGATCGGCAACACCAGTAGCTTTGGTCCAAATCCTATATTTAAATTAAGAAATCCAATATGTATAAATAACTTATTCAGAAGCCTACTAAGTTGTCTTTTCTAGAATCCAAAACTCATAAACTCAATTTTTTGAATCTGCCCTAGTAATTCAACTTAAATGTGATACATACGCCGGAAAAAAGCAAAGAATATCCCATGCAAGATATTTTACAACCAAACAGATTAATGGAAGAATGCAGTGAGTTACACATTTAACCAAACACTTCCAAATGAGAAACACTAATATGAAATCAGTGACATAGACACCTGAACCAAGCTATGCCAAAAATTAGAATTAAAACTCCAAGGTCCCAGATTCAAACTCTTTACAAAACCAATTGCAACATTAAATTGACACTCTTCGAGTAAATATTGAGTACACAATGCCAGTGAATGGTACCTTCTAGCAGGAAGGATGCCAACAGTCGATGGATAACCGTTAAATGTAGCAGAATGAAGGGCATCAGAAATAGCATCTTCGGCTATCGGAGTGGTCCGAAAACAAGGGAAAGAAGAAGGGTCACCATGGCCGAGAGGGATAACGGGCCGCGTATCAGCAGGATCAACGCAAGACATCAACTTGTTAAGAACACTTCTTACAGTGAGACCAGATGCACTCACCAATTTCTTATTCTCCTTAAAGTTCCATCCTCTTGTTGCAGTTCTGTTCTCCATGCTTGATGCTTGAATTTCAGCAGATATGGAGTTGAAGGAGGAAAGGAAAGAGAAATCAAAATGGATTTCTAATTGCAATATAAAGCCAAACTATAGAAAAGAGGTGGGAAAATGACACAAGCATTCTGGTTTAAATAGTGCTTCAATAATATACCCCTTATTCTTTCAACTATGATAAATGATAGGTATATACATTTCATAAAATGTTATGTATATTCCCCTTACACTAACGGTAACGGTAGGGGTATATGTGTAGCCAAAGTATGATAGAGATATATACGTACCATTTTTACCTTTTCTAATTTGATTTTTTTACCTCAAATAATTAATCCAAACCCATTATCCGACCCAATAAACTCATTGAACCCTTTCAAACCAACTTAATCTGACCTCTATCTTTTATTCTAAACCCAATACTCTCATTGTTTTTCTGTTAAACGTGAACCTCAATCAAATTGCAGTGATTGATTGCTGCTACTAGTTGGTGTTTACTGGTTGGAGAGAGTGAAGATTAGACCGAAGGTGGCTGAAGATAGGGATGTGGCACTGGTTCGCTAGTGGGTTTTTTTTGGTTCGACGAAATCGGTGGCTATGTGGTGTTGGATAATGTTTTTCCGATGAAATTTCGCTGAAAATTGAAACGTGAGGAGTTCAATTTATTTGTTGTTGTTTTGGGGTATTATGGGTTAATTATTTTTTTCTAAAAAAAAATTGATGCTAGTGAGTGGTACTGTATTGTGTGTGTATATCGTTATAGGGATGGAAAAAACGCGTTAGTTAAATAGGCGTCTCTTGAATTTTAATGGAGAAAGGACAGAAATGGCACTACAAATTAAATTATTTCCACGAAAATGACCATGGAATTTAAATTCCACTTTCTAGTCATTTCAATTTGATGATTTGTTCTATATCGTTTCTACACACTGTTTCTATACATATCAATATTCTATACGAAAATTATACAGGTTCGATACACAATTTATACAATAATTGTACATTTTTTTACATATTTTATACAACAATTATATAATTTTTATACACTTTTAATATATTTTTTTATATATACATATTTGATAGAACTATATAATTTCTATACATATATCTTATATAGATACATATTCTATATACATTTTTATATAATTATAAAGCAAAATATTTTTTCAATTAAAAAATTTATAGCAAATAAAAAAGGGAAAAGAACACTTTATAGCACTTTTTAAAACAAATAACCCAAGTTTGAAAACTTTTCAAAAAGTAGCCAGTCGGATATGCTATTTTCGCTTTATAGACATTTCTTAATTTGGGTCATTTTGGCTTATTTAGTCCATATACAATACTGATACAATTTATATACAATACTAATACAATATTCAACTTGGGCAATTCGACACTTTTAAAAATATTTCGATTTTTTTTCTGTTATAAATTTTTTAACTGAACAAATATTCTATTTTTTTATTGTTTAGAAATAATAATTAAATTATATAAAAACGATATAATTGTTAAATAGAATATGTATCTATATAAGATATATGTATAGAGATTGACTAGTTCTATCAAATATGTATATGTATAAAATATATATAAAAAATATATAGAAAGTGTATGAAAATTATATAATTGTTGTATAAAACGTGTAAAAAAAATGTACAGTTATTGTATAAATTGTGTATCAAAACTACATAATTTTCGTATAGAATATTTATATGTATAAGATATATATAGAAACTGTATAGAAGGTGTGTAGAAACGGTATAGAACAAGGTAGTAAATTAAAATGGCTAGAAAATAAATTTTAAATTCCATGGCTATTTTCATGGAAATAGTTTAATTTGAAGTGTCGTTTCTGTCCTCTCCCCAATAAAAAAACTGAAATATTTTTAAAAGGGTCGAATGACCCAAGTTGAAAATTGTATCAGTATTGTATATGGACTGTATCAGTAATGTATATGGACTATATCTGAACTACATTGATCAAAATGACCCAAATTAGGAAATGGCTATGAAGTGAAAATAGTAGACCCGACTGACCACTTTTTGAAAAAATATCAAACTTAGGCTATTTATTTTAAAAAGTGCTACAGAGTGTCCTTTCCCCAATTTTAATTGGGACTGGATCGAGTAGTGGGTCTGGGCTAATTATCTGAGATAAGAAAACTAAAATGAAAAGGGGACAAATATATCCCCAAACTATGATAAATAGTATATATATCCTCCGTTATACTTTGGGTACACATATACCCCTAACGTTAGTGTGAGGGACATATACGTACCATTTCATTAATGGTAGGGACATATGTATATTCAAAATATAATGGAAGGTATATAAGTACTCCCTCCGTTTCATAATAAATGAATTGTTAATTTTGGCACACAGATTAACAAAAAAATATTAAAGATATAAATTTAACATAACTTTCCATTTTTACCCAAAAAAAAGAAAAAGTTAGAACTTGTAATACCTTTTCAAAAGTTAATTAGTTGTCAAATCATAAAAATTCAATGATTCACTTATTTTGAAACACCAATAAATATCCCAACAATTTACTTATTTCGAAACGAGGGGAATACCATTTATCTAAGATATAGTATTTTTTTAAAAAAACATCATACCCTTCGTTATAAAACAAAGTTGTACGGAAAAAAAAGAATGCCCTAACTAGTAAAGTGGGTAGATGTCCTTTTCTATAGGGAAAAATGGCGTAAAGCACACTCAGAAGCACGTTTTTACTGTCTTGTGGGGCCGTATCACTCTTTTAAGTGTATTATTTGCTGACCTTGACAAGTGACTGATCAAAACTTAAAAGTTTTGTTTGCACGCACTTGTCAAAACCAAAAAATTTAGAGGGGTCCACCATATTATTGATTTTAGGAAAAATATCTCATCCAAATCTCGTACAAAATACTATTCATTCATTCATTCATCGTACTTTCTATCAAAATCACTCAAATTCTTTTCATTTACTTATGTTTTCCATTTTGACTCGTAGTATACACAATTGTAATGAAGCTGTGGCTTGCAACTTGTTGGTGAAATTTCTTTAGAATTGCGAGACTGTTGATGATTTAGTTCATGATGTGTTAAACCGTGCGTGTCAAAACTCTGTATTGGACTGAAAATTTTCTGGTAGTTGTGTTCTTCGTCACTAACCTAAACGAAAAATTGAATGTTTCATCACATGTGATTAATTAGGTTACATTACTTCTCTTTGTCGTCTGAAAATTCTATGTTTGGGGATAAATTAGGGTCTATTTTAGTTTAAATTGGATTTATGTGTGCGCTTGGTTATGCAGTGTGTTATTGTTGTTACATGTTTGTCCAGTCCAATTTTTTTTCCAAAAATTAGAATTTGTACCATGTTTCCCCATGTATACTTAACTATTTGATTCTTTCCTTCCCAGGTTATGTTTGTTTTTTTCACTATGATTGTTGTCTAATTTTAGCCAAGGCATGGTCGGTTTTATATTGGTACTATTGAGATGGTATCATGGTGAAGTTTTGGATGTTAGCAGCGGGAAACCAACATGTGTTGGTGGACAAATCACTGTATTTTTGGATGTCGATGTGGATAGGATGTCCTTTTCTAAACTTACGAACTATATTAAAGAACTAGGGTATACTACAAAGTACTCATTTAGTGTTAGGCGACCTAGTAGTGGCATTCCTTTAGATACTTAAATATTAAAATATAAAATGAAATAAAGAATACTCACATTTCGAGCTATGATGGCTTAACTGCAACAATTATCAAGAGCCATTTATCGAGTCCGATAGCAATACCTGAAAGTGTTATTATTTGTCTTCTTGGTAGACTTGGACCAATGTTGACAAAGTTGACGGAAAAAAGGCTTTGATCCTGCTAAGACCATCCTCAAGAGCTGAAATTTCCACAGCAAAAGATACTCTTACCCAATTCCTCAATCCAAGTTCTTCCCCTGCAATGCATTGAATTTATAAGCATGCACGTATCTCGCTGCCTGTGGTTCTTACTCAATATTGTTGTACAGTAATGCAACTTAAAAAATTACTGGGTAGAACAACTACTGACTCCTGTCTAGCAAGCCTGGTGCAGAATTTCATCTCATTGTTGATGCGTTCCAGAAGTGACATGTTTAGTTCGCCTGATAGAATTGATCGCAAATAAGAATATTCAGATTCTTTTTCCAACTAAATGTTGAAAAAAAATGGTATTTTACGAAGGTATTTATACAAGTACCAAAAGAAACATGGATCCCTGTGGCTTGATGGAGTAAGCACAGAATCTCCCTTAGACCAGCATAACATATGTCTGCTGCTTCTCTCAGTAGGTTTATGGTATTAGAGTAGAAAGTTTCAGGTGTTTCAACAAGAATACTAGTAATAGCACCCTCAAGAATGAAAGAAATAATGTGCATCACAAGAAACACCACATGATAATTCAGAAATATGGGAAAAGGTATTTGTCTGTGAAAAGGATTTTGATTGATGCCAGAAGGAAAACAGAAGAGCTAACTATGTTATAATTTGGATGCTGATGCAACCCAAGTATCGGGCAGTATGCATTTTTGTTGACACAAAAAAGTTTAGGCTGGGTATCATCAGAACATTGTTAAAGTACTAAAAATAAAGCATGACAAGCATGTTGAGATGAACTTGTAGGATACTGTTATCACACTTGTAGATCACACACAGTATTATTTATATCAATTTGTCAAGAAAGACAAACGAGAACCAATAATTGCAGCCTCGAGTAGCACTTTACCAGAATAAACTGCTAAAAGAGTAGTTTTCCATGCTTTAAAGGTGATTGACATTTTTCTTGGTTTAACATTTCAGATAATTGCACACAATATTAAAAGTTCTGCATAAACTCGTGTAATATACCAGAGTGAGTGTAGAAGATACAACACTAATTTTGAGGTAGTTCTTGATAAAACTCCACAACCTGAGATTAGAAGACAAAAAGTAAGATGTTTAACTCTGCATATAGATGTCTGTATTTGTGAAGTATAAATGAACACCCTTATACGCAAGTAGAAATGCTGCTAGTGTGGCTGCATGGTTCAGGGTGTCAGTGATAGGCATGAATGGAAGTCTAATTCTTGCTATTTTGTTCCGTGATTCATATATTTTTCTCACTTAAAACAAGAAAGAAATGGAAAAGGTAAAGTTCTTCCGTCAGAATTCCCTCTTTGCTTTATCTTTTTAAAGAGAGAAAGGGAGAGGGAGAGAGAACACCGTGTTTTTTGAAGGATGCCATTGGGATCACACATCACAATCCAGCCAAAACATCAACGAGGAACCATCCAACTCTTTTATATGGAGTCAATTGCCAGACTATGTGCAATTTCTCCATAAGTGGTAGATTGGTTTTGATCAACTCTGTGTTAGATGCATTACCAACTTATTTGATGTTTGTGTTTCCACTTCCTGTCGAGGCGGAAGAAAGAATAGATGCATTGAGCAGGAACCTTTTCTGGCATGGTGAGAAGGAGTATAAAGGTTTTCATCTAGTCAATTGGAAAACTTTGCTACTGTCCAAGAAGCAGGGCGGACTAGCCATTAGAAACTTGAGAAAACAGAACAAAAGTCTACTCATGAAATGGTTGTGGAGATTCCCTTTAGAAGATCAGGCGCTTTGGGGAAGGTGATTCAAGCCAAATATGAAAAGGAAGGGCCCTAGAAGACTACGGAAGTAAGCTCCTGCTCCGCAAATGGAACCAGATTGTGGAGATCAATTAGGAGTCTATGGCATGGTTTCTTTAATAAAACTGGTTTCAAGGTAAACAATGGTAGGAAAATCAGATTTTGGGAAGATAACTGGATAGGGAATGGAAGTTTAAAATTGTTGTTCCCAGATATATACCAACTAAATCAACAACAGATGTCTACACTTTCAGGAATTTTGGTCTGAACATAGTTGGAACCTGACCTATAGAAGATTGATGCAAGACTGAGAAATCGAGAGGTTAGCTGAATTTTATGGCACTCTTGATCAGTTTTCAGGCTTCAAGGAAGGAGAAGACACCCTCAGATGGAACTTGGAGGGTAGTGGCAGCATTGATAAGAGCAGGTGGAGAATTGTCCCAGCAGTCATTTGGTGGACCATATGGAAGGAAAGGAATTCCAGATGTTATGAGAACAAGAGTAGCCCATTACACAAGATTAAAATGAACTGCATTATCACCTTTTGCTATTGGTGTAGTTCTGAGCATATAGATGATCCAGTGGCTATTGTAGACATACTAGGATCCTTATGAGACGGAAGAGGATATAGGAATAGTTTTCTTGTTCTTGTTGTCTCTTTTGGCTGCTATTCCCACTTTGGGGATATACGATATAATGTAAATTTTTGGATACCAGCCTCGAGCTGATGATTAATATACAAAATGTTACCGTTGTCAAAAAAAAAAAAATATGGGCAATTTCTCCAAAGACGCACATTGGCACGAATGGATTACTACCAAACACTAGATGACCATAGGCTTCATCTGATATTGCTAGCATTCCAAGCATCCTTGCAGACTCTGCTAGCTGTTACTCTCATTCAAGAAACCAACAACTAATGAGCAAATTTAAAACCACATTTAATATATAAACACGCCTAATGCAACGATGAAACGACCTTCTTCAAATGTTCTCGCTTGTACACATTCCCACATGGATTTCGAGGGTTTATAACAACTATGGCAACATTGCTATCATCTGCTAGAGCTTCAAGCCCATCAATGTCCACTTCCTAATCCTGTTCAGGGAGAAGATCATAGTGCCTCATTTCAAGACGGTTAAATGTGGCAATTGCTTCATATGCTGGGTACCCTGGTCTAGGAAGCAAAATATTAGCACCAGGAACAGCAAGAGCTGTAATTAGGACATCTATTGCTTGCTTAGCCCCAGCTGTGACATGAACATCATGCTCTGAAAATTAGTGTGGATAGTCACGAGACAGATATTCTGCTATTGGCCGGGTAAATGTTTGAAACATCGACATTACTCAAATCATTCTTTCCCTTCTGGAGTACAATTACAATTTGAAAAGAGTTTTAAGTTTTATGCTCACTAACCGTGTAACACAGTCAGGTCATAACTATAAGCATTACTAATCATTAGTAACCAACTTAAGATGATTTCTAACCTACCTCACGGGTTAAACTGCATCAAGTGTATATAACTAAAATCCCTTTAAAAGGCGTGTAATTAATATTGTGGTGACTAAAATCCATTTAAAAGGTGGGTAATTAGTATTGTGGTGACTAAAATCCATTTAAAAGGCGTTAATCAATATTGCGTTGCAGCTTCTTTTATCAGAATATTAGATGTTAGCTGAGTCAGCAAGACAAGTCTGCAAGGTAGTTAGTTGTTAGCCAAATCAGTTAGCCAGTTTTAGCGGGAAAGCTAGTCGTGAACAGTAGCAGTCTAAGAATTTTTATAGCAACTGAATTGAATTCAATCTATTCCCCCGTATCCAGCAATAAGTACTTGTACAATTCATTGAGAAGGATATGACTAAACACTTTACTTGTCATTACAAATTCTCTTAAACTTCATCTTCTCTCTTCCATCGAAATAAGGTTACATTCTCGATTTCCCTCTGTTGAGTTCCTGATAATCCTCGAGTTCTATAACTCCTGCTATTCAGATGAAAAGTAGACACCAGGACACAAATGCAAAAACTTGAAGCAACTGTAGTTGTTGGAATTTGAAGACTCAAATGACGTTCAACGTTCAATTACAGGAGCAATTGGAGGAGTGGAATGATCAATAAATAAAGCAAGGGGTTCATGCATTAGAACAGATGGAAATTTTTGTTCATGCATTGAGGGGTTCACTAGGCTACAGAACTCAAGAAAGCCATTAAACATCTAAGTTGAAACTGGCAGTTCCTTTAAGTTCATAGATCCTGACTTGGTGAAAAAATTGGGCACCATACTAAGGCCTCTATGCCTTGAATGGTGGGTGCAGCTAATGAATACATGATGAAGATGGACAGAGTGTGTCTAATCACTTGGCTATTGCAAGGAGCTGACATCTATGCTGAGTTCCTTCTACTGCCACTGGGGTCTTGTGCAGTTGTTTTAAGGTGCCATGGCTGCTGACTTTGGGGGATATCAAAACGAATTTTAGCAAAATCACTACGGAGTTTTGGTACAAAGGCAGAAAATACAATACTAAGAGGAGCAAACACACAGATCTCATTTGTTGGAGTTGGCAAACTAGAGAAGATCTCAGGTAACCAGTCTCAGTTATGTATGATTCAAGTGGCTCCTGATATATTTCCTGAATTGCTTGCATTAGAAACTAAAGACTGTGCTGAGAAAAACTCGTTAGCTGAGTCGGCAGGACAAGTCAGCGAAGCAGTTAGTTGTTAGCCAAATCAGTTAGCCAGTTTTAGCTGGAAAATTAGTTGTGAACAGTAGCATTCCTAGAATTAGTTAGCAACTGAATTGAATTCAATCTATTCCTCTGTACCCAACTACAAGTACTTATACAATTCATTGACAATGATATGAATAAACACTTTACGCTTTTGTCTCTCCATCAAAATTAAGTTACATTCTCGAAACCCCTCTGTTGAGTTCCTGATTTAACCATCTGAATTCTCCAGTTCTACAACTCCTGCTTTCGGATAACAGTTTCCTTATCCTACAACCTAAAAATGCTTTTCTAATATCGATTAACATGTCAATTATACTAGTCGAGGCCAATCTCATATTTTCGTTCAAGACTTGGTCATATTAGAGTTAGTCATTTCCTTCCCAAAAAGGCTATTTAAGCGGAATACATTCCAACCCGCCCAAACCACCTCATACACCAACAAAATGAACCTGGCATATGCAAATACCCTATATGGTCTTGTTCAAAGTCTCAATACACAAAGTAAAATGCTACAACACAGAGTCTAATCCTCAAGTGAAGGAAAAGTCAATCTAAAAATCAACTCCATGTAAAACTAGAGTATACCATCCCAATTCTACAATCAAGAACCCACCCCCACCTCCACCCGGTTAAAATTTATACGACACTCTTTCCTTCTTTAGATAACAATTTCACTATAAGGGGTTGTTTCGTATGGGGGATGGGATAAACAAATTTATCCTATGGATTGGGATATCCATGGATAAGTTATACCAAACATATATATAGGATAACTTATCCTATATCCTGGCATCAGTATAGTATAAATAGTGAAATAAGTAATAAGGAGATTAATTAATACCCCTAACCACAACAATAACAACAACAGTAACATTATTACCACAAAGTGGGTCTTGAGTGTACACAGATCACAGAATAAAATAATATAGTAATGTTTTATCCCGTGACTATTATCCATTGTCCCTCGTACCAAACGAGCTCTAAGTTTCCCATTTGACCAAGTTTCTACTTTAGGATATTATTCATTTTTTTTTAAAAAAATCAGAACTTCAACTAAAACAAACTTTGGAAAGGAAAAACTGAAAAAAAGAAATACTCTAAGTAGGAGAAAGTGTTAAGGATTACCTAGTGATTTAAGAAGAGCAAACTTCAGGGGATAGAGTTCCATTTCCATTTTGAACAGATTTTTTTATCATTCATTTCAACTTTAGGTTCAAATTACTAGGTGATTCTTCCTATTCTTCGTAGCTTTGGTATACAGGTGACAAATATCTCCTAAATTCAATTGATGTGCGTAAAAACTATCTGAACACCATAATTAATATCTCTATGATTTTGAGCTGAAGATATTAGTGAATGGCTTTTGTAAAGTCTTTTTCTCAACTAACCAAGCGTTTGGCCATAGAAACTAAAAAAAAAATTAAAATTGAAATTATATTTGACCATGAAAATAACTTTTTGTGAGAAAATTAATTTGAAAAAAAAGAAAATAAGTTTTTAATATAATTTAAAATTGTATTTAAATTTTTTATGAACAAACACTGCAATTTTTATCTATACAAAATAATTTTTTTAAAAATTCTCATAACTAAACAAGCTCGGTCGTTTGGTAGAGTGTACAAGAATAATACAAAATATGGTGTATTAGTAATACTTGTATTAATAATGTTTGTGCTGGTTATGCTTGCATTAATTATGCTTATATTTTTCCTACGCAGTATTTGATTCGATGTATTAAAAATAACATGATTGCATAATTTCTAAAAAAGATTTTTTTTTTTAAATAATACCCTCAATATATATGTTGAAAAGGATGCGGAAATTTTTTGAGGGATAATAATGTCTTTTAAGCATGTTAATACATGTATTAGATCCATTACATTACTAATATCATAGATTTTTATGTATTAATAATACACGTCTCAATACACATATATGGGGTCGTTTCGTAGATTGTATAAAAATAATACAAAATATGGTGTATTAGTAATGCTTGTGTTAGTTATGCTTGTATTTTTCTTATGCAGTGTTTGATTCAATGTATTAAAAAAAACTTGAATTACATAATTTCTAAAAAAAAATAAAAAATCTTTTACATAATACCCTCAATATATATGTTGGAAAGGATGCGAAATTTTTTTTGAGGGATAATAGGGTCTTTAAGCATGTTAATACATGCATTAAGGTATTAATAATACACACCTTAATACACAATAGAGTGTATAACTAATGTCTGCATTAGTTATACATAGGGTAAAAAGGTGTACCAAATAAGGTACTTCTAATACACATTAAACTAATGTTGTAACACCCCGTACTTAATTACGTGCATTAGCCATGGTTATATGTGTTGGAGTATATGTATTGATCCTAATTTAGGTATATATGAGTTTAAGTATGAGTATTGCTTATTTTGAGATGGTTTCAAGTGTATAGTTTGATTATATGTGTATAGGAATCGACTTTATTTATACCGGAATTTGCCCGTCGATGGTTCCATACGAAGGTTATTGAATAAGCTTTCCAACGATATAAAGATTTTTAAAAATGAATAAGTTTCGGATAATCGAGCACGTTCGAAACTATAAAACGATGGTCAGGATGTTGTGAATAGTAAATGTGCAGGAAAATTTCCTGCACACAAACTACTACCTACCAATTTTTTGGGTCAACTTTGAACGATAATAACTCCCTCAATATAATGAACTGGGAGGGATGCGACCTATCAAAAGAAAGATCTTTGGGTCTTCTTTCCAATTCAATTGGTTTCATCCAAATCCAACATCTAAGTAAGGAGTTATACTCGTTTTACTTCAGCCTCTCAAAACAGATTTTTAGGGTCAACTTCAAACGATCATAACTCCTTGTAAAGGACGAACTGAGTGGCCTACTTTATAAGAAATGAAAGCCCTTTGAATTATCTATCCAACGATATCAATTTCACCTAAATCCAATATCGGAGTAAAGAGTTATGGCCGATTTACTTTAGCCTATCAAAACAGTCCACCATGGACAGATTCGGATTTACTTAAATTTTTAAGGGCAATATGGTCATTTTCCATCACCTCATGGACGAAAATTGGTCATTATATACATATACTTAGCCTCATATCCATCAATTATCATCAAATTATTGAAAATAAGAAACCCTAGCCTAATTTCAACACCAATTATCTTGTGATTCAACCGTAGAAAATCCAAATTGATTCTGTAGTTGTGTTCACCGTCTCGAGGGCTTCGAGAAGCACCCCTTATTTGGGCCAACAGGAATTCGAAATCAAAAGGGTCATTTTACGGTAAGGATGTAAATTATGTTGGTGTTATTTATATGGATATGTATATATATATGCATGTGAGCATAAGAAGTATGTTATTTGATTGATGTTGAAAGATGATTGAGAAATGATGTTGGATTATGTTGAATTGTGAAAGGATTTGGTGTGATGATGTGGTATTGATGATGTGGTATTGAAATGATGATTATATATATATACACATAAACCTATTGTTCAAGTTGGTTTTTGGAATGTTTTGCAAATATTGGTTGTATGGAATTATGGAAGAGAATTGTGGTGTTGGGTTGCTAATACTAGATGCCAAACATTTCATTGTAGATAAGTGATTTGTAAAGGCGGGAAGTTGTGTTGAGTTGGTATCCGAATCTACAACGAGGTATGTAAAGCATACTCTAACAATGTTCTTTGGCATGAAAACACCAATGTTCCATCAAGTAAGATTCCGAGGTTGTCCAAAAACATGTATTGTTCTACATTACCAACGAAGTTGTTACCATTCTATAAAGTGTCAAAATATTTCATTGATATACCAAAAGGCTCCTATTTCATTGTTGTGATATTGATGATTCTGAAACACATTGTTGATGTACCAATGAGTCCTTATTACATCGTTATTGTATAGAAGGTCTATTACTTGATTCCTATTGATGTATGGTTGTTCCAAAGGTACTATATTGGCATGAACACTAATGTAATAATCTCAAAAGCTTTTGAAATAAGTTATTGGAAAGATCTCTTATGTGTGTTACTTGATATATGTGTGGGTGGTATCCCAGGGGCATAAGCCTAGCATGGGTCGATCCCTATTTATGTGTTTATGGGTGGTATCCCAGGGGCATAAGCCTAGCATGGGTCGATCCCAGTTGATATGTACTGGGGCAGCCTAATGGTCACAGTACGATACAGTATTGATTATTGTTAGGTGGTTGGATGTTCGGAAGGAGGAGGTAATGGCGAATGATAATTGTAAAGAATGAAATGAACGAATGTATACCGTTCCACAAATGTGTTTGAATTCAAGAACCCAATTCAGATTAATGATAATGTACATGATCCTAAAAGTGTTTATGAAGTGTGGTTCACTTCTATTATGATTTATTCACTTGCGTCTGATTTTCTTGATCCCCTATATCACATATGATTATTTACAGCTTTACATACTCAGTACATATTTCGTACTGACGTCCCTCACGGGGGACCTGCATTTCATGCTGCAGGTACAGGTGCTTCAGCTCATTCACAGCATAGATAGGATCCAGGTCGTACAACTATTGTTGGTGAGCTCCAGTTTGCTTCGGAGCTTTCCGAGTCGGTTCCTTATATTTTGTTATTGTACAGGAGTCATGTGTGGGCGGGGGTTTGTCCCGACCCTAGTTATGTCATGTATATATCCTAGAGGCTTTGTAGACATAAGGAAGGGTAAAGTCCTGGGAGTTTATATAGTGATGTTATATTTGTATATGTGGTGGCCCCGACGGCCAAGTATTATATATATATATATATTTGTGCGTGTTGTACTGATACAGGTAATTAGACCCTTCTATATGCAACGAAGTGCTGTCCAAATTTTTGGTGACATATAAGTGAAAGTACAGGTATTTGAATGGGTTCTCCCGGGCCTTCTCGGCTTCGGGTGCCAGTCCGGCCCGATGGGATTTTGGGGTGTGACAAAAGTGGTATCAGAGCGGTTCGTCCTAGTGAGTCTACAAAGCCGTGTCTATGTAGAGTCTTGTTTATCGGTGTGTTGTGCACCACATCTATAAACAGGAGGCTATGGACATTTAAGAATTGTTTCTTTTCTTCATGTCTTAGATCGTGCGATAGAGCTTATATTGTATATGAAGTCATAGTTGACCACTGAATCAGTTTGTTTCTCTTATTATAGTAATGATGCCGGCTACCAGAAGCAAGAATACCGGTAAGCAAGATGTGGCTGCCGGAGAGGGGACTAGTAAGGCACCCACTATACCAGCTAATCAAAGTGAGGCTCCAGTTAAGCATGCATCAGAAACTTCCCCCAGTCCGGAAGAAATAAGGGGGAGGAGAACTATATCCCCAGAGCCACCTATTAATGCTGTTGATCAAGATCTTAGAAATGCAGTGCAACTTTTGACTCGTATAGTTGCTGGGCAATTCCAAGGGCAAGCTATTCCTACCGCGGGTTCTAGCGGTACTGATAGTGTAACACCCCGTAAAAGTCGTGCATGGATTAGCCTTTAATAGAGTGCTCTTAGACTTAAAAACTTGAAAAAAAATTTCTAAGTATAACTTCGAGTCATTTTAGCTGGCAACCTTCGGGATACAACTTCTCGACCTTCCCGACCTTCATTTTTAGATTTTCAAGTTGCGTTACGATCGGGCAATCTCATAGTACATCTCGGATAAGTTTTGGGATTTTTCGGAATGCATAAGGCTGCGTTTGGATTTCAAAACAGTACAAAACGCAAAGCCTGTTGCCCAGTTTTTTTTCCAGCATTTCAGGGTCAACTTCAAACGATCATAACTCCCTGTATATAATGAACTGTGTGAGCTATAAAACCTCACCATATTGAGTAGATCTTTGATTATTTTGGATAAAGTTTAGATCTTTGCTTGAAAAACATACTCATGTCCTAAGAAAAGACATGAGTATGTTTTTCAAGCAAAGATCTAAACTTTATCCAAAATAATCAAAGAATAAGGTGAAAAAATGAAACAATGAATATTAACTATTCTTTTCAACATAAAGAAAATAACTTTACATTCTAAAAACAAATATATCCACCAACAATGAGTTTAAACAAAGCATAAGTACATCTTTTAAGCAAAGATTGAAACTTTATCTATAATAATCAAAGAATAAAGTCAAAAAAGGCACGTACAACTATTGCTAGCTCATTTTTATATCATAAATATGAAAATAATTAAAATATCGATACCACAACGTCCTATGGCCTTCAAGGCCATCTACAACAAACAATCCCAACAAACAAAATTATAACTACGAACTATGAAGAAGAAAAAGATGAAGAAGAAAATGATAATAAAACTAAAAAAAAAAAGAAAAGGTGTGTTTACCTTTTTGGGGGCAGCAAAATGAGACTACGAGCTTTGTCGGAATTAACCACCACTGAAAAACGTCCCCGGAAACTCAAAAATTTTGATTAGCCGACCAACTCTATGAAATAAAAATTTTTTATTAAATAAAAATAAATATTTTGCTCAAAAGGATTTTTTCACCTTTCTAGCCTCTTTTTTTTTTTTTTTTACTTTTTCCACTCTTTTCTACCAAAGTACTGATAGTATTTATAGGAGAGAATGAAATTTTTTCCTCTCTTCCACCAATGTGGGAGAAAAGTATTTATAGGAAAGGATGGAGATTTATTTTTTGTCATCCACCAATGTGGGAGAAAAAATAATTAAGGGTGTTTTTGAAATTTTAAAATTGAAGATAAGGTAATGTGGAAGATAATGTGGTAGAAAATTGTACAATGTAGTACACCTTTTGAATTCCAAAATTGGGAAAGGACAAAGTTGGGGGGAAATAATACAATGTATTACAATTTGAAATTATATTTTGGTGGTAATTAGGTAGAAGTTATGAGAGTTTTTTGGGAATTTTGGGGCTATTTAAAATATATCCCCAATTGGGATTTAAAATTTAGCCATATTTATTTAATTTTGACCAAATTAAAAATCAATTGACGGATTGCATTGCAATTATGGCCAATTTGATTTCAATTATGGCCAAATCTAATAGATTGACTAAACTAAATTGAAATTCGATACGAATTAATACTTCTTTTAATCCCGAGCTTCTTGATTTAATAAAATCAAATGCATATTTATCCAAATAAATTATTTTGATAATGAATTATATTAAAATCAACATTTTAATCATTATTTTTATTTTTAAAATAATCCTTAATTAAAATCCAATATTTCATAAAATAAATATTTAAGTAATCAAATTATATAATCTCGTATAACTGAGGACGATAATATATAATCGCTACTTAAAATGACAAAATCATGTACAAAAAATATTTTAAATTTTTTTTTCCGGATGAAATAAATATTTCAATTTTATAAAAAATCGAAGAAACTCAGGATTAAATTTAGTCGTGGAGGGAAAATATTAGGTGTCATCAACTGTCCTTTCCTTTTTGGTAGTTTGGATGTAAGTAACCCTGGACAAAGAGAGGTTGACGTTCCTAATTTTTGTCCGGCCACAAATTTGAATCTAAAAGAGGTTGGCTTTCGCATGAGTTTCATAGAGTTAAAGCCGGACCTTGGTATCATGTTTCATACATATCTCAGATTACATGGGAATTCAGGCCACTTGTAGATATAAATCTTGATTTTAAGTATTATTTCAAAAAATTCACAAGCTATATCGATTTTGGAGTTTTTGATGAAATCGAAAAGTGGGAGAATAAAGAGATTTGGGGGGAGGTTGGAATGCAGTCGAGTTTTCAAAATAGATCACATCCTGTATATCCCCAAGACTTAGGGAATCAAACTGTTTGTAGTTCGACTCAATCGGTTGAGATTTGAGATTTTCATCTTCTCGGATGCTCTTGACAATGTTTCAAGCAAAAGTGTTAGTGCTAAATTCACGAAAGAGGTATGTAGCCCTTTACCATATCTTCACATGGGTTGTCGCCTAAAAAACAAAGTCATCCCTTTGTGTACCTGTTTGGAAGGAAATAATTTGCAAAAATAGACACAACAACCCTCTTGGTTGTTGTATACTTATCTTATTTGTCGGTTTAATATTTCTTCAAAGTAGGGTGGCCCTTTTGGACATCGATGATACTTTATGTAGAACGATCCCTGCAATAGTGTAATCTTGTGTTGATTTGGAAACCCTTTTGAGTCACCTATAATGCTTGTGAAATGATAACCTCTCCGGTTATTGCCAATAATTGTTTGCATATGATCTCGGGTAAGTCTTGCGCATCTTTTGTATCAACATGACTTATAAATTTTTCATGAATTAATAATCTTGCATATTATTTGATGTTGGATACGAGGAGACTTACATATATCTTTTAAATTTCTATCCCTTAGGTAATCCCGCATATTATCCAACCTTGGATAAGAGATAGCTTACAGATATCCCTCCAATCACTAGTTCTCAGGTATTCCTGCACATCATCCGACCTTGGATACAATATGGCTTATAGATATCTCTCAAATTGGTAGTCTTTGGGTAATCTTTCACATAATCGATCTGAGATATGACGTGACCTATAAAGAACTCTTGGATTTGTCAATTTGATAATCTCGCATATTCTCCGGTAAGGATTTAGTTGCGACTTATGGATAACCATCAGACTATAAATTTTTAGGTAACCTTGCACACTATCCGATTAGGATGTTGTTGCGGCTTACGGATGACCTATGGGCTATCAACTCAGAGGTAATCTTGCACACTATCCTATTTAAAATAATATGACTTATAGATGATCTTCAAATTGTCAATTTCAAGGAAATCTCATATGTCGTTAGCTTTTAGATGGCGACTTAAAGATGTCCCTTTGAATCATGTGCTTTTGATGCATTCAGATGCTGATTCATAAAATGATGAGATATTCTCAACGTCAGCGTATGCTATCTCGTGTGTTAATAGATATTATATGCTGATAATATCCTCGACGCCAGTGTATGATATCTAGCGCGTTATTAGATATTTAATATAGATAATACCCTCGACGCCATTGTATGATATCTCATGCATCATCTGATATTTAATGCAGATGATACCCTCGACACCAGCTTATGATATCTCACGCGTCATCAGATATTTAATGTAGATGATACCCTCGATGCCAGCGTATGATATCTCGTGCATCATCAGATATTTAATGCAGATGATACCCTCGACATCAGCGTATGATATCTCGCGCGTCATTAGATATTTAATACAGATGATACCCTCGACGCCAGCGTATGATATCTCGCGTGTCATCAGATATTTAATACAGATGATACCTTCGACGTCAGTGTATAATATCTCATGAATCATTAGATATTTAATGCAGGTGATATCCTCGACACTAGTGTATGATATCTCGTATGTCAAAAGATACCGATGATGATGATATCCTCGATGCCAACATATGATATCTCATGTGTCAACAGATATTGATGATGATGATATCCTCGACGTCAGCGTATGATATCTCGTGTGTCAATAGATATTGATGATGGTGATATCCTTGATGCCAGCGTATGATATCTTACGTTTCAACAGATATTAGATACAATGGTCCTCTTAAGAATGAGATGATATGAAATGGTTCTTCCGGTGATTTGAAAATAGTTTCACCTGAGTTTGTTTGTCTGCGTCTTACTTTCTACATGTACCTGTACTCAAGGTAGACAATTAGTAGACACAATGTTGCTCTCACTGGCGACCAAACTCAATCTTTAGGATAGTTTAATGACAAATACTGAGCATCATAATTTGAATGGCTTATTCTGCTATTAATCTTCTCTTTTTAAAGAAATGATCAAATAGCAAATCTACTGGATGGAAGTAAATGGGGCAAAACCCTGGTTTGGGGATTACTCAAATACCATTTGCTTCACTTCAAGGCAAATTTTGAGGATGACTTTCTTCTCTTTCTCCTATTGAGTGATTCTTTGATTGTTGTCTTTATTGTGCCAACTCCCTTGAATGTACCTGCGCTCAAGGTAAATATTTAGTAGACATAAAGTTGCTTTTGCTAGCGACTATTTTTTAGAAAAATTCTAAATATAATATTAATAAAGAAGATAAGATGCCTTTGTTCGTCCTTCATGATCTCAAGAAATGAGATAGACAATTCAAAAAGCCCTCGATAAATGGGTATTAAACCCATTTTTGGGGCTACCCAAAAATACCGTTCTTGAGAATTATATGCTTTGGTGTGGCTCCCAACTTGCTCGATGATTTTTTAAAAAGACTCTCATTTTTGTGTATTGATCCCTGCATCCACAGAAAAATTGATTAGTTTTGAGTGAAACTACTCTGTGTTGAACTTCTTCGATCCTTGGGTTGCTCCTCACCATCTTTCGAGTACTCCATCATGTTGGGACTTCCACTCGGACTCTCCGTCCCAATTGATGCCTAGGCAATCACTAAGTAAAAATATTTGCATAGATTTTTGAAAGTAGTCTTAATTTTAAAATCTAGTTTCAAAACTTCTGTAAAAGATCTAGAAAATCTGTGCCAGTCATGTCATGTACTAGCTCAACAAACATCTTCCTCTTGGTTTTGACTATATCCAACGGAGGATTTACAAAACTCATCATCATTGTTGGAGGGTTCTTCAAATAGTTTTGTCATAGCCGGAAATTGAGTCTACCTAGACTTTGTCACAACTGGTGACTTCAAAAGTTTGACTTTGACCTCTGGTGCTGGGGAATTTGAAATATATTTCAGTGTTTTGTGGAAATTTTGAGGCCTTCCTCAAAATTTCTGCCCCAATTTAAAGTGTTTTGAGATCATATCAACTTGATGGGATCCGAAGTCTTTGTTGGTCTTCGTTCTCTTTGTTGGATGATGACCTTCTTCTTGTGAATTTTTGAGATTTCTTCTCGAAAATTATGCCCCATTTTCCATGTTCTAGGGCTATATAATCGAGCCGTTGGGGCGCCTATGTATCCTGTTGAAGCAGGAATCAAGTCAAACATAGTTCAGGACTACACTAAGGATATATAGAAAAATCTATTGGGCTGACCAAAGCCGACATAGGCCACGTACATATCCCTTTTTGAGAATTCAGGTTATCACGTAGTTCATACATAAAAGGAACGAGATTCTAGGCAATTGCAAATCATATAACAATTACTATCATAAAGGCGATTACAAATAATCCAAGGAAACTAAAACATCTTTTAGACACAGTATCTCTTTACCACATCAGAATTGATTGGTTTGGTCCATTCTTGACCATCCACCTCAGGTAGAATTAGGGCTCCTCCAGGTAGGGCTTCTTTCAGTTTTCAAATTCCTCTATATCTTCAACTAACTGCTCCCCATCACCTTCTTTTTGTTTATCATCATTCTCTTTGCTTTGTTTATCTAACCCTTGACATGACATGACATGACATTGGCAGGTTTTTAAATTATTGCTACCCAAAATAAACCATGTTAGATAATAATATAATCATATTTCAAAATAACTTCTTAAATAAAGGGAGATCTTTCTGGAAAATAAATAAAAACTAAAGCTCATGACCCACGCAAATGCGGGCCTATGCCTTTTTGAAAGATGTAAAATACGAAACAAAAATTTGAGACATAAAAGGGTCGATCACGAGGCCTTCTCCGGATCATCACTGATTTTTAAAACTACTAGTAATTGCCCTTTCATCTACTATGACGGGCGATAGATTATGAGCGGAGTGGAGGTCCAGTTTTGCAAAGCCTCTCCTGGTGCAACCTTCCTCACCCATCAGACTTTGGGAAATCCTCTGGTATATCTTTGCATACCTCAAACAGATTTCTTATCATATCCCCAAGACCATCATCTTTTGACATCTCGCACACAATACATGACTGGTACAGGAGTGGCGATGGGTTGGATAGACTCATCTTTGACTTATCTTTAATCTCATCTTCCTTTCTTGGCTGGTATCCTAACCAATACTTAGATGCTATTTCTGCAACCATAATGGGCTTAATATTTCCTTCCAAATTCTCACCCAAGATACTTAAGGTAGCCACGACTCTCTCTATCTTTCCCACTCCTTCTATCTTTTTGGAATTTTGCGAATCCACCTTAGCAATAGTCTTGCTAAATACCCATTCGCCTGCTATTCTGATCATACTAACTGTTGCTCCCCCGTGATTAGGAAATAGATTACTAGTGACATTTGGTGTCGGTGCTTGAAGGGTGATTATCTTCTGATCAATTAAGTCTTGGATCTTGTGTTTCAAATTGATGCAATCTTTAGTATTATGCCCGGGTGCTCCTGAATGATTTGCACAGACTTGATCAACCTGCAAGAATCAAGAATTGAGATTGGTAGGCTTCGGTGGAATAGGATGTAAATAACCATCTTTCATCAATCATCCAAATAGTTGGGTATAACTTTTAGCCAATGAAGTGAATTTTCTAGGAGGTTCCTTTTCAAGGTTTAGACGTGGGAGTTTATATTGGTTTTGATTAGTAGGATGAGGTAAGTGATGATAGTTAGGAGGCGCTTAAACATTTATTTGGTTATTTGGAAGAGTAAGTTTGAACATGAGACTGATAATTTGGCTGCGGAACTTGGTAGTGGGGTAAAATATTTGAAAGTGGAGCTTGATATTGGGATTGGATATTTGGAAATGGAGCTTGGTACTGGGATTGGATATTTGAAATGGAGCTTGGTTTTGAAGATGGGAGGAAGTTGGGTGGTGGGTGGAGAGAAAATTGAGAAAAATTACTGGAATTTGAGAGTAGTTTGCTGGAATATAGGAGGAATTTTGCGGATTTAAAAATGAATTTTGTGGATTCGAGTATGGATTTTACGAATTTGGGAGCGGGTTTTGTGGGTTTGAAAATGGGTTTTGGGGATTCGAGAATGAATCTTATGGATTTGGAAGCAGATTTTGTAAGGTTAGGGATGTATTTTGCGGGTAGTAAGCATCTGGATTATTTTCTTAATTGATGTTTTGGACAAGTTGAGGAGAGAAAGCAGACGATATGTTATTTGGATGGTCCTCGAGAACAGGCGTATTGAAGGGGAGGGATCTGGAGTGGAGTCCCGTGCCCTCCTAGAGCGGGAGCATTGATAGTGATGGCCAGGTTAGCCAAGTATCGAGTATGATTTATCTCCTCCTGAAGCATTTCCAATTTTCTCATGAGTTTAGCAATCATCTCACTTTGTTCTGCTATTACATTGTCCCTGATGGTCAATACATTTTCCTCGTCACTTACAGTCATATTTGAATGATGGTCAGGGGATGGGATCTTATGCGCCTTTGAACGGGTGAAGTAAGGATGTTCTTCCATCTTTTTTCAACACAGAGTAATTTTTTGTTATTTGTAAAGTAAAATAACTCAAAGGTAGATGTGTTTGTTCCCATATGCGATAAGTAATGCAAGATACTTGACAAGAAGTAACCATGTAGAGTTATTTGTGTCATAGCCAAATTGATCCACATGACCATAGTGGATAAATTTGTATTTGATTCAAACAAACGCACATAAACACATAAGACAGTTATATCGCATAAAAATATTATAATAACGCGTATCCTAACTAGGGTTTTGAGTCAAGGGTTTAGGCCTAACAAATTTTGAAGAAAATATACGCCGTTTTAAAGTCAATCCATTATCCCCCAAAACCTTCATAGGTATACATAAATGGCATAAATGCCTACAAAAGTTGCACAAAAGGGGTACAATCTTTAGGGAAAGGGAAAATAACATGAGAAAAAGAATAATGTCCCGCGTGGGGATAGGAAATACTAGTTCCTGAATGTTCTTCTATCGGCCTTCGCCCTCTTAGCTTTGTCCACTTCTTATCATTGGCAATATCTGTTGATGACCAAGCAATTTCCGTATGACTATGCTCTAAATCATTAGTCTGGAAAATCATGCAACCGTTCAAATCAATTAACTTCTTGCCTGGCTCGCTATGATTGAGGCATCCTTACACGAAAGTAAGCAAAGTAAGCCCTCTCCCGACCCCAAAGGATAATGGATTGGATTAAATAAACATATAATTCTTCAACACATAAATATGATTCATCGATAATTAACTCGGGGTCAATAGACGCAGGGCAAGTTTTCTAATGGGCCCAATACCCCCTCGGGTATTGGGTCATCCTAGGTTTATGCCTAAAAGAGGGTTTTGGTTTGGCTCTATGCTAAGTGTCTAGAGTGGGTTTGAACAAAGGTTCCCAAGAGGACAACTTGAGTTTGGAAATACGAACAACCTCCAACTGCCTAACGTGCCGGTAAATTGTTGCGTTTCCAACATTTTATTTGGAATTAACAACAAGGGCCGGTACATCCACGAAACCCCAAAACAATATAATAATCAATGCAAAAACATGCCATGAAATGCAATAATTAAATTTTGCAAAAATAAAAAAACATAAACACATATGCATTTTAAATGGTTAGTCGAAGGATGAAATCAAACATTTGGTTAGAACCTAGTTAAATGTCCCCAGCAAAGTCGCCATTTCTGTTTTGAGGCAATTTTGACTTAAGAGAGTCGCTACTTAATTTTAAAACGGAATTAAGAAACCTTTATAAGATAATTTAAACGATCCAAAACAGTAAAATCGTTTAAAATTTAAAGAGTGTGAGTAAGCGGTTCCTATTAATGTTTTAGGAAGGTTTAAGGCACCTAAAACGTCCGCTAACTTGCGGTTATCCGGACTGTTAGAAAACATCTTTTGACTATCTTTGAATAAAGAAGAAGTTGTTGTTTTTTTTAAAAGAAAGTGATTTTAGGAAAAGATTTGTATAAAAAATAAATTTTGACGACTTAGCAGGGGATTTAACCAAGTCTAAGCAAATAAAAATTAAAATAAACACATAAAAGGGGAAAGGAAGAAATTAGAAGATTTAAGCCGTTAGGCTTAAACCAATAAACCTGTACTAACCTAATTTGGGCTTTCGACCCATCATCACCTGTCCTAATCTATATTTGTGAGCACTTTTTGGCCCACAATCTGCTTCACCTGTATTAGAATACAACCTTGACTTTGAGGTCCCAAATAAATGAATAAATAAATGACTAAGTAAAAAGAAGACAATAATAAAAATCGAGACTTTTCAAGTCTCTTAGCGACCTCATCAATGTGTTTTAACCTATTTTCCTTCTTCATCTATATTCTAGCACCCGCACGCCATGTAGTCGACCTTGGGTTTAAACTTCGAACTTGACTCGAAGAGGTGGACCTCATTGGCCCATTACGAAATACAAGAAGAGAGGAGTACATTTGGACTCGATACAGTTTTTGCATGCAAAGAAAAGATAAAAAAATTAATATACGTTCAAGGCATAAAAGTGACATATTTCAAAGCAAAAAAAATATCAAGAACCAATTTTTGAATGACAATGATAAGCACGCTTGCACAAGAATGAGAGTCAACAAATAAAATGCAAAGCAAAGACACTCACTTACATGCCTCATGATTTATGTTCATATAGGAATGAATAAAGATAAAAGGAAGAAAGTCATATTCAATGAATTAATGCGAGAAACAAACAACGTAAGCTTGCGAAAGTAAAGAGATGAGGCAACAAGGAAAATACTCATGACTTCTAAAATTGAACAAACATAGACACTAATCCATATAACAAAAGAAAATAAAGGTTAACTTTTTAAGAAAGAGAATCTTTAAATTTCAATTAAGGCGACATTAATGAAAATTCATACATCTAAATTACAACCAAAATTTTATGGAAAAACGTGTAACGACCTATATTTTTAAGACATCATTGATTCTCTTTTGACATTATGAATAAAAGAGAGACATGAATCAAGTCTATACACACACAAAGAGAACATATAACAATCCGGAGTAAGAAAATAAGAATAAAAGTTTAGCATCTCTAAAAGTGAAATATCGTTCAACAATCACACTATGCATGAGTCAAAATATCCAAATAATTTTATTTAGCCACAAAAGTTCGAACTTTCTCATCATTTTGACAAGACAACATGCGAACAAAAGAGAAATAAACATCTTGGATGGAAAATAAAGCTAACACTTTCTCTCTTATATGAGGATTTTGAAATCCATTAAAATAATTAGCAAGCAAATGACAAACTCTTGACTTAACTAATTGCTATTTTTATCTAGGCGAAACAAACAATAATAACAATTTTTCCAACATAAAAGAAATAACTTTACATGCTAAAACAAACATATCCGCCGACAATGAATTTGAACAAGGCATGAGTTCGTCTTTTGAGCAAAGATCAAAACTTTATACATAACAATCAACGAATAAAGTTAAAAGATAAAACAATCAATATTAACTATTCTTTTCAATATGAAGGAAATAACTTTACATGCTAAAAATAAACATATGTATCAACAATGAGTTGAAATAAGACATGAGTATGTATTTTAAGTAAAGATCTAAACTTTATCCAAAATAATGAAAGAATAAGGTCAAAAGGCAAAACAATCAATATTAACTATTCTTTTCAACATAAAGAAATAACTTTACATGCTAAAAACAAACATATCCACCAACAATGAGTTTAAACAAGACATGAGTACGTTTTTCAAGCAAAGATCTAAACTTTATCCAAAATAATCAAAGAATAAGGTGAAAAGGCGAAACAATCAATATTAACTATTATTTTCAACATAAAGAAAATAACTTTACATTCTAAAAACAAATATATCCACCAACAATGAGTTTAAACAAAGCATAAGTACATCTTTTAAGCAAAGATTGAAACTTTATCTATAATAATCAAATAATAAAGTCAATAAAGGCACGTACAACTATTGTTTGCTCATTTTTATATCATGAACATGAAAATAATTAAAATATCGATACCACAACGTCCTATGACCTTCAAGGCCATCTACAACAAACAATCCCAACAAATAAAATTATAACTACAAACTACAAAGAAGAAAAAAATGAAGAAGAAAATTATAATAAAACTAAAAAAGAAAAAGAAAATGTGTGTTTACCATTTTGGGGCAGCAAAACGAGACTACGAGCTTGGTCGGAATCAACCACTGCCGAAAAACGTTGCCGACCAACTCTATGAAATAAAATTTTTTGACTAAATGAAAATAACTATTTTGCTGAAAAAGTCTTTTTCACCTTTCTAGCCTCTTTTTTTTTTTTTTACTTTTCCCACCCCTTTTCTACCAAAGTAGTGGTAGTATTTATAAGAGAGAATGATTTTTTTTCTCTCTTCCACCAATGTGGGAGAAAAGTATTTATAGGAAAGGATGAGGATTTATTTCTTGTCATCCACCAATGTGGGAGAAAAAACAATTAAGGGTGTGTTTGAAATTTTAAAATTGAAGATAAGATGAGGTGAAAGATATTGTGGCGGGAAATTGTGCATTGTAGTACAACTTTTGAATTTCAAAATTGGTAAAAGACAAAGTTGAGGGAAAATAGTACAATGTAATACAATTTAAAATTATTTTTTCGTGGGAATTAGGTAGAAGTTATGAGAGTTTTTGGGAATTTTGGGGTTATTTAAAATATAACCCCAATTGGGATTTAAAATTTAGCCATATTTATTTAATTTTGACCAAATTAAAAATCAATTGACGGATTGCATCGCAATTATGGCCAATTTGATTTTAATTATGGCCAAATCTAATAGATTGACTAAATTAAATTAAAATTCGATACGAATTAATACTTCTTTTAATCCCGAGCTTCTTGATTTAATAAAATCAAATGCATATTTATCCAAATAAACTATTTTGATTATAAATTATATGAAAATCAATATTTTAATCATTATTTTTATTTTTAAAATAATCCTTAATTAAAATCTAATATTTCATAGAATAAATATTTAAGTAATCAAATTATATAATCTCGTATAACTGAACACGATAATATATAATTGCTACTTAAAATGACAAAATCACGTACAAAAAATATTTTTAAAATTTTTTATTTTGATTAAATAAATATTTTAATTTTATTAAAAACCAAAGAAACTCAGGATTAAATTTAGTCGTAGAGGGCAAAAATTAGGTGTCAACAACAAACTCTTTCTTGTCAAAATAAACTGGCATGCCACAGTAGTTGATCCAGATTTCATCCTTATTTTAGCCCTCTTCGTTCGAATCTTTATCATCCCCCACCTACATAATTTTGCGCTTGAGAAGACCATATACCATGCTCATTTGGAAACGGGCATTGTTGTCCTCAGGCAGCTCAAGAATGTGTCTAAAGAAGCTCTTCTTAAAAAGTTCGTCTGTTTTTTCCTCTTTCATTGTTTTCCTAAAATCATCAAAATATTTCCTGTTGACATCCAAGTTTGGCTCTCCATGCCTAAAATTAATACATTTAGACTTCTTGATCATTAAATTGGACAAAAATGTAATTTTCACATATTTTTTGCAATTGTTAATAAATTGTTGATAATCATCATTATTTTATAATTTTTACTCATTTATTGTCATATTTCAGTTTTCATAATTTATAAATAATTATTTTTAGTTTCATGAATTTTAGAATTTTTATCAATTTATTATTATTTTAATATTTTTTGCCTAGTCATCTGCATACGTATATAGCATAGAACTGCAATTCTTTACCGTGCAGTATAATTTTAATTATTTATAACATAATATATTTTTTATTTATTGTTTATATTTTCTTTTTGTAATTATATATCAAAATTTATATTTTTATACATTATTTAAGATGATATGCGAGCGATAGTGTCAGTTTGTTATTTTAATACATAGAGCAAAAATCAGTCAAGTCAACATCATGTCAACTTTTTAAGAGATAGACATTTGAGGTGATGGGTTGAGACTTTTATTTTTTGGGTAAAGAAACTTTTAAACTTTTATACATTAGTTAAAAGAGATATTTTTATTTTTGAATAAAAAGAGGGGTTAGTTTTAATCTTTTTGGGTAAAAAGGGGAATTATTTTAAAAAGAGGGGAAGGAATATTTTATATAATCACACACACATAAAAAAAATATCACATCCTTTCATATGCTTTTTTCTCTCATCTCTCTCACGCCCTTTTTTGCCTTTACTGCCGCCCCACCACCATCGGAGCTCCGGTGAGTTTCACCATCACCACCACCACGCGCCGCCTTTCCTTGATCTTTCGTCTCACCGCTGGCTTGCCTAAATTGATGGCCGGCGAGTTCCAGCCACCAAACCTTTAACCCGCCACCGTTTTTTCCCCTTTTTCCCCTTCTCCAACCATCCATAAACCACCACAATCTGTTTCCATTTCTCTTTCAACTACTGTACCGCAAGGCAACCGAAATCGGTCAGATCTAGCCAAAATCTTCATTGTCTCAGGTGTTGCTTCGGTCAAGTCGTTGAAGCAATGCCACTGTCGGTCGTCCTTTTCCCTACCCCTCTGTTTTATTACTTGTTGTTTTGGGAATGGTGGTCACCACTGCTTTAGATTTTCTCCTCTAATGAGCTGATTTTGTTCAATTTCATATGTTGCTCATTTAATTTATGTAAATCTGGCCGAGAAATATTTTTCTCTATTGAAATCTGCTTGCTCATGAATCTGGTCGGAATGATTTTCTCTGATAACTTTTCATCTTCTCCGGTAACCTTACTATTTGTTTTGACATATTAAAACTCCACAAATGTATTGTTAGTGATGGTAAGGCTTAGGTCTTTACTTTTATTTGTGTTATTTGGTGATATTTGCAGTTCGTCATTATTATGCATATTTGTGTTCTTGTTGTGCTTTTGATTTTTCTCTCTTAGACAATTTCATCTATCAATGTGATTAAGTTTTTTTTTGCAAATTTTATTAATACTTCCTTTATTATTTTTTATTATTATATTAATGTTACAAATTTTACCACTCTTATAACATTTTATTGGTGTTACTTTAATTATTTTCTTTTTATTACTTTTTGATGTTGCTATTTTGTTGCTTATTATCGATATGTTGCTATGCTAATGGTGCTAGTTTTATTATTCTGATTTATTTGTATATTTATTGTGACACGTTAATATGATTAATTTTATTGTTTGTTATCAACGTTTCTGTTGAATACTCACTTTTACTTTGTTAATAGCTATTCTAGTGATTACTTTTGACGTTTTTACATTGACAAGGAATGTTAATTACAAGTCTGGACGATGAAAAAATTCTCCATCGAGTTTTGAGGCCTCCACAAATAAAAAGACGAATATTACGTATACAAATACATAATAAAAATAAATAATTTGGGCAATGATGAAATCTTTATAATTTTTTAAAACTTTATCTGAGCCCACTTTTTTAACGAAAAATTATATTATATATATATATATATATGCACACATATCTTTTTAATTTATTTTGATAATTATTTATTTATTACTAACATATTATTTACAAATGTTTATACATGTTATTGGGAATACTCACTGGGAATGACATTCAAAGAGGGCTTTAATTTTTATGTTTGTATTTTTATACTTTTACACTTGTGGAAATATTAATTATAGTGAAATCTTTATTTTTGGGGTATTGGGTGGGATATTCTTTATTTACGCAATCCTCACCGCGCGTTAGACAATTTTAGGCCGTTAATATTTATATTAAAATTGATTTAGATATTTAATCAAATAATTCACACTTTTTATACTAGATTATTATGTAGTCTTTTCTTTAAAGCAGTTCTTCTTTATTCAATCTTGTCTTTTCTTTATTTACATATGTGTATATCTTTTTGTTTATATATAAGACAACATACGCATTGTATTATCTCAATACATATTTTATATTTATATTTACAAACATTGATTTTTTCTTTTTTCTCATTTAATAAACCTAAGTCTGGCAGAAAACCACATTTGTGGATTCTGAAGGGCGCCTAATCCCTTTTGTGGATTCTGAAGGCTGCCTAATCCCTTCCCTTCGGAATAATTTGAACCCTTACCTAGAATTTAAATTGGTTTGCAGATTGAAATAAAAATCATACTTGTTAGTAAATAAGTAGGTTTCCTATTTTTCCTTAAAAATTAGGTGGCGACTCTGTACAAAATTAATTATTTTAGAGTCCATAATGTCGTGCGCGTTTTGACCTTAGGAAAAAATCGGGTATGACAGTTTGGCAACTCTGTTGGGGATGCAAGGTTCTAACCATTACAGATTTAGGTAAATAGTTATATTTTTCTACATTATTATTAGTTTCTTTCTAAGTGTCTTGATTTATCTTGTTTGTCTGGCATAAATTGTTAATTTATTTTGTATAGCTTATTTATTTGTTTATTGCTTTATATAAACTGTCATCTCATTCATATTTCTTCCATTTGGGAAAGCTGACACAAACACACATACAAGTGAGGTGTGTTTTGCGCACCCGCAAATTTCTTTCAATATCCTAAATTTTAGGAGAATTGGCGTATGCGCGGGGTGTCCAGATATTTTTTTGTGAGCTCGCATAGCCTTCTCGCTTGAGTAATCCGCTCGAGAACCATAGGTCTAGCAAACTACTCTTAGTCGAACATAGGATAGAGCTAAAATAACACCTTTTTAGGCTCATGCATCATTAGTCAACTTTATGTCGAGGGTTCACAACTCATGTGACACATTACTTTAGTCTTTGTACATCTTTGAAGGATTATTGTGTCTGTACATATTTATTTATTCTATTGTGGGAAGGTGTAATCTAATCTTTGTTTTGCATGGTTGATCAGTTAAAAGATACATGACCAACATCGCCATTAACTGCATATAGGTTTGAACTACGTTTTGACTTGATTTTTGTCCTGAAAAAATACATAGGCAACCCTGTATTAGAGTTCGGTCTCTTCACTGTTTTACAATAATTTTTTCGAATTTAAAATTGGGGCAAATTTTCTAGAACGGTTCAAAGATGCTCTCCAAAAGCCTTCAAGAGAGCAAATTAATAGCTCCTTCAAATTCAAACCTCAATAACATTAGTGCCTAGTCAGCCTAGCTCTAGATCCTTACTTGGTTTTTGGGCATAAACACCTAGCTTCTTCTTTCGAATATCTTGAACCATTGTGGCATATCGATCCTCACTTTCAAAAGCAATGGTTCAATGTTTCTTTAGTTATAATAATCTTGCCAACTGCAGCGAAATAATGTCATAATTTCTTCAATGTTCAACTTTTTCAATCTTGTCAGCATACTGAAGTTGTGTCAAAGCTCTCCCCATGCTTGACATCCATCCTCTCAATCATCTTGTAGGAGTAATTTTGATACTACAAACAGTTTTTTTGGCCATCTTTCATATTATTTTCAAGGATCAGCATCATTTTTTACTTACAATCATGCAAGCCACATTCAAATTCACAAACTTGCCTGAACTACGCAGACCTGATTCTTGTTTTCACAAGATACGTAGGCAAACCTCAGTTGGGTTTGGTCTCATTCTTTTAGAAAAATAATAAAATTTTGACTTGGTTGGTATCAATACATTTAGGAGTATGCATGAGAAATAGCAAATTGGTATAATGTAAAGGACCGATTTCATGGTAAACCATAGATTTTTTTGGTACCTTTTATCACACCTAAGTAACACTTGAAAATTCTCTTGAATACATCTAAGACAAGAACGAAGTCAACCTCATCATTTCATGTGCATTGTGTGGTGAGCTTTAGTTAATTCATTGCATTGAATTATTGATCTAGAACTTGGCCTAAATGTTTGTTGAGGCGAAATCCTGAGTCACGCTTGATTTAGGAAATGATCGTAGGCCTTCTTTGATTTGATTGTGCCTTTCACAACCCTCCAAATGACATTAATCCCTAGCATTTACTCTTTTGAGCCTAAAACCTTTTCTTTGGACAACCACATTTAAGCCTATACCTTTTTGAGTGCTTACATGCACTATCCCTCTCTTGGACCTACCTCCTTGAGCGCACTAAATACGTGTAAATTGCAGATAAAGATTCAGGATCGAAGACGAAAAATGCAAAAGATATATTATCCCAGATGAACAAAAATGAAAAAAGACCATTTCAAAAAGAGCAAAATCCCCCCCCAAAAATAAAAAATATATAGTTTGTTGAAAAAGGGGGGTAAAAACTCCAACACAAGGTTCAAAAAAAGTCGAAGAAAATACAAAATGAGGGACAACGAAGCACAACAAATAAGATCACGCGTCAAAATGCAACAAATGTCAAAAACACAAATACAGTGTAATTCCCATTGAGGAATTAGCCACTTTCATCTTAAATATTATCCTACCCTTCCCTAAGCTTACATTACAAGCCGATAGCAAGTCTTACGAGATCCTATTCTAAGTGTTCTCACATTATTGGATACTTACATGAAGGTGAAGCCTATAGTATCACAATTGAATGCATTGAATTTCTTTCTAAATGTGAGCGTATTTTTCTAGACGTCCCCATATTCAAAAAAAATTTGTTCAAGTATGTGAGAAATGAGAATTTCTTTCTAGAGAGGTCACTTGAAACATGAGAATAAGCATAGCAAAAAATCTCTGTATGAAGCAAGATGAACAAATCTTGTCGATACTTAGGTATGTATGAGGTACTATCTGAAACTATAGGAATTACCGTGAAGTCGATCTCGGTTAGCTAGGAAAGAGATGGGGGAATTCTTATGAACACTGCTAATTATTGGTACAACTGAAGTCAAGACACGATTGTGTCATCTTTTATCTTTCAGCACTTTTTATCAAGAAAATAAAAATAAAATTCTTTCTTTTTTCAAGACTCCCACTTTCACTTACAGACATTTTCCGTACCTTTCATTCAAGGTGCTCACTTTCACATACATGTATTTTTTACTTTTTATTCAACGCACCCAGTTTTAAAATATGGGCATTTGACTTTTTCTTCAAGCACGTACCTTTAAATATCAGTACTTTATTTTCCAGTCAGGCATCGATCTTTGAGTATTTTTTTATATTTTTTGTAGTCCCGCCAATTGAGGGGCTATAGATTTTAGTCACCTCACTAGTTGAGGGCCTCAGTCTTCGTAGACAATCGGAGACGTCGTGTATTTTTAAAGCTCATTTTAAACAAGAAGATGTCAGCATAAATAATACACTGAGGCAAATTTTGAGAGTCACCTCAAAATTTACTCTATTTTCTCATTTCAAACTACATTGGCCTGATTCTCGTAACACTCGAGATATGTAGAAAGCTCTATGCAGAGTTCGGTCATCGCAATCTTATAATCATTCTTTTTCCCCAGCAAGTATACAATCTTGCGCTCCACAGTATCTCACAGTTCAATACTGGGCAATTTTGAAAACAACACTGGGAGTGTGAATACTTTCATTCCCAAATAATTTTTTGTTTAATAATTAATTTTTTACATGGATTCATCCACCCCAAAATAGGACAATTGGGTTAGTCTACCCTCTAATAAGACAATTATGCATGTTTTTCTTTAATTAAATATTTATGCTTGCTTACCTTTACTTACACATATCACACTGCATTTATTTCTTTTTACACTACATGCTAGTTTTGACTTTACTTGCACGCATTGCAATATATTTTTTTATCACTGAATGCTTTCCTTGCCTCTATTTGTACATCTTGTAATGCATTTATTTTTTAATCACTGCATTCCTTTTATCTTTTTTGCACATACCGTAATGCATTTATTTGTTATTTAAGCACTGCATTTTATCCTTGTCGTTACTTGCACTCATCGCAATGCATTTATTCATTTTATCATTTAAGTACCGCATGCTATCTTCGCCCTTATTTGTCTGCATCACAATGCATTTATTTTTTTCATTATTTAAGCGCCACATGCTATCTTTGTCTTTATCTGCACACATCGCAATGCAATTATCATTTAAGCACCACATGTCATTTTTTCATTTCTATGGCACATATGCATTTATTTTTAAGCACTACACGCACATATCGCAATGCAATTATCATTTAAGCACCGCATGTCAGTTTTACATTTATCTGGCACATATTTCAATTTCTTTATTTTTATTATTTAAGCACTGCACACACATATCGCAATATATGTTATTATTTAAACACCGTATGCCTCGAAAATATCACAATTCATTTATCTTATCATTTAAGCACTACATACCATTTTTACCTTTGCTGGCAACGTATCGCACTGCATTTATTTGTGAGAAAAGTATCAATTACCCTCCTGAACTTGTCATGTTTTATTCATGATACACCTGAACTTTTACTAGTCCTAAGCACCCCCTCCCCCCCTCCCCCCCGAATTGTTCTTTTAGTATGTCGCACCACCCTTTTCGGCCCACTATCCACTGCATGTAATACACGCGCGAACACGTAGATAAAAATGTTGATGTGGTTGTCCACATGGATAATACCATTTACTTCTCTTATATTTATCCTATATTAAAAAATAAGCCATTTCTACCCTTAATTATTCGATTTCTCTCTAAAAAAATTATATTTTTCAATTTTCCTCTACTCCAACATAGTGAAAGGTATAATTTTCGTCATCAAGTAAGCTATTATTTTAAAATTTACATTTTTTTGTGTGTTAAAAATATGACATTATTTTTTTCCGATTGGTATTTCATAATATGAAAAAAAAATTTCGGTTAGTGTTTCATAGTAGTTTTCGATTAGTGTTTCGATTAGGATTTTGAGGAGAGTCACATACACAAATACATTTCTTATTATAATTAATGGATTAAGAAATTGTAATTTAAGTTAGGGGTGTACAAAAATCGAAATTGATTTATCGTTATTGGGTTAACAATTTTTTAATAATTTTGTAAAAAAAAAATTATTGGGTTATTGATTCGATTTCGATTTTTTAAGTTATAGGGTAAACTGATAACCTAATAAGATTATATTAAATTATTATATATATATATATATATATATAAGTAGGATTTTTGTAGCAACTATGATTCGATTTCTTTTCATGATAGTTACCGCTTTTTCTATTTTATGAGTATTTTCTTATCGGTTAAATCGAAAATCAAATCGTTAGGGATTAAAAATCGATAACTAATATAACTACATTTATTATAAGTATGTGTTGTATTTTCTTTAGTATTTGTTTTGTTAATATTGTTTAAAATATCTGCTTTGATATTTAGTACATTTTTTTAAGTTACAATAACTCATATGATATATATAATTAAGATTACAAAATTGAAGGAGTTTCATAGGAATGGAAACTGGAGTTTTAGATTGAATTAATAAACGGATGATTTTTTTTAGATTAATAAACGAAATTTTTACAAAATTAATAAACGAATGAAATTTTTATTTCATAAACTAATTAATAAACTGTAGTTTTACAAAATTAATAAATGGATGAATTAGTTTTTTTAGATTGGAAGTAATGGAGGAAGAGGAATAATAAATAGGGAGAGGGATAATTGAATTTTTTGAAAAAATTAAAGGAAAATAGATTTTTTTTCATTTTTTTATCATTAAAAATGCTGATTTGGCATAAAAATACCTCCATCACGCGCTTGATGGAGGTTGAACTCAAACATTTTGCCACATCAGCGTAAAAGGGGCATGCGACATACTAGGTACTTAGGACTAGTCAAACTTCAAGTGTACCATGAATAAAACGTGACAAGTTCAGGAGGGTAATCGATACATCTCTCTTTATTTGTCATTTAAGCAATACATTTTATTCTTGTCTTTACTTGCATGCTTCGCAAAACATTTATTCATTTTATCATTTAAGCATTGCATGCCATCTTTGTATTTGCCTGCACATATCGCAATGCATTTATCATTTAAGCACCGCATGAACATATCACAATGCATTTATTTTATCATTTAGGCACTGCATGCCTCGCAAATATTGCAATGCATTTATTTTATCATTTAGACACTGCATGTCATCTTGGCCTTTATCAGCATATATTGCAATGCATTTGTTTTATCATTTAAGCACCACATTCCATCTTTGCCTTTACTTGCACCTCGCAATGCACTTACTTTGTTATTTAAGCACTGTATGCTTTGTCCTTACCTGCACATATCACAATGCATTTATTTTACCATTTAACCACTGGATGCTATTTTTGTCAGTACTATTTTTTTTCCTTATTTAGTTAAGCATCGTATACTATCTTTAATTTCTCAAAAAGAAAAAGAAAAAGAAAAAGAAAAAGAAAAAGAAAAAGAAAAAGAAAAAGAAAAAGAAAAAGAAAAAGAGAAAGAGAAATAGAAATAAAAATAAAAATAAAAATAAAAATAAAAAGAAAAAGAAAAAGAATAAAAAAAGAGAAAGAGAAAAAAAAAGAACGAAAAAAAGAAAAAAAAATCAAGTTTAATTTTTCGTTTGTGTTTTATTGAGCCGTACTTCTTAGATTGATGCATTTGCAAGCATATAATTTGAGGATAACTTGGGTCCGTCCACTCTAAAATAGGACATTTTGAGTTAGTCTAGCCTTTAATAAGACCTTTATGCGTATTTATCTTCAATTGAAGATTTTGTTTATCTTTGGTTACAATCTTGCAATGCCTTTATTTATTTATTTTTATATTAGTTACACACTACATGTCATTTTTTTTAAATTCCTTAAAAAAAAAAAACAAGCTTAGTTACTCATTTGTCTATTACTTCTCAGTTTTATAAATTTTTGCAGGCATAGAATTCGAGGAAGCATTGGGTTTGTCCAACCCAAAATACGACATGTTTGGATAACTTTTGAGCTATACCCTACTTGATCCTCATGCAAATCGAAAATGTAGGCAACTCTAAATTGGAGTTCACTTTGTTGACACCTAATTTTTGCCCTCCACGACTAAATTTAACTCTGAGTTTCTTCAATTTTTAATAAAATTAAAATATTTATTTCATCCGAATAAATGCACTCTAAAATATTTATTTAGGTTAATTTTGTCATTTAAGTGACGATTATACATGTGCGTATTCATATATACGAGATTGTATAAATTTTCTTACTTGAATGAATATTTTTATCAAAATTTGAGTTTTTACGGAGATAATCTTGAAAATTAATTCGAATGGATAAAATCTTATTTAAATATAATTTACTCTCAAAAATAATTTATTCGGATAAATATTTGTTTGATTTTATTAAATCAAGAAGCTCGGAATTAAAAGAAGTATTAATTCGTATCGAATTTCAATTTAATTTAGTTAGTCTAATTAGATTTGGCCATAATTGTAATGCAATCCGCCAATTGATTTTTAATTTGATCAAAATTAAATAAATTTGGCTAAATTTTAAAGTACTAATTGAGGTTAAATTTTAAATAACCCCAAAATTCTTAAAAACTCTCATAATTTCTACCCAATTCCCACCAAAAATAATTTCAAATTTGTACTATATTGTACAATTTCCCTTCAACCTTGTCCTTTTCCCAAATTTGAAATTCAAAAATTGTACTACATTGTACAATTTCTCCCCACATTATCTTCCACACTTTATCTTCAATTTTAAAATTCCAAAAACACACCAAAATATTTTTTCTTCTACATTGGTGGATGACAAGAAATAAATCCTCATCCCTTCCTATAAATACCTTTTTTCCACATCGACGGAGAAAAGGAAGAAAAACTCCATTCACTCCTATAAATACTACCACTACTTTGGTAGAAAAGGAGGGAGGGGGGAGGTTGAAAAGTAAAAAAAAAAAAGAGGCTAGAAAGGTGAAAAAATCCTTTTGAGCAAAATAATTATTTTTATTTAGTAAAATTTTTTTTCATAGAGTTGGTCGGCTAATCAAAATTTTCAAGTTGCCGGCGACGTTTTTCTGTGGTGGTTGATTCCGACGAAGCTTGTAGTCTTGTTTTGCTGCCCCCAAAAAAGGTAACCACACCTTTTCCCTTTTTAGTTTTATTATCATTTTGTTCTTTATCTTTTTCTTCTTCGTAGTTTGTAGTTATAATTTTGTTTGTTGGGATTGTTTGTTGTAGACAGTCTTGAAGGCCATAGGATGTTATGCTATTTATATTATAATTATTTTCATGTTCATGGTATAAAAATGAGCTAGCAATAGTTGTACGTGCTTTTTTACTTTATTTTTTGATTATTATAGATAAAATTTCAATCTTTGCTTAAAAAGTATACTTATGCTTTGTTTAAATTCATTGTTGGCGGATATGTTTGTTTTTAGCATGTAAAGTTGTTTTCTTTTTGTTGAAAAGAATAGTTAATATTGATTGTTTTTCCTTTTTGACTTTATTCTTTTATTATTATAGATAAAGTTTCAATCTTTGCTTAAAAGATGTACTTATACTTTATTTAAATTAATTGTTCGCGAATATATTTGTTTTTACCATGTAAAGTTGTTTCCTTTATATTGAAAAGAATAGTTAATATTGATTGTTTCTCCTTTTTGACTTTATTCTTTGATTATTAAAGATAAAAATTCAATCTTTGCTTAAAACATGTACTTATGCTTTATTTAAATTCATTGTTAGTGGATATATTTGTTTATAGCATGTAAAGTTGTTTCCTTATTATTGAAAAGAATAGCTAATATTGATTGTTTCTCCTTTTTGACGTTATTCTTTGATTATTATAGATAAAAATTCAATATTTGCTTAAAAAATGTACTTATGCTTTGTTTAAATTCATTGTTCGCGGATATATTTGTTTTTAACATGTAAAGTTGTTTCCTTTATGTTGAAAAGAATAGATAATATTGATTGTTTCTCCCCTTTGACTTTATTCTTTGATTATTATGGACAAAGTTTCATTCTTTGCTTAAAAGACGTTCTTATGCTTTGTTTAAATTCATTTTTGGAGGATATATATTTGTTTTTAGCATGTAAAGTTGTTGTTTTTTACATCAAAAAGAATAGTTACTATTATTTGTTTTGCCTTAATAAAATAGTAATTAGTTAAGTCAAGAACTTGTCATTTGTTTGCTAATTATTTTAATGGATTTCAAAATCCTCATATGAAATATGAAGTGCTAGCTTTATTTTTCATCCAAGTTGTTTATTCCTCTTTTTTTTTTGTCGCAAGTTGTTTTGTTAAAATGATGAGAAATTTTGGATATTTGTGTCTAAATAGAATTATTTAGACATTTTTGAGTCATGCATAGTATGATTGTTGAACGATATTTCACTTTTAAAAATGCTAAACTTTTATTCTAATTTTCTTACTCCCTTTGAATTATTATATGTGCTCTCTGTGTGTTTTAAGACTTGATTCGTGTCTCTCTTTGATTCATAATATCAAAAGAGGATCAAAGATGTCTTAGAATGATAAATCATAGGCCGTTACACTTTTTCCTAAAGTTGGCCATGATTTAGATATATGAATCTTCGTTAATGTCACCTCAATTGAAATTTAAAGATTCTCTTTCTTGAAAAGTTAGCCTTTATTTTTTTTTGTTATATGGATTAGTGTCTATGTTTGTTCAATTTTAGAAGTCATGGTTATTTTTCTTATTGCCTCATCCCTTTACTTTCGCAAGCTTGCGTTGTTTGCTCTTCCTTTTACCTTTATTCATTCTTAATATGAACATAAATCATGAGGCATATAAGTGTCTTTGCTTTGCATTTTATCTGTTGACTCTCATTCTTGTTATACGTGTGCAAGTGTGCTTATCATTGTCATTCAAAAATTGGTTCTTGATATTTTCTTTTGCTTTGAAATATGTCACATTTATGCCTTGAATGCATATTAATTTCTTTATCTTTTCTTTGCATGAAAAAAATATCTCGAGTCCAAATGGACTCATCTTCTCTTGCATTTCGTAATGGGACAATAAGGACCACCTCTTCGAGTCAAGTTTGAAGTTTAAACCCAAGGTCGATTATATGGCGTGCGGGTGTAAGAAGATGGAAGAAGAAGGAAAATGAGTCAAAACCCATAGTGAAGTCGCTAAGGGACTTGAAAAGTCTCGATTTTTATTAATGTCTTATTCTTTATTTATTTATTTATTTATTTATTTATTTATTTATCTCTTTGTTCATCCATTTGGGCCTCGAAGCCAAAGTTGTAAATTAATACAGGAGAAGCAGGTTGTGGGCCAAAGGCCCAAAAATCTAGATTAGGACAGGTGAAGATGTGCTACAACCCCAAATGAATAGTCTAGGACAAGTGCAAGTGGGGTTTGGGCCTAAAATCCTAAATCTTGTAATTTCCCCTTTCCCTTTTACGTGCTTATTTGCTATTTATTTTCTTAGACTTGGTTAAATTCCCCACTAAGTCGTCAAAAATTAATTTTATACAAGTTTCATCCTAAATCACTTTCTTTTTAAAAATCAACTTCTCCTTTTTCAAAGTTAGTCAAAGTTGTTTTCAAATAGTTCGGATAACCACAAGTTAGCGGACATTTTATATTCCTTAAAAACCCTCCTAAAATTTTAATAAGAACCTCTTATCCGGAATTTTCTTAGAAGCCTAAGTATTTTTCTTTTTTGAGACTTAGGATTTTATTTTAAAAAGTTTTCTTAATTTCTTTTCGAATAAATTAAGTGACGACTCTAAAAGTCACATTTTTGCAAAACAGAAATGACAACTCTACTGGGGATTCTAACTAGGTTCTAACCAAATGTTTGATTTCATCTTTTGACTAACTAAATTGCTTACGTGTTAATATGTTTTGATTTTGCGGAATTTAATTATTGCATCTCATAGCAGAATCCCGCATTGATTATTAATTTATTTTGGAATTTCGTGGATGACCCGGCCCCTGTTGTTCAACTCCAAATAAAGTATTGGAAATACGATGATTTATTAGCACAAGAGCCGTCTGATGGCTTTTTGTATTTTCAAACCCAAGTCGTCCTCTTGGGAACCTGGTTCAAATCCACTCTAGATACCTAGGATAGAGCGAAACCAAAACCCTATTTAGACATGAGCCTATGACGACCCAATATCCGAGGGGGTATTGGGCCCATTAGAAAACTTACCCTGCGTCTGTTGACCCCGAGTCAATTATAGATGAAATCATATTTATGTGTTGAAGAAAAAATATATTTTTTTAATCCAATATCCTTTGGGGTTCGGGAGAAGGCTTGCTTTGCTTACTTTTGTATAAGGATACGTAAATTATACACCAATTGAGAGAGGAATTGAAGCAAGCCAAGAAAGAAATTGATTGATTTAGACGGTGACATCTAGTGCACAGTTATACCAAAATCGCTTGATCATCAATGGATGTCGCCAATAACAAGAAGTGGACAAATATAAGAGGGCGAAAACCGATAGAAGAGTGTTCAGGAACTGGTATTTCCTATCCCCTGTGCGGGACATTGCTCTTTTCCTCATTAATTTTTCCTTTCCCTAAAGATTGTATCCCTTTTATGCAACTTGTGTAGGCATTTATGGCATTTATGTATACCTATAAAGTTTTTCGTTGGATAATGGATTGATTTTAAAAAGAATATACTTCCTTCAAATATGTTAGGCCAACCCTTGGCTCAAAAGGGTCACCCAACTAGGATATTCATTTATTATGTGATATAACTGCCTTATGTGCTTATATGCGTTTGTTTGAATCAAAGACAAATTTATCCACTATGCTACCGTGGATCAGTTTGGCTAAGATGCAAACAACTCTATGTGGTTACTTCTTGTCAAATATCTTGCATTACTTATCACATATGGGAATTAACACATCTGTCTGTGAGTTATTTTATTTTCCAGATAATAGAAAACTACTCTGTGTTTAAATAAGCTGGCAGAACATCCTTACTTCACCCGGTCAAAAGTGCATAAGATTCCATCCCCTAACCATCATTCAAACATAACTGGAAGTGACGAAGAAAATGCATTGACCATCAGGGATAAGTAATAGCGGAACAAAGCGAGATGATTGCTGACCTCGCGAGAAAATTAGAAATGCTTCAGGAGGAGATGAACCATACTCGAGATTTGGCTAATTTACCCATCACTGTTAATGCTCCCGCTCCAGGGGGACACAGGACTCTACTCCAAATTCCTCCTCTCGGTACACCTATTCTCGAGAATCATCCAAATAACATATCATCCGATACCACTTCCCAATTACCCACAGATCCTATAATCAATAATCCTCCAAGTCATGTTGTCCAAAACACCAATCGAGAAAATAATCCAGATGTCTACCATCCACAAAATCCATCCTTAACCTCACAAAACCCGCTCCCAAATCCATAAAATCCGCTCCTAAATCCACAAAATTCATTTCAAAATCCACAAAACTCGTTTCAAAGTTCACAAAATCTCTCTCAGATTCCACCAAACTATTCTCAAATTCCACAAAGCGCTATTAATTTCCAAAACCTCCCTCCTTACCATCCAACCTCCTCTCATCCTCAAAATAAAGCTACCATTCCAAATCTTTCTTATGTCATTATATCCCCTGAAGTATATAATCCTTTTTCCAATCCCGAGATAGACCATCCCAAGGAGAAGGAAAATGAGTCGAGGATCGAGCATGAAAAGAAGTTGCTAGCCACGAATGAAGAGATCATGAGGATAAAGTAATATCATGGGGCAGGTGATAATAATGCTTTGGGGTACGATGATCTGTGTGTGCACCCCAGAGTAGATCTACCAAAAGGGTACAAGGTCCCAAAATTTGAAGTGTTTGACGGTACCAGAAATCCAACGGTCAATCTGAGAAGGTATTGTGATCAAATGGTTGTGGTAGGAAGAAATGACGCGTTATTAATGCGTTTATTTAGCCGAAGCTTAAGTGGCAAAGCCTTAGATTGGTTCACGTCTCAAGAACTGAAAATATAGTCTAGTTGTAGGGCGTTGGCTAAAAGTTTTCGTGATAGATTTGTATTTAATATTGAGACAGTCCCTGACTGATCCCCGGATCAAGCAAAATAATGATGAATGTTTTTGAGACTATGCATTCCGCTGGAGGAAGAAAGCTGCCAAAGTACAACTTCCCTTGTCTGAGAAGGAAATGTTATTGGTTTTTCTCGTGCTCAGGTGGGAGAATTTTACACTAGGATGGTATCCTCAGTTAGGGAAACTTTTGTAGATTTGGTAAAAATTGGGGAATCGCTAGAGGAAGGCATTCAAATAGGAAAGATTATCAAAACCCCAACATCACCTGGGTCTCTCATATTTCCAAAGAAGAAAAGAGAGGATGTGACTGTGGTCTCTACTAATTTTGCTGATAAATTAAAGAGGAAGTTCAAGCCTAGGAATATTCTTTCCTCACCACAGTCACCAAGTTTTCAGCCTTTATTCTACGTCCAACCCCAATATCAAACTCCACTTCCAAATATTTTACCTTAGTACCAAATTTCATAGCCAAATTATCAGTTTTAATCTACCTTTTCAAACAACCAAATAAACGTCTAAGCGCCTCCAAACTATCATCAAGTACCTCCTCCAGCTAATCAAAATCAATATAACCTCCACGCATAAGCCTCAAAAAGAAACCTCTTAGAAAATTTATTCCATTGGTTAAAAGTCGGACCCAACTCTTCGGAAGATTGATGAAAGCTGGTTATTTACATCCTATTCCACCAAAGCCTACCAATCTCAATTCCCAATTTTTTTAGGCCGATCAGGTCTGTGCTTATTATTTAGGAGCTCTTGGGCATAAAACTGAAGATTGCATCAACCTAAAACACAAGATCCAAGACTTGATTGATCAGAAAATCATCACTCTTCAAGCGCTGACACTAAACGTCACCAGTAATCCATTGCCTAATCATGGGGGAGCCAGAGTTAGCATGATTAAAAGAGCAGGAGAATGGGTATCTAGTAAGATTATTACTAAGGTGGATTCAGAAAATCTCAAAAAGACAGCAGGAGCGGAGAAGATAGAGAAAGTCGTGGCTGCCTTGAGTGTCTTGAGTAAGAATTTGGAAGAAATTATTAATCCCATTACAGTCCCAAAAAAAGCACCTAAGCATGGGATAGGGTACAAGTTAAGAAAGGAAGATGAGATTGAAGATAAGTCTAAGATGAATCTGTCCAAACCGTTGTCACTCTTGTAACAGTCATTTCATGTGAGCAAAATGTCAAAAGATCATAGTCTTGGGGATGGGATAAGAAATCTCTTTGAAGGAAGCGATGATATATCAGAGGATTTCCCAAAGTCTGATGGGGTGAGGAGGGTTGCACCAGGAGAGGCTTTGCAAAATTGGACTTCCACTCCGCTCATAATCCATCGCTCGTCGGGGTAGATGAAAGGGCAATTACTAGTAGTTTTAAAAATCGGTGATGATCCGAAGGAGGCCCAGTGATCCACCCTTTTATGTCTCAAATTTTCATGTTGTGTTTTACAGCTTTCAAAAAGGCATGGGCCCACATTTGCGCGGGTCATGAGCCATAGTTTTTATTTATTTTCCAAAAGTCCTCCCTTTATTTAAGAAGTTATTTTGAAATACGATTATACATTATCTTTTATTATCTTGTTATCATCTAACATGGTTTATTTTGGTACCAATAATTTAAAAACCTGCCAATGTCATGTCATGAAAAGGGTTAGACGAACAAAGAAAAGAGAATGATGATGAATAAAAGAAGGTGATGAGAAGCAATTAGTGAAAGATATAGAGGAATTTGAAAACCGAGAGAAGCCCAGCCTGGAAAAGCCTAATCCTACCCGAGATGGATGGTCAAGAGTGGACCAAACAGATTAATTCCGATGCGGTAAAGAGATACTATGTTTGAAGGATGTTTTAGTTTTGTTTCCATGGTTTATCTGCAATCGTCTTTATGGTAATATTTGATTTATGATCCATAATTGCCTAGAATCCCTTTTCTTTTATGTACGAACTATGTTTGACCTTAATTCTCAAGAAAGGAATACGTAGGAGGCCTATGCCGGCTTCGGTCAACCTATTAAAACTTTATATATATCCCTAGCATAGTCCTGAGCTACGTTTGACCTGATTTCTGCTTCAACGCGATACGTAGGCGCCCCAATGTCTTGGTCATATAACCCTAGGAAATGGAAACTGGGGCAGAATATTTGAGAAGGAATCTCAAAATTTCACAAGAGAAGATCATCATCTGACAAAGAGAACGAAGATCAACAAAGACTTCGGATCCTCTCGAGCTGAGTTCATCTCAAACAACATTAAACTGGGGCAGAAATCTTGAGGGAGGCCTCAAAATTTCAACTAAACATTGGAATATATTTCAAATTCCCCGGCACCAGAGGTCAAAGTCAAGCTTTAAAAGTCAGCAGTTACGACTAAGTCTAGGTGGACTAAACCTTCGTCTATGACAGAACTTTTGATAGAAACCCTTAACGACGATGATGAATCCCTGGAATTCCTCCATCAAACATTGGATACAGTCAGAACTAAGAGAAAGATGTTCATTGAGCTGGTACATGACATGACTGGCAGAGATTTTCTAAATATTTTACGGAAGTTTTGAAACTAGTTTCTAAATATAAAACTATTTTCGAAAATCAATACAAATCTTTTATTTAGTAATTGCCTAGACATTTATTGGAACGAAGAGTCAGGGTGGAGGTCCCAACATGACAGAGCACTCAAAAGATGGAGAGGAGCAAACCAAGGATCGAACAAGGTCAACAGGGAGTATTTTCACTCAAAACAAACTATTTTTCTATGGATGCAGGGATCAGTACACAAAAATGGAAGTCTTTTTTTTTTTGCAAAAAAATATGATTCTCAAGAACGGCATTTCCAGGTATATGTATAAAGCAAGAACTCAGACAAATGGACTCAGGTCAAACCATCTTCATTGCCAAGAGGGCCATTTCATCTCATTCCATTGCTAAGAGGGCCATTTTATCTCATTTCATCGCCAAGAGGGCCATTGTATTTAATATATGATGACACGCGAGATAGCATACACTGGCGTCGAGGATATCATTTGCATTAAATATCTGATGACACATGACATAGCATTTGCTGGCGTCGAAGATATTATCCGCATTAAATATCTGATGACACGTGAGATAGCATACACTGGCGTCGAGGATATCATCCGCATTAAATATCTTATGACATGCAAGATAACATATGTTGACAGTGAGGATAACATCCGCATTAAATATCTACTGACACGCGAGATATCATACACTAGCGTCGACGATATCATCAACATTAAATATCCTATGACAAGCGATATAGCATATGCTGGCGTCGAGGATATTTTTTGCATTAAATATCTGATGACACGCGAGATATCATACGTTGGCATCGAGGATATCATCCGCATTAAATATCTCATGAAACTCAAGATAGCATACGCTGGCATCGAGGATATCATCCGCATAAAATATCTACTGATACATGAGATAGCATACGCTAGCATCGAGGATATCATCCGCATTAAATATCTGATGACACACAAGATAGCATACGCTGGTGTCGAGGATAACATCCGTATTAAATATCAGATAACACGCGAGATAGAATACGCTGGAATCGAGGATATCATCAACATTAAATATCTGATGACACATGATATAGCATACGCTGGCGTCGAGGATATCATTCATATTAAATATCTAATGACACGCGAGATAGAATATGATAGCGTCAAGGATATCATCCACATTATATATCTGATGACACGCGAGAAAACATATGTTGGCGTCGAGGATATCAACCACATTAAATATCTGATGACATACGAGATAGCATACGCTGGCGTCGAGGATATCATCCTTATTAAATATCTGATGACATACGATATAGCATACGTTGGTGTTGAGGATATCATCAACATCTATATATCTGATGATACGCGAGATAAGCATACGCTGGCGTCGAGGATATCATCAATATTTAATATCCGTTGACACGCGAGATAGCATACGCTGACATTGAGGATATCATCAACATCTAAATATCTGATGACATGTAAGATAGCATACGCTGGTGTCGAGGATATCATCAACGTTTAATATCTGTTGACACATAAAATAGCATATGCTGGCGTCGAGGATATCATTAGCATTTAATATCTGTTGACACGCGAGATAGCATATGCCAGCGTCGAGGATATCATTAAAATTTAATATTTGTTGACATGCAAGATAGCATACGCTGACGTCGAGGATATCATCAATATTTAATATCTGTTGACACGCAAGATAACATATGTTGGCATCGAGGATATCATAATAAATATATCTGTTAACACGCGAGATAGCATATGTTGGCGTTGAGAATGTCATTAGCATCTAATATCTGTTGACATACAAGATATCATATGCTGGCTTCGAGGATATCCCATCATGAATCAGCATTTGAACGCATCGAGAACACGTGATTCGAATAAAATATGAGATTTCCAAGAAATTAACAATCTGAGGGTCATCTATAAGTCATATTATTTAAAATAGGATAGTGTGCACGATTACCCATGAGCTGATAGTCCATAGGTCATCCATAAGTCAAACAATATCCTAACCAAATAGTGTGCAAGGTTTCCCAAAGATCGATAGCTTGAAGGTTATCCGTAAGTAGTAACTAAATCCTTACCTGAGAATATGCGAGATTATCAAATTTGGTAAGTCCAAGGGTTCTATATAAGCCGCGTCATATCCAAGATTGATTATGTATAGGATTACCCAGAGACTACTAATTTGAAAACATCTAGAAGTTGTATTGTATCCAAGGTCCGATGATGTGCACGAATACCTGAGAACTAGCAATTGGAGGGATATTTCCATCTCTTATCCAAGGTGAAATAATGTGCAAAATTACCTAAAGGCTAGCAATTCAAAGGATATCTTTAAGTCACCTCGTATCCAACATCAAATAATATGCAAGATTATCCAAAGATTGATAATTTAAAGGAAATCTATAAGTCGTACCGACGCAAAAAACACACAGGACTTACCTGAGATCATATGCAAAGAATCATTGGCAATAACCGGAGAGGTTATCATACATCAAGCATTATAGGTGACCAAAGTTTTGACGCATAAGTATAAGATTACACTGTTGCAGTGACCGTTCTGCATAAAGTGTCATCGGTGCCCAAAGCGGAGCCCGACTTTGAAGACATATTCAACTAATAAATGAGCTAATTATGCAACAACCAATAGAGTTGTTGTGTCTGTCCGGTGAGTTTCACCATCACCACCACCATGCGCCACCTCTCCTTGTTCCTCCGTCTTGCTGGAGTTGATGGCCAGCGAGTTCCATCCACTAAACCTTCAACCCACCGCCTTCTTTTTCCCCTTTTTCCCCTTCTTCGACCACCCATATCTTCATTGCTGGAGTTGATGGCCAGCGAGTTCTAGTATTCAGGTCTAGCCGAAATCTTCATTGTCTCAGGTGTTTCTCCGGCTAAGCTGTTGAAGCAGTGTCGCTACCGGTCGTCCTCTCCCCCGCCCCTCTGATTTATTATTTGTTATTTTAGGAGTGATGGTCACCACTGCTTTAGATTTTCTCCTCTGATGAGATGATTTTTTTCAATTGCATATGTTACTCATTTAATTTACGCAAATCTAGCCGAGAAATATTTTTCTCTATTGAAATCTGTTTACTCATGAATTTGGTCGGAATGATTTTCTCCGATAACTTTTCATCTTCTCCGGTAACCTTACTATTTGTTTGGACATATTAAAACTCCACAAATGTATTGTTAGTAATGGTAAGACTTAGATCTTTACTTTTCTTTGCGTTATTTGGTGATATTTGCAGTTCGTCATTATTATACATATTTGTGTTCATGTTGTGCTTTTAATTTTTTTCTCTTAGACAATTTCATCTATCAATGTGATTAATTTTTTTTGCAAATTTTATTAATATTGCGTTGATTATTTTTTATTATTATATTAATATTATAGATTTTACTATTCTTATAACATTTTATTGGTGTTACTTTAATTGTTTTCTTTTTGTTACTTTTTGATGTTGCTATTTTGTTGCTTATTATTGATATGTTGCTATGCTAATGGTGCTAGTTTTATTGTTCTGATTTATTTGTGTATTCATTGTGACACTATTAATATGATTAATTTTATAGTTTGTTATCAATGTTTCGGTTGAATACTCACTGTTACTTTGTTAATAGCTATTCTAGTAATTACTTTTGACGCTTTTACATTGACAAGGAATATTAATTACTAGCCTGGCCTATGAAGAAATTCTCCATCGATTTTTGAGGCCTCCACAAATAAAAATACGGATATTACGTATACAAATACTTAATAAAAATAAATTATTTGAGCAATGATAAAATCTTTATAATTTTTTAAAACTTTATCTGAGCCCACTTTTTTAACAAAAAAATATATTTTTATATATATATGCACACATATCTTTTCAATTTATTTTGATAATTATTTATTTGTTACTAAGATTTTATTTACAAGTGTTTATACATACATATATATATATATATATATATATATATATATATATATATATATATATGTTATTGGGAATACTCACCGGGAATGACATTCAAAGAAGACTTTGATTTTTATGTTTGTATTTTTATATTTTTACACTTGTACAAATATTAATTGTAGTGAAATCTTTATTTTTGGGGTATTGGGCGGGATATTCTTTATTTATGCAATCCTCACCACACGTTAGGCAATTTTAGGCCGTTAATATTTATACTAAAATTGATTTAGATATTTAATCAAACAATTCACACTTTTACACTAGATTATTATGTAGTCTTTTCTTTAAAGCAGTTCTTCTTTATTTAATCTTGTCTTTTCTTTACATACATACATGTATATACTTTTGTTTATATATACAAAAACATACGCATTGTATTATTTCAATACATATTTTATATTTATATTTACAAACATTGATTTTTTTCTTTTTTCTCTTTTAATAAACCTAAGTCTGACCGAAAACCACATTTGTGGATTCTGAAGGGTGCCTAATCCCTTCCTTTCAGAATAATTTGAACCCTTACCTAGAATTTAAATTGGTTCTCAGATTGAAATAAAAATCATACTTGTTAATAAATAAGTAGGTTTCCTATTTTTTTAAAAAAATTAGGTGGTGACTCTGTACAAAATTAATTATATTAGAGTCCATAATGTCGTGCTCGTTTTGACCTTAGATAAAAATCGGGTATTACATTTCCCCAACTGAGATTTATGTATAAAATTTCCAGTTAAATATACAGGGTTATCTATCGGCATCTCAACTTGAAACCTGTCAATATAATAGTTTTGACAGGATCATGCTGGGATTTCGTTCTTAATTCACGTTCCATTGATGATGCATTATCATCATATTAGTCATCATCCTTTTCTCACTTTCTACTTCCTCTTCTTCTTCTTCTTTATATTCTTCTTCTTCCTCATCACTTTTATTTTCCTCATCACCCTCTACAGACCCTTCTCCACCTCCCTCAACATTATTTTCATATCTTTCATCAGCTTTACTGTTCCTTGACTGAGATTGTTCAGGAAGCTCCTCCGAATCCATCTGTACTCTAGCCTTTTTTTAGGAGGTCAGAAGTTGATCCATTTTCACTTTCTTTTCTTTTGGAGACATGTTTTACCTACAAACAATAGAAAAATAAAAAATACATTACAATTGATGTCTACATAAATTTTCAAAAAAGGCAAGACAAATTTTAATAAATTTTTATACGCCACATTACAAAAACATATTCCTACAAACAACAGAAAAGAAAAAAATACAGTACACTTGATGTCTGCATAAATTTTAAAAAAGGTAAGACAAATTTCAATAATTTTTTATACGCCACATTACAAAAAAATATTTCAACAGATAACCCATCAGTTGGAATAGATGAATCATCTATTACAACAGATAAATTACCCATTGCAACTGATGAACAACTTGATGGATGAGATCAAAGTAGTCTTACTACTGGTTTGTTTTATGCCTATAGCTGAAACATTTATTGCAACAGATGGGGAATCTATTTGAAGACCTTTTTTAATATCTCCCAACAATTGTTCCACCTGTTGCAACAGATGAACCACCACCACCACCACCAATGTTAGCCTCCTATATTTATGTTATATGTTTTAATAATGACAAACTAATAAGTGAACTTTGTAGGATATTGAAGATACTTAATGATGGAAGGAGATCTCACACAAAGGACATTGAAGATCTTAAATCACGGAGGATATCTTGCACAAGGCAAGGAATATTCTCTCAAAGAATATCGTGCTAAATATGGAACCCCATCAAAGATATTGAAGATCCCTAATGATGGAAAGAGATCTCATGTAAAGGACATTGAAGATCTCAAATCATGGGAGGATATCTTACATAAGGCAAGGAATATTCTCTCAAATATCATGCTAAATATGGAGCCACATCAAAAGTAGGATATCGCTTGACAAGGCAACAAAAATCATATCAACTAAAGATCCCAATATACAGGAAAATTGGACACACCTCATGGCAAGATCAAAAGAGAAGAAGGATCTCACTCCTTAGATGGACATATCTGATATGTACATGTGTAGAGGTGAGAAAGGAAAATTGCACCAAGTATGGACATATCTGATATGGACATAGCATAAGGTGCAAACTCCAACAATCAAGGAATCAATTCAAATCCTTGATTGAGAAGAAATCTCTTGGGTTTTCTTACGAAGAATAGCAGCCGAAGACTATAAAAGAAGATGATTGAAGACGAACACATGTCACACAACTTCAAGGAGAAAATTCAAAGTGTTTCATTCTTAGTCTTACAAAGCTTTGTAATGTTAGTTTATAATTTTTTTATAAAGAGTAGGATCGAGTCAACTTTGTAACATCAATTGAAGCTGTGTCATAAGATCTGAAGAGCAAAATAAGTCTTCAGAACTTGTTTTCTATCATTGTACTCGAACCAAACCTACAACGATCTAAAGAAAACTTGAATCCCAAGGGGACTGGATGCAGACACTTGATTGGTGTGCCGAACTAGGATAAATCTTTGTGTTGTTTACTTTATGCTTTATTATTTAAGTGATTTGTTAAGTTTAATCTGTTTATAAAGTGTTTTGATCTACAGACGAATCAACTGTGAGGAGTTAGTAGTCGACTCATAGAATAAAATTTCAATTTACCCACCCTCTTGAATTTCAACCAACACCACAAATAGCACCACCAATACCAAAACCACCCCTAAAAGTCATCACAAACACCACCAATACTAACTCCACCACCACCACCACCAATACCATCACCACCAATGCCACTAACACCATCACCACCACCAATACCAATATCAACACCAACACCAACACCAACACCAATGCCACCACTAAGACCACCACTACCACCACCAAACCACCACCACCACCAATGTCACCAATACCAATACCAACACCAACAGCAACACTAATGCCACCAATATCACTACCAAGACCATCACCACTACCACCAAACTAACACAACCACCAATGCCACTAATGCCACCAATACCACCACCACCAACATTACCAACACCACCACTAAGACCATCAACACCACCATCAATGACATCAACACAACTACCGACACCATCAATACCAAAACCAACACCTATTGAAATCAGCAATGCCACTAATTCCAACACCAAGACCACCACCAATGCCACCAACACCACCAATAAGACCACCAATGCCACCACGAAGACCACCAATACCAACAACTACCAAAAATGCCATTCAATAATACCACGTCAGTCAACAAAATACTACGACAAAAACTAGAGTTTTCTCAGGTTCTTCCAACGATTTTATCATCAAAATTTAAAATTATTAATCCATTCTCGAAGATATTACAACTAAAAGTCTTCTTTTTAATTTTTAAATTAAATTTCGTAATTTTTAGAAAAAAATAACAAATATAGAACTCTTCTTGAACTCTGTTACCTGTGAAGACAGAGAAAACGATTGATACAAGAAAGAATGAAGTAAAAAATAACAACTATATGGTCGGAAATGGAAAGAAAATTAATCTATCATGAAGGGTTGAGCAATATGTTGAGTAGTTATTGTTTGTATTATTGAGAGAGAAAGAAAAGAGCGAGAACTCAAGATTTGAAATGATGAAGCATTTTTCTTGCAAATGGATGATTTGTATGGGTTGATTTGTATTTTGAAAAAGAATGACAAATTTTGAAAATGTCAGTTTGATCCGAACTGATCTTAATTAATATTTTAAAATAGATAAATTTTAACCATTTTATTATAATAAATTTTATTAAGTTAAACTCAGATTGGTCGATTGACGACTCTGGTCAAGAGAAACACAATACCAACACCATGCATTTGCAATAACTTAATTGAAACTGTAGTTGACCCTGTGAACTCATACCTAGTTTTGGATAAATCAATTTAGGTATTTCAAATAATAAACTAATATGAATCATTTAAACTCAGTTTGATTGGTTGACGACTCAGGTCAGGAGGAACGAATACTAACACTATGCAATTGCAATGACTCAATTGAAACTATAGCTAGCCTTGTGAACTCATCTCTAGTTCTAGCTAAATCAATTTAGATATTTCAAATAATAAGCTAATATGAATCATTTCAACTCAGATTGATTGGTTGATGACTTAATTCAGAAGGAACGTAATACCAACATCATGCAATTGCAGTGACTCTATTGTCACTGTAGTTGACCCTATGAACACATTTCTAGTTCTAGCTAAATCAATTTAGGTATTTCAAATAATAAGCTAATATAAATCATTTCAACTCAGATTGATCGGTTGACGACTTAGGTCAAGAGGAACGTAATACCAATATCATGTAATTACAACGACTTAATTAAAATTGTAGTTGACCCTGTGAAATCATCCCTAGTTCTAGCTAAATTAATTTATGTAATTGAAATAATAATCTAATATAAATCATTTCAATTCAGATTGATCGATTGACAACTCAGGTAAGAAGAGACGCAATACCATCATCATGTAATTACAACGACTCAATTAAAACTATAGTTGACCCTATGAAATCATCCCTAGTTCTATCTAAATCAATTTAGATATTTCAAATAATAAGTTAATATGAATTATTTGAACTCAGATTGATCGATTGACGACTCAGGTCCGGAGAAATGCAATACAAACATCATGTAATTGCAATAACTTAATTAAAACTGTAGTTGACCCTGTGAACTCATCCCTAGTTCTAGATAAATCAATTTAGGTATTTCAAATAATAAGCTAATATGAATCATTTTAAATTAGATTGATTGGTTGACGACTCAATTCAGGAGGAACGCAATACCAACATCATGCAATTGCAATGACTCAATTATAACTGTAGCTGAGCCTATGAAATCATCTAGAGTTCTAGCTAAATCAATTTATATATTTCAAATAATAAACTAATATGAATTATTTCAACTCAGATTAATCGATTGACGACTTAGGTCAGGAGAAACGTAATACCAATATCATGCAATTGCAATGACTTAATTGAAGCTGTAGTTGACCCTGTGAACTCATCTCTAGTTCTAGATAAATTAATTTATGTAATTTAAATAATAATCTAATATGAATCGTTTTAACTCAAATTGATCGATTGACGACTCAGGTCAGGAGAGACGCAATACCAACATCATGTAATTGCAATGACTCAATTAAAACCATAGTTGACCCTATGAAATCATCCCAAGTTCTATCTAAATCAATTTAGATAGTTCAAATAAAAAGCTAATATGAATTATTTCAACTCAGATTGATCGATTGACGACTTAAGTCCGGAGGAACATAATACAAACATCATGTAATTGCAATAACTCAATTAAAACTGTAGTTGACCCTATGAACTCATCCCTAGTTCTAGCTAAATTAATTTAGGTATTTCAAATAATAAGGTAATATAAATCATTTCAACTCAGATTGATCGATTGATGACTCAAGTCAGAAGGAACGTAATACCAACATCATGCAATTGTAATGACTTAAACAAAACTATAGTTGAAACTATGAAATCATCCCTAGTTCTATCTAAATCAATTTAGATATTTAAAATAATAAGCTAATATGAATCATTTCAACTCAGGTTAGGAGAAATGCAATACCAATATCATGCCGTTGCAATGATTTAATTGAAACTGTAGTTGACCCTGTGAAATCATCCCGAGTTATAGCTAAATCAATTTAAGTATTTCAAATAATAAGCTAATATGAATCATTTCAAATCAGATTAATTGGTTGACGACTCAGATTAGGAGGAACGTAATACCAACATCATGCAATTCCAATGACTCAATTAAAACTGTAGTTGATCCTGTGAACTCATCCTTAGTTCTAGCTAAATCAATTGAAATTATAGTTGAACCTATGAACACAATTGAAATTATATTAAAACAGATGTTCAACCTATTGCAGCAAATGACTTATTTGTTGAAAATTATCAAATAGATAAATAAAATATTGCAACAGATTACCTATCTGTTGTAAATTATCAAATAGACATCACCATCTGTTGCGATAGATGACTGAGCTATTGAATATTTTCAAATAGAAATTGATATTTATTGCAACAGATGACTTATATGTTTTAAGATCTATTTTTTTTTATTTTAAAGCAATTTTTCGTCCAAGATAAAAAAGATAAAATACTAAGGCGGTAAAAAATATTTCTTGGATAACTCAAAAACTTCTCCTTGAGTAGTCTTATATTGTATTTTCAATGTCACTATCTCATCGTGCCACTCAAAGTTATTAATCACAACTGTCTCTTTTTTTTCTCCTTTCTCTCCTCTTTCGCATGAGGATCCTTTTGGATCTCAACCGATCTATACATTTTCTTGACGGAAATAAGTGTTTTGATCCCTTTGCTTTTTTGACATTACAGGTATGGTTCATTATTGCTCTTTCTTTCTCATCTTTTTCTTTGTATGTTATTTAAATTACATATTTATATCTGTTGTTCTTATTTATTTACCCACTACTTAAATCATATTTATTGAGAAAATTGAAGAAAAGGTGACTTTTAAGTCTTAAATGAATGAACCGTTGTTTTTATTAAAATATGCAAAAAAAGTCATCTGTTATGAGAACTTAAAAAGCCTTATTGGAAGTATCATTCTTTTTATGTCTTTTATTTGTTTCTTTGTTGTTGATGTTATTGGTGGTGTTGGTGGTGTTGGAACATGTGGTGTTTGTATTGTTTATGGTGTTGGAATATGTAGTATTTGTGTTGTTGATGGTATTGGAACATATAGTGTTATTTATTTATTGTTGATGCTGTTGTTGATGTTGTTGTTGGTGTTGCAATAGATTCCCCAACTGTTGCAATTGAAGAATCGGCTGTTGAAACAGACAGAGCAATTATTGAAAGAAATCAAACTAGTAACAAGGTTGGTTTGATTTATTCCAACAGATGACCCATCTGTTACAACATGTCAGCCATCTGTTGCCATAGATACGTCTTTTGTTGCAACAGATGACTCATCTATTGAACAGATGGAGAATCTGTTGCAACAGCTGGGTCATCTATTGGAACACTTGTTGTAATATGTTGTATTCATTCAATTTTGTGTTACCCTTTTTTAAAATTATGCAAACATCAATTGTAATGTTCTTTTTGTTCTTCTCTTGTTTGACACCAATTATTTTTCTCTTGTTTGTAGATAAAAAAAAGTGAAAGTAGATCAGTTTTATCCTGACCAACATAAAAGGTTGGAGTAAAGATGGGTTCGGAGGAATAATCTGATTGCAGATGGAACCACTTCATATGTGGGAGGTATGTGTTACTGATCATGTTATCGTAAAAACATACATAGAGTACATCAATTTTGTGAATGATATTTTTTTACCGATTAGGCAAGAAGATATTGTATTTTACAGTTAAGATTGATAGGTTTGAACTGATAAGGTCGAGAGATCAAGTAGGTGGTGTCGATACCCTGTTACGGTTTAATGATGGTTTTGCTAATGTTTGTGAGCCAAGTTAGGAGAAGGGACCAAGTTTTTTGTGGCAGTGTAAAGATTCAATAGTGATTGGACTAATTTTAAGGGTTCAGTGGACTTTTGAAAGGCCTCCAAAGCCTCGCACTACTGCAACCAAGAATGAAAATCTATATAGTTATTGCCCTGGTCCAAATTTATATGACTGGGTTTCTCAGAGTGATGCTTATACAACAGAAGATGCTTGGGAGAAAATCTAGAGGGAAAGGGGAGGTGCTGAGGACCATATATCAACTCAGACCTTATTAAAGAAGAAACACAGAGTAGCAAGGAACGTGTAGCGAATCTGACCGATGAAATTGACATAAAAAATGGAACAACCGAATGAGCTGAAAAATGAAAGTGTATCTAGAAATAAAAATCCATCAATTAATTTTGAAATAAAAAATGGTGAAGTGGACTGGAGCTGTGCACTTTTCTGGGAAACTATGACTTGCTATCGTAGACTGAGTGATGACCCACAAAGCGCAAGATCAGAATTCTAAGGTTGCATCTTTGCGAGCACCGAGGGTGGTAAGATGGTCAGTCAGGAACGAAACTTGAACCAACAACTCATGAAGTAAAAATAAGAGATCAAGCAAAGGTGGCAATTTCTGAAGTTAAACTTGCATCCCAGGCCTTCTGCTTGTGGTTCTGGTCAGGTCAAAGGCAGTGGAAATAATAAGGCATATGATCTCTGCCCGACTTCAGACCTTTTTGTTTCTACTGCCATTGACCTGATTAGAACCACAAACTGAAGGAATCAGATGCAAGTTAGACTTTAGAAATTGACGCCTTGGCTTCCTTTATTTTTACTTCAGGAGTTATTGGTTTAAGTTTCATTCTTGACTGAAAATCTTACCAATCCTCGGTGATCGCCAAGCTATTTTCTTAGAGTCCTGATCCTGCGATTTGTGGGTCTTCATTCAAGGCACGCTAGCTAGTCGCAGTTCCTTAGCAAAGTGTCCTGCTCCAGTCTGCTTTACCATTTTTTTTCAATAACGACTGATGGATTTTCATTTTAGGACACACTTTCATATTTGCAACTCATTCAGTTTTTTTATCTTTCAAGTCAATTTCATTGCCCAAATTTGCTAGAAGTTCCTTACTTGCTGCCTTGTATTTTCTCTAAAACAAGGTCTGAGATGATATATCGTCTTCTCCACATCTCCTTTCCCGCACAGGTATTCTCCCAAGCAGCTTCTGTTGTATAATAATCTCCTCAAGCAACCCATCCATATAAATTTGGACCAGAGAAATTTCTATTGGTTTTCCATTCTTGTTTGTTGTAGTGAGAGGCTTCGAAGCCTTCTCAAACTTCATTGCACCATCAAAATCGGTCCAATCACTATTGAATGTCTAGAATACCATCAAATATTGATCCCTTCTCAGAACTTGATGCATAAACATGAGCAAAGCCATCACTAAATTATAACAAAGGATCGACACCCGCTTCTTAAAAATCTTCGGCCTTATCAGTTCACACCTATCAATCTTAACTATAAAATACATGATATTGTTTAAAGGATCAATGCCTAAGCGGTAAAAAAATGCATTCACAAAATTATTGTACTTTATATCTGTTGTCACGTTAACTTAATCAGTCATACATAACTCTCACGCATGAAAGTGGATCCATCCATCTGCACGCACCTTATTATTCCTACCCCATCAATGTCAAACAATATTTAATCTTTATTTCCCATCATGAAGTGGTGTACAAAACTCTGGAGGCTCAACGAGTAACCATCTTAAACGTCAAAGGACTACATGCTTGTCAAGAAAAAATAAGTGCTACGTATATAATACACCTTGATCGTTGTAATAGTAAACTTGTGTTGTTGTTTGATTATGGACTTTGATAATTTTAACTCATTGTTGGGGATGTAAATGTTATTATTTATTATATAAAATATGGTTTTAATAACTTGCGCATCAATAAAACGAGGTAACCAAACATGAACTAAATACGACTGACTACAAAAAATATATTTAACAGATTATCCATGTGTTGTAACAGAATGACATTGGCTGGAAGAACACATTACACTTCATCAGACTGCATTACGTTCAACCAACACATGGCCAATATGTTGCAATAGATGAAACATTTATTGCACAGATCTGCTAGAAGAGCATAATACAGTTCTTACCATTGGTTTGTGTTCTTCGAACAAATGACAAATTTGTTCCAACAGATCGTTTATCTGTTGGAAAAACTGACTAAACGGTTATTAATAAAAAAGGGTTATTGAAAGGGTGAAAAGTCATGTCTTTTTAATTATTTAATAAAAAAAATGGTTCATTAAAAAATAATAAGGAAATAAATGATAAATACAATTTAAAATCGTAAAAAAAATTATTTAATTTTAATTAACAAATGGTCCCCAACAGATGGTCCATCTATTGCATCCGATAATCTATCTGTTGCATTAGATAATTCATCTGTTGCATCAGATAATTCATCTGTTGCAACAGATAATCCATCTATTGTAACAGATTACTGTTGTAATAGATGGAAAATCTGTTGCAATACATGGGTTATCTGATGCAATAGATGGACCACCTGCTGCCACAACTCAATAAAAATAAATATTATTAAAAAAATGGTTATTGAAAAGGTGAGAAGTCTTCGATTATTTAATTGAGAGAAACAGTTATTTAATTTTAAGAACTAATTAATATTAAGTAGTTGAAGAGTCATGACTTATCACAATAATCAAAAAGTCATTAGCTTGATTTAATTAAGTCATGACTTTTCACAGTGATCAAAAAGTCACCAGCTTGAATGTAATTAATAAAACGGAGGTGAACAGTCGTGCCTTTTTTCCTAACACATTCAAATTCAATCCTCTATAAATAGGTCGCTCCTTACTCGTTCATTCTACTACACTTTATTTATTTCTTGCATTTTGTCTTGCATATTACATCTTCAACCACTTCTCTTCAAAGACCAGATTCCTTTCCCTGACCTAGGTAAGTTTTTTTTTTTGAGTGTAAATCTACCCAATTTGTATTATACGTCGTATTACATTCGGACTCTCTTTTTTACTTTTGTGTTTACGTTTTTGTTAATTCATGCGTTTTCTAGATATGACTGATCCTATTTGAGACATTGCTTTTCTACGCGATACCGTGCGGGAACTTCAGAGGTAGGTTAATGACCTACAGTGGGAGTTGAGCGCCTTGAAAACAAGGATGCTCCGAGAAATTCGCAAGCTGAGGAGGGCAACAGTCACTAGTATTTCAAGATCGCATCGAAGTTCACAATCAGAAATTTTATAAATAGTGACAAATGAATATCTTCCACATTTTCATATTACTTAGATCTCCCATAAACACATAAGCTATTTAAATATATCAAATTGTATAAGTTCTCCCTCAGAAAATTATTTTAAACTAGTAAAATGTCCAAAACTCCTTATTTTTCATATTCCAAACACATGAATTAGCCTTCTCGGAGTGTGAATTTCTTCACAGGGAAAACAACTTTATTGAAACTTTTATTCATTTTCTCCTCATTGAAGACATGAAATATTACAGAGTTCACCGTCAAAAGGAATGACGCACTTTCTAAATATACGTACCTAAGTGAATTTCAAGTATATTGATCAATAAAATTAGCTTTTTGCGTGTATCATTATAAGTGTATGTCGTGCTTCACATGTGCACCTATCGTTCATTCTGTGCACCTTTTGTGTATCTTGTGCACAACACGTGCATTTCATGCACTACGCGTGCATCCTGCATCTTGTGCATCACACGTGCATTTTCGTTCGCCATGTGCATTTTGTGTGTCATACGTGCATCACATGCCAACGAATGAAAATAATTTGAATTTTGTTGAGAATAGGAGACTACGAAATCTATTTTCTAGCGTAATCCAATATTTTACGCGAGAAGTAATCTATACGCCTTACTTTAGTAGTAACTATAGAAAAAACGGCTCCTAAAATACTGTCTTAATGGCTGGTGTATTGAGCTGACCCTAATCGCAGGTCACGGCATTTGTTCAAAATAGGTGACGTAGCAAAAATATGTGGAGAGAATGACATGGGAGCCATGGCAAATTGAATTGTTCGGATCACATGGTGAAAACTTTTTATTAGTTGGTAATTTTCAATGGGTATATTGGATAATAACTTAAATCTGGAATATTCATGTTATTGTTACGTATGTTTTTCAATAGAGAAAATACACCATTTCCTCAAAATTTCTCGTCACAACTTACTTTAGAATTTTAACATATAACTTTCAAGTGAATTAAATATAACCTCAAAATCACAATCCATTCTCACAACGGAGAATGCACTACACACGCGCCACGTCATTGACAAATCAGTGTCACATCAATGTCATGTCATTGCCACATAAGAAATTGTATTTTTTTTTAAAGTAATCCCACATACATACTATTTATATATATTTTTTTAAAAAGAAATATATATATATATATATATATATATATATATAATTTTTATAGATATTAAATAAAAAATGCCCCCCCCCCCCACATTTTCCTTCTTCATATATATATATATATATATATATATATATATATATATATAATCTATATTTATATCTATATAATATATTAAAAGTGTGAAGATCTTTAGAAAAGTGATTTGAACTTTTTGCCCTTTATTAAAAGACTTTCTTTAGACAAAACTGTCTTTTCACTATTTTTTAATTTATTATTTAATTATCTTTTATTATATTAATTAGTTCTAAAATATATGAGACTCCTAAAATATATGGTAGGAGAATTAATTAATATTTTCATTTCTACTAGACTTCCTAAAATATATGAGACTCCTAAAATATATGGTAGGAGAATTAATTAATATTTTATTTTCTACTGTTCAATTAGAAAAATACTCCTAAAATAGGACTCTATTAATTAAGAAAATACTTTTATAAATATTGCGATGTATGTTAAATTAGAGAACAAATCAGTTTGCCTATTGGGAGAATATGATTGATGCCCATCTAACTTGATTCGATTGCATGTCTAGATTGGTGAATGCTTAATTTTCAAACCCTCAGCTTCTTCACTATTTTTGTCAGCATAATATATTCAACATGTGCGTGTATATATATATATATATACCATCTTTGTTTTCATTCAAAAATCAATCTTTAGGGTCAAAATTTTTGCTCAGATAAGAATTAGTTGGATAAAAATTGAAGTTATGTGATCACTATTATATTATTTTTTTATAGTTTACAGGTCATAGATGAACGTCAGTTGGCTTTGAAGAATTTCTTGTGTAAAGGTTGGGTTTAATAATTGTATTACTTTGATATCTTTGTTATCCTATTGTTTTATTTTAATTTACAGATGCTAGATGAATGTGGGTCGGCTTTGAAAATATTTCTTTAAGTAAAAGTTAGGTTTAATTGCATTATTGAAATATCTCTATTAGTTTGTTATTTCATGGTAGTTTACAGTTCGTAGATGAATCTTGATCGGTTTTGAGAATTTTTTGTGTATTGGTCGACTTTAAAGAATTTTTTTATGTAAAGGTTAGGTTTAATTGTATTATTTTGATATCTCTATTATCGTATTATTTTGTTATTGTTTACATACTCAAAAGATATTAAATTTAATTATTATATTTATCTTTATTATTTAAACAAATATCTTATTTAGTGAAATATTTGAACTCATTAAAGTGCCTTACACGCGCAAAACACATACACCTAAACTAGTATATATATATATATATATAAAAAAAATAAAAATGCCTCCCCCCCTTCCCCCCCCCGCAAACCACATTTTCCTTCCCCCATTTTCCTTCTTCTTCAGTTCAGATCCCCCCTCCCCTTCCAACCCCACTCCTGCCACAAAAAATACTTTCCCCTTCAATTTTTTTTATTTTTTCCATTAACATCATCAGAGAACAAACATGAAGGCACTAATTTAAGGTTTTTCCTCTATTAAAATATTATTTCAACCTTCAATTTTAACCCCCTCAACGTTTTTAACAGTCAAATCTACCAAACAATTCATCCAATTATAAAAAATTAAATTCATTAAATTTGGTGAATTTTTGATAAGTACAAGACGCAAGAAGAGGAAAATTAATAAGGAACTGACAATGAAACTATATTAAAAACTGTGAAACTATTATTTTTACTTATTCAAATGAAATCATTTTAGATATCCATGGCAAGAACCCAGTTTCCAGTTAAATCAAGAAACAACTCACACCTAAACGAAGAAGATGAGGAAACGAGGTGGATGTGGTAGGGGGTTATGAAAAGATAAAGAAACGGTGTATTTAGGGGGGGGGGGGGGGGGGGAAGAGGGGATGGAGGGTTACAAAGAAGATGAGTTTCTTATTATATATATGTAAGGTGGGTGGGGTAGGGGGTTATGAAAAGATAAAGAAACGGTGTGTTTGGGGGGGGGGGGGGTGATGGGGGTTACAAAGAAGATGAGTTTCTTATTATATATATATATATATATATATATATATATATATATATATATATATATATATATATATATATATAAAAGTGGGGCCATGTCCATTTTTAAAGAAAAAATGCATTTTTTTTCTGTTTTTAAAAAAGAATCCATGTCAATATTAGAGGTAACATTAATTTACTTTAAAGATATTAAGGGGATGAATAAATAAAAGCTTAATTTAAATGATAAAGTAAGTTATGACGACAAATTCAGAGGGAAATAATATATTTTCTCTTTTCAATATTAATAACTCTATTTATTGTATACATTTTTATGAGGTGGGTACCTCCACAAAGATTTTGCAATGCATGTGAAGTACTCAATAAAATTAGATATATTTAGCTTTGGGTATTTAAATATTGGAAACTGTGAGTAGGAAAAATAACAAACAATTATCTCGTTGAGTTCATAACCTTTGGGTCCGTTTAGATAGGCGGAAAAAAATGATTTTTAAAATTTCTTTTAAAAATATTTTTTGAAAGTGTTGAACTTATTTTAAAAATAAACAGTTACATGTTTGGATAAAAGGTCTGAAATTGAAAAAAATTATTCATGTATTTGATAAACAAGAGCTTTTAAGCATTTTTTTGAACACAATGTCTAAAATATCTGTAAAATTGTTAACAATATATAGAGTTGATATATATATATATATATATATATATATAATAGAAGCGGCATTGTTGAGAAGCTTGGGGTCGTCCTGGCTGCTTCAACTGCTTCAAACGTAATTTAATTATATCACCCCTAATTAATTGTTATAAATTATTTCATTTAAGTATTATAATATTAATAATATTTAATAAAAGGGTAGTTTTCAAAATGACTACAAAGTTTCTCAAAGTTTCACTTATTATTATTCGGAAAAAAAAAATTAGTTGTTTCAATCGTAATTTTAATGTATCACATCTGATTAATTATTACGAATCACTTAAGTATTAAAAATTAATATTAAAAAATTATTATAAAGTCATCTAATTTTTAAAAAATTAATTATATTTAATATTAAATTAACTTAACGTCTTATATGAGATCCACTTAATTTTTTACAAAAGTATTTTCTTATATTAATTTTGTTATATCACTTTTAATTAGTTATTATAATTCATTCAATACATATCTACTTCGCTGATTCAATCACGATTTTATTATATCACCCCTTATTAATTATTATGGTCATCTAAGCAATATGCCACTTAAATTGAATAGTTATATATAAGAGGGAGTTTTATGCTTAAGCAGGTAGCAGGTCGGCATGCCTGCTTTAGTTGCTACAACCGTGTTTTTACTGTATCACCCTTAATTAATTATTATAAGTTATTTACGTATTAAAAAATTAATAATATTTAATAAAAATAAGTAAAATAAACATTTCTGACATTTCTGCTTCAATTGCTTCAACCGTAATTTTACCATATCACCCCTAATTAATTATTATAAGACATCTAAGTATTAAAAAATTAATAAGATTTAATAAAAGAGATGAAATAAACATAAAATAATAAATTAACTCTTGATGCTTTAAATTAGCTTGACATCTTATATGAGTCTCACTTAGATTATTTTCACAAGTAATTTTTTATAGTTATTATGCTATATCACTTTTAGTACATGTCAGCTTCGCGGCTCCAATCGTGAATTTACTATATCATCCCTAATTACTAATTATGGTTATTTAAGCATTAAAGAAAATTATATTATTAGTATCCTATACAAAAAGTCACAATAAGTAGCTAAAGCAGGCTGCTCATGTTCGACATGTCTGCCTCAGCTGTTTCAATCGTGATTTTACTATATTACCCCTAAGTAATTATTATAAGTCATTTATATATTAAAAAATTAATAATATTTAATAAAAAACTAAAATAGATATTTATTACATGACTGTTTCAACTACTTTAATTGTAATTTTACTAAATTACCCATACTTAATTATTATAAGTCATTTAAGTATTAAAAAATTAATAATATTTAATAAAATAAAGTAAAATAGACGTAAAATAATAAATTAATTTTTGATATTTTAAATTGACATGACGTCTTATATGGAGCCACTTAAAAAAAATTTCACAAGTATTTTTTATAATAATTTTACTATGTCACTTCTAATTAGTAGAATAGAAAAAAAAAATTATAAATCGCAATAATTAAGAACTTAAATTATTTAAAAAATATAATTGATTATCAATGTCACAAAAGTTTGAACAACTTAAAATATCGTTATGCAAATTTTATCAATCTAAATATAATATTATATGTCTAACTTAGAATTTATCAACCAAACAAATAAAACTTTTAATTAAATGATAGAATTATACATAACATAAAAATTTTAAGGATCAACATTGGGTCGTGCGTAGCACGGCGTAAGATGGCTAGTATATATATATATAATATTTTCTTGAATGACTATTAATTTGTGTGCTAAAAAATATATTATTTTGTTAAAAGAGTTTGGAAATCAATCAAAATATATATGTTACTAATCATTATAATTACATCGTCCCACTTAGCGTTACTTCATACCAAATTAGTTTTCAACACGATGAAATATAAATGATCTGAAGATATGAGTGAATAAGATGAACAGTAAGAAAAAACATATTATAGCCGTTTTATCAGCAACTTATAGCCTAGACAACGGATCTATGCATATATGATAATGATTTCCATCATTGCTGGAACTCCCTTATCGGTGTGCATTACAGCAAACTGTAGAATTATAAGTCTTCACATATAGATAGTGTAGGTTACAACCATCACTTAATAACAAAATAACTTTGGGACCTAACCTCTGTTCGCTTTTCTTTAACTACATGGTGAGAAATAATATCAAAATCTCATCTAAACCAGTATCATCGACACATAAGAGCAGAGGGTTTTTAGGGCTACAAAGACTAATTTTGGAATAACAAAAAATAGCTTCGGAATAAAAATGTCTTTTAGTAGATCAAAATACAATGACTTATAAGCCTTACAAAAAAAGTACCCAATGAGATGCTTTTAAAAAGTGCTTTATAAAAAATAAATTTTAACTTCATTTAAGTAAGTTTTAAACCTCCCAAATACAAAAAGTTAAAAATAGCTTAAAAATTATTTTGACTTGTTTATAAGCCTATTCAAATATCAATTGCTTGGTTGTGTAAGATTTTATTTAACTAAATAGTACTACCTCCGTTCCATTTTACTCATCTCAAATTGGGATGACATAACTATTAAGAAAAATAATAAATAACATAATTAGTTTACCATAGTACCCCTATTAAATGATGTTTACATTTTAATTTTAAAAAAAAATAATTAATGCAAAAGATAAAATATGAAAAAAAAAATTATTTTGTCTTAATAAATAAAATGGAATACCAAATTAAAAAATTTGGAACTGATAAAATGAGACGGAGGGAGTAACTTCCAAAGCTACTAATAAGCTTGTAAGTCTGCTTATCATGAAAATTCTAAAACGGAGCTTGGCCAATAGAATTACTTGATGAATGCCTAAGTGATTTTTATTCAATACATAAGTCATAAAGTGATACGCTAATCAGTGTCGGTCTATGTATCCAATTGTTCGTCATAAACTAAAAGTCTTTTAGTAAATCAAGTAAATGATATCAATTGAATGATCAGTCATATTATTAATCATCGTTTTGGATATGTGATTTTCATTTCATAATTTAAAATAATGAGATAAAATTAGTATCTAAACATGCGATTTAATATTTATTTCTTCTCTGTTATGAGATGACATCTCAAATTCTGCAAAAAGTTTGATTTGATATTTCGCATCATAATTTAAAATTTCATAGCATAATTTGAAAATTTTCAAATATAAAATTGATACATAAATTTATATTATTAAAAAAAATCACTATTTATATTTAACAATCATGTTCATATGCAAATATAATTTATAGTTCATAATATTACTCTTTAACCGTTTATATCTCATATAATCGTTACTTTCATCAATATAAAATTTATTATTATTTCAAATCAATTGCTACACCTTACCATTTATTATTCACCAAATTTATTAATTTTGATCAACAAACGGCTCAAAGTAACAATGTTGATTCGTCTTCTCGGTCATTTTGATCGAGAAGTACAAGCTCAGTGTAAGAAGATTATTCGTACTATTTGAAAAGATTATATTAAAGAGTAGTACACTACGACGCACGCTCAATTTTACTTTTTTATTGAATTTAAGTTTAATCAATAAATATCGTATATTTTAAAATAGTTTTGTAATAATATTGTACTTTTGTTACAAATTTTTACTTATTTGATAAAATTGTATCAAGAATTAAACAATTTTAGTAATAGTTTTCACAATATATGAGAATTTTTTGTTTATTAGAATACATATGCAACGTAAAAAGTTTAAATACGTATTTAGACAACACTTCAACTTATTTTATTTCACATGACCAAACAAGCCTTAACAAATTAATACCAATCAGTTTCCATCTTCTTTTCTCCCACAACAACTAAATTAATACCCTATTTAACTATAAGATTTTTTTTTTTCCCATAAAATTTTCCACTTTATTCCAAAATGGGTTTGATCATAAAACTTTCAAATACAATTTAGAGTTGTATTTTAAAAAATAATAATTTTATTTTTATTTTTTTTTAAAAATTTAAAATAGTACTTCAATTTATATTGAAGATTAATCATATCTTTAATTTCAATTTTAAAAAATAATTTTAATTTTCACGAGCAAACCATATTGCTTTACTGGGCATACGCGAAGACGTGGAACCAAGTCAATACAAAAGGCCCACTTACCCTAACATCATTTCATTTTTTCTCCACACACCATCAAATTCCAGAATATTTTTTTTCTCAAAATTAGGGTTTAACATACCGGAAATGTCATCATCATCAACGGCGGCGGCGACCCCAAGTACGGCAGCTACATCAGAGAAGAAGAAGCCTGTTTTCGTCAAAACTGAAAGCTTAAAGCCAGGTACACATGGACATAACTTGACTGTTAAGGTTGTTGAATCGAAAACCGTCAAAGCTACCGGCGGCGGGAGTCGTGGAGGTAGATCATCGGCCTCGTTGAATTCTCGTGGTCCGGTGCGTCTCGCCGAGTGCCTTGTTGGTGATGAGACTGCCACTATTCTCTTTACCGCACGTAATGAACAGGGTATGTATCGGAAATGGATTTTTATCTTACTATAATTTGTTTGGATTTGGACATCTTTTCTAAATTTTGGCTTTTTTTATCACGAATTTTGGTGATTAGGATTGCTTGAGAAAATCTGCAAATGACGGTTATCTCGTTATTGTATAACGAAGAATTGAATAATGTAGAGAGATCTAATAGAAATGAGTGCATTTATATGTAATGAAGGATGATCTGTTTTCATGTTTTATGTTAGTATATATAATTGGAAAAAGCCTCTTTATCTCACCTCTGAGTTAGTGGTATGGACTGCGTACATTTACCCTCCCCAGGCCCTCTTTGTGGTAATATACTGGTTTTATTGTTGTTGTTGAGTTGAGTTTAATCAGGTAATTGGCTGAGGTAGGGGTAAGACTCTGTACACTCTATCCTCCTCTGACCGCACTTGTTGGACTTTACTCAGTGGCGGGCCAAGGATGTGGGGGTTATGAGCGCCTCATTTTCTTTAACATAAGTTGCTAACTATGACATAGTACAAATGCACACATATAGCCGTTGATTACTTTTAGTTTTAAAAAAAATGAAATGCTAAGCAGAAAATGAAATGTTGAGGGGATGTTCGAACACACATGCAGCCACCCAAAGCACCCAGCCATCTTAGTGGTTTCTTAGGTGCTTTTCTATAGCTTATACCAGTTCTTATATATTTCTTATATAGTTATACCTAGTCTGTGTTGTGTTGAACTGTTGCTGGAGCACCACAAAATTGCTCATAGGTACGCCCCTGACTATACAGGGTATGCTGTTGTTGTTGAGTTTAATTGTGTAATTGGAAAATTTAACTTGTATCTTAATCCGTCTTTCTCAATGCAATTACTAGAGCACTCTGAATAATAAGCTCGTTTCTTGTGTGTGTATTTTCATATAGTATCCTGATTATAGTTGAAGAGGATGTTTTGATTTGTGGGTTTGTGAACATTGTGCTTTAGAATTCACCTGTTTGTAGGTCTGTAGACATTGTGCTTTAGAATCGACCTGTTCAGCTCATTTTGATAGGAAACGATGAGGTGGAATGGAAACTCGTACCTGAAAGCATCTTTGTTCCTCCCTACTGCACCACAATTTGATGATCCATTAGTAAATAGGGTGTCGATTTGGTTTTAATGGAGCTTGAACAGTACAATTTAAAACACCACCCCCTGGACGGTTGGACCCCTTCTTAGGAACCGGCAACGGTCCTCTTCCTGCTTTGGTTTCGTGACAAAGAGAGTATTTGCTGTAGGTGAAAGGGTCTTTTCCTCTAGAATCCCTTACTTGTCAATGTATTTGTTATTAATTCCTCTTTTAAGATAGCAAATACTCTGACATTTTCTTTTCCTGGAGAAATACTGGTTTATGCTATTGATTTATTTGGGGTGACTATTTGAATACAATTGATGATGCATTTGTGTATTGGCATTTGAGGTTGCCTGCAAAATCAGATATATTGGCCATTGGAGTTTGTCATGCTTTGAATGGTTTATGTGGTTTTGTCCCTGAACGGGAGTACTTTTTCCCCTGTAAATAGGGATGGTTTAGCTTTAATGTTTTGGATATTCATGTCTTCCTCTCATATGCAGTTGACATGATGAAGCCTGGCGCGACTGTCATTCTGCGAAATGCAAAGATAGACATGTTCAAGGGTTCCATGCGACTTGCAGTAGACAAATGGGGTCGTGTTGAGGTTACTGAACCAGCTGATTTTGATGTTAACCAGGAGAACAACCTTTCTTTAGTCGAGTATGAACTGGTGAACGTGGAAGAGTAGACAGGCTCATGGGAAATGATAGTTTGACGTGACAGTTGAATTCTTGTTCCTAATGTGAATTCTTATTATGCATCTCTTTGGAATTTCATTGGATTTAATGAGCAAAGATGCCCATATTTTTTAGCTCATGATGATCCAATGCCATCAACATCATATGATGGTGTTGCTTTGTTCACTTGGTTGGTTAACTAGTTATATAGCGTGAGGTTTCTACTTTTAGTCATTTCCCATGTTGTAAGAGGTGAAAACCAGTTCCTAAGAATGGAGTATTGATGTCTTTGTATTTCTAACTTTTTGTTACACAACTTATGCTATCTAAACATACAATGTAAAAGAAGCTGACTCTTCTGTATCAACTACTCGTTTTATATCTGTAATTTCTTTTGTAAATTTAATCCATCTCTTAAGGACGTTGGGGGTGGGGGCTTGTCTTGTAATATAGGGGTACTATAGGCAGCTGATCACGTGTCATTAGTGCAAACTGATTGATCAAGAAGAGGTTGGTGCTACCATAAAGCTCATTTTTGAAAAATCCTAAGGAAAGTTACAGAGGGAACACTACTGCCAATAATTTAACGAAAAGATATAAGGAAAAGGACACAACAACAGCAACCACATACCCAATGAAATTCAATAAAGTGAGGCTTGGGAAGGATAGAGTATATCAATGAAATTCAACAAAGTGGGGCTTGGGAAGGATAGAGTATATGAAGATCTTGTATTACTTAGAGGTAAAGTGGTTGTTTCCGGAATTCTCTTTGCCTGGGTGAAGCTAATGAAAGATTGATGTCTATGAATTTTAGAATGAATTGTATGATGTGTAAGAGACATGAATTTATTTAGTCATACCCAACTGGTTCGTGGATGGGGAAGTGCTACTCTCTTGCATAAACGCTTAAAGTTTGGACTGTTTGGGTGTGATTTAGTTTATTTATGACATCTAAAGGATCATTTTGTTTGCGGCCTTAATTTGATATCATCGAGACAGATTTATTTTGACAGTAAGTTTGAGATCTCAAAATTACCTATTTATCACTTTCTCCGTTTGTTTTTATTTTTGTCCACTTTTTTATTTTGAGAAGTCCAACAATACTAATTCAATTTATAAAATCAATAGATAATTTATATATTTTTACTCTTTTACCCTTAATATTAAATACGATTCATTAACTAATGTATTTTTCAAAGCATTAAATTTATTATATTCGAAGGGTAATGAAGTAAAATCACTTCTATCATTTACTGCTTCTTAATTCTCATGCCAATAGAAAAATGGACAAGTAAAAATAAAAGAAGGGAGTATATTTGTTTATGTATGATCGACACATTCTTTTTTGTTTTCCAAAAATCATGTTACACCCACTAATTCTATAATTTTTTTTTATTGCTTGCTTGTTAATTTTTGGTTCCAGAAAAATATATTACTTTCTCCTTTTATTTTTACTTGTTTACTTTTTTATTTTGAAGTGTTTAATAATATTTTTTAGTTTATAAAATCAATGGATAATTTATATATTTCTATCCATTTTACCATTATCATTAAATACAATTCATTATCTAATGCATTTTTCAAAACATTTAAGTTATTATATTCAAAGGGTAATATGGTAAAATGATCCCTATCATTTATTGATTCTTAATCTCTATGACAATAGGAAAGTGAACAAGTAAAAATGAACGGAGAGAATAATTATTAATTAATACTATATTTAATTTGATGTGATATGGTTACATTAAATAAAAACTATAACTTTTATTAATTATACACACACATATATATATATATATATATATATATATATATATATATATATATATATATATATATATATATATATAGATACATATAAATATACATACACATATATGTATAGATACATATAAATATACATACACATATATATATATAGATACATATATACACATATACATATATATATATATATATATATATATATATATATAACTAGTTCAGAGGATGTTTGGCCAAAGAGGCTTCGAGACAAACATCAGTGGAATTACAAAAACTTGAATGTTTCCAAAAAAATTCATGATAGCTCTATTCTTGGCCATTGCATCAACTACCCTGTTATGCTCTCTATAACAGTGCTGGGGTGGTGAACTTTCCACTCTCTTTTTAGTGATCTGCATTCATCAATACTTGAATTATATAGTTGGTTACCATTATGAAACTTCGTAATGACTTTCTTAGAATCAATATTGATTTATTTAGGGAGAAGGTTTTGGATCTCCACCAATTTGAGGCCCTCGGTAAGGGCTACGAATTTCATGAGGTTGTTTATAGCAAGTGAGTGGCTTCTAGTAAATCCTAAAATTCATTCTCCTCTAATGTTTCTGCTTATTTCCCCAATGCCTCCACTGTCTGGGTTACCCAAATATGAGCCATCAGTGTTGAGTTTAAAGGAGCCCCTAGCCGGTGGGGTCTAATGGTAGTTTTGAGGGATGTGGAGGTATTGGATCCATTGATGCTAAGGTATTCAATGGATTATACATAAGCTCTGTTGAACATGGCTTTATCCTTTTTATTGCTGAACATCTTCTTATTCCTGTTTTTCAGATGTTCCAGAAATAAAAGGGGAGAAAGCTACTTTAGGGTCTTCTAGGTGTTTTTCTAGTTGTGGATGAGAAATATATCAGTGTTACGAAGGAAAATATTAGTGGCTCTGCTGGCCAAATTAGTTTAGAAATCAGTGGAGTAAAGATAATCAAAGAGGTTGTACTGGATATCCTCAGAGGGATGATCGCAAGTGGGGCATACAAAGGTGGTATTAGTGCCCCTATGGAACAAGGTTTCCTTAGTGAGGAGACTGTTATGGTGGAGGAGCCAAAGAAACATTTTGATATTTGGAGGGATTTTGGCTTTTCATATCCAGTTGAAATTCTTATTTAAGGAGGGGGGAGGGTGGGACTTTCTCTATTTTTTATAATGAGATCATAAGTACTTTTGTAAGAAAAGGTGTCATTGCCATTAGAATTCCAAAGAAGGGAGTCTGTTGTAGCCTTCCTGTTAGAGAAGGAGTTTTGGATCTCATGGATAATGTTGGGAGGGATAACAAAGGGAATAGAGTTGAAATCCCAACTATCATTATTCTAGATTAGTTTGGTTTGAAGGTTGCTGAGATGAATGGGGCCATGGAGGAGATTGATAAGAAGAGGGTGATTTAGTAACCACCTATCAACCCAAAAATTGATTTTAAGGCCATTGTGCACTGACCATTAGGAAACCTTTTTTCAGAGTTTTCATTCTCTATAAAGGCTTTTCTAAATTTTGGGGGGAGTGGCTCTTGGGCTAACTCAGATTTCGTTTGTATTTCTGATAGAGAACTTTGACTTACATGGAGAAGGGATTGGTTTTGAATCTCCAAGCAAGGCTACACAAGAGGGAGTCATTTTTTATAGAAGCTTTATGGATGTCAAGACTTCCCTCTTGTTTTGATTCGGTACCTCTTGTTTTGATTCAGTAATGGTTTCCCAACTGATCATATACATTTTCTTCCTGGTGTCATTCATGCCCGGAATAACATTTCTTTAGGTTTTGTAAATGGGTTTGTGAACCTTAAAAGAGAGGTGGATAAAACGCGCAACATAATTAGGAATGCTTCTGAGGGATGCTTTTGCAAGGGTTGTCCTACCTTCTATGTTGAGAAACTTGATTTTCCACCTGTATATTTAAAGTTGAGGTTGTCAGTGATGAATTAAAAGTCACTATTGGTGGATTTTTGGTGGAAGATAAGGGAACCCAAATACTTCCCAAATTTTTTCTTAGCAGGGGTCGCGAGAATGGTTGAAAGTTTCACTTGGTCCTTCCTTTTACAATTTCTGGAAAAGCTGACCTTGGATTTTCTAATGTTGATCGTTTATCCATAGCATTGACAAAAACATTTGAGAGTATTCATGATAGTATGGCAAATTGACTTTATCAACTTTAGCAAAGAGGGTGAGGTCATTAACAAAGAAAAGATAAATATTTTTAGGCCTTTTTAATTTGCGGATGGATATGGACTACCATTGAAGGATGTCCACCTCATAGTTGATCTTCTTAGAAAGAAGTTATATGCAGAGGATAAAGATGTAAGGTGAAATAGAATCACCTTGTCTTATACCCGTAGAGGGAGAGAAGTTGTTGGTCCTATTTCTATTCATAAGCGCTGAGATAGAGAAGGTAGAGATGTAAGACATGATGAGGGAAGTGATTTCGGGAGGAAAGTTATAATAGAAAAACACATGTTTTATGAAAGACTATTCAAAACTATCAAAGTTTTTGTCTAGATCAATCTTGAGGGTCATATTGTTTCTTTTGCCTCTTATTTTAGAAAAATGACTAATATATTTTTGTACAATGATGGCATTGTCAACAACTCTTCTTTTGGAGACGAAACAAACTTGACTCTGTCTAATTAAGTTGTCCATAAAAGGCTTGATTCTTTTGACAATGATTATAGTGATAACCTTATGTTAGGTATTGTATAAGCCATTAGGTATAAAGTTTCTAATAGAGGAGGCATTCCTGCATTTAGGAATCAAGTAGAGGTACCTAGTGTTTACCCTCTCATCCTGGTAGAGAATGTGTCAGTACAAAACTTGATTAGGAAAGGGCCAATGATACTCCAAAACCTTTGGTACATCATTGGATATATTTCATCAGGTCCAGATGCCTTTGTAGGATTAAAGGAGAATACAACTCTCTTTATCTCCTCAACATTAGGGATAACCTTAAGACTAATATGATCAGTGTTAATTATGGAGTCACATAATGAGGGGTTTATTTAGTGGTTAGGCGAGAAGTAAGAGAGATGATCAAAAGTGTACAAATTTTTATAGAAAGAGATGATGGTTTCCTAAATTTTATCATTCACATAAATCAAGTTGTCATTATCCTTCTGAAGGGCATTAATCCCATTTTCCTTCTCCTATTAAGGGTGAAGTGGTGGAAAAATCTGGTAGTTAAATCCCCATTCACTAGCCAATTGATTCTAGATTTTAGCCTTCAAAAGTCATTCTCATACCTAATGATATTGCTATACTCAATGCGAAGAATGTTTTCAAGATTGTGGAGAAAAGAGATAGTGGAATAGTTGGGGGATTTCTCAATGCCTGTTAGTTTGGCAAGGAGTTGCTTCTTTATATGGAAGATATTAAAAAAGATTTCTCTATTTCAATCCTTGGTAGAGGTTTAAAATTCTGAGGTGTCATCAGTGATATTATTACAATCCTAGAAGGAGGATCTCACTATATTAGAAAAGTCTTGATGTGAGATCTATATAGTCTCTATTTTGAAAGGCCTAGGAAAGTTCAAGAGAGGCTTGGTGAGGCTAAAAAAAGAGGGGAGTGGTCAGAGTGAGTCCTAGGTAGATGTGTAATAAAAGCCTTAGGATACAGATGAATCCAAGCCTCAATTGCTATATATCTATCTAGTCTCTTAAGAATAAAGTTATGCCTGTTCATATACCTCTTATTAGCTTAGGTGTATTTACTACCCTTGAAACATAGATCAATGAGGTTACAAGTGTTGATACAGTTCCAGAAGTGGGGGACTCTATTTTGGTTCAAACTGTTACCACCAAATTTATCAGTGGCCTTGAGGATCTCATTAAACTCTCTTCCCACTAACCAACTATTGTTACTAGACTCATTCACAGTTTTAGTAAGGGAATAATATGGTTCACTGAGCTCATCAATTCTAAGAGACTTGCTGGAGTAAAGTCCTCTTGAGATATTCTACTAATCATTTGAAAGAGTGTTAGTATCCAAACATTTTGGCCATAGTTCAGGAGACCTTGATTTAGACTTTGCATAACCACCCAAGCAAGATAGGTCAAATTTTGGATGTAGAGAATGAATTTCTCCTCATCCCACTCTAATTGCAGGGGAACAGTCTAGTTTGTCAGACTTATTTTCAATCATAAGGTAGAGAGATGATTTGGGAAAGAGGTGCTATGATGAATGTAACCAAGTTTCAGGCAGGAGCCATTGTGAGAAAATTTTTGGCTAGCAGCAGTTTGAGATTTAAGCTTAAGCTTAGCTTTTAAGGAGAATGTGAGCTTAAAGAACTCTTCTTTGGAAATTTCAGACACATTTAATGCCATGTACTTGAACGTGACAACATCCATTATGAAAAAAAGGTCCAGAGGAAGAGTTTTTTGCTGTCTTTTGGTTAAAAACACCTTTAGACATTTAAGTGCTAGATGTAGGGTGAGTTGTAGTGGATCGAGAAGCATCAACATTCTTTTTGCTCTTATTTCCAAATATATGGTAGAAGGAGTTTCCACGACCTTTTTATTTTTAGTCTTAGAAAGGTCAATCAGGTAGGGCCTAAAAGCTTATTGGGCCACTTAAAAGAATAAGGTGGTTGGCCTAAAATTCTCAAACCAGACTGGGAAGAGTTTCTCATTTTTTAGGGCGAGGGGTTCTTAGGCTCCCTCAAATTGCTGGGCCAGTTATCAGTATTGAGCCTTTTAGAAGAGGAAAAAGAATGAGGCCCAATACCTAGAAGAACCTTAGAAGGTCCTGATTTAGAGATGTCTTTGGCTAGCCCAACTAGTTTGGCCCAATCGGGTTTTCTATCACTACCCTTACTCTAAGTGTTGGTCGGCACTGTTTCTACCGATGAAGTATCGAGGAAATTACCTGATGTTGCATAAAATTTTATTACCTTGATGTTGTATTTTAGATAGGGTGGTGCTTTTCCATATTGATGATTGATATTTTTTTCTTTTTGAATTACACAGTTTGCCATTTCTCATCAGCTTTCTTAGTAGGTATTTTTTCAAGTGTAAAGGTGGGTTCCTCTTTTTTGGCGTGAGGATAATTAATCGATACATGACCTAGTCGACCACAATTCTTGCAGAAAATGCCTTCCCCCTCATAACAAATGGCATGCGAATGATGGCCAATTGTTATGGAGGTTTGTACTGGTGAATCCAGTGGAACTTGGACATAAATCTGCGTATATCTCCCTCTTAGCATTGTGAAAGTATGAGCATCAATCTTCAGAAGTTTGCCTATCTTTCAACTTACCCTTTTGAGGATGCGATTGTCGTAGAGCTCTGTTGGAAGTCGTGGGATTCAGATCCAAATCACTATGGAGGTGATTTTGGATTCGCTACGAACAAAATTTGGTTTTCAATTGTGCACTGAGAGAAAATTTCCTGCAATGAACCACTGACCTTCTTGTAAGGCCTTAACTTGTTCTTTTGGGTTGCTGAATTTAATCGTGTAGAAAATGAACCCCAGGTCTATATGGCATAGAGCTTCAGTTGGTTTCCACATGTCCTCAAGTTTAGTTCTAAGGTATTGGTAATTCTATTTTTTCCCAAAAACCTTATCTATAACTGAGAATATCTGGGGTGCATACAAGCGTTACTTGTCCTCCACCGCGAGATTTATCATGTCATTTTTCAGTTACTCCAAATGACTTTTATCGCGGGAGAGGTCCATGGCGGTATAGTCCAAAGAGTCGGCCTTTTATCTGCGACAATATCTTTATACCATTGGCTAGCGTCCATTTGACATTCATCTGAAGTTGGTTGCTCCGCTAATTCCTGGGGAATGCATTTTACTGCTAGATCTGTAGGAAGGGTCATATTTCGATTGCTAGTGGTTTGGGAGTTAGTGTTAGAGAGAAGGTTGTCTTTCTCTCTCTATCCCATTCTTGATGATTTTTTTCCCTCTCAAATTTCTTTTGTTACTAATTAGTTTCTCTTATTAATGATGTTGAAAAGGTATTATACTTCAATTTGAAACATTTAAATATTATTTAAATTAGTTTGTGTTACTAATTTAGCTACATTGTGACTAAATGCCGCTTATTCTATAACTTTTATTGCTTATTTACTATTTGAGAATATTGTGAGAGTGAATATCACTTACATTTTTTTAAAAATACATACCTGGATTTTACATCTTCACCTGTAATTGTTATTAATGTTTTTTATTTTATTCTTTTTAATTTTTTATTTACAATATTTAAAATTATCATATTTTATTATTTTATTGTTTAAAAATATTTTACTTTTATTCATGCAGTGATATTTTAATTGTAATACTAATCGTTTATTGATTATTTTTCTAGAGAGGTAAATTGCATGGTTATATATTTTAAGAAGTTGTGATTTTTTTATTGTTTGAAAATTAAGATGCTAGAGTTAATTTGCTTCCCATACTAGCTTTTGTATCGTTGCATTATTTCTACTTTTCAAAGGTGTTAGAAGTTTAATTTTCCATGACCTTTTAATCAATTAATGTGTTCTTTTAGTAATATTTTGTTTTATTATATTGTATTACTATATTATAAATTTAAAACTTAAAAATACATGAAGCTTAAGCCCCATGCCTCGAGGCTTTCGGCTCGCCCCTGCCTAAGTAAAATGCAATGTCTTCTACACCATCGCCTTTTAAAACACTGATTTAAAGTATGCAATTATTTAATTTCTATTACAATGATTTGATGTGAATAAATAATGGTGGTATATATATATATATATATATATATATATATATATATATATTATATACCCGTTTTCAGTTTTACCTTCCTATGAAAATGATTGCCAGTTTAGGTACCATATAACCTAGACAAGTCATGTAACAAACTTTTCATTTAGTAAAAGTAGTTTTTTTTTTAAACAGAAAAAAATATTTTGATGCGAATAATATAATATTTCTAGACAGATTAAAGATATAAGGAATTTATTTTTGATTTAACTAAAAGCAATTGATATTACTTGTAATTACATGTACAAAATTCTGTTTTTTTTTTTCACTTTTTGATAATGTTGCACGAGATAAAAGTTTCATATTTATATCCGATGATTGTACTATGAAGGAGTTAAAATTAAATGTTAATCTCCAAATTAGTTACTCTCTTTAACTAATTTTATCCAGCAAACAACCATTAGATATTTATTTATCTTACCGTGTAATCTTTCAGATAAACAAATTTGCATATGCATTATGCTAGTACATCAGTTACCTACAATTTATTGAGATAACATGGAACCTCATTCCTAAGCAAGAATCTTGTCCTCCATAATCGTGTGAAGCATAATGCAATAGACTTTCACTTTTTTCGCCACCATATGTTGAAAAAAAGGTTCGTGTTATACATATTCATGGTAATGACCAAATAGTTGGCACTTTCACAAAGCACTAGCCAAGCCTTCATATGCGAGCAATCTATTCAAGTTAGGGTTAGTGACCCATCACTTAACTTGAGGGGGGCCTAGTCGTCCACGGGGAATAACAAAGACGTGATGAAAGGGGAGATGAGTGTTCCTAGATGGACTGATTTAGCTGATGGAGAGGAGTAGGTTTCACCTCTTCCTTTGAATAGCAAATTAAGTTCAGAAGCTTCCATATTTGTGTCTGAAAGTGCACCGTAATGAAAAATGAGTCAGGGGCATCAGGACTTAGTCCAATTAACACTTATTTTAGTGATTTGAGCGAGAATTTTTGATGAGGAGGAGGAAGAAAATATGTTGGATATGTGATTTGATAAAGTGGCTAGAGATGGAATATCTCACCTCAACAAAAAAAAAGTGGAAGCAATAAAAAGACACATGAGAGGCAACATAGCTGGGATGGTAAAGTGCGTGGAGTATGTTCCAAGGCACCTACCAATGCGACTGACAAAGCTAAATCATACAACAGTGTCAATAGCTTCAACAAAATTCAATAAATCCAAGAATAACTGATGAACTATCAAATGTTGTTGGACCGATTGGAAGATGAAGACAAGAGAAAATACTTTAGGTTACTTTAGACGGGCAATCTTTCTTTTTTAAATTTATGTATTTGTAGAAGGAAGTTTGAGTTTGATAACTCAAATTTCTTCCTGGATTTTATATTTTTGTACAGTTTAAGCATCATCATTTGTAATATTATCATAGGGTATGTTACAAACTCTGTGATGATCATAAGATACCTAGTTCTCTCTAGTTCTTATTTTCTTCATACTTGTTGATTAATAGAGGTTCATTACCTCATTAGGATTGGTAAAGGAAAGCCTAATTCCCCCTGCTTATACTTATCCATGTTGAAGATTTTTATTATTAATAAAAGGCTGATAGACACACTGTGGTATAAATTAGCCCAAAAAAAAGGGAAAAAAAGGCCACACAGAGTAGTTCGTGACATTCATTTTGGTTAGGAGATCGATAGATTTGGTCTAATTTTGACCTCTAATCAAATCTAGTGTAAATCAATGGATATATAATACTACTTATATGATTTTCAAATATTATCTTATCAAAACACGGCACACCAACGTACAAAAGACCTTTTTATGTTTAGGTAGGTTTTAAAGTTAGATCAGGTCTAAATTTTAAAAATTACCTTACACACTTTTTACCCCTTTAGACTCGATCTCACTGAAAAAACACAATCATTTATTCAGTTCTGACCCAAGCTCATTTTATGATTAAGTAGAAGAGAGATTTTTTTTCCCATTTGGATCGGATTTGGAGGGGTAAAAAAATGGGTGACTTAATTTTCTAAATCTAACAATAAAAAAAGACAGTAAAGGCTTGAATGGATGATCTTTTGAAATTAGAAGATCAATTTCAGGATTTTTCTTTAAGTTAGTGAATATAGGCCAGTTATGAAAAAGGGTAAATATACACTATTTTTTTAATGAGGGATATATCCACTCGAAATTATTTTTCCCTTTACTAATTAACTCCTTGTACGTAATCAAATACTTCAAAACTTGCATCACTGATTATTACTATCATTTAGATCAAGAAATTAAAGCTACTATTTCAACCATGACAACATAATAAAAATATTTCCTTAGTCCATTTAACTGAACAAAAATAACTTAAGTCTTTCGATTTTTAAGAATATAAGGAAAATATGATTAGAATTTTAATCCAACATCATTTAGGCTACCTAATGAGTTGGAGTACGTCCACACTACCCAACTCTTTGTTGCCTCTCGGAGAACAAACTTCTACCCACTATCTAGTCCTATCGGACAACCTACAAGGGTAATACTTCAACCTACAAGTATAAAAACAACGGTAATGTTTTTATGTTTGTAGGTTGATGTTTAACCTGGTAGGTTGTAAAGTAGAACTAGAAAGTGGGCTTGCAATCGAACTCCACCAAGTTCTTACTTGATACGACCAGATAGAGCTGATAAAGTTGGCTTTAATGGAAATAAGCTTGTTGTTCGAGTCAATGAAGAGTTGGGTGGTGTGGACTCCAACAAAAAGAGAAAACAGGAGCAAGAAGTTGTGCTCTCAAGGTGTTAGAAAAAGCAACTGAAGGGTGAAAAACTAAAGAACAAAAGAAGAATTTTTAGAATTGATATGGGAGGATTTTACAAGATAATATGTAAAAATCTTATAAATAACTTTATATATACAATGATTTACATTAGATTTTGTCAAAAGTCAGAATTTGATCAAACTTATCAATCTTAACAACTTACCAAAAGCATGGGATTCTTAGTAAGAAATCAACATCACAAAAGGTGAAAGAATTGTTGTTATTAATTAATCTTTTTGACCAGTGAATGCAAATTCAATATAAAATCATGCAAGATGATATGAATAATAACGAAATCCTCAACACCCTCGCGAAGAGGGATCCAAACCCAGTGGAAACATCATTTTTTTTAGCCTTTTTTCTGTTACCTTTTTACCTTATGTTTCCAGTCAACTCATTTTGTTTCTTTCAAAAAATGAATAATTTATATTTTCTTTACGTCTTTGTTGCATCACGACTAATTCCACTTCTACCACCCCTCCCCCGCCCCTCTCCCTTTTTATTGTCCAAATATTACTTTATTTTATTAGAAACTTATACATTTGATATTTGAATTCGCCTCTACTAATGAGTAGATACCAAGCTTTTCACAAGACAAAGCTGTGCAGGTTGGAAAAGAATTTTTTTTTTTTTTCGAATCACTATGCTATGCTTAGTGGGAATATTTTATTAATATTAAAAAATCACATACAAACGACACATAACAAAAGCTAAAGCAAAATCCAAAGAAAAATCAAACAACTCTCCTCAACATTCATGGCAATAGATTCATCCTTTAGGGCAACAATTTGGGTGATTTCAGATAAGTGTTAATGGAGTTGTAACTGGTCCAAATAGTGAGGAACATTTCTCACGTTCAAAAATGGGAGTGAACTTATAATATACACATCGTTTGTTAGACAATGAAGAATATGTACACTACCATTTTAACGAGGAATATTTCCACTCTTCGTATAGTTAAGGGATATATTTTCCTCTTAACTAATTAACTTCTTGTGCTTAACCAAATACATCAAAACCTCAATGATCTTTTATTTCTATTGTTTCGAGGAAATTATAGGTATTATTTGACCACGATGTAATAGAAATATTTTCATATCGTTTTTAACAATAAATAAATAACTTAACTCTTTCATATCATTATCTTTAATTACATAAGATAATCTTATCATAATTTAACACAAACATCATTATTTTGGGCCTGCATAATGAGTTGGAGAACATCCACATTACCCAACTATTCATTGACTCCGACAATACACTTCTACCCTTTAACGCCAACGACACCAACTCTACCTGGTAGTATCAAGGATGAAATTTATCCAAATTCATTTGTTAGCCTATTGTCCAGTCCTCCTGGACATCACGCGAGGATAATATGACATTTCTTTCCTACTAAAATTTCAATACTATCCTCGCATGTTGTCCAGAGGACTAGTGGGTTTGCAAATGAACTTGACCAATGGTATGGTCTTACTTGAATACAACCAGATGGAGTAGATGAGGTTGGCTTTAAAGGAAAGAAGAGAAAAGAGAGCAAGAAGTTGTACTTGAAAATTTCTAGCTTTCACGTTGTGTCACAGAAAGCAACTGAAGGATGAAAAATTAAAGAACAAAAGAAGGGTTTTTATAGTTGGTGTGAGATTCATTTACAAGATAATATTTGGAAATCTTATAAATAACATTCTATATACATTGATTTACATTAGATTTTCTCAAAAGTCAAAATTAGACTAAATTTATCAATCTTAGCAACCTACCAAAAACTAAATATTCTTAATAAAAAAATCAATATAAAAAAGGTAAATGAATTATTATTATTAATTCATTATTTGTCCAGTCAACCCAAATTGCATAAAAAATCCCGCAAGATGATTTGATTAATAAGTATTGAATTTAAAAGATTATCAATTTTTTTTTTCTTTTAAGGAACAAATTATAAGAGAGAAAATGGTCAGAACCACATAAATGACAATCTATTTTAATCTTGTCTGTTTTTGTAACTGAAAGTCAAGTCATTTGAAATTCAAGTAAAAATTGACATTTATTATGACTTTACGAAAGATCCTGTCATGACCCGAACAGACACCCAGGAACATATGAGCATCCCGAACCATGAAGGCTCGGGAGCCCTTCTCTAATTGGAAATCATATACACAATTCATATATTGTAAGGAAATGTGAAAAATAAACGGAAACATGGTCACTTTAATATCTCAACTGAGTAATGCGGACATAAGTTCAATAAAACTCAAACCATCTAATACACGTCTGCGAAATCTCTACTACGAAAACAACAATCTATTTGAAACCAGGATAAGGCCCCCGGTCGGATCATGAACTAAAAACAATGAGAGCAACATAAGTCAACAAGATGCCTTCCGAAGTAAGGGAGGCTCACCAACTCTGAATGTCTGGCAACAATTTACTGTTTAGCAGGGCCGCTAGACTGGGAATCAAAACCTGAAATATAGGGGGTCAATACAAAATGTACTGGTATGTGAAATAACCCAAAACAACATGTTTTTATATATCATAATAAGAGCATTTTATAAAACAATAAACATAATGCATAAGTGAAAACACATGGGCATACTGAAATGAATTTCAACAACTCTTGGAAATAATGACTCACTTTGTATTTTCTCCGAGCTAGATGGTACACCCTATAATTATGATTATCCCATGAGTTATATGAGATCCGTCCTTGACTCGGCAGCCAAGCCCCCTACCCAAATTTTCCTCAATGGTTGGAGTATCGGTATGGGAGACACGTCAATCCACATAGCAGAGTGCCATAATTCTCAATCATAATAATATATCGTGGTAGGGCACAAAACCACAAAGCATGGCTCCTAACCATAGTCCCAAGTTGGGATGACATAAATCAAGGCACACAAGACCACACAGCATGGTGCCAAAATCCCGAGTCGGCAAATCATGATTTCCAACATTGAGTCTTTCAACACGTGCTTTCTTCGGGTAACTATCGAACTCTATAAAGCCCAAATTTTAGTTCCTTAAAACCATTCTTCATACATGAAAAATATTCAACACTTGTTCTATTAAGGGCATACTATCACCGGGTATCCTTATACCCCGACTTGCAAGTCATTCATGTTATACCTCGACTTGTAAGTCAAAACTCTTCTTTATAAACATGATTGAGGATGTTTCAACATGATAAAATAGTAAATCTTATCCCCATGGTGTTTAGAGTAGTCCCACATACCTTAGACTACTTAGTTCAAAGGATAGGATCCAAATCTTGATTTTGTTTCTTCGAAATCTTGAACTTAAACTATGGATTCTTGATATTTGGGAGGGAGGTTAGGGTTTTTTCTCTGATAAATTTGAGTGAATTTGGGCATATTATGCACAAAAGACATTTTAATTCACTGTTTACACGACTTGGGTTTGTAGGGAAAAGATAAGACTGCCCCTCAGAATTAAAAGTTTCAGCAGAAATACAAATTTTGAGGCTCACCGCTGAGCCCTATTGGTGCCACCGCTATAGGCACCGCTGAGCGGTATAATCGCGGTGACCTACTATTTTAGAAAATCCCTACTTTGAGGCTTACCTCTAAGCACTATTGGTTCCACCGCTATAGGCACCGCCGAGCGGTGTAATCGTGGCAACTTACTGCCTCACACAAAAAATACTATAACTTTTCACTCAGGTATCGGATTAAGGCAAAATTAAAATCGTTGAAAAGCTGACTCAATTATCTACAATTTGGTGGGGTCTTGATCTAAAAAATTTCATGTATATCAAAAGTTATACACGTTTAAGGTAGACCCTTGTTGAATCGAATACCAAACTCTAGACTAATCAAAGATTCTTAGCTCAACTTTGCTCTCAGTAAATTCTATGAACATCTTTCACTTCGAGAGAACTTCATAAACTAGGATAAAAATCACAACACATGAATTAAAATATAAATTATGGGATTAGAGTTGGACACATAGGAACGACGGTTCAATTTCTAGCTAAAAAATGTGGGTTGTTACATTATCTCCCCATTGGGATCATTCGTCCCCGAATGATGGGTAGGATCTTGTTGAAGCTCCAAAAGTATGAAGTAAGGAATGTAACCTTGGATTGAACATTTTCTTTTCCTTAAGAGAATATGCAAAGGCATCAAAAGAGTTTCATGATAATCCCCTAGTGAATCGTATATGCACGAAGTGTGAGTTGATAAGGATTGACATAGAGATGACCTTGCACATGATTCATGATTATCACAATGTAAGACATGAGTTTATTTGGTGATAATAGGCCTGATTATATCGGGACAATCATGAAATGAGATTTCATGGAAGATAGGAATTAGACGCATTCTCTATCTTACAAGATACAATGAATAGACCTAAAATTTAGAGACACTACTCAAACATGCCCCAAACAATAAATAACATACTTCATCATTTCCGACTTAAAATTATCCCATAACACATCTAACTACAAGAGTTTGAGTCCCACTATATAGTACTTCCATGTTGAATTATAACCTGAAGTTAAAAGGATGCTAACTTAAACTACGGGATCCTATACTCTACATCACGTTAAGAAATTACCTCACCTCATCACTATAACCCAACAATCTCAAGTCTTAATTCAAGGAGTAATAACCACATGGCTCATTGGTTTGTGTTTTCATCAATCACAACATTCAAGCCTATCATTACTACACCCACTTAATGGCTCTCTCGACTAAGACCATCAAATTTAATCATTCTCACAAAGATTTTTGCCATATATCTCCTTTCTAACTATTTCACATAACGTAAGTTCATCTCCTTCTTTTCCCCTTCACCTATAACCTTATCTAAAGAAATCACATCAAAATTTTCACACTCAAGAACATCTACTCCCCTAACTAAAACATTACTATGCTTCCATAACCACCATCCTACTGTAATACCCCAGAAAATTTTTCGTTGAAATTTTATGCGTAAACGTGTTGGGTTCTACTTTCTAGAATGAATTATAAATTTTTTGTATGGAATGTCTTAGATTATGACCCACCATTTCGTATATTATCGAATAAGCTTTCCAACGATATGTGGATCATCCAAAACGGACACCCGAGCGACGAGTTATGAACATTCCGATCGAACTTGAACAGTAAAACGTGCAGGAAAAAGTACTGCGACCGGGCGTATTTTTGCTCCAACTTTAAAAGAACATAACTCCTTGTACATAATGATCTGGGTGATCTACCATATATCAATGGAAAGATCTGTGAGTCCTCTTTTCGATAAAATTGGTTTCATCCAATTTGTCTATCGGAGAAAAAGTTATGGTCGATCTACTTCAGCCTATCGAAAGTGAATTTTTGGGTCAATTTCAAATGATCATAACTCGTACACAATGATCTGGGTGAGATACTATATATCAACGGAAAGATATGATAGTCCTCTTTCTAATAAAATTGGTTTCATCCGATTTGAATATTGGAGTAAAATGTTATGGTTGATCTACTTCAGACTATCAAAACCGTCCACCAAAGGACAGATTCGAGAATTATTTGATTTTTAGGGGCGTTTTGGTCATTCTCCCTCACCCAAAATCCATCTAAACCCTATATTAAATCATATTAGAAGCATTATATGTTATGTTTCATCAATTTTCCTCAAAAAGAAAACCCTAAGCTCCTACATCCAACTTCAAGAACCTCCAAAGTTCACCATTAATTCTGCAAATTTATTCAAGATTCCAAGTTCCTAGTTCAAGAACTCCAACAACCATCATTCTTTATTCAAGATTCCAAGTTCCTAGTTCAAGAACTCCAAGAACCATCATTCAAAGGCACGATTAACATCTCAAAAATAAGTATCGATTTAAAGTTCATCATTCAAGGTATGTGGGGTTTTTCAAAAAGAACTCTCTTTCGTTCTTGTGCCTAAAAGTAATTTTCTTTACAAAGGCATGATTTTTATTTGATTTTTATGAATTTGAAGCATGAACCCATATCTTATGATGATTATTATGAAATCTTGATGTTTATGATTTTGAAAGATGAATTTACATGTGTGGTGATATAAAGCATGGATCTTGAACGATATTTATCATGATTTTGATATTTGGGTCGTGAATCCCCATTGGAAATTGTGTTTTTTTTTGAGAAAGTGTGTGTTATAACCACCTTGATGTTGAATATTTGAGATATTTTAAATGATTTAACCTTTTGGTCTTAATGGAGTTGTTTTGAACTCGAGTGTGAAAGAAATCCACAACGTGGTTGATTTTGATAGATGAGAAGCATGATGGCTCCCGATGTATATTTATATATTACTGAAATTATTTTGTTGTGGATTGTCTTTGAAATGATCTGAGCTAAGTCCAGGATAAATCTTTAGCACCGAGTGGGAGGTATAAAACGACCTTACTTTCCTTGCACTACGTGCCCCCGTAGGAGTGAGCCTGAGGCTGATTTATATAGTGATCACTAGTTTGTGTGGATTTGATATAGATAGTCCTACTCCGATGGGAAGGATAGGATGGATCTCTCTAACGTGAGATGTACGTTGGACTCCATGTAGCTCACATGGTTTATGTCGGTTATAGGATTTCCCAGTGTGTGTGTGTTTCCTTGTGTCTATGGTGAACAGTGAAGTGATTTGAAAGTGGAATTGTGAAAGTTATTCTTTCAAAAGATTTAAATGATATTTACATTATGAGAATTGATATTCTTGATGAACTGAAAGTGATTGAGAAATTATATAATGACTCACATGTGTTATTATACTTATTTCATCCTCTCATGATTATGATGATTTTCTTTGGGCTATGTGAGTCTTTCATACATCCTGCATATTTCTTATAAATATTTATGATGATGATATTTATACAACTGCATACACCCCTATATACTCAATTTCTTTCCATGGTAATGACCCACATCTTCGGACGTGGGCTGCATTTTCTCAGAATGTAGGTTTAGGTGCTCAGTTCCAGGTTCGACAGTGATTCTTCGGGCACGCTGTTCTATATCCTCTGTTGTGGTGAGTCCTTATGTTCCGAGGACGTGATATCTGATGTTGGTTTCACAAAATTGTTTACATTTGATAACTGAGTATGAGTCAGTTGGGGCATGTCTCAATGGCTCGCTGGTTTTATTGATTTTCTTAGAGGCTTGTCAGACTAGTATAGATGTTGGGAGTTGTCTAGTAAGTCGTATTTTGTTATCTTTCTAAAATTTTTTTATTCTTGGATGATGATTATTCTGTTGATATTTGAGGGTTATTTATGGAAACCTCGTTGATTTGTGTTGAACTGAATGAAAATGGCTTAAAGGGTTAGCTTGGGGCTACTCGTAGCCTCAAGCACCGTGTGACGCTCCGGGACCCATTTTCAGGGCGTTATAAACTTGGTATCAGAGCCTAAGGTTTTATGGTGTCCTAGGGAGTCTGTCAAGCCACGTTAAGTAGAGTCTTGATCATCGGTGTGTAGTGCGCCACATCTTTGAGCAAGAGGCTACAAGAGTGTTAGGAAAAAATGTGATTCTTTCTTTCAGAAGTCTATTATGCTTAAAGTGTCTCTCTCTGCTATTGATTCGTGCTCTCCTCTTTCAGAAATATTTTCACTAATCATAAGAGTCTGCAGTATGTGTTTACCCAGAGAGAATTGAATCTTAGGCAAAGACGATGGTTAGAATTGTTAAAGGACTATGATATGAGTATGCTGTACTATCTGGTCAAGGCCAATATTGTGGCGGATGCCCTAAATAGAGTGTCCATGGGTAGTGTTTTGCATGTGGTAGAAGGTAAGAAAGAGTTGGCTCGTGAAGTACATCGTTTGGCTAGATTGGGGGTTAGGTTGTTTGACTCTGTTGAAGGTAGTATAGGGGTTCAGAGCAGTTCCGAATCCTCCTTGGTTTTGGAAGTGAAGGAAAAGTAATACTTAGATGCTAGTTTAGTCAGACTGAAGGAGTCAGTCAAGGACCAAAAAGTAGAGGTTTTCTCCCAAGGGGGAGATGGTGTATTGAGATTGCAGGGTAGATTGTGTGTCCCAAATGTTGATGATCTGAGATAGAGGATTATGGCTGAAGTGCACGGGGCGCGATATTCTATTCATCCTGGTGCCACCAAGATGTACTGAGACTTGCGGGAAATCTATTGGTGGAGTGGCATGAAGAAAGATATAGCAGCATTTGTAGCTAAGTGTGCAACATGCCAACAGGTTAAGGTTGAACACCAAAGACTTGGTGGTATGATGCAAGAGTTTAGTATTCCCAGTTGGAAGTGGGAAAAGATAAATATGGACTTCATGATTGGTTTACCTCCTTCCCGAAGCCATCATGATTCCATTTGGGTTGTGGTTGATAGATTGACTAATTCTGCTCATTTCTTGCCTATTCATACTTCATATACTACTGAGGATTATGCTAGATTGTATATTCGAGAGCTAGTCAGACTACATGGAGTTCCCTTGTCTATCATTTTGGATAGGGGTACTTAGTTCACTTCACAATTTTGGAAAGCTTTTCAGAAGGGTCTTGGCACCCAAGTGATTTTGAGTTCTTTTTTTCATCCGTAGAACGATGGTTAGGCTGAGCGGACCATCTATACCTTAGAGGATAGGTTGAGAGCTTGTGCACTTGACTTTAAGGGAAGTTGGGATGATCACTTACTATTGATAGAGTTTGCTCACAATAACAGTTTCCACTCTAGTATTGGCATAGCTTCGTTTGAAGCCTTATATGGGAGGAAGTGTAGATCACCCATAGGTTGGTTTGAGGTAGGCGAAGCATCTGTGAGTGGTCCTGATTCGGTATTTGAGGCTATGGAAAAAGTTAAGTTGATTAGGGAAAGGTTGAAAACTACGCAGAGTCATCAGAAATCATATGCAGATATTAGATGGAGAGACCTTGAGTTTGAAGTTGGTGACCTAGTGTACCTGAAAATTTCACCCATGAGGGGGTGAAGAGATTCGGAAAGAAGGGGAAGTTTAGTCCCCATTATGTTGGTCCTTACAAAGTTCTTAGCCGTGTTGGTAAGATAGCTTATGAGGTCGAGTTGCCTTCCGAGTTGTCCTCTGTTCATCCAATATTCCATGTCTCCATGCTTAGAAAGCATATTAGCGATACTGTGGTAGTGGATTCCTCTGTGAATGCTGACATTCAAGAAAATCTTTCTTTTGATGAGATTCCTATTGAGATTCTTGATTTCAGTGTCTGAAGAATAAGGAACAAAAAAGTTCCCTTGGTCAAGGTGTTGTGACGAAACCAATCTGTTGAGGGTGCAACTTGGGAAGCTTAGGCGGATATGCGATCCAAGTACCCGCACCTATTTTCTGCAAACTCCGATCAAGTTGAAGGTACCTTTCTTTCCTAAATCATGCACTTTTGATAAAAGTTGCAGCAGTTCAACTGTCATTTATTATGTGTTCATATGTAGTTTCTTGAATTTATGCATTATATGTTGCATTCGGAGTGAGAAACGATGTGGTGATGAGTCTAACGAATGGTTTCAGCTGTATGCTCTATTCCCTATCTAATCTTGGAATGTCTAGAGTCATTCGAGGACAAATGTTTCCAAAGGGGGGATGATGTAATACCCCGAGAAATTTTTCATTGAAATTTTGTGCGTAAATGTGTTGGGTTCTACCTTCTAAAATGAATTACAAATTTTCCATGCATAATGTCTTAGATTATGACCCACCATTGCGTAGAGTATCAAATAAGATTTCCAACGATATGTGTATCATCTAAAACGGACACCCGAGCAACGAGTTATGAACATTTCGACCGAACCGTGAATAGTAGTGAACAGTAAAATGTGCAGGAAAAAGTACTGAGGCTTGACGTATTTTTGCTCTAACTTTAAACGATCATAAATCCTTGTACATAATGATCTGGGTAATCTATTATATATCAACGGAAAGCTCTGCGAGTCCTCTTTCTGATGAAATTGGTTTCATCCAATTTGTCTATCAGAGCAAAAAGTTATGGTCGATCTACTTCATTCTATCAAAAGTGAATTTTTAGGTCAATTTCAAACGATTATAACTCCCCGTACACAATGATGTGGGTGAGATACTATATATCAACGAAAATATATGAGAGTACTCTATCTAATGAAATTGGTTTCATCAAATTTGAATATCGGAGTAAAACGTTATGGTTGATCTACTTTAGACTATCAAAACAGTCCATCAAAGGACAGATTCGAGAATTATTTGAGTTTTAGGGGCGTTTTGGTCATTCTCCCTCACCCAAAATCCGTCCAAACCCTATATTAAAGCCTATTAGAAGTATTATATATTATATTTCATCTAATTCCCTCAAAAAGAAAACCCTAAGCTCCGATATCCAACTTCAAGAACCTCCAAAGTTCACCATTAATTCTGAAAATTTATTCAAGATTCCAAGTTCCTAGTTCAAGAACTCCAAGAACCATCATTCAAAGGCACGATTAACATCTCAAAAATAAGTATCGATTTAAAGTTCATCATTCAAGGTATGTGGGGTTTTTCAAAAAGAACTCTCTTTAGTTCTTGTGCCTAAAAGTAATTTTCTTTACAAAGGCATGATTTTTATTTGATTTTTATGAATTTGAAGCATGATCCCATATCTTATGATGATTATTATGAAACTTGATGTTTATGATTTTGAAAGATGAATTTACATGTGTGGTGATATAAAGCATGGATCTTGAACAATATTTATCATGATTTTGATATTTGGGTCGTGAATCCCCATTGAAAATTGTGTTTTTTTGAGAAAGTGTGTGTTATAAGCACCATGATGTTGAATATTTGAGATATTTTGAATGATTTGACCTCTTGGTCTTAATAGAGTTGTTTTGAATTCAAGTGTGAAAGAAATCCACAACGTGGTTGATTTTGATAGTTGGGAAGCATGATGGCTCCCGATGTATACTTATATATTAATGAAATTATTTTGTTGTGGATTGTCTCTGAAATGATCTGAGCTAAGTCCAGGAGAAATCTTTAGCACCGAGTGGGAGGTATAAAACGACCTTACTTTCCTAGAACTATGTGCCCTCGTAGGAGTGAGCCTGAGGCTGATTTATATAGTGATCACTAGTTTATATGGATTTGATATCGATAGTCCTACTCTGATGGAGAGGATCGAAAGGCTCTCCCCAACATGGATTGTACGTTGGACTCCATGTTGCTCACATGGTTTATGTCGGTTATAGGATTTCCCAGTGTGTGTGTGTTTCCTTGTGTCTATGGTGAATGGTGAAGTGATTTGAAAGTGGAATTATGAAAGTTATTCTTTTGAAAGATTTAAATGATATTTACATTATGAGAATTGATATTCTTGATGAACTGAAAGTGATTGAGAAATTATATGATGACTCACATGTGTTATTGTACTTATTTCATCCTCTCATGATTATGATGATTTTCTTCGGGCTATGTGAGTCTTTCATACATCCTGCATATTTCTTATAAATATTTATGATGATGATGTTTATACAACTGCATACACCCCCATATACTCGGTTTCTTTCCATGGTACTGACCCGCATCTTCGGATGTGGGTTGCATTTTCTCAGAATGTAGGTTTAGGTGCTCAGTTCCAGGTTCGACAGTGATTCTTCGGGCACGCTGTTCTACATCTTCTGTTGTGGTGAGTCCTCATGTTCTGCGGACGTGATGTCTGATGTTGGTTTCATGGAATTGTTTACATTTGATAACTGAGTATGAGTCAGTTGGGGCATGTCTCAATGGCTCGCTAGTTTTATTGATTTTCTTAGAGGCTTGTCAGACTAGTATAGATGTTGGGAGTTGGCTAGTAAGTCGTATTTTGTTATCTTTCTAAAATTCTTTTATTCTTGGATGATGATTTTTCTGTTGATATTTGAGGGTTATTTATGGAAACCTCGTTGATTTGTGTTGAACTGAATGAAATGGCTCAAAGGGTTAGCTTGGGGCTACTCATAGCCTCAAGCACCGTGTGACGCTCCGGGATCCGTTTTCAGGGCGTTACACTTCTAACATACGGAGGGTCATTGAGAGATCGGAGCATAAGCATCATGAATGGGAGAAAATTCAGGAACTACCTTAATTCATCATCTTCCCCTTAGGTCAAAGTCACAATCCTAGACTTGCGAACAGATTCCCTCATCAAATAAATAACCACAACTCTCAACAAAATAAGGTATCACTATACAAATAAATAACCAAATGTTACTTAAATTGTACTTCAAACCCAAACTTTTAATCTATGGAGAAATATCTATTTACCTATTCACTTTGATGATTCACTAATTCCTGTCTTTACTTTAAAAGAAACGGGCTTCCACTACACCATTTCCCCCCCTTCCTCCTCTTTTCTGTTCTTTATTAGTTTTCTTGCTTCCTCTTTTCTACGTCTCTTCTCTTATTTTCTTCTTTTATTACTTTGTTTATTTTCTTTCTTGCTATTCCCTATTTTTTGTTTTTCTCCTTTTGTGGTTTTGTTTGTTTTCCTTCTTTCAATTTCTAAATCATTGTCTCTTTATATGTATAATTTTGTACTTTATTTTTTTATTTAGGGATTGTAGAAATTGGGGTTTCAAGAACGAGTGGTGAACTACGCGTTAAAGTCTCCGAGGGAAGTTGATTGGAAGGATGGAGCTTTAGAAGTTTTCTATTAAGAGGTAAGAATGAACTTTCATATTCTTAAAAGAATTATATATTTTTTTACTGCTTACTTCAAATTTTCCATGCATGCAACATACAACAACAATAACAACAACAAACCCAGTTTATTTCATGGTTGTTTTTTTTTACTTTTCTTAGATTGATTTTTGTATAAATTGCATGTCGAAGCCCAAGTGTAACACCCCAAATCTGGTACCCGGAACTCTACACGGTGCTTATGACCCTAAGGGACGACAAGCTAACCTATGATTGATATCTTACCTGTAAACTACATAATATACTTGTAGAATGCGGAAAACATGAATAATAGTCCATAAGGTTCAACAAAATAGAATATATGATAAATACTAACGTCCATATAGGGTAACAAATACCCAAAACAACTGAAAGTTCAATCTAAAATCTGAACTAAATCTGAAATCCTCTAAATACTGTTTGAAATAAGGAGTTGAAGGAACATGTCTCCAACTTACTCCATCTAGCAAAACTAAACTGAAATAATGAATGAAATAAAATAATATTGTCCTCGAATGGATGAGGACTCACTGCAACACTGCGACTGGAATGCTATTGATGATCTGGAACTCGTGTCCTTGAACCTATGGTGTAACATAAAAAAAAGCACCATAGCGCAAATGCATCAGTACGACTGGGAGGACTGAGTATACAAGTGAGGTAGGCTAAATTCAAAAGAGTTTACATGCATGAACAATGCTAACTGACTGACTGATATGAACATAAGAGTACAAATATGCATACATAGTAACTAAAATCATGAATACATGATATTAGTATATGTACGCTAATACATGGTTTACTGTTATTTAACATGACTAATACTAAAATTTTGATAACATGGATGGCTGTGTCTGACAGTCCTTAATCTGATGGAACTACCTGAGATTTGTACTGTAACTGAAGTGACTGTAACTGATAGTTCTGGTATACAAAAATCTGAAAAACTATCTGAGTTCTTTTACTAAGACTGGGACTGAAACTGTGGGAGTTAGTTGCTTAACCGACATGCCTCAATAATGTATATAGCTAGGTTGGGGTTCAATCTCTCCCCCGACTGGAAGGGTGTCAATACTGCACCATTGGTAAGGACAACTATGAGTGACTCTTAGCTGGCAGGTACTCGAATGAGAATGGTGGGAACCCTAAACTAACAGGTTAAGCCACTTCATCAACCCTAATCTGGAAGGTTAAGATGTCTCAACCTACGCTGGTTACGTAGTTCTGGAACAAAAGGATGACTACTAAGAATCACACCCTAAACTGGTAGGTGAGTTCCCATCCTTGGGTTCACTCGGTGTTAACTTCTACTCCCATCCGAAGAGGCTGAACATGATTTAACTAGCTGTACATAGACCGAGTAACTAAATTCTGTTGACTGATGGAATAGTACTACTATCTGAGAATTTATTGAGATCAGGAGATTTCTTGAGTCATATGACTGACTGAGTTCTATAGATCTTGGCTTGATTGAGATTATCGTGAAAACATGACATGGCTCTAGGCACACAACTATACTTTTTGGGTACTAGTACCCTCAAGACTCGATGGAAGGAAACTGACACACATAACTGACTTGATCGTAAATTGAAGTCCACAATTCACTATATCATAAGTAGGGGATTTCACACTAAGCATAGTTCTAAATATCTTATGTATGGAAGGGAAATTCATACAACATATGTATACTTTCATAGCTCAATATCATTCTCAATCTACATCACAACAACGATGCATATTAATCACGTGGAATTCATGTGAAATCATAAAGCATAGATCATGGACATGCCATTTAAGAACTATTAAATCATGGGACACGAATCTTATCACCCTAAGCATTTTATCAAACACTTTGCATGCATTCTTTTAGCTTAGGTGTGTTTCACGAATTTTCCCATTTTAAACCACATAAGTTCATGGATTTCAACTAACGAACACATATAGTTCATGAAAGCACCTTTATATATCATCTTGAAACTTAAACAATAATTATCAACATGTACATGGTTATATCATAACAAGACAATCATAATATAATATTTAAAACATGGTTCTTGAGCTCTATGAACGAAATGGATCCATAGATGAACACTACACATACCTTAGATGGAAGATCTTGATGATTGATGGAGAAATTTGCTTGAACTTAAATCCCCAATTGAAAATCCTAATTTGTTCTTGAGAGGATTTTGAGAGAAAGAGTATGTTTTGGTGAAATAAGGGCTTAATTCTATATTTATGGAATATATATAGGGGTGGAAAGATGACCCAAATACCCCTCTAGATGCGTCATTTAATTTCTGTGAAAATTTCCCGATTTGGGTCCCCGGTGCAACACGGAGAGATCACGTTGTGCCCCGTTTGTGACCTAGAAATTCACCGCAATGTGGTGGAGTCGCGGAGAGACACTAGAAATTGACAAACATCATTTTGGCTTACGGCGCGACGCACAACTGTCTGAAATGACACTGCTGAAACTTTAAATCGCCATAACTTCTTCACCGAGTGTTCGTTTTAGGTGAATTTGGTATTGATGGAAAGATTATACAATTCTATGCAATTTTGAGGGTATAAATCTGCAAAAATACCACCTATAAACCAAGTTATGCTCATTCAAAGATAACCTATGTGAATTCATACACGAAAACTTGGTGGATTCAAAAGTTCTTAGCTTGGCTTACTCTAAGTGACTCTTATGAACATGCTTAACTCATCATAAGATCTATTATCACTAGGATACTCATCCTAATTCATGTAATCTAATATGAATCATAGGATAGGAGGTTTCATGTGTAGGAACAACGGTTCATTTTCTAGATTAGAAATATACAGGGTATTACAATATCTCCCCTTTGGAAACATTTGTCCTCGATTGAGACTGACTATTATAGGGATAGACGATAAACTTTCGTGCAAGATATACACTACTGGAACATGATCTCATGACGGACATGGCTAATATGAGTAATATATCATGCTGGATATGTATATCTGATGTATGAGTAACTGATTAATGAATGCATAAATGAAATTTCTGATAACTGAGTTCTCCCAATGAGAATGCATATTTGATGCATGATTATACATTAAAATGATTCATGAATGCATGAATTAATATTCAATAGTACTTGATACTAGATTTGTGATGAAACGTGAGCATGAACTGAATACCAAGTTGTATAGAATTCTGAATGGGAAACTGAATAAGCTTAAGGAGAACTGTTACCTTGAGCTATATCTGGATTGGCAGAGAAGAGGTGAGGATACTTGGTATGCATGTCTTATTTTTCTTCCCAATTAGATCCCTCAACAGACTGATTTCACCAAAGAACTTTGACTAGAGGGACTTCTTTGTTCCTCAGTCTACAAGTCTGATAGTCTAGAATTTTGACCAGAATTTCCTCATAGAAGAGACTGTTCTGACTGTCAATGCTCTGAATAGGGACTACGACTGATGGATCACCTATACACTTCTTGAGCAAAGAGACATGAAAGACTAGATTAACTGAGGCTAGATCTAAAGGAAATTCGAGCTCATAAGCTACCTTGCCTAAATGAATGAGAATCTTGAAGGGACCAACATATCGAGGACTGAGCTTTACCTTATTCCTGAACCGCTTTACTCCCTTCATGAGCGAGATATTTAGATAGACATAGTCATCAACCTCGAACTCAAGATCCTTTCTACGAATGTCAGCATTCGACTTCTTTCTGCTCTAAGCAGCCCGAAGTCTTTCTCTGATAAACTTGACTTTCTCTAAGGCTTCGAATACTAAGTCAGGCCCTATGACTGAGGATTCTCTAACTTCGAACCACCCAATTGGAGATCTTTACCTGCTACCGTAGGGAGCTTTAAATGGAGTCATTTTAATACTAGAATAATAGCTATTATTGCATGCAAACTCAATCAAAGGCAAGTGGTCATCCCAACTTCCCTTGAAATTAATTGCACACACCCTTAGCATATCTTCAAGAGTCTGAATGGTCCTTTCTTCTTGACCATTTGTCTGAGGATGAAAGCCTGTACTGAGATGAAATTGGGTACCAATACCCTTTTGGAATGCTTTCCAGAAATGAGAGGTGAACTGGGTACCTCTCTGAGATGATAGATAATTGAACACCGTGTAATCTGACCAACTCCCTGATATATAGTTTGTCAGAATCCTCGGCTGAATAAGAGGCATGGACTGGAAAGAAATGGGCTAACTTGGTCATTCTATCTACAATGAACCAAACTGAATCATGCTAATGATGAGTTCGAGAAAAACCCGTCTCGAAGTCGATGTTCACTTCTTCCCACTTCTAAGTAGGAATGGTGAACTCCTGCATGGAACAACTAGGTTTCTGATGCTCTATATTAACCTGCTAACATGTAGGGCACTTAGCCATAAATTCTGCAATATCTTTCTTCATCTCACTCCACCAATAGATCTCCCGTAGGTCACGGTACATCTTAGTGGCCCCTAGATGAATAGAGTATCGCGCACCGTGCTCTTTTGCAAGAATTCACTGCTTTAAATCATCTACACCTGGAATACAGAGATGACCCTGACAACGAATGACACCATCTCCAACTTGGGAGAAAACCTCTACTTTTTGATTCTAAAATGACTCTTTTAGCTTGACAAGTCTAGGATCCTTATCTTGATTTTGTTTCACCTCGAAAAATAGAGATGATTCTGAACTACTCTGAACACATACACCGCCCTCTGAAGAGTCGACTAAGAGAACGCCTAGTCTGGCAAACTGGTGGACTTCCTAGACTAACTTCTTCTTACTATCATCAACATGAGAAATATTACCCATGGAAAGTCTACTGAGAGTGTCGACCACTATGTTGGCCTAGCCCAGATGATAGAGGACACTCATGTCATAATCTCTTAAGAGTTCTAACCACCTTCTCTAACGAAGATTGAGATCTTTTTGGGAAAATACATACCAAATGGTCTTATGATCTGTGAAGACGTCTACATGAACACCGTATAAATAATGCCTGCAAATCTTCAAGTCAAATGCTACAGTTGCTAACTCAAGATCATGAGTAGGATAATTCCTCTAATAGGTGATGATAGGCGAATTTACACGCCTATAGTGCTATATTTTACCCATATTTTAGCTACGTTTTGAGAACAAATTATATAATTCATGCACTTTTAGTCCTTTTTCCTGTAATTGAGCTAACAAACGTGATTAGCAAGTTTTCAGGTATAAATGATGCAGAATTCAGCATTTTATGGATAACTTGACGCCAAAGAAAGCTTCACAAAAGAAGGAAGGGAAAGCTTACACGCCAAGGACCAAAAGTGGCGCATGGAAAATCTATCCCGGGCAAAAACAACAATTCTGAAGACTTTGGGGACTAGCAGTAATTTATTAGGATTAGGATAATGATACTTTAACCTAGTAGGATTGGGTTAAGTATTTTATTAGCTTAGTAGGAATAGGATATGGGTATTATAAATACCCTATTTTGCTAGAGATTTTAATAATTCTCATCTTACCTTACAAATCATTCACTACTACTTTTTATTCTTCCATTAATTCTACTTTTTATTCTTCTTCTATTTATCTAATCAATTCTTATTTTTCCACAACAAGAGAAACGTTACTTTGCTAGGAATTCACGCCTAACGCCTACCACACTATTACTACACGAAATCTTTATTGTGGTATAATAACAATGTCTATTGTGATTTCCTTCGCACTCAAGGGTAACTAAACTTCTCTGTTGGGGTTATGGAAGCCATATGAGATACTATCTATTGCTATGAGTTTGTGAGTTCGCGACACGTATGCTGCTTATATCATTATTCTCTTCATCTTAATCTAAATTCTTTGTGGTTGCAAACGCATAGAATACGCCAGTATAGCATTAACTTGTTCGAAAGAAAAGTTATATGTCTGGAAAAGAGATAATGTCAAGGTAATAGGGTCCCATCCCCTATTAAAAAGTTAGTGCCGAAACTGGATTAACCTCTTGGAGAATTTGTACTGTTAGACACGCTTTAAGCTCGAAAGAGTTAAAGTGAAATAGTCCTTGTTGAGGTCGAAAGACGCTTGGATTTACCATCGAATACAATTCTCTATAAGAACATGCATGTCTGAATTCTGCACACTCATAGCCAATAGAGACGTACAACTCATAAGGTGGACATAACCCCAACTCCTCAATTTTCATTGTTTTACAACCTACTAAACATTCTTTCTTTTTACTTTACTATTTACAGTTTTTACTTTAATAATTTGGTTACACTTTACAATCCCCCCTTTTATGAGACTTGCACTAAAAGTCTAGTAATCTTTGCTTACTTCTTGACCAAGCTATTCCCTGAGGGATCGATACCCAACCCAGTTGGGTTCTATATTTGACTACGACCGCTTTACACTCCTACGAGAGCTGTAGATTGAGCGTTATCAAAAATTGGCGCCGTTGCTGGGAAATACGAGTGTCAATTAAGTTTGTGATAATTACTAGACCCTTTGGTCAAAGATTCTCGTACTTTTACTTTTAGTTTTTTTTCTGCAGGTTTTTATTCAGTGTATGCCCCATACTCGAAGTTCTGGTCAACCGTTATTACCTATCCTGAACCACAACGTATTGGCAGAATGGAGGCACAACACGAAATTGAAAGGATGGCTGCTCAACAGGAACAGGCGAGATTAGCTGCTCTTGCCGCCACTCAAGTACATCAACAAAACATTGATAACCCTGGCCGAGCAATAAATCCTGACGACGAGGACCTAGGTGATGACGAGTTGCTAAACCCTAGGCATGTTGCTGAGATCGCAACACCTACCAACAGAAGAGATCGTCAATCTAGGTTTAGGCCTGAACGCCGAGCTATGCAACCAGCTTTCGACAATGATGATAATGATCTTGATGGAGCCGGAGCCATAGGAGCCATAATTCCTCCAACATTAGCTCCCGGAGCCAAGTTCAACATCACGAGCACCATGATTCAGTTATTGTAACTCAAGGGATTATTTGGTGGACTAGCAGGCGATGATCCGAATATGCATCTCATCAACATTATTTCTACATGCAAGTCGTTTGATAATCCTGGTGTTGGTCAGAATGCAATTCGATTAAGTCTATTTCCATTGTCTCTGTCTGGGGAGGCAACTCTATAGTTGAATGGGCTGACTCCTGATTCTATTACAAATTGGAGGCAATTGAGAGACGCTTTCCTAGAAAGATTCTTTCCGCCATCCAAAAGAGCATAATTGAGAGATGAAATCAGCAACTTCCGTCAGCTTCCAACTGAAGCCCTTCATGAAACATGGGAGAGGTTCAAGACAAAGCTAACGAGGTGCCCAAACCATCACATGACTAATGTTCATCTTATGGAAATATTATACAGAGCCTTGAATTCAATAACTAAACCAGTGGTGGATAATGCGGCTGGAGGATCTTTTATGGACCTCACCTTTGGTCAAGCAAGTAATATGCTAGATCGTATGACGAAGCAAAGTAGAGCTTGGCATACCAGGGATTCTGAGGTAGCAAGCCCCACTTTATCTATTGGCATGACTGCAGACCAAAGGAGAAGAGAAGAAGAACGTGATCAAGATATGGCGCACATGAAAACACAAGTGGATCTTCTTACAAAGCATTTATTATCAGGGAAGACCGAAAAAGTGAAAGCTATTGCGTCAAAAGGAAGAGACAAATCTGATTCGGAAGAAGAGGCCAACCACTTGAACAATCAGGGGGTTTCCGAGGTAATACCCAAGGAAACCAAGGTCGGAACTACTATGATAAATCTGGAAACAAGGACCAAGGTAGTTGGAAAAACAAGAATGAAAAGGGTGGTTTGTACGTTCCCCCTGGAAGACGTGACGCCACCACATCTAGTTTTGGAAATATGGAAGAGATGATGGCTAAACTATTGAAAGGAGTGGAAGCAACGAGCGCTGGAGTAACGGAGGTAATAAATGATTTGTCCTCCATGAAACAATTAGTTGATTCCCATTCCACTTCAATCAAGCAGATAGAGCAGCAATTGAGCTAACTTTCAGCAGCACTCAATCAAAGAAAGGCTGGCACTTTACCTAGCGACACTGTGCAAAACCCAAGGAATGATGGGTCATGCATGGCCATTACTACCCGAAGTGATAAGGTGCTGGAAACTTCAGCAAAACGTAAGCAAGTGGTTGACGAAGTAGTGGACATTGATGATAAGGCGAAAGGGAAAGATGCCGCAACAGCTGAACCTGACGTCCATAACGTCACCCCTCACGATTTGCAACTTGAAAAAGCTGAAAAACGAAAGCAAGAGGAGAACAAAGCCATAGAGAGAACAATTCCATACCCACCACTACCTTTTCCCCAAAGATTAAAGAAGGTGGCAGATGATACAAAGTTCAGCAAATTCATGACTATGTTAAAGCAGTTAACCATTAATGTTCCATTGGTGGAGGCAGTTGAAAAAATGCCTGGGTATGCAAAATTTATGAAGGATCTTTTGACAAAGAAGCGGGCAGCAAGTTATGAGTTGAAAGATGATGTTCATCACTGCAGCGCAATCGCTACCCGATCAATAGTTCAGAAGAAGGCTGACCCCGGTGCTTTAACTATTCCCTGCACCATTGGATCTTTGAATTTTGCCAAGGCATTATGTAATTTAGGAGCCAGCATAAATTTGATGCCACTATCTATCTATAAAAAGTTGGGGTTGGGTGATCCTACTCCAACTAATATGAGGCTCGTAATGGCGGATAGGTCGGTAAAACGACCTGTTGGTATTCTATGTGATGTATTGGTAAAGGTTTCTTCATTAATCTTTCCGGCAGACTTTGTTATTTTGGATTGTGAGGCAGATTCAGAAGTTCCCATAATCTTGGGATGCCCTTTCCTTGCTAGAAGTGTGCTCATTGATTTGAGAGCTAATGAGCTTTCATTCCGAATAAATGACGAAGTAGTTAACTTTGATGTGTGCAAAGTAATGAAGCAACCCAAAGAGCTAAACGTATTCTCGGTGGCTGATGTTTACTTTGATGATGAGGAAGAATCACTTGAAGAAGAGCAAATTATTGATGACCCATTGGCGATTGTGCTCATGAATGGAGAAAGTAAGGATGCTGAAAATTGCGAAGAAGCTATTTGTGCTCTATCAGGATTAGGGACATATCGCCATGCTCCCAAGAAGCTGGACCTTGATCTCAAAAATCGACCCACACCACCAGCTAAGCCATCTATTGAAGACCCACCCACGTTAGAATTGAAGGAGCTGCCTAGTCATTTAAAGTATGCATTCTTAGGAAGTGGAAACACACTTCAGTCATTGTGGCAACAGATTTGGGTGAGCAACAAGTTGCAGCTCTCATTGCTATTCTACGCAAGTATATTAGAGCCATTGGATGGACCATTGCGGATATTATTGGTATTCCACCTGGAATTTGTACACACAAGATTCAGCTTGAAGAAAAATGCACACCCACCATTGAGCATCAAAGGCGTCTAAACCCACCTATGCAAGAAGTGGTGAATAAAGAAATCATCAAGTGGTTAGACGCAGGAGTTGTGTATCCAATTTCTGACAGTACATGGGTAAGACCGGTACAATGTGTTCCCAAGAAAGGAGGCATGACGGTGGTTGTGAATGAAAAGAATGAGATTATTCCACTTAGACCCATCACCGGATGGAGAGTATGCATGGACTACCGAAAGCTGAATTCTTGGACAATCAAGGATCACTTTCCAATGCCATTTATGGACCAAATGCTTGATCGATTAGCGGGGAAAGGATGGTTTTGTTTCTTAGATGGTTATTCTGGCTATAATCAAATTTGCATTGCCCCCGAAGACCAAGAGAAGACAACATTCACATGTCCATATGGCACGTTTGCCTTCAAACGTATGCCATTCGGGCTATGTAACGCACCAGCCACCTTTCAGCATTGTATGATGTCCATTTTTCTGATATGGTTGAAGATACTTTGGAGGTATTCATGGACGACTTTTCAGTTATTGGCTAATCGTTTGAAGCGTGCTTGGCAAACCTAAGTATGGCGTTGCAAAGATGTGTAGAATTCAACCTAGTGCTGAATTGGGAAAAGTGCCACTTTATGGTAAAAGAAGGAATCGTTCTTGGGCATAAAATCTCCGAAAGAGGAATTAAGGTTGATCGAGCAAAAATTGAAGTCATCGAGAAGCTACCGCCCCCAATTTCAGTGAAGGGAGTTCGTAGTTTCCTCGGTCATGCAGGTTTCTATCGGCAGTTCATCAAAGACTTCTCCAAAATTGCGAGTCCATTGTGTAAACTCTTGGAGAAAGATGCAAAGTATGACTTCAATGAAGATTGTTTGAAGGCATTCGAATGCCTCAAAAGAAAACTCATTGAAGCCCCTATCATGGTAGCACCAGATTGGTCTCTACCGTTCGAAGTCATGTGTGATTCTAGTGGGGTTGCTGTTGGCGCTGTACTTGGCCAGAGGAAGGAGAAATTATTTCATCCTATCTATTATGCTAGCAAGGTCCTAAACGAAGCCCAAAAGAACTATACTGTCACAGAACAAGAGCTCCTAGCAGTTGTGTATACTTTTGAGAAGTTTCGGGCGTATCTGTTGGGAACCAAAGTGATCGTTCATACAGACCATGCAACTCTGAGGTATCTAATGACAAATAAGGATGGAAAACCAAGACTAATTCGATGGGTTTTGCTGCTGCAAGAATTTGATTTCGAGGTTAAAGATAGAAGAGGTTGCGAGAACCAAGTGGCTGATCATCTATCTAGACTCGAGAACGAGCATGTGGCGCAGCCTGAAATCGAGATTGATGATGCATTCCCTGACGAGGAGATCTTAGCGACAATAATGGAAGGATTACCATGGTATGCTGATTTTGCAAATTTTGTGGTGAGTAATGTGATACCTGCAAACTTATCTTACCATCAAAAGAGGAAGTTTATGCATGATGTAAAACACTACTTTTGGGATGAGCCATATTTGTTTCGACGATGCGCGGATGGTGTTATCCGACGATGTATATCCCATGTAGAGGTGCCTACTATATTGGAAGCATGCCACACTTCCCAAGTTGGGGGACATCACGCAGGTAATCGGACAGCAAGAAAGGTATTACAAAGTGGATATTATTGGCCTTCGATATTTAGAGATGCCTACGACTTTGTTAGAAGATGCGACCAATGCTAAAGATAAGGTGCTATTTCGAAACACCATGAGATGCCCATGTCGAAAATCCTTGAAGTAAAGCTCTTTGACGTATGGGGTATTGATTTCATGGGTCCATTCGTAAATTCGTTTGGAATGAAGTACATCCTAGTTGCTGTAGATTATGTCTCAAAATGGGTTGAATATGTAGCGTTGGCCGACAATGAGGGAAAGCGTGTTGTAGCATTCTTAAAGAGAAATATCTTCTCTCGCTTTGGAGTACCACGTACTATCATAAGCGATGGAGGAGGATCTCACTTCTGCAACAAGCTATTCAAATACGTGTTGGCAAAATATGGTGTCAAGCAACATAAGGTAGCCACGCCTTATCACCCACAAACTAACGGCCAGGTAGAGGTTTCCAACCGAGAGATCAAGCAAATCCTTGCTAAAACGGTAAACGCTAATAGGACAGATTGGTCTCAGAAGTTGGACGATGCACTATGGGCTTATAGGACGGCATTCAAAACACCAATTGGCATGTCCCCGTACCAACTAGTTTATGGGAAGGCCTGTCACTTGCCCATTGAGCTTGAGCATAAGGCATTGTGGGATTTGAAACGATTAAATTTGCACTGGGATGATGCAATAAATCTGAGATTGGAGCAACTGAACGAGATAGATGAATTCTGTCTACATGCTTATGAAAGATCGGATCTCTACAAGGAGTGGATGAAAAAGTATCATGATCAGCGGATTATTAGAAGAAACATTCAAAAGGATGATATGGTACTTCTCTTCAATTCCAGATTGAAGTTATTCCCAGGTAAGTTAAAGTCCAAGTGGTCTGGTCCATACAAAGTTAACAAAGTCTACTCGTCTGGAGTAGTTGAGCTGGAAGACACTAATGGTGTTGTCTTTAAGGTGAATGGCCAACGAGTAAAACCATATATCGGTCCTCTTGATTCGATAAACTATATGGCCATCACTTATCTCGATGAAGTCTAAGTACTCGAGATAGCCATGTCATGCTGCGACAATAAATCAAGCGCTAGTTGGGAGGCAACCCATCGTTTTTCATTTTTTGTCTTATTACGTGTTTTCTTTTGTTAAATAAAAATCCAAAAAGAAGAGTCGTGACACGACCAAAACTAAGGTGCTTGATGGGAGACAACCCATCGTTCTAATCGTCTTTATTGTTTTTGAGTAAATGTAGGTGCAAAGAGGAGTAAAACGAGGAGGTCGGTTTTAAATTTTGATTTGGACGTGTTGCATGTTAAAGGTGGTAAGTTAGGAACGAAGAAACAAAAGGCTATGGATTGAGCATTGCTCATGAAAATATAGGCATCGAACAAGGCTAGGCCTAGGTAAAACTAGGCCACAAACAAGGGAAGGCCTATACTATGGCCTAAGGTCTCGGAATCTAGTGTGCCATAGCATAGGCGCCGCCCATGCCCAAGTATGCCATAGAATAGGCGCCGCCTATGCTAATGCCTTTTGTCTCTGAATCTCATATGCAAAGTGAAATGCGCCGCCTATGCCTAGGAATGCCATGGCATAGGCGCCGCCTATGCTAAGACAATGCTTTGCAAAAGGCGCCGCCTATGCCAAGCATAGGCAAAGCAAAAGGCGCCGCCTATGGTCACTTCTTGTCTCCAAATTCGATTTTAAATGGGTCAAAACCCGACCCAACCTTTTCCTATATATATGAGACTTAGTCTTGAACCAAAAACACATTGAAAACCTAGCTTATGCGCCGCCCATAGCCTCCAAATCCTCTCAAAAATTTTCTTTTGCTCTTTTTCTTCACAAGAACATCATCCAAAGGCATCAATCAAGTAAGTACTACTCTGTTCTTCAATTATCTTTCATAAGTACTATGTGACTACGCCTATTATGAATTGCTAAATCTTGAACAAGTATTGGTGATGTGAATATGTTTGAATTGTTGTGATGCAACCAAGTGAGTGAATGAATATGTAAGGATGATCTTAACTTATTTCCAACTTGAATTTGATTTTGATACATTGTCATACTTTTGTGGAATCAAATTGGTCCCAAATATTGCATAATATTGTTACTTGAATACTTACATGTTGGAATGACTTGTTCATCGGAATAAGGATTATAGTTGCCTACCAACATAGGAGGTTGTGATTATTGTTAGATACTATCCCTTGATTCAATCCCTATGCAGTAGTCTTGATATATCCAACATGAACGTATTGCCAAGATTACAAGAAGTGTGACTGCTCTGATTTTATTGTTGGAATATAGCACCTATAACGTATGTCGATAAAGTCTGAGTAATCGACCACTTTCACTTCACTAGTTTGTGCCAACAACTTAAGTATGGGGTGGTACCCCTATTGCTTGTTTATAGATTGTATCTATCGAGAGGATGCTAACATTAACATTGTTTTAAGTCTCAGATACAATGGCACCCAAAGCAAGACAAGGCAAAGATAAGGATACCACTTCCCAAAATGGCAAGAAAACAGGACACAAAGAGCAAGGAGAATCATCCTCGATGCAATTACCACGCCGCATGTTTGGAATAAAATGGGTTCTTGAGGAGGAAGCGAAGGAATGGTATAGGAACAACAAGGAAAGAAAATATGTTCATGTGGACTTGATAAACAAGGAAAGCCTAGTGAAGAAGGAGCCGCACATGTTGGCCAAGATCATGGCATTACATCTTGATTTCATCTTCCAAGACATGGGAGTATGCAATCTCGATTTGACAAGAGAATTCTATGCCAAATGGTCGCCGAAAACCACAGGCAGCGAGGTCAAGATTCGGGGCCAAGTTTTACAACTCAATGCAAATTTTTTCAACTCCTTTCTTGGATTGCCTGCTGTTGATCCATCACCATTCAAAGAGCTGTACAGTAGTCCTCCATATAGAGCCATTCGACACACACTCTGTGGAACAAGATCCATGGCAAGGTGGAGCAGACTTAAAGATACCGGTCGACACAACACCTTCCCATATGCTCCTTTGAATAGGGAAGCAAGGATATGGTTGCGTATTGTCAACTCTTGCCTCATTCTAGGGACGCAATACATAAAAATTACAAGCGATAGAGTATTCTTGGTATATGCATTGATGACGAATGTCCCTATCAACATTGGGGCAATCATTCGATCTACAATGCGGAAGGCTAGGCTACACAAGCGGTCCCACTTCAGCTTCGGCAATCTGTTGACTGCAATCTTGAGGAAGGAAGACATCGAAGAGGAACCAGCTGATCATAAACTCCCACAAAATCCAAAGAAGGTTGACCTCACAAAGGTCAAAGATGCTGAAACCACACATGGCGTCAACCTTACTACGGCAGAGAGACATGCTTGGGATGAGAGTTTCTTTCGCCATCTTTATGGCATGACTAGGTTCACAATGATGAGTGGTGGACGTGTTCCAACTGCTGCAGAGCTCCAACAGCTGGATCATGACTATCCAATGAATGTGCATGCAAGGGAGATATGTGGAGTAGGTACATACTTTGAGGAACCTCTTGATGACGATGTGCCGACCAACGATGAGCGATGAATGCCAGATTTTGATGTGGAAGAAAATTCTGATGACGATGACTCCTATGATGATTCCGACGAAGGGGGTATGACCCCCGACATAGAGGAGGAGTCCGACTGACCAGGTTCTTCGTATTTATTTTCCACTGAGGGCAGTGTGTCCCGTTTAAGTGTGGGGTGGTGGTATTTGCATGCTATACTCCTTTGCATTTATGTTTGTTTGCTTAGTTTTTTTTTCGTTTTTCATTTTTTTAGTAAGCAAAGTTTTTTATTTTCGTTTTCTAATAGGCAGCATGAGATTATAACAAGAGTTTGTGCTAAAATCATGACTATTGAGATGTTTAGGCTCTAATTGTGACTCACTATGTGATATTGTGTGGTGTAATTCCTTCATCTGTTGGGTCAAGAGTCTATACTACTTCCAATAAAGTCGACCATGTGCCTTGTGTGTGTGAGATAATAGTATATTCTGTGCTTGTGGCTGATGCTAGAACTTGCCTGGTATGTGTGTGAAGCGAAAATAAAGAATGTGAGTCTAGGAGATGATTTAGACATTTCTTTAGCAACCTATGATTGTTTACCTTCTTTTTACCTACCCATGGACATTATCCTAGTTAACCCCTTTTGAGCCTTTAGCCTATTTTTTTTGACAACCTCATATGTAAGCCTAATCCATTTTTTTCCAGACCATAATTTGATCCAAATTCCTAAGTGCTTTAAAGTATAATGTCATGTGACAAAATAAGAGGAAATTGGGTGAGTATGATGCTTTAGAATGTATTGGTGCTTGAATTTGTTATGAAAAAGAAAGTGCTATCATAAGAGGTATGTTATGAAAAGAAAAAGGAAAGGAAAACTAAAAAGTTAGTTATGTTCAAAATTGAAAAAAAACAAAAGAGGAGAAAAAGGGTGGTAGAATAAAAGAACGTAGAAAGGTTGTTTGAAAGAAAAAGTGTTAATGATACAATGTGATGTATTAAAGCGCTTAGGAACATAGTCACTATTTCTGGCCAAAATAGTCCTACCCGCCCCTTAGCCTACATTACAACCTGTAGAAGACCTATTTGATCCTAAGCTTAGCATTCTGACATTTAGTGGAGCATTACACTAAGGGCAAGCCTATGGACATCAGTTGCAGCATATGAATTCCTTGTGAGACCGAGAGCAAGGATACTTTTATACCCATGTTTGAAAAATATGCTATACTTATGAGAGATTATGGGTAATATATTCTGAGACACCCATGGTTGATGAGTTTTGGGTAGTTGTGTATGATTATTTGTGCCTTAACTTTTGAATATGAGTTGGCCACCATCACGAGTCTATGCTAGAGGTTAAATTGTTTCTACTAATGATCGGAAAACTACTCTTTGTTGATAATTATTGTGCTTGTCTTGACGAATATTTTGTGTGGATATTGTGAAACCCTAAGTTGATGTTTAGACGGACATGATATTTTGTTCGAGGACGAACAAAGCTTCAAGTGTGGGGTGTTGATGATAGGGGAATTTACATGCCTATAGTGCTATATTTTACCCATATTTTAGCTATGTTTTGAGAACAAATTATATAATTCATGTACTTTTAGTCCTTTTTCCTGTAATTGAGCTAACAAACGTGATTAGCAAGTTTTCAGGTATAAATGATGCAGAATTCAGCATTTTATGGATAACTTGACGCCAAAGAAAGCTTCACGAAAGAAGGAAGGGAAAACTTACACGCCAAGGACCAAAAGTGGCGCATGGAAAATCTGTCCCGGGCAAAAACAACAATTCTGAAGACTTTGAGGACTAGCAGTAATTTATTAGGATTAGGATAATGATACTTTAACCTAGTAGGATTGGGTTAAGTATTTTATTAGCTTAGTAGGAATAGGATATGGGTATTATAAATACCCTATTTTGCTAGAGATTTTAATAATTCTCATCTTACCTTACAAATCATCCACTACTACTTTTTATTCTTCCATTAATTCTACTTTTTATTCTTCTTCTATTTATCTAATCAATTCTTATTTTTCCACAACAAGAGAAACGTTACTTTGCTGGGAATTCACGCCTAACGCCTACCACACTATTACTACACGAAATCTTTATTGTGGTATAATAACAATGTCTATTGTGATTTCCTTTGCACTCATGGGTAACTAAACTTCTCTGTTGGGTTTATGGAAGCCATATGAGATACTATCTATTGCTATGAGTTTGTGAGTTCGCGACACGTATGCTGCTTATATCATTATTCTCTTCATCTTAATCTAAATTCTTTGTGGTTGCAAACTCGTAGAATACGCCAGTATAGCATTAACTTGTTCGAAAGAAAAGTTATATGTCTGGAAAAGAGATAATGTCAAAGTAATAGGGTCCCATCCCCTATTAAAAAGTTAGTGCCGTAACTGGATTAACCTTTTGGAGAATTTGTAACGTTAGACACGCTTTATGCTTGAAAGAGTTAAAGTGAAATAGTCCTTGTTGAGGTCGAAAGACGCTTGGATTTACCATCGAATACAATTCTCTATAAGCACATGCATGTCTGAATTCTGCACACTCATAACCAATAGAGACGTACAACTCATAAGGTGGACATAACCCCAACTCCTCAATTCTCATTGTTTTACAACCTACTAAACATTCTTTCTTTTTACTTTACTATTTTCAGTTTTTACTTTAATAATTTGGTTACACTTTACAATCCCCCCTTTTACGAGACTTGCACTAAAAGTCTAGTAATCTTTGCTTACTTATTGACCAAGCTATTCCCTGAGGGATCGATACCCAACCCAGTTGGGTTCTATATTTGACTACGACCGCTTTACACTCCTACGAGAGCTGTAGATTGAGTGTTATCAATAGGGTTTAAGCTGTCTGGAGGCATAGGCTATGACCTTACCATGCTGCATGAGGACATAAACTAAACCCACTTTAGATGTATCACAATACACTGCGAACCCATCTGAACCATCTGGAAGAGATAAGACTAGAGCTGAGGTGAGTCGAGTTTTCAATTCTTGAAAACTCTTCTCGAAAGGATATGACCACTGGAACTTGACTTTCTTCTGAGTCAATCTAGACATACAGGATGAAATGGATGAAAATCCTTTAACAGATCATCTGTAATAGCCTGCCAAACCCAAGAAACTCCTGATATCTGATGGAGAAATAGGAAGAGTCTAGTTTCTTACTGCTTTTGTCTTTTGAGGATTTACTGTAATGCCATCACCAGAAATAATATGGCCAAGGAATGCTACTGACCTTAGCCAAAACTTGGACTTACTGAATTTGGCGAATAGCTGGTGATGTCTGAGAGTCTGAAGAACAATTCTGAGATGGTCTAGATGATAACACTCTATATGGGAATAGACCAGGATATCATCTATGAAGACTATCACGAACATGTCCAATTACTGCTTGAACACACAGTTCATCAAGTCCATGAAAGCGGCTATAGCATTGCTAAGACCAAAGGACATAACTAAAAATTCAAAGTGACCATACCGTGTACAAAAAACTGCCTTCGGGATATCATATTCTCTAACTCTGAGCTAATGATAACCGGATCTAAGGTCTATATTAGAGAAATAATTGGCACCCTGAAGTTGGTCAAACAAGTCATTGATTATGGGAAGAGGATACTTGTTCTTGACCGTAACCTTATTGAGTTGACAGTAATCAATGCATATTCTGAGTGAACCGTCTTTGTTATGCGTGAATAAGACTGGTGCGCCCCACAGAGAAATGTTGGGTCTGATGAATTCCAGAGATCCTTCAACTATTCTTTTAGTTCTTTGAGTTCTGCGGGTGCTATTTTATATGGCGAAATAAAGATAGGCTGAGTATCTAAAAGAAGATCAATACCGAATTCTATTTCCCTTTCGAGAGGAATTCCAGGAAGATCTTAAGGAAAGACATCTGAATATTCATTCACAACTAGGACTGATTCAAGATTGGGAGCCTCAGAAATGAAATCTCTAACATGAAATAGATGATAAACACATCCCTTAGATAAAAATTTCCTTGCCCGAAGGTATGAAACAAGTTGACCCCTGAAAGCGGATATGCTACCCTTCCACTCTAGGATGGGTTTATTCAGGAATTAAAACTGAACAATTCTATTTCTATAGTCGACTGTGGCATAGAAGGAATGAATCCAATCCATGACATGAATGACATCAAAATCAGTCATCTCTAATTGGACTAAGTCTGTTGAAGTGACTTTTTGAAATATTATAACCGGGCAGTTCTTGTATACCGTCGGGCTATGATGGTTTTACCCACTTGGGTAGAGACTAAGAAAGGCTTGGCTAGAATTTTGATACTGATTCCAAAATCAACTGCTATATAAGGAGTAACAAAAGACAAGAAAGCTCCTTGATCTAGCAAAGCGTAAACATGCACATGAAAGATCTGTAACATACCAGTAACTACATCAGGAGAACTTTCCTGATTTTGTCGAGTGAATAGTATAGAGATGATTTGGGCATTGCCCGCTAGTAGCACTGGAAGTGGCACGCTGTTGACTTGGGCGATCGGACTGAGCTGAAGAGCAATTCTGTTGACCCTGAGGACTTGGTTGTGGACATTCTCTAACTCTATGGCCTAGCTTGCCACAACAAAAACAAATGCCACTACCTACTCTACACATACCCTGATAGTGCTTACCACAAGTATGGCAAAGAGAATAGGTACGTGCACTGCTAATACTGCCCTGGGTCTTAGATCCTGGTGCTCTATCTCTGTTACACTCTCTGAACTTAGGAACTGGAGCACTGGCTAGAGAGCTAGCTGTAACTGATGACTTAGTATGACACTGAGAACGGTTTCTTCTTTCTGATTTAGGCGGAGCGAAGTTGAAACTACCTGTGTTCGCTCTTTTATTCTGCTTTTCCCTCTTCTTAATCTTCTACTCCTCTATCTGCTGAGCATGGGTCATAAGTATAGCTAAGGTCATGTCACTGTTCAATATGGAGGATCTTCACTCATTAACCACGCTGTCATTCACCCCTGAAGTGAACTTACTCATCTTAGATCTACTGTCTGCAATCGCATGAGGGGCATACCTAGCTAATTGAGTAAACTTAAAAGAATACTCTTTCACTGTCATAGGTTAATGAACTCTAGCAGCTTGTCTTCTCTAAGCTTTTAGGGAAAGAATATGTCTATGAATACAGTGACAAAGTCCTCCCACTCTATAGGACCTGGATCATCTGATCTTTCAAACTTCCACTATTTGAACCAAGCATGAGCCACCTCCTGCAACTAGTATGCAACTAGCTCAACACTCTCAACATTAGTCACCCCCATGGCGTCTGTCACTTTTGAACTTGATCTAAGAATTCCTGAGGGTCTTGATGTACCTTAGACTCGAGAAAGGTTGGAGGATTCATTTGGGTGAAGTCCTGAATCCTTGCTACAGTTGAGTTGGCCACTGGGTTGGCCAGAATAACTATTGGCTGTTCATTATGAGTAGCGACTAATTGGGAAAGAGTAGTAAATGTAGTCCTGAACTCTACATTAGAAACATGATCTCCCAAAGGTTCTTTGGGCTGAGGGGCTAACTAATTTCTTCTCTTAGGAGGCATGTTCTGAAATAAAGAGATGAAGCAGATTAGACTGAGAGACTAATTTGTAATTATGCTCACAGGAACAACATGAATACTGAAAGAAGGAAAACTATTCTTAAACATCTCATAGCCTTTTGCACATAAATATGGCGCGCAACACCCATGCACAAGACTACTAGATGCGGCTTTCAGACTTCCTAGGACTCTATTGAACCTTAGGCTCTGATACCAAGTTTTTAACACCCCAAATCTGGTACCTGAAATGCTACATAGTACTTATGACCCCAAGGGACCGCAAGCTAATCCATGACTGATATATGTACCTGTACACTGCATAATACACTTGTAGAATGCAGAAAACATGAACAATTGGCCATAAGGTTCAACTGAATGGAATATCTGATAAATACTAACGTCTATATAGGGTAATAAATACCTAAAACAACTGAAAGCTGAATCTAAAATCTGAAAGCCTCTAAATACTGTCTGAAATAAGTAGTTGAAGGAACATGTCTCCAACTAACTCCGTCTAGCAAAACTAAACTAAAATAATGAATGAAATAAAATAATATCATCCTTGAATGGATGAGGACTCACTGAAACACTGTGACTGGAATGCTACTGCTAATCTGGAAGTCATGTCTCTGAACCTATGATGTAACATAAAAGAAAACACCATAGCGCAAATGTGTCAGTACGACTGGGAGTACTGAGTATAGAGTGATGTAGGCTAAATTCAAAAGGGTTTACATGCATGAACAATGCTAACTAACTGACTGATATAAACGTAAGAGTGCAAACATGTATACATAGTAACTAAAATCGTGAATACATGATATCAGGATCTGTATGCTAATTCATGGTTTACTGTTATCTTACATGACAGATACTAAAATTTTGATAACATGGATGACTGTGTCTGACAGTCTTAAATCTGATGGAACTACCTGAGTTCCGTACTGTAATTGAATTGACTGTAACTGATAGTCCTAGTATATTGAAATCTGAAGAACTATCTGAGTTCTTTTACTGAGATTGGGACTGAAACTATGGGAGGTAGTTACTTAACCGACATGAACCAATAACGTATATAGCTAGGTTGGGGTCCAATCTCTTCCCCGACTGGAAGGGTGTCAATACCGTGCCACTGGTAAGGACAGCTGTGAGTGACCCTTAGCTAGCAAGTACTCGAATAAGAATGGTGGGAACCCTAAATTGAAAGGTTAATCCACCTCATAAACCCTAATCTGGCAGGTTAAGATGTCTCAACCTATGCTGGCTACGTAGTTCTAGAACACAAGGATAACTACTAAGAATCACACCCTAAACTGGCAAGTGAGTTTCAATCTTTGGGTTCACTCGGTGCTAACTTATACTCCCATTTGAAGAGACTGAACATGATTTAACTAGATGTACATGGACTAAGTAACTAACTTCTGTTGACTGATGGAGTAGTACTACTATCTGAGAATTTCTTAAGATCATGAGATTTCTGAGATTTCCTGAGTCACATGACTGACTGAGTTCTATACATCATTGCTTGACTAAGATTATTATGATAACGTGACATGTCTTTAGACACATAACTATATTTTTCATGTACTAGTACCCCCAGGACTCGATGGAAGGAAACTAACACACATAACTGACTTGATCATAAAATAGAGTCCACAATTCACCAGATCATAACTAGGGGATTTCACACTAAGCATAATTCTCAACATCTTATGTATGGAAGGGAAATTCATACAACATGTGTATACTTGCATAGCTTCAATATCATGCTCATTCCACATAACAACAATGATGCATATCAATCACGTGGAATTCTTGTGTAATCATAAAGCATAGAGCATGGACTTGTCATTTAAGAACTATTAAATCATGAGACATGAATCTTATCACCTTAAGCATTTTATCAAACACTTTGCATGCATTCTTTTAGCTTAGGTGTGTTTTCATGAATTTCTCCATTTTAAACCACATAAAGTTCATGGATTTCAACTAACGAACACATATAGTTCATGAAAGCACCTTTAGATATCATCTTGAAACTTAAACAACAATTATCAACATATACATGGTCATATCACAACAAGACTATCACAATATAATATTTAAAACATGGTTCTTGAGCTCTATGAACAAAATGGATCCATTGATGAACACTACGCATACCTTAGATGGAATATTCTTGATGATTGATGGAGAAATTTGCTTGAACTTGAATCCCCAATTGAAAACCCTAATGTGTTCTTGAGAGGATTTTGAGAGAAAGAATATGTTTTGGTGAAATAAGGTCTTAATTCCATGTTTATGGAATATATATAGGGGTGGAAAGATGACCCAAATACCCCTCTAGATACGTCATTTAATTTCTATGAAAATTACCAGATTTGGGCCCCAGAACGATGCGGAGATATCGCGTTGCCCCCCATTTGTGACCTGAAAACTCACCGCGATGCGGCGGAATTTTAGAGAGACACTGGAAATTGACAAACATTATTTTGGCTTACGGCGTGGCGTGCCACTAAATGAAATGATGCTGTTGAAACTTTAAATCGCCATAACTTCTTCACTGGGTGTCCATTTTAGGCGAATTTAGTATCGACAAAAAGTTTATTCAATTCTATACAATTTAGAGGGTATAAATATGCCAAAATTCCACCTATAAACCAATTTGTGCTCATTCAAAGTTGACCCATGTGAAATCACACACGAAAACTTGATGGATTCAAAAGTTCTTATCCTGGCTTACTCTAAGTGACTCTTATGAACATGCTTAACACATCATAAGCTCTATTATCACTAGGATACTCATCCTAATTCATGTACTCCGATATTAATCACAGGATAGGAGGTTTCATATGTAGGAACAACGGTTGATTTTCTAGCTTAGAAATATACGGGGTATTACACCAAGAAATTGATATTACCCTTATTTTGAAATCTAAAGGAAAAATTGATGAGAAAGAAAAGACCATCAGAAGAGCAAAAAATCCTATAGAACAAAGAGATACCATAAGATGCCATCATTAAAAAAAGCTAACTTCAAAAGAGTGAAGAACAAAGAACAACCATATAACAAAACATATCGATCTGTTACTAAAATAGTGAAGAAAAAAGTTTAAAAATTTATTCAAAAATAGATGAAATTTACAAGTAGAGGAGGAGAGTGTGAAGAACATAGATAAGCCACTCCATATCTTGGAAGAAAAAGTTAGAGAAAATAAAGGAAATGGAGCCTACAACAAAAGAAAATTTTTAGAGAATGTGAAGGAGATAGAATGGTGCGTAATAGTTCAAAAGTAGTACACAAACTGGAGTATTAGTCCGTACACATGTTGGTTCATTGATGAAAGAATCCTATGTATATTGTAAAATTCTAAGACCTTTAGTACGATTAACCAATGATGTGTTTTCACTCGTTACTCTATGTTGATTAAGAGAACGTTCTGATTGACATAATTGAGGTATAATGTAATTTATATTTAGTTTTTTTGTTGTCTTTATATTGTCTAATTGCAGGAGGTATCTTTCTTATTTTTGTAAATTTTTTTTGACGGAAAAGATAAGCTTTTTAGATTCTTATTCCATACATGATTTTCCAATAGGTGGAACCAACCATCGAAGACTTAGGAAGATGAAGTACCAAAGAAAATGACTAATTGGTTATTCTAATTTTTTGGTCACCTTAGTATTTCAGCTTTACAGGTAGCGTCACATACCATTTTGTAGTAAGTTCCTTTAATCTTGTCCCATTCAATGTTTACTTGCGACATCTTCTTCGCATATATAACCATGTAAGCATCAAATCTGATACCTATCTAATTTTATTTCAAAAAAGTTTATGTGGTAATATAAATTGGAAGCAAAAGACCTTACTATATTGCTGACTAGGCAGTACCTTCTTAGTACTAGCATAAATAAAATTGTTCACATCCTTAAAAATCCAAGACACAATTCCTTACAGCTATGAATGAGCTGTAACGCCTCAAAATCTGATCCCGAGATGTCACACGGTGCTCAATACTATGAGTATCCTTAATCTAACCTTGTCTACATACTACTGAGCCTAAATCTCATAATGATGGAGATATAGGTATAAAAGTCATGCTAGAATACAGAAATTATCTATAATATCTGAGAATAATATTTGAAACATCAATATTGAATAATTTGAATCAAAATTGGCAGTTTGACAAGCCTCAATTACTAACACTAGAGATTCACATGGATAAACCCCCAGCTAACTCAAACTGTCTGAAAGAATGCTAAAATCTCATAAACTGATAAACTTCAAAATCTGAGTAATAAGTCCCTGAACTTTGAGGATTCACCAACTATCGTATGTAGACGGAGATGCTCAAAGTACTTACGTTGTTGATACTGAGCATCAGAACCTACATTATGAGACAACATAGCACATAGACATATATGTGGATCAGTACTTTGGGGATGTACTGAGTATATGAGGTGAAATGCATAAGTAAAACATCATCTCATCATCATAATTTATAAAACAATGCATGCTAAATGTAAATGACTCACATAACCTGGAATATCTAAAATACTGAAATCTTGAATAAAAAATCAATCATACTTTATAAATCTAGTGAGTCATAACATTTAGTTCTGAAAGCTGTACTTGTGTTCTCTCTTTAAATCATACTGTCTAAGTGTAAAAAGGACTCACTCTAAATTCTGAAAGCTGAAGTCTGTAGCTAATATCATTCTATAAAGCATAATCTGAGTAAACTCTGTGAGCCTTTACACTTAGCTTTCTAAAATCTTTTCTGTTAATATTTTCTAAAATATTTAATCTTTAGGGAAAACACTTTATCTTAAGCTTACCTGTAAGGGAATTCTTTCAAAGCTTTTCTTTACTAGTAGGGAAAAATTGTTTATTTACTTTTACTAGCAGGGAGGTTTTCTTAACCGACATAAACCATGCGGCTACATGGAGTCTAACATCTCGTCTTCCTAAGGAAGAAATCTCACGTTGGGGAGAGGTGTCATACTCTTTCCAGGGAGTATAAACTGAGCTAAGTGATCACATATAAAACTGTCAACCACATATAAATAGGAATAAGCTGATAATCTGTACCTACGTTGGCTATGAAGTTCTGTGGAAGTAGGATGCGCTAAACCCACACTTCTCGTTTGGTGTTAAATACTACTCCCTTTTTATTTGCTACGCCCATTCTGTTGGAAATCCACTTTAAAACTAGCATAAGGGTTTATCGAAAACCACTAATGCATTTATCCAATAAAATCTGTAAATAAAGCTGATCTGAATTTTGTAATATGTAATAATCTAAAAAATGCATTCAAAAACTTATCTGATGATTGAAAGATCAAAGCTTTACTAAAAATCTATAAATAATCTGATAATAGGATGCTTAAAGCATCAACTTTCTTTAAATAATATTCAATATTGGGGTAATAACCCATGCTTCAATCTCATGTCAAAACATCAAAATAGTCATGCTTGATATTGAAAACAATGATATTTCATCTCAAAATCTGTAAATTACTGCAATAGGCATGAAAAATATGAAAATAGACATGTAATTCAACTTCTAAAACATTGGAAATCTCAAAATCTTGCAAAGAGCAATAATGGGTATGAACCCTAATTCAAAACTCATGGAATATCATTCAAAATCATATGAATTTAATGTAAAAGCTTGGTTTTGGGCACAAGGATGAAAGGAGATCCTTGTTCATAAACCCCACATACCTTGATTAATGATTAGATGTAGATTCTTGAATTATGGATTCCTATTTGAGTTCTTGATGATGGATTCTTGATTATCTTTCCTTGGGAATCCTCAATTTAGAGCTTTCTTGGAGAATCTATGGAGGATTTTGATTTCTTAGAGAAGAGGTTTTAGAGCTTCTAGGGTTTTGCTTTTGAAAAAAATGATGAATAATAGCACAAAGTACTTTGAATATGATTAATCTTGTGTTTTTGACGGATTGGGGGCTTGGAAATTGTCCAAAATACCCTTTTTAAACTCCTAAACGGGACTGGAAACGAGAACTGAAAATCCCGATTTAATGAGCCACCGTGACGTTCCACTATCATGGTGGTTCCCTGAAAATTGACGACTGGGAAATTAGTGGTCTCCGCAGTGCAGAGCTATTGCGTTGTCCAATTAGATTTTGAAAATTGGGACCTGAAACTTCAATGCGACATGCCACCATCATAGTGTCCTATAAAAATACCATTTTGGCCACTGGCACGACGCGCCAATATCACATTGGGCTACTGGGAATTGACAATTGGGAAATTTTCCCTCTCCACGATGTGGGGATATCGCTGAGGGCCATTGGAATTTGACAAGTATTATTTTACTGACATCCACAACGCGCCAAGTGTCCATGTGGCACACTATCCACTTAAAAATGCTCTAACTCCTCAACCAAGTATCGAAATTAGGCGAATTTGGTATCAATGGAAAGCTTATTCAATTTCTCACACAATGGGAGATCTAAATCTGAAAAATTCCACCCTAAATAAATATTGTTCATTTTAAGAAATATTTCTTAATATTTTAGGAATGAATTTAAGCTAGGAAAAGTACGGGGTATTACATGAGCCTCTTATTCCAAGTAATCATTTCTGTATTTATTGATGTGCCTAATTCACTCAACTTGTTGACTGATGTAGAGCTTAATTCACTGGATAAATTAAAACCTAAGATTGAAAATGTAAGAGCTATGGTGACTCCACATTCTCCACTCTGTTTTCATTTCTACTCCATTTTGTTCACACGCCATATTATTTTTTACATTGTTTTTCACATATAAGTCAGTGGATTTGAAGTTTTATTAGATTTTATCTATTGATTACTACTGATATTGAATAAAGTAGCATATATATTTCTCAATTATCTTTTCGAGGTTAATTTTATGCTTAGAGATGATTGAATTGAATATCTCTGATGTAAGACAAGTGTGTGCATCCATTTAGTGAGGAGACAAAATCAGATAGAAGAAATTCTCGTGAATAAGATAGTTGACTCAGAAAATTGGTACTAGCTGTCAAGCAACAATCCCTATTAAAATTAGAGGTGATTAGAACTTCCAGTATATGAGAAAAAGTATTTTCTATGCTTAAATATGAAAATTGCAGTTAAAAAAACTTGCTCGACTGTTGTTATAAATCAATGAAGCTAAGGTTCTTGGTGAAATGAAAACCTTTTGTGATGCACTATTTGATTCTCTATCTCTCATTATTTCAATGTCTAATTAATGTTGTTTGATTTTTAGTCTCAAAATCGTATTATTAATCTTCATATAATGTGAGATAAGAACTTATGTGCATTGTGTATTACCATGTCAGTTGCTTCTCCTGTTCATTTCTTATTCAAGGGTAATATCAGAATTTTAGGAGCTAAATGTGTGCCTCATTTTAGTTGGCAGGAGATTAAACACAAACCTGCTTCATTCGACTCTCTAACTCTTACTATTCATATAATTGTACAGCTATAAATCCAAAAAGTTATGATTTTCATTGCCAAACTGTAATATCCCAAAATATCAAACCAATGTTAGAGACATGTTTCAAGCTCATGCATAGTACATTATAGTTCTTTCACAATGATATGCATGAGTTTAATGTATATTAAGGCCTCAAATATCTCCCAACTATTAGACGAATCAAAATAATCCTTACCGATTGAATTTTTGATAAGAATGTTGCTTTAGTAAACTTTAAAAGAGCATATCTTTTGCTATATTGAGAATTTTCTAGATCAAAATCCACTAAATAATAGAAAATTGAATTAGCTTTCCAACAATACCAATTTCGCCAGAATTCGATACTCGGGGTGAGAAGTTACGACACTTTTAGTGCAAAATAGTAGCCCAACGCTATAAGGACACGTTGCTGTGATGGCCGAAATGACGTTTGTCTTTTTTCAGTGTGCCACCGCGATTACCATCGCGTCGCACCAAGGGGACATTTCGCAATAGTCCTTTTCCAGTGGGGCATCGCTATTGGCACCGCGTCGCGACAAGCTTCTAGTTTAGGATCGTCCATTTTCAGAGGCACAACGCAATAGCACCGCATCGTGCCGTAGGGTAAAATGGGGATTGTCAGTTTTCAAGTGGCCCGATGCAATTGCACCGCGTCGCGCTGGAGCAAAAATTGAGACTTTTGCGATTTAAATTCCAGGGACCGTTTGGTCTTTTTTCACAGCCCCAAATCCGTCCAAACACAAGATTTAAGTCCCAATAGAGCATTATTTGCTCATTATTTCATAATTCTCTCAAAAAAATTAAAGTATCCCTCTTTCAAGAACAAAAGCCCTAGATCTCTAAGTTCAAAATCAAAACTCAAGGATTCACCATGAATTCTCACGAATTCATCAACCCAGGTATGTTAAGTGTTCATCTATGGGTTTATTTCACCCATGGAGTCCAAATATCCAATTCAAAATTCAAGTTGGGATCTTTATAAGTTTTTCATGATTTTTAATTGTGATTTTAACCTTGAATTTCTATGAATTATAATTCTACACCGTGTTTACATGAAATTGTCGTTGTTATTCAACCCCACATGTTTTAATGATGTTATTCATTGATTTAATTCATAATTCATGATGTTGATGTTGAAATCATGTTATTACTACAAGATTTAAATCATTCGCATGCTTATCTTACACTATTAATATCAAGTGTTTGATGAAATGCGTACAAGATTGAATTTTGAATAAATGCTTTTATATTATGTCCTCAAAGTTTTAGTACTATTTTCCTATTATTGCTATTGAGTCCTGGGGGTTGTGAATACCCGAAAACTTTGCTGTTTACTTAGTCTCAATATCTTCAAAATAGCTTTAGAATATGTTATGAGCTTTATCAATTCAAACAGTCATCATAATCAGTTAAACTTAGAACAGTTCAATACCTTGAGTCAGTTTAGTTGGGAGTAGGACTTAGCACCGAGCGAGTGTAGGGATGGCGGATTCCTTGTTAGATAGGCAGAGTCATTAGCAGCATTCCCTGTACTCTATAACTACGTAGCCAGCATAGGATATGAGGAGTCACCCGTTAGTTTAGGCTTGACTACCTCACAGGGGTCAGCGTCAGTTTAGGCTTGACACCCTTAGTCCTTTGGGACAGTACATCTGTGGATCCACACAACCGGTGTTAGTACCCATGGCACAGTAATAACACCCTTAGTCCTTCGGGACAGTATATCTTGGACCGCGTATAGACCTTTCAAATTATATGCCATAGTTGTGGTGAGACCTTTTATTTCGAGGACAGACTAAATTTATTTTCATACTTTTAGTTCAGTAGTTAAATAGAGTTAGTTGGGGATGGTCCCATCAACTCTTATTCAGTCTCAGACTAGTATAGACTATAAGATAGATTTTTTATTAGTTTATTAGTTCTAGACAGTTGTTTCCAGTTTCATTATCCAATATTGTTTTCAGTTATTTAAAACCTTATGGTTTATTTATTGTTCTTCCTTATATGTCATTATATTATTTTGTGGTCATAGCAGGTACCAACTCATGGGTTAGCTTATGGTCTCTCGGGACCGTAAGCACCATGTGGCGCCCAGGGTGTACTATTAGGTCGTTACAAACTTGGTATCAGATCCTAAGTTTTTAATGTGTCCTAAAAAATCTGAAAGACACCTCGAGTAGAGTATTGTGCATGGGTGTGAAACGCGCCACTCTTATGGACAAAAGACTACGAGGTATTTTAAGAAAATTTTCCCTTCTTTTAGTGTTCATGTCATACAACCAAGCATGAGATCATGTTAAACTCTCTGTCTAATCTGTTCTCCCTTCTATTTACAGATTATGCCTCCCAGAAAGACAAACGGAAGAAGAAATGTGAACCAGTTAGCATCTTCTCCTGTTCAGGAAGATCCCTTGAGTGAGCATGTTTCCCATGTAGAGTTTAGAGCTACATTCACTACTCTAGCTGCTTTCCCATCCAACCCAGTGTCCAATACTGCCGTAGCTAGGATTCAGGACTTTACCCGAATGAATCCTCCTCTGTTTTTGAGATCCAAATATGAAGAGGATCCGCAAGAATTCTTAGACATGGTCCATAAGGTAACAGATATTATGGGGGTAACTTCTTGTAAGAGTGTTGAATTGGCTTCTTACCAATTACAGGATGTGGCTCATACATGGTTTAAGTAGTGGAAGGTAGATAGAGGCGTAGATGTAGGGCCTATAGAGTGGGAAGAGTTTTCTACTGCCTTCTTAGATAGATTTTTTTTGCTGGAATTGAGAGAAGCCAAAGTGTTAGAGTTTATCAACTTCAGGCAAGGAAACATGAGTGTGAATGAGTATCATACTCAGTTAGCTAGGTATGATACTCATGTGGTAGCTGATACTAGATCTAGGATAAGCAAGTTTGTGTCTAGGGTATCTGATAGTATGGTCAATAAGTATAGAACTGCGATGTTAATTAAGGAGATGGACATATCTAGGCTTATGGTCCATGATTAACAAATTGAGGAGTAGAAGGATAATGAGAAGGAGAGAGATAACAAGAGGGATAGAATAGTTAGCTTTAATTTCACTCAGCCAAAGTCAAAAAGTGGTAACTGTCCTCAGTTCCGTCAGAAATCTTTAGTCCCAGCTCTATCTTTAGCTAGTGACCTAGTACCCAAATTCAAAAATGATTACATAGATAGAGCTCCAGGATCTAAGTTCCAAGGCAGTGTAAGCAGTATTAGAACACATCCTCTTTGCCAAAAATATAGTAGAAACTATTAGGGTGAGTGTAGAGCTAGCTGTGATGTATGCTTTGGGTGTGGTAAGCCAGGCCATCAAATTTGAGAGCATCGAGCAGTTGCTAAAAAAGGTAGGGATTTGTGCCAACAGGGCTAGTCCCCTCAGTCATCAATTCTAGCTAGCAACTAGACTCAATAGGGTGGTGCTTCCAGCGCTACTAGCGGCCAGCGTTAGAATAAGCTCCATACACTTTAGTCTTGATAAGATTACAAAAGTTCTCCTAACATAGTTACTGGTACATTGCAAGTCTTTCATTTACATATTTATGATTTACTAGACCTTGGAGCTTTTTTTTTTTTTTTGTAACCTCTTATATAGCCATCAACTTCAGAGTCAGTCCTGAAATCTTAGCAGAACCCTTTTCAGTGTCTACCTTAGTAAGTGTCTCTATTGTAGCCCAACGGGTATATAGGAACTGTCTGATTACAGTGTCGCAGAAAGTTACTTCAGTTGACCTCGTGGAGTTAGAGATGACAGATTTTTATGTCATTCTCGGCATGGATTGACTCCACTCATCCTATTCTTTAGTGGATTGAAAAAATAGAGTAGTTCATTTTCTGTTTCCAAATGAATCGGTTCTTGAATGGAGGGGTAGTACTACAACACTTAGAGGTCAGCTTGTTTCATAACTTAGAGCGAGGAAAATGATATCCAGAGGGTGTATTTATCATCTTGTCTGAGTCAAAGACTCAAATTTTGAGACTCCTAATCTTGAGTCAGTTTTAGCAGTGAGGAAATTTCCACATGTGTTTTCTAAAGATCTTCCTAGAGTTCTGATGATAGGCGAATTTACGCACCTATATCAATATATTTTGCCCATATTTTAGCCTAGTTTTGAGAACAAATTATATATTTTATGCACTTTTAGTCCTTTTTCCTATAAGTGAGCTAACAAACATGATTAGCAAAGTTTCAGGTATAAATGATGCAGAATTCAGCATTTTATGGCTTACTTGACGCAAAAGAAAGCTCACGGAGGAAGGGAAGGAAGTTTACACGCCTAAGGACCAAAAACGCTGCATGGAAAAACTGTCCCGGGCTAAAACAACATTTCTGAAGACTTTGGGGACTTACTGTAACTTAGTTGGATTTGGACAATGATACATTAACCTAGTACATTTGGGTTAAGTATTTGATTAGTCTAGTAGGATTTGGTTAGATATTTATTTACCTAGTAGGATTAGGATATGGGTATTATAAATACCCTATCATGCTAGAGATTTTTATTCATCTTCTATTCAACAATTAATCTTCTTCCATCCCTCTCTTCTTCCACCACAACAATTCTACAACTCTTCTAATCTTTCCATTAATTCTATTTTTCTTCTTCCATTCATCTATTCTTAAAATCCGCAACAAGAGAATCGTTACTTTTGCCTTGGAATTCACGCCTCACGCCTACCACCTGTGCTACACGAAAATCATCAATCTTGTGGTATAACAATAATGCAAATTGTGATTTACTTCGCATTAATGGGTAACTAAACCTCTCTGTTGGGGTTATGGAAGCCGAATGAGCTACTATCTATTGCTGTGACTTTGTGAGTTCACGACACGTATACTGCTTATATCATTATTCTCTTCATCTTAATCTACATTCTTTGTGGTTGCAAATGCAAGAATACGCCAGTATAACATTTAACTTGTTCGAAAGAAAGGTTATTTGTCTGGAAAAGAGATAGTGTCAAGGTAGTAGGACACCCTTTCCTATTAAAAAACTAGTGCCGTAACTGGACTAACCTCTTGGAGAATTCGTACCGTTAGACACACTTTAAGCTCAAAAGAGTTAAAGTGAAATAATCCTCGAATAGGTCGAAAGACGCCTGGATTTACCATCGAATACAATTCTCTATAAGTAGTTGCATGTCAGAATTCTACATACTCATAGCCAATAGAGACGTATAACTCAGAAGGTGGACATAACCCCAACGCTTCAATTCTCATTGTTTCACAACTTACGTAACAATCCTTTTCTCTTTTCTTTGCTATTTTCAGTTTTTACTTTAATATTTTGGTTACACATTACAATCCCCCCTTTTTACGAGACTTGCACTAAAAGTCTAGTAATCGTTGCTTACTTGTTGGCTAAGCTATTCCCTGTGGGATCGATACCCAACCCAGGTTGGGTTCTATATTTGCTAACGAACGCTTTACACTCCTACGAGAGCTGTAGATTGAGCGTTATCCAGTTCCTCCCGAAAGGGAAATTAACTTCGAAATAGACCTTCTTCCAGATACCCACCCTATCTCTATTGCTCTATACAGAATGGCTCCAGATGAACTCATAAAGTTAAAAAAATAGTTGAAAGATCTCTTAGATAAGGGATTTATCAGGTCCAGCATTTCCCTGTGGGGCACACCAGTTCGGTTTGTGCGTAAGAAAGATAGTTTTCTTAGAATATTTATTGACTACCATTAGTTGAAAAAAGTCACAATCAAGAACAAATAGCCACTTCCCAGAATCAATGACTTATTCGACCAACTTGACGAAGTTGCGGGCATGGATGACAACGGAAAAGGAGAAGATGCCGCAGCACCTACTCCTGATGACAAGGACGCCTCACCCAGTGCTGTGCAACCTGAAAAATCTGAAAAACAGAAGCAAGAGGAGAAGAAAATCGTGGAGAGAACACTTCCATACCCACCACCACCTTTTCCCCAAAGATTAAAGAAGGTGGCGGATGACACAAAGTTCAGCAAATTTATGACTATGTTAAAGCAGATGACCATTAATGTCCCATTGGTGGAGGCACTTGAACAAATGCCTGGGTATGCGAAGTTTATGAAAGATCTTTTGACAAAGAAGAGGGCAGCAAGTTATGAGCTGAAGGATGATGTGCATCATTGTAGTGAAATTGCTACCCGATCAATAGTTCAGAAGAAGGCCGACCCCGGAGCTTTCACGATTCCTTGCACCGTTGGATCTTTGAATTTTGCCAAAGCATTATGTGACTTAGGAGCAAGCATCAATTTGATGCCATTATCGATCTACAAGAAGTTGGGGTTGGGTGATCCTACTCCAACCAATATGAAGCTCGTCATGGCGGATAGGTCGGTAAAACGACCTGTTGGTATTCTATGTGATGTCTTGGTAAAGGTTTCTTCATTCATTTTTCCGGCAGACTTTGTTATTTTGGATTGTGAGGCAGACTCAGAAGTCCCCATAATCTTGGTGCGCCCTTTCCTAGCTACAGGAAGTGTGCTCATTGACTTGAGAGCCAATGAACTCTCATTCCGAATAAATGATGAAGTAGTGCGCTTTGATGTTTGCAAGTCAATGAAGCAACCCAAATATCTAAGTGTATTCTCTGTGGCTGATGTTTTCTTTGATGACGAGAAAGAAGTGCTTGAGGAAGAGCAGATTATTGATAACCCTTTGGCAATTGTGCTCATGAATGAAGAGAATGAGGATGCTAAAAATTCTGAGGAAGCTATTTGTGCTCTATCGGGATTAGGGACATATCGCTATACTCCCAAGAAGCTGGATCTTGATCTTAAGAATCGGCCCACACCACCAGCTAAGCCATCTATTGAAGAGCCACCCACGTTAGAATTGAAGGAGCTGCCAAGTCATTTGAAGTACGCATTCTTAGGAAGCAGAGACTCTCTTCCAATTATTGTAGCAGCCGATTTGGGTGAGAAACAAGTTGCATCTCTTATTGCTACTCTGTGCAAGCATATTAGAGCCATTAGATGGACCATTGTGGATATTATTGGTATTCCACCTGGGATTTGCACACATAAAATTCAGCTTCAAGAAAATTACACGCCCACCATTGAGCATCAAAGACGTCTAAACCCACCTATGCAAGAAGTAGTGAAGAAAGAAATTATCAAGTGGTTAGACGCAGGGGTTGTGTATCCTATCTTTGATAGTACATGGGTAAGCCCGGTACAATGCAAAGAATGAGCTTATTCCACTCAGACCCGTCATTGGAGGGAGAGTATGCATGGACTACCGAAAGCTAAATTCTTGGACACTCAAAGATCACTTCCCAATGCCCTTCATGGACCAAATGCTAGATCGATTAGCGGGGAAAGGATGGTTTTGTTTCCTTGATGGTTATTCAGGCTACAATCAGATTTGTATTGCTCCCGAAGACCAAGAGAAGACAACATTTACATGCCCATATGGTACGTTTGCTTTCAAACGTATGCCATTCGGGTTATGTAACGCACCAACCACCTTTCAACGTTGTATGATATCCATTTTCTCTGATATGGTTCAAGACACTTTGGAGGTATTCATGGATGATTTTTTAGTTGTTGGTGAATCTTTTGAGTCGTGCTTGGAAAACTTGAGCATGGCATTGCAAAGATGTGTAGAATTCAACCTTGTGCTGAATTGGGAAAAATGCCACTTTATGGTAAAAGAAGGAATCGTTCTTGGACACAAGATCTCCGAAAGAGGAATAGAGGTTGATCGAGCAAAAATTGAGGTTATTGAGAAGCTACCGCCTCCAATTTCGGTGAAGGGAGTTTGTAGTTTTCTTGGCCATGCTGGTTTCTATCGTAGGTTCATCAAAGACTTCTCCAAAATTGCTAGTCCATTGTGCAAACTATTGGAGAAAGATGCGAAGTTTGACTTCAATGACGATTGCTTAAAGGCATTCGAATGACTTAAAGGAAAACTCATTGAAGCCCCTATCATGGTAGCACCAGATTGGACTCTCCCGTTCGAAGTCATGTGTGATGCAAGCGGTGTAGCCATTGGAGCTGTACTTGGACAAAGAAAGGGGAAATTATTTCATCCCATCTACTATGCGAGTAAGGTCCTAAATGAAGCCCAAAGGAACTACACTGTTACTGAACAAGAGCTCCTAGCAGTGGTGTACGCGTTTGAAAAGTTTCGTGCCTATCTATTAGGTACTAAGGTGATCATTCATATAGGCCATGCAGCTCTTAGGTATCTCATGACAAAGAAGGATGCAAAACCAAGGTTAATTAGATGGGTTTTGCTGCTGCAAGAGTTTGACTTAGTGGTCAAAGATAGAAGAGGTTGCGAGAACCAAGTGGCTGATCACCTATCTCGACTTGAGAATGAACATTTAGCGCAACCTGAAATTCAGATTGATGACGCATTCCCGGACGAAGAGATATTAGCAACAACAATGAAGGAACTACCATGGTATGCCGACTTTGCAAATTTCGTCGTGAGCAATGTGATACCTGCCTAATTATCTTACCATCAAAGGAGGAAGTTTATGCATGATGTCCAACACTACTATTGGGATGAGCCTTATTTGTTTCGAAGATGCGCTGATGGTATCATTCGACGATGTATATCCCATGAAGAAGTGCCCACCATATTGGAAGCATGCCATACATCCCAAGTTGGAGGACATCATGCAGGCAATCGGATGGCAAGAAAAGTTTTGCAAAGTGGTTATTATTGGCCTTTGATATTTCGAGATGACTACGACTATGTTAGAAGGTGTGACCAATGCCAGCGTCAAGGTGCTATTTCAAAACACCATGAGATGCCCATGTCCAAAATTCTTGAGGTAGAACTCTTTGACGTATGGGGTATAGATTTCATGGGTCCATTCGTGAATTCGTTTGGAATGAAGTACATCTTGGTTGCTGTGGATTACGTGTCGAAATGGTTTGAAGCTGTAGCATTGGCCGACAACGAAGGAAAGCGGGTTGTAGCATTTTTAAAGAGGAATATCTTCTCTCGCTTTGGAGTACCACGTACTATCATAAGTGATGGAGGATCTCACTTTTGCAACAAGCTATTCAAATCAGTTTTGGCCAAGTATGGTGTCAAGCAACATAAGGTAGCCACGCCTTATCATCCCCAAACTAGTGGACAAGTAGAAGTTTCCAATCGCGAGATCAAGCAAATCCTTGCGAAGACGGTTAATGCAAATAGGAAGGATTGGTCTAGGAAGCTTGATGATGCACTTTGGGCTTATAGGACTGCGTTCAAAACACCCATTGGCATGTCTCCTTATCAACTAGTCTATGGGAAGGCTTGTCACTTACCCATCGAGCTCGAACATAAGGCATTGTGGGCGTTGAAGCAATTGAATTTGAATTGGGATGATGCTACGAATCTGAGGTTGGAGCAGCTGAACGAATTAGATGAGTTCCATCTCCATGCATATGAAAGATCAGACCTATACAAGGAGCGGATGAAAAAGTATCATGATCAGCGGATTGTTCGACGAAACTTCCAAAGAGGTGATATGGTACTTCTCTTCAACTCCAGATTGAAGCTCTTCCCAGGTAAGTTAAAATCTAAGTGCTCTGGTCTATTTAAAGTTATCCAAGTCTACTCATCTGGAGTAGTCGAATTGGAAGACAATAATGGTGTTGTCTTCAAAGTGAATGGCCAACGTGTTAAACCTTATATCGGTCCTTTTGACTCGATGAATGACATGTCCATCACTTATCTCGACGAAGTCTAAGTACTCGAGATTACTACGTCGAGCCACGACAATAAATAAGGCGCTAGATGGGAGGCAACCCATCGTTTTATCGTTTATCATTTTCCCTTTCATTCTAGTACTTGTTTTGTTTTGATAAATGAAAAATCCAAAAATAAGCGTCGTGCCACGACCAAAACTAAGGCACTTGGTGGGAGGAAACCCATCGTACTAATCGTTTTCATTTAGTTTTGAGCAAATATAGGTGCAAAAATGTATTCAAACGAGGAAATTGATTTCAATTGACAATTTGGATGTGATACATGGTAAAGGTGGTAAGTTAGGAATGGTAATGCATAAGGTTATGGATTAAGCATTTCTCATGCCAAAATAGGCATCGAGGAAGGCTAGGCCTAGGTAAAAATAGGCCACGAACATTGGCAAACCTATCCTATAGCCTAAGGTCTCGGAATCTAGTGTGCTATACACTATGCGCCGCCCATGCCTAAGTGTGCTTTTGACTATGCGCCGCCTATGCTATGGCATTAGGTCTCAGGATCTCATATGCCATAGACTATGCAGCGTATATGTCTCAAAATGCCATAGACTATGCGGCGCATATGTCCCTAAATGCCATAGACTATGTGCCGCATATGTCATGACTATGCCAAGCATTATGCGCCGCATATGTAGCATTTTTGTCTCCAAAACCGATTGTAAATGGGTCAACACCCGACCCATTCTCTTCCTATTTAAAGGGGACTTAGTCTTGAAACATAACCACACTAGAAATTGACCTAAGGGCACCGCATATACATCCAAATCCTCTCAAAATTTTCTTCTTTTGCTCTTCCAATTCACAAAACCATCTCCAAAAGCCTCAAGCAAGTAAGTACTCTCTTATTCTTCATTTATTTCTCGTAAGTACTATGTCTATTATGAATTGCTACATCTTGAAAGATTGTTGGTGATGTTCATGTGTTTGGATTGTTGATGCAAAACCATGTGAGGGAATATATACGTTAGAATCATCTTGACTTGTTTCCGACTTGAATTTGGTCTTAATAGCGTTGTTATACTATTTGCGGAATTGCTAGGGTTATGAACATCGACTATCATGTTATGATCTTGTTACTTGGATGCTTATATGTTAGACCATCCCGTTCATTGGGATAAGCCTTATAGTTGCCCACCGACTTCGGAGGCTCAATGGTTGACAATGTCCATACCGTGACACCCCCCTATGTAGTAGCGTTGTTTTATCTAACATGAAAGTAGTGCAATGGCTGGAAGTAAGTGATGACATGCTGATTTTCTTGCCGGAATATAATCCTAAAACGTATGGCGACGAAATCTGAGTAATCGACCACTTTAACCTCACTGATTTGTGTTAACAAAACTAAGTGTGGGGTGGTACCCCGACTGCTTGTTGATAGATTGTATCAATTAAGATTGTGCTACCATTAACACTATTTCTAGTCTCAGGTACAATGGCACCTAAAGCGAGACAAGGCAAGGAGAAGGCTACCACTTTACAAAAGGGCAATAAAAGAGGTCGAAAGGACCAAGGAGAATCATCCTCAACACAACTACCCCTTAGAATGTTTGGAATAAAATGGGTTCTTGAGGAGGATGCCAAAGAATGGTACCGGAACAACAAAGAAAGAAAATATGTTTACGTCGACTTAATCAACAAGGACACCTTAGCGAAGAAGGAGCCGCGGATGTTGGCAAAAATAATGGCGTTAAAGCTGGATTTCATCTTCCGCGACATGGGAGAATGCAACCTTGATTTAACAAGAGAATTTTATTCCAACTGGTCGCCGAACACAACGGGCAATGAAGTCAAAATTCGGGGCCAAGTGTTACAGCTCAATGCGGACTGGATCAACTCTTTTCTTGGCTTACCTTCGGTCGACACAACACCATTCAAAGAGCTGTACAGCAGGCCTCCTTATAGAGCAATACGACACACACTTTGTGGAAGTAGATCGATGGCAAGGTGGGGCAGACATAAAGACACCGACCGACACAACACCTTCTCCTATGCTCTACTGAATAGGGAAGCAAGAATCTGGATGCGTATTGTCAACTCATGCCTGATTCCTGGGACTCAATACACCAAGATATCAAGAGATAGTGTGTTTGGTCTATGCTTTGATGACACATGTCCCTATCAACTTTAGGGCAATCATTCACTCTACCATGAGGAAGGCCAGACTCCACAAAAGATCCCACTTCACTTTTGGTAATCTGTTGACAGCACTCTTGCAAAAGGAGGCTATCGAAGAGGAACCAACTGACCACAAACTCCCACATAACCCAAAGAAGGTTGACCTCACCAAGGTCAAAGATGCTGAAACAACTCATGGTGTCAACCTTACTACTGCGGAGAGACATGCTCGTGATAAGAGTTTTTTCCATCATATTTATGGCATGACACGCTTCACAATGATGAGTGGAGGTCGTGTTCCTACTGCTGCAGAGCTCCAACAGCTGGACCATGATTATCCAATGAACATACATGCCCGGGAGATGTGTGGAGTGGGTATATACTTTGAGGAACCTCTAGATGATGATATGCCGACCGATGACGATCGACGCTTGCCAGACTTCGATGAGGAGGAGAACTCTAAAAACGACTCTTATGCTGATTCCGACGAAGGGGGTATGACCCCCGACAATGAGGAAGAGTCCTATTGACCAGGTTCTTCGTATTTACTTTCCACTGAGGGCAGTGTCCTGTTTAAGTGTGGGGTGGCGGTATCGCATGCTATACTTCTCTATTTGCATCTATGCTTGTTTACTTTTTTTCTATGTTTGTTTACTTTTTTTTGTGTGTTTTCGATTTTTTAGTTAAGTTAAGTTTTTTTAGTTGTAAATTTTTTTTCACGTAAATTTTTACTTAGCTTCGCACGAAATTATTCTAATAGGCAGCATGAGATTATAACAAGAGTATGTGCTACAATTATGACTGTTGAGATGTTTTAGGCTCTAGTTGTGACTCATTATGTGATATTTTGTGGTTCAATTCCTTCACTTGTTGGGTCGAGAGTCTATATTACTTCCAATAAAGTCGACCATGTGCCGTGTGTGTGAGAGATTAATAGTATATTCTATGTTTGTGGCTGATGCTAGAACTTGCCTGGTATGTATGCAAAGCGAAAAAAAGGAGTGTAAGTTTAGGAGATGATTTAGGCATTTATTTGGCAACCTACATATGTTTACCTTCGTTTTACCTACCCTTGGACATCATCCTAGTTAAACCCTTTTGAGCCTTTAGCCTATTTCTTTGACAACCTCGTGTATAAGCCTAATCCATTTTTTTTAAGACCGTAATTTGATCCAAATTCCTAAGTACTTTAAAGTGAAAAAGTCATGTGAAAACATAAGAGGAAATTGGTTAAGTATGATGCTTTAAATTGTAATGGTGCTTGAATGTGTTATGGAAAAAAAGAAAAGTGCTATCATAAGAGGTATGTTGAGAAAAGAAAAAGGAAAAAGAAAGCTGAAAAGTGAGTTGTGCTTAAAATTGAAAAACAAAAGAGGAGAACAAGGGTGGTAGAATAAAAGAAAGAAGAAAGGTTGAAAGAAAAAAAAATGTCAATGATACAATGTGATGTATTAAAGTGCTTAGGAACTTAGTCACTATTTCTGGCCAAAATAGTCCTACCCGTCCCTTAGCCTACATTACAATCATCAAAAGACCTATTTGATCCTAATCTTAGCATTCTGACAATTAGTGGAGTATTACACTAAGGGCAAGCCTATGGTCATCAGTTGCTGCATACGAATTCTTTGTGAGAGTGAGAGCAAGGATATTTTGATACCCATGTTTGAAAAATATGCTATACTTGTGAGTGACTATGGGTAATATATTGTGAGACACACATGGTTGATGAGTTTTGGATAGTTGTGTATGATTCTTTGTGCCTTGACTTTTGAATATGAGTTAACCACCATCACGAGTCTATGCTAGAGGTTAAATGGTTTCTACTAATGATCAGAAAACTACTCTTTGTTGATAATTGTTGAGCTTGTCTTGACGAATGTTTTGTGTTGTTGCTGTGAAACCCTAAGTTGATGTTTGGAGGGACATGATATTTTGTTTGAGGATGAACAAAGCTTCAAGTGTGGGGTGTTGATGATAGGCGAATTTACATGCCTATATCAATATATTTTGCCCATATTTTAGCCTAGTTTTGAGAACAAATAGTATATTTTATGCACTTTTAGTCCTTTTTCCTATAAGTGAGCTAACAAACATGATTAGCAAAGTTTCAGGTATAAATGATGCAGAATTCAGCATTTTATGGCTTACTTGACGCAAAAGAAAGCTCACGAAGTAAGGGAAGGAAGTTTACACGCCTAAGGACCAAAAATGCTGCATGGAAAAACTGTCCCGGGCTAAAACAACATTTCTGAAGACTTTGGGGACTTGCAGTAACTTAGTTGGATTTGGACAATGATACATTAACCTAGTACATTTGGGTTAAGTATTTCATTAGTCTAGTAGGATTTGGTTAGATATTTATTTACCTAGTAGGATTAGGATATGGGTATTATAAATACCCTATCATGCTAGAGATTTTTATTCATCTTCTATTCAACAATTAATCTTCTTCCATCCCTCTCTTCTTCCACCACAACAATTCTACAACTCTTCTAATCTTTCCATTAATTCTATTTTTCTTCTTTCATTCATCTATTCTTAAAATCCGCAACAAGAGAATCGTTACTTTTGCCTTGGAATTCACGCCTCACGCCTACCACCTGTGCTACACGAAAATCATCAATCTTGTGGTATAACAATAATGCAAATTGTGATTTACTTCGCATTAATGGGTAACTAAACCTCTCTGTTGGGGTTATGGAAGCCGAATGAGTTACTATCTATTGCTGTAAGTTTGTGAGTTCACGACACGTATACTGCTTATATCATTATTCTCTTCATCTTAATCTATATTCTTTGTGGTTGCAAATGCAAGAATACGCCAGTATAACATTTAACTTGTTCGAAAGAAAGGTTATTTGTCTGGAAAAGAGATAGTGTCAAGGTAGTAGGACACCCTTTCCTATTAAAAAGCTAGTGCCGTAACTGGACTAACCTCTTGGAGAATTCGTACCGTTAGACACACTTTAAGCTCGAAAGAGTTAAAGTGAAATAATCCTCGAATAGGTCGAAAGACGCCTGGATTTACCATCGAATACAATTCTCTATAAGTAGTTGCATGTCAGAATTCTACATACTCATAGCCAATAGAGACGTATAACTCAGAAGGTGGACATAACCCCAACGCTTCAATTCTCATACATTCACAACTTACGTAACAATCCTTTTCTCTTTACTTTGCTATTTTCAGTTTTTACTTTAATATTTTGGTTACATATTACAATCCCCCCTTTTTACGAGACTTGCACTAAAAGTCTAGTAATCGTTGCTTACTTGTTGGCCAAGCTATTCCCTGTGGGATCGATACCCAACCCAGGTTGGGTTCTATATTTGCTAACGAACGCTTTACACTCCTACGAGAGCTGTAGATTGAGCGTTATCAAGTTCCTCCCGAAAGGGAAATTAACTTCGAAATAGACCTTCTTCCAGATACCCACCCTATCTCTATTGCTCTATACAGAATGGCTCCAGTTGAACTCATAAAGTTAAAAAAATAGTTGAAAGATCTCCTAGATAAGGGATTTATCAGGTCCAGCATTTCCCTGTGGGGCACACCAGTTCTGTTTGTGCGTAAGAAAGATAGTTTTCTTAGAATATTTATTGACTACCATTAGTTGAAAAAAGTCACAATCAAGAGCAAATACCCACTTCCCAGAATCAATGACTTATTCGACCAACTTCAGGGTGCCAATTATTTTTCTAAGATAGATCTCAGATCCGACCATCATCAGCTCAGAGTCAGAGAATGTGACATTCCAAAAATAGCTTTTAGAACCCGGTATGGTCACTTCAAATTTCTAGCCATATCCTTTGGTCTCAGGAATTCCCCAATAACCTTCATGGCCTTGATGAACAGAGTGTTCAAATAGTACGTAGATATGTTCATCATAGTCTTTATTGATGATATTCTTGTCTTTCCCATAATGAAAATGATCATGCAGACAAGCTCAGAATAGTATTGTTGACTCTTAGAGCCCATCAGTTGTTTGCTAAATTCAGTAAGTGCGAATTTTGACTAAGATCAGTAGCCTTTCTTGTCCATATTATTTCTGGTAATGGCATTAGAGTCATTACTCAAAAGACCGAGGTGGTGAAAAACTGGACCAGACCCATCTCTCCATCAAATATCTGGAGTTTCTTGGGTTTGGCTGGCTATTATCGACGGTTTGTTGAAGGATTTTTCTCTATTGTATCCTCCATGTATAGATTGACTCAGAAGAAAGTTAAGTTTTAATGGTCAGATTCTTGTGAGAATAGTTTTTTGGAGCTGAAGACTTGACATACCACAACCTCAATTTTGATAATGCCAGATGGTTTAGATGGATTTTTTGTGTATTGTGATGCTTCCAGAGTTGGTTTGGGGTGTGTTTTGATGCAGAAGGGTAAAGTTGTACCCTATGCCTCTAGACAGCTTAAGCCCCATGAAAAGAATATCCCACCCGTGATCTTGAGTTACTGGCTGTTGTGTTTGCCTTAAAGGTTTGGAGGCACTATTTATATGGGGTGCGTGTTAATGTGTTCACAGATCACAAAAGCTTGCAGTATGCATTTTTGCATAAGGATTTGAATCTGTGTTAGAGAACATGGTTAGAGTTGCTGAAAGATTATGATATAAGTGTTTTGTACCATCCGGGAAAGGTCAATGTAGTGGCAAATACCCTAAGTAGATTGTCTATGGATAGTGTTTCACATGTCGAGGGTGATAAAAAGAATTTAGTTAGATAAGTTCATCATCTTTTCAGGTTAGGTGTTCGTTTGGTTGATTCAGCTGAGGGTAACGTTTGGGTTCAGAATAGTGTGGAATCTTCTTTGGCTGCCGAAGTGAAGGGAAAACAGGATAGGGATCCTAGTCTGCTAAAGTAGAAAGAGTCAGTTAGAGATCATACAGTAGAGATTTTCTCCCAAGGAAGCTATGGTGTGTTGCATTACCAGGGTAGACTGTGTATGTCATGTGTTAATGAGTTGAGACAATGAATTCTTGCAAAAGCGCATGGTGCGCGTTACTTAATTCATCCAGGGTCATGAAGATGTACTGCGATATGCGGGAAATCTATTAGTGGAGATGGATAAAGAGAGATATTTCAGAGTTATTGGCTAAGTGATCCATTTGTCAATAGGTTAATATTAAACATTAGAAACCCAGTAGGTCTAGGCAGGAGTTCAATATTCCTTCTTGGAAGTGGGAGGAAGTGTACATAGATTTTGTGATGGGTTTGCCTCGTACTCGCCATCAGCATAATTCGATTTGGGTCATTATAGACAAGATGACTAAATTAGCCCAGTTTTTTCTAGTCTATACTTCTTGTTCAGACGAGGACTATGCCAAACTCTATCTCAGAGAATTGGTTAGGTTGAACGGTGTTTTATTGTCCATCATTTCAGATAGAGGTACTCAATTTACCTCATACTTTTGGAAGGCTTTGCAAAAAGGTTTTGGTACCCAAGTTCACCTCAGTACAATCTTTCACCCTTAGACAGATGGTCAGGCAGAAAGGACAATTCATACCCTTGAGGATATGTTGAGAGCGTGTTCTATTGACTAAGGGCAGTTGGGATGACCACTTGCCTTTGATTGAGTTTGTGTATAATAATAGCTGTCATTCAGTATTCAAATGGCTCAGTTTGAGGCTCCGTATAGAAGGAGATGTAGATATCTAATTGATTGGATTAAAGTAGGTGAGGCCACGGTAGTGGGGCCTAACTTGGTGTTTGATGCCTTAGAAAAAGTACAGTTGATCAGGAAGAGGCTTAAGGCAGCACAGAGCCGATAGAAATCTTATCCAGATGTCAGGAGAAAAGACCTTGAATTTGAGGTTTCCAATTTGTATATCTAAAAATCTCTCCCATAAAGGGAGTAAAGAGTTTTGGTAAGAAGGGAAAGCTTAGTATCCGATATGTTGGCCCTTACAGAATTATGAGTTATTTTGGAAAGATGGCTTATGAGCTTGAGTTGCCTGTAGACTTAACATTAGTGCACCCAGTATTCTATATCTCCTTGTTGAAGAAGTGTACTGGATACCCAACAGTTTTCGTTCCCTTATAAAGCATATATGTTTAGAACAACCTCTCTTATGAAGAAATTTCAGTCAAGATCCTTGATCGACGAATTTGTAGACTAATGAACAAAGAAGCTCCCCTAGTCAAAGTTCTTTGGCCGAATTAGTCCGTTGAGGGAGCCACTTGGGAAGCAAAAGCAAATATACTAACCAAGTACCCTCATTTTTTCTCCGCAAACTCAGATTCATCTAAGGTAACAACCTTCTTAGAATTTCTCTTTGCCATGCTCAGTTTCAGCTGCATATCATTCTCATGTTAGTCATGCATTCATAGAACCAGTTTAGTCATGTGTTACACTTTAGACTTAGTCATTTAATCAAGTATATCCAACATGTAACCTAAGTTCCTCAGTGTTTTCATCTTAACAAGTCTCATTCGAGGACGAATGTTCCTAAGGGAGAGATATTGTAATACCTCAAAAATTCAAACCAATGTTAGAGCCATGTTTCAAGATCATGAATAGTACATTATAGTTATTTGGTAGTGATATGCATGAATTTGATGTATATAAAGGACTCAAATAACTCCCCGCTCTTAGACGAATTAAAATAATCCTCACCGATTGAATTTTTGAAAAGAACGTCTCTTTAGTCAACTACAAACGAGCATATCTTTTCCTATATTGAGAATTTTCTAGCTCAAGACCCACAAAATGATAGGAAATTGAATTATCTTTCCAATGATACCAATTTCACCCGAATTTGATACTCAGGGTGAAAAGTTAATGGCACTTTTAGTGCAAAATAGTAGCCCAACGCGATAAGGACACGTCGTGGTGATGGCCAAAATCACGTTCATCCTTTTCCAGTGTGTCACTGCATTTGACACCGTGCCACGCCAGGGGGCCATTTTGCAATTGTCCTTTTCCAGTGGGGCACCACGAGCCAAGCTTCCAGTTTGGGATCGTCCATTTCCAGAGGTGCAATGCGATAGCACTGCATTGCATATTAAGGTAAAATAGGGATTGTCAGTTTTCCAGTGGCCTGACGTAATTGTACCACGTCGCGCCGGAGCCAAAAATTGGGATTTTCAGCTTTTGTGATTTGAATTCCAGGGACCGTTTGGTCTTTTCCCATAGCCCCAAATCCATCCAAACATGGGATTTAAGTCCCAATAGAGCATTATTTGCTCATTATTTCACAATTCTCTAAAAAAATTAAAGTAGACCTCTTACATGAACAAAAACCCTAGCCTTCCAAGTTCAAGATCAAAACTCAAGAATTCACCATCAATTCTCATGAATTCATCAACCCAGGTATGTTAAGTGATCATATATGGGTTCCTTTTAACCATGGAGTCCAAATATCCAATTCTAAATTCAAGTTAGGATCTTTACAATTTTTTCATGATTTTTAATTGTGATTTTAACCATGAATTCCCATGAAATGTAATTCTACACCACGTTTACATAAAATTGTCGTTGTTATTCAACCCCACATGTTTTAATGATATTATTCGTTGAGTTACTTCATAGATGTTGAAATCATGTTATTACTACAAGCTTTAAATTAATCTCATGCTTAACTTACACTACGAATATCAAGTGTTTTATGAAATGCCTACAAGAATGAATTTTGAATAAATGCTTTCATATTATGTGCTCAAAACTTTAGTATTATTTTTCTATTATTGCTATTGAATCCTGGGGGTTGTGAATGCCCGAAAACTTAGCTGTTTACTTAGTCTCAATATCTTTAGAATAACTTCAGAATATGTTATGAGCATTATCAGTTCAGCCAGTCACCATAATCAGTTAAACTTAGAACAGTTTAGTATCCCGAGTCAATTCAGTTGGGAGTAGGATTTAGCACCAAGTGAGTTCAGGGATGGCGTCTTTCCCAAAAGATACGCAGAGTTGTTAGCAGTAGTCCTTGTACTCCAGAACTACGTAGCCAGCAAAGGATATGAGGAGTCACCCATCAGTTTAGGCTTGACTACCTCACAGGGGTCACCCGTTAATATAAGCTTGACACCCTTAGTCTTTCGGGACAGTACATCAGTGGATCCATACAGCCAGTGTTAGTACCCATGGCACGGTACTGACACCCTTCCAACTGGGGTCACAGGTTGGACCCAATTTGCTCATTGTGGTATGTCAGTTAGGTGATAGCTCCCACAGTCTCAGTTCAGTATTTAGTATACTTTAGTTCAAGCTTCTATTGACCATAGCATACAGATATCGGTTATTCAGTTATCATATTTTAGTATTTCAGTTTACAAATTATATTTAGAACATGTTTTATGCTTGGTTATGCATTCTCAGTATTTATAGATTTCATGCATTCTATTTAGTACTTCATGCTATTCATTCAGTCAGTTATTACTCTTGTACATGAAATCATGCATATCCACCAACCACATTTAGCATACCAGTACATTCAAATTGCATACTTTTTTCTTGTGCTATGATGTATCATATCATAGGTTCGGATGCTTAGTTCCCGGATCACGCATAGACTTTCCAGATTATCAGCCGTAGTAGTGGCGAGTCCTCGTATTTCGAGGACAAACTATATTTATTTTCATGCTTTCAATTCAGTAGTTAGATGGAGTTAGTTGGGGCCTGTCTCATCAACTTTTATTTAGTTTGTAGAGGTATTTCAGACTAGTACAGACAATCTGTCAGTTTTGTTATTATTTTATTAGTTCAAGACAGTTGTTTCTAGCAGTTGTTTCCATATTCATGATCTAATATTGTTTTCAGTTATTTAAAACCTCATGACTTATCAGTTGTGTTTAGACATATGTTATAATATTATTCAATGCTCACAGCAGGTACCAGCTCATGGGTTTGCTTGTGGTCTCTCAGAACCGTAAGCATCGTGTGGCACCCAGGGTGTACTCTCGGGGCATTATAAAAACTTGAACATGTATATTTCAAAATAAATAACTAAGTGAATGCTTTGGATGCACAGTCATAGATTGGTATAAGTGATGTATTGAGAAGCCCCTGCCACCGCCGACCAAGTTGAATCTCATGGTTTTAGGCAATGTTTCTCAGATAACTCCCACTCCCTCTACAAAAATTGGTATATTACTCCACTCATATGTTTTATGGCTGAAATTTAGATGCTAAATATTCTCATATTTCTTACTATCAGATAATAGAAAAATATAGGTCACATTCCAAATAGGCGTCGAGAGATTACCGGGGCTGATGATCGGTAACTATAACCTTTTGCATAAGATAGTGGAGTTTCTACTTTGAAAATACCTGCATTTTTGTAACAGATTCTGGAACAAATGGTAGTTACTTCTTGCTACTTTCAGGAACCCTCAGTTTCTCCTCACTTTATGGGATGACTTCGAAGGAAGAGTACCCAATCATCCTTGGAAGGAACATATGGTGTGTTAGGGTTTTTGCCGTGATTTTCTTACCAAAATTAAGTTTTACTTTTTCTTAGAAGGAACATAAAAGTAACCATAAATACTTTTACTTTTCCTGAATGGAAAATATAAAACTTTTTCATATTTGGCAAACCTCTTTCTTAGAGGAAAGGTTTTGGAACTCTATAAATAGATGACCCCCTTCTCATACCATAACATAATAGCTTCCACAATGTAGTCGTTATAAGAGTTTGGTTTAGGGGGAGATTTATCCCATAGGTTTATGTTTTTTCATAGATTTTAATTTTTAAATATTGTTTTTAATATGTAGGTCGTTTGACCGAATCATATTAATAATATGTCTTTTTAATATATGTTTTATTTGTCATCTAAATTATGACTACAACAAATTTGATTATTTGGAATGAATTATTTTGTCACTTATAAGTCATATTTCGGCGCAAAAGATTTAGTGTGACGAAAACAATTTCATCAATCAATTGTCTCTAAAAGTGGGTCACCAAAAGTAGACAAAGACAATTAGTGCTTCGTCGCTAAAAAAATTAAATTAGCTACAAAAAAAAATCGTCCCCAAATGTGTAACATTTATGACGAATCTGTTGACATAAAAATGTAATTTTTTTTGTTGTTGATGGTAAGCTTTTGTCACTAAAAATTTATCAATACCGAAAAAATTTCATCGTCCCTAATTATTTAGTTCAATCAGAGATGACACCAATTGTCTCTAGATTTATATATATTTCGTGGCTGAACAAATGTATTTTCGTCACTATTGACAACTTTTTGTATACAACAAAAATTTTCGTCCTTAAATGTATGAATTAGTGACAAATTTATTATTATAATAAAGATTAATAATTTTGTAGTTAAATCTACCATTTGTCACTAAAAATAGTATTTTTTTTTTACCGACAATGTAGAATCGTCACTATATTATTATGATTACTGACAATTGTGATTTTCATAAAATACAAAATTAATTTGTATCAAATAAAAAGGAAGATATTGAAACAAATACATATGTCACTAAATATAGTCAAACTTGTGACGAACTAGTTTATTTCGTGACGAAAATATTTGTCTTGAAAAGGCTAATTTAATCGTTGCTAAAAGTTATCTTTGATAGTAAAATTTTTTGTCACAAATTACAAGAAACCGCTTAATTATGTCATATTGATATTATTTTTTAAATTAGAATTGAATAAATCAAAAATAAAGTTATAATACATGTTAGATTGATAAAATTCACCCACAATCATACTATTAAAAAAACTAAAATTGTACTAAGGTAATATCTCCTCACAGTTCAAAGAAAAGTAAAACTAGTCCAACACAAAGGAAACTAACTGAAATATAGTACTAAATATTACTCCTATCCTAAATTAAGGCAGATATGTAGAGGCTTTTTCGAAAGTACCAATAACGTGTTGAGCTTGCAATTAGTCTTCATTCAACTCACTTTTACACCTATGGAAAAGAGAAGAAAATTAAGATTGATGATGATTCTTTCAGGTTTGATAGTTAAAATGACTCTACATGCTACTTCTTCTCCAAGCCACAACTACAATCCACTAAACATTTAATTATGAAAAGCGAGGCTACCCAGAAACTAGATAAATACTATCCAGTAAACACATCAAACTTCTATAACAACAACAATAACATACTCGGTGCATTCCCACAAAGTGAGGTTTGGAGAGGGTAACTGTACATAGTCAAATCGTATAATAGTATAATAGTCGGGTTCACCAAAAGAGACCTCACTGGTCCTCAATTTCGATGAGAATGTGACCAGTGAGAAGAGGGGAAGGCTGAGTCACGACTGGGGATGCGTTGCTGGTTCACGATTACTAGAGGCGGCCACGGCGATGACAGAGCGGTAGAGGACAGGCGGCGGGATACCGCTGCTGTTTTTGGCAGCGTCAATTGGGTCTAGTTCCATCGTCTGGAGTGGCAGCGGGCTGATATTGATGTTCGTTCGAGGGGAGCTTAGTCGGTTTGCTTGCCAACGGATGTGGCTGGTGGCGCCGGCTGGGAGGTGCTGATTTTGGTTGTCCGATGGCGGGATTGGTGGTTGGAGCGATTTTCCCTTGGTTTTCTCGGTGGCTAATGATGGAGAGGGGAGGGCGACGTGGTGGATGGTTTGTTCGCCAGCCATTAGTGGAGGTTGACGCTATTGATGCTGTCTCAGACTCGTCGGTCATCAATTCAGGTGAGTCATCGATAAGAGTGAGAGACCGAAGAGAGTGGGAGGGAGGAGGCTAAATTTTTCCCCAACCCATGGTGGCTGGCCGGCGGCGGCAGCCATGGTTATGGTATAGAGATAAGTGAGGCTAGAGAGAAGGTAGAGAGAGAGAGAAAAGGAAGAGAGAGAGCGCTAAAAGAGGTGGATGGTTTTGCGTAATAAGGAATTAGGGTTTGAGTGTTTTTTAAGATAGAAAGAGTGAGTGATATGATCTCAGTCGTTGGATCAAAATTGATCCACGACTGAGATTAAAAGGATTATAAAAACAGAAAATGAATTGAAATGGAGTTAAATGTGACTAAAATTGTAATAAATTGGGTAAAATTAGGCTACAATTGTCATAAATTAAATGGAAAAAAGCTAACATTTAAATGAACTAGGAAATTGAATTGAATTAGGCTATAATTTAACAGATGTAATAATAATGAAAAAGATAATAGGGTGTCGAGGTTAAAATAAATTACGCATTTAAAATTAATGTTACGTAAAAATTGTCATATAAGATTATCATTAATAATAATAATAATAATAGTAATAATAATAATAATAATGATAATAATAATAATCAATGTATTTATAAATTGTAAGTGCACATATTTTATGAAAAAATAATTTAATAAATATTAATAAAATTATGTAAAATGTTGTATCTGAATTAATAAATTGTAAAAAAATTAGTAAAATAATATGTACATTTTAAAACATGAATGTGACATGTCAAAAATCTGTTTGATGTAAGAAAAATGTGTAAAAAATACTAACACTTAAAAATTAATAATTTTGCTAAAATGGCAGCCTAAATGTAGTGTCGAGAGGTCAAAATTGGCTGTCAACAATCATTGGGCCTAAAGGCTCCTTTTCCTGTTTTAAAATGGGGTTTTCACAAGGGTAGACCGGTAGAGAACAAATTGAGTGAAGAGAAATCTTTAGTTGGTTATTAAGAGTCGAGAGTGGAGTCATATAAGCAAACTGGTAAGAAAATAGGAAGGCGTCTAATTGTTCCCAACACATTTATCCATACCCAGATGAGAGGTGAAAGTACATGAGTCGGACAATTTCTTTTCAATTAAACAAGTTTAAATGAACAGTATTCATACTCGCTAAGACCATGTTGAAAATTCCTTTGACAACTTAAAATCATTCAAGCTAGAAACCTAAGAGCTATATCAATCGATTGATATAATCCACGTGTATGTGATGGAACTGGATACTAGTTACCATCCACGAAACCCCAACCCAGGGACTAGTGCACCATAAAGGAAAAAAAATGAAAATGGAAAATAAAACAGGAAGCATTTTAGGATATATCTAAACTATAGCATGTCTCATCTGAAATTTTCCCAGGTAAATAGAAATTTATGATTAAGTAATTAAAAATTTTAAAAAGAGAAATCAGAAGTTCTTTGACTCAACATTTCGGTGGCAATAGGGGAACGTGAATGGAAATGACCAGTTCAAAGAGCCATTTCTTCTATTTTCTGCACAGCAGGACACACTTGTTGCCTGCCAGCAGGTAGATTAATTGGTGCAATAGGAGAAGTTGTAGCAGGCTGAAGGAGCTGTTCCTCCCATTCAGCACCCTAGCCTATAGATCTGTAGCTAGTAAGAAGGAATCCCAGTGTAGGGGAGAGTTTATACAAGATTTGGGAATGATACACCTGAGGATGAAAAGACATTGCAACTATTTTTGGGTTCGATCATCTTGGTATCTTCATCACAGCCATAGCTACACCAAGGAGAATTTGTTAACTCAATTAAGTGTGGATAGATCTAGAATTAGCAGAAGGATCTTACTTGGTCATGTATTTACAACCAAGGGGCTCAAACCCTCATTTAGTACCAAAAAGAAGCTCCAAATTCCAATACCGGAGATCACAGTTAGGAAGAATAACCAAAAAAATTGAGATGCAGATAAAGACGAAGAAGACAAAGGTGAAAAAGATACTTACTCTGACAACTGATTTATCAGAAGCATAAACGCTGAGGATACGAGGAAGAGTAAGTATCACCCATATGAACAACAAGATGAAACTCAGATTGAACTCAACCAAGAACAATATTTTTCAGGTTTTTGAAGAAGTGATGGATAAGTTTGGAATTGGATTAGGAAATCCTATCTTCACGGGTTTTTTACTAAGCAGAATAGGGCTGGTTCAGATGTTTTATTTTTGGGCCTTCTGATTTTAAATGTTTGGACGATGTCATTTTCAATGGGTTGGTCTATTTATGTAAAGACAATGTGGTTTAGTATTTAAATTAATAAAAGAGGAAAGGACAAAAATAACACCTAAAATTAAATTAATTTCACAAAACTAGCACCTAAATTTAAAAACTCGAGAAATAGCCATTGAGGGATGGGCGCACGCGAGAAGCTGGGATATATTTTTCATTGTTCCACGTATTTTCCTCAATTCTACAACACAATTTGGCCCTTTCCATTTTGGGTACTGGACCCACTTTTCAACTTTAATGGTTCATGCTTTTTTTGGCTTTTTTTCCCTTTCTTTTTTAAAGATTCTACTCTTTTTTATATCTCACTGATACTTTTACTTTAGAATTGTCTTTCAGATGAGCTTTAAAAAGCAGTTACAATTATAAATGTCTTTTAATTATATTAATCTAAATATATTAATTACAAATATGAAAAATTATATTAATCTAATTATATTAATTACAAATGTGACATATTAATATTAGATTGAACAAAGCGATGTAATATAGGCCAAGGGTACAGGAACAAATCTTTGTCCAACTTAAACTACACACATGTTTTAGACAATAGACGATGTGTTTCACCCCCATAGTTTGATACAATAAACCAAAAGAGTAACTATATAATATAATTGTTAAAGATATATATTTATATATAATAATGATAAAGTTTCTATATATATACATATTCTATATAATAATTATAGTATTTTTATACACATTTTATATAATTTTTAACTACCATTATTAATTAGATACATATATTCACAAAAAATTATCACAAAATTATAATTAATTAAGATACACAAATGTTTATTTAATTATAATTAAATATGATTAGCTATAAATAAATATTTTTAAAAAAGAAACTATGGGTAAATTAAAGGGTCCTTTGGTACGGTGTATATGAATTATATAAAATATGGTGTATTACTAATGCTTGAATAGTTATGTTTGCATATTATTTAGGTAGTTTTTTGTTGGGTGTAAAATATAATTGCATAATTTCTAAAAAATATATTTGTACTATTTTGACATTGCCACTCATAATCTCTTTTTAAAAAATAATAAATTAAAAAAGTCTTAATTTGATAATATTATTTGGGAGATTTTATTTAATGTTGGATATTCTCGACATTAAATATGATAAATTTTGATATGTGTAAAAAAGTAAGGATAGAGAAAGTAACGTATATAATACAGAAGCTATTTTAAAAGTACTATAAATTATAATAATTAATAATTAAATTTTTTTAAAAATATATTAAAAATTTGATTAACACCAAATTGCATTTGTGTCACATAATTGAGACTAAATATTACTCCCTCCATTCATATTCACTTGTCCATTTTATCAAAAATAGATGTGCAATAATACTGTTCAATTTGAAAAATCAATGGATAATTTTTCATTTCTGTCGATTTTACCATTGATATTAAATACGATTCATTATCCAATAAATTTTTCAAAAATTAAATTTATTTTATTCAAAAGATAACAAAGTAGCATTATCCCTATCATTTACTAGTTTTAAACATATGTGTCAAAGTTAATAGTGAACAACTATTGATGGGCCGAGGAAAAAACATATATTGAGTCCATACTAGCGCGGGTGCTCCGATATGTAGTCTTATAAATATAAATAAAAATGAGCACATATTTAATATATATTTTTTCTACTATCTTCAACATGTGGGGCATTTCAAATAAAATGAAGCATATACGATTGGTCTTGAGGGAATATTACTCTAGCTTCTGTATGTTTTAAAGACACAATATAAACATCATTGAATAGGAATACTATAGTGAAATAATTATGTTATTAATTTTTTTTCTCAATAGATCGTGTCAAGTAAAAATGTGACAAGTAAAAGCGAACGATTACTTACTACATTTTAAATTACGGTATAAGTAAGGGATAGAAGAAGACATCTCTTATTGTAAATAGAATCCAAATAAACCTCGACTTTTATCTAGTGTCGAAAATTAACCTTTAAAACGAATAAAATTCTTATAAGCACTTTTGTTTAAAAGAAGTCGCCTAAGAAAGTTTGTAATACAACAAACAAGGCACATAAAATATCTTTAAAAAATAAAATAAAAAATAAACATGACAACATATCATGAACACATAACCAAAAGATGATGATCTTATAGTTATACCTATGACTTACTTCGTATCCAATCATTACACTATTCAAATACCAAATCAAAGTCGTAATTATTTTTTGTGATAAAATTTTATTGTGATTAATTGCAGGTTAAACAGTGACGATAATATCATCGTTGCTAATTGTTTGAATAATTACTTACAAAAACTATTGTCACAATTAAATATAAAATTTTGTGGCTAAAACTTACAATATGATAGCTTCAAACTTTAATTGATTAGTTGATCATATTCAATGTCGGTCTACTTAAAATGTTTCTCTCATGTACAAGATTAACAAACAGACTTTATACCTTCCGAAAAATTCATTCAATAAGTTCACTTCAACCTTCACACAATTAGACCGAGTCTTATTTTTTTATAGCTATATCAATATACAATTAATTTTCTATAATCATAAACAAAAATAGCCAAAGATCAATTTATATTTAGCTATGAAATTTTTTCGTAGAAAAAAATAACTAAATTATTCAGCTACAAATTCCAAATCATCACTACTTAACGATGGCATATTCTGTGATAAAATTATGTTGTCACTAAATCATAGATTAATTAGAGACAATAAAATAAGTGTCACTAATTGTTTATAGTATTAGTGACAAAAATTGAGGTCACAATTAAGTATCAAATTTTGTAGCTTAGACTTACAATATATAACTACGAACTCTAATTTGTCGCTATTGCGATAACTTATTTTTTATGATGAATTTTTTTTTGTGTCTAAAATTATAACTAATTCAAGACAAAAAATAGTTTGTCACAAATTGGATCCATTATTGGTGATAAAAAAGGGTGTCACTGAAAACTTAAAATTCGTCACTAATGGTACTCAATAAAATGGCGCCAACATATTTTTTGGTGTGAAACTTTAGAGGACAAAACTTTGCTACGAAATTTTATGTTTGGTCACTAAAAGTATGTGCTTCATATATTTAGATATGAAATGTAATTTTCGTCATAAAAGGTGAACAATTAGTGACAAATTTCATCTCGTAGCTAATAATTTCGTAGCTATATATCAATTTTATTGTAGTGATACATATTATCACCGTTGGTTTGCAAACTTTAAGCTTCCGCATGGCGCCCTCTCGATTTCGAACCCAACAAGTGGTATCAAAGCCTATGGTTCAAAGATCTGATGGTTCAATTGAGGATACTTTAAGGTCAAAGTTGCAACCAATTTGATGATAATAAAGATATATGTCCAAAAACTACATGTGGAGATGATTTTCAATTATATTTTCAACAATCCTGCTATCACATATTTGAAAATAAAGTTCACTTTTAACCCTGTAAAAGGACTTCAATATTTTTTAACCCAAAAATTGCTCATATACTTTTAACCCAAGCTCCATTTTTAAACATGCCAAACAGCAGTGGTGAAGACTATGTGAAACACAAGGACCAAAGATCTGAAGAAGGTGGATATTAGGAAGAAAATCAAGCCAAAAAGGGGAGATTTGTTAGGGTTTTTGCCCTGATTTTCTTATCAAAATTAAGTTCTACCTTTTCTTAGAAGGAAAATAGAAGTAACCATAAATACTTTTACTTTTCCTAAGAGGGAAAAGTTTTTCATATTTGGCAAACCTCTTTCTTATAGCAAAGGTTTTCGAACTCGATAAATAGATGCCCCCTTCTCATACCATAACACAATAGCATCCAGATGTAGTCGTTAAAAGAGTCTGGTTTAGGGGGAGATTTCTCGCATAGGTTTATGTTTTTCCATATGTTTTATTTTTTCAATATTGTTTTTAATATGTAGGTCGTTTGACCGAATCATATTAATAATATATCTTTTTAATATATGTTTTATTTGTAATCTAAATTATCACCATTGATTTGTAAACTTTAAGCTTCGGTATGACGCCCTCTTGATTTCGAACCCAACATGGTGTAATGTACAAGGCTCATGATCGTGTAACTAATGAAATTATTGCACTAAAAGAAAGAAGGATGGAGCAGGAAGTTATTTTAATTTTCATTTTGTTTTCTGGTCTTGGTACTGTTCCTTTTTACCAATTTGTAAAAATTTCTCTTAAATACCAATCTTCTGTGAATGTAGGAGTCCCTAATGAAGAGAATATTTCCCATGCATCTTAATTTGTGCGGCCAAGACTGGATCTTGCAGTTGAAGTTTGTTACCACTATGTTGAAATTTCCCGTGCAACGTTTTCAACGTACACGAAAAATATTATCTTGTTGAACATAACTGCCTTTCCATTTCCATTGGTTTGTAAATAAATATGTTGAGTCTGTGCTTAGTACGGGCCTTACCCATCTAATATATGTATAAAGGAATACTCCTAATTCCTCCAACACTAACAAATTAAGCTTCTGGATTGGAATTGAACCACCAGATAGATAAGCTACTTTCAAGAGGCCACTTAGCTACTACTGGGGTTTTTAGCGCTTCTCCTCACTTCCTTGTCAAATGGGAGTCGATGGATACCCTTTCTCTGAAATATTATATTATATTATATATATATACATATTCCATATATTTTCACCTTAATTTCTCAGTGTTTTTTCTTCTTTATATTTAATTTCCTTAATTAAGATCCTGGGTTCGTCTTTGAATCTCGGGACGCTTCAGCTTCGAGATGGAGATACCAAACACTAACACTGTTAATTAAGAATTGTCAAGATATACATGTAGCGCGGCACAAATTTCATGAATAGTTTCATTCAAGATCATGACAAAGGACATTAACTTACAATCATTTGGCTTTGATTATGCCACTAACACAATGTTTTTGAACCCTTTTTTCATATATTGTTTTTGAAATATTTTTCTTCTGCACCATTGATCATAGGAAAAGTGTAATAGTTGTTGCAAAAGTAGAGATGCTTCACCTAATCTTAAGAATGCAGATAAACCTACAAGTTACAGTTCTGCCAATTGACTAGTCTAGAGAAGACATGCCCATTGATGCCACTCAAAACAAAAGAATAAGTAGTATTCTACCATTGAACTAGGCACTCTGATTTAATAAAAAAGTTTTATATTATCGTTTTCTGAGTCATATGAAATAACCTTATCACCTACAAGTAAGCAAACGATGTGAAGATTAACAGATTGAATATTTGTTGAGAAACTACAAAGGAGAAGACCGGTGCTAGTCCACACATTAGTCTTAGAGGAGAAGCTTTCAATTGTTACACTCGAATGAAGATCAAATGATATTTCATAATGAACAATTGTAGAGGAGATCACATCACGTTTGATACCAACAAAAGTTCGTGGTTTAGATGTATCAACAATACACCAGGGGCGGCTCAAGAGAATCGTGGGCCAAGGCCAAAATCAAACAGAAGTTTTACGTTTTTAAGAAATAATAATTATTTTTATAAAGTCCGTTTTTAAAATTATATAATCGATTTCTTCTAATAATTTTTTTTAATTAATAATAGAGTCAATGCATTAATTTCTTGACACATAGTATTCTGGACTAGATATATCAAACTTCATCTAAATTCTTTCTTTTATAAAAAAAGTATTTTTTCTATAAATAGTATTTAATATATTTTTTAAAATTTAAAATTTATTATTACTAAAAAAAAATGAGGCCCTCAAATTTTGGGGGCCTTAGGCTGCCGCCTTATTTCCCAAAGGGTTGAGATGCCCCTGCAATACACTTTCGCCAATTCTAACACACACATACAAACCTTGCAAGAGATGATTGGAAACTATGTGATTAATTTATCGCTTTATTTTTTAAACTTGACAAATAATGTGGATGGAGACTGTGGATGCATTTAATTTGGTACAATCATTTTTTAAATTTTTATATAACCCAAGAGAAATAGTTTATGATGTGTAAATCTATTCCGCACATCCTTAATTAATTAAGTATATCTACAATTCACTGTATCGTTGAAGAAAAGGAAGATAGAAAACACCAGAACTTAGATGTGATAAAAGACTTATTAAATATTAAATAAAGTACAAAGAAAGAAAATAATACAAATTATGGAAATTAAACTTGTAAACTTGTTCCTTCTCTTATCTGGTCAGGTTCGTGAGAAAATCTAGCGATAATTGTTAAGTAGAGAAATAAAGAAGACAAAAATAAAAAGAAACAAAGGACGTGATGATAGGCGAATTTACACGCCTATATCAATATATTTTGCCCATATTTGTGCCATGTTTTGAGAACAAATTATATATTTCATGCACTTTTAGTCCTTTTTCCTGTAAGTGAGCTAACGAACATGATTAGCAAAGTTTCAGGTATAAATGATGCAGAATTCAGCATTTTATGGCTTACTTGATGCCAAAGAAAGCTCACGAAGGAAGGAAAGGGAGCTTGGATGCCTAAAGGACCAAAAGTGAAGCATGGAAAATCTGTCCCGGGCTAAAACAATATTTCTGAAGACTTTGGGGACTGCAGTAACTTAGTTGGATTTGGATAATGATACATTAACCTAATACAATTGGGTTAAGTATTTCATTTGTTTATTTGGATTAGGAGAATATTACATTAACCTAGTACAAATGGGTTAAGTATTTCATTAGCTTAGTAGGATTTGGTTAGATATTTCATTAGCTTAGTAGGATTAGGATATGGGTATTATAAATACCCTATCATGCTAGAGATTTTAGAGACTTCAACATTCAACCATTCTACATCTTCCTACATTCTTCGCTACAAACAATTTTACAACTCTTCTAATCTTTCCATTAATTCTATTTTTCTTCTTCTATTCATTTATTCTTAATTTCCACAACAAGAGAAACGTTACGTTGCCTAGGAAATTCACGCCTAACGCCTACCTATTGAGCCACACGAAATTCATCCTTATTGTGGTATAACAACAATGTCAATCGTGATCTCCTTCGCATTCATGGGTAACTAAACTTCTCTGTTGGGGTTATGGAAGCCAACTGAGATACTATCTATTGCTGTGAGTTTGTGAGTTCATGACACGTATGCTGCTTATATCATTATCCTCTTCATCTTAATCTACATTCTTTGTGGTTGCAAACACAAGAATACGCCAGTATAACATTTAACTTGTTCGAAAGAAAGGTTATTTGTCTGGAAAAGAGATAATGTCAAGGTAGTAGGGTCACACCCTAAATTCCCTACTAAACAGTTAGTGCTGTAACTGGATTAACCTCTTGGAGAATTCGTACCGTTAGACACGCTTTAAGCTCGAAAGAGTTAAAGTGAAATAATCCTCGAATAGGTCGAAAGACGCCTGGATTTACCATCGAATACAATTCTCTATAAGCACATGCATGTCGGAATTCTACACACTCATAGTCAATAGATACGTATAACTCAGGAGGTGGACATAACCCCAACGCTTCAATTCTCATTGTTTACAACTTACGTAACAATCCTTTTCTTTTTACTTTGCTATTTTCAGCTTTTACTTTATTGTTTTGGTTACACATTACAATCCCCCCTTCTTACGAGACTTGCACTAAAAGTCTAGTAATTTTGCTTACTTGTTGGCCAAGCTATTCCCTGTGGGATCGATACCCAACCCAGGTTGGGTTCTATATTTGCTAGCGACCGCTTTACACTCCTACGAGAGCTGTAGATTGAGCGTTATAAAAAATTGGCGCCGTTGCCGGGGAATATGAGTGTCAATTAAGTTTGTGATAATTACTAGACCCTTTGGTCAAAGATTCTCGTATTTTCACTTTCAGTTTTCTTTTTTGTTTACTGCAGGTTTTTATTCAGTGCATGCCCCATACTAGAAGTTCTGGTCAACCGTTATTACCTATCAATCCTGAACCACAACGCATTGGTAGAATGGAAGCATAAGCAGAAATCGAAAGGATGGCTGCTCAACAGGAACAAGCAAGATTGGCTGCTCTTGCCGCCGCCCAAGTACACCAAAAAAACATTGATAACCCTGCACGAGCAACAAATCCCGACGATGAGTATTTAGGTGATGACGAGTTACTAAACCCTAGGCGTGATGCTGAAATTATAACACCTGTCAACAGAAGAGGTCGACAAGCACGGTTTAGATATGATCGCCAACCTATGAAGCCAGCTTTCGACGATGATGATGATGATCTTGATGGTGCTGGAGCCACTGGAGCCATAATTCCTCCACTATTAGCGCTCGGAGCCAAGTTCAACATCACAAGCACCATGATTCAGTTATTGCAACTCAAGGGATTATTTGGTGGACTAGCAGGCGATGATCCGAATATGCATCTCATCAACTTTATTTCTACATGCAAGTCATTTGACAATCCTGGTGTTGGTCCGAATGCAATTCGATTACGTCTATTTCCATTGTCTCTGTCTTTGGGAGGCAACACTATGGTTGAATGGGCTGAATCCTGATTCTATTACAAATTGGAGGCAATTGAGAGACGCTTTCCTATAAAGATTCTTTCCACTATCCAAAAGAGCACAATTGAGAGATGAAATCAGCAACTTTCGTCAGCTTCCCATTGAGGCTCTTCATGAAACATAGGAGAGGTTCAAGACAAAGCTAGCGAGATGCCCAAACCATCACATGACTAATGTCCACCTAATGGAGATCTTGTATAGAGCCTTGAATTCAATAACTAAACCAGTGGTGGATAACGCAGCTGGAGGATCTTTTATGGACCTCACCTTTGGTCAAGCAAGCAATATGCTGGATTGTATGACGAAAGAAAGTAGAGCTTGGCATACCAGGGATTCTGAGGTAGCAATCCCCACTTTGTCTATTGGCATGACTGCAGACCAAAGAAGAAGAGAAGAAGAACGTGATCAGGATATGGCGCACATGAAAACTCAAATGGATCTTCTTACAAAGAATCTATTGTCAGGGAAGACCAAAAAAGTGAAAGCTATTGTGTCAAAAGGAAGAGACGAATCTGATTCGGAAGAGGAGGCCAACTACTTGAACAATCAGGGGGGTTTCCGCGGGAATGCCCAAGGAAACCAAGGTCGGAACTATTATGATAAATCCAAGGACCAAGGTTGTTGGAGGAACAAGAATGAAAAGAGTGGTTTGTACGTTCCCCCTGGTAGACGTGACACCACCACATCTAATTCTGGAAGTATGGAAGACATGATGGCTAAATTATTGAAAGGAGTGGAAGCAACAAGCGCAAGAGTAACAGAGGTAATTAATGATTTGTCCTCTATGAAACAATTAGTTGATTCACATTCCACTTCAATCAAGAAAATAGAGCAGCAATTGAGCCAACTTTCAGCAACACTCAATCAAAGAAAGGCCGGCACTCTACCTAGCGATACTGTGCAAAACCCAAGGAATGATGGGTCATGCATGGCCATCACTACCAGAAGTGGTAAGGTGCTGGAAAATTCAGCAAAAAGAAAGCAAGTGGTTGACGAAGTTGCGGGCATGGATGACAACGCAAAAGGAGAAGATGCCACAACACCTACTCCTGATGACAAGGACGCCTCACCCAGTGCTGTGCAACCTGAAAAATCTAAAAATTGGAAGCAAGAGGAGAAGAAAACCATGGAGGGAACACTTCCATACCCACCACCACCTTTTCCCCAAAGATTGAAGAAGGTGGCGGATGACACAAAGTTCAGCAAATTCATGACTATGTTAAAGCAGCTGACCATTAATGTTCCATTAGTGGAGGCACTTGAACAAATGCCTGGGTATGCGAAGTTTATGAAGGATCTTTTGACAAAGAAGCGGGCAGCAAGCTATGAGTTAAAAGAAGATGTGTATCATTGTAGTGCAATTGCTACCCGATCGATAGTTCAGAAGAAGGCCAACCCCAGAGCTTTCACTATTCTTTGCACCGTAGGATCTTTGAATTTTGCCAAAGCATTATCTAATTTAGGAGCCAGCATCAATTTGATGCCATTATCGATCTACAAGAAGTTGGGGTTAGGTAATCCTACTCCAACCAATATGAGGCTCGTCATGGCGGATAGGTCGGTAAAACGACCTGTTGGTATTCTATGTAATGTATTGGTAAAGGTTTCTTCATTCATCTTTTCGGCAGACTTTGTTATTTTGGATTGTGAGGCAGACTCAGAAGTTCCCATAATCTTGGGGCGCCCTTTCCTTGCTACAGAAAGTGTGCTCATTGATTTGAGAACCAATGAGCTTTCATTCCGAATAAATGACGAAGTGGTTCGCTTTGATGTGTGCAAATCAATCAAGCAACCCAAAGATCTCAGTGTATTTTCGGTGGCTGATGTTTTCTTTGATGATGAGAAAGAATTACTTGAAGAAGAGCAAATTATTGATGACCCTTTGGACGTTGTGCTTATGAATGGAGAGAATGAGGATGTTGAAAATGGTGAAGAAGCTACTTGTGCTCTATCGGGATTAGGGACATATCGCTATGTTCCCAAGAAGCTGGATCTTGATCTCAAGAATCGACCCACACCACCAGCTAAGCCATCTATTGAAGAGCCACCCACGTTAGAATTGAAGGAGCTGCCAAGTCATTTGAAGTACGCCTTCTTAGGAAGCGAAAATACTCTTCCAGTCATTGTGGAAGCCGATTTGGGTGAGCAACAAGTTGCAGCTCTTATTGCTATCTTACGCAAGTATATTTGAGCCATTGGATGGACCATTGCGGATATTATTGGTATTCCACCTGGGATTTGCACACATAAAATTCAGCTTCAAGAAAATTGCACACCTACCATTGAGCATCAAAGACGTCTAAACCCACCTATGCAAGAAGTGGTGAAGAAAGAAATTATCAAGTGGTTAGATGGGGGGGTTATGTATCCTATCTCGGATAGTACATGGGTAAGCCCGGTACAATGTGTTCCCAAGAAAGGAGGCATGATGGTGGTCGCGAATATGAAGAACGAGCTTATTCCACTCAGACCCGTCACTGGATGGAGAGTATGCATGGACTACCGAAAGCTGAATTCTTGGACACTCAAAGATCACTTCCAAATGCCATTCATGGACCAAATGCTAGATCGATTAGCGGGGAAAGGATGGTTTTGCTTCTTGGACGGTTATTTAGGCTACAATCAGATTTTTATTGCCCCCGAAGACCAAGAGAAGAAAACATTTACATGCCCATATGGTACGTTTTCCTTCAAACGTATGCCATTCGGGTTATGTAATGCACCAGCCACCTTTCAACGCTGTATGATGTCCATTTTCTCTGATATGGTTGAGGACACTTTGGAGGTATTTATGGATAATTTTTCAGTTGTTGGTGAATCTTTTGAGTCGTGCTTGGAAAACTTGAGCATGGCATTGCAAAGATGTGTAGAATTCAACCTTGTGCTGAATTGGGAAAAGTGCCACTTCATGTTAAATGAAGGAATCGTTCTTGGGCACAAGATCTCCGCAAGAGGAATAGAGGTTGATCGAGCAAAAATAGAGGTTATTGAGAAGCTACCGCCTCCAATTTCGGTGAAGGGAGTTCGTAGTTTTCTTGGCCATGCAGGTTTCTATCGTCGGTTCATCAAAGATTTCTCCAAAATAGCTAGTCCATTGTGCAAAATATTGGAGAAGGATGCTAAGTTTGACTTTAATGAAGATTGCTTAAAGGCATTCGAATGTCTTAAAGGAAAACTCATTGAAGCCCCTATCATGGTAGCACCAGACTGGTCTCTCCTGTTCGAAGTCATGTGTGATGCTAGTGGTGTAGCCATTGGAGCTGTACTTGGACAAAGAAAGGAGAAATTATTTCATCCTATCTACTATGCGAGTAAGGACCTAAATGAAGCCCAAAGGAACTACACTGTTACTGAACAAGAGCTCCTAGCAGTTGTGTACGCATTTGAGAAGTTTCGTGCCTATCTATTAGGTACTAAGGTAATCATTCATATAGACCATGCAGCTCTTAGGTATCTCATAACAAAGAATGATGCAAAACCAAGGATAATTCGATGGGTGTTACTGCTACAAGAGTTCGATTTTGAGGTCAAAGATAGAAGAGGTTGCGAGAAACAAGTGGCCGATCACCTATCTCGACTTGAGAATGAACATGTGGTGCAGCCTGAAAATCAGATTGATGATGCATTCCCAGACGAGGAGATATTAGCGATAACAATGGAAAAATTACCATGGTATGCCGACTTTGAAAATTTTGTGGTGAGTAATGTGATACCTACCAATTTATCTTACCACCAAAGGAGGAAGTTTATGCATGACGTACAACACTACTATTGGGATGAGCCATATTTGTTTTGATGATGTGCGGATGGTATTATTCGGCGATGTATATCCCATGTAGAGGTGCCTAATATTTTGGAAGCATGCCACACTTCCCAAGTTGGAGGACATCATGCAGGCAATCGGACGGCGAGAAAAGTATTGCAAAGTGGTTACTATTGGCCTTCGATATTTAGAGATGCCTATGACTATGTTAGAAGGTGCAACCAATGCCAGCGTCAAGGTGCTATTTTGAAACACCATGAAATGCCCATGTCCAAAATTCTTGAGGTAGAACTCTTTGATGTATGGGGTATTGATTTCATGGGTCCATTCGTGAATTCGTTTGGAAGGAAGTACATCTTGGTTGCTGTAGATTATGTTTCAAAATGGGTGGAAGCTGTAGCTTTGGCCGACAATGAAGGGAAGAGTGTTGTAGCATTCTTAAAGAAGAATATATTCTCTCGCTTTGGAGTACCACGTACTATCATAAGTGATGGAGGATCTCACTTTTGCAACAAGCTATTCAAATTAGTTCTGGCCAAGTATGGTGTCAAGAAACATAAGGTAGCTACGCCTTATCATCCCCAAACTAGTGGACAAGTAGAAGTTTCCAATCGGGAGATCAAGCAAATCTTTGCGAAGACGGTTATGCAAATAGGAAGGATTGGTCTAGGAAGCTTGATGATGCACTATGGGCGTACAGGACTGCATTCAAAACACCCATTGGCATGTCTCCTTATCAACTGTTTACGGGAAGGCTTGTCATTTATCCATCGAGCTCGAGCATAAGGCATTGTGGGCATTGAAGCAATTGAACTTGAATTGGGATGATGCGATGAATCTGAGGTTGGAGCAGTTGAACAAATTAGATGAGTTCCATCTCCATGCATATGAAAGATCAGACCTATACAAGGAGAGGATGAAAAAGTATCATGATTAGCGGATTGTTCGACGAAACTTCCAAAGGGGTGATATGGTACTTCTCTTCAACTCCAGATTGAAGCTTTTCCCAGGTAAGTTAAAGTCTAAGTGGTCTGGTCCATACAAAGTTCTCCAAGTCTACTCGTCTGGAGTAGTCGAATTGGAAGGCAATAATGATGTTGTCTTCAAAGTGAATGGCCAACGTGTTAAACCTTATATCGGTCCTCTTGATTCGATGAATTATATGGCTATCACTTATCTCGACGAAGTCTAAGTACTCGAGGTAACTATGTCGAACCACGACAATAAATAAGGAGCTAGATGGGAGGCAACCCATCGTTCCATCGTTGCATCATTTTATCGTTTATCGTTTATCGTTTTGTCTTTCTTTCATTCTAGTACTTGTTTTGCTTTTGATAAATGAAAATCCAAAAATATGAGTCGTTCCATGACCAAAACTAATGTGCTTGGTGGGAGGTAACCCATCGTACTAATCGTTTTCATTGGTTTTGAGCAAATATAGATGCAAGAAGTATTCAACGAGGAGATTGGTTTCAAATGACGATTTGGACGTATTGTATGGTAAAGGTGGTAAGTTAGGAATAAGGATGCATAAGGCTATGGATTGAGCATTGCTCATGCCAAAATAGGCATCGAGGAAGGCTAGGCCTAGGTAAAACTAGGCCACGAACAATGCAAAACCTATACTATAGCCTAAGGTCTCGGAATCTAGTGTGCTATACAATATGCGCCGACCATTCTTAAGTGTGCTATACACTATGCGCCGCCTATGCTATAGCATTAGGTCTCAGTATCTCAAATGCTATACACTATGCGGCGCATATGTCCCTAAATTCCATAACCTATGCGCCGCATATATGCCTAAATGCCATACACTATGCGCCGCCTATACTATGACTATGCCAAGCATTATGCACCGCATATAGGGCATTTTTGTCTCCAAAACCGTTTGTAAATGGGTCAAAACCCGACCCATTCTCTTCCTATATAAAGGGGACTTAGTCTTGAAATATAACCACATTAGAAATTGACCTAAAGGTGCCACATACTCTCTCCAAATCATCTCAAACTTTTTCTTTTTGCTCTTCCAATTCACAAGAACATATCCAAAGTCTTCAATCACATAAGTACTCTTGTATTCTTCATCTATTTCTCATAAGTACTACGTTGCTATGCCTATTATGAATTGCTACATCTTGAAAGATTATTGGTGATGTTAATGTTTTTGGATTGTTGACACAAAACCATGTGCGTGAACATATACGTTAGGAAAATCTTGACTTGTTTTTGACTTGAATTTGGTTTTAATAGCATTGTTATACTATTTGTGGAATTGCTAGGGTTATGAAAATTGCTTAAGTTTGATACTTGGATACTTACATGTTAGACTATCCCGTTCATCGAGATAAGACTTATAGTTGCCTACCGACTTAGAAGGTTGTGATTGTTGAAAATAACTATACCATGATGTAACCCCTATGTAGTAGTGCTGTTATAACTAACATGAAAGTAGTGCAATGGCTGCAAGTAGTGATACATCGCTGATTTTCTTGTCGGAACATAGTTCCTAAAACGTATGAATTCACTTCACTGTTTTGTATTAATGAACCTAAGTGTGGGGTGGTACCCCGATGGCTTGTGTATAGATTATTTCCTTTGAGTTGATTCTAACATGAATACTGTTTAAATCTCAGGAACAATGGCACCTAAAGCACGACAAGATAAGGCTACCACTTCCCAAAAGGGCAAGAAGAGAGGTCGCAAGGAACAAGGAGAATCATCCTCAATGCAACTACCCCGAGGAATGTTTGGAATAAAATGGGTTCTTGAGTAGGAATCCAAAGAATGGTACAAGAACATCAAGGAACGGAAATATGTTCACGTCGACTTGATCAACAAGGACACCATAGCGAAGAAGGAGCCGCGTATGTTGGCGAAAATAATGGCATTGAAACTGGATTTCATCTTCCGCGACATGGGAGAATGTAATCTTGATTTGACAAGGGAGTTCTACGCCAACTGGTTGCCGAAAACCACAGGCAACGAAGTCAAGATTTGGGGCCAAGTGTTATAGCTCAACGCGAATTTGCTCAACTCCTTTCTTGGTTTACCTTCGGTCGACCCAGCACCATTCAAAGAGATGTACAGCAGGCCTCCTTATAGAGCAATATGACACACACTTTGTGGAAGTAGATTGATGGCAAGGTGGGGCAGACACTGAGACACCGGACGATACAACACCTTCCCCTATGCTCCATTGAATAGGGAAGTAAGAATCTAATTGCGTATTGTCAACTCATGACTTATTCCTGGGACTCAATACACCAAGATATCAAGAGATAGAGTGTGTTTGGTCTATGCTTTGATGACGAATGTCCCTATCAATTTTGGGGCAATCATTCGCTCTACAATGCGGAAGGCCAGACTCCACAAAAGGTCCCACTTCACTTTTGGTAATCTGTTGACAGCACCCTTGCGGAAGGAGGATATCGAAGAGGAACCAACTGATCACAAACTCCCACATAACCCGAAGAAGGTTGACCTCACCAAGGTCAAAGATGCTGAAACAACTCATGGTGTCAACCTTACTACTGCGGAGAGACATGCTCGTGATGAGAGTTTCTTCCGTCATCTTTATGGCATGACACGCTTCACAATGATGAGTGGAGGTCGTGTTCCAACTGCTGAAGAGCTCCAACAGCTGGACCATGATTATCCAATGAACATGCATGCACGGGAGATGTGTGGAGTGGGTGTATACTTTGAGGAACCTCTAGACGATGATGTGCCAACCGATGACGATCGATGCTTGCATGACTCCGATGAGGAGGAGAACTCTGACGACGACTCTTATGATGATTCCGACGAAGGGGGTATGACCCCCGACATTGAGGAGGAGGCTGACTGACCAAGTTCTTCGTATTTATTTTCCACTGAGGGCAGTGTCCCGTTTAAGTGTGGGGTGGTGGTATCGCATGCTATACTTCTCTATTTGCATCTATGTTTTTTTAAGTTTTTTAATTTTTTTTAGCCTCGCATGAAATAATTCCAATAGGCAGCATGAGATTATAACAAGAGTATGTGCTACAATTATGACTATTGAGACGTTTAGGCTCTAATTGTGACTCATTATGTGATATTTTGTGGTTCAATTCCTTCACTTATTGGGTCGAGAGTCTATATTACTTCCAATCAAGTCGACCATGTGCCTTGTGTGTGTGAGATAATAGTATATTCTATGTTTGTGGCTGATGCTAGAACTTGCCTGGTATGTATGCAAAGCGAAAATAAGGAGTGTAAGTTTAGGAGATGATTTAGGAATTTCTTTGGCAACCTATATATGTTTACCATCGTTTTACCTACCCGTGGACATCATCCTAGTTAAACCCTTTTGAGCCTTTAGCCTACTTCTTTGACAAACCTCATATGAAAGCCTAATCCATTTTTTTTCAAGACTGTGATTTGATCCAAATTCCTAAAGTGCTTTAAAGTATAAAGTCATGTGACAATATAAGAGGAAATTGGATAAGTGTGATGCTTTAAATTGTAATGGTGCTTGAATGTGTTATAAAAAAGAAAGTGCTATCATAAGAGGTATGTTGTGAAAAGAAGAAGGAAAAAGAAAGCTGAAAGGTGAGTTATGTTTAAAATTAAAAAACAAAAGAGGAGAAAAAGGGTGGTAGAATAAAAGAAGAAGAAAGGTTGAAAGAAAAAAATTGTCAATGATACAATGTGATGTAGTAAAGTGCTTAGGAACTTAGTCACCATTTCTGGCCAAAATAGCTGATCCTACCCGACCCTTAGCCTACATTACAACCATCAAAAGACCTACTTGATCCTAAGCTTAGCATTCTGACATTTAGTGGAGTATTACACTAAGGGCAAGCCTATGGTCATCAGTTGCTGCATATGAATTCTTTGTGAGAGAGAGAGCAAGGATATTTTGATACCCATGTTTGAAAAATATGCTATACTTGTGAGTGACTATGGGTAATATATTGTGAGACACACATGGTTGATGAGTTTTGGATAGTTGTACATGATTCTTTGTGCCTTAACTTTTGAATATGAGTCGACCACCATCACGAGTCTATGCTAGAGGCTAAACTGTTTCTACTAATGATCGGAAAACTACTCTTTGTTGGTAATTGTTGTGCTTGTCTTGACGAATGTTTTGTGTTGTTGCTGTGAAACCCTAAGTTGATGTTTAGAGGGACATGATATGTTGTTCGAGGACGAACAAAGACTTAAGTGTGGGGTGTTGATGAATGGCGAATTTACACGCCTATATCAATATATTTTGCCCATATTTGTGCCATGTTCTGAGAACAAATTATATATTTCATTCACTTTTAGTCCTTTTTCCTGTAAGTGAGCTAACGAACATGATTAACAAAGTTTCAGGTATAAATGATGCAGAATTCAGCATTTTATGGCTTACTTGACGCCAAAGAAAGCTCACGAAGGAAGGAAAGGGAGCTTGGACGCCTAAAGGACCAAAAGTGAAGCATGGAAAATCTGTCCCGGGCTAAAACAACATTTCTGAAGACTTTGGGGACTGCAGTGACTTAGTTGAATTTGGATAATGATACATTAACCTAGTACAATTGGGTTAAGTATTTCATTTGTTTATTTGGATTAGGAGAATATTACATTAACCTAGTACAATTGGGTTAAGTATTTCATTAGCTTAGTAGGATTTGGTTAGATATTTCATTAGCTTAGTAGGATTAGGATATGGGTATTATAAATACCCTATCATGCTAGAGATTTTAGAGACTTCAACATTCAACCATTCTACATCTTCCTACATTCTACGCCACAAACAATTCTACAACTCTTCTAATCTTTCCATTAATTCTATTTTTCTTCTTCTATTCATTTATTCTTAATTTCCACAACAAGAGAAATGTTACGTTGCCTAGGAAATTCACGCCTAACGCTTACCTATTGAGCCACACGAAATTCATCCTTATTGTGGTATAACAACAATGTCAATCGTGATCTCCTTCGCACTCATGGGTAACTAAACTTCTCTGTTGGGGTTATGGAAGCCAACTGAGATACTATCTATTGCTGTGAGTTTATGAGTTCATGACACGTATGCTGCTTATATCATTATCCTCTTCATCTTAATCTACATTCTTTGTGGTTGCAAACACAAGAATATGCCAGTATAACATTTAACTTGTTCGAAAGAAAGGTTATTTGTCTGGAAAAGAGATAATGTCAAGGTAGTAGGGTCATACCCTAAATTCCCTACTAAACAGTTAGTGCCGTAACTGGATTAACCTCTTGGAGAATTCGTACCATTAGATATGCTTTAAGCTCGAAAGAGTTAAAGTGAAATAATCCTCGAATAGGTCGAAAGACGCCTGGATTTACCATCGAATAAAATTCTCTATAAGCACATGCATGTCGGAATTCTACACACTCATAGTCAATAGAGACGTATAACTCAGGAGGTGGACATAACCCCAACGCTTCAATTCTCATTGTTTACAACTTACGTAACAATCCTTTTCTTTTTACTTTGCTATTTTCAGCTTTTACTTTATTGTTTTGGCTACACATTACAATCCCCCCTTCTTACGAGACTTGCACTAAAGGTCTAGTAATTTTGCTTACTTGTTGGCCAAGCTATTCCCTGTGGGATCGATACCCAACCCAGGTTGGGTTCTATATTTGCTAGCGACCGCTTTACACTCCTACGAGAGCTGTAGATTCAGCGTTATCAGGACGCTACCTAAATAAGAAACGAGGGATATATCCACTCTTCGTATAATCGAGGGATATATTTTTCTCTTAACTAATTAACTTCTTCTGCTTAACCAAATACATCAAAACATGCATCGATGATCTTTTATTACTATCATTTCGAGTAGATTAAAGGTACCATGATGTAATAAAAATATTTCCATATCGCATTTAACAATAAATAAATAACTTAATTCTTTCATATCATTATCTTTAAGTACATAAGACAATTTTATCATGATTTAACTCAAACATGCATCATTGGGCAATTCTCAAAGATAGACCCCAATTAAGGTAGCTTTCAAGTTTTAGCCCCAAATGAAAAAACTTCGTTAAAATAGCCTTTACTTGTTAAGTCATATTCTTTTGGACGAAAATACCCTCCTGCAAAATATTCTCGTTTAAATCTCTTCCTTCCTCTCTTTCTTCCATATTCCAGAATCGACCTCCAAAATATTGTTGTTAAATCGCTTTCTTCCAAATTTGAGAATCGACTTTCAAACATTCGCAGAATTGACTTTAGCCATAAGGTTTCTTTAGGTATGAATTTCATCATCAAATTTATTGTGGTAATTTTAGCTTATTGATGCATTCTGGTAATTTTAGCTCGTTATATAATTAGCATATTGATTTGATTTTTGGGGAGGTGAACGTAAACAAAACATGGGATATGTTGTTGTTGCAGTAACATATTTACCATTGAGGAATTCTATCGAACAGGTTGTGGGTAGTTTGTTATTGCGGTTATAATTGTGTTTGGGTAGGTGTGGGAGGTTGGTCTTGGAGAAAAAGGCCATTAATATGAGAGTTAACGTTAATCCCAACTTATTTTGGGAGGCCAAATGTATAAGGTCAAGGCGATAAAAGAAATTAGTTCCAAGTATTTCAACCTAGTGGTATAATTAACATTAGAAGATGAGGAATTGTGTCGGAAAGTTTGTGGAGAGTTTGTTATTACGATTATAATTGTGTTTGAGTAGTTGCGAGGGTTTGTTCTTGGAGGGAAAGACTGTGTTTTCCATCTCGAATGAATCCAGCCTATGTTTTGGAGATTAAAGAAGCACTAACTTGTAAGAGAGAGAACCTTAGCTATTAGATTGTATAACATAGAGAAACAGGCAATGGGTTTAAACTCTCTAATGGTAATAGGATTTGGCACTTTAGGTAACAAGGTTACTATTATACAACTTTTCAGTGTTAAAAAAATTCTTCATTGTTGAAAACGCATCATATTTATATTCATTGACCATTTGTTGTTGAACCATGCTTACCTAGATATGTTGGAATAATCACCAGTGTTTCTGGCAACTTCTTTTGTCTCAGTATCACGTGTTTCTGTTGGGTGACAAAAAACAGGAGATCCCCTAAAGATGACATAGTTTCTTAGTTTTCCACACACCTCCCAGAACCCCTTATTAGAAAACTTTTGTCTTGGCATATTAGAATATCCATTATGTTTGCTACATTTAGTCCCTTGACTGTGGGCGTGAACCTTTGGGTGTTGAGGTGATTTGGAAGAATAATAAATGATCCCATTTGGGGTATCCATGGTTATCTACAAGATTTTACAAGCCAAAAGAAAATTTTCTGGTTGTGTTCGGTGAGGTAAAGAATATAGTCAACAAAGCATTAACCAAAAATCTGAAAGGCAAAGCAAATACTAATATAATAAGATTCTTAGTTTAAAAACTAAATAAGATTCTTGTTACTTTTTTTCTTCATAACCTCACTAAAATACATAGGGTTTGAATCACCTAGCTTATACACAAAGACCTGAATATTTATTGTAACATGCTCTCTTTAATATTGCTCCACTTCTCAATTATAGTCATTCCATCATTCTCTTTCAAGGCCATACTATAAGAGTATTCAGTTGATAAACTATGTTGTATCACTTGCAACCTATCTCTGAAGTAAACAACCCTTTCAGAATCACCCCTATAGTGTGTGTTAATCCATAGTTTCAAGTGCGATTTAGCATCTTCAGATTCTGCCATACATTTTAAATTATTCCCCATGGGCAAGAGTTGACACTTCATTATTATGTAATGATTTGGCAAATGACCTATAACTCTTGCCCCAAAGGCAAGACTGAGATAGTTATGCCCCATGGGCAAGAGTTGAGACTGTCATAGTCTGTAATGATTTGGCAGATGACCTATAACTCTTTCCCTAGAGGCAAGACTTTGACAGTTTGCCCAATGGACAATAGTTGACTATGCCTTACTCTTTAATGATTTTACTTGTTGAAGATATATATCCTCAATTAAATTGTTACTAATGTTTTGTTGTTTTATTTTTCACAAGGGTTGTGCTTGGAATGGATGGAAAAGAAATGAGTATTGAGCAATACAATAAGGAACAATCAATTAAAATTATTGATAGAAATAACAAGTTACAGGTTATCAAAACAATATTGGAGGCTGTAATAGATGAAGAAATGGGGCATCCATCGAAGATTAAGAGGGTATGACAAAAAAAGAAGAGGATACTTGATGTCGAGACTACTCTCTTGAGACACAATGCCTTTTTGAATGAGGTAAATGTCAAGTCGACGTTAATTGACAAACAAAATATGATGACGTGCATGTTAAACATTGCAATTACAAACAACATCCAATTTAAGGTTTTCAAATCAAGCACAACAAGATATTCACTGCGATGTTTGAATGACAACTGTATGTGACTGTTTTATGCCTCGAAGATTCCTGATTCTTTGCTCTTTCTGGTTACTGCATATGAAAAGGCTCACCATTGCTCAGTTGATTTTATAACGTCCAACCACAGGAATGCAACATGAAAGGTCATATGTGACTACATACTAGAACTTGTGCGTGACTTTAGTAATGTAATCACACCAAACTTTGTGGTAGATGAAATGAGAAGGAAATACGGAATAATTATATCCTACAACAAAGGATGGCAAGCGATACAACATGCCTATACGATGATAAGAGGAACCACGGAAAAGAACTACAAAAGGTTGCCATCGTATCTTCACATGATGAAACAAAACAACCCAGGCATGTACACAAACATAAAGAGGGACGATGAGAATAGGTACAAATGCTATACTGTTGAAATTGAAAACTTTTACCCAAGAGGCAAAAGTTTTATTCTTTAATTGCATTGCTTAAATTATTAACATATATGCAACTCTTGCCTCATGGGAAAGACTTAGTTTAGAAAATTATTGTACAAATGCTATACTATTGAAATTGAAAACTTTTGCAAAAGGGGCAAAAGTTTATTCTTTAATTGCACTGATGCGATTATTAACATATATGCAGATCTTGCCTCGTGAGCAAGACTTACTTTAGAAAATTGTTGAAATTGAAAACTTTTGCCCAAGAGGCAAAAGTTTATTCTTTAATTGAACTGATTAGATTATTAACATACATACAACTCTTGCCTCATGGGCAAGACTTAGTTTAGAAAATTATTGAAATTGAAAACTTTTGCCCAAGAGGAAAAAATTTATTCTTTAATTGTAATGATTAAATTATTAACATATATGCAACTCTTTCCTCATGGACAAGACTTAGTTTAGAAAATTGTTGTACAAATGCTATACGACTTGAAAACTTTTGCCCCAGAGGCAAACCTTTATTCTATAATTGCACTGATTAGATTATTAACATATATTCAACTCTTGCCTCATGGGCAAGACTTAGTTTAGAAAATTATTGAAATTGAAAACTTTTACCCAAGAGGAAAAAGTTTATCCTTTAATTGCACTGATTAGATTATTAACATACATACAACTCTTACCTTATGGGAAAGACTTAGTTTATACAAATACTATACTGTTAAAATTGAAAACGTTTGCCCAAGAGGCAAAAGATTATTCTTTAATTGCACTGCTTAGATTATTAACATATATGCAACTCTTGCCTCATGGGCAAGACTTAGTTTAGAAAATTGTTGAAATTGAAACTTTTACCCAAGAGGCAAAAGTTTATCCTTTATTTGCACTGATTATATTATTAACATAGATGGAAATCTTACCTCATGGGCAAGACTTCGTTTAGAAAATTATTGTACAAATGCTAAATGTTGAAGTTGAAAACTTTTGCCCAAGAGGCAAAAGATTATTCTTTAATTACACCGATTAGATTATTAACATATATGCAACTTTTGCCTCATGGGCAAGACTTAGTTTAGAAAATTATTATACTTTGATTATAAACATCAAATGCAAATTGTTGCTAATATTCTTTTGCTCAACACAGGTTTTAATATGTATTTTTTTGTTATTGCACTTTAATCATTAGATGGACCAACTGTAGAATAGTAATAATGGTAGATGCAATATATTTGAAGTCAAAATATCATGGTGTCCTCATGATAGCAATGTCAATGAACGAAAACAACAACATATTTCCCTTGGCTTTTGGAATTGTAGACTCAGAAAATAATGAGTTTTATAACTGGTTCTTCAATAAGTTAAGAAATGCAATTGGGGTACGTAAACAATTGTCTATTCTATTAGATCGTCTCCCAGCCATTACAAATGCAATTTCAAATGCCTATCCATAGTGTCAGCAAGGGATATACATCTACTACATGGAGAAGAATTTAAGAAAAAGATACTTCTCAGATGTGGTTCTATCACTCTTTTACAATACAACAACAACATACAAACAAACTGAATTTTATACTTTCATGGATGAGATAGAAAAAGTCGATAAAGTTGCTACGGAGTACTTGAAAGAAGAAGAACCAAAAAGATGGGCTCATTCATTTCATACCAATAGAAGGTACAATTTGCTTACAACTAACAACATGGAGTCCATGAATGCGGTACTGAGAAAAACAAGGCAACTACCAATACTGGGATAGATCGATTATATTCAGAACAAGTTACAAAGTTGGTTTTATAAAAGAAAAATGGAAGCACAAGGCAAATTTCATGACATCACACATTGGGCGGAAGTGACTGACAAGATTCAAGTCGCCTTGAAATTGAAAGTAAGTAATTGAAATTGTATTTTGATGATAGGGAAATATAAGGTTACTATTTTTTAATTGCATATTATATATAGCTGGTTTACTGTTAGATGTGCTGTGAATAATTCCACGGGATACACTTTAAAATTTGCCTTAAAGGAAAGATGCAGAACAAGTTGTGCCCTATGGGCAAGAGTTGACACTAGCTTATTCTGCAATAATTCGGCAGATGATCTACAACACTTGCCCTAGAGGCAAGACTTAAGACCCAAAGAAACAAGTTATGCCCTATCGGCAAGAGTAGACACTAACTTAGTGTGTAATAACTTGGTAGATGATCAACAGCTCGTGCCCTAGAGGCAAAAATTAATACAATAAACGGACATGTTATGCCCCATGTCCAAGCGTTGATACTAGATTAGTGTGTAATGATTTGGTAGATAGTTTATAAGTCTTTCCTAAGAGGAAAGATTCTTAGACCCCAAAGGAACAAGTTATGACCCATGGACGAGAGTTGACACTAGCTTATTCTGCAATGATTCGGCAGATGATCTACAAAACTTTCCCTAGAGGCTAGACTTAAGCCCCAAAGAAACAAGTTATGCCCTATGGGCAAGAGTTGACACTAGTTTGGTGTGTAATAACTTGGCAGATGATGTACAGCTCGTGCCCTAGAGGCAAAAATTAATACAACAAACGAACAAGTTATGCCCATGTCCAAGCATTGATACTAGATTAGTGTGTAATGATTTGGTAGATAATTTATAAGTATTGCCCAAGAGGCAATATTTTTAGACCCCAAAGGAACAAGTTATGCGCCACGGGCAAGAGTTGACACTAGCATAGTCTATAATGATTTGACAGATGATCTGTAACTCTTTCCCTAGAGGCAAGACTTACATATCAAAGGTGGTTCAACTCACAATTTTTCAAAGAACATTCTTTCTCTACCATACAAAATATGTTTATAGGAATTTACAATCTTACAACCATATGAGAATCAATCTTCTAGACCAAAAACTAAAATACTATAAGCCAACAACAAAAGCAATAAATATTAAAACTTACAAAAAGAAAACATGGGGGAGTATTCAATTGCAAGTAGAAAAAAAGATGATATCAATCAACAAAACCAAACATCTAACCAAATAAATAAAAGCGGAAAACCAACTACTAAGGAGGAGTAGATGACCCTTAGATTACAAGGTCTAAATTGTTTCTTATTTTATGCCATTTAATCGAGGAAAAATGTGATTGAAAAGTTCATAATGATCAAAATACTCATGTAGCAGTTGCACATAATTAATGATAAGACAGCCCCTATAGGAATAAGTTATACCTCATGGGCATGAATTGGCCTTGCCACATTGTTTACTAATTTAGAAGATACTCAATAACTCTTGCCTCAAGGGAAAGACTTGCCACAAGGAAAGGCAAAAAATATTCTTCAATAATAAAACATAAATATACAAAGATATAAACAAATGAATCAGTAGAGATTCTACATTGTATAATTTACATTATCACATAAAAAATAGCTGATTCAATTTGAAAAGACTGTTTAAAATTTACATAATCTCATAAAAATAGCTAAAACTCCTTCTTGTACAGTGATTTTCAATAACTACAAAAATAAACTACTGCTCCTGGTGCGTCCTCTTCCTCTTTTTCTTTCCAAATAATCTGCCAACTTTTTCTATAGTGTTTTCTTTTATACCAGCTTCTAGTTTTCTCTTTTCATAATCCCACAATAAAGCTCCATACCTCATGCGAACATAATCAATGTTAATCTATCTAGGAATATCTCTACCATGAATGATATATTCAGCAAACGCACAAATAAATACTCCACAATCACTATGATACAATAGAAATATATTACGTGAATATATTGAAAACAATCTAAAAAAGAAGTGAAATGAACATTTAAAAAATAAATGCAATAAGATACCATTGAATTTATTGTGGCAGCTCATCAACCATTTTTATCGGCAAAGTGTCATTTCCTGATTTGTCAATGCCCTTCTCAAGATAGAAATTGACCTTTATCAGAAAATACAGTATCAATGTTTGGTAAGGTAACATCACTTTTTGGAAAACTTTATCACTGCGCCTGGTATGGTTGAAGTCGTACACATATATGCACCAATCAGTAAAGTCAAAAACTCCTAATATCCAGTGTCCAAGTTCAGATTTTTCTCGTGGAACATAAACTGCAAATAAAAAGTTTGTGAAAGCTTGAATAAAATTGAACAACAACTTATAAACCCACAAGTTAAGTGTTTCGTCTAGATCAAGAGAAAAAGCCTTTGATATTGGAGTCATTGCATCTTTTGCAGTTTTTTCTGTCAACTCAAGTGCTCCTACAATTATTGTTGTTTCATCAGGTGTCAAATCCCCTCCTTTTCTAGCCTGTCATAGAAATAAGAAGCAAACAAGTTGAGGCATACAGTTAAAGGAACATAATGAATTAAAAACAAGGTTCAACTAGCTATAACACCTAATCTTTGTGAGATGAACTTGGTCATGTAAGAGGATTGTGTTCATGCATACATACAAAATATTGCATGTCCAGAGATATATTTACACTTTCTTAGATTAGCATTAAAAATTGGGAAATACTGAATAGATTATCTCATTGCCATGGAAATCCACAAACATTTTTAGTTCAGCTCTCCGTAGAAGGGCAGCGTGCCCCTTACCTAACATCCAATCCAAGAAGTAAAAGAAAAACCTAGGATGAAGTTAATATCCATTTACTTTATCAAGCCAACTATAAGATCCTTAACAATAGAAAGTAATACTGAGAAATTCTCTCAAATTACTGCATGAGGTTTTGGCTTTTTTTTCCAATTCTAAAGATGAATATCCGTGTATCTTAATAAAGAAACTGATGGCTATTTTACATATCAAGTTATTAGCATGAGAAGTTTCTCATTTATAGTAATAACAAGAAATAAATGGAGATAGAAAAAAGGAGTATCTATGATATTATTACTAATTTTTTCCTTCCGTTCGGATTTACTTGTCACTATTTTCCTAATTTGATTTTCATTTTTACTCATCTTTTTTGATAAATCAAGAAAAAACAAAATAAAAAATTTCATGTTTTACCCTTAGCATTAATTACTTATTCTCAAAATCATTTCCAATACCTATTACTAAACATCAATTGATAGTGGTAATATTGTAAAGTTACTATACCAATCATTGTTTTCTTAATAGTTGTGCCACATCAAAATATGACAATTAAATCCAAACGGAGGGAGAACATAACCAAGGAACTCCTCCATTCAACTTTATGTTCATTCTTTCCATTTCTTTCCAATCTACAGAAAAGGAACAAAGCATACAAATTAACCACCATAGCGTATATGAGTACAGATAATGGGTTCATGTAGTTTTATTTCTTAAACCCTGTCATCTAACTCGGATTGAAAATACAAGGTGGCAACCAAACACACAGCTGGTGAAATCTCTCTCTCTCTGGTAGCAAAACATCAAAATTTAACAACTCTACATGAATAAATTATAGAATGTGATTGTTGTGCTTTATACCTTACTAATTGGATAAGCAATGGGGAAGAATAACCAGAGAAGAAGTTGAACAAGGGGTGCTACAGTGGATCTAACTGTCAATCCATAGAGAGTATAGATTGATCAAGGAATTATCTGCAAATGTAAAACCGATGAACCTAGTTAGAGGATAAGAGCCGAGCAAATTCCATAGCTAACAAGCTGAAAGGTTAAGTTGATGACTATAATAGACCACCTCTCAGAACATGAGAATCAGTTTAATAGATACCAGTATTACTTCCCATGATGATACAAGCTTTTCCAAGAATATAGGAAGAGACTACAACGAAAAAGGAGAAAAGTAATATATAGGAGAAAAGTAATAAATAAGCTAACAGGGGTAATATAAGGATAACTATTGGCAAATAAGTATTGGTACACAAACCTCCATTTCTAAGGAGTTGCCGATCAAGAGTGTGCAAAGCAATAGATGTTGGTTTTTTACCACCGGAAGTATTTTAGTTGTAAAATAAAGGAAGAATACTTTAAAAGGCCGATCAAAGCAGACATAGGTACAACTCAAACTGTGCACAACACTGCTTCTCTTCTAACTTATCCCACTATAAGCCCTATTATAATATGGGTGGTTATTGATACAATTGTAGACCCATGATACGTAAAGTGACTTAACTTTTGTAATTGTGCATTCCAGATATAAGAAGAATCACGTACCTTTTTCTCTTACTCTTTCAACGATTCAAATACCTTTGCTTGGGTACATAATCAGTGCATCATTCCTTTACTGTAAGTTTAATTCCACTATTTACTTTGCAATAAACTACATCAAAGCATTTCTAGACAGTTTATTCAGTTTCAAAGGAAAAATTAACTCTCTTTTACTTACTCATGATTTATAGACACCTTGCCTAAGTCAACATTCAACCTTTTCCAAAATTCCTTTGATATTTTGGGGTAGCCAATTCTATACATATATTTACCCAGATGATATAGGTCAAATGACCACCTTAATTTTTACAGATATGATTGGAGGTCATCATTTAAAGGCTCAATACTTGGTCACCCTGAGGGCACAAGAATATGCAAGGAAGACTCGTTTTGAGCATAAGCAAGGCCGTGTGTGGAAGATTACTTGGAGCATCGAAGACTTGAGGACTCACAGTTTTGGACAACTCTTAATGGGTGATGATTTGATTATCTTCATTAAGGGTATTTTGGTCACTTCATTTAGTCTAAATGCACTCTATGGCCACCCTTCCCTTTAAAGGCATTGTTGTCATTTTGCCTTGTCTTGTAATAGAATATAAATAGAATATTTTAGGTCTTTTTATCTTTAGTTGTTCATTGATGTAAGACTTACAACATGAAACACCTTTAGTTGTAGGGCTTGGAATAGCCACCACACCAAAAATGAGGGCAACAAGTATGGATATCACTCGTGTTGCGATGTTGTCTTGAGACGTTGGTGTTTAGAGGAGGTAAAGTTCCTCTTGTGTCAACTTAGGAGTTAAGTTAACCATTGTGTGTAGTGTTAAGGGTCCAAGATTACTATATTCTTGGATTCTTAAGATTATACCAACCAAGGTCTAACTATCTATCCATTTTGTTTATGTTGTAATCGTTTGTTTGTGTTCTTGTAATTCATATCCATGACTTGTTGTTCTTGTTTCATTGTTGTTGTTCTTCATTTTGTTGTTGTTAGCTGTTTTTAGGTGATAAACACATCAATACATTGTGTTCTTGTTGTTGTTTGTTGAATTCGAGTGTGGTCTTCAAAAGGATCCTTAGATCTTTGATCTTGTAGACTGATTTTGAAGTGTGTTTTGTGTTGTCCTTATAATTCTTGTATCACCAGCTGAACTATTTAAAAGAAAAGTCTGACTGAACTCCAAGAATTGAACATATAGAAAAGTTTATAGCTTTACACCAAAGTTACAAAGTAGCAGCTAGAGATTTAGCTAATCAACTACTGAAACAACATCGTTAAAGGGGTGGAGGCCAAATTTTCATCATCTTCAGTGTATACATAACAAAGAGAATTTTTAACCTTGTATATACATATACAATATGAATTTTTGACAAAGGGGGCCCAACTGACCCCTTCTACCTGCACAATGTAGGGGTACATACACTTAATCCTCCCAGACCCCACTTGTGGCATGTAGAATTACACTTGTTACGTTGTTGTTGGTCCGAATGACCCCCTTTCGCCCCTCTAACTATTCATCTGGCTCTACTAGTGAATAGAAAAGTTACAACTTTACACCAAAGTTACAAAGGTAGTAGGTAGATATTATCAAATCTAAACTACTGACCAATATTAGTGGAAGTTGGATATTCATGAAGGGTATTCATCATCTACAATATACACATAAAAATAGTTTTTGACCTTATAATATGACATATGAATATTCGCCAATGCACAACCTCTACTTAACTCTGCCCCTAGCTCTACTAATGAAGTAAATGGCAAGAATAAAGGATAAGACATCAAACTTCCATGAAAAACAAGCAAACAAACAAAAAAAATCCAAACCAACAAACTTTAGCACTTCTTAATAAACTAAAAAAAAACTACTGATCAGCATTAACAGAAGCTGAATTTTTACCAAGACGTTCATCGTTTACAAAATACACATAATTTTTTTTCAGCTTGTATCCAAAGAACCAGAATAAATATAACCATTACAAACAACCAAATAAGAAATACTGTCAGCATATTTGACCAACTAGAAGAAATGGAGGAACAAAACAAAGGACAAGTCAAAAGCATATTACAATATAGATTAGGATAGAAAGTGATAATACCGTGTCATTCAAAGGTCGACCACAAGTTGCAAGTGAATAAAATCGCTCATTTGAATCCACCTCACAAGAGCCAAACATTAAACATTAGGGCAATATATCTTTGAGAAATGAGAGATCTGTGGGTCGAAGCTTTCTTTCCTACACGTGCCATTGATGAATCCCAACTTGTTTCTTCCAAGTATGGGAATTATCATCGATTCAATCCACACAATAGTTTTTAGATCTCTCTAATTGAATAAAAATCAACATAACTCCAGACAGATCTGATAATTTCAGATACAATTGATGATTATGACTCAATTTCTTAGGCAATTCATTATCTATCACCACTACCACTGTTACTCCTACTAGATTTCTTAATTTTTCTCCTTAATTATCTTAACTTAGACCATATCAATATTCAATAGCTCTTATACCATGATGTAAAAGAGGATCAAGAGAAAGAGGAGAAATGAGGATAATCTCCAAGTTGAACCAAGTCGTGATCCAATAGTTGATGATCAATATCGTGAGTCCATTTAATTAAAATCGGATGAAGAGAAAGAGGAAAAAGAGAATGAATATTTGAGAAATGAGGAAAAAAGATAAACAATGAGAATGAATATCTGAGAAAAATCTGGGAAAAAAAAGAGAAATAAAAAAACTTTAAATAAAGGTTAAAGACAAATAAATAAATAAATAAAAAATGAAGAAATAGATAATGGTTGAGAAAAATGAAAAATAAAAAAAAATAAAGGTTGAGACAAATAAATTAAAATATGAAAATAAAGTTGAAGGAAAAAATAAAAACAAAAAATAATAAAAAACAGAATAATAAATTTAAAGGAAAAATAAAAAAGTGAAAAAAAGTAGAATTATAAAAGTAAAGGAAAAACAAAAAAGTAAAAATAATAAAAAATAAAATTTGAGAGATAAATGAGTATGGAAAGTTTAAAAATATATTTGAGGTGTAGAGGGGCAAAATGCTACATTTAGTATATTAAAAAGTAAGGAAGACTATTCTTCAAAGACATTCTTATTTAGGGTCAAATATCTAAAGTTACCCATATTTGGGTCTATAACATGCAATTTCCTGTGCATCATTAGTTTGGGCCTGCTTAATGGGTTGGAGAACATCCAGATTACACAACTATTCGTTGACTCCGACAACTAACTTTTATCCTTTAACCCCAACGGCACCAACTCTACCTGGTTATATCAAGGAGGAAATTTGTCTGAATTCATTTGTTAGCCTACTGTCTAGTCCTCTTGGGCATCATGCGAGGATAATATGACATTTCATTCTTACTAAAATTTCAATACTATCCTTGCATGATGTCCAGAGGACTAAACTAATAGTGTGTTTGCAAATGAACTCGACCAATAGTAAGGTCTTCCTTGATATAACCAGATATAGTCAATGGAGTTGGCTTTAGAAGAAAGAAGAGAAAAGAGAGCAAGAAGTTGTACTTGAAAATTTCTAGCTTTCAAGTTGTGTCACAGAAAGCAACTAAAGGGTGAAAAATTAAAGAAGAAAAGAAGGGTTTTTATAGTTAGTATGATATGCTTTTATAAAGATAATATTTGGAAATTTAATAAATAACATTCTATATACATTGATTTACATTAGAATTTCTCGTAAGTCAAAGTTGTACTTATCAATCTTAACAACCTACCAAAAACATAATATTCTTAATAAAAAAATCAACATAAAAAAAAGGCAAGTGAATTATTGTTATTATTAATTCATTTTTTCCAGTCAACCCATATTGCATAAAAAATTCCGCAAGATGATATGACTAGTAAGTATTAGATTTACAAGATTACCAAGAAAGAATTTTTTTAAAGGAACAAATTATAAGAGAAAAAATGATTAGAACAACATAAATAACAATCCATTTCAATCTTGTTTTTTGATGTAACTGAAAATCAAGTCGTTTGGAAGTCAAGTAAAAATTGACATTTATTATGACTTTAAGAAAGATCCACAATTGGCGTCCATTAAATTAATTTAAGTCATTATCTATTAAACTAACATTACGTGACAGAAAAATGAAAAAGAATTTATGATTTTTTTTATTTTAAGTATCAAAAATAGTTGTATTTTTTTTTAAATATGCGAATTGGGTAGATTGAAAACATATTTTTTTTGTGTATGACACGACCCAAACCGAGGCCCAGATCGACACGGGCATTTCAACCCGTGAAGGCTTGAGTGATAACTGGCAATCATACACGCCATTCATATATTTATTAGGAAATGCGAAAAAGATAACAAAACGGAAACATGGTCATCTGGTTATATTAAGAAAACAACACGGCATAAGTTCAACAAGACTCAAATCCATCTAACACCTGTCTGCAAAATCTCTACTAACTGAAGGATAACAATATCTGTTTGAAGATCGGGACAAGGCCCCCGGTCGGACCATAAACTAAAACCAAATGAGATTAACACAAGTGAACAAGACGCCTTCCGAAGTAAGGGAGGCTCACCAACTTTGAATGTCCGACCACAATCTACTATTTAGCAAGACCACTAGACTAGGCCCCAGAACCTGAAATATAGAGGGTCAATACAGATGTAGTGGTGCGTAGAGTAATCCAAAATAACATACTTTTATATAACATAAGTGAGAGCAATTTATGAAATATTTTACATACAATATATGAAACTGCATGGGCATACTTAAAAGAATTTAAAACATTTCTTGAAACCATGAAGTACTCTTTATCTTACTTTTGAACTAGGTGGTACACCCTACAAATCTACAATCCCACGGGCTATAAGGAATCTATCCTTAACTATACGGTCAAGCCCTTAGCCCAAGTTTGTCCCAACGGTTAGAGTCTCTATCTCTAATACGCTAAGGGGAACAAAGCCAGCGTATGGTCCCTCGTAGGGACATAATATACCCGCATCGACAAAACACGATTTTCCACAATGAGCCTTTCCACTCAAATGCCTTCTTCGGATAATCACCTAACTCTCTTTAAATCCATTTTTAACTTTGTAAGACATTCATTTTTTGAAATCAAAATTTGAAAATCTTACTCTGTTACGACATTCATTTGTTTGGTATCGTCTTAACAAAACTTGCAAGTCATATCTCTAAGCCATAAAATATCATGTTACAGTACTTTCATTCAAAACAACGTTTAGACCACCAAGTCATTCAAACAGTACAGGAGGATTTGTATATCTAATTATATGAAACTTATGCAAAGACTCTCTCTTTCAACTCTTAAAACATGTGGTGGTCCATTACTTGCAGCAAAGCATGCAACTCTTTAAATCATCATTTTTAATCTATATTAACAAGAAACACCCTCTCTTATGTTCATAACCAAAACCCAGTCTTAAACGATAGTAAGTTTATTTGTATTCATGCTTCTCAATATGCAATTGATATGTAATTGAATAATTCATGACATATGAAAACAAGAGTCTTTATAACAAGAGAGGGATTATAAATGTTTATGCTCTCAAATGTAGTAGGCCACATGAATCTTTATATACTGTGAGACAGTTACTGGAAGTTGACCCATGCAAAATCGTCAACTAAAAATCAACCGATAGGAAAAGTTTTCAACTCGACTTTGTGTTAGGGGATTTTTATGACCTAAATTCATATTCAAAGGTATTCAAAAACTATAGGATTGATAATCACACATATATTAACAAGGATTCATTGGGTTGTGGTCTATATGTGTAGGAACGATGGTTTAAATTCTAGCCCAAAGGTCCAGGTGTTACATTATCTCCCCCTTGGGATCATTCATCCTCGAATGATGGGTAGTGACTTGTTCGAGCTCTAAAAGTATGAAATAATGAAAGTAACCTCGCATTGAACATTTATCCTCAACAATATATGAAAAGACATCAAAAGAGCTTCATGATAACCCCTATTGAAACGTGTAAGAACGAAGCGTGAGATATACGAATTGACATAGAGATGGCCTTGCACAAGATATTTTGGGATCGTAATCATCACGACATATGATGTGAGTTTATTTGGTGACCATAGGTCTTGATTTACATCGGTACAACTATGAAATCAGATTTTGCAGGAGATAGGAATAGAAACATTCTCTACTTTACAAGATACAAAGAATAAATGTTACACCTAGAAACACTACTTATCTATGGTCCAAACAAAAAATAACATACTTCATTATTTCCAACTTACAATTATCCCATAACACTTCTAACCACAAGAGTTTGAGTCCCACCACGTAATACTCCTATGTTGAAGCCTAACTCAGAGAAAAGAGGAGCTAGCTTAAGCTATGGGACCTCATACCCTACATCTCTTTAAGGATATTACTTCACCTTATCACTACCATCAAACACCCTCGGGTCTTAATTCAGGGAGTACTAACCATATAGCACTTTGGTTTGAGTTTTCATCAAACATAATATTCAAGCCTATCATTACTACACCCACTTCATGGATCTCCCCACTAGGACCGACAAATTCTATCACTATTACCAAGATTTTTTTCCACATATCTCCTTTCTAACTATTTCACTTAACGAAAGTTCATCTCCTTCTTTTCCCCTTCACCTATAACCTTAGCTCAAGGAATTACATCAAAATTTTCACATTGAACAACATCTACTCCCTTACCCAAGACATTACTAAACTTTCACAACCACCATCACACTAATATACGGAGGGTCATTGAGAAACCTGAGCATAAGCATCATGAATGTGAGTAACACTATTAGACTATAACTTATACTTATTACACTACTCAAGGAGGGACATGAGGTAAAGATATGATATAATCACGAAGTGCATTATATATCAAGTGTCTTGATCATAAGTAGAGAGACACTCTGGCGTAAACACAACATAGCATGAGTCCTTAGGACAAACCATAGCGATAAACATAAGTGCTTACATCATGAGTCGAAAACATAAGTTTAGGATTCATGAAGTCAACAATTGAGATAAGGACTTCTACTCGAAGCTATCGCTTCTCATTTTCAGATCTGAAATAGTCATGAGTTCGCACAACTTTATCATTTTGGGTAATCCCGACATAAAATGAATCAGTAACATTTAGAAAGCATATTTTATTAGAACCAAAAATTTTGTGAGACATGAATTTTTATCTACCATGAGCAATATAACATAGAGCTTGAATATCTGAAATATTAAATTACCGAGGGACATTATCGCTTCTAGTGTGGAGGTCGGAACATGACATAAGTTATATAGAGATCTCAAACCTTAGCTATAGGCAAGACTTGAATACATACGACTTTGGTAGAATGACCTCTTAAATTGGAGTAGGAGGGGCTTGCTTGCATAGGAATTGATTTTATAATGATTCTTACTTGAAACTTGACACCACAAGAAAATATGGGAACTATTTAATTCATCATCTCCCCCTTATATCAAAGTTACAATCCTAAACTTAAGGACATATCTTCTCATTATATCTTACAAGAACAACACTTAACACAATGGGGTATCACCATACACATAAATGCTAAACTTCCCTTTTTTAACTATACTCTAAAGGCATTGCTTTCCAAGAATGCTACTCTTAATTTTCACCATCCTCTATAGAAATCAACCTACAACTCCCAGTCTCATGAGCATACCCAGCCTCATGCCTTATCACATAAAAATCCACTCTCCACTACTTAACATTCTAACATTAGACCGTTAATCACATAACTTACATCATAATAAAATCTTTAAGACTACCAAAGGAACATAATGCTTACTTATAGTTCCTCCATTCATGTCTAAAGAACATCACACAATAACTCCTTAGTCTTCTCCGTACTACGAGATTCGAGAATGAAATCTAGGTACACATGACACTCGTACACATCACACTTTATCTAACAATCTACTACCTACGAGTTCAACTTATTCTTATATACTCATGCTCTTATACACTTAATGACTCTACCACAATTCATCATTTTAACACTAGTCCTCATGTACATAAATATCATCATTATCCATTCCTTTTTTCACAAGTTGCCAACCTAAGCTATTTCACACCCTATATTAAGCCTACTAATTCATTCCCATAAAACATACATCACTAATCTTAAACTACTATCCTTTTTACCAATACCCACATGTCAAGTTTAATCCTATAGTCTACAATCAGGGTTGGATCTACATAGAGCCTAGAGGGTTCATCCGAACCCCGTCGGCCAAAAAAATATACTGTGCATGTAGGATCAAATTATTGTTTTAGGTATGAATAGCTAGCGCTGCACCTCCTAAACAAAGTATAGTCTGCAACTCAATGGTAAAAGGGCTCAAAATCTATAACTTTTACTGCTTATTTACTATTTGAGAATATTGTGAGAGTGAATATCACTTACATTTCTTTTAAAATACATACCTGGATTTTACATCTTCACCTTTAATTGTTATTAATGTTTTTTATTTTATTTTTTAATTTTTTATTTATAATTTTCAAAATTATCATATTTTATTATTTTATTGTTTAAAAGTATTTTACTTTTATTCATGCAGTGATATTTTAATTGTAATACTAATCGCTTATTGATTATTTTTTTAAAGAGGTAAATTGCATGGTCATATATTTTAAGAAGTTGTGATTCTTTTATTGTTTGAATATTAAGATGCTAGAGTTAATTTGTTTCTCATACTAGCTTTTGTATCGTTGCATTTAGAAGTTTTATTTTCCATGACCTTTTAATCAATTAATGTGTTTTTTTAGTAATATTTTATTTTATTATATTGTATTACTATATTATTAATTAAAAAATTGAAAATACATGAAGCTTAAGTCCCATGCCTCGAGGCTTTCGGCTCACCCCCTGCTAAGTAAAATGCAATGTCTCCTACACCACCGCCTTTTAAAACACTGATTTAAAGTATGCAATTATTTAATTTCTCTTACAATGATTTGATGTGAATAAATAATGGTGGTATATATGTATTATATACCCGTTTTCAGTTTTACCTTCCTATGAAAGTGATTGCCAGCTTAGGTACCATATAATCTAGACAAGGCATGTAATAAAATTTTCATTTAGTAAAAGTAGGTTTTTTTAATGAAAAAAAATATTTTGATGTGAATAATATAATATTTCTAGATAGATTAAAGATATAAGGAATTTATTTTTGATTTAACTAAAAGCAATTGATATTACTTGTAATTACATGTACAATTTTTTTTTCACTTTTTGATAATGTTGCACAAACTAAAAGTTTCACATTTATATCTGATAATTGTACTATTACGAAGGAGTTAAAATAAAATGTTAATCTCCAAATTAGTTACTCTCTTTAACTAATTTTATCCAACAAACTGTTGGGTTCATAGTAAATGAGAGGTGCGAATGAAAAATGAAGAAAACCAAGTGGAAGAGAAAAAATGAGATCACACCAATATGAAAAGTGTACTCAAAAATAGGAAAGCTTACTAAATTATCCCACATTGGTGGGAGAAAGAAACTTTAAAGTATTTATATTGTGAAACACACTCCCACATGGATAAGTGAGGCAAGGAATAAGATATGCCTCGCGCCGTCGTCGTTGTCGCTCGCTTGGATTCGACTTCGGCATTGGAAAATAAGATCTATCTTTTTGAATAAATTTTATTTGATGATCCAAATCTACCAAAACGCAACAGTTGTGTTGTTTCAGAAGGATGCAATCCTTTAGCAAAAGGCCACACTGATTTATGGAGAGAGATGACTGTTCAGGAAAAGATGCAATCTTTGGATGAACAGACATGAATTTACAGAACATGTGTATCCTTTGACATGAACTATTGCCTCTTTTTAGAAGAGGAGAAGAGGCATGCTATGGCTATAAAAACCTGCTTTCTTTCACAGGTTTTGATACGAGAAATTTCAGAATAAAAAATACAATTTTTCTCTTCAAAAATTCTGTGTGATCATTCAAACTGTTGAGTGCGTTCGACGAGTCCAAATATTTGAGGTACCGCTATATTTGGATTGAAGGCCATTTTATCCTGGGAGGAAATTTTCGCAACCTTGGGTACAGTGAGGGGAATTATTTCATTAAAGAAAGTCCGTGAATTCGGACGACTTAGCAGTATTCATTTTTCTTTCATCTATTTTTTGAAAAAATAAAATACACCTCTTGGAAAGGTCAATTTGGTCTTGTGTTGAAGGTATTTGATATACTTCATTGTGTTCTTGTTTATACTTGAACTCTAGTTGAAGTTGTTTCTTTGCATATATAGATTCTGTGTACCCGTAGAAGAAAATAACAATCTTAGGGAAATAAGTTTCAAAATCTGTATAGCTTATTTTTGAAGATTAAAGTTTTAACTTTCTACTCCGCCTGAACTTAACTAGTGATTTGAAGTCATAAAAACTTCATTACATGTTAAAGATCATTCGGTTGACAATTGGAAGTCATAAAAACTTCATTATCAACTAGAAAGAAGAAGAAAAGTTTAAAGTTGCTTAACTTTATAAGTAGTATTCTAAAAATACTAAGTATTTTTTATCTTGTGGTGATAGAAAAAATGACAAGCGATAGTCAAATGCAAGATGCGGAAACATCTGTGGGGGTAACTAATATTGCCAAATCAAGTCGCACAATTGCTCCGCCTATAATGACACCGGTAGAGAAGCCTGAAAAATTTGTGGGCATTGACTTTAACGATGGCAGCAAAAGATGTTCTTTTACCTCACCCCTTTCTGTCTGCAATGGTTCACTTGTGAGGACACTTCTGAGTGTCCCGAGGAAACCTCGGACAATGAGCGTTTCGTAATTATAGAAGCTTGTAAACATTCAGACTTCCTTTGCAGGAATTATATTCTGAGTGGTCTCCAAGACGACCTCTACAATGTTTACAGTGGAATTAAGACATTGAAGGAATTATGGGGGGCACTTGAACAAAAATATAAAACAGAGGATGCGGGAATTAAGAAATTCCTTGTTGCACGGTTCTTGGACTTTAAAATGATAGATAACAAATTGGTTGTCTCTCAAGTGCAGGAGTTACAAGTCATCATCCATGATCTCCTAGAAGAAGGTATATATTTGAAAAGTACCTAAGTTGAACAAATTAAAAAGGTTCTTAATACTCACATAAACTATTTTGTAGGTTTGATTCTGAGTGATGCATTTCAAGTAGCAGCGATAGTTGAGAAGCTACCACCTTTATGGAAAGACTCCAAAAACTACTTGAAGCATAAACGCAAAGAGATAATTTTGAAGATCTTATTGTCTGACTGCATATTGAAGAGGATAATAAGGTTGCCAAGAAAAGGTCAAAAGGGAATTATACAATTAATGGAGCACATATTGTAGAAGATGATCAAAACAATTGTAAGAAAAGGAAGAAAGTTGAATAAGGAAGCAATCAACCCAAGAATAAATTCAAGGGAAAATGCTTCAATTGTGGAAAGATTGGCAACAAGTCCACGGATTGTCGTGCCCCAAAGAAAGGCAATAAAAAGGATCAAGAAAATATGATTGAATCCAACAAAGAATGCGATGATTTGTGTGCTATGTTCTCAGAATGCAACTTGGTGGGGAATCCTCGCGAATGGTAGATGTATTCTGGTGCCACCCGCCATATATGTGCCAACAAAGTGTTGTTTTCATCATTTTCTCCAGCTCAAGTAGAAAAAATGATCTACATGGCTAACGTCGCTACTGCTAAGGTGGAAGGAATAGGGAAAATGTGCTTGAAAATGACTTTGGGAAAGGTCTTGACACTTAACAATGTCTTGTATATTCCAAAATTATGTAGGAACTTAATTTATGTTTCACTTCTAGATAAGAACGGATTCAAATGTGTAACTGTTTCTGGAAAAATTGTAATTAGCAAAGGAGAAATGCATGTAGGAAAACGCTATCTCACCGAGGGCCTTTATAAGATGAATATAATGACTGTTGAAATAAATAAAAGTTTAAATTCTTCTTATTTGCTTGAGTCTTATTATTTTTGGCATGAATGTTTAGGCCATGTTAATTATAAAATGTTACGAAAACTGATTAACTTAGAAGTTTTGCCAAAATTTGAATGCAATAAATCAAAGTGTCAAACATGTGTAGAATCAAAGTATGCAAAGAATCCTTATAAGTTTGGTGAAAGGAATTCTAATCCTTTAGACTTAGTACATACTAATATTTGTGATATGAAGTCAACAATATCACGCGGTGGGAAAAAGTATTTCATAACTTTTATTGACGATTGTACTAGATATTGTTATGTCTATTTGCTAAATAGTAAGGATGAAGCAATAGATGCATTTAGGCAATATAAAACTGAATTTAAAAATCAGTTAGATAAAAGATAAAAATGATAGAAGTGATAGGACCGGAGAATATGAATCTTCCTTCGCCGAAATATGTGGAAAGAATGAAATCGTCCATCAAACTATGACCCCGTATTTACCTCAATCTAACGAAATTGTGGAAAGGAAAAACCAAACTTTGAAGGAAATGATGAATGCCTTGCTTATAAGTTTCGGTTTACCACAAAACTTCTGGGGGGAGGCTATCCTTACAACCTATCATATACTCAGTAGAGTTCCCCATAGTAAGACACAATTAATTCCTTATGAAAAATGGAAAGGAATGAAACCCAACTTGAAATATTTCAAAGTGTGGAGGCGTCTAGCAAAGGTCCAAATTCCTATGCCTAAAATGGTTAAGATAGGACCTAAAACGGTGGACTGTGTGTTCAAAGGATATGCTAAAAGTAGTAAATCATGTCAATTTTAGGTTCATAAATCCGAACTTCTGGATGTTAATGAAAATACAGTAATTGAATTAGACAATGCTGAATTCGTTAAAAACATTTACCCGTATAAAATTAGACATGAACAGTCTCGTGGAGGATCTAAACGACCTCGAGATGAACCAAGTAAGAATGTACATAATGAAGAAAATCTAAGACGTAGTATACGTCAAAGAATGTCTACTTCATTTGCATCGGATTTTGTAACATTTCTCTTAGAAAATGAGCCTCAAACATTTAGGAAAGCGATGACATCTTTGGACTCATCCTTTTGGAAAGAGGCAGTCAATAGTGAGATTGATTCAATCTTAAGCAACCATACATGGGAATTAGTTGATCTTCCTCTCGGAAATAAACCTTTAGGTTCTAAATAGATTTTCAAAAGGAATATGAAAGCGGATGGCACTATTGACAAATACAAGGCAAGACTTGTAGTAAAGGGCTTCAAACAAAAAGAAGGCCTTGATTACTTTGATACATACTCACCAGTAATAAGGATAGCATCGATTCAAATGTTAATTGCCTTAGCAGCGGTATATGATCTTTAAATCCATCAAATGGATGTGAAAACTGCTTTCCTAAATGGATAATTGGAGGAAGAAATATACATGGAACAGCCTGAGGTTTTTGTGGTTCCAGGAAAGGAAAACAAGGTGTGTAAACTTATCAAGTCGTTATATGGACTAAAGTAAGCACCAAAACAATGGCATGTGAAGTTTGACCAAACCTTGTTGGAAAACAGATTCAAAATAAATGAATGTGATAAATATGTTTATATTAAAGACACGCCAAATCACCAAGTCATTGTATGTTTATATGTGGATGATATGTTGATCATCAATAGAGATATTTCTGACATAAATGCAACAAAATGAATTCTCGAGAGCAAGTTTGATATGAAAGACCTTGGAGTTGTAGATGTAATCTTAGGTATAAGAATCCATCGAATTCCACAAGGATTGGCATTGTCATAGTCTCATTATATCGAAAAGGTACTTGACAAGTTCAAGTATATGGAATTCGGTATTGCAAGACTCCCTTGGATACGAGCTTTGCACTTTGAAAGAATGAAGGTGAAAGTGACTCGCAATTGGAGTACTCAAGAGTATTGGGATGTTTAATGTATATAATGAACTGTACACGACCAGACATAGCATGTATTATCATTAAATTGAGTCGGTACACAAGTAATACCAACAAAACTCACTGGATGGCAATGAAAATAGTTTGGGGTATCTTAAATACACTCAAGATTATGCTTTGCATTATAATAAATATCCTGCGATACTTGAAGGATATAGTGATGTAGATTGGATCACCGGATCGAACGAAGTAAAATCCACAAATGGATATGTATTTACTATTGGTGGAGGAGCAGTCTCTTAGAAATCATCCAAACCGATTTGTATTGCTCGCTCTACAATGAAATTTGAATTTATCGCATTGAATATAGCCGGTGAAAAGGAAGAATGGCTCCAGAATTTCTTAGAAGATATTTCTTATTGGACCAAGCCAGTGTCACCAGTATGTATACACTGTGATAGCCAAGCGATAATAGGTAGGGAAGGGAGCATGATGTACAACTGTAAATCTCGTCACATACGATGGAGACATAATACCATTAGGAAACTTCTCTCTAGTGGAATTCTCACTGTTGACTATGTAATGTCAAAGGATAATGTGTCGGATCCACCTACAAAAGGCCTATCTATAGAAGGAGTGGAAAGGAATCCAAGGGAATGGATTTAAGGCCTAGGACAAGTCAGCATGGCGGTAACTCTACTTGCAGACTGGAGATCCCAAGAGCTAGGTTCAAGCAGATCAAACAAAGTTGTGTTTGACAAGTTCAACATTGTCAATTACCCAACCCATTCTCATGATGTAGACAAAGTATAGTAATCAAGGATAAGACTTAAAGTGAAAAGTCTTTTAATGATTATTTAAATTTCGCAGATTTGACCAAATAGTTTAATCTATAGGATTGAATGTTTAGAAATGACCTATGTGAGGGCGAAGTGAAAGTTTCTTCAAGGAGAATGTTAGTAAAGGCCTATTCTCTAAGCTCTTACGAAACCAAAATGTGTTCATGGCTGAAAAGAATAAAACCGTGAGAACCATAAACGATAAAAGGCTGGTTGTGTGGTATGTGTTGTCTAGGTGTACATTAAATCTCGACGGTTCAAAGATATCAAATCTACCGATTGACCGAGTGCATCCGATACATGTTCACTACAGAAAGTTCAAAGGGAAACCCACTTATCCAGATGCAATCAGTCTTTGCTTGATGATCACATACTTGTCCGTAAAACTTTTACGAAAAATAGCCATTCCCCATTTATGTGAGGGATTGTTGGGTTCATAGTAAATGAGAGGTGTGAATGAAAAATGGAGAAAACCAAGTGGAAGAGAAAAATTGAGATCATACCAATATGGAAAGTGTACTCAAAAATAGGAAAACTTACTAAATTCTCCCGCATTGGTGGGAGAAAGAAGCTTTAAAGTATTTATAATGTGAAACACACTCCCACATGGATAAGTGAGGCAAGGAATAAGAGATGCCTTACATATTCGTCGTCGTCGCTCTCTCTGTTCAACTTTGGATTTGGATTTGTCAAATGATCGATCAATGAGATCTATCTTTTTGAACAAATTTTATTTGATGATCCGAATCTACCAAAACAAAACAGTATTCTCTATTTATACATGCAGCAACAGATGCAATGCTTCAAAAATTTTGAACTGATGCTTCTATAATTCTGAACAGAACTAATGCTTCAAAATAGCTGCACTGTTTTGAACTGATGTGTTGTTTCAAAAGGATGCACTACTTCAGCAAAAGGACAAACTGATTCATGGAGAGAGATGACTGTTCAGGAAAAGATGCAATCTTTGGATGAACAAATATGAATTTACAGAACATGTGTAACCTTTGACATGAACCATTGCCTCTTTTCAGAAGAGGCATGTTATGGCTATAAAAACTTTCTTTCTTCCACAGGTTTTGATACGAGAAATTTCAGAATAAAAATACTCTTTTTCTCTTCAAAATTTTTGTGTCATCGTTCAAACTATTGAGTGCGTTCGACGAGTCCAAATATTTGAGGAACCGCTATATTTGAATTAAAGGCCATTTTATCCTGGGAGGAAAATTCCGCAACCTCGGGTACAGTGAGGGGAATTATTTCCTTAAGAAAAGTCCGTGAATTCAGACCACTTGGCCTTATTCATTTCTGTTTCATCTAGTTTTTGAAAAAATAAAATACACCTCTTGGAAAGGTCATTTTGATCTTGTGTTGAGGGTATTTGATATACTTCATTGTGTTCTTGTTTATACTTGAACTCTAGTTGAAGTTGTTATTGTGCATATACAGATTCTGCGTACCTGTAGAAGGAAATAACAAAAACAACCATTAGATATTTATTTATCTTGCCGTGTAATGTTTCAGATAAACAAATTTGCATATGCATTATGCTAGTACATTAATTACCTATAATTTATTGAGATAACATGGAACCTCATTCCTACGCAAGAATCTTGTCCTCCATAATCGTGTGAAGCATAATGCAATAGACTTTCACTTTTTCTGCCACCATATGTTGAAAAAAAAGGTTCGTGTTATACATATTCAATGTAATGACCAAATAGTTGACACTTTCAACAAAGCACTAGCCAGGCCTGCATATGCGAGCAATCTATTCAAGTTAGGGTTAGTGACCCATCACTTAACTTGAGGGGGGCCTATTCGTCCACGGGGAATAACAAAGACGTGATGAAAGGGGAGATGAGTGTTCCTAGATGGGCTGATTTAGCTGATGGAGAGGAGTAGGTTTCACCTCTTCCTTTGAATAGCAAATTCAGTTTAGGAGCTTCCATATTTGTGTCTAAAAGTGCACCATAATGAAAAATGAGTCTGGGGCCTTAGCATCAGGACTTAGTCCAATTAACACTTATTTTAGTGATTTGAGCGAGAATTTTTGATAAGGAAGAGGAAGAAAATATGTTGGATATGTGCTGTGATAAAGTGGCTAGAGATGGAATCTCACCTCAACAACAAAAAAGTGGAAGCAATAAAAAGACACATGAGAGGCAACATAGCTGGGATGGTAAAGTGCGGGGAGTATGTTCCAAGACAACTACCAATGCGACTGACAAAGCAAAATCATACAACAGTGCCAATAGCTTCAACAAAATTAATAAATCCAAGAATAACTGATGAACTATCAAATGTTGTTGGACAGATTGGAAGATGAAGACACTTCAGGTTACTTTAGACGAAAAATCTTTCTTTTTTAATTTTATGCATTTGTAGAAGGAAGTTTGAGTTTGATAACTCAAATTTCATCCTGGATTTTATATTTTTGTACTGTATAAGCATCATAATTTGTAATATCATCATAGGGTATGTTACATACTCTGTGATGATCATAAGATACCTTGTTCTCTCTAGTTCTTATTTTCTTCATGATTGTTGATTAATAGAGGTTCATTACCTCATTAGGATTGGTAAAGGAAGACCTAATTCCCCTTACTTATCCATGTTGAAGATCTTTTTTATTAATAAAAGGCTTCTAGAAACACTGTGGTATAAATTAGCCCAAAAAAAAAAGGAAAAAAAGACTACTTAGAGTAGTTCGTGACATTCATTTTGGTTAGGAGATCGATAGATTTGGTCTAATCAAATCTAGTGTAAATCAATGGATATACAATATTACTTATATGATTTTCAAATATTATCTTATCAAAACACGGCACACCAACGTACAAAAGCCTTTTTATGTTTAGGTAGATTTTAAAGTTAGAATAGTTCTAAGTTTTAAAAATTACCTTACACACTTTTTACCCTTTTAGACTCGATCTAACTGAAAAAATACAATCATTTATTCAATTCTGACCCAAGATCGTTTTATGATTAAGTAGAAGAGAGAGATTTTTTTCCCATTTGGATCGAATTTGGAGGGCTAAAAAAAATGGGTGACTTAATTTTCTAAATCTAACAATAAAAAAAGACAGTAAAGGCTTGAATGGATGGCCTTTTGAAATTAGAAGATCACTTTCAGGATTTTTCTTTAAGTTAAGTGAATATTGGCTAGTTATGAAAAAGGGTAAATGTACACAATTTTTTTAATGAGGGATATATCCCCTCGAAATTATTTTTTCCTTTACTAATTAACACCTTGTACGTAATCAAATACTTCAAAACTGCATCACTGATTATTACTATCATTTAGATCAAGAAATTAAAGCTACTATTTCAACCATGACAACATAATAAAAATATTTCCTTAGTCCATTTAACTGAACAAAAATAACTTAAGTCTTTCATATCATTATTTTTAAGAATATAAGGAAAATATGATCAGAATTTTACTCCAACATCATTTAGGCTACCTAATGAGTTGGAGTACGTCCACACTATCCAACTCTTTGTTGCCTCTCGGAGAACAAACTTCTACCCACTATCTAGTCCTATTGGACAACCTACAAGGGTAATACTTCAACGAACAAGTATAAAAACAACGGTAATGTTTTTATGTTTGTAGGTTGATGTTTAACCTGGTAGGTTGTAAAGTAGAACTAGAAAGTGGGATTGCAATCGAACTCCACCAAGGTCTTACTTGATACAACCAGATAGAGCTGATAAAGTTGGCTTTAAAGGAAATAAGCTTGTTGTTGGAGTCAATCAAGAGTTGGGTGGTGTGGACTCCAACAGAAAGAGAAAAGAGGAGCAAGAAGTTGTGCTTTAAAATTCCTAACTCTCAAGGTATTAGAAAAAGCAACTGAAGGGTGAAAAATTAAAGAACAAAAGAAGAATTTTTATAATTGATATGAGATGATTTTACAAGATAATATGTAAGAATCTTATAAATAACTTTATATATACAATGATTAACATTAGATTTTGTCAAAAGTCAAAATTTGATCAAACTTATCAATCTTAACAACTTACCAAAAGCATAGTATTCTTAGTAAGAAATCAACATCACAAAAGGTAAATGAAATATTGTTATTAATTAATTTTTTGACCAGTGAATGGAAATTCAATATAAAATCATGCAAGATGATATGAATAATAACGAAATCCTCAACACCCTCGCGAGGAAGGATCCAAAACCAGTGGAAACATCATTTTTTAGCCTTTTTTCTGTTACCTTTGTACCTTATATTTCCCGGTCAACTCATTTTTTTTCTTTCAAAAAATGAATAATTTATATTTTCTTTACGTCTTTGTTGCCTCACGACTAATTCCATTTCTACCACTCCCTCCCCCACCCCTCCCTTTTTATTGTCCAAATATTACTTTATTTTATTAGAAACTTACAAATTCAAAATTTTGAATTCGCCTCTGCTAATGAGTAGATACCAAGCTATTCACAAGACAAAACTGTGCGGCTTGGAAAAGAATTTTTGTTTTGTTTTTGGAATCTCTATGCTATGCTTAGTGGGAATATTTTATTAATATTAAAAAATCACATACGAGCAACACAGAACAAAAGATAAAGCAAAATCCAAAGAAAAATCAAGCAACTCTCCTCAGCATTCATGGCAATAGATTCATCCTTTAGGGCAACAATTTGGGTGATTTCAGATAAGTGTTAATGGAGTTGTAACTGGTCCAAATAGTGAGGAACATTTCTCACGTTCAAAAGTGGGAGTGAACTTATAATATATACATCATTTGTTAGACAATGAAGTATATGTACACTACCATTTTAAAGAGGAATATTTTCACTCTTCGTATAGTTGAGGGATATATTTTTCTCTTAACTAATTAACTTCTTGTGCTTAACCAAATACATCAAAACCTGCATCAATGATCTTTTATTTCTATCATTTCGAGGAAATTATAGGTATTATTTTGACCACGATGTAATAAAAATATTTTCATATCATATTTAACAATAATTAAATAACTTAACTCTTTCATATCATGATCTTTATTTACATAAGATAATCTTATCATATCTGGATTGGCAGAAAAGAGGTGAGGATACTTGGTACGCATGTCTTCTTATTCTTCCCAAGTAGCTCCCTCAACCGACTGATTTTGCCAAAGAACTTTGACTAGAGGGATTTCTTTGTTCCTCAGTCTACGAGTCTGATAGTCTAGAATTTTGACCAAAATTTCCTTTCTGACTGTCAATGCTCTAAATAGGGACTATGATTGATGGATCACCTATACACTTCTTGAGCAAAGAGACATGAAAGAATAGATGAACTGAGGCTAGATCTGAAGGCATTTCGAGCTCATATGCTACCTTGCCTAAACGACTGAGAATCTTGAGGGGACCAACATATCGGGAACTGAGCTTTCCCTTCTTGCCGAACCGCTTTAATCCCTTCATGGGAGAGATCTTTAGATAGGCATAGTCATTAACCTCAAACTCAAGATCCTTTCTACGGACGTTAGCATACGACTTCTGTCGGCTTTGAGAAACCCGAAGTCTTTCTCTGATTAACTGAACTTTCTCTAAGGCATCGAATACCAAGTAAGTCTCTATGACTGAGGCCTCTCTAAATTCGAACCACCCGATTGGAGATCTGTACCTGCTACCATAGAGAGCTTTGAATGGAGCCATTTTAATATTGGAATGATAGCTATTATTGCATGCAAACTTAATCAAAAGCAAGTGGTCATCCCAACTTCCCTTGAAATTAATTTCACACACCCTTAGCATAACTTCAAGAGTCTGAATGGTCCTTTATGCTTGACCATTTGTCTAAGGATGAAAAGCTGTACTGAGATAAACTTATGTACCAAGACCCTTTTGGAATGCTTTCCAGAAGTGAGAGGTGAACTGGGTACCTCTCTGAGATGATAGATAATGGAACACCGTGTAATCTGACCAACTCCCTGATATAGAGTTTGTCGTAATCCTCGGCTGAATAAGAGGCATAGACTGGAAACAAATGGGCTAACTTGGTCATTCTATCTACAATGACCCAAACTGAATCATGATGATGATGCGTTCGAGGAAAACCCATCACGAAGTCCATGTTTACTTCTTCCCACTTCTAAGTAGGAATGGTGAACTCCTGCATGGAACCACTAGGTTTTTGATGCTCTATATTAACCTGCTAATATGTAGGGCACTTATCCACAAATTCTACAACATCTTTCTTCATCCCTCTCCACCAATAGATCTTCCGTAGGTCACGGTACATATTAGTGGCCCTTGGATGAATAGAGTATCATGCACCATGCGCTTCTGCAAGAATTCATTGCTTTAAATCATCTACACCTGGAATACAGAGATGACCCTGACAACGAATGACGCCATCTCCCCCTTGGGAGAAAACCTCTAATTTCTGATTGTAATATGACTCTTTTAGCTTGACAAGGCTAGGATCCTTATCTTGATTTTGTTTCACCTCAAAAAATAGAGATGATTCTGAACTACTCTGAACACATACACCGCCCTCTGAAGAGTCGACTAAGAGAATGCCTAGTATGGCAAACTAGTTGAATTTCTAGCCTAACTTCTTCTTTACTATCATCAACATGAGAAATACTACCCATGGATAGTCTACTGAGAGTGTCGGCCACTATGTTGGCCTTGGCCAGTTGATAGAGGACACTCATGTCATAATCTTTTAAGAGCTCTAACCACCTTCTCTGACAAAGATTGAGATATTTTTGGGAAAAGACATACCGAAGGCTCTTATGATCTGTTAAGACGTCTACATGAACACCGTACAAATAATGCCTCCAAATCTTTAAGGCAAATACTACGGCTGCTAATTCATGATCATGAGTAGGATAATTCCTGTCATGGGGTTTAAGCTGTCTGGAGGCGTAGGCTATGACCTTACTATGCTGCATGAGGACATAACCTAAACCCACTCTAGATGTATCACAATACAATACGAACCCATCTGAACCATTTGGAAGAGATAAGACTATAGCTGAGGTGAGTCAAGTCTTCAATTCCTGAAAAATTTTCTCGCAAGGATCTGATTACTGGAACTTGACTTTCTTCAGAGTCAATCTAGACATACGGGATACAATGGATGAAAATCTTTCAATAAACCATTTGTAATAGCCAGCGAAACCCAAGAAACTCCTAATATTTGATGGAGAAATAGGGCGAGTCCAGTTTCTTACTGCTTCGATCTTTTGAGGATCTAATCTAATCCCATCACAGGAAATAATATGGTCAAGGAATGCTACTGACCTTAGCCAAAACTTGGACTTACTAAATTTGGCAAATAACTGGTGATCTCTGAGAGTCTGAAGAACAATTCTGAGATGGTATGAATGATAACACTCTGTATAGGAATAAACCAGGATATCATCTATGAAGACTATGATGAACATGTCAAAGTACTGCTTGGAAACACGGTTCATCAAGTCCATGAAAGTGGATAGGGCATTGGTAAGACCAAAGGACATAACTAAAAATTCAAAGTGACCATATCGCGTGTGGAAAGCTATCTTTGGGATGTCACATTTTCTAACTCTGAGCTGATGATAGCCGGATCTGAGGTATATCTTAGAGAAATAATTGGCACCCTAAAGTTGGTCAAACAACTCATTGATTCTAGGAAGAGGATACTTGTTCTTGACCGTAGCCTTATTGAGTTGACGGTAATCAATGCACATTCTGAGTGAACCGTCTTTCTTGCACATGAATAAGACTGGTGTGCCCCACGGGGAAATGCTGGGTCTGATGAATCCCTTATCTAAGAGATCCTTCAACTGTTTTTTCATTTCCTTGAGTTCTGCTGGTGCAATTCGATATGGAAGAACAGAGATAGGTTGAGTATCTAAAAGAAGATCATACCAAAGTCTATTTCCCTTTCGAGAGGAATACCTGGAAGATCTTTGGGAAATACATCTAAATATTCATTCACTACTGGGACTGATTCAAGACTGGGAGCCTCAGAACTGAAATCTCTAACATAAAATAGATTATAAACACATCGCTTAGATAACAAATTCCTTGCCCGAAGGTAGGAAAAAAGTTGACCCCTAAAAGCGGATACGCTACCCTTCCACTCTAGGATGGGTTCATTCAGGAATTGAAACTGAACTATTCTGTTTCTGTAGTCGACTGTGGCTTAGCAAGAGTGAATCCAATCCATGACATGAATGACATCAAAATTAGCCATCTCTAATTCGACTAAGTCTGCTGAAGTGACTTTCTAAAATATCATAACTGGGTAGTTCTTGTATACCTGCTGGGATATGATGGGTTTACCCACTTTGGTAGAGACTGAGAAAGGCTCGGCTAGAATTTTGGTACTGATTCCAAAATCAACTACTATATAAGGAGTAACAAAAGACAAGAAAGCTCCTCGATCTAGCAAAGCATAAACATGCACATGAAAGATCTGTAACGTACCAGTAACTACATTAGGAGAACTTTCCTGATCTTGTCAAGTTTGAAGAGCATAGAGATGATTTGGGCATTGCCCACTGGTAGCGTTGAAAGTGGCACCCTGCTGATTTGGGTGATCGGACTGAGCTGAAGAGCGATTATGTTGACCCTAAGGACCTGGCTGTGGATAGTCTCTAACTCTATGGCCTGGCTTTCCACAATAAAAACAAATTCCACTACCTACTCTATACATACCATAATGGTGCTTATTGTAAGTCTAGTAAAGAGGATAGGTGCGGGCATTGCTAATACTGCCTTAGGTCTTAGAGCTTGGTGCTCTATCTTTGTTACCCTCTTTGAACTTAGGAACTGGAGCACTGTCTAGAGAGAGAGCTGGAACTAATGACTTGGGATAAAACTGAGAATAGTTTCCTCCTTCTGATTTAGGCTGAGCAAAGTTGAAACTACCAGTCTTTACTCTTTTATTCTACTTTTTTCTCTACTTAATCTTCTATTCCTCTATCTACTGAGCAGGGGTTATAAGTCTAGCTAAGGTCATGTCACTATTCAGCACGATAGATCTGCACTCATTAACCACTCTGTCATTCACCCTTGAAGCGAACTTACTCATCTTAGATCTACTGCCTGCAACATATGAGGGGCATACCTGGATAATTGAGTAAACTTAAAAGAATACTCTTTAACTGTCATATTGCCCTGCCTGAGGTTGATGAACTTTAGCACCTTGTTTTCTCTAAGATCTTAGGGAAAGAATTTGTCTAAGAATGCAGTGACAAACTCCTCCCACTCTATAGGACCCACATCATCTGATCTTTTGAACTTCTACTGTTTGAACTAAGCATGAGCCACATCCTGCAACTGGTATGCAGCTAGCTCAGCACTCTCAACAGTAGTCACCCCCATGGCGTCTGTCACTTTTTGAACTTGATCTAAGAATTCCTGAGGGTATTCGTCTACCTTAGATCCTAGAAAAGTTGGAGGAATCATTCGGGTGAAGTCTTGAATCCTCGCTGCAGCTGAGTTGGCTACTGTGTTGGCCGGAATAACTGTTGGCCATTCATTATGAGTAGCAACTGATTGGGCAAGAGTGGTAAATATAGTCCTGAACTCTGCATTAGAAACATGATCTCCCAAAGGTTCTTTGGGCTGGGGGGCTGACTAATTTCTTCTCTTAGGAGGCATGTTCTGAAATAAAGAGAAGAAGCAGATTAAACTGAGAGACTAACTTGTGATTATGCTCACAGGTATGACATGAATACTGAAAGAAGGAAAACTGTTCTTAAACATCTCATAGCCTCTTGCACATAAATGTGGTGCTCAACACTCATGTACAAGACTCTACTAGATGCGGCTTTTAGACTTCCTAGGACTCTATTGAACCTTAGGCTCTGATACCAAGTTTTTAACACCCCAAATCTGGTCCCGAAATGCTACACGATGCTTATGACCCAAAGGGGCCACAAGCTAACCCATGACTGATTTCTGTACCTGTACACTACATAATATACTTGTAGAATGCAGAAAATATGAACAATTGGCCATAAGGTTCAACTGAATAGAGTATTTGATAAATACTAACGTCCATATAGGGTAATAAATACGTAAAACAACTGAAAGATGAATCTAAAATCTGAACTAAATCTGAAAGCCTCTAAATACTGTCTGAAATAAGGAGTTGAAGGAACATGTCTCCAACTAACTCCGTCTAGCAAAATTGAACTGAAATAATGAATGAAATAAAATAATATCATCCTCAAATGGATAAGGACTCACTGCAACACTGCAACTGGAATACTACTGCTGATCTGGAACTCATGTCTCTGAACCTATGGTGTAACATGAAAGAAAGCACCATAGCACAAATGTGTCAGTACGACTAGGAGTACTGAGTATACAGTGAGGTAGGCTAAATACAAAAGGGTTTACATGCATGAATAATGCTAACTGACTGACTGATATGAACATAAGAGTACAAGAATGCATACATAGTAACTAAAATCGTGAATACATGATATCTAGATCTGTACGGTAATACATGATTTACTGTTATCTTACATGACTGATACTAAAATTGTGATAACATGGATGACTGTGTCTGACAGTCCTGAATCTGATCGAACTACCTGAGTTTCGTACTGTAACTGAATTGACTATAACTGATAGTCCTAGTATACTAAAATCAAAAAACTATCTGAGTTCTTTTACTGAGACTGGGACTAAAACTATGGGAGGTAGTTGCTTAACCGACATGCCCCAATAGCGCATACAACTAGGTTGGGGTCCAATATCTGCCCCGAATGGAATGGTGTCAATACCGTGCCACTAGTAAGGAGAGCTGTAAGTGACCCTTTTGCTAGCAGGTACTCGAATGAGAATGGTGGGAATCCTAAACTGACAGGTTAATCCACCTCATAAACTCTAATATGGCAGGTCAAGATGTCTCAACCTATGTTGGCTATGTAGTTCTGGAACACAAGGATGACTACTAAGAATCAGACCTTAAACTGGAAGGTGAGTTCCAATCCTTGGGTTCACTCGGTGCTAACTTCTACTTCCATCTGAAGAAACTAAACATGATTTAACTGGATATACATGGACTGAGTAACTGACTTCCGTTGACTGATGGAATAGTACTACAATCTCATGAGATTTTTGAGATTTCCTGAGTCACATAACTGACTGAGTTCTATAGATCATGGCTTGACTGAGATTATTATGATAACGTGACATGGCTCTAGGCACACAACTATATTTTTAAGGTACTAGTACCCCCAGGACTCGATGGAAGGAAACTAACACACATAACTGACTTGATCATAAAATGGAGTCCACAATTCACCATATCATAAGTAGGGGATTTCACACTAAGCATAGTTCTCAACATCTTACGTATGGAAGGGAAATTTATACAACATGTGTATACTTTAATAGCTTCAATATCATGATCATTCCATATCACAACAACGACACACATCAATTATGTGGAATTCATGTAAAATCATAAAGAATAGAGCATGGAATTGTCATTTAAGCACTATTAAATCATGGGAAACGAATCTTATCACCTTAAGCATTTTATCAAACAACTTGCATGCATTCTTTTAGATTAGGTATGTTTTCATGAATTTCTCCATTTTAAATCACATAAAGTTCATGGATTTCAACAAACGAACACATATACTTCATGAAAATAACTTTGGATATCATCTTGAAACTTAAACAACAATCATCAACATGTACATGGTCATATCACAACAAGACAATCACAATTTTATTTTTAAAATATGGTTCTTGAGATCTATGAATGAAATGAATCCATAGATGAACACTATGCATACCTTAGATGGAATATTCTTGATGATTGATGGAGAAATTTCCTTGAACTTGAATCCCCAATTGAAAACACTAATGTGTTCTTGAGAGGATTTTGAGAGAAAGAGTATGTTTTGGTGAAATAAGGTCTTAATTCCATGTTTATGGAATATATATAGGGGTGGAAAGATGACCCAAATACCCCTCTAGATACGTCATTTAATTTTTGTGAAAATTACCAGATTTGGGCCCCCAACGCAATGCGGAGATATCACGTTGCCCCCTATTTGTGACCTGAAAACTCACCACGATGCGGTGGAATTGCAGAGAGACACTGGAAATTGAAAAACTCATTTTGTCTTACGGCGCGACGTGCCACTAACTGAAATGTCGCTGTTGAAACATTAAATTGCCATAACTTCTTCACTGGGTGTCCGTTTTAGGAGAATTTTGTATCGACGGAAAAATTATTCAATCCTATAAAATTCGGAGGGTATAAATCTGCCAAACTACCACCTATAAACTAATTTATGCTTATTCAAAGATGACCCATGTGAAATCACACATGAAAACTTGGTGGAGTCAAAAGTTCTTAGCTTGGCTTACTCTAAGTGACTCTTATGAACATGCTTAACACATCATAAACTCTATTATCACTGGGATACTCATCCTAATTCATGTACTCCAATATTAATCACAGGATAGGAGGTTTCATGTGTAGGAACAACGGTTCATTTTCTATCTTAGAAATATACGGGGTATTACACCAAGAAATTAATATTACCCTTATTTAGAAATATAAAGGAAAAATTGATGAGAAAGAAAAGAGCATCAGAAGAGGAAAAAAAATCCTATAGAACAAAGAGACACCATAAGATGCCATCATTAAAAAAAGTTAACTTCAAAAGAGTGAAGAACAAAGATCAACCATATAACAAAACACATCAATCTGTTACTAAAATAGTGAAGAAAAAAGTTTAAAAATTTATTCAAAAATAGATGAAATTTACAAACAGAGGAGGAGAGTGTGAAGAACATAGATAATCCACTCCATATCTTGGAAGAAAAAGTTAGAGAAAATAAAGGAAATGGAGCCTACAACAAAAGAAAATTTGTAGAGAATGTGAAGGAGATGAGAATGGTGCGTAATAGTTCAAAAGTAGTACAAATTAGTCGGTACACGTGTTGTTTCATTGATGAAACAATCCTATCTATATTGTAAAATTTCTAAGACCTTTAGTACGATTAACCAATGATGTGTTTTCACTCGTTGCTCTATGTTGAGTAAGAGAATGTTCTGATTGACATAATTGAGGTATAGTGTAATTCATATTTAGTTTTTTTGCTGTCTTTATGTTGTCTAATTGCAGGAAGTATCTTTATTATTTTTGTGAATTTTTTTTGAAGGAAAAGATAAGCTTTTTAGATTCTTATTCCATACATGATTGTCCAATAGGTGGAACCAACCATCGAAAACTTAGGAAGATGAAGTACCAAAGAAAATGACTAAGTGGTTATTCTAATTTTTTGTTCACCTCAGTATTTCAGCTGTACAGGTAGCGTCACATACCATTTTCTTGTAAGTTTCCTTTAATCTTGTCCCATTCAATGTTTACTTCCGACATTTTCTTCACATATATAACCATGTAAGCATCAATCTGCTACCTATCTAATTTTACTGCAAAAAAGTTTATGTGGTAATATAAATTGGAAGAAAAAGACCTCACTATATTGCAGACTAGGCAGTACCTTCTTAGTACTAGCATAAATAAAATTGTTCACATTCTTAAAAATCCAAGAAACAATGCCTTACTATTATGAATGAGCTGTAACGCCTCAAAATTTGATCCCGAGATATCACACGGTGCTCAAGAATATTAGTAGCCTTAATCTAACCTTGTCTACATACTACTGAAATCTCACAATGATGGAAATATAGGTATAAAAGTCATGCTAGAATGCAGAAATTGTCTATAATATCTGAGAATAATATTTGAAACATCAATAATAAATAATTTGAATCAAAACTGGCAGTATGACAAGCCACAATTACTAACACTAGAGAGTCACAGGGATAAACCCCCAGCTAACTCAAACTGTCTGAAAGAAATGCTAAAATCTCATAAACTGATAAACTGCAAAATCTGAGTAATAAGTCCCCAAACTATGAGGACTCACCAACTGTCGTAGATAGATGGAGATGCTCGAACTACTCACGTGGATGATACTGAGCACCTGAACCTATATTATGAGACCACATAGCACGTAGACATATATATGGATTAGTACTTTGAGGATGTACTGAGTATATGGGGTGAAATGCATAAGTAAAATATCATCTCATCATCATAATTTATAAAACAATGCATGCTAAATGTAAATGACTCACATAAGCTGGAATATCTAAAATACTAAAATCATGAATAAAAAATCAATCATACTTTATAAATCTAGTGAGTCATAACATTTAGTTCTGAAAGATGTATTTGTGTTCTCTCTTTAAATCATACTGTCTAAGTGTAGAAAAGACTCACTCTAAATTCTGACATCTGAAAGCTAAAGTCTGTAGCTAATATCATTCTATAAAGCATAATCTGAGTAAACTTTGTGAGCCTTTACACTTAGTTTTCTAAAATCTTTTCTGTTAATCTTTTCTAAAATATTTAATCTGTAGGGAAAACACTTTATCTTAATATTGCCTGTAAGGGAATTCTTTCAAAGCTTTTCTTTACTAGTAGGAAAAATTGTTTGTTTACTTTTACTAGCAGGGAGGTTCTCTTAACCGACCTAAACCATGCGAGCTACATGGAGTCTAACGTCTCGTCCTCCTAAGAAAGAAATCACACGTTGGGGAGAGGTGTCATACTCTTTCCAGGGAGTATAACCTGAGCTAAGTAATCACATCTGAAACTGTCATCCACATATAAGTGGGAATAAGCTGATAATCTGTACCTATGTTGGCTACGAAGTTCTGTGGAAGTAGGATGCGCTAAACCCACACATTCCGTTCGGTGCTAAATACTACTCCTTTTTTATTTGCTACACTCATTTTGTTGGAAATCCACTTTAAAACTAGAATAAGGGTTTATCTAAAACCACTAATACATTTATCTAATAAAATCTGTAACTAAAGATGATCTGAATTCTGTAATCTGTAATAATCTAAAAAATAGATTCAAATACTTATCTGATGATCGAAAGATCAAAGCTTTACTGAAAATCTATAAATAATCTGATAATAGGATGCTTAAAGCATCATCTTTCTTAAAATAATATTCAATATTGGGGTAGTAACCCATACTTCAATCTCATGTCAAAACATCAAAATAGTCATGCTTGATATTGAAAACAATGATATTTCATCTCAAAATCTGTAAATTACTGCAATAGGCACGCAAAATGAAAATAGACATGCAATTCAACTTCTAAAACATTGGAAATCTCAAAATCTTGCAAAGATCAATAATGGGTATGAACCCTAATTCAAAACACATGGAGTATCATTCAAAATCATATGAATTTAATGTAAAAGCTTGGTTTTGGGCACAAGGACGAAAGGAGCTCCTTGTTCATATACCCCACATACCTTGATTAATGATTAGATGTAGATTCTTGAATTATGGATTCCTATTTGATTTCTTGATGATGGATTCTTGATTATCTTGCCTTGGGAATCCTCAATTTAGAGCTTTCTTGGAGAATCTATAGAGGATTTTGATTTCTTAGAGAAGAGGTTTTAGAGCTCTAGGCTTTTTCTTTTAAAAAGAATGATGAATAATAAGCACAAAGTGCTTTGAATATGATTAATCCTCTATTTTTGACGGATTGGGGGCTTGGAAATTTTCCAAAATACCCTTTTAAAACTCCTAAACGGGACTGGAAATAAGAACTAAAAATCCCAATTTAATGAGCCACCGTGACGTGCCACTATCACGGTGTTTTACTGGAAATTGAAGACTGGGAAATTGGTGGTTTGTGCAATGTGGAGCTATCGTGTTGTCCAACTATATTTTGACAATTGGGACCTGAAACTTCAATGCGACGCGCCACCATCGCGGTGTCCTATAGAAATGCCATTTTGGCCACTGGCACGACGCGCCAATATTACATTGGGCTACTGGAAATAGATAATTGGGAAATTGTCCCTCTCCACGATGTGGGGATATCGCATAGGGCCATTGGAATTTGAAAATTATCATTTTAGTGACATCCGCAATGCGCCAAGTGTCCAGGTGGCACACTGTCAACTTAAAAATGCTCTAACTCCTCTACCGAGTATCTAAATCAGATGAATTTGGTATCGATGGAAAGCTTATTCAATTTCTCACACAATGGGAGATCTAAATCTAGAAAATTCCACACCAAATAAATATTATTCATTTTGAAAAATATTTCTTAACATTCTAGGAATGAATTTAAGCTAGGAAAAGTTCAGCGTATTGCATGAGCCTTTTATTCCAAGTAATCATTTCTGTATTTATTGATGTGCCTGATTCACTCAACTTGTTGACTGATGTAGAGCTTAATGCACTGGATAAATTAAAACCTAAGATTGAAAATGTAAGAACTATGGTGACTCCACATTCTCCACTCCGTTTTCATTTCTACTCCATTTTGTTCACACGCCATATTTTTTTACATTTTTTTCATTGTTTTTCACATGTAAGTCAGTGGATTTGAAGTTTTATTAGATTTTATCTATTGATTACTACTGATATTGAATAAAGTAGCATATATATTTCTCAATTATCTTTTCGAGGTTAATTTTATGCTTAGAGATAATTGAATTGAATATCTCAGATGTACAACAAGTGTGTGCATCCATTTAGTGAGGAGACAAAATCAGAGAGAAGAAATTCTTGCGAATAAGATAGTTGACTCAGAAAATTGGCACTAGCTGTCAAGCAACAAACTCTATTGAAATTAGAGGTGATTAGAACTTCTAGAAAATGAGAAAATGTATTTTCTGTGCTTAAATATGAAAATTGCAGTTAAAAAAACTTGCTCGACTGTTGTTATAAATCAATGAAGCTAAGGTGCTTGGTGAAATGAAAATCTTTTGTGATGCACTATTTGATTCTCTAACTCTCATTATTTCAATATCTGATTAATGTTGTTTGATTTTTAGTCTCAAAATCATATTATTAATCTTCATATTATGTGAGGTAAGAACTTATGCGCATTGTGTATTACCATGTCAGTTGCTTCTCCTATTCATTTATTATTCAAGGGTAATATCAGAATTTTAGGAGCTAAATGTGTACCTTATTTTAGTTGGTAGGAGATTAACCACAAACCTGCTTCATCCGACTCTCTAGCTCTTACTATCCATATAATTGTACTGCTACAACTCCAAAAAGTTATGATTTTCATTGCCAAACTGTAATATCCCAAAAATCCAAACCAATGTTAGAGACATGTTTCAAGCTCAAGCATAGTACATTATAGTTCTTTTGCAGTGATATGAATGAGTTTGATGTATATTAAGGTATCAAATAACTCCCAACTATTAGACGAATCAAAATAATCCTTACCGATTGAATTTTTGATAAGAATGTTGCTTTAGTAAACTTTAAAAGAGAATATCTTTTACTATATTGAGAATTTTCTAGATCAAAATCCACCAAATAATAGGAAATTGAATTAGCTTTCCAACGATACCAATTTCGCCAGAATCCGATACTCGGGTGAGAAGTTACGACACTTTTAGTGCAAAATAGTAGCCCAACACGATAAGGCCGCATTGCGGTGATGGCCAAAATGACATTTGTCTTTTTCTAGTGTGCCACCGCGATTACCATCGCATCGCACCATGTGGACATTTCGTAATAGTTCTTTTCCAGTAGGGCATCACGATTGGTACCGTGTCGCAGCAAGCTTCTAGTTTAGGATTGTTCGTTTTCAGAGGCACAACGCAATAGCACCGCATCGTGCCATAGGGTAAAATGGGGATTGTTAGTTTTCAAGTGGCCCATTGCAATTGCACCGTGTCGCGCTGGAGCCAAAAATTGAGACTTTTGCTATTTAAATTCCAGGGACCGTTTGATCTTTTTTCATAGCCCCAATTCTGTCTAAACACGGGATTTAAGTCCCAATAGAGCATTATTAGATCATTATTTCATAATTATCTCGAAAAAATTAAAGTATCCCTCTTTCAAGAACAAAACCCCTAGCATTCTAAGTTCAAAATCAAAACTCAAGAATTCACCATGAATTCTCACGAATTCACCATGAATTCTCACAACAACCCAGGTATGTTAAGTGTTCATCTATGGGTTTATTTCACCCATGGAATCCAAATATCCAATTCTAAATTCAAGTTGGGATCTTTATAAGTTTTTTATGATTTTTAATTGTGATTTTAACCATGAATTTCTATGAATTATAATTCTACACCGTGTTTACATGAAATTGTCGTTGTTATTCAACCCCACATGTTTTAATGATGTTGTTCTCTGATTTAATTCATAATTCGTGATGTTGATGTTGAAATCATTTTATTACTACAAGATTTAAATTATTCCCATGCTTAGCTTACACTATCACTATCAAGTGTTTGATAAAATGCCTACAAGATTGAATTTTGAATAAATGCTTTCATATTATGTCCTCAAAGTTTTAGTACTATTTTCCTATTATTGCTATTGATTCTCGGGGGTTGTGAATACCCGAGAACTTAGCTGTTTACTTAGTCTCAATATCGTCGGACTAGCTTCAGAATATGTTATGAGCATTATCAGTTCAATCAGTCATCATAATCAGTTAAACTTAGAACAGTTCAATTTCTTGAGTCAGTTCAGTTGGAAGTAGGACTTAGCACCGAGCGAGTGTAGGGATGGCAACTTCCTCGTTAGATAGGCAGAGTCATTATCAGCATTCCCTGTACTCTAGAACTACGTAGCCAGCGTAGGATATGAGGAGTCACCCGTCAGTTTAGGCTTGACTACCTCGCAGGGGTCACTGTCAGTTTAGGATTGACACCCATAGTCATTTGGGATAGTACATCTATGGATCCACACAGCCAATTTTAGTACCTATGGCACAGTAATGACACTCTTCCAATTGGGGTTACAGATTGGACCCCAATTTGCTCATTGGGGCATTCGGTTAGATGATAGCTCCCACAGTCTCAGTTCATTATTCATTATACTTCAGTTCAGGCTTGTATTGACCATAGCATACAAATATCGGTTATTCAATTATCATATTTCAGCATTTTAGTTTATAGATTATATTAGAAACATGTTTTATGCTTGGTCATACATTCTCAGTATTTATAGATTTCATTCATTCTATTCAGTACTTCATGCTATTCATTCATTCAGTTATTACTCCTGTACATGAAACCATGCATATCAACCTACCTCATTTAGCATACTAGTACATTCAAAGTACTGATCACATTCTTTTTTCTTATGCTATGATGTATCATATCATAAGTTCAGACGCTCAGTTCCTGGACCGCATATAGACCTTTTAGATTATCAGCCGTAGTTATAGTGAGAATTTTTATTTTGAGGATAGACTAAATTTATTTTCATACTTTTAGTTCCATAGTTAAATAGAGTTAGTTGGGGCTGGTACCATCAACTCTTATTCAGTCAATAGAGGCTTTTCAGACTAGTATAGACTGTTAGACAGTTTTGTTATTATTTTAATAGTTCTAGATAGTTTTATCCAGTTTCATGATCCAATATTGTTTTTAGTTATTTAAAACCTTATGGCTTATCTATTGTTATTATGCATATGTTATTATATTATTTTGTGCTCACAACAGGTACTAACTCATGGGTTAGCTTGTGGTCTCTCGGGATCGTAAGCACCATGGGGCGCCCAGGGTGTACTATTGGGTCGTTACAAACTTGGTATCAGAGCCTAAGTTTTTAATGTGTCCTAAAAAGTTTGAAAGCTAGCTCGAGTAGAGTCTTGTGCATGGGTGTGAAACTCGCCACTTTTATGGACAAGAGACTACGAGGTATTTTAAGAAAAGTTTCCCTTCTTTCAATGTTCATGTCATGCAACTGAGCATGAGCTCATATTAAACTCTCTGTCTAATCTGTTCTCCCTTCCATTTACAGATTATGCCTCCCAGAAAGACAAACGGAAGAAGAAATATGAACCAGCCAGCATTTCCGCCTGTTCAGGAAGATCCCCTGAACGAGCATGTTTCCCATGTAAAGTTTAGAGCTTTATTCACCACTCTAGCTCACTCTATAGAAGCACAAAATTCTCATCTAGATGCTTTCCCGGCCAACCCAGTGTCCAATACTGCCGCAACTATGATTCAGGACTTTACCCGAATGAATCCTCCTCTGTTTTTGAGATCCAAATATAAAGAGGATCCGCATGAATTCTTAGACATGGTCTAGAAGGTAACAGATATTATGGGGGTAACTTCTAGTAAGAGTGTTGAATTGGCTGCTTACCAATTACAAGATGTGGCTCATACATGGTTTAAGTAGTGAAAGGTAGATAGAGGCGTAGATGTAGGGCCTATAGAGTGGGAAGAGTTTTCTACTGACTTCTTAGATAGATTCTTTCTGCTGGAACTGAGAGAAGCTAAAGTGTTAGAGTTTATCAACTTGAGGCAAGGAAATATGAGTGTGAATGAGTATTCCCTTAAGTTTACTCAGTTAGCTAGGTATGCTACTTATGTGGTAGCTGATACCAGATCTAGGATGAGCAAGTTTGTGTCTAGGGTATCTGATAGTATGGTCAATAAGTGTAGGACTGAGATGTTAATTAAGGAGATGGACATATCTAGGATTATGGTCTATGCTTAATAGATTGAGGAGTAGAAGGATAATAAGGAGAGAGAGAACAAGAGGGCTAGAATAGGTAGCTTTAATTTCACTCAGCCAAAGTCAAAAAATGGTAACCGTCCTCGGTTTCGTCAGAAATCTTTAGTCCCAGCTCTATCTTTAGCTAGTGACCTAATACCCAAATTCAAAAATGATAATATGGATAGAGCTCTAGGATCTAAGTCCCAAGGCAGTGTAAGAAGTAGTCGTACAAATCTTCTTTACCAAAAATATAGTAGAAACCATCAGGGTGAGTGTAGAGCTGGAAGTGATATATGCTTTGGGTGTGGTAAGCCAGGCCATCAGATTTGAGAGCGTCGGGCAGTTGCTAAAAAAGGTAGGGATTTGTGCCAACAGGGCTAGTCCCCTCAGTCATCAATTCTAGCCGGCCACTCGACTCAGTAGGGTGGCACTTCCAGCACTACTAGCGGTCAGCGTCAGAACAATCTCTATACACTTTAGTCTCGATAATATTAAAAAAGCCCTCCTGATGTAGTTACTGGTACATTTCAAGTCTTTCATTTACATATTTATGATTTACTAGACCCTGGAGCTTTTTTTTTGTAACCTCTTATATAGCCATCAACTTTAGAGTCAGTCCCAAAATCTTAGCAGAACCCTTTTCAGTGTCTACCTCGGTAGATGTCTCTATTGTAGCCCAGCGAGTATACAGGAACTGCCTGATTACAGTGTCTCAGAAATTTACTTCAATTGATCTCGTAGAGTTAGAGATGACAGATTTTTATGTCATTCTCGACATGGATTGTCTCCACTCATGCTATGCTTCAGTGGATTGCAAAAACAGAGTAGTTCATTATCAGTTTCCAAAAGAATCGGTTCTTGAATAGAGGGGTAGTACTACAACACTTAGGGGTCAACTTGTTTCATACCTTAGAGCGAGGAAAATGATATCCATAGGGTGTATTTATATCTTGTCTGAGTTAAAGACTCAAATTTTGAGACTCCTAATCATGAGTCAGTTTCAGCAGTGAGGAAATTTCCACATGTGTTTTCTAAAGATCTTCCCAGAGTTTCTCCCAAAAAGGAAATTAACTTTGGAATATACCTTCTTCCAGATACCCACTCTATCATATTGCTCCATATAGAATGGCTCCAGTCGAACTCAAAAAGTTAAAAAAATAGTTGAAAGATCTCCTAGATAAGGGATTTATCAGGCCCAACATTTCCCTGTGGGGCACATCAATTCTGTTTATGCATAAGAAAGATGGTTTTCTTAGAATATTTATTGACTACCATCTATTGAACAAAGTCACAATCAAGAACAAATACCCACTTCCCAGAATCAATGACTTATTCGACCAACTTCAGGGTGCCAGTTATTTTCTAAGATAGATCTCAGATCCGGCCATCATCAACTCAGAGTCAGAGAATGTGAAATTCCAAAAATAGCTTTTAGAACCCGGTATGGTCACTTCAAATTTCTAGCCATATCCTTTGGTCTCAGGAATTCCCCAATAATCTTCATGGACTTGATGAATAGAGTGTTCAAACAGTACTTAGACATGCTCGTCATAGTCTTTATTGATGATATTCTTGTCTATTCCTATAATGAAAATGATCATGCAGATCACCTCAGAATAGTATTGTAGACTCTTAGGGCCTATCAGTTGTTCGCTAAATTTAGTAACTCAAAATTTTGACTAAGATCAGTAGATTTTCTTGGCCATATTATTTCTGGTGATGGCATTAGAGTCGATAATCAAAACATCGAGGTGGTGAAAAATTGGACTAGACCCATCTCTCCATAAGATATCAGGAGTTTCTTGGGTTTGGCTGGCTATTATCGATGGTTTGTTCAAGGATTTTTGTTCATTGTGTCCTTCAGGTATAGATTAAATCAGAAGAAAGTTAAGTTTCAATGGTCAGATTCTTATGAGAAGAGTTTTTAGGAGTTGAAGACTCGACACACCACAACCTCAATTTTGCCATTGCCAGATGGTTCAGATGGATTTTTTGTGTATTGTGATGCTTCCAGAGTTGGTTTGGGGTGTGTTTTGATGCAGAAGGTTAAAGTTGTACCTTATGCCTCTAGACAGCTTAAGCCAAATGAAAAGAATATCCCACTCATGATCTTGAGTTAGTGGCTGTTATGTTTGCCTTAAATATTTGGAGGCACTATTTATATGGGGTGCATGTTGATGTGTTCACAGATCACAAAAGCTTGCAGTATGTGTTTTTATAGGAGTATTTGAATCTGTGTTAGAGAACATGGTTAGAGTTACTGAAAGATTATGATATAAGTGTTTTGTACCATCCGAGAAAGGTCAATGTAGTGGTAGATACCCTAAGTAGATTATCTATAGGTAGTGTTGCTCATGTCGAGGGTGATATAAAGAATTTAGTTAGAGAAGTTCATCATCTTTTCAGGTTAGGTGTTCGTTTGGTTGATTCAGCTGAGAGTAGCGTTTGAGTTCAGAATAGTTTGGAATCTTCTTTGGCTGCCGAAGTAAAGGGAAAGCAGGATAGGGATCCTAGTTTGCTAAAGTTGAAGGAGTCAGTTAGAGATCATAAAGTAGAGGTTTTCCCCCAAGGGATAGATGGTGTGTTGCGTTGCCAGGGTAGATTGTGTATGTCATGTGTTGATGAGTTGAGACAGCGAATTCTTGTAAAAGCGCATGGTGTGCATTACTCAATTCTTCCAGGGGTCACGAAGAAGTACAACGATATACGGGAAATCTATTGGTGGAGTGGGATAAAGAGAGATATTTCAGAGTTATTGGCTAAGTGCTCTATTTTTCAATAGGTTAATATTAAACATTAGAAGCCCAGTAGGTCTAGGCAAGATTTCAATATTCCCACTTAGAAGTGGGAGAAAGTGAATATGGATTTTGTGATGGGTTTGCCTCGTACTCGCCATCAACATAATTCAATTTGGGTAATTGTAAACAAGATGACTAAATCGGCCTATTTTTTGCCAGTCTATACTTCTTGTTCAGCCAAGGACTATGCCAAACTCTGTCTCAGAGAGTTGGTTAGGTTTAATGGTGTTTCATTGTCCATCATTTCAGATAGAGGTACTTAATTTACCTCGCACTTTTGGAAGGATTTGCAGAAGGGTTTTGGTACCTAAGTTCACCTCAGTACAGCCTTTCACCCATAGACAGATGGTCAGGCAGAAAAGACAATTCTTACCCTTGAGGATATGTTGAGAGAGTGTGCCATTGACTAAGGGTAGTTGGGATGACCACTTTCCTTTGATTGAGTTCGCGTATAATAATAGCTATCATTTCAATATTCAGATGGCTCAGTTTGAGGCTCTGTATGGAAGGAGATGTAGATCTCTGATTGATTGGCTTGAAGTAGGTGAGGCCGCGGTAGTACAGCCTGACTTGGTGTTTGCTGCCTTAGTGAAAGTACAGTCGATCAGGAAGAGGCTTAAGGAAGCACAGAGCTGATAGAAATCTTATCTAGTTGTGAGGGAAAAAGTCCTTGAATTTGTGGTTTCCAATTTGTATATCTAAAGATCTCTCCCATGAAGGGAGTAAAGAGTTTTGTTAGGAAAGGGAAGCTTAATATTCGATATGTTGACCCTTACAGAATAATGAGCTATTTCGAAAAGATGGATTATGAGCTTGAGTTACCTGCAGACTTAATATTAGTGCACCCAGTATTCTATATCTCCTTGTTAAAGAAGTGTACTGGATGCCCAGCAGTTTTCGTTCCCTTAGAAAGCATATATGTTCAGAACAACCTCTCTTACGAAGAAATTCCAGTCGAGATCCTTGATCGACAAATTTGTAGACTAAGGAACAAAGAAGTTCCCCTAGTCAAAGTTGTTTGGACGAATTAGTCCATTGAGGGAGCCACTTTGGAAGAAAAAGCAGATATACTAACCAAGTACCCTCATCTTTTCTCCGCGAACTCAGATTCAGCTAAGGTAACAACCTTTTTAGAATTTCTCTTTGCCATGCTCAGTTTCAGCTGCATATCATTCTCATGTTAGTCATTCATTCATAGAACCAGTTTAGTCATGTGTTACACTTTAGACTCATTTATGTAATCAAGTATATCTAATATGTAACCTAAGTTCCTCAGTGTTTTCAGCTTAACCAGTCTTCGAGGACGAATGTTCCCAAGGCAGAGATATTGTAATACCTCAAAAATTTAAACCAATGTTAGAGCCATATTTCAAGATCATGCATAGTACATTATCATTATCTGGTAGTGATATGCATGAGTTTTATGTATATTAAGGCCTCAAATAACTCCCAGCTATTAGACAAATTAAAATAATCCTTACCGATTGAATTTTTGAAAAGAATGTCTCTTTAGTCAACTTCAAACGAGCATATCTTTTGCTATATTGAGAATTTTTCAGCTCAAGACCCACCAAATGATAGGAAATTGAATTAGCTTTCCAATGATACCAATTTCACCCGAATTTGATACTCAGGTGAAAAGTTATGGCACCTTTAGTGAAAAATAGTAGCCCAATGCGATAAGGCCGCATCGTGGTGATGGACGAAATTACATTCGTCCTTTTCCAGTGTGTCACTGTAATTGACACCGCGTCATGCCAGGGGACCATTTTGCAATTGTCCTTTTCCAGTGGGGCACCGCGAGACAAGCTTCCAGTTTGGGATCATCCATTTCCAGAGGTGCAATGCGATTGCACTGCATTGCACAGTATGGTAAAATGGGGATTGTCAGTTTTCCAGTGGCCTGACGTGATTGCACCGTGTCGCGCCGGAGCCAAAAATTGGGATTTTCAGCTTTTGTGATTTTAATTCCAAGGACCGTTTGGTCTTTTCCGATAGCCCCAAATCCGTCTAAACATGGGATTTAAGTCCCAATAGAACATTATTTGCTCATTATTTCACAATTCTCTCAAAAAATTAAAGTAGACCTCTTTCAAGAACAAAAACCCTAGCCTTCCAAGTTCAAGATCAAAACTCAAGAATTCACCATCAATTCTTATGAATTCATCAACCCAGGTATGTTAAGTGATCATCTATGGGTTCCTTTTAACCATGGAGTCCAAATATCCAATTCTAAATTCAAGTTGGGATCTTTACAATTTTTTCATGATTTTTAATTGTGATTTTAACCATGAATTCCCATGAATTGTAATTCTGCACCATGTTTACATGAAATTGTCGTTGTTATTCAACCCCACATGTTTTAATGATATTATTGGAAGATTTAATTCATAGATGTTGAAATCATGCTATTACTACAAGCTTTAAATTAATCTCATGCTTAGCTTACACTACGAATATGAAGTGTTTGATGAAATGCCTACAAGAATGAATTTTGCATAAATGCTTTCATATTATGAGCTCAAAGCTTTAGTACTATTTTTCTATTATTTCTATTGAGTCCTGGGGGTTGTGAATACCCAAAAACTTAGCTATTTACTTAGTCTAAATATCTTTAGAATAGCTTCAGAATATGTTATGAGCATTATCAGTTCATTCAGTCACCATAATTAGTGAAACTAGAACAGTTTAGTATCCCGAGTCAATTCAGTTGGGAGTAGGATTGAGCACCAAGTGAGTTCAGGGCTGGCGGCTTTCCCAAAAGATACGCAGAGTCGTTAGCAGCAGTCCTTGTACTCCAGAACTATGTAGCCAGCATAGGATATGAGGAGTCATCTGTCAGTTTAGGCTTGATGAGCATTATCAGTTCATCCAGTCACCATAATTAGTTAAACTTAGAACAATTTAGTATCCAGAGTCAATTCAGTTGGTAGTAGGATTTAGCACCAAGTGATTTCAGGGATGGCGGCTTTCCCAAAAGATACGCAGAGTCGTTAGCAGCAGTCCTTGTACTCCAGAACTATGTAGCCAGCATAGGATATAAGGTGTAACCCGTCAGTTTAGGCTTGACTACCTCACAGGGGTCACCCGTCAATTTAAGCTTGACACCCTTAGTCTTTCAGGATAGTACATCAGTGGATCCACACAACCAGTGTTAGTACCTATGGCACGGTACTGACACCATTCCAACTGGGGTCACAGGTTGGACCCAATTTTCTCATTGGGGCATGTCAGTTAGGTAATAGCTCCCACAGTCTCAGTTCAGTATTCAGTATACTTCAGTTCAAGCATGTATTGACCATAACATACAGATATCGGTTATTCAATTATTAGATTTTAGTATTTCAGTTTACAAATTATATTGAGAACATGTTTTATGCTTGGTTATGCATTCTTAGTATTTATAGATTTCGTGCATTCTATTTAGTACTTCATGCTATTCATTCAGTTAGTTATTACTCGTGTACAAAAAACCATGTATATACGCCAACCTCATTTAGCATACGAGTACATACAAAGTATTGATTGCATACTCTTTTCTTGTGCTATGATGTATCATATCATAGGTTCGGATGCTCAGTTCCCGGATAACGCATACACCTTCTAGAATATCAGCCGTAGCAGTGGGGAGTCCTCATATTTCGAGGACAGACTATAATTATTTTCATGCTTTTAATTTAGTAGTTAGATGGAGTTATTTAGGGCCTGTCCCATCAACTTTTATTCAGTTTGTAGAGGCTTTTCAGACTAGTACAGACAATCTGTCAGTTTTGTTATTATTTTATTAGTTCCAGACAGTTGTTTCTAGCAGTTGTTTCCATATTCATGATCCAATATTGTATTCAGTTATTTTAAACCTCATGACTTATCAGTTGCTTTTAGACATATGTTATTATATTATTCAATGCTCACAGCAGGTACCAACTCATGCGTTAGCTTGTGGTCTCTCAGAACCGTAAGCACCGTGTGGCACCTTGGGTGTACTCTCGGGGAGTTACAAAAACTTGCACATGTATGTTTCAAAATAAATAACTAAGTGAATTCTTTGGATGCACAATCATGGATTGGTATAAATGATGTATTTAGAAGCCCTTGCCACCACCGACCAAGCCGAATCTCATAGTTTTAGGCAATGTTTCTCAGATAACTCCCACTCCCTCTACAAAAATTGGTATATTACTCTACTCAGATGTTTTATGGCTGAAATTTATATGCATGTACACATAGATGTTATATTCTCGTATTTCTTACTATCGGATAAGAGAAAAATATAGGTCGCATTCAAAATAGGCGTCGAGAGATTACCGGAGCAGATGATCGGTAACTATAACCTTTTACATAAGATAGTGGAGTTTCTACTTTGAAAATACCTGCATTTTTGTAACAGATTCCAAAACAAATGGTAGTTACTTCTTGCTGCTTTCAGGAACCCTCAGTTTCTGCTCACTTTATGTGATGACTTCGAAGAAAGAGTACCCAATCATCCTTGGAAGGAACATATGGTGTGTTAGGGTTTTTACCGTGATTTTCTTACCAAAATTAAGTTTTACTTTTTCTTAGAAGGAAAATAAAAGTAATCATAAATACTTTTACTTTTCCTGAAAGGAAAATATAAAACTTTTTCATATTTGGCAAACCTCTTTCTTAGAGGAAAGGTTTTGGAACTCTATAAATAGATGAACCCCTTCTCATACCATAACACAATAGCTTCCACAATGTAGTCGTTATAAGAGTCTAGTTTAGGTGGAGATTTATCCCATAGGTTTATGTTTTTTCATAGATTTTATTTTTTCAATATTCTTTTTAATATGTAGGTCGTTTGACCGAATCATATTAATAATATGTCTTTTTAATATATGTTTTATTTGTCATATGAATTATCACTACAACAAATTTGATTATTTGGAATGAATTATTTTGTCACTTATAAGTCATATTTCGGCCCAAAAGATTTAGTGTGACGAAAAAGATTTCGTCAATCAATTGTCTCTAAAAGTGGGTTGCCAAAAGTAGACAAAGACGATTTAGTGCTTCGTCGCTAAAAAAATTAAATTAGCTACAAAAAAAAATCATCCCCAAATGTGTAGCATTTATGACGAATCTGTTGTCATAAAAATGTAATTTTTTTCGTAGTTGATGGTAAGATTTTGTCACTAAAAAGTTGTCAATACCGACAAAATTTCATCGTCGCTAATTATTTAGTTCAATCATCGACGACACCAATTATCGCTAGAGTTATGTATATTTCGTAGATGAACAAATGTATTTTCGTCACTATTGACAACTTTTTGTATACAACAAAAATTTTCGTCCTTAAATGTATGAATTAGTGACAAATTTATTATTATAATAAAGATTAATAATTTTGTAGTTAAATCTACCATTTGTCACTAAGAATAGTATTTTTTTTTACCGACAATGATTACTAACAATTATTATTCTCATAAAATACAAAATTAATTTGTATCAAATAAAAAGGAACATATTGAGACAAATACATATGTCACTAAATATAGTCAAACTTATGACGAACTAGTTTATTTCGTGATGAAAATATTTGTCTTGAAAAGTCTAATTTAATCGTTGCTAAAAGTTATTTTTGATAATAAAATCTTTTGTCACAAATTACAAGAAATCGCTTAATAATTTCATATTGATATTATTTTTTAAATTAGAATTGGATAAATCAAAAATAAACTTATAAAACATGTCAGATTAATAAAATTCACCCACAATCATACAATTAAAAAAACTAAAATTGTACTAAGGTAATATCTCCTCATAGTTCAAAGAAAAGTAGAACTAGTCCAACACAAAGGAAACTAACTGAAATATAGTACTAAATATTACTCCTATCCTAAACTAAGGCAGATATGTAGAGGCTTCTTCGAAAGTAACAATAACGTGTTGAGCTTGCAATTAGTCTTCATTCAACTCACTTTTACACCTGTGGAAAAGAGAAGAAAATTAAGATTGATGATGATTCTTTCAGGTTTGATAGTTAAAATGACTCTAAATGCTACTTTTTCTCCAAGCCACAACTAGAATCCATTAAATATGTAATTATGAAAATCGAGGCTACCCAGAAACTAGATAAATACTATCCAGTAAACACATCAAACTTCTATATCAATAACAATAACATACTCGGTGCATTCCCACAAAGTGAGGTTTGGAAAGGGTAACTGTACGTAGTCCATACCACTATCTTAAGTGAATTATACAACAACATAGCCAGTGTATCCACACATAGTGGGGTATGAGGAGGATAATGTGTACGCAGTGCACACCACTACCTCGAATGAAGTAGAGAGATTGTTTTCGATAAACCCTGACTCATGATAGATAACAATATAACAAAAAAAACATAAAAGCACACAACAATGGTACAACACACTTCTAGCTAATACTAGTCAGAGAAGTTTCAGTTATTCAGTAGTACTTTAATAAGAAAACAAAACTAAGTAAAACTAATACAATCTATTATAAATATCCCGACAACTTATCAGATCCCCGTAATTGTCTATATAAACCCGCGAAACAAGATATAATGGCAAGCAAATAGGAACATATAATAACAAACATCGAAATATTCCTATAGACATGTTTTCTAAAGGCTTTCACAATGTGATGCAGTCAACACACATAGAGAATGAAAATTACATCATTTCGAGAACTTACCAGTGAACAACAGTAAAAGAGATAATAAGAATAATAAAGGCCAAGCACTTGTAACAGTGAAATATGGAAGATGTTTTCAGTAAGCCTTGAAAGAAAATTGAAGAACCATCAAAATATATAATTTCCTTGTATTAAGATAGCCAGTAATTATTTTTTTTTTGTTTATTTTAGAGAGTAGTAATTGTCATTCAAGAACTGTCCCTCTAATGAAAAGAAGGGCGGTTTATACAGTAGTAGGAATACAGTAGCACAAAAGGAAAAAGTATATTATAAAAAAAAATCACTGTCAAAAATTAAAGGAAAAATATATCAAGAATGAATTAGGAGAAAGCTCAATCCCTTTAATGTCGTATTTACCATAAAAAAATCACATTATCCAGGCAGGCAATAGTTAACATGCATTTAATTTGCAGAAAGAAAACTAAAAATGGACTCAATCAATTATTTAATGTTTTACTATAAATAGATGAGGAAAATAAGGTGCGAATCTAACAGAGAACAGATAATAATAGCAACATGTATCAACACTAGTATTTAGCTTATATATTAAAAATTGATTTACAAATCATAAGGCAACTAATCACAAAAATCAAACTAAATTCATTCCAACAATCTACTAAATCAATTTAGTACTTTCATTTAGGAATAAGCATAATCAATATTTTAGCATAAAAGCAGATTCAAATTTCAGTCAATATCAATTAAATCAAACGTAATACAAGTATAATATCTTTTGAGAACAAGCAGAGATAAACACGTAATTAAATGGATTGAATCAACATTCAAAGTCAGATATCATAAACTTTGGATCTAACAGATTAATTTAGGTAATTTTAACCCAAAGAAGAAAAAGAACATGCAAATTAAACCAAAGAAAACAATCATGGAATTAAAGGATTGACGAATCAAATCATATAATAGTCGGGTTCACCAAAAGGGACCTCACCGGTCCTCAATTTCAATAGGAACGTGACTGGTGAGAAGAGGGGAAGGCTAAATTGCAGCTGGGGATGCGTTATTGGTTCACGATTGCTGGAGGCGGACACGGCGATGACAGAGCAGTAGAGAACAGGCGGAGGGATACTGCTGCTGCTATTGGCAGCGTCGATTGAGTCTAGTTCTATCATCTGGAGTGGCAGCGGGTTTGATATTGATGTTCGTTCGAAGGGAGCTTAGCCTGTTTGCTTGTCAACAGATACGACTTGGTGGCTCCGGCTGGGAGGTGCTGATTTTGGTTGTCTGGGGGCGAGATTGGTGGTTGAAGCAGTTTTCCCTTGGTTTTCCTGGTGGATGATGATAGAGAGGGGAGGGCGACACGGTGGATGGTTTGTTCGCCAACCATTAGTGGTGGTTGATGCTATTGATGCTTCCTTGGACTCGTCGGTCATCAATTCTGGTGAGTTATCGATGACAGTGAGAGATGGAGGAGAGTGGGAGAGAGGAGGCCAAATTTTTCTCCAACCCATTGTGGCTGACGGCGACGGCAGCCACGGTTATGGTATAGAGATAAGTGAGGCTAGAAAGAAGGTAGAGAGAGAGAGAGAGATCTAAGAGAAACAGATGTTTTTGTGTAATGAGGAATTAGGGTTTGAGTGTTTCTTAAGATGGAAAGAGTGAGTGATATGATCTCAGTCATTAGATCCAAATTGATCCACGACTAAGATTAAAAGGATTATAAAAATAGAAAATGAATTGAAATGGAGTTAAATATAACTAAAATTTTAATAAATTGGGTAAAATTAGGCTACAATTGTCATAAATCGAATATAAAAAGGTTAGCGTTTAAATGAACTAGGAAATTGAATTGAATTAGGCTGCAATTTAACAGATGTAATAATAACAAAAAAGATAATAGGGTGTCAAGGTTAAAATAAATTACGCATTTAAAATTAATGTTACGTAAAAATTGTCATATAAGATTATTGTTAATAATAATAATAATAATAATAATAATAATAATAATAATAATAATAATAATAAGGAATGTATTTATAAATTGTAAGTGCGCATATTTTGTGAAAAATAATTTAATAGATATTAATAAAATTATGTAAAATGTTGTATTTGAATTAATAAATTGTAAAAAAATGACATCAAAAATTAATAAAATAATTTGTACATTTTAAAACATGAATGTGACACGTCAAAAATCTATTTGATGTAAGAAAAATATGTAAAAAATACTAACATTTAAAATTAATAATTTTGCTAAAATAGCAGCCTTAATGTAGTATCGGGAGGTCAAAGTTGGGTGTCAAAAATCATTAGGCCTAAAGGCTCCTTTTCCTGTTTTAAAATGGAATTTCCACAAGGGTAGACCTGTAGAGAACAAAGTGAGTGAAGAGAAATCTTTAGTTGGTTCTTAAGAGTCGAGAGTGGAGTCATATAAGCAAACTGATAAGCTAATAAGAAGGCGTCTAATTGTTCCCAACACATTTATCCATACCCAGATAGGAGGTGAAAGTATATGAGTCGGGTAATTTCTTTTCAATTAAACAAGTTTGAATGCACAATATTCATACTCCCTAAGGCCGTCTTGAAAATTCCTTTGACAACTTAAAATCATTCAAGCTAGAAACCTAAGAGCTATATCAATCGATTGATATAATCCATGTGTATGTGAAGGAACTGGATACTAGTTACCATCCACGAAATCCCAACCCAGGGACTAGTGCACCACAAAGGCCAAAAACTGAAAATGGAAAATAAAACAGGAAGTGTTTTAGGATATATCTAAACTATAGCATGTCTCATCTGTAATTTTCCCACGTAAATAGAAATCTATGATCAAGTAATTAAAAATTTTAAAAAGAGAAATCAGAAATTCTTTGACTCAACACTTCGGTGGCAACAGGGAAACGTGAATGGAAATGACTAGTTCAAAGAGCCATTTCTTCTATCTTCTGTACAGCAGGACACACTTGTTGCCTGCAAACAAGTAGATTAATTGGCGCAATAGGAGAAGTTGTAGCAGGCTGAAGGAGCTGTTCCTCCCATTCAGCCCCCTAGCCTATAGATCTTCAGCTAGCAAGAAGGACTCCCAGTGTAGGGGAGAGTTTATACAAGATTTACGAATGATACACCTGAAGATGAAAAGACATTACAACTATTTGGGTTCGAGCATATTGGTATCTCCATCACAGTCATAGCTACACCAAGGAAAATTTGTTAACTCAAGTAAGTTTGGATAGATCTAGAATTAGCAGAAGGAGCTTACTTGGTCATGTATTTACAGCCAAGGGGATCAAACCCTCATTAAGCACCAAAAAGCAGCTCCAAATTCCAATACCGGAGATTACAGTTAGAAGAATAACCAAAAAAAATGAGATGCAGATAAAGACGAAGAAGACAAAGGTGAAAAGGATACTTACTCTGACAACTGATTTATCAGAAGCATATACGCCGAGGATACAAGGAAGAGTAAGTATCACCCATATCAACAACAAAACGAAACTCAGATTGAACTCAACCAAGAATAATATTTCTCAGGTTTTTGAAGAAGTGATGGATAATTTTGGAATTGGATTAGGAAATCCTATCTTCATGGGTTTTGTACTAAGCAGAATAGGGATGGTTTAGATGTTTTATTTTGGGTCTTCGGATTTTAAATGTTTGGACGATGTCATTTTAAATGGGTTGGTCCATTAATGTAAAGACAATGTGGTTTAGTCTTTAAATTAATAAAAGAGGAAAGGACAAAAATAAGACCTAAAATTAAAATAATTTCACAAAACTAGAACCTAAATTTAAAAAATCGAGAAATAGCCACTGAGGGATGGGCGCACATGAGAAGCTGGGATATATTTGTCACTGTTCCACGTATTTTCCTCAATTCTACAACACAATTTGGCCCTTTTTGTTTTGGGTACTGGACCCACTTTTCATCTTTAATGTTTCATGCTTTTTTTGGCTTTTTTTTTCCTTTCTTTTTTAAAGATTCTACTTTTTTTTTATATCTCACTGATACTTTTACTTTAGAATTGTCTTTTAGCTGAGCTTTAAAAAGCAGTTATAATTATAAATGTCTTTTAATTATATTAATCTAAATATATTAATTACAAATATGACAAATTATATTAATCTAATTATATTAATTACAAATGTGACAAATTAATATTAGATTGAACAAAGCGATGTAATATAGGCCAAGGGTACTGGAACAAATCTTTTTCCAACTTAAACTACACTCATGTTTTAGACAATAGATAATGTGTTTCACCTCCATAGTCTGATACCATAAACCAAAAGAGTTACTATATAATACAATTGTTAAAGATATATATTTATATATAATAATGATAAAGTTTCTATATATATACATATTTTATATAATAATTATAGCATTTTTATACACATTTTATATAATTTTTAACTATCATTATTATTTAGACACATATTTTATACAACTCTATATAGTTTCTCATGCATTCTAAAAATGTATTAATCTAGTATAAGAGAGTATCAATTAAGTATATGGACACTGCAAGTGTAGCAATGTAGTATAAAAGTGTATTAATGTGGTATAAAAGAGTATTAATTGGGTATAGTAAATGCATGTGCTTGCATAGACTTTACTTTCTCTTTTTTAAAAAGTGTATCAATATAGTATAAAAGTGTATCAATGTGGCATAAAAGTGTATCAATTGAGTATAGAGACAGCATGTGCCCAATTGGGTCAAATGGATAAAAAGGGGAATTAAATTGGGCCGACTGGCTAAGGTTGTCCACCTTTTCAATTATGGGTCATTCTTTTTTTTTAAAATGGCCAGCCCATGTCCTTTTCCCTTAATAAAATCCCTATTAAATTTAAAAAAAAACACTTAAGAAGGTATACCTGGTAAACAAAGGAGAGCATTTTGACAATTTGGATAATTAATTTAAGAGTCTTGGTTGGGCATCAGGTATAAAGAATTCAATTGCAGTCTTACTAAAATTTCAATTTTCGCACAATATTGGGTCATTTCTTGGAGTATCGTATACAAGAGTTTCAATCTTTTTGCTTGGTCCTCTTTGGATATGCAGAAAAAACATAAATGATTATGTGAAATTTCACCAAAAATTCAATAGGTACTGAAATTTAAGAAGGGTGGCTTTGAGAAACAGTAAAGTAGACTGCAAATCAAGGTTGGAAAATGCTTACACGTATCTAAATCGAGTTTCAATACCAATTTGGTAGATAAATAAGATTGAATTAACATGAAGAAGATGAATTGCGTGCTTCTAGATTTATCTTCAACAGTTACTTTCCCTTTTTTGATTTTTGATGTTTTTTTTTCTTTTAGTCTTTATGTTGACATTTTTTTTTATTGCTTAGTATTTACATTTTTTTAATGTATTTTGTGGTTCACATCTTAAAACTATATATATATATATATATATATATATATATATATATATATTTAGATGTAAATCAAAAAGTATATACAAGAAAAAAGTGAATATTTATTCTTGCAGCAAATGGTTACACCGATTTAATAAACATATTACAGTGCATTCACAAAAAAATTATCACAAAATTATAATTAATTAATATACACAAATTTTTATCTAATTATAATTAAATATGATTAGCTATAAATAAATATTTTAAAAAAAACTATGAGCAAATTAAAGGTTCCTTTGGAACGGTGTATATGAATTATATAAAATATGGTGTATTACTAATGCTTGAATAGTTATGTTTGCATATTATTTAGGTAGTTTTTTGTTTGGTCTAAAATATAATTGCATAATTTCTAAAAAATATATTTTTACTATTTTGACATTGCCACTCATAATCACTTTTTAAAAATAATAAATTAAAAAAATCTTAATTTGATAATATTATTTGGGAGATTTTATTTAATGTTGGATATTCTCGACATTAAATATGATAAATTTTGATTTGTGTAAAAAAGTAAGGATAGAGAAAGTAACGTATATAATACATAAGCTATTTTAAAAGTACTATAAATTATAATAATTAATAATTATTTTTTTAAAATATATAAAAAAATTGATTAACGCCAAATTGCATTTGTGTCACATAATTGAGACTAAATATTACTCCCTCCGTTCATATTTACTTGTCCATTTTATCAAAAATAGATGTGCAATAATACTATTCAATTTGAAAAATCAATGGATAATTTTTCATTTCTGTCGCTTTTACCATTGATATTAAATATGATTCATTATCCAATAAATTTTTCAAAATATTAAATTTATTATATTCAAAAGATAACATAGTAGCATTATCCCTATCATTTACTAGTTTTAAACATATGTGTCAAAGTTAATAGTGAACAACTATTGATGGGCCGAGGAATAAACATATATTGAGTCCATACTAGCGCGGGTGCTCCGATATGTAGTCTTATAAATATAAATAAAAATGAACACACATTTAATATATATTTTTTCTACTATCTTCAACATGTGGGGCATTTCAAATAAAATGAAGCATATATGATTGGTCTTGAGGGAATATTACTCTAGCTTCTGTATGTTTTCAAGACACAATATAAACATCATTGAATAGGAATACTATAGTGAAATAATTATGTTATTAATTCTTTTTCTCAATAGATCGTGACAAGTAATAATGTGACAAATAAAAGCGAATGAGTACTTACTACATTTTAAATTACGGTATTAGTAAGGGATAGAAGAAGACATCTCTTATTGTAAATAGAATCCAAACAGACCTCGACTTTTATCTAGTGTCGAAAATTAACCTTTAAAACGAATAAAATTCTTATAAGCACTTTTGTTTAAAAGAAGTCGCCTAAGAAAGTTTGTAATACAACAAACAAGACACATAAAGTATCTATAAAAATTAAAATAAAAAATAAACATGACAACATATCATGAACACATAACCAAAAGATGATGATGTTATAGTTATACCTATGAATTACTTCGTATCTAATAATTACACCATTCAACTACCAAATCGAAGTTGTAATTATTTTTTTTTGAATTTTTTTTTTTGTGATTAATTGCAGGTTAAACAGTGACGATAATATCATTGTTGCTAATTGTTTGAATAATTAGTTACAAAAACTATTGTCACAATTAAATATAAAATTTTGTGGCTAAAACTTACAATATGATAGCTTCAAACTTTAATTAATTAGTTGATCATATTCAACGTTGGTCTACTTAAAATATTTTTCACATGTACAATATTAACACACTGACTTTATTCCTTCCAAAAATTCATTCAATAAGTTCACTACAACCTTCACACAATTAGATCGAGTCTTATTTTTTTTATAGATGTATCAATATACAATTAATTTTCTATAATCATAAACAAAAATAGCCAAAGATCAATTTATATTTAGCTATAAAATTTTTTGTAGAAAAAAATAACTAAATTATTCAGCAATAAATTCCAAATCATCACTACTTAATGTGACATATTTTGTGAAAAAATTATGTTGTCACTGGATCATAGATCAACCTAGTGGTATAATTAGCATTAGAAGATGATGAGGAATTGTGTTGGATAGTTTGTGGAGAGTTTGTTATTGCGATTATAATTGTGTTTGATTAGTTGCGAGGGTTTGGTCTTGGAGGGAAAGGCTGTGTTTTTCATCTCGAATAAATCCAGCCTATGTTTTGGAGATTAAAGAAGCACTAAATTGTTGATACTAAGAGAGAGCACCTTAGCTATTAGCTTGTATGACATAGAACAATAGGCCATGGGTTTAAACTCTCTAATGGTAGTAGAATTTGACACTTTAGGTCACAAGGTTACTATTATACAACTTTTCAGTGTTAAATAAATCCCTCATTGTTGAACACGCATCATATTTATATTCATTGACCATTTGTTGTTGAACCATGCTTACCTAGATATGTTGGAATAATCACCCGTGTTTCTAGCAACTTCTTTTTTCTCAGTATCACGTGTTTCTGTTGGGTGACACAACACAGGAGATCCCCTAAAGATGACACAGTTTCTTAGTTTTCCACACACTTCCCAAAACCCCTTATTGGAAAACTTCTGTCTTGGCATATTAGAATATCCACTATGTTTGCTACATTCAGTCCCTTGATTGTGGGCGTGAACCTTTGGGTGTTGAGGTGATTTGGAAGAATAATAAATGATCCCGTTTGGGGTAGCCAGGGTTATCTACAAGATTTTACAAGCCAAAACAAAATTTTCTAGCTGTATTCAGTGAGGTAAAGAATATATTCAACAAAGCATTAATCGAAAATCTGAAAGGCAAAACAAATACTAATATAATAAGATTCTTAGTTTAAAAACTAAATAAGATTCTTGTTACTTTTTTTCTTCATAACTTCACTAAAATACATAGGGTTTGAATCACCTAGCTTATACACAAAGACCTGAATTTTTATTGTAACATGCTCTCTTCAATATTGCTCCACTACTCAATTATAGTCATTCCATCATTCTCTTTCAAGGCCATACTATAAGAGTATTCAGTTGATAAACTATGTTGTATCACTTGCAACCTATCTCTGAAGTAAACAACCCTTTCAGAATCACCCCTATAGTGTGTGTTATTCCATAGTTTCAAGTGCGATTTAGTATCTTCAGATTCTGCCATACATTTTAAGTTATTCCCTATGGGCAATAGTTGACACTTCATTATTCTGTAATGATTTGACAAATGACCTATAACTCTTACGCCAGAGGCAAGACTGAGATAGTTATGCCGCATGGGCAAGAGTTGAGACTGTCATAGTCTGTATTAATTTGGCAGGTGACCTATAACTCTTTCCCTAGAGGCAAGACTTTAACAGTTTTCCCAATGGACAATAGTTAACTATGCCTTACTCTTTAATAATTTTACTTGTTGAAGATATATATCCTAAATTAAATTGTTACTAATCTTTTGTTGTTTTATTTTTCACAAGGGTTGTGCTTGGAATGGATGGAAAAGAAATGAGTATTAAGCAATACAATATGGAACAATCAATTGAAATTATTGATAGAAATAACGAGTTACAAGTTATCAAACCAATATTGGAGGCTGCAATAGATGAAGAAATGGGGAAGACATCGAAGATTAAGAGGGTACGACAAAAGAAGAAGAGGATACTTGATGTCAAGACTACTCTCTTGAGACACAATGCCTTTTTGAATGAGGTAAATGTCAAGTCGATGTTAAATAACAAATAAAATATGATGATGTGCATGTCAAACATTCCAATTACAAACAACATCCAATTTAAGGTTTTCAAATCAAGCACAACAAGATATTCACAGCTATGTTTGAACGACAACTGTATGTGGCGGTTTCATGCCTCGAAGATTCCCGATTCTTTGCTCTTTCAGGTTACTACATATGAAAAGGCTCACAATTGCTCGGTTGATTTTATAACGTCCAACCACAAGAATGCAACATCAAAGATCATATGTGACTATATACTAGAATTTGTGCATGACTCTAGTAATCTAATCACACCAAACTTCTTGGTAGATGAAATGAGAAGGAAATACGGAATAATCATATCCTACAACAAAAGATGGCGAGCGGTACAACATGCCTATACGATGATAAGAGGAACCATAGAAAAGAACTATAACAGGTTGCTATCATATATTCACAAGATGAAAGAAAACAACCCAAGCACGTACACAAACATAAAGAGGGACGATGAGAATAGGTACAAATGCTATACTGTTGGAATTGAAAACTTTTACCCAAGGGACAAAAGTTTTATTCTTTAATTGCACTGCTAAAATTATTAACATATATGCAACTCTTGCCTCATGGGCGAGACTTAGTTTTGAAAATTATTGTACAAATGCTACACTGTTGAAATTTAAAACTTTTGTACAAGGGGCAAAAGTTTATTCTTTAATTGCACTGATGCGATTATTAACATATATGCAACTCTTGCCTCATGAGCAAGACTTACTTTAGAAAATTGTTGAAATTGAAAACTTTTGCCCAAGAGGCAAAAGTTTATTCTTTAATTGCACTAATTAGATTATTAACATATATGCAACTCTTGCCTCATGGGCAAGACTTAGTTTAGAAAATTATTGAAATTGAAAACTTTTGCCCAAGAGGCAAAAGTTTATTCTTTTATTATACTGACTAGATTATTAACATATATACAACTCTTGCCTCATGGAAAAGACTTAGTTTAGAATATTGTTGTACAAATGCTATACAACTTGAAAACTTTTGCCCAGAGGCAAAACTTTATTCTATAATTGCACTGATTAGATTATTACAATATATTCAAGTCTTGCCTCATGGGCAAGACTTAGTTTAGAAAATTATTGAAATTGAAAACTTTTACCCAAGAGGCAAAAGTTTATCCTTTAATTGCACTGATTAGATTATTAACATACACACAACTCTTACCTCATGGGAAAGACTTAGTTTATACAAATGCTATACTGTTGAAATTGAAAACTTTTACTCAAGAGGCAAAATATTATTCTTTAATTGCACTGCTTACATTATTAACATATATGAAACTCTTGCCTCATGGACAAGACTTAATTTATACAAATGCTATACTGTTGAAATTGAAAACTTTTTCCCAAGAGGCAAAAGTTTATTCTTTAATTTCACTGATTAGATTATTAACATATATGCAACTCTTGACTCATGGGCAAGACTTAGTTTATAAAATTATTGAAATTGAAAACTTTTTCCCAAGAGTAAAAAGTTTATTCTTTAATTGCATTGATTCAATTATTAACATATATGCAACTCTTGCCTCATGGGCAAGATTTACTTTAGAAAATTATTGAAATTGAAACTTTTTCCCAAGAGGCAAAAGTTTATCCTTTATTTGCACTGATTATATTATTAACATAGAAGGAACTCTTACCTCATGGGCAAGACTTCGTTTAGAAAATTGTTGTACAAAGGATAACTGTTGAAGTTGAAAACTTTTGCCCAAGAGGCAAAAGTTTATTCTTTAATTGCACCGATTATATTATTAACATATATGCAAATCTTGCCTCATGGGCAAGACTTAGTTTAGAAAATTATTTTACTTTGATTATAAACATCAAATGAAAATTGTTACTAATATTCTTTTGCTCAACACAGGTTTCAATATGCAGTTTTTGCTTATGGCACTTTAATCATTGGATGGACCAATTGTAGACCAGTAATAATGGTAGATGCAACATTTTTGAAGTCAAAATATCATGGTTTCCTCATGATAGCAATGTTAAAGAACGGAAACAACAACATATTTCCCTTGGCTTTTTGAATTGTAGACTCAAAAAATAATGAGTCTTATAACTGGTTCTTCAATCAGATAAGAAATGCAACCGGGGTACGTAAAAAATTGTCTATTTTATCAAATCATCACCCAACCATTACAAATGCAATTTCAAATTTCTATCCAGAGTGTCAGCAAGGGTACTACATGGAGAAGAATTTAAGAAAAAGATACTTCTCAGATGTGGTTCTATCACTCTTCTACAATGCAACAATAACATACAAACAAACTAAATTTTATACTTTCATGGATGAGATAGAAAAAGTCGACAAAGTTGCTACGAAGTACTTAAAAGAAGAAGAACCAAAAAGATGGGCTCGTTTATTTCATACCAATAGAAGGTACAATTTTCTTACAACTAACAACGTGGAGTCCCTGAATGTGGTATTGAGAAAAGCAAGGCAACTGCCAATACTGGGACTGATTGATTATATTCATAACAAGTTACAAAGTTGGTTTTATGAAAGAAAAATGGAAGCACAAGGCAAATTTCATGACATCACTTGTTAGGCAGAAGTGGAGGTGACTGACAAGATTCAAGTCGCCTTGAAATTGAAAGTAAGTAATTGAAATTGTATTTTGATGATAGGGAAATATAAGGTCACTATTTTTTGATTGCAAATTATATATAACTGGTTTACTGTTATTTGTGATTTATTGCTAGTTTTTTTATTTCCTTGAGATTTGCACATGAAATATGTATTTTGTTGGTTCTTTTCCATTTTTTCCACTCATAGCTGTGTGTTTTTTTGTGATTTGATGTTGTATGCTTGATTGTAGCTATTTTTTGGTTGCCTCAAGATTCATCCCCTATGCATGTTTGATTTCTATGTATGGCTGATTCTGTTTATATATTAGATGTTTCACTATCAAAGTTGATTCTACTCTCAGGTTAGATACAATATCTGTTTTATCTCAGTTTATTTGTAGCTGATTCTCCTTCTCATATGTTGGAAGCATCACTATTGAATTAGCTGTTGTTCCTGAGCAAGGTTCTGTCTTTTCCATATAATACAGGGAATTTGACTTTGAAAGCTCATTCCTTGGATAACATATCCTTCTCCTGCGCTATCCCTGACCAAGCCAAGCATCAAAACAGTAACTATCCCCTATATTGGCCCTTCTCTTCCATTTTGAAATAGAACCTTAATTGTGACTCCTTATTATTGGTCACTTACTATTAGATTTTTGATTATCTCAATATTAGATTGTGATTTGATGTTATATGCTTGATTGTAGCTATTTTTTGGTTGCCTCAAGATTCGTTCCATATGTATGGTTGATTGCTCTATATGCCTGATTCTACTTATACACTAGATGTTTCAGTATAAGTTGTCATTTATTTATCATTTTGTTTACAGGTAGACCCCATTTATGCAATAAGATTGAAGGAGGAGTTTAATATATTGTAGAGCTGAAGAGTAGGACTTGTCAATGCTTGGTATTTCAAACAAATGATATACCATACACCCATGCAATGAAGCGATAAACAATAAAAATATGAACAATTCTAGCTATTGTTCTCATTTGTTCTCAAGATATTCTTGGCTACAAATGTACCAGGGATAATTCTACCAGTTTAAAACACAACATCATGGATTGTCCCAAATAACATAATGGATCTGATCACAAAACCCCCAGATCAGGAGGTTCTACTTGGGAGAAGACAAATATCCAGATATCCTTGCAGTATAGAATCTTCAAGAAACAATTACAGATGTTCGAGATGCAAAAGAACAGGGAATAACATATCAAATTATCACTACACTCCTATCCTTCATCTATATGCAAGAAGATACAAAAAAAAATAAGAAAACATGATTAGTTTTACTTTTTATCTGAGAAGTTGGATCAAAATCGCAGTTATAATAGGATTATTTGATCTCCTATTTTAGTTAGTAACAAGTACTTTTGACTTTCAATCACGAATTTCTTCTTATTTATTAGAAGTTTAAACTTGTGGTGAAGTATTTAACTCAATACCTTCTTATTGAATTTTTATAAAAATTACTTAGCATGTTAAATTTTTTTATATATTGATGTGTAAAAATATATCATATTAAAAGGATTCAGGGAAGGACCACATCCCCAAGAGATGTGCTGTGAATAATTCCACAGGATATACTTTAAAATTTTCCTTGAAGGCAAGATGCAGAACAAGTTGTGCCCCATGGGCAAGAGTTCACACTAGCTTATTCTGCAATAATTCAGCAGATGATCTACAACACTTGCCATAGAGGCAAGACTTAAGACCCAAAGAAACAAGTTATGCCCTATCGGCAAGAGTAGACACTAACTTAGTGTGTAATAACTTGGTAGATGATCAACAACTCATGCCCTAGAGGAAAAAATTAATACAACAAACGGACAAGTTATGCCCCATGGCCAAGCATTGATACTAGATTAGTGTGTAATGATTTGGTAGATAGTTTATAAGTTTTTCCTAAGAGGAAAGATTTTTAGACCCCAAAGGTATAAGTTATGCCCCATGGACGAGAGTTGACACTAGCTTATTCTGCAATGATTCAGCAGATGATCTACAACACTTTCCCTAGAGGCAAGACTTAAGCCCCAAAGAAACAAGTTATGCCCTATGGGCAAGAGTAGACACTAGCATAGTCTATAATGATTTGACTGATGATCTATAAGTCTTGCCCTAGAGGCAAGACTTACACATCAAAGGTGGTTCAACTCGCAATTTTTCAAAGAACATTCTTCCTCTACCATACAAAATATGTTTATAGGAATATTACAATCATACAACCATATGAGAATCAATCTTCTAGACTAAAAACAAAAATACTATAAGCCAAGAACAAAAGCAATAAATATTAAAAATTACAAAAATAAAATCATGGGGGAGTATTCAATTGCGAGTAGAAAAAAAGGTGATATCAATCAACAAAACCAAACATCAAACAAATAAATAAAAGTGGAGAACCAACAACTAAGGAGGAGTAGATGACCCTTAGATTACAAGGTCTAAATTGTTTCTTATTTTATGCCATTTAATCAAGGACAAATGTGATTGAAAAGTTCACAATGATCAAAATACTCATGTAGTAGTCGCACATAATTAATGATCAGACAAGCCCCATAGGAAAAAGTTATACCTCATGGGCATGAATTGGCCCTGCCACATTGTTTACTAATTTAGAAGATACTCAATAACTCTTTCCTCAAAGGCTAGACTTGCCACAAGGAAAGGCAAAAAATATTCTTTGATAATAAAACATAAATATACAAAGATATAAACAAATGAATCAGTAGTGATTCTGCATTGTATAATTTACGTTATCACATAAAAAATAGTAGATTCAATTTGAAAAGACTATTTAAAATTTACATAATCTCATAAAAATAGCTAAAACTCCTTCTTGTACAATGATTTTCAATAACTACAAAACTAAACTACTGCCGCTGGTGCGTCCTCTTCCTTTTATTCTTTCCAAATAATCTGCCAACTTTTTCTATAGTGTTGTCTTTTATACCAACTTCTAGTTTTCTCTTTTCATAATCTCACAATAAAGCTTCATACCTCATGCGAACATAAACAATGTCAATCTATTTAGGAATATCTCTACCATGAATGACATATTCAACAAACGTACAAATAAATGCTCCACAATCACTATGATACAAAAGAAATATATTACGTGAATATATGGAAAACAAAAAAAAAGTGAAATGAACATTTAAAAAATAAATGCAATAAGATACCATTGAATTTATTGTGGCAGCTCATCAACCATTTTTATCGGCAAAGTGTCATTTCCAGATTTGTCAATGCCCTTCTCAAAATAGAAATTGATCTTTTTCAGAAAATACAGTATCAATGTTTGGTAAGGTAACTACACTTTTTGAACAACTTTATCACTGCGCCTGGTACGGTTGAAGTCGTATACATATATGCACCAATTAGTAAAGTCAAAAACTCCCAAAATCCAGTGTCCAAGTTCAGATTTTTCTCATGGAACATAAACTGCAAATAAAAAGTTTGTGAAAGCTTGAATAAGATTGAACAACAACTTATAAACCAACAAGTTAAGTGTTCCGTCCAGATCAAGAGAAAAAGCCTTTGATATTGGAGTCATTGCATCTTTTGCAGTTTTTTTCGTCAACTCAAGTGCTCCAACAATTATTGTTGTTTCATCATGTGTCAAATCCCCTTCTTTTCTAGCCTGTCATAGAAATAAGAAGCAAACAAGTTGAGGCATACAGTTAAAGGAACATAATGAATTGAAAACGAGGTTTAACTAGCTATAACACCTAATCTTTGTGAGATGAACTTGGTCGTGTAAGCGGATTGTGTTCATGCATACATAAAAAATATTGCATGTCCAAAGATATATTTACACTTTCTTAGATTAGCATTAAAAATTGGGAAATACTGAATAGATTACCTCATTCATATGGAAATCCACAAACATTTTTAGTTCAGATCTCCGTAGAAGGGCAGCGTGCCCCTTACCTAACATACAATCCAAGAACTAAAAGAAAAACCAAGGATGAAGTTAATATCCCTTTTCTTTATTAAGCCAACTATAATATCCTTAACAACAGAAAGTAGCACTGAGAAATTCTCTCAAATTATTGCATGAGGTTTTGGCTTTTTTTCCCAATTCTAAAGATGAATATCTGTGTATCTTAATAAAGAAACTGATGGATATTTTACATATCAAGTTATTAGCATGAGAAGTTTCTCATTTATAGTAATAACAAAAAATAAATAGAGATAGAAAAATGGAGTAACTATGATATTATTACTAATTTTTTCCTTCCGTTCGGATTTACTTGTTACTATTTTCCTAATTTGATTTTCATTTTTACTCATCATTTTTGACAAATCAAGAAAAAAACAAAATAAAAAATTTCATATTTTACCCTTAGCATTAATTACTTATTCTCGAAATCATTTCCAATACCTATTACTAAACATCAATTGATAGTGGTAATACTGTAAAGTCACTCTACCAATCATTGTTTTCTTAATAGTTATGCCACATCAAAATATGACAAGTAAATCTAAATGGAGGGAGAACATAACCAGGGAACTCCTCCATTCAACTTTATGTTGCATTCTTTCCATTTCTTTCCAAGCTACAGAAAAGGAACAAAGCATACAAATTAACTAACATAGCGTATATGAGTACAAATCATGGGTTCATGTAGTTTTATTTCTTAAACCCTGTCATCTAACTCGGATTGAATGTAAAAGGTAGAAACCGAACACACAGCTGGTGAAATCTCTCTCTCTCTCTCTCTGGTAGCAAAACATGAAAACTTAACAAAACTTAACAACTCTACATGAGTAAATTATAAAATGTGATTGTTGTGCTTTATACCTTACTAATTGGATAAGCAATGGGGAAGAATAACCAGAGAAGAAGCTGAACAAGGGGTGATATAGTGTATCTAACTGTCAATCCATAGCGAGTATAGAATGATCGAGGAACTATCTACAAATGTAAAACCGACGAACCTAGTTAGAGGAAAAGAGACGAGCAAATTCCATAGCTAACAAGCTGAAAGGTTAAGTTGATGAATATAATAGACCACCTCTCCAAACATGAGAATCAGTTTAACAGATACCATTATTACTGCCCACGATAGTACAAGCTTGTCCAAGAATATAGGAAGAGACTACAATGAAAAAGGAGAAAATTAATATATAGGAGAAAAGTAATAAATAAGACGACAGGGGTAATATAAGGATAACTATTGCCAAATAAGTCATTCAAATAGTACAGGAGGATTTGTATATCGAATTACATGAAGCTTATGCAAAGACTCTCTCTTTCAACTCTTAAAACATGTGGTGGTCCATTACTTGTAGCAAAGCATGCAACTCTTTAAATCATCACTTTTCATCTATATTAACAAGAAACACCCTCTCTTAAGTTCATAACCAAAACCAAGTCTTAAACGATAGTAAATATATTTGTATTCATGCTTCTGAATATGCAATTCATATGCAATTGAATAATTCATGACATATGAAAACACGAGGCTTTATAACAAGAGAGGGATTATAAATGTTTATGCTCTCAATTCAACATTCAAACTCAAAAAGCATACATACTTATATACGAGTACAAATCAAATTTAGGGGAAGGCCTCAAGACCAAAACATTATCTCATTGAAAGAGTTCACAAAGAATACTTTTTAATGTAATTCAAAACCCTTCATAAATACATGATTTATCAACATTAAAAACATTATAAAAATGATTTCATCATACCAATGTAGTTTAGAAAAACCCATATACCTTAATGATAAAGAATTTGCGAAAAGATTAAACCTTTAAGCTTGATTGCCCAAACCCTAAGTTGTTTTTCCCCTCTTGTATTTTAGATGATTAACTAATGATTTTCTAGGGTTAAAACGTGTTTTAGGGACTTAAATACGTGTTAAGATGTTTAGGGATGGTTATTGGGTGACAAAAAACCATGTTTCCCTTGAAATACTCAAAAATAGAGTTTCTGCACCACTTAGCCATAGGATTTGCGGCTCCATATCCATGGCCAACATTGAAGTTTGCGGCACCAAGTCCATGGAAAACATTAGGCTTTTCGTCACCAACCTTATTGCCAACCTTTTCCACTGAGCGTTGGTGATGTTAAGGCGATGTCAAGCCATTGCCTAAGCTATAGTTTGCGGTGCCTACTTAGTTTTGAGGTCCTTAAACACCCCCAACACCCCCTAAAATATCAATACATGATATAACATCACTAATGTGGTCCTAAAGATCATTTTAGAAGCATCAAATGAGTGTTACGACTATAGGGTGTCACAATCATACAACCTGTAGGTGCCTTATTCAAACACTCATAACCTCTTACTCCAGACTCAGATTGATGAACGGTTGGAGGCGTTGAAAAAAAGACCCGAATGTACTTAACTTGATATATAGTAGGCCATATGAATCTTTATATACTATGAGAAACAGTCACTGGAAGTTGACCCATGCAAAAACGTCAACTAAAAATCAACCGATAGGGAAAGTTTTCAACTCGACTTTGTGTTAGGGGATTTTTGTGACCTAAATTCATATTCAAAGGTATTCAAAAACTATAGGATTGATAATCACACATATATTAACAAGGATTCATTGGGTTGTGGTCTATACATGTAGGAATGACAGTTTAAATTCTAGCCCAAAGGTGCGGGTGTTACATTATCTCTCCCTTGGGATCATTCATCCCCGAATGATGGGTAGTGACTTGTTCAAGCTCTAAAAGTATGAAATAATGAAAGTAATATCGCATTGAACATTTCTCCTCAAAAATATATGCAAAGACATCAAAAGAGCTTTATGACAACCCCTATTAAAACGTGTAAGCATGAAGCGTGAGATATAAGAATTGACATAGAGATGACCTTGCACATGATATCTTGGGATCGTAATCATCACAACATATGATGTTAGTTTATTTAGTGACCATAGGTCTTGATTTACATCGGTACAATTATGAAATAAGATTTTGCAGGAGATAGGAATAGAAACATTCTCTACTTTACAAGATACAAAGAATAGATGTTACACCTAGAAACACTACTCATCTATGGCCCAAACAAAAAATAAAATACTTCATTATTTCCAACTTACAATTATCCCATAACACTTCTAACCACAAGAGTTTGAGTCCCACCACGTAATACTCCTATGTTGAAGCCTAACTCAGAGAAAAGAGGAGCTAGCTTAAGCTATGGGACCTCATACCCTACATCTCTTTAAGGATATTACTTCACCTTATCACTACCATCAAACACCTTCGGGTCTTAATTCAGGGAGTACTAACCACATAGCACTTTGGTTTGAGTTTTCATCAATCATAATATTCAAGCCTATCATTAATACACCTGCTTCATGGATCTCCCCACTAGGACCGGAAAATTCTATCACTATTACCAAGATTTTTTTCCATATATCTCCTTTCTAACTATTTCACTTAACGAAAATTCATCTCCTTCTTTTCCCCTTCACCTATAACCTTAGCTCAAGAAATTACATCAAAATTTTCACATTGAAGAGCATCTACTCCCTTACCTAAGACATTACTAAACTTTCACAACCACCATCACACTAATATACAGAGGGTCATTGAGAAACCCGAGCATAAGCATCATGAATGGGAGTAACACTATTAGACTATAACTTATACTTATTACACTACTCAAGGAGGGACATGAGGTAAAGATACGATATAATCACGAAGTGCTTTATATATCAAGTGTCTTGATCATAAGTAGAGAGACACTCTGGCATAAACACAACATAGCATGAGTTCTTAGGACAAACCATAGCGAGAAACATAAGTGCTTACATCATGAGTTGTATAATATAAGTTTAGGATTCATGAAGTCAATAATTGAGACAAGGACTTCTACTCAAAGCTATCGCTTCTCATTTTCAGATCTGAAATAGTCATGAGTTTGCACAACTTTATCATTTTGGGTAATCCCGACATTAAATGAATCAGTAACATTTAGAAAGCATATTTTATTAGAACCAAGAATTTTGTGAGACATGAATTTTTATCGATCATGAGCAACATAACATAGAGCTTGAATATTTGAAATATTAGATTACCGAGGGACAATATTGCTTCTAGATTGGAGGTCAGAACATGACATGAGTTACATAGAGATCTCAAACCTTAGATATAGGTAAGACTTGAATACATAAGACTTTGGTAGAATGACCTCTTAAATTGGAGTAGGAGGGGCTTGCTTGCATAGGAATTGGTTTTATCAAGATTCTTACTTGAAACTTGACACCACAAGAAAATACGGGAACTATTTAATTCATCATCTCCCCCTTAGATCAAAGTCAGAATCCTAAACTTAAGGACATATCTTCTCATTAAATCTTACAAGAACAACACTCAGCACAATGGGGTATCACCATACACATAAATGCTAAACTTTCCCTTTTTAACTATACTCTAAAGGCATTGCTTTCGAAGAACGCTACTCTTAATTTTCACCATCCTCTATAGCAATCAACCTACAACTCCCAGTCTTATGAGCATACCCATCCTCATGCCTTATAACATAAAAATCCACTCTCTACTACTTAACATTCTAACATTAGACCGTTAATCACATAACTTACATCATAATAAAATCTTTAAGACTATACCAAAGGGATATACTACCTACTTATAGTTCCTCCATTCATCTCTAAAGAACATCACACAATAACTCCTTAATATTCTCCATACTATGAGATTGGAGAATGAAATCTAGGCACACGTGACACTCATACACATCACACTTTATCTAACAACATACTACCTCCGAGTTCAACTAATTCTTATATACTCACGCTCTTATACACTTAATGACTCAACCACAATTCATCATTTTAACACTAGTCCTCATGTACATAATTATCCACTCCTGTTTTCACAAGTTGCCATCTAAGCTATTTCACACCACATATTAAGCCTGCTAATTCATTCCCATAAAACATACATCACTAATCTTAACCTACTATCCCTTTTACCACTGCCCACATCTCAAGTTTAAGCCTATTGCCTACAATTAGGGTCAGATCTACATGGAGCCCAGAGGGTTCATCCGAACCCCCTTGGCCAAAAAAATACACTATGCATGTTGGATCAAATTATTGTTTTAGGTATGAATAACTAGTGCTACACCTCCTAAACAAAGTATAGTCTACAACTCAATGGTAAAAGGGCTCGAAATCTATAACTTTTATTGCTTATTTACTATTTGAGAATATTGTGAGAGTGAATATCACTTACATTTCTTTTAAAATACATACCCGAATTTTACATCTTGACCTGTAATTGTTATTAATGTTTTTTATTTTATTATTTTTAATTTTTTATTTATAATTTTCAAAATTATCATATTTATTATTTTATTGTTTAAAAGTATTTTACGTTTATTCATGCAGTGATATTTTAATTGTAATACTAATCGCTTATTGATTATTTTTTAGAGAGGTAAATTGCATGGTCATATATTTTAAGAAGTTGTGATTCTTTTATTGTTTGAATATTAAGATGCTAGAGTTAATTTGTTTCTCATACTAGCTTTTGTATTGTTGTATTTAGAAGTTTTATTTTCCATGACCTTTTAATCAATTAATGTGTTTTTTAGTAATATTTTTTTATTATATTGTATTACTATATTATTAATTAAAAAATTTAAAATACATGAAGCTTAAGACCCATGCCTCGAGGCTTTCGGCTCACCCCTTGCTAAGTAAAACGCAATGTCTCCTACACCACCACCTTTTAAAACACTGATTTAAAGTATGGAATTATTTAATTTCTATTACAATGATTTGATGTGAATAAATAATGGTGATATATGTATATATATATATATATATATATATATATATATATATATATATATATATATATATATTATATACCAGTTTTAAGTTTTACCTTCCTATGAAAATGATTGCCAGCTTAGGTACCATATAACCTAGACAAGGCATGTAATAAACTTTTCATTTAGTAAAAGTAGTTTTTTTTAAACAGAAAAAAAATATTTTGACGTGAATAATATAATATTTCTAGACAGGTTAAAGATATAAGGAATTTATTTTTGATTTAACTATAAGAAATTGATATTACTTGTAATTACATGTACAAAATTCTGTTTTTTTTTCACTTTTTGATAATGTTGCACGAACTAAAAGTTTCACATTTATATCTGATGATTGTATTATTATGAAGGAGGTAAAATTAAATGTTAATATCCAAATTAGTTACTCTCTTTAACTAATTTTATCCAACAAACTATTGGGTTCATAGTAAATGAGAGGTGTGAATGGAAAATGGAGAAAACCAAGTGGAAGAGAAAAATTGAGATCACACCAATATGAAAAGTGTACTCAAAAATAGGAAAGCTTACTAAATTCTCCCACATTGGTGGGAGAAAGAAGCTTTAAAGTGTTTATACTATGAAACACACTCCCACATGGATTGGATAAGTGAGGCAAGGAATAAGATATGCCTCGTGCCGTCGTCGTTGCCGCTCGCTCGGCTTCGACTTCGACATTGGAAAATGAGATCTACCTTTTTGGACAAATTTTATTTGATGATCCGAATCTACCAAAATGCAACAGTTTTGTTGTTTTAGAATAAAAAATACTCTTTTTCTCTTCAAAAATTCTATGTGATCATTCAAGCTGTTGAGTGCGTTCGACGAGTCCTAATATTTGAGGTATTGCTATATTTGGATTGAAGGTCATTTTATCCTAGGAGGAAAATTCCGCAACCTCAGGTACAGTGAGGGGAATTATTTTCTTAAAGAAAGTCCGTGAATTCAGACGACTTAGCCGTATTCATTTTTGTTTCATCTATTTTCTGAAAAAATAAAATACACCTCTTGAAAAGGTTATTTTGGTCTTGTGTTGAGTGTATTTGATATACTTCATTGTGTTATTGTTTATACTTGAACTCTAGTTGAAGTTGTTGTTTTGTATATACAGATTCTGTGTACCCGTAGTAGAAAATAACAATATTAAGGAAATAATTTTCAAAATTTGTATAGCTTGTTTTTGGAGATTAAAGTTTTAACTTTCTACTCCGCCTGAACTTAACTAGTGATTTGAAGTCATAAGAACTTCATTACCTGTTAAAGATCATTCGGTTGACAATTGGAAGTCATAAAAACTTCAGTGTCAACTAGAAAGAAGAAGAAAAGTTTAAAGTTCCTTAACTTTATAATTAGTATTCTGAAAATACTAAGTTTTTTTTTTCTTGTGGTGACAGAAAAAATGACAAGCGATAGTCAAATGCAAGATGCGGCAACATCTGTGGGGGAAAATAATATTTCCACATCAAGTCGCACAAATGCTCCGCCTACAATGGCACCGGCGGAGAAGCCTGGAAAATTTATGGGCATTGACTTTAACGATGGCAGCAAAAGATATTGTTTTACCTCACCACTTTCTATCTGCAATGGTTCACTAGCGAAGACGCTTTTGAGGTTCCCGAGGAAACCTCGAACAAAGAGCGTTTCTTAATTGTAGAATCTTGGAAACATTCAGATTTCCTTTGCAGGAATTATATTCTGAGTGGTCTCCAAGACAACCTCTACAATGTTTACAGTGGAACTAAGACATCGAAGGAATTGTGGGGGGCACTTGAATGAAAATATAAAATAGAGGATGCGGGAATTAAGAAATTCCTTGTTGCACAGTTCCTGGACTTTAAAATGATAGATAACAAATCGGTTGTCTCTTAAGTGCAGGAGTTACAAGTCATCATACATGATCTCCTAGCAGAAGGTATATCTTTGAAAAGTACCTTAGTTGAACAAATTAAAAAGGTTCTTAATACTCACATAAACTGTTTTGTAGGTTTGATTGTGAATGATGCATTTCAAGTAGCAGCGAAGCGATAGTTGAGAAGCTACCACCTTTGTGGAAAGACTCCAAAAACTACTTGAAGCATAAACACAAAGAGATTATTTTTGAAGATCTTATTGTCCGACTGCATAGGCTGTCGAGAGAAGGTAAAAAGGGAATTCTAAAATTAATGGAGCACATATTGTAGAAGATGATCAAAACAATTCTAAGAAAAGGAAGAAAGTTGAATAAGACAGCAATCAACCCAAGAATAAATTCAGGGGAAAATGCTTCAATTGTGGCAAGATTTTCCACAAGTCCACAGATTGTCGTGCCCCGAAGAAAGGCAAGAAAAAGGATCAAGCAAATATGATTGAATCCAACAAAGAATGCGATGATTTGTGTGCTATGTTCTCAGAATGCAACTTGGTGGGGAATCCTCATGAATGGTAGATGGATTCTGGTGCCACCCGCCATGTATGTGCCAATAAAGAGTTGTTTTCATCATTTTCTCCGGATCAAGTAGAAGAAATGATCTATATGGCTAACTCCGCTATTGCTAAGGTGGAAGGAACAGGGAAAGTGTGCTTGAAAATGACTTCGGAAAAGTTCTTGACACTTAACAATGTCTTGTATCTTCCAGAGTTATGTAGGAACTTAATTTATGTTTCACTTCTAGATAAGAACGGATTCAAATGTGTAACCATTTTTGGAAAAATTGTAATTAGCAAAGGAGAAATGTATGTAGGAAAAAGCTATCTCACCGAGGGCCTTTATAAGATGAATGTAATGACTGTTGAAATAAATAAAAGTTCAAATTCTTCTTATTTTCTTGAGTCTTATTATTTTTTGCATGAATGTTTAGGCCATGTTAATTATAAAATATTTTGAAAACTGATTAACTTAGAAGTTTTGTCAAAATTTGAGTGCAATAAATCAAAGTGTCAAACGTGTGTAGAATCAAAGCATGCAAAGCATCTTTATAAGTTCGATGAAAGAAATTCTAATCCTTTAGACTTAGTACACATTGATATTTGTGATATGAAGTCAACAGAATCACGTGGTGGGAAAAAGTATTTCATAACTTTTATTGACGATTGCACTAGATATTGTTATGTCTATTTGCTAAATAGTAAGGATGAATCAATAGATGCATTTAGGCAATATAAAACTGAAGTTGAAAATAAGTTAGATAAAAGATAAAAATTATAGAAGTGATAGGGGCGGAGAATATGATTCTCCCTTCGCCAAAATATTTGTAGAGAATGAAATCGTCCATCAAACTACGACCCCGTATTCACCTCAATCGAACGGAATTGTGGAAAGAAAAAACCAAACTTTGAAGGAAATGATAAATGCCTTGGTTATAAGTTTCGGTTACCACAAAAGTTATAGGGGGAGGATATCCTTACAACCAATCATATACTCAATAGAGTTCCCTATAGTAAGACAAAATCATTTCCTTATGAAAAATGGAAAGGAAGGAAACCCAACTTGAAATATTTTAAAGAGTGGGGGTGTCTAGCAAAGGTCCAAATTCCTATGCCTAAAAGGGTTAAGATAGAACCTAAAAAGGTGGACTGTATGTTCATAGGATATTCTAAAAGTAGTAAAGCATGTCGATTTTTGGTTCATAAATCCAAACTTCTGGATATTAATGAAAATACAGTAATTGAATCAGACAATGCTTAATTCTTTAAAAATATTTACCCATATAAAATTAGACATGAATAGTCTAGTGGAGGATCTAAACGACCTCGATATGAACCAAGTGAGAATGTACATAATGAAGAAAATCCAAGATGTAGTATACGTCAAAGAACGTCTACTTCATTTGGATTGGATTTTGTAACATTTCTCTTAGAAAATGAGCCTTAAATATTTAGGGAAGCGATGACATCTTCGAACTCATCCTTTTGGAAAGAGGCAGTAAATAGAGAGATTGATTCAATTTTAAGCAACCATGCATGGGAATTAGTTGATCTTCCTCCGGAAAATAATCCTTTAGGTTCTAAATGGATTTTCAAAAGGAATATGAAAGCGGATGGCACTATTGGCAAATACAAGGCAAGACTTGTAGTAAAGGGCTTCAAATAAAAAGAACACCTTGATTACTTTGATACATACTCGCAAGTAATAAGGATAACATCGATTCAAATGTTAATTGCCTTAGCGGCGGTATATGATCTTAAAATCCATCAAATAGATGCGAAAACCGCTTTTCTAAATGGAGAATTGGAGGAAGAAATATACATGGAAAAACCTGAGGGTTTTGTGGTTCCAGGAAAGAAAAACAAGGTGTGTAAACCTATCAAGTGATTATATGGACTAAAGTAAGCACCAAAATAATGACATGCGAAGTTTGACCAAATCATGTTGGCAAATGGATTAAAAATAAATGAATGTGATAAATATGTTAATATTAAAGACACTCCAAATCACTAAGTCATTGTGTGTTTATATATGGATGATATGTTGATCGTCAGTAAAGACATTTCTGACATAAATGCATTAAAACGAATGCTCGAGAGCAAGTTTGATATGAAAGACCTTGGAGTTATAGATGTAATCTTAGGTATAAGAATCCATTGAAATCCACAGGGGTTGGTATTGTCATAGTCTCATTATATCGAAAAGGTACTTGACAAGTTCAAATATATGGAATTTGGTATTGCCAAGACTCCATTGGATGCGAGCTTTGTACTTTGAAAAAATGAAGGTAAAAGTGACTCGCAATTGGAGTACTCAAGAGTATTGGGATGTTTAATGTATATAATGAATTTTACATGACCATACATAGCATGTACTATCAGTAAATTGAGTCGGTTCACAAGTAATCCCAACAAAACTCACTAGATGGCAATGAAAATAGTTTGGCGTATCTTAAATGTACTCAAGATTATGCTTTTCATTATAATAAATATCCTATGGTACTTGAAGGATATAGTGATGCAGATTGGATCACCAAATCGAATAAAGTAAAATCCACAAGTGGATATGTATTTACTATCGGTGGAGGAGCAGTCCTTGAAAATCATCCAAACAGACTTGTATTGCTCGCTCTACAATGGAATATGAATTTATCGCATTGGATAAAGCTGGTGAAGAAGCAGAATGGATTCGGAATTTCTTATAAAATATTCTTTATTGGCCCAAGCTAGTGGCACCGGTATGTATACACTGTGATAGCCAAGGGCAATAGGTAGGGCAGGGAGCATGATGTACAACTTTAAATCTCATCACATATGATGGAGACATAATACCATTAGGAAACTTCTCTCTAGTGGAATTATCACTGTTGACTATGTAAAGTCAGAGGATAATGTGTCGGATCCACCTACAAAAGGCCTATCTATAGAAGAAGTGGAAAGGAATCCAAGGGAATGGATTTAAGGCTCTATTGAGACGTTTAGGCTCTAAGTGTGACTCACTGTGTGGTAAGTATGTGGTTTAATTCATTCATCTGTTGGGTCAAGAGTCTACACTTCTCCCAATAAAGTTGACCATGTGCCTTGTGTGTGTGAGGTTATAGTATATTTTGTGTTGTGATTGATGCTAGAACTTGCCTGGTGTGTGTGTAAAGCGAAATAAAGAGTGTGAGTTTAGGAGATGATTTAGGCATTTCTTTGGCAGCCTGTAATTGTTTACCTTCTTTTTACTTACCCGTGTTCATCATCCTAGTTAACCCCCTTTGAGCCTTTAGCTATTTTCTTTGACAGCCTCATATGTAGCCTAATCCATTTTTTTTTCAAGACCATAATTTGATCCAAATTCCTAAGCGCTTTAATTTATCGAGTCATGTGACAAAATAAGAGAAAATTGGGTGAGAGTGATACCTCAGAGTGTATTGGTACTTGCAATTGTTGTGAAAAAGAGTGGCTATCATAGAGGTGTTTTATATAAAAAAAGAATAAATAAATAAATAAATAAATCAAATAAAAATAAAAAAAAGAAATAGAAAAATAAAAAGATAGTTGTATTTATAATTGAATAACAAAATAAGTGAAAAGGGGTGGTAGATGAAAGGAAAGTGGAGGGGTTGTGTAAAAGAGAGTGTTTATGGCACAATGGGTTGTATTAAAGCGCTTAGGGAACATAGTCACTATTTCTGGCCAAAATAGTCCTACCCGTCCCTTAGCCTACATTACAACCTGTAAGAGACCTATTTTATCCTAAGCTTAGCATTCTGATATTAGTGGAGCATCACACTAAGGGCAACCCTATGGTCATCAGTTGTAATACAAGAATTCTTTGTGAGAGTCAGAGCAAGGAGAGTCTTATACCCATGTTTCGAAAATTGCAAAATTGTGAGTGATTATGGGTGATATCTTATGTGAGATACACATGGTTAATGATATTTGGGTAGTGTTAGATGATTCTTTGTGGCCTAACTGGTGGATACGAAATAACCATCCTCACGAGTCTATGTTGGAGGTTGAATTGTTTCTAGTAGTGAGTAAGAAACCTCCTCTTTGTTAATAATTGCCGTGCATGTCTTGTTGAACATTTTGTGTTGCTACTGTGATATCCTAGTTAGGTGATTGCATGGACGTAATATTTTGTTCGAGGACGAACAAAGCTTTAAGTGTGGGGTAGTGATGTTGGGCGTATTTACACGCCTAAAGAACTATAATTTACCCATGTTATAGCTAAGTTTTGAGGATAAAATATATAATTCCTGCACTTTTAGTCCATTTTCCTGTAAGTGAGCTGACCTATGTGATTAGCATGTTTTTCAGGTATTAATGATGAAGATTTCAGCACTTTGTGGACCTTTGGACAACAAAGGAAAACTTCACATAAGAGGGAAGACAGCTTTTGGAAGCTTATGGACTGAATGTGATGCATGGAGAATTTGTCCCAGGCAAAAGTAGTATTTTTAAATACTTAGGGGTACATCAGTAACTTAGTAGGACTAGGACAAGGAGGTTATAAAAACCTTATTTGCTGAATTTTTCAGCATTGATTCATTCATTCGCTTCTTTTTCATTCGACACTTTAGTATTATTAAGTTTACTGATTCTGTAAGTCTAACACAGGAAAAACACGCTAGAGTGGGGGCAACGGCAAAAGAGGGAAAACGTCATCCCCTTCTTGATGCCACACCATCTTCATCGTGTTGATTCTTCTAGTTTTGGTATGATGATGATGTCTACTTTGATTTTCGTTGCACCCATGAGTAGCTAAACTCCTCTGTTAGGGTTATGGAAACTTTGTGAGATACTATCTATTGCTATGAGTTTGTGAATTCTTGATGTTTATGCTACTTATATCATTACTCTCTTCGTTTTAATTGAATTCTTATTGTTGCAAACGTAGGAATATGCCAGTATAACATTAAATTGTTCGAGAGAAAAGTTACATATTTGGAAAAAAGAGTGTGATAAGGAAATAGGGCTACCAACCCCTGTTTACACGTTAATTCCTTAACCGGATTAACCTCTTGGAGAGTTTGTACCGTTAGTTATACACTTTAAGCTCGAGAGAGTTAAAGTGAAATAATCCTCGATGATTGAGATACACTAGGATTTACCATTAGAATACAAATCTCTATAAGTGCATGCATGTCTAAATTCTGCATTCCTCATAGCTAATAGATACATAGAACTTATAAGGTTGACATAACCCTAATTTATTATTCTCTGTGATTAAATCTTACTAAACAAAGCATTCCATTGTTACTTTGATAGCATTAATTCACGCCATAATCCAATCCCCACCTTTTCCGTAGAATTTTCGACCAACAGTCTACTAATAGCTGCAACACTTAGTGACCAAGTATTCCCTGTGGGATTCGACACCCAACCCAATCGGGTTCTATATTTGACAGCGACCGCTTACACTCTTATGAGAGCTGTACTTTGGGCATTATCAAATTTTGGCGCCGTTGCCGGGGATTACGGTTGTCAACTAAGTTTGTGATAGTTTCTAGACCCTTTGGTCAAAGATTCTTGAATTTTACTTTTTTTTTGTTGTTTCTGTGTTATTCAGGTTCGATTCAGTGCATGCCAAATACTCGAAGTTCTGGTCAGCCATTATTACCTATAATCCCTGAACCGCAACTTATTGGCAGGATGGAGGTGCAACGAGACATTGAAAGAAGGGCTGCTCAACAGGACTAGGCTAGATTAGCTGCATTGGCCACTGCTCAAGTGCATCAATAGAAAAATGATAAACTAGGGCGAGCAACAAAGCCTGAGGATGAGGACCTGGGTGATGATGAGTTACTAAACCCAAGGCATGCTGATGAGGTGGCGGCACCTGTGAATAGAAGAGATTGTAAAGCTAGATTGAGACCTGAACGCCGAGCTGTGCAGATTCCTTTTGATGATGATGACGACGATTTGGATGGGGCTGGTGCCACAGGGGTTATTATTCCTCCACCCTTGGAACCTGGAGCCAAGTTCAATATCACTAGCACCATGATTTAACTATTGCAGCTCAAGAGGTTATTTGGTGGACTTACAGGTGATGATCCGAATATGCATCTGATCAATTTTATCTCTACATGCAAGTCATTTGACAATCCAGGAGTTGGACAAAATGCAATTCGGATGCGCTTATTTCCATTGTCTCTATCTGGGGAGGCAACTCTATGGTTGAACGGGCTAACTCCTGATTCTATTACAAATTGGAGGCAACTGAAAGACACTTTCCTAGAGAGATTTTTTCCGCCATCCAAGAGAGCATAGTTGAGAGATGAGATAAGCAATTTTCGACAGCTTCCAACTGAAGCTCTCCACAAAACATGGGAGAGGTTCAAGAAGAAGCTTATGCGGTGCCCAAATCATCGTATGACCAATGTACACTTGATGGAGATATTATACAGGTCTTTGAATTCGGTGACTAATCCAGTGGTTGATAATGCTGCAGGAGGGTCATTTATGGACCTTACTTTTATTCAGTCAAGTGATATGCTAGATTGTATGACAAAGCAGAGTAGAGCTTGGCATACTAGGGATTCTGAGGTAGCAAGCTCTACTGTATCTATTGGCATGACTGCAGAACAAAGGCAAAGAGAGAAAGAACGTGATCAAGATATGGCGCACATGAAAATGCAGATGGATCTTCTTACCAAGCATTTATTATCAGGGAAGTCCAAAAAAGTCAAAGTTGTTGTGTCACAGGGAAGAGATGAATCCGATTCTGAGGAAGAAGCTAACTACTTGAATAATCAGGGGGGTTTCCGAGGCAATGCCCAAGGAAACCAAGGTCAGAACTATTATGATAAATCTGGAAACAAGGACCGTAATCAAGGTAGTTGGAAGAATATGACCGAAAGAAGTGGTTTGTATGTTCCTCCTGGAAACCGTGAGGCCGTGGCGTCTGGATCTGGGAAGATGTCCATTGAAGATATGATGGCTAAGCTGTTGAAAGGAGTAGAGGCAACCAATACGGGAGTAAATGAGGTAAAGAATGATTTGTCATCAATAAATCAATTGGTTGACTCATATTCCACTTTAATAAAACAGCTGGAACAACAATTATGTCAACTTTTAGCGGCATTAAATCAAAGAAAGGATGGTACTTTACCTAGTGACACTGTGCAAAATCCAAGAAACGACGAATCATGTATGTCTATTACTACTAGGAGTGGTAAGGTGTTGGAAAATCCATCAAAGGGGAAGCAGGTGGTTGATGATATAGCAGATAATGTTATTGATACAGAATGTAAAGATACCGAAGAAGCTGAAGAGAGTGTTCATGACGTCACCCCTAGACGTCTACAGCCTGAAAAGATTGATAATCAGAAGCTCGTTAAAAAGGAAGCGGTGGAGAAAACTATTCCTCTTCCACCACCACCTTTTTCTCAGAGACTGAAGATGAAAGCTGATGATACCAGGTTCAGTAAATTTATGACTATGTTGAAGCAGCTAACTATTAATGTTCCTTTGGAAGAGGCACTGGAACAAATGCCTAGGTACACGAAATTCATGAAGGACCTTTTGACAAAGAAGTGGGCAGCAAGTTATGAGTTGGCAGATAATGTTCATCATTGCAGTGCAATCACTATAAGATCGTTAGTTCAGAAAAAGACATATCCTGGTGCTTTCACTATTCCTTGCACTGTTGGATCCTTGAATTTTGCCAAGGCATTATGCGATTTGGGGGCTAGCATCAATTTGATGCCACTATCCGTTTACAGGAAGTTGGGGTTGGGCGATCCTACACCAACCAATATGTGGCTCGTAATGGCAGATAGGTTGGTAAAACGACCTGTTGGTATCTTATATGATGTATTGGTAAAGGTTTCTACCTTCATTTTTCCTGTAGACTTTGTTATTTTAGATTGTGAGGTGGACTCTGAAGTCCTCATAATCTTGGGGCATCCTTTCCTTACAACAGGAAGTGTGCTTATTGATTTAAGAGCCAATGAGCTTTTATTTTGGATGAATGACGAAGTGATCCATTTTGATGTATGCAAATCAATGAAGCATCCCAAATATATGAACGTGTTCTCTGTAGCTGATGTGTACTATGAGGATGAGAAAGAATTATCTGTAGATAAGCAACTTATTGTTTAGCCATCGACTGCTGTGCTAATGAATTTTGAGCGTGAGGATGTTGAAGATTATGAAGAAACTATTTGTGCTCTAATAGGAATAGGGTCGTATTCTCATGCTCCCAAGAAGCTGGACCTTGATCTAAAAAATCGACCTACACCACCAGCAAAACCATCCATTGAAGAGCCACTAATGTTAGAATTGAAGGAGCTGCCCAGTCATCTGAAGTATGCGTTCTTGGGAAGTGGGAATACACTTCCGGTTATTGTTGAGGCTGATTGGGGTGAGCAGCATGTGGCGGCTCTCATCTCTGTTTTGAAGAGGTACAAGAGAGCCATCGGTTGGACTATTGTTGATATAATTGGTATCCCTCATGGGATATGTATGCACAAGATTCAGCTTGAAGAAAATTGCATACCCACTATTGAGCATCAAAGATGTTTGAATCCACCTATGCAAGAGGTGGTGAAGAAAGAAATTATTAAGTGGTTAGATGCAGGGGTAGTGTATCTAATCTCCGACAGTAAATGGGTGAGTCCGGTACAGTGTGTGCCCAAGAAAGGGGGCATGAAGGTAGTTGCAAATGAAAAGAATGAGCTAATTCCACTCAGACCTGTCACAGGGTGGAGAGTGTGCATGGACTACCGGAAGCTGAATTCGTGGACGCTTAAGGATCACTTCCCAATGCCATTCATGGACCAAATGCTTGATCGATTGGCAGGGAAAGGATGGTTTTGTTTCTTATATCATTATTCCGGCTATAATCAAATTTGTATTGCTCCCGAAGATCAAGAGAAGACAACGTTTACATGCCCATATGGTATGTTTGCCTTCAAACGTATGCCATTTGGGCTATGTAACGCACCCGCCACTTTTCAGCGTTGTATGATGTCCATTTTTTGGATATGGTTGAAGACACCTTGGAGGTGTTCATGGACGATTTTTTAGTTGTAGGTGAGTCGTTTGAAGCATGCTTGGCAATCTAAGTATGGCGTTGCAGAGATGTGTTGAATTCAACCTGGTGCTAAACTGGGAGAAGTGCCACTTTATGGTTAAGGAAGGTATTGTTCTTGGGCATAAAGTTTCTGAAAAAGAAATTGAGGTCAATCGGGCTAAGATTGATGTTATCGAGAAACTACCACCTCCAATTTATCGAAGGTTTATTAAAGACTTCTCCATGATTTCTAATCCGTTATGCAAAGTTTTGGAGAAGGATGCAAAGTTCGACTTCGGTGAAGATTGCTTGAAGGCATTTGAATGCCTCAAAGGGAAGCTAGTTGAAGCTCCTATCATTGTAGCACCTGATTGGTCTCTACCATTTGAAGTTATGTGTGATGCAAGCGGGGTAGCTTTGGGTGCTGTACTTGGTCGTAGAAGAGAAAGGTTATTTCATCTAATCTACTATGCGAGCAAGGACTTGAATGGAGCCCAGAAGAACTATACCATCATGGAACAAGAGCTTCTAGAGGTTTTTTAGGCTTTTGAAAAGTTCCGTGCTTAATTGTTGGGAACCAAAGTGGTGGTTCATATAGATCATACTGCTCTGAGATATTTAATGGCAAAGAAGGATGCTAAGCCAAGGCTAATTCGGTGGGTGTTATTGCTGCAAGAATTTGATTTCGAGGTAAAAGATAGAAAAGGTTGCAAAAACCAAGTAGTTGATCAACTATCTAGACTTGAGAATAAGCACATAGCGCAGACCGATCTTGAGATTAATGGTGCATTTCCCGACGAAGAGATCCTAGCCACGATGGTGGAAGAGTTACCGTGGTACGCCGACTTTGTGAACAACGTGGTAAGTAATGTGATGCCTGAGAATATCTCTTTTCATCAAAAGAGGAAGTTCATGCATTATGTGAAACACTACTTCTGGGATGAACCATATCTTTTTCGACGATGTGCGGATGGTGTTATTAGGCGATGCATATCTCATATGGAGGTGCCTAGCATATTGGAAGCAAGTCATGCTTCCCAAGTTGGGGGTCACCATGCAGGTGATCGGACACCCAGGAAGGTATTGCCAAACCGCTATTATTGGCCTTCATTATTTAAGGATGCCTATGATTTTGTGAGAAGATGTGATCAGTGTCAGAGGATAGGCGCAATTTTGAAGCACCATGAGATGTCCAAGTCTAAAATTCTTGAAGTAGAGTTATTTGATGTGCGGGGTATTGATTTCATGGGCCCATTTGTGAGTTTGTTTGGGATGAAATATATCCTAGTTGCTGTGGATTATGTATCCAAATGGGTCGAAACAGTAGCGCTAGCTAATAATGAAGGTAAGTGTGTTGTAGCATTCTTGAAGAGAAATATCTTCTCTCGTTTTGGGGTACCACGTACCATCATAAGCGATGGAGAATCACACTTTTGCAACAAGCTGTTCAAAGCTGTGTTGGTGAAATATGGGGTCAAGCATCATAAGGTAGCCACACCTTACCACCCGCAAACTAGTGGGCAGGTAGAGGTTTCTAATTGGGAGATCAAGTTGATCCTTGCTAAGACTGTAAATGCTAGTAGGAAAGATTGCTCTCGGAAGCTGGACGATGCCTTATGGGATTATAGGACTGCGTTCAAGACACCAATTGGCATGTCCCCGTACAAACTAGTGTATGGGAAGGCTTGTCACTTGCCAATTGAGCTCGAACATAAAGCATTGTGGGCGTTGAAGCGGCTTAATTTGAATTGGTATGATGCTATTAATCTGAGGTTGGAGAAGCTGAATGAGATGGATGAATTCCGTCTACATGCGTATGAAAGATCAGACCTCTACAAGGAACGGATGAAAAAGTATCATGATCGGCGAATTATCCAACGAAACTTTCAGAAGGGTGATTTGGTACTTCTTTTCAACTCCAAACTGAAGCTATTTCCAGGTAAGTTGAAGTCTAAATGGTTTGGTCCATTCAGAATTAGCCAAGTCTACTCATCTGGAGTAGTAGAGTTAGAAGACAATAATGGTGGTGTCTTTAATGTGAATGGACAATGAGTGAAGCCATATATCGGTCCTCTTGACTCGATAAAATGCATGGCCACCATCTATCTCGACGAAGTCTAAGTAATCGAGATAACTATGTCATACCACAGCAATAAATCAGGCGCTACATGGGAGGCAACCCATCATTTTTAATCATTTTGTTTTACTAGAAGTTGTTTTTGTTAAATAAAAATCCAAAAAGAAGAGTCGATCCACGACAAAAACTAAGGCGCTTGGTGGGAGCGAACCCATCTTTCTAATTGTTTTTGTTGTTTTTGATTAAGTGTAGGTGCAAGGTGTACAAAGGAGGGGATTAATCCCAAAAATTTTGATTTGGAAGTGTGCCATGTTAAAGGTGGTAAGTTAGGAATGAAGGAGCAAAGGCTATCGGTTAGGCATTGCCTATGCAAATCTAGGCAACGAACAATGCAAGGCCTATATAATTGCCTATGCTCACTGCCTCAACTAGACAATGGTAAAGGCAAGACCTATACAAATCTAGGCAATGAAAAAGGCAAGGCCTATGTAATTGCCTATGCTCACTGCCTCAACTAGGCAACGAACAAGGCAAGGCCTATGTAAATCTAGGCAATGCATTAGGCGCCGCCTATGCCCAACTAGGCCATAGCATAGGTGCCGCCTATGCCATTGCCTATGCTCACTGTTTCAACTATGCCATAGCATAGGCGCCGCCTATGACCAACTAGGCCATAGCATAGGCGCCGCCTATGTCTAACTAGGCTTTCATAAAGGCGCCGCCTATGCTAAGCATATGCAAAGCATTAGGTGCTGCCTACTTATGCTTTTCAGTCTCCCAACCCGATTTTACATGGGTCAAACCCGACCCAAGCCTTGGTCTATAAATAGAACTTCAACCTTAGAACAAAATCATATTGTTTGCTTAACCTAGGTGCCGCCTAAGCTTCCCAAATCTCTCAAAACTTTTCTTTTTGCTCATTTACCCTTGCAAGATCATTTTCCGAATCCATCACCAAGTAAGTTCTTTTATATTCCGTAGTTGTTACATTACTACGCTTATAATGGTATTTTAGATTTTAAAGTGGTGTTGATGATTAGAATGTGGTTGATTTGTTATGATACATCTAGTTGAGTGAATGAATACGTGTGGGTGTTCTTGACTTGGTTCCGACATGTATTTTATTTTGATACACTATCATACTTTTGCGGAATCGACATGGTGAAGTCAATTGCATAATCTTCAAAATTAAAAGTTTGAATGTTTGAATGACTCGTTCATCGAGATAAAGATCATGATTGAATACAAGCATGAGATGTTATGATTATTTCTCTACAGTAACTTGATACGATTTCTATGTAGTAGTCTTGTTCAAAAAGTGCATCAATTCAAACATAAAAGTATAGTCAAGATTACATGAAATAGAGTTGGAAAGGATAGTTAAGATGACATGAAAGTATGACTGTGCTAAACATGTTGTTGGAACATATCGCCTATCTGTATGTCGATGAAGTCTGAGTAATTGACATCACTCACTTAATAAGTTTGTACCAATAAATTAAGTGTGGGGTGGTGCCACTATTGGTTGTTTGTCGATTAAATCTTCCGAGATGAGCTAACATGAATCTATTTTAATCTCAGGTAGAATGGCACCAAAAGGACGACAAGGAAAAGAAAAAGCGTCCACCTCACAGAAAGGTCAGAAAAGGGGAAGAAAAGAGCAAGCTGAATCCTCCTCGCTGAAAATACCTCGACGCAATTTCAGGATAAAGTGGGTCCTAGAGCAGGAAGGAAGGGAGTGGTACAAGAACAACAAAGTGAAAAAATATGTTCACGTGGATTTGATACAAAAGGAAAGTCTAGCAAAGAGAGAACCTCGCATTTAGGCTAAAATCATGGCGCTAAATCTTGATTTCATTTTTATAGATTTAGGAGAATGCAATCTTGATCTAAAGCGAGAGTTCTATGCCAATTGGTCCCTAAATATTACCGGAAGTGAAGTGAAGATTTGGGGCCAAGTCTTGCAACTGAATGAGGAGTTTTTCAATACTTTTTTAGGTTTTCCATCTGTAGATCCATCACCGCTCAAGGAGCTTTTTCACAGACCTCCGTATAGGGCAATCAGACACACACTTTGTGGAACTAGATCAATGGCATGTTGGAATCATCACAAGGATACCGGTCGGCACAATACCTTCTCGTATGCTTCCCTAAATAGAGAAGCTCGTATATGGTTGAGGATAGTCAACTCTTGCCTCATTCCTGGGACACAGTACACAAAGATCACACGAGATAGAGTATGCTTAGTGTACGCTCTGATGACTAATATTCCCATCAACATTGGTGCGGTTATACAATCATCAATGCATAAGGCTAGGCTGCACAAGAGGTCCCATTTCAGCTTTGGCAATTTGTTGACTGCGATATTGAGGAAGCAGCACATTGAAGAGGAACCTGCGGATCATAAGCTTCTGCACAATCCGAAGAAGGTTGATCTGACACAGGTTAAAGATCCTGAAACTGGGCATGGCGTCAACCTGACCACTGCAGAAAGACATGCTCGGGATGAAAGTTTCTTTCTCCATATATATGGCATGACTCAGTTTACCATGATGAGTGGGGTTCGAATTCCGACTGATGCAGAGCTACAACAGTTGGATTACGACTATCCGATAAATGAGCATGCGCGGGCTATGTGCGGAGTAGGGGTACATTTTGAGGAACCTCTCAATGATGACGTGTCGACTGATGATGATCACCGAATGCTAGACTCAAACGTGAAGGAGAATTCTGATGACGATGACTCTAATAATGATTCCGATGGAGGGGGTATGACCCCAGACATAGAGGAGTCCGACTAATCAGGTTTTCCTTATTTATTTTCCACTGAGGGTAGTGTGTCCCGTCTAAGTGTGGGGTGCTGGTATTTGTATGTTGTATTTCTTTGCCTACATTTATTCTTGTTTGTTTGAATTAGTCGTAGTTAGTTAGTTAAACTTTTTTTAGATTTTGCATGAAATTGTTCTGATAGGTAGCATGGTATTATGACAAGAGTTTGTGCTAAAATCATTACTATTATGATGTTTAGGCTCTAAGTGTGACTCACTGTGTGGTAAGTGTGTGGTTTAATTCATTCATCTGTTGGGCCAAGAGTCTACGCTGCTCCCAATAAAGTTGACCATGTGCCTTGTGTGTGTGAGGTTATAGTATATTCTGTGTTGTGACTGATGCTAGAAGTTGCCTAGTGTATGTGTAAAGTGAAATAAAGAGTGTGAGTTTAGGAGATGATTTAGGCATTTCTTTGGCAGCCTGTAATTGTTTACCTTCTTTTTACCTACCCGTGTACATTATCCTAGTTAACCCCCTTTGAGCCTTTAGCTATTTTCTTTGACAGCCTCATATGTAGCCTAATCCATTTTTTTTCAAGACCATAATTTGATCCAAATTTCTAAGCGCTTTAATTTATAGAGTCATGTGACAAAATAAGAGGAAATTGGGTGAGAGTGATACCTCAGAGTGTATTGGTACTTGAAATTGTTGTGAAAAAGAGTGGCTATCATAGAGGTGTTTTATAAAATAAATAAATAAATAAATAAATAAATCAAATAAAAATTAAAAAAATAAAAAAAAAGAAATAGAAAAATAAAAATATAGTTGTGTTTATAATTAAATAACAAAATAGGTAAAAAGGGGTGGTAGATGAAAGGAAAGTAGAGGGGTTGTTTAAAAGAGAGTGTTAATGGCACAATCTGAATTATTAAAGCACTTAGGGAACATAGTCACTATTTCTGGCCAAAATAGTCCTACCCGTCCCTTAGCCTACTTTACAACCTGTAAAAGACCTATTTGATCCTAAGCTTAGCATTCTGATATTAGTGGAGCATCACACTAAGGGCAAGCCTATGGTCATCAGTTGCAATACAAGAATTCTTTGTGAGAGTCAGAGCAAGGAGAGTCTTATACCCATGTTTCAAAAATTACAAAATTGTGAGTGATTATTGGTGATATCTTGTGTAAGATACACATGGTTGATGATATTTGGGTAGTGTTAGATGATTCTTTGTGGCCTAACTGGTGGATACGAAATAACCATTCTCACGATTCTATGTTGGAGGTTGAATTGTTTCTAGTAGTGAGTAAGAAACCTCTTCTTTGTTAATAATTGCCGTGCATGTCTTGTTTAACATTTTGTGTTGCTACTGTGATATCCTAGTTAGATGAGTGCATGGACGTAATATTTTGTTCGAGGACGAACAAAGCTTTAAGTGTGGGGTGGTGATGTTGGGCGTATTTACATGCCTAAAGCACTATAATTTACACATGTTCTAACTAAGTTTTGAGGATAAAATATATAATTCCTGCACTTTTAGTCCATTTTCCTGTAAGTGAGCTAACCTATGTGATTAGCATGTTTTTCAGGTATTAATGATGAAGATTTCAGCACTTTATGGACCTTTGGGCAGCAAAGGAAAACTTCACATAAGAGGGAAGGCAGCTTTTGGAAGCTTATGGACTGAATGTGACGCATGGCGAATTTGTCCCGGGCAAAAGTAGTATTTTTAAATACATAGGGGTGCAGCAGTAACTTAGTAGGACTAGGACAAGGAGGTTATAAAAACTTATTTGCTGAATTTTTCAGCATTGATTCATTCATTCGCTTCTTTTTCATTCGACACTTTAGTATTATTCAGTTTACAGATTCTGTAAGTCTAACACAGGGAAAACACGCTAGAGTGGGGGCAACGGCAAAAGAGGGAAAACGTCATCCCCTTCTTGACGCCACACCATCTTCATTGTGTTGATTCTTCTAGTTTTGGTATGATGATGATGTCTAATTTGATTTCCGTTGCACCCATGAGTAGCTAAACTCCTCTGTTAGGGTTATGGAAACTTTGTGAGATACTATCTATTGCTATGAGTTTGTGAATTCTTGATGTGTATGCTACTTATATCATTACTCTCTCCGTTTTAATTGAATTCTTATGGTTGCAAACGTAGGAATATGCCAGTATAGCATTAACTTGTTCGAGAGAAAAGTTACATGTTTGGAAAAGAGAGTGTAACAAAGAAATAGGGCTACCAACCCCTGTTTACACGTTAATGCCTTAACTGGATTAACCTCTTGGAGAGTTTGTACCGTTAGTTATACACTTTAAGCTCGAGAGAGTTAAAGTGAAATAATCCTCGATGGTTGAGAAACACTGGGATTTACCATTAGAATTCGAATCTCTATAAGTGCATGCATGTCTAAATTCCGCATTCCTCATAGCTAATAGATACGTAGAGCTCATAAGGTGGACATAACCCTAACTTGTTATTCTCTGTTATTAAATCTTACTAAACAAAGCATTCCATTGTTACTTTGATAGCATTAATTCACGCCATAATCCAATCCCCGCCTTTTCCGTTGAATTTTCGACCAACGGTCTACTAATAGTTGCAACACTTAGTGACAAAGTATTCCTTGTGGGATTAGACACCCAACCCAGTTGGGTTCTATATTTGACAACGACTGCTTACACTCTTACGAGAGCTATAGTTTGGGCGTTATCAAATTTTATCACCATAATTTACCCATGTTATAGCTAAGTTTTGAGGATAAAATATATAATTCCTGCACTTTTTGTCCATTTTCCTGTAAGTGAGCTGACCTATGTGATTAGCATGTTTTTCAGGTATTAATGATGAAGATTTCAGCACTTTGTGGACCTTTGTGCAACAAAGGAAAACTTGACATAAGAGGGAAGGCAGATTTTGGAAGCTTATGGACTGAATGTGATGCATGGCGAATTTATCCCGGGCAAAAGTAGTATTTTTAAATACTTAGGGGTGCAGCAATAACTTAGTAGGACTAGGACAAGGAGGTTATAAAAACCTTATTTGCTGAATTTTTCAGCATTGATTCATTCATTCGCATCTTTTTCATTCGACACTTTAGTATTATTCAGTTTACAGATTCTGTAAGTCTAACACAGGGAAAACACGCTAGAGTGGGGGCAACGGCAAAAGAGGGAAAATGTCATCCCCTTCTTGACGCCACACAGATCTTCATCCTGTTGATTCTTCTAGTTTTGGTATGATGATGATGTCTACTTTGATTTCCGTTGCACCCATGAATAGCTAAACTCCTCTGTTAGGGTTATGGAAACCTTGTGAGATACTATCTATTGCTATGAGTTTGTCAATTCTTGATGTGTATGCTACTTATATCATTACTCTCTTTGGTTTAATTGAATTCTTATGGTTGCAAATGTAGGAATATGCCAGTATAGCATTAACTTGCTCGAGAGAAAAGTTACATGTTTGGAAAAGAGTGTGTGACAAGGAAATAGGGCTACCAACCTCTGTTTACACGTTAATGCCTTAACTGGATTAACCTCTTGGAGAGTTTGTACTATTAGTTATACACTTTATGCTTGAGAGAGTTAAAGTGAAATAATCCTCGATGGTTGAGAAATACTAGGATTTACCATTAGAATACGAATCTCTATAAGTGCATGCATGTCTAAATTCCGTATTCCTCATAGCTAATAGATACGTAGAACTCATAAGGTGGACATAACCCTAACTTATTATTCTCTGTGATTAAATCTTACTAAACAAAGCATTCCATTGTTACTTTGATAGCATTAATTCATGCCATATTCCAATCCCCCCCTTTTTCGTAGAATTTTTGACCAACATTCTACTAATAGCTGCAACACTTAGTGACCAAGTATTCCCTATGGGATTCGACACCCAACCCAGTTGGGTTCTATATTTGATAGCGACCGCTTACACTCTTACGAGAGCTGTAGTTTGGGCATTATCACTGATTTATATAGTGATCACTAGTTTGTGTGGATTTAATATCAATAGTCCTACTCAGATGGCAAGAATAGGATGGCTCTCCCCAACATGGGTTGTACGTTGGACTCCATGTAGCTCACATGGTTTATGCCGGTTATAGGATCTCCCAGTGTGTGTTTCCTTGTGTCTATGGTGAACGGTGAAGTGATTTGAAAGTGGAATTGTGAAAGTTATTCTTTCGAAAGATTTAAATGATATTTACAATATGAGAATTGATTTTCTTGATGAACCGAAAGTGATTGACAAATTATATGATGACTCATATGTGTTATTATACTTATTTCATCCTCTCATGATTATGATGATTTTCTTTGGTCTATGTGAGTCTTTTATAAATCCTGCATATTTCTTATCAATATTTATGATGATGATGTTTATACAACTGCATACACCCCCATATACTCAGTTCCTTTCCATGGTACTAACCCACATCTTCGGATGTGGGCTGTATTTTCTCGGAATGTAGGTTCAGGTGCTCAGTTCTAGGTTCGATAATGATTCTTCGGGCACATTGTTTTACATCCTCTATTGTGGTGAGTCCTCATGTTCCGAGGATGTGATGTCAGATGTTGGTATCACAAAATTGTTTACATTTGATAACTGAGTATGAGTTAGTTGGGGCATGTCTCAATGGCTCGCTAGTTTTATTTATTTTCTTAGAGGCTTGTCAGACTAGTATAGATGTTGGGAGTTGACTAATAAGTCGTATTTTGTTATCTTTCTGAAATTCTTTTATTCTTAGATGATGATTACTCTGTTGATATTTTAGGGTTATTTATGTAAACCCCATTGATTTGTCTTGAAATGAATGAAAATGGCTCAAAGGGTTAGCTTACGGCTACTCGTAGCATCAAGCACCGTGTGACGCTCTGGGACCCGTTTTAGGGGCGTTACAAAATCCCACCTATAAACCAAGTTATGATCGTTCAAAGATGACCTATGTTAAATAGTACATGAAAACTTGGTGGATTCAAAAGTTCTTAGCTTAGCTTACTCTAAGTGACTCTTATTAACATGCTTAACACATCATAAGCTCTATTATCTCTAGGATTCTTATCCTAATTCATGTACTCCAATATGAATCATAGGATAGGAGGTTTCATGTGTAGGAACAATGGTTCATTTTCTAGCTTAGAAATATATGGGGTATTACAGTATCTCCCCTTTGGAAAAATTTGTCCCCGAATAAGACTGACTGAAATGGGGATAGACGATAAACTGGAGTACGTTCAAGACATACACTACTGGAACATGATATCATGACCGACATGGCTGATAAGCAAAACATATCATGCTGGACATGCATATCTGATGTATGAGTAACTGATTCATGAATGCATAAATGAGATTTCTGATAAATGAGTTCTCCCAATGAGAATGCATATTTGATGCATTATTATACACTACATTTATACATTAATTCATGACTTGATATGCAATGGTACTTAATACCAGATTTGTGATGAAACATAAGCATGAACTGAATACGAAGTTGTATAGAATTCTGAATGGGAAACTGATTAAGCTTAAAGAGAACTGTTACCTTAATCTATATCTGGATTGGCGGAGAAGAGGTGAGGATACTTGGTACGCATGTCTTCTTCTGCTTCCCAAGTATATCCCTCAACGGACTGATTTCACCAAAGAAATTTGACTAGAGGGGCTTTTTTGTTCCTCGGTCTACGAGTCTGATAGTCTAGAATTTCAACTAGAATTTCCTCATAGAATAGACTGTTCTGACTGTCAATGCTCTGAATAGGGACTATGACTGATGGATCACCTATACACTTCTTGAGCAAAGACACATAAAAGACTAGATTAACTGAGGCTAGATCTGAAGGCAAGAGAATCTTAAAAGGACCAACATTTCGGGGACCGAGCTTTCCCTTCTTGACGAACCGCTTTAATCTATTCATAAGAGAGATCTTTAGATAGACATAGTCATCAGCCTTGAACTCAAGATCCTTTCTACGAACGTCAACATATGACTTCTATCGGCTCTGAGCAGCCCAAAGTCTTTCTCTGATTAACTAGACTTTCTTTAAGGCATCAAATACTAAGTCAGGCCCTATGACTGAGGCCTCTCTAACTTTGAACCACCCGATTGGCGATTTGCACCTACTACCATAGAGAGCTTTGAATGAAGCCATTTTAATACTGGAATGATAGCTATTATTGCATGCAAACTCAATCAAAGGCAAGTGGTCATCCTAAATTTCCTCGAAACTAATTGTACACACCCTTAGCATAGCTTCAAGAGTCTGAATGGTCCTTTCTGCTTGACCATTTTTCTGAGGATGAAAAGCTGTACTGAGATGAACTTGGGAAAAAACCCTTTTGGAATGATTTCCAAAAGTGAGAGGTGAACTGGTTATCTCTCTGAGATGATAGATAATGAAACACCGTGTAATCTGACTAACTCCCTGATATAGTGTTTGTCGTAATCCTCGGCTGAATTAGAGGCATGGACTGGAAAGAAATGGTCTAACTTGGTCATTCTATATACAATGACTCAAACTGAATCATGCTGATGATGAGTTCGAGGAAAACCCATCACAAAGTCTATGTTCACTTCTTCCCCCTTCTAAGTAGGAATGGTAAACTCGTTCATGGAACCACTAGGTTTCTGATGCTCAATATTAAGCTACTAACATGTAGGGCACTTAGCCACAAATTTTGCAACATCTTTCTTCATCCCACTCCACCAATAGATCTCACATAGGTCACGGTTCATCTTAGTGGCCCCTTGATGAATAAAGTATCGTGCACCATGCGCTTCTGCAAGAATTCACTGCTTTAAATCATCTACACCTGGAATACAGAGATGACCCTGACAACGAATGACACCATCTCCCCCTTGGGAGAAAACCTCTACTTTCTGATTCTAAAATGACTCTTTTATCTTGACAAGGCTAGAATCCTTATCTTGATTTTGTTTCACCTAAAAAAATAGAGATAATTCTAAACTACTCTGAACACATACACCGCCCTCTGAAGAGTCGACTAAGAGAATGCCTTGTTTTGCAAACTGGTGAACTTCCTAGACTAAATTCTTCTTACTATCATCAATATGAGAAATACTACCCATGGATAGTCAACTGAGAGTGTTAGCCACTATGTTGGCCTAGCCTAGATGATAGAGGTCACACATGTCATAATCTTTTAAGAGCTCTAACCACCTTCTTTGACAAAGATTGAGATCTTTTTATGAAAAGACATACCGAAGGCTCTTATGATCTGTGAAGACGTCTACATGAATACCGTATAAATAATGCCTCCAAATCTTTAAGGCAAATACTATCGCTGCTAATTCAAGATCATGAGTAGGATAATTCGTCGCATGGGTTTTAAGCTGTCTGGAGGCGTAGGCTATGACCTTACCATGCTGCATGAGGATATAACCTAAAGAAACTCTAGATATATCATAATACACTACGGACCCATCTGAACCATCTGGAAAAGCTAATATTGGAGATGAGGTGAGTCGAGTCATCAATTCCTGAAAACTCTTCTTGTAAGGATCTGACCACTGGAACTTGACTTTCTTCTTAATCAATCTAGACATACGGGATGCAATGGATGAAAATCCTATAATAAAACGTTTGTAATAGCCAGCCAAACCCAAGAAACTCCTGATATCTAATGGAGAAACAGGGCGAGTCCAGTTTCTTACTGCTTCGGTCTTTTGAGGATCTGCTCTAATGCCATCACTGGAAATAATATGGCCAAGAAATGAAATTGAGCTTAGCAAAGACTCAGACTTACTGAATTTAGCGAATAGTTGGTGATCTCTGAGAGTCTAAAGAACAATTCTGAGATGGTTTGAAAGATAACACGATGTATGGGAATAGACCAGGATATCATCTATGAAGACTATGATGAACATGTCCAAGTACTGCTTGAACACATGGTTCATCAAGTCCATGAAAGCAGCTAGGGCATTGGTAAGACCAAAGGACATAACTAAAAATTCAAAGTGACCATACCGCGTACGGAAAACTATCTTCGGGGTGTCACATTCTCTAACTCTGAGCTGATGATAGCCGGATCTGAGGTATATCTTAGAGAAATAATTGGCATCCTAAAGTTCATCAAACAAGTCATCGATTCTAGGAAGAGGATACTTGTTCTTGACCGTAACCTTATTAAGTTGATGGTAATCAATGCACATTCTGAGTGAACCATCTTTCTTGTGCATAAATAAGACTGGTGTGCCCCACGGGGAAATACTGGGTCTGATGAATCCCTTATCTAAGAGATCCTTCAACTTTTCAGTTCCTTGAGTTCTACTGGTGCCAATCTATATGGCAGAATAAAGATAGGTTGAGTATCTGAAAGAAGATCAATTCCGAAGTCTATTTCCCTTTCAAGAGGAATTCCTGGAAGATCTTCGGGAAAGTCATCTGAATATTCATTCACTACTGGGACTGATTTCATACTGGGAACCTTAGAACTGAAATCTCTAACATAAACTAGATGATAAACACATTGCTTAGATAACAATTTCCTTGCCCGAAGGTAGGAAACAAGTTGACCCCTGAAAGCGGATACGCTACCCTTCCACTGTTGTATGGGTTCATTCGGGAATTGAAATTAAAATATTCTATTTTTGTAGTCGACTGTGGCATAGCAGGAATGAATTCAATCCATGACATAAATGGCATCAAAATTAGTCAACTCTAATTCGACTAAGTCTGCTGAAGTGACTTTCTAAAATATCATAACCGGGCAGTTCTTGTATACCTGCCAAGCTATGATGATTTTACCCACTTGGGTAGAGACTGAGAAAGACTCGGCTTGAATTTTGGTACTGATTCCAAAATCAACTGCTATATAAGAAGTAATAAAAGACAAGAAATCTCCTCGATCTATCAAAGCATAAACATGCACATGAAAGATCTGTAATGTACCAGTAACTACATCAGGAGAACTTTCCTGATCCTGTCGAGTCTGAAGAGAATAGAGATGATTTGGGCATTGCCCGCTAGTAGCACTAGAAATGGCACCCTGCTGATTTGGGAGATCGAACTAAGGTGAAGAGCGATTCTGTTGACCCTGAAGACCTGGATGCAGACAATCTCTAACTCTATGGCTTGTCTTGACACAACAAAAACAAATGCCACTACCTACTCTACACATACCCTAATGGTGCTTAGCATAAGTCTGGGAAAGAGGATAGGTGCGGTCACTACTAATACTGCCTTGGGTCTTAAAGCCTGATGCTCTATCTTTGTTACCCTCTCTGAACTTAAGAACTGGAGCATTGGCTAGAGAGGGAGCTAGAACTGATGACTTAGGATGAGACTGAGAACGGTTTCCTCCTTCTGATTTAGGCTGAGCGAAGTTAAAACTACCTGTCATTGCTCTTTTATTTTGCTTTTTCTTTTGCTTAATCTTCTGTTCCTCTATCTGCTGAGCATGGTTCATAAGTATAGCTAAGGTTATGTCACTGTTCAGCATGGCAGATCTAGACTCATTAACCACACTGTTATTCACCCCTGAAGCAAACTTACTCATCTTAGATCTACTGTCTGCAACCACATGAAGGGCATACTTGGCTAATTAAGAAAACTTAAGAGAATACTCTTTCACTATCATATTTTCCTGCCTGAGGTTGATGAACTCTAGCACCTTGTCTTCTGTAAGCTCTTAGGGAAAGAATCTATCTAAGAATACAGTGACAAACTCCTCCCACTCTATAGGACCTACATCATCTGATCTTTCGAACTTCTACTATTTGAACCAAGCATAAGCCACATCCTGCAACTGGTAGTAGCTAGCTCAGCACTCCCAACAGTAGTCACCCCCATGGCGTCTGTCACTTTTTGAACATAATCTAAGAATTCCTGAGGGTCTTCATCTACCTTAGACCTAAGAAAGGTTGGAAGATTCATTTGGGTGAAGTCTTGAAACCTCGCTGTAGCTGAGTTGGACACTGGGTTGGCCGAAATAACTGTTGGTTGTTCATTATGAGAAGCGACTAATTGAGCAAGAGTGGTAAATGTAGTCCTAAACTCCGCATTAGAAACATGATCGCCCAAAGGTTCTTTGGGCTTAGGGGCTGACTAATTTCTTGTCTTAGGAGGCATGTTCTGAAATAAAGAGAAAAAGCTGATTAGACTGAGAGACTGACTTGTGATTATGCTCGCACACACGACATGAATACTGAAACAAGGAAAACTGTTCTTAAACATCTCATAGCCTCTTGCACATAAATGTGGCGTGCAACACCTATGCACAAGACTCTACTAGATGCGGCTTTAAGACTTCCTAGGACTCTGTTGAACCTTAGGCTCTGATACCAAGTTTTTAACACCCCAAATATGGTACCCGAAATGCTACACAGTGCTTATGACCCCAAGGGACCACAACCTAACCCATGACTAATATCTGTACCTGTACACTACATAATATACTTGTAGAATGTAGAAAACATGAACAATTGGCCATAAGGTTCAACTTAATAGAATATCTGATAAATACTAACGTCCATATAGGGTAATAAATACCTAAAACAACTGAAAGCTGAATCTAAAATCTGAACTAAATCTGAAAGCCTCTAAATACTGTCTGAATTAAAAAGTTGAAGGAACATGTTTCCAACAAACTCCTTCTAGAAAATCTAAACTAAAATAATGAATGAAATAAAATAATATCATCCTTGAATAGATGAGGACTCACTGCAACACTGCGACTGGAATGCTACTGCTGATCTGGAACTCATGTCTCTGAACCTATGGTGTAACATAAAATAAAGCGCCATAGCGCAAATGTGTTAGTACGACTGGGAGTACTGAGTATAGAGTGAGGTAGGCTAAATGAAAAAGGATTTACATGCATGAACAATGCCAACTGACTGACTGATATGAACGTAAAAGTACAAATATGCATACATAGTAACTAAAATAGTGAATACATGATATCTGGATCTGTACGCTAATACATAGTTTACTATTATCTTACCTGATTGAAACTAAATTTTGATAACATGGATGACTGTGTCTGATAGTACTGAATCTGATGGAACTACCAGAGTTCGGTACTCTAACTGAATTAACTGTAACTGATAGTCCTAGTATACTAAAATGTAAAGAACTATCTGAGTTCTCTTACAAAGACTGGGACTGAAACTGTGGGAGGTAGTTGCGTAATCGACATGCCCCAATAACACATATAGCTAGGTTAGGGTCCAATCTCTGCCCCAATAGGAAGGGTGTCAATACCGTGCCACTGGTAAGGACAGATGTGAGTGACCTTAGCTAGTAGGTACTCGAATGACAATGGTGGGAACCCTAAACTGGCAGTTTAATCCACCTCATAAACCCTAATCTGGTAGGTTAAGATGTCTCAACCTATGCTGGCTATGTAGTTCTGGAACACAAGGATGACTACTAAGAATCACACCCTAAAATGGAAAGTGAGTTCCAATCCTTGGGTTCACTCAGTGCTAACTTCTACTCCCATATGAAGAGACTGAACATGATTCAACTGGATGTACATGGACTGAGTAACTGACTTCCGTTGACCGATGGAATAGTACTACTATCTGAGAATTTATTAAGATCATGAGATTTCTGAGATTTACTGAGTCACATGACTGATTGAGTTCTATAGATCATGGCTTGATTGAGATTATTATTATAACGTGACATAGCTCTAGGCACAGAACTATATTTTTTTAGGTACTAGTACCCCCAGGACTCGATGGAAGGAAACTGACACACATAACTCACTTGATCATAAAATGGAGTCCACAATTCACCATATCATAAGTAGGGGATTTCACACTAAGCATAGTTCTCAACATCTTACGTATGGAAGGGAAATTCATACAGTATGTGTATACTTGCATAACTTCAATATCATTCTCAATCCACATCACAGCAACGATGCATATCAATCATGTGGAATTCAAGTGAAATCATAACGCATAGAGCATGGACTTGTCATTTAAGCACTATTAGATCATGGGACACGAATCTTATCACCTTAAGAATTTATCAAACACTTTGCATGCATTCTTTTAGCTTAGGTGTGTTTTCATGAATTTCTCAATTTAAAACCACATAAAGTTCATTGATTTCAACTAACGAACACATATACTTCATGAAAACACCTTTAGATATTATCTTGAAACTTAAACAACAATCATCAACATGTACATGGTCATATCACAACAAGACAATCACAATATAATATTTAAAACATAGTTCTTGAGCTCTATGAACGAAATGGATCCATAGATGAACACTATGCATACCTTATATGGAAGATTCTTGATGATTGATGGAGTAATTTTCTTGAACTTGAATCCCTAATTGAAAATCCTAATGTGTTCTTGAGAGGATTTTGAGAGGAAGAATATGTTTTAATGAAATAAGGTCTTAATTTCATGTTTATGTCATATATATAGGGGTGGAAATATGACCCAAATACCCCTCTAGATACGTCATTTAATTTCTGTGAAAATTACCAGATTTGGGCCCCCGACGCGATGCTAAGATATCGCATTGCCCTCCATTTGTGACCTGAAAACTCACCGCGATGCGTTGGAATTGTAGAGAGACACTGTAAATTAACAAACGTCCTTTTGGATTATGGTGCGACATGCCACTGACTGAAATGACGTTGTTGAAACTTTAAATCGCCATAACTTCTTCACCGGGTTTCCGTTTTAGGTGAATTTAGTATCAACGGAAAGCTTATTCAATTCTATATAATTTGGAGGGTATAAATTGGCAAAAATTCCACCTATAAACCAATTTATGCTCATTCAAAGATGACCCATGTGAAACCACACATGAAAACTTAGTGGATTCAAAAGTTCTTAGCTTGGCTTACTCTAAGTGACTCTTATGAACATGCTTAACACATAATAAGATCTATTATCACTAGAATACTCATCCTAATTCATTTACTCCAATATTAATCACAGGATAGGAGGTTTCATGAGTAGGAATAACGGTTCATTTTCTAGCGTAGAAATATATGAGGTATTACACCAACAAATTGATATTACCCTTATTTAGAAATATAAAGGAAAAATTGATGAGAAAGAAAAGAGCATCAGAAGAGAAAAAAAATCCTATAGGACAAAGAGACACCATAAGATGCCATTATTAAAAAAAGTTAACTTCAAAAGAGTGAAGAGCAAAGAACAACCATATAACAAAACATATCGATCTGTTACTAAAATAGTGAAGAAAAATTTTTAAAAATTTATTCAAAAATAGATGAAAGTTACAAGCAGAGGAGGAGAGTGTGAAGAAAATAGATAAGCCACTCCATATGTTGGAAGAATAAGTTAGAGAAAATAAAGGAAATAGAGCCTACAACAAAAGAAAATTTGTAGAGAATGTGAAGGAGATGAGAATGGTGCATAATAGTTCAAAAGTAGTACACAAACTGGAGTATTAGTCGGTACACATATTGGTTCATTGATGAAATAATCCTATGTATATTGTAAAATTTCTAAGACCTTTAGTACGATTAACCAATGATGTGTTTGCACTCGCTGCTCTATGTTGATTAAGAGAACATTCTAATTGACATAATTGAGGTATAATGTAATTTATATTTGGTTATTTTGTTGTCTTTATGTTGTCTAATTGCAGGAAGTATATTTCTTATTTTTGTGAATTTTTTTTGACGAAAAAGATAAGCTTTTTAGATTCTTATTCCATACATGATTGTCCAATAGGTGGAACCAACCATCGAAAACTTAGGAAGATGAAGTACCAAAGAAACTGACTAAATGGTTATTCTAATTTTTTGGTCACCTCAGTATTTAAGCTTTACAGGTAGCATCACATACCATTTTCTTGTAAGTTTCCTTTAAGCTTGTCCCATTTAATGTTTACTTGGGACATTTTTTTCATATATATAACCATGTAAGCATCAAATCTGCTACCTCTAATTTTATCGCAAAAACGTTTATGTGGTAATATAAATTGGAAACAAAAGACCTTACTGTATTGCTAACTAGGCACTACCTTCTTAGTACTAGCATAAATAAAATTGTTCACATCCTTAAAAATCCAAGACACAATGCCTTACAGTTACGAATGAACTGTAATGCCTCAAAATCTGATCCCGAGATGTGACACAGTGCTCAAGACTATGAGTAGCCTTAATATAACCTTGTCTACATACTACTGAGCCTAAATCTCATAATGATGGAAATATAGGTATAAAAGTCCTGATAGAAGGTAGAAATTATCTATAATATTTGAGAATAATATTTGAAACATCAATACTAAATAATTTGAATCAAAACTGGCAGTCTGACAAGCCTCAATTACTAATACTAGAGAGTCACAGGGATAAACCCCCAGCTAACTTAAACTGTCTGAAAGAAATGCTAAAATCTCATAAACTAATAAACTGCAAAACTGAGTAATAAGTCCCTGAGTTATGAGGACTCACCAACTGTCGTATGTAGATGGAGATGCTCGAACCACCTACGTGGCTGATACTGAGCACCTAAACCTACATTATGAGACAACATAGCACATAGACATATATGTGGATCAGTACTTTGAGGATGTACTGAGTATATGGGGTGAAATGCATAAGTAAAACATCATCTCATCATCATAATTTATAAAACAATGCAAGCTAAATGTAAATGACTCACATAAGCTGGAATATCTAAAATACTGAAACCATGAATAATAAATTAATCATACTTTATAAATCTAGTGAGTCATAACATTTAGTTCTGAAAGTTGTACTTGTGTTCTCTCTTTAAATCATATTGTCTAAGGGTAGAAAGGACTCACTCTAAATTCTAAAATCTGAAAGCTGAAGTCTGTAGCTAATATCATTCTAGAAAGCATAATCTGAGTAAACATTGTGAGCCTTTACACTTAGTTTTCTAAAATATTTTCTGTTAATCCTTTCTAAAATATTTAATCTGTAGGTAAAACACTTTATCTTAAGCTTACCTTTAAGGGAATTCTTTCAAAGATTTTCTTTACTAGTAAGGAAAAATTGTTTATTTACGTTTACTATCAGGGAGGTTCTCTTAACCGACATAAACCACGCAAGCTACATAGAGTCTAACGTCTCATCCTCCTAGGGAAGAAATCTCACGTTGGGGAGAGGTGTCATACTCTTTCCAGGGAGTATAACCTAAGCTAAGTGATCACATCTGAAACTGTCTTCCACATATAAATGGGAATAAGCTGATAATCTGTACCTACGTTGGCTACGAAGTTCTGTGGAAGTAGGATGTGCTAAACCCACACTTCCCGTTCGGTGCTAAATACTACTCCCTTTTTATTTGCTATCCTAATTCTATTTGAAATCCAATTTAAAACTAGCATAAAGGTTTATCTAAAACCACTAATGCATTTATCTAATAAAATCTATAAATAAAGATGATCTGAATTCTATAATCTGTAATAATCTGAAAAATGGATTCAAAAACTTATCTTATGATCGAAAGATCAAAGCTTTACTGAAAATCTATAAATAATCTGATAATAGGATGCTTAAAGAATCATCTTTCTTAAAATAATATTCAATCTTGGGGCAATGACCCATGATTTAATTTCATGTCAAAACATCAAAATAGTCATGCTTGATATTGAAAACAATGATATTTCATCTCAAAATTTGTAAATTACTACAATAGGCATTCAAAATGAAAATAGACATGCAATTCAACTTCTAAAACATTAGAAATCTCAAAATCTTGTAAAGATAAATAATGGGTATGAACCCTAATTCAAAACTCATGGAATATCATTCAAAATCATATGAATTTAATGTAAAAGCTTGGTTTTGGGCACAAGGACGAAAGGAGATCCTTGTTCATAAACCCCACATAACTTTATTAATGATTAGATGTAGATTCTTCAATTATGGATTCCTATTTGAGTTATTGGTGATGGATTCTTGATTATCTTGCCTTGGGAATTCTCAATTTAGAGCTTTCTTGGAGAATCTATGGAGGATTTTGATTTCTTAGAGAAAAGGTTTTAGAGCTCTAGGGTTTTGGTTTTGAAAAGAATGATGAATACTAAGTAAAAAGTGCTTTGAATATGATTAATCCTGTGTTTTTGATGGATTGGGGGTTTGGAAATTGTCCAAAATATCCTTTTTAAACTCCTAAACGGGATTAGAAACGAGAACTGAAAATCCTAATGAGCCACCGTGATGTGCCACTATCACGGTGGTTCACTAGAAATTGACGATTGGGAAATTGGTGGTCTCCGCAATGCAGAGCTATTGCGTTATCCAACTAGATTTTTAAAATTGGGACCTGAAACTTCAATGTGATACGCCACCATCATGGTGTCCTATAGAAATTCCATTTTGGCTACTGGCACGATGCGCCAATATCACGTTGGTTCCACTGGAAATTGATAATTTGGAAATTGTCCCTCTCCACAATGTGGGTATATCGCAGAGGGACATTGGAATTTGACAATTATCATTTTACTAACATCCGCGATGCGCCAAGTGTCTAGGTGGCACACTGTCAACTTAAAAATGCTTTAACTCCTCAACCGAGTATCGAAATTAGGAGAATTTGGTATCGATTGAAATCTTATTCAATTTATCAGAAAGTGAGAGATCTAAATCTGGAAAATTCCACACCAAATAAATATTCTTTTTTTGAAAAATATTTCTTAATATTCTAGGAATGAATTTAAGCTAGGAAAAGTATGGGGTATTACATGAGCCTCTTATTCCAAGTAATCATTTCTGCATTTATTGATGTGCCTGATTCACTCAACTTGTTGACTGATGTAGAGCTTAATGCACTGGATAAATTAAAATATAAGATTGAAAATGTAAGAACTATGGTGACTCCACATTCTCCACTCCGTTTTCATTTCTACTCCATTATTTTCACAGGCCATATTTTTTTACATTTCTTCATTGTTTTTCACATGTAATTCAGTGGATTTGAATTTATATTAGATTTTATCTATTGATTACTACTGATATTGAATAAAGTAGCATATATATTTCTCAATTATCTTTTCAAGGTTAATTTCATGCTCAGATATGATTGAATTGAATATCTCTGATGTAAGACAAGTGTGTTCATCCATTTCTTGAGGAGACAAAATCAGAGAGAAGAAATTCTCGTGAATAAGATAGTTGACTTAGAAAATTGGCACTAGCTATTGAGCAACAAACCCTATTAAAATTAGAGATGATTAGAACTTCCAGAATATGAGAAAAAGTATTTTATGCGCTTAAATATGAAAATTGCAGTTAAAAAAACTTGCTCAACTGTTGTTATAAATGAATGAAGCTAAGATACTTGGTGAAATGAAAACCTTTTGTGATGCACTATTTGATTCTCTAACTCTAATTATTTCAATGTCTGATTAATGTTGTTTGATTTTTAGTCTCAAAATCATATTATTAATCTTCATATTATGTGAGGTAAGAACTTATGCGCATTGTGTATTACCATGTCAATTGCTTATCCTATTCATTTTTTATTCAAGGGTAATATCAGAATTTTAAGAGCTAAATGTGTGCCTCATTTTAGTTGGATGGAGATTAAACACAAACCTTCTTCATCCGACTCTCTAACTCTTACTATCCGTATAATTGTACAGCTACAACTCCGAAAAGTTATGCTTTTCATTGCCAAACTGTAATATCCCAAAAATCCAAACCAATGTTATAGACATGTTTCAAGCTCATGCATAGTACAATATAGTTCTTTCGCAGTGATATCCATGAGTTTGATGTATATTAAGGCCTCAAATAACTCCCAACTATTAGACGAATCAAAATAATCCTTACTGATTGAATTTTTGATAAGAATGTTGCTTTAGTCAACTTTAAAAGAGAATATATTTTGCTATATTGAGAATTTTCTAGATCAAAATCCACCAAATAATAGGGAATTAAATTAGCTTTCTAACGATTCCAATTTTTTCCGAATCCGATACTCGGGTGAGAAGTTACGACACTTTTAGTTCAAAATAGTAGCCCAATGCGATAAGGCCGCATTGCGGTGATGGCCAAAATCACGTTTGTATTTTTCAAGTATGCCACCGCAATTACCATCGTGTCACACCAAGGGGACATTTCGCAATTGTTTTCCAGTGGGGCATCGCGATTGGCACCGCGTCGCGGCAAGCTTCTAGTTTAGGATCGTCCATTTTCATAGGAACAACACAATAGCACCGCATCATGCCGTAGGGTAAAATGGGTATTGTCAGCTTTCAAGTGGCCCGATGCAATTGCACCGCATCGCGCTGGATCCAAAAATTGAGACTCTTGCGATTTAAATTCTAGGGACCGTTTGGTCTTTTTTCATAGCCTGAAATCCGTCCAAACATAGGATTTAAGTCCCAATAGAGCATTATTTTCTCATTATTTCACAATTTTCTCAAAAAAATTAAAGTATCCCTCTTTCAAGACAAAAAACCCTAGCTTTCCAAGTTCAAAATCAAAACTCAAGAATTCACCATCAATTCTCACGAATTCATCAACCCAAGTATGTTAAGTGTTCATCTATGGGTTTATTTCACCCATGGAGTCCAAATATCCAATTCTAAATTCAAGTTGGGATCTTTATAAGTTTTTCATGATTTTTGATTGTGATTTTAACCTTGAATTCCTATGAATTATAATTCTACACCGTGTTTACATGAAATTATCGTTGTAATTCAACCCTACATATTTTAATGATGTTAATTGATGATTTAATTCATAATTCATGATGTTGATGTTGAAATCATGTTATTACTACAAGATTTAAATTATTCCCATGCTTAGCTTACACTATGAATATCAAGTGTTTGATGAAATGCCAACAAGATTGAATTTTGAATAAATGCTTTCATATTATATCCTCGAAGTTTTAGTACTATTTTGCTATTTTTGCTATTAAGTCCTGGGGGTTGCGAATACCCAAAAACTTAGTTGTTTACTTAGTCTCAATATCTTTAGAATAGCTTCAGAATATGTTGTGAGCATTATCAGTTCAATCAGTCATCATAATCAGTTAAACTTAGAACAGTTGAATATCTCGAGTCAGTTCAGTTGGGAGTAGGACTTAGCACCGAGCGAGTATAGGGATGGCAGATTCCTTGTTAGATAGGTAGAGTCATTAGCAGCATTCCTTGTACTCTAGAACTATGTAGCCAGTGTAGGATATGAGGAGTCACCCATCCGTTTAGGCTTGAATACCTTCCAGGGGTCACTGTCAGTTTAGGCTTGACATTCTTAGTCCTTCGGGATAGTACATCTGTGGATCCACACAGCCAGTGTTAGTACCCATGGCACAGTAATAACACCCTTCCAATTGGGGTCACAGATTGGACCCCAATTTGCTCATTGGGGCATGTCGGTTAGATGATAGCTCCCAAAGTCTCAATTCAGTATTCATTATACTTCAGTTCAGGATTGTATTGACCATAGCATACAGATATCGGTTATTCAGTTATCAGATTTTAGCATTTTAGTGTAAAGATTATATTAAGAATATGTTTTATGCTTGGTCATACATTCTCAGTATTTACAAATTTCATTCAATCTATTCAGTACTTCATGCTATTCATTTATTCAGTTATTACTCCTGTACATGAAACCTTGCATATCAATCTACCTCATTTAGCATACTAGTACATTCAAAGTACTGATTAAATTCTTTTTTCTTATGCTATGATGTATCATATCATATGTTCGGACGCTCAGTTCTGACCGCGTATAGACCTTTCAGATTATCAGCCGTAGTAGTGGTGAGACCTTTTATTTTGAGGATAGACTAAATTTATTTTCACACTTTTAGTTCAGTAGTTAAATAAAGTTAGTTAGGGCTTGTCCCATCAACTCTTACTCAGTCAGTAGAGGCTTTTCAGACTAGTATAGACTGTCAGACAGTTTTGTTATTATTTTATTAGCTCTAGACAGTTGTTTCCAGTTTCATGATCCAATATTATTTTCAGTTATTTAAAACCTTATGGATTATCTATTGTTCTTCCGCATATGTTATTATATTATTTTGTGCACATAGCAGGTACTAACTCATGGGTTAGCTTGTGGTCTCTCGGGACTGTAAGCATCATGTGGCACCCAGGGTGTACTATTGGGTTGTCATAAACTTGGTATCAGAGCCTAAGTTTTTAATGTGTCCTAAAAAGTCTAAAAGCCACCTCACGTATAGTTTTGTGCATGGGTGTGAAACGCGCCACTCTTATGGAAAAGAGACTATGAGGTATTTTAAGAAAAGTTTCCCTTCTTTAAGTGTTCATGTCATTCAACCAAGCATGAGATCATGTTAAACTCTCTGTCTAATCTGTTCTCCCTTCCATTTATAGATTATGCCTCCCAAAAAGACAAACGGAAGAAGAAATGTGAACCAGCCAGCATCTCTGCCTGTTCAGGAAGATCCCCTGAATGAACATGTTTCCCATGTAGAGTTCAGACCTTCATTCACTACTCTAGCTCACTCTGTAGAAGCACAAAATGCTCATCTAGCTGCTTTCTCGGCCAACCCAGTGTCCAATACTGCCGCAGCTAGGATTCAGGGCTTTACCCAAATGAATCCTCCTCTGTTTTTGTGATCCAAATATGATGAGGATCCACAGGAATTCTTAGACATGGTCCAGAAGGTAATAGATATTATAGGGGTAACTTTTATTAAGAGTGTTGAATTGGTTGCTTACCAATTACAGGATGTGGCTCATACATGGTTTAAGCAGTGAAAGGTAGATAGAGGCATAGATGTAGGGACTATAGAGTGGGAAAAGTTTGCTACTGCCTTTTTAGATAGATTCTTTCTACTGGAACTAAGAGAAGCCAAAGTGTTAAAGTTTATCAACTTGAGGCAAGGAAATATAAGTGTGAATGAGTATTCCCTTAAGTTTACTCAGTTAGCTAGGTATGCTCCTTATGTGGTAGCTGATACTAGATCTAGGATGGGCAAGTTTGTGTCTAGGGTATCTGATAGTATGGTTAATAAGTGTAGGATTGCGATGTTAATTAAGGAGATGGACATATTTAGGCTTATGGTCCATGCTTAACTGATTAAGGAATAGAAGGATAATGACAAGGAGAGAAAGAACAAGAGGGCTAGAATAGGTAGCTTTAATTTCACTCAGCCAAAGTCAAAAAGTGGTAACCGTCCTCAGTTCCATCATAAATCTTTAGTCCCAGCTCCATCTTTAGCTAGTGACCTAGTACCCAAATTCAAAAATGATAATATGGACAGATATCTAGGATCTAAGTCCCAAGGCAGTGTAAGCTGTAGTTGTACAAATCCACTTTACCAAAAATATAGTAGAAACCATCAGGGTGAGTGTAGAGTTGGCAGTGATGTATGCTTTGGGTGTGGTAAGCCAGGCCATCAAATTTGAGAGCATCGAGCAGTTGCTAAAAAAGGGAGGGATTTGTGCCAACAGGGCTAGTCCCCTCAGTCATCAATTCTAGCTAGCAACTAGACTCAATAGGGTGGTGCTTCCAGCGCTACTAGCGGCCAGCGTTAGAATAAGCTCCATACACTTTAGTCTTGATAAGATTACAAAAGTTCTCCTAACATAGTTACTGGTACATTGCAAGTCTTTCATTTACATATTTATGATTTACTAGACCTTGGAGCTTCTTTTTTTTTTTTGTAACCTCTTATATAGCCATCAACTTCAGAGTCAGTCCCGAAATCTTAGCAGAACCCTTTTCAGTGTCTACCTTAGTAAGTGTCTCTATTGTAGCCCAACGGGTATATAGGAACTGTCTGATTACAGTGTCGCAGAAAGTTACTTCAGTTGACCTCGTGGAGTTAGAGATGACAGATTTTTATGTCATTCTCGGCATGGATTGACTCCACTCATCCTATTCTTTAGTGGATTGAAAAAATAGAGTAGTTCATTTTCTGTTTCCAAATGAATCGGTTCTTGAATGGAGGGGTAGTACTACAACACTTAGAGGTCAGCTTGTTTCATACCTTAGAGCGAGGAAAATGATATCCAGAGGGTGTATTTATCATCTTGTCTGAGTCAAAGACTCAAATTTTGAGACTCCTAATCTTGAGTCAGTTTCAGCAGTGAGGAAATTTCCACATGTGTTTTCTAAAGATCTTCCTAGAGTTCCTCCCGAAAGGGAATTAACTTTGGAACAGACCTTCTTCCAGATACCCACCCTATCCAAACTCAAAAAGTTAAAAGAATAGTTGAAAGATCTATTAGATAAGGGATTTATCAGGCCCAACATTTCCCTGTAGGGCACACCAGTTCTATTTGTGTGTAAGAAAGATGGTTTTCTTAGAATATTTGTTGACTACCGTCAGTTGAACAAAGTCACAATCAAGAACAAATACCCACTTTCCAAAATCAATGACTTATTTGACCAACTTTAGAGTGCCAGTTATTTTTCTAAGATAGGTCTCAGATCCGACCATCATCAGCTCAAAGTCCGAGAATATGACATTCCAAAAATAGCTTTTAGAACCCGGTATGGTCACTTTAAATTTCTAGCCATATCCTTTGGTCTCAGGAATTCCCCAACAACCTTCATGGACTTGATGAACTGAGTGTTTAAATAGTACTTAGACATGTTCGTCATAGTGTTTATTAATGATATTCTTGTATATTCCCATAACAAAAATGATCATGCAGACTACCTCAAAATAGTATTGTAGACTCTTAGAGCCCATTAGTTGTTCACTAAATTCAGTAAGTGCGAATTTTTACTAAGAGCAGTATATTTTCTTGGCCATATTATTTCTGGTGATGGCATTAGAGTCGATACTCAAAAGACTGAGGTAGTAAAAAACTGGACTACACCTATCTCTCCATCAGATATCAGGAGTTTCTTGGGTTTGGCTGGCTATTATCGACGGTTTGTTGAAGGAATTTTGTCCATTGTGTCCTCCATGTGTATACTGACTTAGAAGAAAGTTAAGTTTCAATGGTAAAATTCTTGTGAGAAGAGTTTTTAGGAGTTGAAGACTCGACACACGACAACCTTAATTTTGACATTGCCAGATGGTTCAGATGGGTTTTTTGTGTATTATGATGCTTCCAGAGTTGGTTTGGGGTGTGTTTTGAAGCAGAAGGGTAAATTTGTACCCTATGCCTCTCGACAGCTTAAACCCCATGAAAAGAATATCCCACCCATGATCTTGAGTTAGTGGCTGTTGTGTTGGCCTTAAAGATTTGGAGGCACTATTTATATGGGGTGTGTGTTAATATGTTCACATATCACAAAAGCTTGTAGTATGTGTTTTTGCAGAAGGATTTGAATTATAGAACATGGTTAGAGTTGCTGAAAGGTTAGGATATAAGTGTTTTGTACCATCTGAGAAAGGTCAATGTAGTGGCAGATACCCAAAGTAGATTGTCTATGGGTAGTGTTGCTCATGTCGAGGGTGATAAAATGATTTTAGTTAGAGAAGTTCATCATTTTTTAAGGTTAGGTGTTCCTTTGGTTGATTCAGCTGAGGGTAGAGTTTGGGTTCAGAATAGTTTGGAATCTTCTTTGGCTGCTGAAGTGAAGGGAAAACAGGATAGGGATCCTAGTCTGCTAAAGTTGAAGGAGTCAATTAGAGATCATAAAGTAGAGGTTTTCTCTCAAGGGAGAGATGGTTTGTTGCATTTCCAGGGTAAACTGTGTATGTCATGTGTTGATGAGTTGAGACAGCGAATTCTTGCAAAAGCGTATAGTGCGCATTACTCAATTCATCCAGGGTCCACAAAGATGTGCGATATGCAGGAAATCTATTGGTGGAGTGGAATAAAGAGAGATATTTCAGAGTTATTGGCTAAGTGCTCCATTTGTCAATAGTTTAATACTAAACATTAGAAGCCCAGTAGGTCTACGCTGGAGTTCAATATTCCCACTTGGAAGTGGGAGGAAGTGAACATGGATTTTATGATGGGTTTGCCTCGTACTCGCCGCCAGCATAATTCAATTTGGGTCATTGTAGACAAGATGACTAAATCAGCCTATTTTTTGCCAGTCTATACTTCTTGTTTAGCCGAGGACTATGCCAATCTCTATCTCAGAGATTTGGTTAGGTTGAACGATGTTTCATTGTCCATCATTTCAGATAGAGGTACTAAATTTACCTTGCACTTTTGGAAGGCTTTGCAGAAGGGTTTTGGTACCCAATTTCACCTTTGTACAACCTTTCACCTTTAGATAGATGGTCAGGCAAAAAGGAAAATTTATACCATTGAGGATATGTTGAGAGAGTGTGCCATTGACTAAGGGAAGTTGGGATGAACACTTGCCTTTGATTAAGTTCGCGTATAATAATAGCTGTCATTTCAGTATTCAGATGGCTCAGTTTAAGGATCTGTATGGAAGGAGATATAGATCTCTGATTGATTGGCTTGAAGTAGGTGAGGCCACGGTAGTGGGGCCTGACTTGATGTTTGATGCCTTAAAGAAAGTACAGTTGATCAGGAAGAGGCTTAAGGTAGCACAGAGCCGATAGAAATCTTATCCAGATGTGAGGAGAAAAGACCTTGAATTTGACGTTTCCAATTTGTATATCTAAAGATCTCTCCCATGAAAGGAGTAAAGAGTTTTGGTACGAAGGGGAAGCTTAGTATCCGATATGTTGGCCCTTATAGAATTATGAGCTGTTTCGGAAAGATGGCTTATGAGCTTGAGTTGCCTACAGACTTAACATTAGTGCACCAAGTAATCTATATCTCCTTGTTGAAGAAGTGTACTGGATACCCAGCAGTTTTCATCCCCTTAGAAAACATATATGTTTAGAACAACCTCTCTTACGAAGAAATTCCAGTCGAGATCCTTGATCGACAAATTTGTAGACTAAGGAACAAAGAAGTTCCCCTAGTCAAAGTTCTTTGGCCGAATTAGTCTGCTGAGGGAGCCACTTGCGAAGCAAAAGCAGATATACTAACCAAGTACCCTCATATTTTCTCCGCAAACTCAGATTCAGCTAAGGTAACAACCTTCTTAGAATTTCTCTTTGCCATGCTCAGTTTCAGCTGCATATCATTCTTATGTTAGTCATGCATTCATAGAACCAGTTTAGTCATGTGTTACACTTTAGACACAGTCATGTAATCAATTATATCCAACATGTAACCTAAGTTCCTCAATGTTTTCAGCTTAACCAGTCTCATTCGAGGACGAATGTTTCCAAGGGAGAGATATTGTAATACCTCAAAAATTCAAACCAATGTTAGAGCCATGTTTCAAGATCATGCATAGAACATTATAGTTATTTGGTAGTGATATGCATGAGTTTGATGTATATTAAGGCCTCAAATAACTCCCAGCTATTAGACGAATTAAAATAATCCTTACCGATTGAATTTTTGAAAAGAATGTCTCTTTAGTCAACTTCAAACGAGCATATCTTTTGCTATATTGAGAATTTACCAGCTCAAGACCCACCAAATGATAGGAAATTGAATTAGCTTTCCAATGATACCAATTTCACCTGAATTTGATACTCGGGTGAAAAGTTATGTCACTTTTAGTGCAAAATAGTAGCCCAACGCGATAAGGCCGAGCCATAGTGATGGCCGAAATCACGTTTGTCCTTTTCCAGTGTGTCGCTGCAATTGACACCGCATCATGCCAACGGACCATTTCGCAATTGTCCTTTTCCAGTGGGGCACCGCGAGCCAAGCTTCCAGTTTGGTATCATCCATTTCCAGAGGTGCAATGTGATAGCACAACATTGCACAGTAAGGTAAAATAGGGATTGTCAGTTTTCCAGTGGCCTGACGTGATTGCATCACGTCGCGCCGGAGCCAAAAATTGGGATTTTCAGCTTTTGTGATTTAAATTCCAGGGACCGTTTGGTCTTTTTCCATAGCCCCAAATCCGTCCAAACATGGGATTTATGTCCCAATAGAGCATTATTTGCTCATTATTTCACAATTCTCTCAAAAAATTAAAGTATCCCTCTTTCAAGAACAAAATCCCTAGCCTTCCAAGTTCAAGATCAAAACTCAAGAATTCACCATCAATTCTCATGAATTCATCAACCCAGGTATGTTAAGTGATCATCTATGGGTTACTTTTATCCATGGAGTCCAAATATCCAATTCTAAATTCAAGTTGGGATATTTACAATTTTTTCATGATTTTTAAGTGTGATTTTAACCATGAATTCCCATGAATTGTAATTCTACACCATGTTTACATGAAATTGTCGTTGTTATTCAACCCCACATGTTTTAATGATGTTATTCTCTGATTTAATTCATAGATGTTGAAATCATGTTATTACTACAAGCTTTAAATTAATCTTATACTTAGCTTACACTACGAATATCAAGTGTTTGACGAAATGCCTACCAGAATGAATTTTGAATAAATGCTTTCATATTTTGTGCTCAAAGCTTTAGTACTATTTTTCTATTATTGATATTGAATCCTGGGGGTTGTGAATACCCGAAAACTTAGTTTTTTACTTAGTCTCAATATCTTCAGATTAGCTTCAGAATATGTTATAAGCATTAACAGTTCAGCCAGTCACCATAATCAGTTAAACTTATAACAATTTAGTATCCCGAGTCAATTCAGTTTGGAGTAGGATTTAGCACCAAGTGAGTTCAGGGATGGAGGCTTTCCCAAAAGATACGGAAATTCGGTAGCAGCAGTCCTTTTACTCCAGAACTACGTAGCCAACATGGATATGAGGAGTCACCCGTCAGTTTAGGCTTGACTACCTCACAGGGGTCACCCGTCAACTTAAGCTTGACACCCTTAGTTTTTTGGGACAGTACATCAATGGATCCACACAACTAGTGTTAGTACCCATTGTACGGTACTGGCACCTTTCCAACTGGGGTCACAGGTTGGATCCAATTTGCTCGTTGGGGCATGTTGGTTAGGTGATTGCTCCCACAGTCTTAGTTCAGTATTTAGTATACTTCAGTTCAGGCTTGTATTGACCATAACATACCGATATCGGTTATTCAGTTATCAGATTTTAGTATTTCAGTTTACAAATTATACTTAGAACATGTTTTATGCTTGGTTATGCATTCTCAGTATTTATAGATTTCATGTATTCTATTTAGTACTTTATGCTATTCATTCAGTCCGTTATTACTCTTGTACATTAAACCATGCATATTCGCCAACCTCATTTAGCATATCAGTACATTCAAAGTACTGATCGCATGTACATTCAAAGTACTGATTGCATACTTTTTTATTGCGCTATGATGTATCATATCATAGGTTCGGATGCTCAGTTCTCGGATCATGCATAGACCTTCCAGATTATCAGCCATAGTAGTGGCGAGTCTTTATATTTCGAGGACAGACTATATTTATTTTTATGCTTTAAATTAAGTAGTTAGATGGAGTTAGTTGGGGCCTGTACCATCAACTTTTATTTAGTTTGTAGAGGCTTTTCAGAATAGTACAGACAATCTGTCAGTTTTGTTATTATTTTATTAGTTCCAGACAGTTATTTCTAGCAGTTGTTTCCATATTCATGATCCAATTTGTTTTCAGTTATTTAAAACTTATGACTTATCAGTTGTTTTTAGACATATGTTATTATATTATTCAATGCTCACAGAAGGTACCAGCTCATGGGTTAGCTTGTGGTCTCTTAGAACCGTAAGCACCGTGTGGCACCCAGGGTGTACTCTTGGGGCATTACAAAAACTTGCACATGTATGTTTCAAAATAAATAACTAAGTCAATGCTTTAGATGCACAGTCATGTATTGGTATAAGTGATGTATTGAGAAGCCCCTGCCACCGCCGACCAAGCTGAATCTCATGGTTTTAGGCAATGTTTCTCAGATGACTCCCACTCCCTCTACAAAAATTGGTATATTTCTCCGCTCAGATGTTTTATGGCTGAAATTTATATGCATGTACATATAGATGCTAAATATTCTAGTATTTCTTACTATCGGATAAGTGAAAAATATAGGTCGCATTCAAAATACGCATCAAGAGATTACCGGGGCTGATGATCGGTAACTATAACCTTTTACATAAGATAGTGGAGTTTCTACTTTGAAAATACCTGCAGTTTTGTAACAAATTCCGAAACAATGGTAGTTACTTCTTGCTGCTTTAAGGAACACTCAGTTTCTCCTCACTTTAAGGGATGACTTCGAAGGAAGAGTACCCCAATCATTCTTGGAAGGAACATATGGTGTGTTAGGCTTTTTGCCGTGATTTTTTTACTGAAGTTAAGTTTTACTTTTTCTTAGAAGGAAAATAAAATTAACCATAAATACTTTTACCTTTCTTGAAAGGAAAATATAAAACTTTTTCATATTTGACAAACCTCTTTCTTAGAGGAAAGGTTTTGGAACTCTATAAATAGATGACCCCCTTCTCATATCATAACACAATAGCTTCCACAATGTAGTCGTTATAAGAGTCTGGTTTATGGGGAGATTTATCCCATAGGTTCATGTTTTTTCAAAGATTTTATTTTTTCAATATTGTTTTTAATATGTAGGTCGTTTGACCGAATCATATGAATAATATGTCTTTTTCATATATGTTTTATCTATCATCTAAATTATTACTACAAAAAATTTGAATATTTGGGATGAATTATTTTGTCACTTATAAGTCATATTTCGGCGCAAAAGATTTAGTGTGACGAAAAAGATTTCGTCAATCAATTATCTCTAAAAGTGGGTCGCCAAAAGTAGACAAAGACAATTTAGTGCTTCGTCGCTAAAAAAATTAAATTAGGTACAAATAAAAAATCGTCCCAAAATGTGTAACGTTTATGACGAATCTGTTCTCATAAAAATGTAATTTTTTTTGTAGTTGATGGTAAGCTTTTGTCACTAAATAGTTATCAATACCTACAAAATTTCATTGTCAATAATTATTTAGTTCAATCAGTGACGACACCAATTATCGCTAGAGTTATATATATTTCGTGGCTGAACAAATGTATTTTCGTCACTATTGACAACTTTTTGTATACAACAAAAATTTTCGTCCTTAAATGTATGAATTAGTGATAAATTTATTATTGCAATAAATATTAATAATTTTGTAGTTAAATCTACCATTTGTCACTAAAAATAGTATTTTTTTTACCGACAATGTAGAATCGTCACTAAGTTATTATGATTACTGACAATTATGATTGTCATAAAATACAAAATTAATTTGTATCAAATAAAAAGGAAGATATTGAGACAAATACATATGTCACTAAATATAGTCAAACTTATGATGAACTAGTTTATTTCGTGACGAAAATATTTGTCTTGAAAAGTCTAATTTAATCGTTGCTAAAAGTTATCATTGATAATAAAATCTTTTGTCACAAATTACAAGAAATCGCTTAATTATTTCATATTGATATTATTTTTTAAATTAGAATTGAATAAATCAAAAGTAAAATTATAAAACATGTCAGATAGATAAAATTCACCCATAATCATACAATTACAAAAACTAAAATTGTACTAAGGTAATATCTCCTCACAGTTCAAAGAAAAGTAAAACTAGTCCAACACAAAGGAAACTAACTGAAATATAGTACTAAATATTACTCCTATCCTAAACTAAGGTAGATATTTGGAGGATTCTTCGAAAGTACCAATAACGTATTGAGCTTGCAATTAGTCTTCATTCAACTCACTTTTACACCTATGGAAAAGAGAAGAAAATTAAGATTGATGATGATTCTTTATGGTTTGATAGTTAAAATGACTCTACATGCTACTTCTTCTCCAAGCCACAACTAGAATCCATTAAACATGTAATTATAAAAACCTAGGCTACCCAGAAACTAGATAAATACTATCCAGTAAACACATCAAACTTCTATAACAATAACAATAACATACTCGGTGCATTCCAACAGAGTGAGGTTTGGAGAGGGTAACTGTACGTAGTCCATACCACTACCTCAATCGAATTATACAACAACATAGTCAGTGTATCCCCACATAGTGGAGTATGAGGAGGATAATTTGTACGCAGTGCACACCACTACCTCGAATGAAGTAGAGAGATTGTTTTTGATAAACCCTGACTCAGGATAGATAACATTATAACAAAAAAAAAACATAAAAGCACACAACAATGGTACAACACACTTCTAGATAATACAAGTCAGAGAATTTTCAGTTATTCAATAGTACTTAATAAGAAAAGAAAACTAAGTAGAACTAATACAATCTATTACAAATATCCCGACAACTTATTAGAACCCCGTAATTGTCTATTTAAACCCACAAGACAAGATATAATGGCAAGCAAATAGGAACATATACTAACAAACATCGAAATATTCCTATAGACATGTTTTCTAAAGGCTTTCACAATGTGATGCCGTCAACACACACAGAGAATAAAAATTACATCCTTCCGAATACTTACCAGTGAACAACAGTATAAGAGATAATAAGAATAATAAAGGCCAAGCACTTGTAACAGTGAAATATGGAAGATGTTTTCAGTAAGCCTTGAAGGAAAATTGAAGAACCATCAAAATATATAATTGCCTTGTATTAAAATAGCCATTAATTCTTTTTGTTTTTGTTTATTTTAGAGAGTAGTAATTGTCATTCAAGAACTGTCCCTCCAATGAAAAGAAGGGCGGTTTATACAGTAGTAGTAATACAGTAGCACAAAAGGAAAAAGTATATTATAAAAAAAATCACATTCGAAAATTAAAGGAAAAATATATCAAGAATCAATTAGGAGAAAGCTCAATCCCTTTAATGCCGTATTTACTATAAAAAAATCACATTATCAAGGCAGGCAATAGTTAATATACATTTAATTTGCAGAAAGAAAACTAAAAATGGACTCAATCAATTATTTAATATTTTACTATAAATAGATAAGGAAAATAAGGTGTGAATTTAAAATAGAAGAGATAGTAATAATAGAAACATGTATCAATACTAGTATTTAGCATATATATTAAAAATTGATTTACAAATCATAAGGCAACTAATCACAAAAATCAAACTAAATTCATTCCACCAATCTACTAAATCAATTTAGTACTTTCATTTAGGAATAAGCATAATCAATATTATACCATAAAAGCAGATTCAAATTTTAGTCAATATCAATTAAATCAAACGTAATACAAGTATAACATCTTTTAAGAACAAGCAAAGATAAACACGTAATTAAACGGATTGAATCAACATGCAAAGTCAGATTTCACAAACTTTAGATATAACAGATTAATTTAGGCTATTTGCACCCAAAGAAGAAAAAGAACATGCAAATTAAACCAAGGAAAATATTCATGCAATTAAAGGATTGAGGAATAAAATCGTATATTTGCCGGGTTCACCAAAAGGGACCTTACCGGTCCTCAATTTCGATAAGAACATGACCGGTGAGAAGAGGGGGAGGCTGAATCGTGGTTGGGGATGCATTGCTGGTTCACGATTACTGGAGACGGATACGGCGATGATGGAGCGGTAGAGTACAGGCGGCGGGATACCGCTGCTGTTGTTGGCAGCGTCGATTGGGTCTAGTTCCGTCGTCGAGAGTGGCAGCGGGCTGATATTGATATTCGTTCGAGGGGAGCTTAGCCGATTTTCTTGCTAATAGATGCGGCTGGTGGCGCCGGATGGTAGGGCTGATTTTAGTTGTCCGGCGGCGGGATTGGTGGTTGGAGCAGTTTTGCCTTGGTTTTCCCAGTGGCTGATAATTGAGAGGGGAGGGAGACACGGTGTCTGGTTTGTTCGCCAGCCATTAGTGGCGGTTGACGCTATTGATGCTGTCTCGGACTCATCGGTCGTTAATTCCGGTGAGTCATCGATTGTCACGACCCGAGCCTAGGCCCTAGCCGTAATGAGCATTCCGAACCATGAAGGCCCGGAACACCCATTCTCTATCTGGTTATCATGCACAACATTCATAATAATAATAAAATGCCGAATTGAAACTGAGTACGGAATACATGGTAAAGTTCTGCAACATTTTTGAATAATACTATCTGACATCAGTCTGTGAAATCTCTACGAAGAACACAAACATCTGTCTGAGAAGAAACTGGGACAAGGCCCCCAGTAAACCAAAAACATAATAAATAAGATAATGTCTGGCATAATTAGGCCTTCCAAATAATAGAAGGCTCACCACTGTGCCTCAGGACCTGGAAGAGGGGGGGGGGGGGGTCAGCACAAAAGTACTAGTAGGCGAAGCAAACCAAAAATAGTATAATGGAACATACATACATATATATACATATATATATATATATTAAGTGAAAGAAATTTTTCATTAAGACATCATGTATAAAACTGTTTCCAAAAAATACATGGGCACTTTCTGAAAACATATAACCTGCCTGTTCATTTCAAGTCAAGATCTGTGTTTTACTTCTGAGTTAGGTGATATTCCCCTACAATTCTGATATTCCAAGGGCTGTATGGAATCCGACATTAACTCGGCGGGGAAGCCCCCAACCCAAGTGTGCCGCAAGGGTTGGACTGTCTGAGTCAGATACGCCACAGGACATTTAAGTCAGCGTATAATAGTATACCCGGGTCGGCAAACCACGGTTTTAGGCAATGAGTCGCTTGAGCTCAAGTCCTCTTCGGGGAACCACCTAACATCTTTGTATGCCCATTTTATTACCTTTTCTGTATATGCAACATTCTGAATGTCTAAAATCATGAAAATCTGAAATGTCTGTTAGTCTGAGTCTGATATGTCGTTAGTCTGAATTGGTATCGTCATACCAAGACATTGCAAGTCATGATTTTTCTGAGCCATAATGTATTAAGCAAGAGCTTCCATTCAAAACATAGTTTAGACCACCAAAACATGTAACTGATGTAAAGGATTTCATACTCCGAAACTTAAAGTTCAATTCATGCAGAAATTTCATCAAACACCTGGTGGCCAAATGTCTTTAGCAAGTTCATGTATTCAAAATTGAAACACATTGATTCATATACGTATATAAACTGTAAAATTTCTTTGGAGATGGTCAAAAGACCAAAACAATGATGTTAAAACATCTTATACATAAGTATATATACATAATTTAAAACCCCATTCTAAAACATGATTTTTTTTATGCCCATGAAAATTTAGGAAAAACCCCGCGTACCTTGTTCTCCACGAATTTTGGGTGTTTATCGAAGCCTACGTCGAGAGGATTCCAAATCTGTAATTTGTTTCACGAACCCGCGGTTAAATCTTGAGTTGCTTGGGTTTTAATGTTGAAACCCTAGGGAGAGTTCTTGAGCAAATTTGAAGAATATAATGATATTTTGGCCCTTTAGGGATTTAATTCCCGTGTTTAAGTTGATAGGAGAATGAGTATTTATGGAAATGCCATTAAAAATCAGGATGGACTAAACATTTTGGCGGGGCGCGATCCAGCAGGCGGCGTGGGCTTATCGCGCGCTGCCACTGGATAGAAATCCAAACGAGGCCTTAGGCTCGTCCAAAAATTCTGAATTTTCTTTCAGATGTACTACAACCTTGCCCTATCGTAACACAACAAAAAAAACCAAAAATGAAGGTCGGGAAGGTCGAGAAGTTGTATCCCAAAGGTTGCCAGCTAAGAATGAGTCTAAGTCATTTCAACACTTAGAAGAATTTATAACTTAAGTCTAAAGCTCAGAAATTACAGTCTAACACATGCCTGACTTTTACGGGGAGTTACATTATCCCCTCCTTAGGATCATTCATCCCCGAATGATGATGCGGGAATAGTCACGCACGATTTCAAGCAGATTCATACATAGAAGGAAACATAAAGCAAGAATTGTACCTTCCAATTTGTTATTTGCTTGTTCAAATAGGCTTGGGTATCTCATTTTCATGTCATGCTCCGACTCCCAAGTTGCTTCTTCAACTTTCTGATTTCGCCATAACACTTTAACTGAGACTATCCCCTTACTCCTAAATTTTCTCACTTGTCGATTTAGGATTTCCACAGGCTCTTCCTCGTAAGACAAGGAATCGTCCACCTTAATCTCATCAATGGGCACCACCAAAGAGTGATCTCCGATGCACTTCTTCAACATGGATATGTGGAATACTAGATGAACAGAACCCAAACTTGCAGGCAATTCTAATTCATATGCAACTCTACCTATTCTCCTTACAATCTGATACGGGCCTATATATTCCCGAAACGCATAACTCCCTTCATGGGAGAAACTTTTAGGAAAATACAATCTCAAATCTCAAACTCTAACTCTCTTCTTCTGACGTCGGCATAGGATTTCTGATGACTTTGAGTTGTCTTAAGTCGTTCCCTAATGAGTTTCACATCCTCTATTACCTGATGAACAAGATCAGGCCCATACATCTGCATCTCACCTACTTCATACCAGCCTATTGGAGACCTACATCTCCTACCATACAATGCCTCAAAAGGTGCCATCTTAATACTAGAGTGGAAACTGTTGTTATAGGCAAACTCTATCAGTGGCAAGTGATCAACCCAACATCCTTTAAAGTCAATCACACAGGCCCTCAACATGTCCTCCAGGGTCTGGATGGTGCTTTCCTCTTGCCCATCAGTCTGAGGGTGGAATGCAGTACTTAAGTTCACCTGGGTACCTAAACCTTTCTGAAACGATCTCCAAAATTGAGAAGAAAACTGTGTACCTCGGTCTTTCTTGAAACCTCAGAACGCCATCACCACCAATTTCAAAAGACATTACCTTTTGTTGACCCATATCTTTCTTGATTTGCATCAATATTGAATCTTCAACCTGCTTCTCCTTCACTTCAGCACAAAGGGATGACTTAGCTAACTCATGAACAATCACCCCTCCGTCTTCGGAATCTAACAGTCGCACTCCCAGATTCGCAAGGCGGTGAATGTCCTTCACCATCTCTTTCTTTTCTTCTTCTACATGAGAAAGGCTGCCCATAGACAACCTGCTGAGGGTGTCGGCAACAACATTTGCCTTGCCCGGATGGTAATGCAGGCTCATATCATAGTCTTTCAGAAGTTCCAACCACCGCCTCTGCCTGAGATTCAGTTCTTTCTGCGAGAAAACATACTGCAAACTCTTATGATCAGTAAAGATATCAACATGAACACCCTACAAGTAGTGCCGCCAAATCTTAAGGGCAAACACCACAGCCGCTAACTCCAAATCATGAGTAGGGTAGTTCTGCTCGTGCACCTTCAACTGCCTAGATGGATAAGCCATCACCTTACCATGTTGCATCAAAACGCAGCCAAGTCCCACACGGGACGCATCATAGTAAACCACAAAACCATCAACACCCTCGGGAAGAGTCAAAACAGGTGCAGTGGTCAGTCTGTCTTTCAACTTCTCAAAACTATTTTCACATAAATCAGACCACACAAACTTTACCTGTTTCTGAGTCAGTTTAGTGAGTGGGGCTGCTATGGATTAAAAACTCTCTACGAACCTTCTGTAATAACCTTCCAAACCCAAGAAGCTCCGAATATCGGTTGGAGTCATGGGTCTGGGCCATTTTCTCACTGCCTCAACTTTCTGGGGGTCCACTCTAATCCCGTCACTGGACACAATATGCCCTAAGAAGGCAATATCATCTAACTAGAACTCACACTTGGAAAATTTGGCATACAACCGATGATCCTTAAGGGTCTGAAGAATGATTCGGAGGTAATCGACATGAACCTCTTTACTCTTAGAATAAATCATAATATCATCAATAAATACAATGACAAACAAGTCAAGAAACTGACGGGAAACTCTGTTCATAAGATCCATGAAGGCTGCAGGGGCATTAGTTAACCCGAAGGACATGACAAGAAACTCATAGTGACCATATCAGGTTCAGAAAGCTGTTTTGGGAATGTCTGACTCCCTAACTTTCAACTGATGATAGACCGAACGAAGGTCTATTTTTGAAACACATCTAGCACCTTGAAGCTGGTCAAAAAGATCATCAATCCTAGGAAGAGGATATTTGTTTTTAATTGTGACCGTATTCAACTGACGGTAATCTATGCACATACGAAGGGAACCGTCTTTCTTATGCACGAAAAGTACAGGTGCACCCCAAGGAGATACACTGCGGTGTATAAATCCCTTATCTAGGAGGTCTGCTAGCTGCTCTTTCAACTCCTTCATCTCTACGGGAGCCATTCTATATGGCGGAGTAGAAATGTGATGGGTATCTGGCAACACATCAATACCAAACTCTATCTCCCTATCAGGGGGTATCCCTGGGAGATCTTCGGGAAAGGCTTCTAGAAATTCATTCACCACAGGAACAGACTAAAGAGGAGGATTTTCAACTTTAGAGTTCTTGACTCGAATAAGGTGATACAAGAAACCCTTAGAAATGAGTTTTCGAGCTCTAAGATAAGATATAAAGTGCCCTTGGGTGCTAAAGAATGTCCCTCCCATTCTATCATCGGTTCATTCGGGAAGGAAAAGGTAACTCTACGGGTCCTACAATACAATATGGCATAGCATGAATGGAGCCAATCCATCCCTAAGATAACATCAAATGAAACCATGTCCAACTCTATAATGTCTGACACCGTATCCCGACTACCAACAGTCACCACACAACCCCTATATACCCTTCTAGCAACACCAGAATCCCCCACTGAGGTAGAAACAGAAAAGGGTTCAGAAATCACACTGGGCTCAAACCCGAAACCAACAGCCACAAAAGGGGTCACATAGGATAAGGTAGATCCGGGATCAAGTAACACACAGACATCACGGGAAAAGATTTGTAATGTACCGGTAACAACATCTGGGGAAGCTTCCGCGTCCTGGCAGTTGGTCAAGGCATATAACCGGTTGCGACTGTTCCCGGTAGCTGATGTGGCACCCTTCTGAGATGGGGGTGGCGCTGTGGAATTGCCCTGAAACTTCGCACCACCAACACTCCTCCTAGCAGATGGACAGTCCCTCTAAAAGTAGCCTGATTGACCACATGAATAACATACAAGTGTGCCCAACTGACATTTCCCCGGATGATTCCTACCACAATTTTCACATCGCGGGTAAGTGCGATGCTGCTGAGCCACACTACCCTGCGACTGAGTATCTGGTGCTCTAGATCTATGAGGAGTCTGAAAGCTCTGAGTCTGTCTGTCTGCAGGGGTTCTGGGTGCTGGGTCGCTGGTTGCTGACTGTGTATTATTCCAAAACCTCGTCTTCTTCGACCACCTATTTCCCCAGTTACCACTCTGCGGCTGACTTTGGTGTTGGTCCGCAGATTTGACTCTCTTGGCCTGTCTGTCCTTCACTCTAGATTCAGCGATCTTTCTCTTCTTCTCTTCCACCTGCTGCATATGGACTGTCAGTCTAGCAAAGTCTAACTCCCTATTCAACATTGCCCCCTGGCACTCAAGTACTAGGTTATCAGCAAGGCCGAATGCAAATTTCCTTATCCGGGCTCTCATATTACTAGTCAATTCTGGTGCATAGCGGGCTAGTTGATTAAACTTCAAAGTATACTCCTGTACACTCATACTGCCTTGCTTCAGATTCATGAACTCTTCTGCTTTGGCCTCCCTCAACTCTAGAGGAAAGAATCTATCAAGGAAAGCTTCTACAAACTCACCCCAAACTGTAGGCTCAGCACTCTCATCTTTTGCATCTTCCCAGTCTGCATACCACTGATTTGCAACATCCTTAAGCTGATAAGTTGCCAATTCCACTCCTTCAATCTCATCTACATGCATTACCTTAAAGATCTTCTCCATCTCATCCACGAACTTCTGTGGATCTTCCTCCACCATTGTACCAATGAACTTCGGTGGATTCATCTTCATGAAATGCCCGAATCTAGTAGCCTCAGACGTAATGGATGCAGACCCAACATCTTTCGATCGTTGAGCTTGGTTAGCTACCAGTTGTGTCAGCATATGGATAGACCATCTGAACTCTACATTTGAGATATCTCTCTGAGCAGTTGGTGGATGGTTGACATTAGTCCGCGGAGCCTGAGGTGGATTGGTTGGGACTGGAGGGACTCCCGGAGTAGGGATAGGTTCTAGCGTGGAAGCTCTATTATGGGTCCGCATCCCATGGGTGGGACAGACCATATCTGTCTGAGCACTCTGATCGATGTTGCGACGGGGAGGCATAGTCGTGTTTCTGAAATACAAGAGATAATTGATTAGGGGACAGTTTAGACTCTGAAGCACAAACTAAATCACAAAGAAGGGAAACATTGCTAAACGCCTAGTAGCCTCCTGCTTATAAGTGTGGCGCGCTACACACCCATAAACAGAACTCTACTCGACGCGATTTCGCAGACATCCTGGGACCATGAACCGTGCTCTGATATCAAGTTTGTCATGACCCGAGCCTAGGCCCTAGCCGTGACGAGCATCCCGAACCATGAAGGCCTGGAACACCCATTCTCTATCTGGTTATCATGCACAACATTCGTAATCATAATAAAATGCGGAATTGAAACTAAGTACGGAATACATGGTCAAGTTCTGCAACATTTCTGAATAATACTATCTGACATCAGTCTACGAAATCTCTACTAAGAACACAAACATCTGTCTGAGAAGAAACTGGGACAAGGCCCCCAGTAAACCAAAAACATAATAAATAAGATAATGTCTGGCACAATTAGGCCTTCCGAATAATAGAAGGCTCACCACTTTGAGATCAAGTCTGCAAATCTGAGAATGTCTACTGAGTAGCTGGACCCCTAGACTATGCCTCAGGACCTGGAAGAGGGGGGGGGGGGGGGGTCAGCACAAAAGTACTGGCACGCAAAGCAATCCAAAAATAGTATAATGGAACATACATATATATATATATATATATATTAAGTGAAAGAAATTTTTCATCAAGACATCATGTATAAAACTGTTTCCGAAAAATACATGGGCACTTTCTGAAAACATGTAACCTGCCTGTTCATTTCAAATCAAGATCTGTGTTTTACTTCTGAGTTAGGTGGTATTCCCCTACAAGTCTGATATTCCACGAGCTGTATGGAATCCGCCATTAACTCGGCGGGGAAGCCCCCAACCCAAGTGTGCCGCAAGGGTTGGAGTGTCTGAGTCTGATACGCCACAGGACATTTAATTCAGCGCATAATAGTATACCCGGGTCGACAAACCACGGTTTTAGGCAATGAGTAGCTTGAGCTCAAGCCCTCTTCGGGGAACCACCTAACATCTCTGTATGCCCATTTTTTTACCTTTTCTGTACATGCAACATTCTGAATGTCTAAAATCATGAAAGTCTGAAATGTCTGTTAGTCTGAGTCTGATATGACGTTAATCTGAATTGGTATCGTCATACCAAGACATTACAAGTCATGATTTTTCTGAGCCATAATGTATTAAGCAAGAGCTTCCATTCAAAACATAGTTTAGACCACCAAAACATATAACTGATGTAAAGGATTTCATACTCCGAAACTTAAAGTTCAATTCATGCAGAAATTTCATCAAACACCTGGTGGCCAAATGTCTTTAGCAAGTTCATGTATTCAAAATTGAAACACATTCATTCATATATGTATATAAACTATCAAATCGCTTTGGAGATGGTCAAAAGACCAAAACAATGATGTTAAAACATGTTATACATAAATATATATACATAATTTAAAACCCCATTCTAAAACATGATTTTTTTATGCCCATGAGAATTTAGGAAAAACCCCGCGTACCTTGTTCTCCACGAATTTTGGGTGTCTACCGAAGCCTACGTCGAGAGGATTCCAAATCTGTAATTTGTTTCACGAACCCGCGGTTAAATCTTGAGTTGCTTGGGTTTTAATGTTGAAACCCTAGGGAGAGTTCTTGAGCAAATTTGAAGAATATAATGATATTTTGGCCCTTTAGGGATTTAATTCCCGTGTTTAAGTTGATAGGAGAATGAGTATTTATGGAAATGCCATTAAAAATTCGGATGGATTGAACATTTTGGTCGGGCGCGATCCAGGAGGCGGAGCGGGCTAATCGCGCGCTGCCACTGGATCAAAATCCAAACGAGGCCTTTAGCTCGTCCAAAAATTTTGAATTTTCTCCGAGACGTACTACAACTTTTCCCCATCGTAACGCAACAAAAAAATCCAAAAATGAAGGTCCGGAAGGTCGAGAAGTTGTATCCCGAAGGTTGCCAGCTAAGAATGAGTCTAAGTCATTTCAACACTTAGAAGAATTTAAAACTTAAGTCTAAAGCTCAGAAATTACAGTCTAACACATGCATGACTTTTACGGGGCGTTACATCAATAAGAGTGAGAGACGGAAGAGAGTGGGAGGGAGGAGGCCAAATTTTTCTACAACCCATGGTGGCTGGCCGGCGACGGCAACCATTGTTATGGTATAGAGATAAGTGAGGCTAGAGAGAAGGTAAAGAGAGAGAAAAGGTACAGAGAGAGAGAGAGCACCAAGAGAGGTAGATGTTTTTGTGTAATGAGTAATTAGGGTTTGAGTGTTTTTTAAGATGGAAAGAGTGAGTGATATGATCTCAGTCGTTGGATCAAAATTGATCCACGGCTGAGATTAAAAGGATTATAAAAATAGAAATCAATTGAAATGGAGTTAAATGTAACTAAAATTGTAAAAAAAAATGGGGTAAAATTAGGCTACAATTGTCATAAATCGAATAGAAAAAGGCTAGCATTTTAATGAACTTGGAAATTGAATTGAATTAGGCTGCAATTTAACAGATGTAATAATAACGAAAAAGATAATAGGGTGTCGAGGTTAAAATAAATTATGCATTTAAAATTAATGTTACATAAAAATTGTCATATAAGATTATCGTTTGTAATAATAATAATAATACTAATAATAAGCAATGTATTGATAAATTGTAAGTGCGCATATTTTGTGGAAAAAATAATTTAATAAATATTAATAAAATTATGTAAAATGTTGTATCTGGACTAATAAATTGTCAAAATAAACATCAAAAATTAATAAAATAATTTGTATATTTTAAAACATGAATGTGACACGTCAAAAATTTGTTTGATGTAAGAAAAATGTGTAAAAAATACTAACATTTAAAAATTAATAATTTTTCTAAAATAGCAGCCTAAATGTAGTATCAGGAGGTCAAAATTGGGTGTCAACAATCATTGGGCCTGAAGGCTCCTTTTCCTGTTTTAAAATGGGGTTTCCACAAGGGTAGACCGGTAGAGAACAAAGTGAGTGAAGAGAAATCTTTAGTTGGTTCTTAAGAGTTGAGAGTGGAGTCATATAAGCAAACTGATAAGCAAATAGGAAGGCGTCTAATTGTACCCAACACATTTATCCATACCCAGATGGGAGGTGAAAGTACATGAGTCAGATAATTTCTTTTCAATTAAACAAGTTTGAATGCACAATATTCATACTCGCTAAGACCATCTTGAAAATTCCTTTGACAACTTGAAAATCATTCAAGATAGAAACCTAAGAGCTATACCAATCGATTGATATAATCCACGTGTATGTGATGGAACTGGATACTAGTTACCATCTACAAAACCCCAACCCAGGGACTAGTGCACCACAAAGGAACAAAAATGAAAATGGAAAATAAAACAGGAAGTGTTTTAGGATATATCTAAACTATAGCATGACTCAGCTGTAATTTTCCAACGTAAATAGAAATGTATGATCAAGTAATTAAAAATTTTAAAAAGAAAAATCAGAAGTTCATTGACTCAACACTTCAGTGGCAATCGGGGAACGTGAATGGAAATGACCAGTTCAAAGAGCCATTTCTCCAATCTTCTGCACAGCAGGTCGCACTTGTTGCCTGCCAGCAGGTAGATTAATTAGCGCAATAGGAGAAGTTGTAGCAGGCTGAAGGAGCTTTCTCTCATTCAACCCCCTTGCCTGTAGATCTGCAGCTAGCAAGAAGGACTTCCAGTGTAGAGGAGAGTTTATACAAGATTTGTGAATGATACACCTGAGGATGAAAAGACATTGCAACTATTTTCGGGTTCGAGCGTCTTGGTATATTGCTACACCAAGGATAATTTGTTAAATCAAGCAAGTGTGGATAGATCTAGAATTAGCAAAAGGAGCTTACCTGGTCATGTATTTACAGCCAAGGGGTTCAAACCCTCATTCAGCACTAACAAACAACTCAAAATTCCAATACTAGAGATCACAGTTAGGAAGAATAACAAAAAAAAATGAGATGCAGATAAAGACGAAGAAGACAAAGGTGAAAAGGATACTTACTCTAACAACTGATTTATCAGAAACATATACGCTAAGGATAAGAGGAAGAGTAAGTATCACCCATATGAACAACAAGACGAAACTCAGATTGAACTCAACCAAGAACAATATTTCTCAGGTTTTTGAAGAAGTGATGGGTAATTTTGGAATTGGATTAGGATATCCTATCTTCATGGGTTTTGTACTAAGCAGAATAGGGCCGGTTCAGATGTTTTATTTTGGGCCTTCTGATTTTAAATGTTTGGACGATGTCATTTTAAATGGGTCGGTCCATTTATGTAAAGACAATGTGGTTTCTTCTTTAAATTATTAAAAGAGGAAAAGACAAAAATAACACCTAAAATTAAAATAATTTTACAAAACTAACACCTAAATTTAAAACCCGAGAAATAGCTACTAAGGGATGGGTGCACGCGAGAAGCTGGGATATATTTTTCACTATTTCACGTATTTTCCTCAATTCTACAACACAATTTGGCCCTTTCCATTTTGGGTACTGGACCCACTTTTCATCTTTAATGGTTCATGCTTTTTTTTTTCTTTTTTTTCCCTTTCTTTTTTAAAGATTCTACTTTTTTTTATATCTCATTGATACTTTTAATTTAGAATTGTCTTTTAGCTGAGCTTTAAAAAGCAGTTATAATTATAAATGTCTTTTAATTATATTAATCTAAATATATTAATTACAAATATGAAAAATTATATTAATCAAATTATATTAATTACAAATGTGACAAATTAATAATAGATTGAACAAAGCGATGTAATATAGGCCAAGGGTACCCGAACAAATCTTTGTCCAACTTAAACTACACACATGTTTTAGACAATAGACGATGTGTTTCACCTCCATAGTTTGATACAATAAACCAAAAGAGTAACTATATAATACAATTGTTAAAGATATATATTTATATATAATAATGATACAGTTTCTATATATATACATATTCTATTTAAAAATTATAGCATTTTTATACTCATTTTATATAATTTTTAACTACCATTATTATTTATATACATATTTTATACGACTCTATAGAGTTTCTACATGAATTCTAAAAATGTATCAATCTAGTATAAGAGAGTATCAATTGGGTATAGCAAATGCATGTGCTTGCATAGAATTTCCTTTCTCTTTTTTTTAAAAGTGCGTCAATATAGTATAAAAGTGTATCAATGTGGCATAAAAGTGTATCAATTGAGTATAGAGACTATAGGTGCCCAATTGGGCCAAATGGCTAAAAAGGGGAATTAAATTGGGCCGACTGGCTAAGATTGTCCACCTTTTCAATTATGGGTCATTCATTTTTTAAAATGGACAGCCCATGTCCTTTTCCGTTAATAAAATCCCTATTAAATTGAAAAAAAAAACTTAAGAAGGTATACCTAGTAAACAAAGGAGAGCATTTTGACAATTTGGATAATTAATTTAAGAGTCTTGGTTGTGCATCAGGGATGAAAAATTCAATTGCAGTCCTACTAAGAATTTCAGTTTTCGCACAATTCGGGTCATTTCTTGGAGTATCGTATACGAGATTTTCAATCTTTTTTCTTGGTCCTCTTTGGATATGCAGAAAAAAGATAGATGATTATGTGAAATTTCACCAAAAATTCAATAGGTACTGAAATTTGAGAAGGGTGGCTTTGAGAAACAGTAAAGTAGACTGCAAATCAAGGCTGGAAAGTGCTTACGCATATCTAAATCGAGCTTCGACACCAATTTGGTAGATAAAGAAGATTGAATTAACATGAAGAAGATGAACTGTGTGCTTCTAGATTTATCTTCAATAGTTACTTTCTTTTTTCTGATTTTTGATGTTTCTTTTCTTTTAATCTTTATGTTGACATTTTTTGTTTTGTTGTTTTTTATTGCTTAGTATTTACATTTTTTTTAAATGTATTTTGTGGTTCACATCTAAAAACAATATATATATATATATATATATATATATATATATGTATATATATATATATATATGTATATATATATATATATATGTATATATATATAGATGTAAATCAAAAAGTATATAGAAGAAAAAAGTGAATAGTTATTTTTGCAGCAAATGGTTACACCGATTTAATAAACATATTTCAGTGCATTCACAAAAAAATTATCACAAAATTATAATTAATTAAGATACACAAAGTTTTATTTAATTATAATTGAATATGATTAGCTATAAGTAGATATTTTTTAAAAAGAAAATATTGGTAAATTAAAGGGTCCTTTGGTATGGTGTATATGAATTATATAAAATATGGTGTATTATTAATGCTTGAATAGTTATGTTTGCACATTATTTACGTAGTTTTTTGTTTGGTGTAAAATATAATTGCATAATTTCTAAAAAATATATTTTTACTATTTTGACATTGCCACTCATAATCTCTTTTTAAAAAACAATAAAATAAAAAAATCTTAATTTGATAATATTATTTGGGAGATTTTATTTAATGTTGGATATTCTCGACATTAAATATGATAAATTTTGATATGTGTAAAAAAATAAGGATAGAGAAAGTAACGTATGTAATACAAAAGCTATTTTAAAAGTACTATAAATTAAAATAATTAATAATTAATTTTTTTAAAAAATATATAAAAAATTTGATTAACGCCAAATTGCATTTGTGTCACATAATTGAGACTAAATATTACTCCCTTCGTTCATATTTACTTGTCCATTTTATCAAAAATAGATGTGCAATACTACTGTTCAATTTGAAAAATCAATGGATAATTTTTCATTTCTGTAGATTTTACCATTGATATTAAATACGATTCATTATCCAATAAATTTTTCACAATGTTAAGTTAATTATATTAAAAAGATAACATAGTAGCATTATCCCTATCATTTACTAGTTTTAAACATATGTGTCAAAGTTAATAGTGAACAACTATTGATGGGCCGAGGGATAAACATATATTGAGTCCATACTAGCGCGGGTGCTCTAACATGTAGTCTTATAAATATAAATAAAAATGAGCACACATTTAATATATATTTTTTCTACTATCTTCAACATGTGGGGCATTTCAAATTAAATGAAGCATATATGATTGGTCTTGAGGGAATATTACTCTAGCTTCTGTATGTTTTCAAGACAGAATATAAACATCATTGAATAGGAATACTATAGTGAAATAATTATGTTATTAATTCTTTTTCTCAATAGATCGTGTCAAGTAAAAATGTGACAAGTAAAAGCGAACGAGTACTTACTACATTTTAAATTACGGTATTAGTAAGGGATAGAAGAAGGCATCTCTTATTGTATATAGAATCCAAATAGACCTCGACTTTTATCTAGTGTCGAAAATTAACCTTTAAAACGAATAAAATTCTTATAAGCACTTTCGTTTAAAATAAGTCACCTAAGAAAGTTTGTAATACAACAAACAAGACACATAAAATATCTTTAAAAAAATAAAATAAAAAAATAAACATGACAACATATCATGAACACATAACCAAAAGATGATGATCTTATAGTTATACATATGAATTACTTCGTATCTAAAATTACACTATTCAACTACCAAATCAAAGTCGTAATTATTTTTTGTGATAAAATTTTATTGTGATTAATTGCAGGTTAAACAGTGACGATAATATCATCGTTGCTAATTGTTTGAATAATTAGTTATTAAAACTATTGTCACAATTAAATATAAAATTTTGTGGCTAAAACTTACAATTTGATAGCTTCAAACTTTAATTAATTAGTTGATCATATTCAACATCGATCTACTTAAAATGTTTCTCACATGTACAAGATTAACACGCTGACTTTATACTTTCCGAAAAATTCATTCAATAAGTTCACTTCAACCTTCACACAATTAGATTGAGTCTTGTTTTTTATATCTATATCAATATACAATTAATTTTCTATAATCATAAAAAAAAATAGCCAAAGATCAATTTGTATTTAGCTATCAAAATTTTTTCGTAGAAAAAATAACTAAATTATTCAGCTACAAATTCCAATTCATCACTACTTAATGATGACATATTTTATCACAAAATTATGTTGCACTGAATCATAGATTAATTAGAGACAATAAAATAAGTGTCACTAATTGTTTATAGCATTAGTGACAAAAATTGAGGTCACAATTAATTATCAAATTTTGTAGCTAAAACTTACAATATTTAACTACGAACTCTAATTAGTCGCTATTGCGATAACTTATTTTTTGTGATGAATTTTTTTTTGTGTCTAAAATTATAACTAATTCAAGACAAAAAATAGTTTGTCACGAATTGAATCCATTATTAGAGAATGAAATGAGCGTCACTAATTGTTTATAGTATTAGTGACAAAAATTGAGGTCACAATTAAATATCAAATTCTGTAGGTAAAACTTACAATATTTAACTACGAACTCTAATTTGTCGCTGTTGTGATAAATTATTTTTATGTCGATTTTTTTTGTGTCTAAAATTATAACTAATTCAAGACAAAAAATAGTTTGTCACAAATTGGATCCATTATTGGTGATAAAAAAGGGTGTCACTGAAAACTTACAATTCGTCACTAATGGTACTCAATAAAATGGCATCAACATATTTTTTGGTGGGAAACTTTAGAGGACAAAACTTTGCTACGAAATTTTACGTTTGGTCACTAAAAGTATGTGCTTCATATATTTAGATATGAAATGTAATTTTTGTCATAAAAGGTGAACAATTAGTGACGAATTTCTTCTCATAGCTAATAATTTCATAGCTATATATCAATTTTATTGTAGTGATATATATTATCACCGTTGGTTTGCAAACTTTAAGCTTCCGCATGACGCCATCTAGATTTCGAACCCAACAAGTTGTATCAAAGTCTATGGTTCAAAGATCTGATGGTCCAATTGAGGGTACTTTAAGTTCAAAGTTGCAACCAATTTGATTATAATAAAGATATATGTCCAAAAACTACATGTGGAGATGATTTTCAATTATATTTTCAACAATCCTCCTGTCACATATCTGAAAATAAAGTTCACTTCTAACCCTGCAAAAGGACTCTAATAGTTTTTAACCTGAAAATTGCTCATATACTTTTAACCTAAGCTCCATTTTCAAACATGCCAAACAACAGTGGTAAAGACTATGTGAAACACAAGGACCAACGATCTAAAGAAGGTGGATATTAGGAAGAAAATCAAGCCAAAAAGGGGGAGATTTGTTAGGGTTTTTGCCCTGATTTTCTTATCAAAATTAAGTTTTACTTTTTCTTAGAAGGAAAATAAAAGTAACCATAAATACTTTTACTTTTCCTGGGAAAAGTTTTTCATATTTGGCAAACCTCTTTCTTAGAGCAATGATTTTCGAACTCGATAAATAGATGCCCCCTTCTCATACCATAATACAATAACATCCACAATTTAGTCGTTAAAAGACTCTGGTTTAGGGAGAGATTTCTCGCAAAGGTTTATGTTTTTCCATATGTTTTATTTTTTCAATATTGTTTTTAATATGTCGGTTGTTTGACCGAATCATATTAATAATATATCTTTTTAATATATGTTTTATTTGTCATCTAGATTATCACCATTGATTTGCAAACTTTAAGCTTCCGCATGGCGCCCTCTCGATTTCGAACCTAACATGGTGTAATGTACAAGGCTCATGATCGTGTAACTAATGAAATTATTGCACTAAAAGAAAGAAGGATGGAGCAGGAAGTTATTTTAATTTTCATTTTGTTTTCTGGTCTTGGTACTGTTCCTTTTTACAAATTTGTAAAAATTTCTCTTAAATAACAATCTTTTGTGAATGTAGGAGTCCCCTAATGAAGAGAATCTTTCCCATGCATCTTAATTTGTGCGGCCAAGACTGGATCTTGCAGTTGAAGTTTGTTACCACTATGTTGAAATTTCCCGTGCATCGTTTTCAACGTTATAGGAAAATTATTATCTTGTTGAACATAACTGCCTTTCTATTTCCATTGGTTTGTAAATCAATATATTGAGTATGTGCTTAGCACGGGCCTTACCCATCTAATATATGTATAAAGGGATACTCCTAATTCCTCCAACACTAACAAATTAAGCTTCTAAATTGGAATTGAACCACCAGATAGAAAAGCTACTTTCAAGAGGCCAATCAGCTACTACTGGGGTTTTTAGCGCTTCTCCTCACTCCCTTGTCAAATAGGAGTCAATGGATACCCTTTCGCTGAAATATTATATATATATATATATATATATATATATATATATATATATATATATATATATATTCCATATATTGTCACCTTAATTTCTTAGTTTTTTTTACTTCTTTATATTTAATTTCCTTAATTAAGATCCTGGGTTCGTCTTTGAATCTCGGGATGCTTCAGCTTTGAGATGGAGATACCTAACACTAACACTTTTAATTAAGAATTGTCAAGATATACATGTAGCGTGGCACAAATTTCATGAATAGTTTCATTCAAGATTATGACAAAGGACATTAAATTACAATCATTTGGCTTTGATCATGCCACTAACACAATGTTTTTGAACCCTTTTTTCATATATTGCTTTATAATAGAGATAAATGTGTGCAACCTCTTACCATGTATGGGCTTGAAATATTGTTCTTCTACACCATTGATCATAGGAAAGGTGTAATAGTTGTTGAAAAAGTAGAGATGCTGCACCTAATCTTACGAATGCAGATAAACCTACAAGTTACAGTTCTGCCAATTGACTAATCTAGAGAAGACATAGCCATTGATGCCACTCAAAACAAAAGAATAAGTAGTATTCTGCCATCGAACTAGGCACTCTGATTTAATAAAAAAGTTTTATATTATCGTTTTCTGAGTCATATGAAATAACCTTATCACCTAGAAGTAAGGAAAAGATGTGAAGATTAACAGATTGAATATTTGTTGAGAAACTACAAAGGAGAAGACCGGTGGTAGTCCACACATTAGTCTCAGAAGAGAAGCTTTCAATTGTTACACTCGAATGAAGATCAAATAATATTTCATAATGAACTATTGTAGAGGAGATCACATCACGTTTGATACCAACAAAAGTTCGTGGTTTAGATGGATCAACAATACACCAGGGGGCAACTCAAACGAATCGTGGCCCAAGGCCAAAATCAAACGGAAGCTTTACGTTTTTAAGAAAAAATAATTAATTTTATAAAGTCTGTTTTTAAAATTATATAATCGATGTATTCTAATGATTTTTTTTAATTTATAATAGAGTCAATGCATTAATTTCTTGACACATAGTATTCTGGACTAGATATATCAAACTCCATCTAAATTCTTTCTTTTATAAAAAAATTATTTTTTCTATAAATAATATTTAATATATTTTTTAAAATTTAAAATTTATTATTACTTAAAAAAATGAGGCCCTCAAATTTTGGGGGCCTTAGGCGGCGCCTTATTTCCCAAAGGGTTGAGACGCCCCTTCAATACACTTTCACCAATTCTAACACACACATACAAACCTTGCAAGAGATGATTGGAAGAAAGAAAATATTCCAAACTACGGCAATTAAACTTGTAAACTTGTTCCTTCTCTTATCTGGTCAGATTCGTGAGAAAATCTAGCGATAATTGTTAAGTAGAGAAATAAAGAAGACAAAAATAAAAAGAAACAAGGGACGCTGCCAAAATAAAAAACGAGGGATATATCCACTCTTCGTGTAATCGAGGGATATATTTTCCTCTTAACTAATTAACTTCTTCTACTTAACCAAATACATCAAAACATGCATCGATGATCTTTTATTACTATCATTTTGAGGAGATTAAATGTATTATTTTGACCATGATGTAATAAAAATATTTTCATAACGCATTTAACAATAAATAAATAACTTAATTCTTTCATATCATTATCTTTAAGTACATAAGACAATTTTAACATGATTTAACTCAAACATGAATCATTAGGTAATTCTCAAAGATAGACCGCAATTAGGGTAGCTTTCAAATTTTAGCCCCAACTAAAAAAACTTTGTTAAAATAGCCTTTACTTGTTAAGTCATATTCTTTTGGACGAAAATACTCTCCTGCAAAATATTCTCGTTTAAATCTCTTTCTTCCTCTCTTTCTTCCAAATTTTAGAATCGACCTCCAAAATATTGCTCTTAAATCGGTTTCTTCCAAATTCGAGAATCGACTTTCAAACATTCGCAGAATTGACTGTAGCCGTAAGGTTTCTTCAGGTATGAATTTCATCATCAAATTCATTGTGGTAATTTTAGCTTATTAATGCATTTTGGTAATTTTAGCTCGTTATATAATTAGCATATTGATTTGATTTTTGGGAAGGTAAACGTAAGCAAAACTTGGGATATGTTGTTGTTGTAGTAACATATTTACCATTGAGGAATTCCATCAAAAAGGTTGTGGGCAGTTTGTTATTGCGATTATAATTGTGTTTGAGTAGGTGTCGGAGGATGGTCTTGGAGAGAAAGGCCGTTAATATGAGAGTTAACGTTAATCCCAACATATTTTGGTAGGCTAAATGTATACGGCCAAGGCGGTACAAGAAATTAGTTCCAAGTCTTTCAACCTAGTGGTATAATTAGCATTAGAAGATGATGAGGAATTGTGTCGGACAGTTTGTGGAGAGTTTGTTATTGCGATTATAATTGTGTTTGAGTAGTTACGAGGGTTTGGTCTTGGAGGGAAAGGCTGTGTTTTCTATCTCGAATGAATCCAGCCTATGTTTTGGAGATTAAAGAAGCACTAACTTGTTGATTCTAAGAGAGAGCACCTTAATTATTAGCTTGTATAACATAGAGCAACAAGCAATGGGTTTAAACTCTCTAATGTTAGTAGGATTTGATACTTTAGGTAACAAGGTTACTATTATACAACTTTTCAGTGTTAAAAAAATCCTTCATTGTTGAACACGCATCATATTTATATTTTTTGACCATTTGTTGTTGAACCATGCTTACCTAGATATGTTGAAATAATCACCAGTGTTTCGGGCAACTTCTTTTGTCTCAGTATCACGTATTTCTATTGGGTGACACAACACAGGAGATCCCCTAAAGATGACACAGTTTCATAGTTTTCCACACACCTCCCAGAACCCCTTATCAGAAAACTTTTGTCTTGGCATATTAGAATATCCATTATGTTTGATACATTCAGTCCCTTGACTATGGGCGTGAACCATTGGGTGTTGAGGTGATTTGGCAGAATAATAAATGATCCCGTTTGGGGTAGCCATGGTTATCTAAAAGATTTGACAAGACAAAAGAAATTTTCTGGCTGTATTCGGTGAGGTATAGAATATATTCAACAAATCATTAACCGAAAATCTGAAAGGCAAAGCAAATACTAATATAATAAGATTCTTAGTTTAAAAACTAAATAAGATTCTTGTTACTTTTTTTCTTCATAACTGGACTAAAATACATAGGGTTTGAATCACCTAGCTTATACACAAAGACCTGAATTTTTATTGTAACATGCTCTCTTCAATATTGCTCCACTACTCAATTATAGTCATTCCATCATTCTCTTTCAAGGCCATACTATAAGAGTATTCAGTTCATAAACTATGTTGTATCACTTGCAACCTATCTCTGAAATAAACAACCCTTTCAGAATCACCCCTATAGTGTGTGTTATTCCGTAGTTTCAAGTGATTTAGTAGCTTCAGATTCTGCCATACATTTTAAGTTATTCCCCATGGGCAATAGTTAACACTTCATTATTTTGTAATGATTTGGCAAATGACCTATAACTCTTACGCCAGAGGCAAGACTGAGATAGTTATGCCCCATGGGCAAGAGTTGAGACTGTCATAGTCTGTATTGATTTGGCAGGTAACCTATAACTCTTTTCCCTAGAGGCAAGACTTTGACAGTTTTCCCAATGGACAATAGTTAACTATGCCTTACTCTTTAATAATTTTACTTGTTGAAGACATATATCCTAAATTAAATTGTTACTAATCTTTTGTTGTTTTATTTTTCACAAGGGTTGTGCTTGGAACGGATGGAAAAGAAATGAGTATTGAGCAATACAATATGGAACAATCAATTAAAATTATTGATAGAAATAACAAGTTACAGGTTATTAAACAAATTTTGGAGGCTGCAATAGATGAAGAAATAGGGCAGCCATTGAAGATTAAGAGGGTGCGATAAAAGAAGAAGAGGATACTTGATGACGAGACTACTCTCTTGTGACACAATGCCTTTTTGAATAAGGTAAATGTCAAGTCGATGTTAATTGACAAAAAAAATATGATGACGTGCATGCCAAATATTGCAATTACAAACAACATTCAATTTAAGGTTTTCAAATCAAGTACAACAAGATATTCATTGTGATCTTTGAGCGACAACTGTGTGTGGAGGTTTCAGGTGTCAAAGACTCCTGATTCTTTTCTCTTTCAAGTTACTATATATGAAAAGGCTCATAATTTCTCGGTTGATTTTATAACGTCCAACCACAGGAATGCAACATCAAAGGTCATATGTGACTACATACTAGAACTTGTGCGTGACTCTAGTAATGTAATCACACAAAACTTCATTGTAGATGAAATGAGAAGGAAATACGGAATAATCAAATCCTACAACAAATGATGACGAGCGATACAGCATGCCTATACGATGATAAGACGAAACATAGAAAAGAACTACAACAGGTTGCCATCGTATCTTTACCCGATGAAAGAAAATAGCCCACGCACGTACACAAACATAAACAGGGACGATGAGAATAGGTACAAATTCTATACTGTTGAAATTGAAAACTTTTGCCCAAGAGGCAAAAGTTTTATTCTTTAATTGCACTGCTTAAATTATTAACATATATGCAACTCTTGCCTCATGGGCAAAACTTATTGTACAAATTCTATACTGTTGAAATTGAAAACTTTTGCACAAGGGGAAAAAGTTTATTCTTTAATTTCACTGATGTGATTATTAACATATATGCAACTCTTGCCTCATGAGCAAGACTTACTTTAGAAAATTGTTGAAATTGAAAACTTTTTCCCAAGAGGCAAAAGTTTATTCTTTAATTGCACTGATTAGATTATTAACATATATGCAACTCTTGCCTATTGGGCAAGACTTAGTTTAGAAAATCATTGAAATTGAAAAATTTTTGCCCAAGAGGAAAAAATTTATTCTTTAATTGTACTGATGAGATTATTAACATATATGCAACTCTTGCCTCATGGACAAGACTTAGTTTAGAAAATTATTGTACAAATGCTATACAACTTGAAAAATTTTGCCCTAGAGGCAAAACTTTATTCTATAATTGCACTGATTAGATTATTAACATATATTCAACTTTTGCCTCATGGGCAAGACTTAGTTTAGAAAATTATTTAAATTGAAAACTTTTACCCAAGAGGAAAAAGTTTATCCTTTAATTGCATTGATTAGATTATTAACATGCATACAATTCTTACCTCATGGGAAAGACTTCGTTTATACAAATGCTATACTATTGAAATTGAAAACTTTTGCCCAAGAGGCATAAGATCATTCTTTAATTGCAGTGCTTAGATTATTAACATATATGAAACTCTTGCATCATGGGCAAGACTTAGTTTATACAAATGCTATACTGTTGAAATTGAAAACTTTTGCCCAAGAGGCAAAAGTTTATTCTTTAGTTTCACTGATTAGATTATTAATATATATGCAACTCTTGACTCATGGGCAAGACATAGTTTATAAAATTATTGAAATTGAAAACTTTTGCCCAAGAGGAAAAATTTTATTCTTTAATTGCATTGATTAGATTATTAACACATATGTAACTCTTGCCTCATGGGCAAGACTTAGTTTAGAAAATTGCTGAATTTGAAACTTTTGCCCAAGAGGCAAAAGTTTATCCTTTATTTGCACTGATTATATTATTAACATAGATGGAACTCTTACATCATGGGCAAGACTTCGTTTAGAAAATTGTTGTACAAATGCTAACTGTTGAAGTTGAAAACTTTTGCTCAAGAGGCAAAAGTTTATTCTTTATTTGCACCGATTAGATCATTAACATATAAGCAACTCTTGCCTCATGGGCAAGACTTATTTTAGAAAATTATTGTACTTTGATTATAAACATCAAATGCAAATTGTTACTAATATTCTTTTGCTCAACACAGGTTTCAATATGCATTTTTTGCTTATGGCACTTTAATCATTGGATGGACCAACTGTAGACCAGTAATAATGGTAGATGCAACATTTTTGAAGTCAAAATATCATGGTTTCCTCATGATTGCAATGTCAAAGAATGGAAAAAACAACATATTTTCCCTTGGTTTTTGGAATTGTTGACTCAGAAAATAATGATTCTTCTAACTGGTTCTTCAATCAGTTAAGAATTGTAATTGGGGTACGTAAACAATTGTCTATTCTATCAGATCGTCACCTAGCCATTACAAATATCTATCCAGAGTATCAGTAAGGGATATACATCTACTACATGGAGAAGAATTTAAGAAAACGAAACTTCTCAGATATGGTTCTATCACTCTTCTACAATGCAATAACAACATACAAACAAACTAAATTTTATACTTTCATGGATGAGATAGAAAACGTCGACAAAGTTGCTACAGAGTACTTGAAAGAAGAAGAACCAAAAAGATGGGATCGTTTATTTCATACCAATAGAAGGTACAATTTTCTTAGAACTAACATACGTAGAGTCCATGAATGCGGTACTGAGAAAAGCAAGGCAACTGCCAATACTCAGAACAAGTTACAAAGTTAGTTTTATGGAAAAAAAATGGAAGCACAAGGAAAATTTCATGACATCACACGTTGGGCAGATGTGAAGGTGACTAACAAGATTCAAGTCCACAAAATATGTATTTTGTTGCTTCTGTTCCATTTTTTCTACTCATAGTTGTGTGACCGTTTGTGATTTGATGTTGTATGCTTGATTGTAGCTATTTTTTGGTTGCCTCAAGATTAGTCCCCTATGTATGTTTGATTGCTATGTATGGTTGATTCTGCTTATATAATAAATGTTTCACTATCATAGTTGATTCTACTCCTAGGTTAGATACAATATCTGTTTTATCTCAGTTTATTTGTAGCTGATTCATCTGCTCATATGTTGGAAGCATCACTATTGAATCAGATGCTGTTCCTGAGCAAGGTTCTGTCTTTTCCATATAATACAGGGAATTTGACTTTGAAAACTCATTCCTTGGATGACATATCCTTCTCCTGCGCTATCCCTAACCAAGCCAAGCATCAAAACTCTAACTATCCCTTATATTGGTCTTTCTCTTCCATTTTGAAATAGAACCTTAATTGTGACTCCTTATTATTGGTCACTTATTATTAGATTTTTGATTCGTTCAATATTAGATTTTTATTTGATGTTATATGCTTGATTGTAGCTGTTTTTTGGTTTCCTCAAGATTCGCTCCATATGTATGGTTGATTGCTCTATATGCCTGATTCTGCTCATATACTAGATGTTTCACTATAAGTTGTCATTTATTTATCATTTTGTTTATAGGTAGACCCCATTCATGCAATAAGATTTGTTGTAAGAGAAGGAGGATTTGAATATATTATAGACCTGAAGAGTAGGACTTGTCAATGCTTGGTATTTCAAATAGATAAGATACCATACACCCATGAAATTGCAGTGATAACCAGTAAAAATATGAACAAGTCTAGCTATTATTCTCATTGGTTCTCAAGACAGTCTTGGCTAAAAATGTACTAGGGAGAATCCTACCAGTTGAAAACACAACATCATGGATTGTCCCAAATAGCATAAACGATCTGATCACAAAACCCCTAGATAAGGAGGTTCTACTTGGGAGAAGACAAACATCTAGATATCCTTGCAGAAAAAAATCTTCAAAAAATAATTACAGATGTTCGAGATGCAAAAGAACTGGGAATAACATATCAAATTATCACTACACTCCTATCCTTAATCCATATGCAAGAAGATAAAGAAAGAAAAATAAGAAAACATGTTTAGTTTTACTTTTTATCCGAGAAGTTGGATCAAAATAGCAGTTACAATAGGATTATTTGATCCCCTATTTTAGTTAGTAACAAGTACTTTTGACTTTCAATCATGAATTTCTTCTTATTTGTTTGAAGTTTAAACTTTTGGAGAAGTATTTAACTCAATATCTTCTTATTGTTTTTTTTTTTAAATTACTTGGCATGTTAAATTTTTGTATATATTGATTTGTAAAAATATATCATATTAAATGATTCAGGGAAGGACCACATCCCCAAGAGATGTACTGTGAATAATTCCACGGTATACACGTTAAAATTTTCCTTGAAGGGAAGATGCAGAAAAAGTTGTGCCCCATAGGCAAGAGTTGACACTTGCTTATTCTACAATAATTCGGCAGATGATCTACAACACTTGCCCTAGAGGCAAGACTTAAGACCCAAAGAAACAAGTTATGCCCTATCGGTAAGAGTAGACACTAACTTAGTGTGTAATAACTTGGTATATGATCAATAGCTCGTGCCCTAGAGGTAAAAATTAATACAACAAATGGACAAGTTATACCCCATGGCCAAGCGTTGATACTAGATTAGTATGTAATGATTTGGTAGATGGTTTATAAGTCTTTCCTAAGAGGAAATATTTTTAGACCCCAAAGGAACAATTTATGCCCCATGGACGAGAGTTGACACTAGCTTATTCTGCAATGATTCGGCAGATGATCTACAACACTTTCCCTAGAGGCAAAACTTAAGCCCCAAAGAAACAAGTTATGCCCTATGGGCAAGAGTTGATACTAGTTTGGTGTGTACTAACTTGGCAGATGATCTATAGCTCGTGCCCTAGTGGAAAAAATTAATACCACAAACGAACAAGTTATTCCTATGTCCAAGTGTTGATACTAGATTAGTGTGTAATGATTTGGTAGATAATTTATAAGTCTTGCCCAAGAGGCAAGATTTTTAGACCCCAAAGGAACAAGTTATGCCCCATGGGCAAGAGTTGACACTAGCATAGTCTATAATGATTTGACAGATGATCTATAACTTTTTCCCTAGAGGTAAGACTTACACATCAAAGGTGGTTCAACTCGCAATTTTTCAAAGAACATTATTTCTCTACCATACAAAATATGTTTATAGGAATATTACAATCTTACAACCATATGACAATCAATCTTCTAGACCAAAAACTAAAATACTATAAGCCAAGAACAAAAGCAATAAATATTAAAAATTAAAAAGAGAAAATCATGGGGGAGTATTCAATTACGAGTAGAAAAAAAGATGATATCAATCAACAAAACCAAACATCTAACCAAATAAATAAAAGTGGAGAACCAACTACTAAGGAGGAGTAGATGACCCTTAGATTACAAGGTCTAAATTGTTTCTTATTTTATGCCATTTAACCGAGGACAAATGTGATTGAAAAGTTAACAATGACCAAAATACTCATGTAGCAGTCACACATAATTAATGATAAGATAGCCCCCATAGGAACAAGTTATACCTCATGGGAATGAATTGGCCCTGCCACATTGTTTACTAATTTACAAGATACTCAATAACTCTTGCCTCAAGGGCAAGACTTGCCACAAGGAAAGGCAAAAAATATTCTTCGATAATAAAAAATACATATACAAAGATATAAACAAATGAATTAGTAGCGATTCTACATTGTATACTTTATGTTATCACATAAAAATAGCTGATTCAATTTGAAAAGATTGTTTAAAATTTACATAATCTCATTAAAATACCTAAAACTCCTTCTTGTATAGTGATTTTCAATAACTACAAAACTAAACTACTGCTCCTGGTGCGTCCTCTTCCTCTTTTTCTTTCCAAATAATCTGCCAACTATTTCTATAGTGTTGTCTTTTATACCAGCTTCTAGTTATCTCTTTTCATGATACAACAATAAAGCTCCATACCTAATGCTAACATAACCAATGTCAATCTATTTGGGAATATCTCTACCATGAATGACATATTCAGCAAACGCACAAATAAATGCTCCACAATCACTATGATACAAAAGAAATATATTACGTGAATATATGGAAAACAACAAAAAAAGAAGTGAAATAAACATTTAAAAAATAAATGCATTAAGATACCATTGAATTTGTTGTAGCAGCTCATTAACCATTTTTATCGGCAAAGTGTCATTTCTAGATTTGTCAACGCCTTTCTCAAGATAGAAATTGACCTTTTTCAGAAAATACGGTATCAATGTTTGGTAAGGTAACATCAATTTTTGAACAACTTTATCACTATACCTGGTACGGTTGAAGTCATATACATATATGCACCAATCAGTAAAGTCAAAAACTCCCAAAATCCAGTGTCCAAGTTCAGATTTTTCTCGTGGAACATAAACAACAAATAAAAAGTTTTTGAAAGTTTGACTAAAATTGAACAACTTATAAAGCCACAAGTTAAGTGTTCCGTCCAGATCAAGAGAAAAAGCCTTTGATATTGGAGTCATTGCATCTTTTGCAGTTTTTTCCATCAACTCAAATGCTCTAACAATTACATTATTTCATCAGGTGTCAAAATCCCCTCCTTTTCTAGCCTGTCATAGCAATAAGAAGCAAACAAGTTGAGGCATACAGTTAAAGGAACATAATGAATTGAAAACAAGGTTCAACTAGCTATAACACCTAATATTTGTGAGATGAAATTGGTCGTGTAAGAGGATTGTGTTCATGCATACATACAAAATATTGCATGTCCAGAGATATATTTACATTTGCTTAGATTAGAATTAAAAATTAGGAAATACTGAATAGATTATCTCATTGCCATGGAAATCCACAAACATTTTTAGTTCAGCTCTCCGTAGAAGGGCAGCATGCCCCTTACCTAACATCCAATCCAAGACCTAAAAGAAAAACCGAGGATGAAGTTAATATCCCTTTACTTTATCAAGCCAACTACAAGATCCTTAACAACAAAAAGTAGCACTAAGAAATTCTCTCAAATTACTGCATGAGGTTTTGGCTTTTTTTTCCAATTCTAAAGATGAAAAACCGTGTATCTTAATAAAGAAACTAATGGATATTTTACATATCAAGTTATTAGCATGAGAATTTTCTCATTTATAGTAATAACGAAAAATTAATAGAGATAGAAAAATGGAGTAACTATGATATTATTACTAATTTTTTCCTTTCATTCGGATTTACTTGTCACTATTTTCCTAATTTGATTTTCATTTTTACTCATGATTTTTGAAAAATCAGGAAAAAACAAAATAAAAAATTTCATGTTTTACCCTTAGCATTAATTACTTATTCTCAAAATCATTTCCAATACCTATTACTAAACATCAATTGATAGTGGTAATATTGTAAAGTCACTATACCAATCATTGTTTTCTTAATAGTTGTGCCAGATCAAAATGTGACAAGTAAATCCAAACGGAGGGAGAACATAACAAAGGAACTCTTCCATTCAACTTTATGTTGCATTCTTTCCATTTCTTTCCAAGCTACAAAAAAGGAACAAAGCATACAAATTAACCACAATAGCGTATATGAGTATAGATAATGGGTTCATGTAGTTTTATTTCTTAAACATCTAAATCGGATTGAAAGTACAAGGTCGCAAACAAACACACAGCTGGTGAAATTTCTCTCTCTCTCTCTAGTAGCAAAACATGAAAACTTAACAACTCTACATGAGTAAATTATATAATGTGATTGTTCTGCTTTATACCTTACTAATTGGATAAGCAATGGGGAAGAATAACCAGAGAAGAAGATGAATAAGGGGTGCTACAATGGATCTAACTGTCAATCCATAGCGAGTATAGATTGATCAAGGAATTATCTGCAAATGTAAAACCGACGAACCTAGTTAGAGGACAAGAGCCGAGCAAACTCCATAGCTAACAAGCTGAAAGGTTAAGTTGATGAATATAATAGACCACCTCTGTGAACATGAGAATCAGTTTAACAGATACTAGTATTATTGCCCACGATGGTACAAGTTTGTCCAAGAATATAGGAAGAGACTACAATGAAAAAGGAGAAAAGTAATATATAGGAGAAAAGTAATAAAGAAGCCAACAGGGGTAATAAAAGGATAACTATTGCCAAATAAGTATTGGTACACAAACCTCCATTGCGAAGGATTTGCCGATCAAGATTGTGCAAACCAAAAGATGTTGGTTTTTTACCACTGAAAGTATTTTAGTTGTAAAGGAAAGGAAGAATACTTTAAAAGGCCGATCAAAGCAGACATAGGTACAACTCAAACTGTGCACAACACTTCTTCTTTTCTAAATTATCCCACTATAAGCCCTATTCTAATATGGGTGGTTATTGATACAATTGTAGACCCATGATAAGTAAAGTGGCTTAACTTTTGTAATTATGCATTCCAGGTATAAGAAGTATCATGTACCTTTTTCTCTTACTCTTTCAACTGTTCAAATACCTTTGCTTGGGTACATCATCAATGCATCATTCCTTTACTGTAAGTTTAATTCAACTATTTACTTTTCAATAAACCACATCAAAGCATTTCTAGACAGTTTGTTCAGTTTCAAAGGAAAAAATCACTTTCTTTTACTTACTCATGATTTATAAACACCTTGCCTAAGTCAACATTCAACCTTTTCCAGAATTCCTTTGATATTTTGGGGTAGCCAATTCTATACATATATTTACCCAGCTGATACAAGTCAAATGACCACCTTAATTTTTGAAGATATGATTAGAGGTCATCATTTAAAGGCTCAATACTTGGTCACCCTGAGGGCACAAGAATATGCAACAAAGGCTTGTTTTGAGCACAAGAAAGGCCGTGTGTGGAAGATTGCTTGGAGCATCGAAGACTTGATGACTAACGGTTTTTGACAACTCTTAATGGGTCATGATTTGTTTATCTTCATTAAGGGTATTTTGGTCACTTCATTGGGTCTAAATGCACTCCATGGCCACCCCGCCCTTTAAGGGCATTGTTGTTATTTTGCCTTGTCTTGTAATAGAATATAAATAGAACATTTTAGGTCTTTTTCTCTTTAGTTGTACATTGATGTAACACTTGAAACATGAAACACCTTTAGTTGCAGGGCTTGGAATAGCCACCACACCGAAATGAGGGCAACAAGTGTGGATATCACTTGTGTTGCAATGTTGGCTTGAGACGTTGGTCTTTAGAGGAGGTAAAGTTCCTCTTGTGTCAATGTAGGAGTTAGGTTAACCATTATGTGTAGTGTTAAGGGTCCAAGATTACCATATTCTTGGATTCTTAAGATTATACCAACCAAGGTCTAACTATCTATCTATTTTGTTTATGTTGTAATCGTTTGTTTGTGTTCTAATAATTCAAATCCGTGACTTGTTGTTTTTGTTTCATTGTTGTTGTTCTTCATTTTGTTGTTTTTAGCTGTTTTTAGGTGATAAACACATCAATACATTGTGTTCTTCTTGTTGTTTGTTGAATCCGAGTGTGGTCTTCAAAAGGATCCTCAGATCTTTGCTCTTGTGCACTGATTTGGAAGTATGTTTCGTGTTGTCCTTATAATTCTTGTATCACCAACTGAATTATTTAAAAGAAAAAGTTTGACTGTAGCATAGAACAAGCAAGAGTAAATAGAACTCCACGAATTGAACATATAGAAAAGTTTATAGCTTTACACCAAAGTTACAAAGTAGCAGCTAGATATTTGGCTAATCAACTACTTAAACAACATCGTTAAAGGGGTGGAGGCCAAATTTTCATCTTCTTTAGTGTATACATAACAATATGAATTTTTTACAAAGGTGGCCCAACTGACCCCTTCTACCTGCGCAATGTAGGGGTACATACACTCAATCCTCCCAGACCCCACTTGTGGCTTGTAGAATTACACTTGGTATGTTGTTGTTGGTCCGAATGACCCCCTTTTGCCCCTCTAAGTATACATCTGGCTCTAGTGAATAGAAAAGTTACAACTTTACACCAAAGTTACAAAGGTATCCGGTAGATATTAGCCAATCTAAACTACTGACCAATATTAGTGGAAGTTGATATTTATGAAGGGAATTCATCATCTACAATATACACATAAAAACAGTTTTTGACCTTATAATATGACATATGAATTTTTGCCAATTCACAACCTCTACTTAACTCTGCCCCTAGCTCTACTAATGAAGTAAACGGCAAGAATAAAGGATAAGAAACCAAACTTCCATAAAAAACAAGCAAACAAACAATAAAAATCTAAACCAACAAACTTTAGCACTTCTTTATAAACCCAAAAAAAACTATTGATCAACATTAGCAGAAGCTACATTTTTACCAAGACGTTCATCGTCTACAAAATACACATAATTTTTTTTAAGCTTGTATCCAAAGAACCAGAATAAATATAACCATTACAAACAACCAAACGAGAAATACTGTCAGCATGTTTGACCTACTAGAAGAAATGGAGGAACAAAACAAAGGACAAGTCAAAAGCACATTACAAATAAAGATTAGGATAGCAAGTGATAATACTGTGTCATTCAAAGGTCGACCACAAGTTGCAAGTGAATATAACCGTTCATTCGAATTCACAGCACAAGAACCAAACATTAAACATTTAGGCAACAGATCTTTGAGAAATGAGAGATCTGTTGGTCGAAGCTTTCTTTCCTACACGTGCCATTGATGAATCCCAACTTGTTTCTTCCAAGTATGGAAATTCTCATCGATTCAATCCACACAATAGTTTTTAGATCTTGATTATTGAATAAAAATCAACATAACTCTAGACAGATCTGATGCATTCAAATACAATTGATGATTATGACTCAATTTCTGGGGCAATTCATTATCTATCACCACCACCACTATTACTCCTACTAGCTTTCTTAATTTTTCTCCTCAATTATCTTAACTTAGACCATATCAATATTCAATAGCTCTTATACCATGATGTAAAAGAGGATCAAGAGAAAGAGGATAAATGAGGATAATCTCCAATGTGAACCAAGTCGTGATCCAATGGTTGATGATCAATATCGTGAGTCTATTTGATTGAAATCGGATGAAGAGAAAGAGGAAAAAGAGAATGAATATTTGAGAAATGAGGAAAAACGATAAACAACGAGAATGAATATCTGAGAAAAATTTGGGAAAAAAAAGAGAAATAAAAAAACTCTAAATAAAGGTTAAAGACAAATAAATTTAAAAAAAAATGAAGAAATAGATAATGGTTGAGAAAAATGAAAAAGAAAAAAAATAAAGGTTGAGACAAATAAATTAAAACATGAAAATAAAGTTAAAGGAAAAAATAAAAACTGAAAAATAATAAAAAACAGAATAATAAATTTAAAGGAAAAAAATAAAAATGTGAAAAAAAAGTAGAATTATAAAATTAAAGGAAAACAAAAAATAGAAAATAATAAAAAATAAAATTTATGAGATAAATAAGTATGGAAAGTTTAAAAATATATTTGAGGTGTAGAGGGGCAAAATGATACTTTTAGTATATTAAAAAGTAAGGAAGACTATTCTTCAAAGATATTCTTATTTAGGGTCAAATATCTAAAGCTACCCATATTTGGGTATTGCATGCAATTTCCTGTGCATCATTAGTTTGGGCCTGCATAATGAGTCGGAGAACATCCACATTACGCAACTATTCGTTGACTCCGACAACTAACTTTTATCCATTAACCCCAACGGCACCAACTCTACCTGGTTGTATCAAGGAAGAAATTTGTCCGAATTCATTTGTTAGCCTACTGTCTAGTCCTCTTGGGCATCATGCGAGGATAATATGGCATTTCATTCTTACTAAAATTTCAATACTATCCTTGCATGATGTCCAGAGGACTAGAATACTAGTGTGTTTACAAATGAACTCGATCAATGGTCTTCCTTGGTACAACCAGATATAGTCAATGGAGTTGGCTTTAGACGAAAGAAGAGAAAAGAGAGCAAGAAGTTGTACTTGAAAATTTCTAGCTTTCAAGTTGTGTCACAGAAAGCAACTAAAGGGTGAAAAATTAAAGGAGAAAAGAAGGGTTTTTATAGTTAGTATGATATGCTTTTACAAAGATAATATTTGGAAATTTTATAAATAACATTCTATATACATTGATTTACATTAGATTTTCTCGTAAGTCAAAGTTGTATTTATCAATCTTAACAACCAACCAAAAACAAAATATTTTTAATAAAAAAATCAACATAAAAAAAGGCAAGTGAATTATTGTTATTATTAATTCATTTTTTCCAGTCAACCCATATTGCATAAAAAATTCCGCAAGCTGATATGACTAATAAGTATTAGATTTACAAGATTACCAAGAAAGAATTTTTTTAAGGAACAAATTATAAGAGAGAAAATGATTAGAACAACATAAATAACAATCCATTTTAATCTTGTTTTTTGATGTAAAAAATCAAGTCGTTTGGAAGTCAAGTAAAAATTGACATTTATTAAGACTTTAAGAAAGATCCGCAATTGGCGTCCATTAAATTAATTTAGGTCATTATCTATTAAACTAACATTACGTGACAGAAAAATGAAAAAGAATTTATGATTTTTTTTTTATTGTAAGTATCAAAAACAGTTGTATTTTTTTTTTAAATAGGCGAATAAGCATATCTTTTTTCGTGTGTATGACACGACCCGAACTGAGGCCCAAATCGACACGGGCATTTCAAACCGTGAAGTCCCGAGAGCTAAAAGGCAATCATACACACCATTCATATATTTATAAGGAAATGCGGAAAAGATAGCAAAACGAAAACATGGTCATCTGATTATATTAAGAAAACAACACGGCATAAGTTTAACAAGACTCAAATCCATCTAACACCTGTCTGCGAAATCTCTACTAACTGAAGGAAAACAATATCTATTTGAAGATCGGGACAAGGCCCCCGGTCGGACCATAAACCAAAACCAAATGAGATTAACACAAGTGAACAAGACGCCTTCCGAAGTAAGGGAGGCTCACCAACTTTGAATGTCCGACAACAATCTACTATTTAGCAAGACCGCTAGACTGGGCCTCAGAACCTAAAATATAGAGGGTCAATACAGATGTAGTGGTACGTAGAGTAATCCAAAATAAAATAATTTTATATAACATAAGTGGGAGCAATTTATGAAATATTTTACACACAATATATGAAAATGCATGGGCATACTTAAAAGAATTTAAAACATTTCTTGAAACCATAACTTACTCTTTATCTTACTTTTGACCTAGGTGGTACACCCTACAACTCTACAATCCCACGGGTTATAAGGAATCCACCCTTAACTAGGAGGTCAAGCCCCTAGCCCAAGTTTGTCCCAACGGTTAGAGTGTCTATCTCTAATACGCTAAGGGGCACAAAGCCAACGTATGGTCCCTCTTGGGGACATAATAAACCTGCATCGACAAAACACGATCTCCCACAATGAGCCTTTCCACTCAAATTCCTTCTTCGGATAACTACCTAACTCTCTTTAAATCCATTTTTAACTCTTTAAGACATCCATTCTTTGAAATCAAAATTTGAAAATCTTACTCTGTTATGACATTCATTTGTTTGGTATCGTCATACCAAAACTTGCAAGTTATATCTCTAAGCCATAAAACATCATGTTACAGTACTTTCATTCAAAACAATGTGTAGACCACCAAGTCATTCAAACAGTACAGGAGGATTTGTATATCAAATTACATGAAACTTATGCAAAGACTCTCTCTTTCATCTCTTAAAACATGTGGTGGTCCATTACTTGTAGCAAAGCATGAAAATCTTTAAATCATAACTTTTCATCTATATTAACAAGAAACAACCTCTCTTAAGTTCATTACCAAAACCAAGTCTTAAACGATTGTAAATATATTTGTATTCATGCTTCTCAATATGCAGTTGATATGCAGTTGAATAATTCATGACATATGAAAACAAGAGGCTTTATAACAAGAGAGGGATTATAAATGTTTATTCTACCAATTCAACATTCAAAATCAAAAAGCATACATACTTATATACGAGTACACATTAAATTTAGGGGAAGGCCTCAAGAGACCAAAACATTATCTCATTGAAAGAGTTCACAAAGCATACTTTTTAATGTAATTCAAAACCCTTCATAAATACATAATTTCTCAATGTTCAAAACATTATAAAAATAATTACATAAAACCTTAATGATGAAGAATTTGCGAAAAGATTAAACCTTTAAGCTTGATTGCCCAAACCCTCAGTTGTTTTTCTCCTCTTGTGCTTTAGATGATTAACTAATGATTTTATAGGGTTAAAACGTTCTTTAGGGACTTAAATACGTGTTAATATGTTTAGGGATGGTTATCGGGAGACAAAATACCATGTTTCCCTTGAAATACTCAAAAATAAAGTTTCTGCACCACTTAGCCATACGGTTTGCGGCTCCATATCCATGGCAAACATTGAAGTTTGCGGCACCAAGTCTATGTAAAGCATTAGTATTTGTGTCACCAATCTTATTTCCAACCTTTTGCAGTGATCCTTGGTGATGGTAAGGCGATGTCAAGCCATCGCCTAAGCTATAGTTTGCGGCGCCTACTTAGTTTTGAGGTCCTTAAACACCCCCAACACCCCCCAAAATGACAATACATGATCTAACATCTGTACTGTGGTCCTAAGGATCATTTTAGATGCATCAAATGAGTGTTACGACTATCGGGTGTCACAATCATACAACCTGTACGGTGCCTTATTCAAACACTCATAACCTCTTACTCCGGACTCAGATTGATGAACAGTCGGAGGTGTTAGAAAATAGACTCAAATGTACTTAAATTGATATATAGTAGGCCACATGAATCTTTATATACTATGATAAACATTAACTGGAGGTTGACCCATGCAAAATCGTCAACTAAAAGTCAACCGATAGGAAAAGTTTTCAACTTGACTTTGTGTTAGGGGATTTTTATGACCTAAATTCATATTCAAAGGTATTCAAACACTATAGGATTGATAATCAAACATATATTAACAAGGATTCATTGGGATCTGGTCTATATGTGTAGGAACGACGGTTTAAATTCTAGCCCAAAGGCGTGGGTGTTACATTATCTCCCCCTTGGAATCATTCATCCTCGAATGATGGGTAGTGACTTGTTCAAGCTCTAAAAGTATGAAATAATGAAAGTAACCTTGCATTGGACATTTCTCCTCAACAATATATGCAAAGACATCAAAAGATCTTTATGATAACCCCTATTGAAACGTGTAAGCACGAAGCGTGAGATATAAGAATTGACATAGAAATGACCTTGCACATGATATCTTGGGATCATAATCATCACAACATATGATGTGAGTTTATTTGGTGACCATAGGTCTTGATTTATATAAGTACAACTATGAAATGAGATTTTGCAGGAGATAGGAATAGGAACATTCTCTACTTTACAAGATACAAAGAATAGATGTTACACCAAGAAACACTACTCATCTATGGCCCAAACAAATAATAACATACTTCATTATTTACAACTTATAATTATCCCATAACACTTATAACCACAAGAGTTTGAGTCCCGCCACGTAATACTCCTATGTTGAAGCCTAACTCAGATAAAAGAGGAGCTAGCTTAAGCTATGGGACCTCATACCCTGCATCTCTTTAAGGATATTACTTCACCCTATCAGTACCATCAAACAATCTCGGGTCTTAATTCAGGGAGTACTAACCGCATAGCACTTTGGTTTGAGTTTTCATCAATCATAATATTCAAGCCTATCATTACTACACCCATTTCATGGATCTCCCCACTAGGACCGGCAAATTCTATCACTATTACAAAGGTTTTTTTCCATATATCTCCTTTCTAACTGTTTCACTTAATGAAAGTTCATCTCCTTCTTTTCCCCTTCACCTATAACCTTGGATCAAGAAATTACATCAAACTTTTCACACTGAAGAATATCTACTCCCTTACCTAAGACATTACTAAACTTTCACAATCACCATCACACTAATATACGAAGGGTCATTGAGGAACCCGAGCATAAGCATCATGAATGGGAGTAACACTATTAGACTATAACTTATACTTATTACACTACTCAAGGAGGGACATAAGGTAAAGATACAATATAATCATGAAGTGCTTTATATATCAAGTGTCTTGATCTTAAGTAGAGAGACACTCTGGCATAAACACAACATAGCATGAGTCCTTAGGATAAACCACAGCGAGAAACATAAGTGCTTACATCATGAGTCGTATAACATAAGTTTAGGATTCATGAAGTCAACAATTGAGACAAGGACATCTACTCGAAGCTATCGCTTCTCATTTTTAGATCTGAAATAGTCACGAGATCACACAACTTTATCATTTTGGGTAATCCCGACATAAAATGAATCAGTAACATTTAGAAAGCATATTTTATTAGGACCAAGAATTTTGTGAGACATGAATTTTTATCGATCATGAGAAACATAACATATAGCTTGAATATCTGGAATATTAAATTACTAAGGGACATTATTACTTCTAGTTTGGAGGTCGAAACATGAAATGAGTTACATAGAGATCTCAAACCTTAGATATAGGAAAAACTTGAATACATAAGACTTTGGTAGAATGACCTCTTAAATTGGAGTAGGAGGGGCTTGCTTCCATAGGAATTGATTTTATCATGATTCTTACTTGAAACTTAACACCACAAGAAAATACGGGAACTATTTAATTTATCATCTCCCCCTTAGATCAAAGTCACAATCCTAAACTTAAGGACATATCTTCTCATTAAATCTTACAAGAACAACAATCAACACAATGGGGTATCACCATACACATAAATGCTAAACTTCCCCTTTTAACTATACTCTAAAGGCATTGCTTTCCAAGAATGCTACTCTTAATTTTCACCATCTTCTATAGCAATCAACCTACAACTCCCAGTCTCATGAGCATACCCATCCTCATGCCTTATCACATAAAAATCCACTCTCCACTACTTAACATTCTAACATTAAACCGTTAATTACATAACTTACATCATAATAAAATCTTTAAGACTATACCAAAGGAACATACTATCTACTTATAGTTCCTCCATTCATCTCTAAAGAACATCACACAATAACTCCTTAGTCTTCTCCGTACTACGAGATTCGAGAATGAAATCTAGGTACACGTGACACTCGTACACATCACACTTTATCTAAGAACATACTACCTCCGGGTTATACTTATTCTTATATACTCACTCTCTTATACACTTAATGACTCAACCACAATTTATCATTTTAATACTAGTCCTCATGTACATAAGTATCATAATTATCCACTCCTTTTTTCACAAGTTGCCAACCTAAGCTATTTCACACCCCATATTAAGCCTACTAATTCATTCCCATAAAATATACATCACTAATCTTAAACTACTATCCTTTTTACCACTACTTACATCTCAAGTTTAAGCCTATAGTCTACAATCAGGGTTGGATCTACATGGAGCTCAGAGGGTTCATCCGAACCCCCTCAGCCAAAAAAATACACTGTGCATGTAGGATCAAATTATTGTTTTAGGTATGAATAACTAGCACTGCACCTCCTAAACAAAGTATAGTCTGCAACTCAATGGTAAACTGGCTCAAAATCTATAACTTTTATTGCTTATTTACTATTTGAGAATATTGTGAGAGTGAATATCACTTATATTTCTTTTAAATTATATACCCGGAATTTACATCTTCACCTGTAATTGTTATTAATGTTTTTTATTTTATTCTTTTTAATTTTTTATTTATAATTTTCAAAATTATCATATTTTATTATTTTATTGTTTAAAAGTATTTTACTTTTATTCATGCAGTGATATTTTAATTTTAATGCTAATCGCTTATTGATTATTTTTTTAGAGAGGTAAATGGCATGGTCATATATTTTAAGAAGTTGTGATTCTTTTATTGTTTGAATATTAAGATGCTAGAGTTAATTTGTTTCTCATACTAGCTTTTGTATCGTTGCATTTAGAAGTTTTATTTTCCATGACCTTTTAATCAATTAATGTGTTTTTTTAGTAATATTTTGTTTTATTATATTGTATTACTATATTATTAATTAAAAATTTTAAAATACATGAAGCTTAAGCCCCATGCCTCGAGGCTTTCGTCTCACCCCCTGCTAAGTAAAATGCAATGTCTCCTACACAACCGCCTTTTAAAACACTGATTTAAAGTATGCAATTATTTAATTTCTATTACAATGATTTGATGTGAATAAATAATGGTGGTATATATATATATTATATACCCGATTTCAGTTTTACCTTCCTATGAAAATGATTGCCAGCTTAGGTACCATATATCCTAGACAAGGCATGTAATAAACTTTTCATTTAGTAAAAGTAGTTTTTCTTAAACAGAAAAAAATATTTTTATGTGAATAATATAATATTTCTAGACAGATTAAAGATATAAGGAATTTACTTTTGATTTAACTAAAATCAATTGATAATACTTGTAATTACATGTACAAAATTTTGTTCTTTTTTCACATTTTGATAATGTTGCACGAACTAAAAGTTTCATATTTATATCTGATGATTGTACTATTATGAAGGAGTTAAAATTAAATGTTAATCTCCAAATTAGTTACTCTCTTTAAGTAATTTTATCCAACAAACTGTTGGGTTCATAGTAAATGACAGGTGTGAATGGAAAATGAAGAAAACCAAGTGGAAGAGAAAGATTGAGATAACACCAATATGAAAAGTGTACTCAAAAATAGGAAAGCTTACTAAATACTCCCACATTGGTGGGAGAAATAAGATTTAAAGTGTTTATATTGGGAAACACACTCCCACATGGATAAGTGAGGCAAGGAATAATATATGTCTCACTCTGTCGTCGTTGTCGCTCCCTCGGCTTTGACTTCGGCATTGGAAAATAAGATTTATCTTTTTGGATAAATTTTATGTGATGATTCGAATCTACCAAAATGCAATAGTCGTGTTGTTTCAGAAAGATGCAATCCTTCAGCAAAAGGACACACTGATTCATGGAGAGATGCAATCTTTGGATGAACAAACATGAATTTACAGAACATGTGTAACCTTTGACATTAAACAATGCCTCTTTTCAGAAGAGAAGAAGAGGCAGGTTATGGCTATAAAAACCTGCTTTCTTTCACAGGTTTTGATATGAGAAATTTCAGCATAAAAAATACTCTTTTTCTCTTAAAAATTTTGTGTGATCATTCAAACTGTTGAGTGCGTTCGACGAGTCCAAATATTTGAGGTACCGCTATATTTGGATTCAAGGCCATTTTATCCTGGGAGGAAAATTCCACAACCTCGAGTACAGTGAGAGGAATTATTTCCTTAAGGAAAGTCCGTGAATTCGGACGACTTAGCCTTATTCATTTTTGTTTCATCTATTTTCTGAAAAAATAAAATACACCTCTTCGAAAGGTCAATTTGGTCTTGTGTTGTTGGTATTTGATATACTTCATTGTGTTCTTGTTTATACTTGAACTCTAGTTGAAGTTGTTATTTCGCATATACAAATTCTGCATACTCGTAGAAGAAAATAATAATCTGAAGGAAATAAGTTTTAGAATCTATATAGCTTGTTTTTGAAGATTAAAGTTTTAAGTTTCTACTCTGGCTGAACTTAACTAGTGATTTGAAGTCATAAAAATTTCATTACATGTTAAAGATCATTCGGTTGACAATTGGAAGTGATAAAAAATTCATTATCAACTAGAAAGAAGAAGGAAATTTTAAAGTTGCTTAACTTTATTAGTATTCTGAAAATACTAAGTATTTTTTGTCCAGTGGTGATAGAAAAAATTTCAAGCGATAGTTTAATGCAAGATGTTGCAACATCTGTGGGGGCAACTAATATTTCCACGTCAAGTCGGACAAATGCTCCGCCTACAATAGCACTTTCTGTCTGCAATGGTTCACTTGCGAAGATGCTCCTATGGTTCCTGAGGAAACCTCGGACAAACAGTGTTTCGTAATTGTAGAATCTTGGAAACATTCAGACTTTCTTTGCTGGAATTATATTCTTAGTGGTCTCCAAGACGACCTCTATAATGTTTTCAGTGGAACTAAGACATCGAAGGAATTATGGGGGGGAACTTGAACGAAAATATAAAATAGAGGTTGCGGGAATTAAGAAATTCCTTGTTGCACGGTTCCTGGACTTTAAAATGATACATAACAAATTGGTTGTCTCTCAAGTGCAGGAGTTACAATACATGATCTCCTAGCAGATGGTATATCTTCGAAAAGTACCTTATTTGAACGAATTTAAAAGGTTCTTAATACTCACATAAACCGTTTTGTAGGTTTGATTATAAGTGATGCATTTCAAGTAGAAGCGATAGTTGAGAAGCTACCACCTTTGTGGACAGACTCCAAAAACTAGTTGAAGAATAAATGCAAAGAGATAATTTTTGAAGATCTTATTGTCCGACTGCATATTGAAGAAGATAATAAGGCTGCCGAGAGAAGGTAAAAAGGGAATTCTACAATTAATGGAGCACATATTGTAGAAGATGATTAAAACAATTCTAAGAAAAGGAAGAAAGTTGAATAAGGAAGCAATCAACCCAAGAAGAAATTCAAGGGAAAATGCTTCAATTGTGGCAAGATTGTCCACAAGTCCACAGATTGTCTTGCCCCGAAGAAAGGCAAGAAAAAGGATCAAGCAAATATGATTGAATCCAACAAAGAATATGATGATTTGTGTGATATGTTCTCAAAATGCAACTTGGTGGGGAATCCTCGCGAATGGTAGATGGATTCTAGTGCCACCCACCATGTATGTGCCAACAAAGTGTTGTTTTCATCATTTTCTCTGGCTCAAGTAGAAGAAATGATCTACATGGCTAACTCCGCTACTGCTAAGGTGGAAGGAACAACGAAAGTGTGCTTGAAAATGACTTCGGGAAAGGTCTTGACACTTAACAATGTCTTGTATGTTCCAGAATTATGTAGGAACTTAATTTAGGTTTCACTTCTAGATAAGAATGGATTCAAATGTGTAATCGTTTATGGAAAAATTGTAATTAGCAAAGGAGAAATGCATGTAGGAAAAGGCTATCTCACCGAGGGCCTTTATAAGATGAATGTAATGACTGTTGAAATAAATAAAAGTTCAAATTCTTCTTATTTTCTTGAGTCTTATTATTTTTGGCATGAACGCTTAGGCCATGTTAATTATAAAATGTTACGAAAACTGATTAACTTAGAAGTTTTGCCAAAATTTTAGTGCAATAAATCAAAGTGCTAAACGTGTGTAGAATCAAAGTATGCAAAGCATCCTTATAAGTTCGGTGAAAGGAATTCTAATCTTTTAGACATAGTACACACTGACATTTATGATATGGAGTCAACAGCATCACGTGCTGGGAAAAAGTATTTCATAACTTTTATTGATGGTTGCACTAGATATTGTTATGTCTATTCGCTAAATAGTAAGGATGAAGCAATAGATGCGTTTAGGAAATATAAAAGTGAAGTTGAAAATCAGTTAGATAAAACATAAAAATGATAGAAGTGATAGGGGCGGAGAATATGAATCTACCTTTGCCGAAATATGTGTAGAGAATGAAATTGTCCATCAAACTATGGCCCCGTATTCACCTCAATATAACGGAATTGTGGAAAGAAAAAACCAAACTTTGAAGGAAATGATAAATGCCTTGATTATAAGTTTCGGTTTACCACAAAACTTATTGGGGGAAGCTATCCGTACAACCAATCATATACTCAACAAAGTTTCCCAAAGTAAGACACAATCAATTCCTTATGAAAAATGGAAAGGAAGGAAACACAACTTAAAATATTTCAAAGTGTGGGGGTGTCTAACAAAGGTCCAAATTCCTATGCCTAAAAGGTTTAAGATAGGAACTAAAATGGTGAACTTCATGTTCATAGGATATGATAAAAGTAGTAAAGACTGTCGATTTTTGGTTCATAAATCTGAACATTTGAATATTAATGAAAATATGGTAATTGAATCAGACAATGCTGAATTCTTTAAAAATATTTACCCGTATAAAATTAGACATGAACAGTCTAGTGGAGGATCTAAATGACCTCAAGATGAACCAAGTGACAATGTACATAATGAAGAAAATCCAAGACGTAGTATACATCAAAGAACGTCTACTTCATTTGGATTGGATTTTGTAACATTTCTCTTAGAAAATGAGCCTCAAACATTTAGGAAAGCGATGACATCTTCGGACTCATCCTTTTTGAAAGAGGCAGTCAATAGTGAGATTAATTCAATCTTAAGTAACCATACATGGGAATTAGTTGATCTTCCTCCCCGAAATAAACCTTTAGGTTATAAATGGATTTTCAAAATAAATATGAAAGCGGATGACACTATTGACAAATACAAGGCAAGACTTGTAGTAAAGGGCTTCAAACAAAAAGAAGGCCTTGATTAATTTGATACATACTCGCCAGTAATAAGAATAACATCGATTCAAATATTAATTGCCTTAGTGGCGGTATATGATCTTCAAATCCATTAAATAAATGTGAAAATTGCTTTCCTAAATGGAGAATTGGAGGAAGAAATATACATGGAACAGCTTGAGGGTTTTGTGGTTCCAGGAAAGGAAAACAAGGTGTGTAAACTTATCAAGTAATTATATGGACTAAAGTAAGCACCAAAACAATGGCATGCGAAGTTTGACCAAACCATGTTGGCAAATGGATTCAAAATAAATGAATGTGATAAATATTTTTATATTAAAGACACACCAAATCACCAAGTCATTGTATGTTTATATGTGAATGATATGTTGATCATCAGTAGAGACATTTCTGACATAAATGCAATAAAACGAATGCTCGAGAGCAAGTTTGATATGAAAGACACTGGAGTTGTAGATATAAACTTAGGTATAAGAATCCATCGAACTCCACAATGGTTGGCATTGTCATAGTCTCATTATATCAAAAAGGTACTTGACAAGTTCAATTATATGGAATTCAGTATTTCCAAGACTCCATTGGATGTGAGCTTTGCACTTCGAAAGAATGAAGGTGAAAGTGACTCGCAATTGGAGTACTCAAGAGTATTGGGATGTTTAATGTATATAATGAACTGTACACGACTAGACATAACATGTACTATCAGTAAATCGAGTTGGTACACAAGTAATCCTAACAAAACTCACAGGATGGCAATGAAAATAGTTTGGGGTATCTTAAATACACTCAAGATTATGCTTTGTATTATAATAAATATCCTGCGGTACTTGAAGGATATAGTGATGCAAATTGGATCACTGGATCGAACGAAGTAAAATCCACAAGTGGATATGTATTTACTATTGGTGGAGGAGCAGTCTCTTGGAAATCATCCAAATAGACTTGTATTGCTCGCTCTACAATGGGATCTGAATTTATCATATTGGATAAAGTCGGTAAAAAAGCAGAATGGCTCCAAAATTTCTTAGAAGATATTCCTTATTGGCCCAAGCTAGTGGAACCAGTATGTATACACTGTGATAGAAAAGCGGCAATAGGTAGGGCAGGGAGCATGATGTACAACTGTAAATCTCATCACATACGACGAAGACATAATACCATTAGGGAACTTCTCTCTAGTGGAATTATCACTTTTAACTATGTAAATTAAAGGATAATGTGTTGGATCCACCTACAAAAGGCCTATCTATAAAAGGAATGAAAAGGAATCCAAGGGAATGGATTTAAGGCCTAGGAAAAGTCAGCATGGCAGTAACTCTACTAGCAGACTGGAGATCCCAAGAGCTAGGTTCAAGGAGATCAAACAAAGTTGTGTTTGACAGGTTCAACATTGTCAATTACCCAACCCATTCTCATGATGTAGACAATGTATAGTAATCAAGGATAAGACTTAAAGTGAAAAGTCTTTTAATGATTATCTAAATTTGGCAGATTTGACCAAATAATTTAATCTATAGGATTGAATGTTTAGAAATCACCTATGTAAGGGAGAAGTGGAAGCCTCTTCAAGGAGAATGTTAATAAAGGCCTATTCTCTAAGTTCTCATGAAACCGAAATGTGTTCATGGCTGAAAAGAATAAAACCATGAGAACCATAAACGATAAAAGGCTGGTTGTATGATATGTGTTGTCTAGGTGTACATTAAAGCTCTACGGTTCAAAGATATCAAATCTACCGATTGACCGAGTGCATCCGATACATGTTTACTACAAAAAGTTCAAAGGGAAACCCACTTATCCAGATGCAATCAGTCTTTGCTTGATGATCACATACTTGTCCGTAAAACTTTTATGAAAAATAACCATTCCCTATTTATGTGAGGGATTGTTGGGTTCATAGTAAATGAGAGGTGTGAATAGAAAATAGAGAAAACCAAGTGGAAGAGAAAAATATAGATCATACCAATATGGAAAGTGTACTAATAAATAGGAAAACTACTTAATTCTCCAACATTGGTGGGAGTAAGAAGCTTTAAAGTATTTATAATGTGAAACACACTCCCACATGGTTAAGTGAGGGAAGGAATAAGCTATGCCTCGCGTCGTCATCATCGTCGCTCGGTCGGTTCGACTTCAGATTTGGATTTGGATTTGTCAAATGATCGATCAATGAGATCTATATTTTTGAACAAATTTTATTTGATGATCTGAATCGATCAAAACGAAATAGTATTCTCCATTTATGCATGCAGCAGCAGATGTAATGCTTCAAAAAATTTGAACTGATGCTTCTGTAATTCCGAACAGAACTAATGCTTCAAAATAGCTGCACTGTTTTAAACTGATGTGTTGTTTCAAAAGAATGAAATACATCAGCAAAAGGACATACTGATTCATGGAGAGAGATGACTGTTCAGGAAAAGATGCAATCTTTGGGTGAACATACATGAATTTACAGAACAAGTGTAACCTTTGACATGAACCATTGCCTCTTTTCAGAAGAGGCATGTTATGGCTATAAAAACCTGCTTTCTTCCACAGGTTTTGATATGAGAAATTTTAGAATAAAAAATACTTTTTGTTCTCTTCAAAAATTCAGTGTGATCATTCAAACTGTTGAGTGCGTTTGACGAGTCTTAATATTTGAGGTACCTCTATATTTGGATAGAAGACCATTTTATCCTAGGAGGAAAATTCCACAACCTTGAGTGAGGGGAATTATTTCCTTAAGGAAAGTCCGTGAATTCGGACGACTTGGCCTTATTCATTTCTATTTCATCTATTTTCTGAAAAAATAAAATACACCTCTTGGAAAGGTCATTTTGATCTTGTGTTGAGGGTATTTGATATACTTCATTGTGTTCTTGTTTATACTTGAACTCTAGTTGAAGTTGTTGTTCTGCATATACAGATTCTGCGTACCCATAGAAGGAAATAACACAAACAACCATTAGATATTTATTTATCTTATCGTGTAATCTTACAGATAAGCAAATTTGTATATGCATTATGCTAGTACATCAGTTACCAATAATTTATTGAGATAACATGGAACCTCATTCCTAAGAAAGAATCTTGTCCTCCATAATCGTGTGAAGCATTATGCAATAGACTTTCACTTTTCCCGCCACCATATGTTGAAAAAAAAGGTTCGTGTTATACATATTCAAGGTAATGACCAAATAGTTGACACTTTCAACAAAGCACTAGCCAGGACTGCATATGCGAGCAATGCATTCAAGTTAGGGTTAGTGACCCATCACTTAACTTGAGGGGTGCCTATTTGTCCATGGGGAATAACAAAGACGTGATGAAAGGGGAGATGAGTGTTCCTAGATGGGCTGATTTAGCTGATGGAGAGGAGTAGGTTTCACCTCTTCCTTTGAATAGTAAATTCAGTTCAGAAGCTTTCATATTTGTGTCTAAAAGTGCACCGTAATTAAAAATTAGTCAGGGCCCTTAGCATCAGGACTTAGTCCAATTAACACTTATCTTAGTGATTTGAGCGAGAATTTTTTATGAGGAAGAAGCAAAAAATATGTTGGATATGTGCTTTGATAAAGTGGCTAGAGATGGAATCTCACCTCAACAACAAAAAAGTGGAAGCAATAAAAAGACACATGAGAGGAAACATAGCTGGGATGGTAAAGTGCGGGGAGTATGTTCCAAGACAACTACCAATGCGACTGACAAAGCAAAACCATACAACAACAGTGTCAATAGCTTCAACAAAATTCAATAAATCCAAGAATAACTGATGAAATATCAATTGTTGTTGGACAGATTGGAAGATGAAGACAATAGAAAATACTTCAGGTTACTTTAGATGGGCAATCTTTCTTTTTTAAATTTATGCATTTGTAGAAGGAAGTTTGAGTTTGATAACTAAAATTTTTATCCTGAATTTTATAATTTTGTAATGTTTAAGCATCATCATTTGTAATATCATCATAGGGTATGTTACATACTCTGTGATGATCATAACATACCTAGTTCTCTCTAGTTCTTATTTTGTTCATGATTGTTGATTAATAGAGGTTCATTACCTCATTAGGATTGGTAAAGAAAGGCCTAATTCCCCTTACTTATCCATGTTGAAGATTTTTATTATTAATAAAAGGCTTCTAGAAACACTATGGTATAAATTAGCCCCAAAAAAGGAAAAAAAGACTACACACAGTAGTTCATGACATTCATTTTAGTTATGAGATCGATAGATTTGGTCTAATCAAATCTAGTGTAAATCGATGGATATACAATATTACTTATATGATTTTCAAATATTATCTTATCAAAACACGGCACACCAACGTACAAAAGCCTTTTTATGTTTAGGTAGGTTTTAAAGTTAGATCAGGTCTAAATTTTAAAAATTACCTTACACATCTTTTTACCCTTTTAGACTCGATCTAACTGAAAAAATACAATCACTTATTCAATTATGACCCAAGCTCGTTTTATGATTAAGTAGAAGAGAGATTTTTTTTCCCATTTGGATCGGATTTGGAGGGCTAAAAAAATGGGTGACTTAATTTTCTAAATCTAACAATAAAAAAAGACAGTAAAGACTTGAATGGATGGCCTTTTGAAATTAGAAGATCACTTTCAGGATTTTTCTTTAAGTTAGTGAATATAGGCCAGTTATGAAAAAGGGTAAATATACACTATTTTTTTAATGAGGTATATATCCCCTCGAAATTATTTTTTCCTTTACTAATTAACTCCTTGTACGTAATCAAATACTTCAAAACTTGCATCACTGATTATTACTATTATTTAGATCAAGAAATTAAAGCCACTATTTCGACCATGACAACATAATAAAAATATTTCCTTAGTCCATTTAACTGAAAAAAAATAACTTAAGTCTTTCATATCATTATTTTTAAGAATATAATTGATATGAGATGATTTTACAAGATAATATGTAAGAATCTTATAAATAACTTTATATATAGAATGACTTACATTAGATTTTGTCAAAAGTCAGAATTTGATCAAAGCTATCAATCTTAACAACTTACCAAAAGCATAGTATTCTTAGTAAGAAATCAACATCACATACGGTAAAAGATTTATTGTTATAAATTAATTTTTTGACCAGTGAATGGCAATTCAATATAAAATCATGCAAGATGATATGAAAAATAATGAAATCCTCAACTCCCTCGCGAGGAGGGATCCAAAACCAGTGGAAACATCATTTTTTTAGCCTTTTTTCTGTTACCTTTTTACCTTATATTTCCGAGTCAACTCATTTTTTTTCTTTCAAAAAATGAATAATTTATATTTTCTTTACATCTTTGTTGCCTCACGACTAATTCCACTTCTACCACCCCCTCCCCCACCCCTCCCTTTTTATTGTCCAAATATTACTTTATTTTTTTAGAAACTTACAAATTTAAAATTTTGAATTCCCTCTGTTAATGAGTAGATACCAAGCTTTTCACAAGACAAAACTGTGAAGCTTGAAAAATAATTTTTTTTTTATTTGGAATATCTATGCTATGCTTAGTGGGAATATTTTATTAATATTAAAAAATCACATACAAATGACACAGAACAAAAGCTAAAGCAAAATCCAAAGAAAAATCAAGCAACTCTCCTCAACATTCATGGCAATAGATTCATCCTTTAGGGCAGCAATTTGGATGATTTCAAGTGTTAATGGAGTTGTAACTAGTCCAAATAGTGAGGAATATTTATCACGTTCAAAAATGGGAGTGAACTTATAATATATACATCATTTGTTAGACAATGAATTATATGTACACTACCATTTTAACGAGGAATATTTTCACTCTTCGTATAGTTGAGGGATATATTTTCCGCTTAACTAATTAACTTCTTGTGCTTAACCAAATACATCAAAAATTGCATCAATGATCTTTTATTTCTATCATTTCGAGGAAATTATAGGTATTATTTTGACCACGATGTAGTAAAATAATTTCATATCGTATTTAACAACAAATAAATAACTTAACTCTTTCATATCATTATATTTAATTACATAAGATAATCTTATCATAATTTAACGCAAATATCATTAGTTTGGGCCTGCATAATGAGTTGGAGAACATCCACATTACCCAACTATTCATTGACTCCGACGACACACTCCTACCCTTTAACGCCAACCACACCAACTCTACCTGGTAGTATCAAGGAAGAAATTTGTCCTAATTCAATTGTTAGCATACTGTCTAGTCCTCCTAGACATCACGCGAGGATAATATGACATTTCATTCCTGCTAAAATTTCAATACTATCCTCGCATGTTGTCCAGAGGACTAGTGGGTTTGCAAATGAGCTCGAGCCATGGTATGATCTTCCTTGATACAACCAGATAGAGTAGATGAGGTTGGCTTTAAAGGAAAGAAGAGAAAAGAGAGCAAGAATTTGTACTTGAAAATTTCTGGCTTTCAAGTTGTGTCACAGAAAGCAACTGAAGGGTGAAAAATTAAAGAATAAAATAAGGGTTTTTATAGTTGGTGTGAGATGCTTTTACAAGAAAATATTTGGAAATCTTATAAATAACATTCTATATACATTGATTTACATTAGATTTTCTCAAAAATCAAAATTAGACCAAATTTATCAATCTTAGCAACCTACCAAAAACATAATATTCTTAATAAAAAAAATAATATAAAAAAGGTAAATGAATTATTATTATTAATTCATTATTTGTCCAGTCAACCCAAATTGCATAAAAAATCCCGCAAGATGATTTGATTCATAAGTATTGAATTTAAAAGATTATCAAAAAAGAAATTTTTTTAAGGTACAAATTATAAGAGAGAAAATGGTCAGAACCACATAAATGAAAATCTATTTTAATCTTGTCTGATTTTGTAACTGAAAGTCAAGTCATTTGAAATTCAAGTAAAAATTGACATTTATTATGACTTTACAAAAGATCCTGTCACGACCCGAACATATGCCCAGGAACAGATCATGAAGGCTCGGGAGCCTTCACTAATTGGCAATCATATAAACAATTCACATATTGTAAGGAAATGTGGAAAATAAACGGAAACATGGTCACTTTAATATCTCAACTGAGTAATGTGGACATAAGTTCAATAAAACTCAAACAATCTAATACACGTTTGCGAAATCTCTACTACGAAAACAACAATATGCTTGAAATCGGGACAAGGCCCCCGGTCGGATCATGAATTAAAAACAATGAGAGAAACATAAGTAAACAAGACGCCTTCTGAAGTAAGGGAGGCTCACCAACTCTGAATGTCAACAATCTACTATTTAGCAGGACAGCTAGACTGGGCCTTAGAACCTGAAATATAGGGGGTCAATACAAAATGTACTGGTATGTGAAACAAACCAAAATAACATGTTTTTATATATCATAATAAGAACATTTTTTAAAACAATAAATATAATGCATAAGTGAAAACGCATGGGCATACTGAAATGAATTTCAACAACTCTTGGAAATCATGACTCACTTTCTATTTTCTCTGAGCTAGATGGTACACCCTATAATTATGATTATCCCATGAGTTATATGGGATCCGTCCTTGATTCGGAGGCCAATCCCCCTACCAAAATTTTCCTCAAGGGTTGGAGTATCGATATGGGAGACACGCCAGTCCACAAAGCAGAGTGCCATAATTCTCAATCATAATAATATATCATGGTAGGGCACAAAACCACAAAGCATGGCTCCTAACCATAGTCCCAAGTTGGGATGACATAAATCAAGGCACACAAAACCATACAACATGGTGCCAAAATCCCGAGTCGGCAAATCATGATTTCCAACATTGAGTCTTTCAACTCGTGCTTTCTTCGGGTAACTATCAAACTCTCTTAAGCCCAAATTTTAGTTCCTTAAAACCATTCTTCATACATTAAAAATATTCAACACTTGTTCTGTTAAGGGCATACTATCACCGGGTATCCTCATACCCCGACTTGTAAGTTATTCATGTCATACCCCGACTTGTAAGTCAAAACTCTTCTTCATAAACATGATTGGGGATGTTTAAACATGATAAAATAGTAAATCTTATCCCCATGGTGTTTAGAGTAGTCCCACATACCTTAGACTACTTAGTTCAAAGGATAGGATCCAAATCTTGATTTTGTTTCCTGGAAATCTTGAACTTAAACTATGGATTCTTGATCTTTGGGTGGGAGGTTAGGGTTTTTTCTTGATAAATTTGAGTGAATTTGGGCATATTATGCACAAAGATGTTTTAATTCACTGTTTACATGACTTGAGTTTGTAGGGAAAAGATAAGAGTGCCCCTCAGAATTTAAAGTTTCAGCAGAAATACGAATTTTGAGGCTCACCGCTGAGCCGTATTGGTGCCACCACTATAGGCACCGCTGAGGGGTGTAATCGCGGTGACCTACTATTTTAGAAAATCCTGAATTTGAGTCTTAACACTGAGAGCTATTGGTTCCACCACTATATGCACTGTCGAGCGGTGTAATCATGATAACTTACTGCCTCACACGAAAAATGCTATAACTTTTCACTCGGGTATTGGATTAAGGCAAAATTAAAATCATTGGAAAGTTGACTCAATTATCCACAATTTGGTGGGGTCTTGATCAAAAAAATTTCATGTATATCAAAAGTTATACACGTTGAAAGTAGACCCTTGTTGAATCGAATACCAAACTCTGGACGAATCAAAGATTCTTAGCTCAACTTTGCTCTCACTAAATTCTATGAACATCTTTCACTTCGAGAGAACTTTATAAACTAGGATAAAAATCATGACACATGAATTAAAATATAAATTATGGGATTAGAGTTTGGACACATAGGAATGATGGTTCAATTTCTAGCTAAAAAATGTAGGTTGTTACATTATCTCCCCATATTTTTTTACATTGTTTTTGACATGTAAGTCAGTGGATTTGAAGTTTTTTATATTTTATCTATTTATTACTACTGATATTGAATAAATAAGTATATATATTTCTCAATTATATTTTCGAGGTTAATTTTATGCTTAGAGAAGGTTGAATTAAATATCTCTGATGTAAGACAAGTGTGTGCATCCATTTAGTGATGAGACAAAATCAGATAGAAGAAAATCTCGCGAATAAGATAGTTGACTCAAAAAATTGTCACTAGCTATCAAGAAACAACCCCTATTGAAATTAGAGGTGATTAGAACTTCCAGAATATGAGAAAAAGTATTTTCTATGCTTAAATATGAAAATTGCAGTTAAAAAAACTTGCTCAACTGTTGTTATAAATCAATGAAGCTAAGGTGCTTAGTGAAATGAAAGCCTTTTGTGATGCACTATTTGATTCTCTAACTCTCATTATTTCAATGTCCAATTAATGTTGTTCTATTTTTAGTCTCAAAATCATATTATTAATCTTCATATTACGTAAGGTAAGAACTTATGCGCATTGTGTATTACCATGCCAGTTGCTTCTCCTATTCATTTCTTATTCAAGGGTAATATCAGAATTTTAGGAGCTAAAGGTGTGCCTCATTTTAGTTGGTAGGATATTAAACACAAACTTGCTTTATCCGACTCTCTAACTCTTACTATCCGTATAATTATACAGCTACAACTCCGAAAAGTTATGATTTTCATTGCCAAACTGTAATATCCCAAAAATTCAAACCAATGTTAGAGACATGTTTCAAGCTGATGCATAGTACATTATAGTTCTTTCACAGTGATATGCATGAGTTTGATGTATATTAAGGCCTCAAATAACTCCCAACTATTAGACGAATCAAAATAATCCGTACCGATTAAATTTTTGATAAGAATGTTTCTTTAGTAAACTTTAAAGGAGCATATATTTTGCTATATTCAGAATTTTCTAGATCAAAATCCACCAAACATGAGGAAATTGAATTAACTTTCAAACAATACGAATTTTGTCCGAATCCGATACTCGTGTGAGAGGTTATGACACTTTTAGTGAAAAATAGTAGCCCAATGCGATAAGGCCGCGTTGTGGTGATGGCCGAAATCATGTTTGTCTTTTTCCAGTGTGCCACCATGATTACCAACGCGTCGCACCAAGGGGACATTTCGCAATAGTTCTTTTCCATTGGGGCATCGTGATTGGCACCGCATCGCGGCAAGCTTCTAGTATAGGATCGTCCATTTTCAGAGGCACAACGCAATAGCATCGCATTGTGCCGTAGGGTAAAATGGGGATTGTCAGTTTTCAAGTGGACCGATGCAATTGCACGGCGTCGCGCTAGAGCAAAAAATTGAGACTTTTGCGATTTAAATTCCAGGGACCGTTTCGTCTTTTTTCATAGCCCCAAATCTGTCCAAACAAGGGATTTAGCATTATTTGCTTATTATTTCATAATTCTCTTGAAAAAATTAAAGTATCCCTCTTTGAAGAACAAAAACCCTAGCTTTCTAAGGTCAAAATCAAAACTCAAGAATTCACCATCAATTCTCACGAATTCATCAACCCAGGTATGTTAAGTGTTCATATATGGGTTTATTTCACCCATGGAGTCCAAATATCCAATTCTAAATTCAAGTTGGTATCTTTCTATGTTTTGCATGATTTTTAATTGTGATTTTAACCTTGAATTCCTATGAATTATAATTCTACACTGTGTTTACATGAAATTGTAGTTGTTATTCAACCCCACATGTTTTAATGATGTTATTCGCTGATTTAATTCATAATTCGTGATGTTGATGTTGAAATCATGTTATTACTACAAGATTTAAATTATTCCCATGCTTAGCTTACACTATGAATATCAAGTGTTTGATGAAATGCCTACAAGATTGAATTTTGAATAAATGCTTTCATATTATGTCCTCAAAGTTTTAGTACTATTTTGTTATTATTGATATTGAGTCCTAGGGGTTGTGAATACCCGAAAAATTAGCTGTTTTCTTAGTCTCAATATCTTCGGAATAACTTCAGAATACCCATGGCATAGTAATAACACACTTCCAATTGGGGTCAGAGATTGGACCCCAATATGCTCATTGGGGCATGTCGGTTATATGATAGCTCCCACAGTCTCGGTTCAGTATTCATTATACTTCAGTTCAGGGTCGTATTGACCATAGCATACAAATATCGGTTATTCAGTTATCAAATTTCAGCATTTCAGTTTACAGATTATATTAAGAACATGCTTTATGCTTGGTCATACATTCTCAGTATTTACAGATTTCATTCATTCTATTTAGTACTTCATGCTATTTATTCATTCAGTTATTACTCCTGTACATGAAACCATGCATATCAACCTACTTCATTTATCATACCAGTACATTCAAAGTACTGATCATATTCTTTTTTCTTGCGCTATGATGTATCATATCATAGGTTTGGACGCTCAGTTCCTGGACCGCGTATAGACCTTTCAGATTATCAGCCGTAGTTGTGGTGAGACCTTTTATTTCGAGGACAGACTAAATTTATTTTCATACTTTTAGTTCAGTAGTTAAATAGAGTTAGTTGGGGCTGGTCCTATCAACTCTTATTCACTCAGCAGAGGCTTTTTAGACTAGTATAGACTGTCAGACAGTTTTGTTATTATTTTATTAGTTCTAGACCGTTGTTTCTAGTTTCATGATCCAATATTGTTTTCAGTTATTTAAAACCTTATGGCTTTTCTATTGTTCTTCCGCATATGTTATTATATTATTTTGTGCTCACAACAGGTACCAACTCATGGGTTAGATTGTGGTCTCTTGGGACTATAAGCACCATGTGGCGCTCAGGGTGTACTATTGGGTCGTTACAAACTTGGTATCACAGCCTAAGTGTTTAATGTGTCCTAAATAATCTGAAAGCCGCCTCGAGTAGAGTTTTTTATTAATGGGTTTCAAACACGCCACTCTTATGGACAAGAGACTACAAGGTATTTTAAGAAAAGTTTCCCTTCTTTTAGTGTTTATGTAACACCCCAAAAATGGGTCCCAAAGTATCACACGGTGCTTGAGGCTACGAGTAGCCCCAAGCTAACCCTTTGAGCAATTTTCATTCAATTCAACACAAATCAATGGGGTTTCCATAAATAACCCTCAAATATCAACAGAGTAATCATTATCCAAGAATAAAAGAATTTCAGAAAGATAACTAAATACGACTTATTAGTCAAATCCCAACATCTATACTAGTCTGACAAGCCTCTAAGAAAATCAATAAAACCAGCGAGCCATTAAGATATGCCTTAATAGACTCATGCTCAATTATCAAATGTAAACAATTCCATGAAACCAACATCAGACATCACATCCTCGGAACATGAGGACTCACCACAATAGAGGATGTAGAACAATATGCCCACTCTATCTCTATTGCTCCATATAGAATGGCTCCAGCCGAACTCAAAAAGTTAAAAATAGTTGAAAGATCTCCTAGATAAGGGATTTATTAGGCCCAGCATTTCCCTATGGGTCACACCAGTTCTGTTTGTGCATAAGAAAGATGGTTTTCTTAGAATATTTATTGACTACTGTCAGTTGAACAAAGTCACAATAAAGAACAAATACCCACTTCCCAGAATCAATGACTTATTCGACCAACGTGAGGGTGCCAGTTATTTTGCTAAGATAGATCTTAGATCAGGCCATCATCAGCTCAGAGTCAGAGAATGTGACATTCCAAAAATATCTTTTAGAACCTGGTATGGTCACTTCAAATTTCTAGTCATATCCTTTGGTCTCAGGAATTTCCCAGCAACCTTCATGGACTTGAGGAACCGAGTGTTCAAATTGTACTTAGACATGTTTGTCGTAGTCTTTATTGATGATATTTTTGTCTATTCCCATAACAAAAATGATCATGCAGGCCACCTCAGAATAGTATTGTAGACTCTTAGAGCCCATTAGTTGTTCGCTAAATTCAGTAAGTGCTATATTGAATTAGCTTTCCAATGATACCAATTTCACCTGAATTTGATACTCGGGTGAAAAGTTATGTCACTTTTAGTGAAAAATAGTAGCCCAACGCGATAAGGTCACGCGTGGTGATGGCCGAAATAACGGTCTTCCTTTTCCAGTGTGTCACTGCAATTGACGCCGCATCACGCAAGGGGGCCATTTCACAATTGTCCTTTTCCAGTGGGGCACCACGAGCCAAGATTCTAGTTTGGGATCATCCATTTCCAGAGGTGCAATGCAATAGCACTGCATTGCACGATAGGATAAAATGGGGATTGTCAGTTTTCCAGTGGCCTAACGTGATTTCACCGCTTCACGCCGGAGCTAAAAATTGGGATTTTCAGCTTTTGTGATTTAAATTCCTGGGACTGTTTGGTCTTTTCCCATAGCCCCAAATCCATCCAAACATGGGATTTAAGTCCCAATAGAGCATTATTTGCTCATTATTTTACAATTCTCTCAAAAAATTAAAGTAGCCCTCTTTTATGAACAAAAACCCTAGCCTTCCAAGTTCAAGATCAAAACTCAAGAATTCACCATCAATTCTCATGAATTCATCAACCCAGGTATGTTAATGGATCATCTATGGGTTTCTTTAAACCATGGAGTCCAGATATCCAATTCTAAATTCAAGTTGGGATCTTTACAATTTTTTCATGATTTTTAATTGTGATTTTAACCATGAATTCCCATGAATTGTAATTCTACACCATGTTTACATGAAATTGTCGTTGTTATTCAACCCCACATGATTTAATGATGTTATTCACAAATTTAATTCATAGATGTTGAACTCACGTTATTACTACTAACTTTAAATTAATCTCATGCTTAGCTTACACTATGAATATCAAGTGTTTGACGAAATGCCTACAAGAATGAATTTTGAATAAATGCTTTCATATTATGTGCTCAAAGCTTTAGTACTATTTTTCTATTATTGCTATTTAGTCCTGGGGGTTGTGAATACCCGAAAACTTAGTTGTTTACTTAATCTCAATATCTTCATATTAGCTTTATAATATGTTATGAGCATTATCAATTTAGCCAGTCACAATAATCAGTTAAACTTAGTACAGTTTAGTATCCCGAGTCAATTCAGTTTGGAGTAGGATTTAGCACCAAGTGTGTTCAGGGATGGAGGCTTTCCCAAAAGATACGCAGAGTCCTTAGAAGCAGTCCTTGCACTCCAGAACTACGTAGCCAACATTGGATATGAGGAGTCACCCGTCAGTTTAGGCTTGACTACCTCACAGGGGTCACCCGTCAATTTAAGCTTGACACCCTTAGTCTTTCGGAATAGTACATCAGTGGATCCACACAACCAGTATTAGTACCCATTGTACGGTACTGACACCTTTCCAACTGGGGTCACAGGTTGGACCCAATTTGCTCGTTGGGGCATGTCGGTTAGGTGATAGCTCCCACAGTCTTAGTTTAGTATTCAATATACTTCAGTTCAAGCTTGTATTGACCATAACATACAAATATCGGTTATTCAGTTATCAGATTTTAGTATTTCAGTTTACAAATTGATGGAAAATAAAAGTAACCATAAATACTTTTACTTTTCTTGAAAGGAAAATATAAAACTTTTTCATATTTGGCAAACCTCTTTCTTAGAGAAAAGGCTTTGGAACTCTATAAATAGATAACCCCCTTCTCATACCATAACACAATAGCTTCCACAATGTAGTCATTATAAGAGTCTGGTTTAGAGGGAGATTTATCCCATAGGTTTATGTTTTTTCATAGATTTTATTTTTTCAATATTGTTTTTAATATGTAGGTCGTTTGACCGAATCATATTAATAATATGTCTTTTTAATATATGTTTTATTTGTCATCTGAATTATTACTACAAAAAATTTGATTATTTGGAATGAATTATTTTGTCACTTATAAGTTATATTTCGGCACAAAAGATTTAGAGTGACGAAAAAGATTTCATCAATCAATTGTCTCTAAAAGTGGGTCGTCAAAAGTAGACAAATATGATTTAGTGCTTCGTCGCTAAAAAAATTAAATTAGGTGCAAAAAAAAAATCATCCCCAAACGTGTAACATTTATGACGAATCTGTTGTCATAAAAATGTAATTTTTTTTTGTAGTTGATGGTAAGCTTTTGTCCCTAAAAAGTTATCAATACCTAGAAAATTTCATCGGCGCTAATTATTTAGTTCAATCAGCAACGACACCAATTGTCGCTAGAGTTATATATATTTTGTGGCTGAACAAATGTATTTTCATCACTGTTGACAACTTTTTGTATACAACAAAAATTTTTGTCCTTAAATGTATGAATTAGTGATAAATTTATTATTAAAATAAATATTAATAATTTTGTAGTTAAATCTACCATTTATCACTAAAAATAGTATTTTTTTTACCGACAATGTAGAATCGTCACTAAATTATTATGATTACTGACAATTATGATTGTCATAAAATACAAAATTAATTTGTATCAAATAAAAAGAAAGATATTGAGACAAATACATATGTCACTAAATATAGTCAAACTTATGACGAACTAGTTTATTTTGTGACGAAAATATTTGTCTTGAAAAGTCTAATTTAATCGTTGCTAAAAGTTATCATTGATAATAAAATCTTTTGTCACAAATTACAAGAAATCGCTTAATTATTTCATATTGATATTATTTTTTAAATTAGAATTGAATAAATCAAAAATAAAATTATAAAACCTGTCAGATAGATAAACTTGACCCACAATCATACAATTACAAAAACTAAAATTGTACTAAGGTAATATCTCCTCACAGTTCAAAGAAAAGTAAAACTAGCCCAACACAAAGGAAACTAACTGAAATATAGTACTAAATATTACTCCTATCCTAAACTAATGCAGATATGTAGAGGCTTCTTCGAAAGTACCAATAACGTGTTGAGCTTGCAGTTAGTCTTCATTCAACTCACTTTTACACCTATGGAAAACAGAAGAAAATTAAGATTGATGATGATTCTTTCATGTTTGATAGTTAAAATGACTCTACATGCTACTTCTTCTCCAAGCCACAACTAGAATCCATTAAACATGTAATTATGAAAACCGAGGCTACCCAGAAATTAGATAAATACTATCCAGTAAAAACATCAAATTTCGATAACAACAACAATAACGTACTCGGTGCGTTCCCACAAAGTGATGTTTGGAGAGGGTAACTGTACGTAGTCGATACAACTACCTTAAATGAATTATACAACAACATAGCCAGTGTATCCCCACATAGTGGGGTATGAGTAGGATAATGTGTATGCAGTGCACACCACTACCTCGAATAAAGTAGAGAGCTTGTTTTTGATAAACCCTAACTCAGGATAGATAACAGTATAACAAACAAAACATAAAATCACACAACAACGGTACAACACACTTCTAGCTAATACAAGTCAGAGAAGTTTCAGTTATTCAATAGTACTTAATAAGAAAACAAAACTAGGTAGAACTAATACAATCTATTATAAATATCCCAGCAACTTATCAGAACCCCGTAATTATCTATTTAAACCCATGAGACAAGGTATAATGGCAAGTAAATAGGAACATATAATAACAAACATCGAAATATTCCTATAGACATGTTTTCTAAAGGCTTTCACAACGTGATGCATTCAACACACAGAGAATGAAAATTACATCATTTCGAGAACTTACCAGTGAACAACAGTAAAAGAGATTATAAGAATAATAAAGGCCAAGAACTTGTAACAGTGAAATATGGAAGATGTTTTCAGTAAGTCTTGAAGGAAAATTGAAGAACCATCAAAATATATAATTGCCTTGTATTAAAATAACCAGTAATTCTTTTTGTTTTTGTTTATTTTAGAGAGTAGTAATTGTCATTCAAGAACTGTCCCTCCAATGAAAAGAAGGGAGGTTTATACAGTAGTAGTAATACAGTAGCACAAAAGGAAAGAGTATATTATAAGAAAATCACTTTCGAAAATTAAATGAAAAATATATCAAGAATCAATTAAGAGAAAGATCAATCCCTTTAATGCCGTATTTACCATAAAGAATCACATTATTAAGGCAGGAAACAGTTAATGTACATTTAATTTGTAGAAAGAAAACTAAAAATGGACTTAATCAATTATTTAATGTTTTACTATAAATAGATGAGGAAAATAAGGTGTGAATTTAAAAGAGAAGAGATAATAATAATAGAAAAATGTATCAACACTAGTATTTAGCATATATATTAAAAATTGATTTACAAATCATAAGACAACTAATCACAAAAATCAAACTAAATCCATTCCATCAATCTACTAAATCAATTTAGTACTTTCATTTAGGAATAAGCATAATCAATATTTTACCATAAAAGCAGATTCAAATATCAGTCAATATCAATTAAATCAAACATAATACAAGTATAACATATTTTAAGAACAAACAGAGATAAACACGTAATTAAACGGATTGAATCAACATTCAAAGTCAGATATCACAAACTTTAGATCTAACAGATTAATTTAGGCAATTTGCACCCAAAGAAGAAAAAGAATATGCAAATTAAACCAAATAAAACAATCATGAAATTAAAGGATTGAGGAATAAAATCGTATAATTGTCGGGTTCACGAAAAGGGACCTCACCGGTCCTCAATTTCGATAAGAACATGATCGATGAGAAGATGGGGAGGCTGAATCGCGGTTGGGGATGCGTTGCTAGTTCAAGATTTCTGGAGACGACCACGATGATGATGGAGTGGTAGAGGACAAGTGGCGGGATACCGCTGCTCTTGTTGGCAGCATCGATTGGGTCTAGTTTCGTGGTCTAGAGTGGTAGCGGGATGATATTGATGTTCGTTTGAGAGGAGCTTAGTCGGTTTTCTTGCAAATAGATGTGGCTGGTAGCGCCGGCTAAGAGGCGCTAATTTTGGTTGTCGAGCGGCAGGATTGGTACTTGGAGTAATTTTCCCTTGGTTTTCTTGGTGGCTGATGATGGAGAAGGGAGAGAGACACGGTGGCTGGTTTGTTCGCCAGCCATTAGTGGTGGTTGACTCTATTGATGCTGCCTCAGACTCATCGGTCATCAATTTCGGTGAGTCATCGATGAGAGTGAGAGACAGAAGAGAGTGGGAGAGAGGAGGCCAAATTTTTCTATAACCCATAGTGGCTGGCTAGCAACGGAAGCCATGGTTATGGTATAGAGATAAGTGAGGCTAGAGAGAAGGTAGAGAGAGAGAGAGAAAAGGTAGAGAGAGAGAGAGAGAGCACCAAGAGAGGCGGATGTGTTTGTGTAATGAGGAATTAGGGTTTGAGTGTTTTTTAAGATGGAAAGAGTGAGTGATATGATCTCAGTCGTTGGATCAAAATTTATCCACGGCTAAGACTAAAAGGATTATAAAAACAGAAAATGAATTGAAATGGAGTTAAATGTAACTAAAATTGTAATAAATTGGGTAAAATTAGCTACAATTGTCATAAATCTAATAGAAAAAGGCTAGCATTTAAATGAACTAGGAAATTGAATTGAATTAGGCTACAATTTAATAGATGTAATAATAACGAAAAAGATAATAGGGTTTAGAGGTTAAACTAAATTACGCATTTAAAATTAATGTTACATAAAAATTGTCATGTAAGATTATCTTTCATAATAATAATAATAATATTATTATTATTATTAATAATAATAAGCAATGTATTAATAAATTGTAAGTGCGCATATTTTGTGGAAAAAATAATTTAATAAATATTAATAAAATTATGAAAAATGTTGTATCTGGACTAATAAATTGTAAAAAAAAACATCGAAAATTAATAAAATAATATGTATATTTTAAAACATGAATGTGACACGTCAAAAATCTGTTTGATGTAAGAAAAATGTGTAAAAAATACTATCATTTGAAAATTAATAATTTTGATTAAATATCAGCCTAAATGTAGTATCGGGAGGTCAAAATTGGGTGTCAACAATCATTGGACCTAAAGGCTCCTTTTCCTATTTTAAAATGGTGTTTCCACAAGGGTAGACTGGTAGAGAACAAGAGAAATCTTTAGTTGGTTCTTAAGAGTCGAGAGTGGAGTGATATAAGCAAACTGATAAGAAAATAGGAAGGCATCTAATTGTGTCCAACACATTTATCCATACCCAGATGGGAGGTGAAAGTACATGATTCGGACAATTTCTTTTCAATTAAACAAGTTTGAATGCACAATATTCATTCGCTAAGACCATCTTGAAAATTCCTTTGACAACTTAAAATCATTCAAGCTAGAAACCTAAGAGCTATATCAATCGATTGATATAATCCATGTGTATGTGATGGAACTAGATACTAGTTACCATCCACAAAACCCCAACCCAGAGACTAGTGCACCACAAAGGAAAAAAATGAAAATGAAAAATAAAACAGGAAGTGTTTTAGGATATATCTAAACTATAGCATGTCTCAGCTGTAATTTTCCAACGTAAATAGAAATCTATGATCAAGTAATTAAAAATTTTAAAATGAGAAATCAGAAGTTCTTTGACTCAACACTTCAGTGGCAACAGGTTAAAGTGAATGAAAATGACCAGTTCAAACAGCCATTTCTTTAATCTTCTACACAACAGGACACACTTTTTGCCTGCCAGTAGGTAGATTAAGTGGAGCAATAGGAGAAGTTGAAGTAGGCTGAAGGAGTTGTTCCTCCCATTCAACCCCCTAGCTTATAGATCTACAGCTATCAAGAAGAACTACCAGTGTAGAGGAGAGTTTATACAAGATTTACGAATGATACACCTGAGGATGAAAAGACATTGCAACTGTTTTCGGGTTCGAGCATCTTGGTATATAGCTACACCAAGGAGAATTTGTTAACTCAAGCAAGTGTGGATAGATCTAGAATTGGCAGAAGGAGCTTACTTGGTCATGTATTTACAGCCAAGGGGTTCAAACCCTCATTCAACACTAAAAAGCAGCTCCAAATTCCAATACTAGAGAACATAGTTAGGAAGAATAACCAAAAAACATGAGATGCAGATAAAGACGAAGAAGACAAAGGTGAAAAGGATACTTACTCTGACAACTGATTTATCAGAAGCATATACACTGAGGATACGAGGAAGAGTAAGTATCACCCATATGAACAACAAGACGAAACTCAGATTGAACTCAACCAAGAACAATATTTCTCAGGTTTTTGAAGAAGTGATGGATAATTTTGAAATTGGATTAGGATATCCTATCTTCATAGGTTTTATACTAAGAAGAACAGGGCCGGTTCAGATGTTTTATTTTGGGCCTTCTGCTTTTAAATGTTTGGACGATGTCATTTTAAATGGGTTGGTCCATTTATGTAAAGACAATGTGGTTTCTTATTTAAATTAATAAAAGAGGAAAAGATAAAAATAACACCTAAAATTAAAATAATTTCACATAAATAACACCTAAATTTAAAAACCCGAGAAATAGCCGCTGAGGGGTGGGCATACGCGAGAAGCTGGTATATAGTTGTCACTATTCTACGTATTTTCCTCAATTCTACAATACAATTTGGCCCTTTCCATTTAGGTACTGGACCCACTTTTCATCTTTAATTGTTCATGCTTTTTTTTGCTATTTTTTCCCTTTTTTTTTAAAGATTTTACTCTTTTTTAAATCTCGCTGATACTTTTACTTTAGAATTGTCTTTTAGTTGAGCTTTTAAAAGCAGTTACAATTATAAATGTCTTTTAATTATATCAATCTAAGTAAATTAATTAAAAAATATGACCAATTATATTAATCTAATTATATTAATTACAAATGTGACAAATTAATATTAGATTGAAAAAAGCGATGTAATATAGGCCAAGGGTACTGGAACAAATCTTTGTCCAACTTAAACTACACACATGTTTTAGACAATAGACGATGTGTTTCACCTCCATAGTTTGATACGATAAACCAAAAGAGGAACTATATAATGCAATTGTTAAAGATATATATTTATATATAATAATGATACAGTTTCTATATTTATACATATTCTATATAATAATTATAGCATTTTTATACACATTTTATATAATTTTTAACTACCATTATTCTTTATATACATATTTTATACGACTCTATATAGTTTCTACATGCATTCTAAAAAAGTATCAATCTAGTATAAGAGAGTATCAATTAAGTATATTGACCCTGCAAGTGTATCAATGTAGTATAAAAGTGTATTAATGTGGTATGTATCAATTGGGTATAGGAAATGCATGTGCTTGCATAGAATTTCCTTTCTCTTTTTTAAAAAGTGTATCTATATAGTATAAAAGTGTATCAGTGTGGCGTAAAAGTGTATCAATTGAGTATAGAGACTGCATGTGCCCAATTGGGCTAAATGGCTAAAAAGGGGAATTAAATTGGGCCGACTGGCTAAGGTTGTCCACCTTTTCAATTGGGGGTCATTCTTTTTTTAAAATGGACAGCCCATGTCCTTTTCCCTTAATAAAATCCCTATTAAATTGAAAAAAAAACTTAAGAAGGTATACCTAGTAAACAAACGAGAGAATTTTGAAAATTTGGATAGTTAATTTAAGAGTCTTGGTTGTGCATCAGGGATGAAAAATTCAATTGCAATCCTACTAAGAATTTCAATTTTCGCATAATATTGGGTCATTTCTTAGAGTATCATATACAAGAGTTTCAATCTTTTTGCTTGGTCCTCTTTGGATATGTAGAAAAAACATAAATGATTATGTGAAATTTCACTTAAAATTCAATAGGTACTGAAATTTGAGAAGGGTGGCTTTGAGAAACAGTAAAGTAGACTACAAATCAAGGCTAGAAAGTGCTTACACGTAGCTAAATCGAGTTTCAACACCAATTTGGTAGATAAAGAAGATTGAATTAACATGAAGAAGATGAACTGCGTGCTTCTAGATTTGTCTTCAATAGTTACTTTCCTTTTTCTGATTTTTGATGTTTCTTTTCTTTTAGTCTTTATGTTGACATTTTTTGTTTTGTTGTTTTTTATTGCTTAGTATTTACATTTTTTTTTAATGTATTTTATGGTTCACATCTAAAAACAATATATATATATATATATATATATATATATATATATATATATATATATATAGATAGATAGATAGATAGATAGATAGATGTAAATCAAAAAGTATATACAAGAAAAAAGTGAATATTTATTTTTCCAGCAAATGGTTACACTGATTTAATAAACATATTATAGTGCATTCACAAAAAAATTATCAAAAAATTATAATTAATTAAGATACACAAATTTTTATTTAATTATAATTAAATATGATTAGCTATTAATGGATATTTTTAAAAAACAAAATATCGGTAAATTAAATGGTCCTTTGGTATGGTGTATATGAATTATATAAAATATGATGTATTACTAATGCTTGAAAAGTTATGTTTGCATATTATTTAGGTAGTTTTTTGTTTGGTGTAAAATATAATTGCATAATTTCTAAAAAATATATTTTTACTATTTGACATTGCCACTCATAATCTCTTTTTTAAAAAATAATAAATTAAAATTTTTTAATTTGAAAATATTATTTGGGAGATTTTATTTAATGTTGGATATTCTCGACATTAAATATGATAAATTTTGATATGTGTAAAAAAGTAAGGATAGAGAAAGTGACGTATATAAAACAGAAGCTATTTTAAAAGTACTATAAATTAAAATAATTTATAATTAAATTTTTTTAAAAATATATAAAAAATTTGATTAATGCCAAATTGCATTTGTGTCACATAATTGAGACTAAATATTGCTCCCTACGTTCATATTTACTTGTCCATTTTATCAAAAATAGATGTGCAATACTACTATTCAATTTGAAAAATCAATGGATAATTTTTTATTTCTGTCGATTTTACCATTGATATTAAATATGATTCATTATCCAATAAATTTTTCAAAATGTTAAATTGATTATATTCAAAAGATAACATAGTAGCATTATCCCTATCATTTACTAGTTTTAAACATATGTGTCAAAGTTAAAAGTGAACAACTATTGATGGGCCGAGGGATAAATATATATTGAGTCCATACTAGCGTGGGCGCTCCGATATGCAGTCTTATAAATATAAATAAAAATGAGCACACATTTAATATATATTTTTTCTACTATGTTCAACATGTGGGGCATTTCAAATTAAATGAAACATATATGATTGGTTTTGAGGGAATATTACTCTAGCTTCTGTATATTTTCAAGACACAATATAAACATCATTGAATAGGAATACTATAGTGAAATAATTATGTTATTAATTCTTTTTCTCAATAGATCGTGTCAAGTAAAAATGTGGCAAGTAAAAGCAAACGAGTACTTACTACATTTCAAATTACGGTATTAGTAAGGGATAGAAGAAGGCATCTCTTATTGTATATAGAATCCAAATATACCTCGACTTTTATCTAGTGTAGAAAATTAACCTTTAAAAAGAATAAAATTCTTATAAGCACTTTTGTTTAAAAGAAGTCGCCTAAGAAAGTTTGTATGTCACGCCTCAAATCCTATTAGGGAGGAATGACACCCGTAACCGAGGAGGCCCGGGAGAACCAGCTCATAACCTTATACTTCATATGCATACCTCTATGACAACCCGAAATTCGGACAACATCATGTCGCATATAAAAGGAAATAATCACCTGTATAAGTTCGAGCACACATATATATGTATATACAATTCATGGCCGTTGGAGACATCACGTCTATTAACAAAACACAACCTTGACTGTACATTAGGTCTACAAAGCCTCTAGACAATACACAGAGTTTAACTAAGGTTGGAACACACCCCGCCATGTAATTAACTTTTATACAATACCAAAAGTGACTGGATATGACACGGAAAGCCCTGAAGAAAACTGGAGCTCACCAAAAGCAGCTGGATATCCTGGCACCTACTTGTGTGGTGTATGAGCTGAGGTACCTGTGCCTGTAACATGAAATGTAGGTCTCTTGTGGGGGACATCAGTACGAAATATGTACTGAGTATGTAAAGCTGTAGATAATCACATATGATATAGGAGCTTAATAGAAATCAGAAACAAGTGAATAAATCATAATAGGAGTGGACCACACTTACTAGGACTTGTGACAACCTGTAAATTGTATTTATTCAATCACTTTACCTTCGTTCTTATCATCTTTGTAATCATTACTGTACTGTACTATAACCATTAGGCTGCCTCCAGTACATATCAACTGGGATCGACCCATGATAGGCTTATGCCCCTGGGATACCACCGATAAACACATAAATAGGGATCGACCCATGATAGGCTTATGCCCCTGGGATACCACCTGATAAGAGAGAACTTCCATCACATAGTTCAATTAATATTTAAGATTGTTATTTCGGTCGCCACCGCATCTTTGATACTTTGAAATAATGATACATCAATAAGAGACATATAAATAGACCATCAATGCAATAACAATGAAGTAAGAACTCATTGGCACATCAATGATGTGTTTTGGAGTCATCAATGCCATAACAATGAAGTAGGAACTTATCGGTATATCAATGAAACATTTTGGAGTCATTAATAGCACATGGATCTTGTTTGAGTAACCGGATACCTTCTGACATTCATTAGTGCACTGAAAATGTAAGATTTGGAAGACAAGTAAGTATTGGAATGTCTTGATATCTTGTATGGTGGAAACAAGTTCATTGGTAACGTAGGACATCATACAAAACCATTATGGATCACATGTTATTGAATAACTTTGGAAACTTTCTTAATAGAACAATTGTTAACTTTCATGCCAAAGATATGGTATAGAGTATGCTTTACAAACCTGACTGTCAACCTTCAATACTAGTCCCAAGTGGACTTCCCGTCTTTTTGGATTACCTTATCTACAATGAACATATATAGCAATCTAGTATTAGCAACCAAACGTCACAATTCAATTATTTGAATTCACCAAACTAGTGGTTGAGTAGTAAGCCTTAATTATACCATAAAGGGTGTCACTTTAACCTTTTTATACTCCAATTACATTCACATACCATGCATATTCATACAACATCCTCCAATATCAAGTTTGGATTCATTTATCCTTCCAACCAATTCATTAAACCAAATTGAGCCATAGACATAAATAATCATCAATTCAATAGTATATCACCATATCCACCTTCTATAACTCAATTACCATATCCACATTCCGTAACCCAATTACCATATCCACCTTCCACAATTCAATACAACCAAACCATGTAAAATAGTCCATAACCATATTTCCATCACCTTTCAATAACAACCAATACATTATAATTCTCTCTCACACATATACATATGGAAAAGAACAAGGAAAACAACATTAATACCTTAGAATTCACCTCTTGATTATGAAATCCTGTTTTCACAAATAATAGGTGCCATTCAAATCTCTCGAGATGACAAACGCAGTTATCGGATTACTTAGGAATTTGTACGGTTGAATCAAAAGTAATTTAAAGGTCAAATTTGGCTAGGGTTTGTTCTTTCTCAATGATTGATGATGAAAATAAGTTTTTGAAATCATATACAATTATATATACACATATTCCCATCCATAATGTAGTAGGAAATGACCAAAATACCTTTAAAATTTAAATAATGCCACATCTGTCTTTCGGTGGACTGTTTTAATAAGCTAAAGTAGATCGACTATAACTCCTTGCTACGATATCGGATTTTGGAGAAATTGGTATCGTTGGAAAGATAATTCAAAGTTATTTCATTTAATATAAAGTAGGACACCCATTTCATTCTGTACAAGGAGATATGGTCGTTTGAAGCTGACCCTAAAAATCTATTTTGAGAGGCTGAAGTAAAACGAGTATAACTCCTTACTCAGATGTTGGATTTGTATGAAACCAATTACATTGGAAATAAGACTCAAAGATATTTCTTTTCATAGGTTTCAGCTCTCCTACTCATTATATTAAGGGAGTTATGATCGTTCGAAGTTGACCCGAAAAATTGGCTGGCCTCTGTAGTTTGTGTGCAGGAAATTTTCCTGCACATTTACTATTCCCAAACATTCCGGCCACCGTTTTATAGTTTCGAACGTTCTCAATTATATCCGAAACCTATCCATTTTTGGAAATCTTAATATCGTTGGAAAACTTATTCAATAACCTTCGCATGGAACCATCGACGGGCAAATTCTGGTATAAATAAAATAAAATAAAAAATTAATTCCATATAAATAAGATCAATACATGTACTTGAATACGCCAATACACGTACTTGAATACGGGGTGTTACATCCTTCCCCCCTTTAGGACATTCTTCCTCGAATGTTAGTGTAGTTATTCAACCAAAATAAGTTCAAGTCCACCATTAACATTCAGATCATCACATAAATACTATGCATATATAAAGAAAACTTACTTGTCAATGTTCTAACTCAGTTTCTTGAACTTCCTCTTCATCTTGAACAAATGAGGGAACTTAGATTTCATTTCTTCCTCAGCTTCCCATGTAATCTCTTCCCTTTGATGATTTCTCCAACGTAATTTCACCGATGCTATCTCTTTATTTCTCATCTTCTTAACTTGGAGATCTAGAATAGAAATAGGAACTTCCTCATAGGTAAGATCTTCCGCAATTTGCACATCCTCAGTAGAAGTGATATGTGATCGATCTCCGATGCACTTTCGAAGTATTGACACTTGAAATACTGGATGTACTGATGAGAGCTCTTGGGGTAGCTCTAATTCATATGCCACTTGTCCGAACCTTCGAGTGATCTTATACGGGCCTATATAACGTGGACTAAACTTCCCTTTCTTGCCAAATCTCATTACCCCTTTTATTGGTGATACCTTCAAAAATACCCAATCACCTATAGAAAACTCTAGCCCTCTCCTTCTACTATCCGCATATGACTTGTGTCGACTTTGGGTTGTTTTCAGTCATTGCTGAATTACTTTAACCTTCTCTATGGCTTGATAAACAAGATACGGTCTGAACAAAAGAGTTTCACCCACTTCGAACCATCCTATTGGTGATCTACACTTTCTTCCATATAAATCTTCATATGGCGCCATTTTGATACTTGAATGATAGCTATTATTGTAGGCAAACTCAATAGGAGGTAAATGATCATCCCAGTTGCCCTTAAAATCTATTACACAAGCTCGTAGCATATATTCAAATGTTTGGATGGTGCGTTCTACTTGTCCATCTGTTTGAGGGTAAAAAGTTTTACTCAACTTTATTTGTGTTCCCAAACACCTCTGAAAAGGCTTCCAAAAGTTTGCGGTAAATTGGGTTCCCCGATCTAATATAATAGAGATTGGCACTCCATGTAATCGGACTATCTCTTTAATGTACAGCTTCGCATGCTCTTCAACTGTGTAAGTGGTCCTAACTGGTTGGAAATGTGTGGATTTGGTAAGCCTATCAACAATCACCCATATAGAATCAAACTTCCGGGATGTATGAGGTAAACCAATAATGAAATCCATGTTGATCATGTCCCACTTCCAGCTTGGAAGATCAATGCATTGCATATAACCTCCGGGTTTTTGGTGCTCAACTTTAACTCTTTGGCAATTTAGACATTTAGCTACAAATTCTGAAATGCTCTTCTTTATGTCATTCCACCAATACATATCTTTCAAATCTTGATACATTTTGGTTGATCCTGGATAAATAGAATATCTTGAACAATGTGCCTCTGTCATAATCTTCTTTCTTAGCCCGTCTACATCCGGCACACATAATCGGTTTTGGCACTGAAGTACTCCTTCTCGCATAAGCTCAAATGCCTTGGTCGTACTACTCTGAATGTTCTTCTTAAGCTGTAATAAAATAGGATCTACATATTGCTTCTCTTTCACTTCAGCTACTAATGAAGATTCCGCAGCATTATGTACGATAAGCTCTTTATGTGGAGTTTCAAGAAGGCGAACTCCCAAACTAGCTAACTGGTGAAGATCTTTAATCATCCCTTGCCTTTCTATAGGCGCCATCATAGTCTTACGACTTAACACATCAGCTACCATATTTGCTTTCCCTGGATGGTACAAGATATCAACATCATAGTCCTTTAATAGTTCAAGCCATCTCCGTTGCCTTAAATTTAGATCTTTCTGATTAAAAATATATTTCAAGCTCTTATGGTCAGTATATATATCAACATGAACCCCATATAAGTAGTGGCGCCATATCTTTAAAGCAAAAATAACTGCTGCCAGCTTAAGATCATGTGTAGGATAATTTTTCTCATATGGCCGCAATTGTCTAGAAGCATATGCTATTACCTTACCATGCTGCATCAATACACATCCTAAACAAATTCTGGAAGCATCACAATACACTGTATACCCTTCGGTTCCTTCTGGAGGTACCAACAAGGGTGTAGAAATCAACTTGTTCTCTAAATCTTGAAAACTCTTCTCACAGGCATCATTCCATTGGAATTGGGATGCTTTATAGGTTAGCTTGGTTAAGGGTGCTGAAATGGAAGAAAAGCCTTTAAAAAACCTTCTATAATAACCTGCCAACCCGAGAAAACTATGAATCTCCACAGGCGTTGTGCGCCTTGGCCAGTTCGTCACAGTTTCTATCTTTTGAGCATCAACCTTTATCCCTTCACTAGATACAATATAACCCAAAAATGCCACCGACTTTAACCAAAACTCACATTTAGAGAACTTTGAACAAAGCTTACAATCACGAAGAGTCTGCAATGCCTGTCGTAAGTGATTGACATAGTCCTCTTCTGATCTAGAATAAACTAGAATATCATCTATAAAAACTATCACAAATACATCCAGGAATGGCTTAAACACCCTATTCATCAAATCCATAAAAGTTGCGGGTGCATTTGTTTGCCCAAATGACATAACTAGAAACTCATAATGACCATACCATGTTCGGAAAGCTGTCTTGGGTATATCCTTCTCTTTGACCCTAACTTGGTTGTAACCTGACCTCAAATCAATCTTAGAAAAGCACTTGGCACCCTATAACTGATCAAATAAATCATCAATTCTTGGGAGAGGATATTTATTCTTAATAGTCATTTTATTCAACTGCCGATAATCAATACACATCCTCAGCGAGCCATCCTTTTTGCATACAAATAACACTGGTGCTCCCCAGGGGGATATACTAGGCCTTATGAATCCCTTCTCAAGCAAATCTTTCAATTCTTATAATTCTGCTGGGGCCATTCTATATGGAGGAATGCAGATTGGTTGGATGCCTGGTATTACATCAATACCAAACTCTACTTTTCGTTCAGGAGGCAAACCTGGAAGATCTTCAGGAAATACATCAGAAAATTCATTTACCACCGGAACAGCGTGAAGAGTTTGTGGCTCCACTTCTGTATCCCTTACTCTAACTAAATGATATATGTATCCCTTGGAAATCATTCTTCTTGCCTTAAAATAAGAAATAAATCTACCTCTTGGCGCGCTAATTTCACCTTTCCATTCAAGGACTGATTCATTTGGAAAATGGAAATATACCTTTTTCGTGCAGCAATCAATTGTGGCATAACAAGAAGCCAACCAGTCTATACGCATTATAATATCAAAATCTACCATTTCTAACTCCACAAGATCAACCATCGTATCACGACCATAAACAGCTACTATGCAATTTCGGTAAACCCTTCTAGCTATAATAGGTTCCCCAACCGGTGTGGATAATTCAAATGGATTAACTAATAGTTCGGGTATCCTTTCAAACTTTCCAGCAACCAATGGAGTCACATAAGATAATGTAGAACCGAGATCAATTAAGGCATATAAATCAAATGAAAAGATAGACAACGTACCCGTAACCACATCTGGGGAAGCCTCTAAATTCTGTCGATCCGCTAGAGCATACGTAGGATTTTGAGCCCGGATAGAACTCGTGGCTCCTCTATCACCTCTAACACGACCCATTGGTCATAAACCTCTTCCTGAATAAGGCATCAATGATGATGATGCAACCAATAACCCCGTAAGTTTTGCCATACCCCTTATGCCCCTTTGTGGGCATTCTCTTATTATATGCCCCGACATACCGCACCAAAAGCAAACATTGGTCCCTAGCCGACATGCGCCCAAATGATACCTTCCAAATTTATTGCATGGATCTCGAAGAAGTCTCGATTGGCTCATAGTCCCTTGCCCTTGGTACCCCACTATCCGTGAACTCTAACTCTCACTTCTGTGCCCGAATTGATTTCCTTTAGACCCTTGGAACTGTGGTGAGGCACTAGCTGCAGAATAAGAAGATAATGGCCTAGGTGGTCTAGCAGAAAACTGTGGTCTGAACCCTCTTTGGGATGCCATGAACTACCCTGTAGATCTGGCCCTCTTGGAATATCCTCTTTCTAATTCTGGTGTTCTTCTGCTCTGCCTCTGATCTTCCATTTTCTGTGCAAAATCTTGGATCCTCTCTATGTCCATATCATTGTTCAAAGTGGCAATAGTACAATCTCTAACCAGATATGGATCTAGCCTATCCACATATTGATGAACTCTGTCAATCATAGTAGCTACAACATTAGGAGCATATCTTGACAAGGAATTAAATCAGAGACTGTACTTCCTCACACTCATATTCCCCTGACGATGATTTAAAAAATGATCTGCACGGTCCTAACGAATCTCGAATGGAAGATAATGATTAAGAAATGCCTCTTTGAACTCTTTTCAAGTAGCTGAGGGTGCATCAATACCCCTAGATCATTTCTAGTCCTTGTACCAATATATAGCCTTCCCTTTAAATCTATACGCCGCTAACTCCACTGTCTCTCCACCCGTTACATGCCTAACATCTAAGGACCTTTGAATTTGATCAATAAAGTCCTATGGGTCCTCGTTAAGATTTGATCCAGTAAAAGTGGGAGGATCCATCTTAAGAAAATCCGGTGTTCTAAGGCTAGCCGTCCTATCTGTACCACTAGGACCCGTGGTAGGAATGGCTTGCCCTTGAGCTTGCCCAGCAACTATATGAGTCAAAAGTTGCACAGCATTTCTAAGATCTTGATCAATAATATTAATAGGTGGAACTGGGGATATAGTTCTCCTCCCCCTTATTTCTTCTGGAGTGGAAGAAGTTTCTAATGCATGCTCAGCTAGAGCCTCACTTTGATTAGCTAGTATAGTGGGTGTCTTACTAGTCCCCTCTCCGGCAGCCACATCTACTTGCTTACCGGTATTCTTGCTTCTGGTAACCGACATCATTACTATAATAAGAGAAACAAATGGATTCAGTGGTCAACTATGACTTCATATACAATATAGGCTCTGTCGCACGATCTAATACATAAAGAAAAAAAAACAATTCCTAAATGTCCATAGCCTTCTGTTTATTGATGCGGTGCACGACACACCGATAAACAAGACTCTACATAGAAACGGCTTTATAGACTCACTAGGATGAAATTATCTGATACAACTTTTGTCACACCTCAAATCCTATTAGGGCGGACTGGCACCCGTAATCGAGGAGGCCCGGGAGAACCAACTCATAACTTTATACTTCCCATGCATACCTCTATGACAACCCAAAATTTGGACAACATCATGTCACATATAAAAGGAAATAATCACCTGTATAAGCTCGAGCACACATATACATGTATATACAATACTTGGCCGTTGGAGCCATCACGTCTATTAACAAAACACCACCTTGACTGTACATTAGGTCTACAAAGCCTCTAGATAATACATAGAGTTTAACTAAGGTCGGGACACACCCCGCCATATAACTAACTTTTATACAATACCAAAAGTGACTGGATATGACACAGAAAGTCCCGAAGCAAACTGGAGCTCACCAAAAGCAGCTGGATATCCTGGCTCCTACTTATGTGGTGTATAAGTTGAGGTACCTGTGCCTGTAGCATGAAATGCAGGTCCCCCGTGGGGGACGTAAGTACGAAATATGTACTGAGTATGTAAAGCTGGAGATAATCACATATGATATAAGAGCTCAATAGAAATCAGAAACAAGTGAATAAATCGTAATAGGAGTGGACCACACTTACCAGAACTTGTGACAACCTATACATTGTATTTATTCAATCACTTTACCTTCGTTCTTATCATCTTTGTAATCATTACTGTACTGTACTGTGACCATTAGGCTGCCTCCAGTATATATCAACTGGGATCGACCCATGATAGGCTGCCTCCAGTATATATCAACTGGGATCGACCCATGATAGGCTTATGCCCCTGGGATACCACCCGTAAACACATAAATAGGGATCGACCCATGATAGGCTTATGCCCATGGGATACCATCCGATAAGAGAGAACTTACATCACTTAGTTGAATTAATCTTTGAGATTGTTATTTCGGTCACCACCGCATCTTTGATACTTTGAAACTATGATACATCAATAAGAGACATATAAATAGACCATCAATGCAATAACAATGAAGTAAGAACTCATTCGCACATCAATGAAGTGTTTTGGAGTCATCAATGCCATAACAATGAAGTGGGAACTTATCGGTATATCAATGAAACGTTTTGGAGTCATTAATAGCACATAGATCTTGTTTGAGTAACCGGATACCTTCGTCGTTAGTGAAATAAACATATATAATTTGGAAGACAAGTAAGTATTGGAATGTCTTGATATCTTGTAGGGTGGAAACAAGTTCATTGGTAATGTAGGACATCATACAAAACCATTATGGATCACATGTTATTAAATAACTTTGGAAACTTTCTTAATAGAACAATTGTTCACTTTCATGCCAAATATATGGTATAGAGTATGATTTATATACCTGACTGTCAACCTTCAATACTAGTCCCAAATGGACTTCCTGTCTTTTTGGATTACTTATCTACAATGAACATATATAGCAATCTAGTATTAGCAACCAAACGTCACAATTCAATTATTTGAATTCATCAAACTAGTGGTTGAGTAGTAAGCCTTAATTACACCATAAAGGGTGTCACTTTAACCTTCTTATACTCCAATTACATTCGCATGCCATGCATATTCATACAACATCCTTCAATATCAAGTTTGGATTCATTTATCCTTCCAACCAATCCATTAAACCAAATTGAGCCATAGACCTAAATAATCATCAATTCAATAGTATATCATCATATCCACCTTCCATAACTCAATTACCATATCCACCTTCCATGACCGAATTACCATATCCACCTTCCACAATTCAATACAACCAAACCATGCAAAATAGTTCATAACCCTATTTCCATCATCTTTCAATAACATCCAATACATATAATCCTCTATCACGCATATACATATGGAAAAGAACAAGGAAAAAATATTCATACCTTAGAATTCACCTCTTGATTATGCAATCTTGTTTGCACAAATAATAGGTGTCGTTCGAATCTCTCGAGATGACAAACGCAGTTATCGGATTACTTAGGAATTTCTACGGTTGAATCAAAAGTAATTTAAAGGTCAAATTTGGCTAGGGTTTGTTCTTTCTCAGTGATTGATGATGAAAATAAGTTTTTGAACTCATATACATGTATATATACACATATTCCTGTCCATAATATAATAGGAAATGACCAAAATGCCTTTAAAATTTAAATAATGCCAAATCTGTCCTTTGGTGGACTGTTTTGATAAGCTAAAGTAGATCGATCATAACTCTTTTCTCCGATATCGGATTTGGGTGAAATTGGTATCGTTGGAAATATAATTCATAGGGATTTCATTTCATACAAAGTAGGCCACCCAATTCGTCCTGTACAAGGAGTTATGGTCGTTTGAGGCTAACCCTAAAAATCTGTTTTGAGAGGCTGAAGTAAAATGAGTATAACTCCTTACTCTGACGATGGATTTTGATGAAAACAATTGTATTGGAAAGAAAACTCAAAGATCTTTCTTTTAATAGGTTGCAGATCTCTCATTTAATTATATTAAGGGAGTTATGATCGTTCGAAGTTGACCCAAAAAATTGGCTGGCCTCAGTAGTTTGTGTGCAGGAAATTTTCCTGCACATTTACTATTCCCAAATATCCCGGCCATCGTTTTATAGTCGAACGTGCTAGATTATATCCAAAACCTATCCGTTTTTGGAAATCTTTATATCGTTGGAAAGCTTATTCAATAACCTTTGCATGGAACCATCGACGGGCAAATTCCGTTATAAATAAAAAAAAATTAATTCAATATAAATAAGACCAATACACGTACTTGAATTCGCCAATACACATAATTGAATACGGGGTGTTACATTGTAATACAACAAACAGGACACATAAAATATCTTTAGAAAATAAAATAAAAAGTAAACATGACAACATATCATGAACACATAACCAAAAGATGATGATCTTATAGTTATACCTATGAATTACTTCGTATCCAATAATTACACTATTCAACTACCAAATCAAAGTCGTAATTATTTTTTGTGATAAAATTTTATTGTGATTAATTTCTGGTTAAACAGTGATGATATTATCATCGTTGCTAATTGTTTGAATAATTAGTTACAAAAACTATTGTCACAATTAAATATAAATTTTTGTGCCTAAAACATACAATATGATAGCTTCAAACTTTAATTAATTAGTTGATCATATTCAACGTCGGTCTACTTAAAATGTTTCTCACATGTACAAGATTAACACACTGACTTTATACCTTCCGAAAAATTCATTCAATAAGTTCACTTCCACCTTCTAACAATTAGATCGAGTCTTATTTTTTATATCTATATCAATATACAATTAACTTTCTATAATCATAAACAAAAATAGCCAAAGATCAATTTATATTTAGCTATGAAATTTTTTCGTAGAAAAAAATAACTAAATTATTCAGCTACAGATTCCATATCATCACTACTTAACGATGACATATTTGTCACAAAATTATGTTGCACTGAATCATAGATTAATTAGAGAGAATAAAATAAGTGTTACTAATTGTTTATAGTATTAGTGACAAAAATTGAGGTCACAATTAAGTATCAAATTTTGTAGCTAAAACTTACAATATTTAACTGCGAACTCTAATTTGTCGCTATTGCGATAACTTATTTTTTATGATGAATATTTTTTTGTGTCAAAAATTATAACTAATTCAAGACAAAAAATAGTTTGGCACTAATCGAATCCATTATTAGAGACAATAAAATGAGCGTCACTAATTGTTTATAGTATTAGTGACAAAAATTGAGGTCACAATTAAATATCAAATTTTGTAGCTAAAACTTACAATATTTAACTACGAACTCTAATTTGTCGCTGTTGGGATAACTTATTTTTAATGTCAATTATTTTTTGGTGTCTAAAATTTTAACTAATTCAAGACAAAAAATAGTTTGTCACAAATTGATCCATTATTGGTGATAAAAAAGGGTGTCACTGAAAACTTAAAATTCGTCACCAATGGTACTCAATAAAATGGCACCAACATACTTTTTGGTGGGAAACTTTAGAGGACAAAACTTTGCTACGAAATTTTACGTTTGGTCACTAAAAGTATGTGCTTCATATGAAATGTAATTTTCGTCATAAAAGGTGAACAATTAGTGACGAATTTCATCTCGTAGCTAATAATTTCATAGCTATATATCAATTTTATTGTAGTGATATATATTATAAACATTGGTTTGCAAACTTTAAGCTTCCGCATGATGCACTCTTGATTTTGAACCCAACAAGTGGTATCAAAGTCTATGGTTCAAAGATCTGATGGTTCAATTGAGGATACTTTAAGGTCAAAGTTGCAACCAATTTGATGATAATAAAGACATATGTCCAAAAACTAAATGTGGAGATGATTTTCAATAATATTTTCAACAATCCTGCTGTCACATATTTGAAAATAAAGTTCACTTTTAACCTTGCAAAAGGACTCCAATATTTTTTAACCCAAAAATTGCTCATATACTATTAACCTAAGCTCCATTTTCAAACATGCCAAACAACAGTGGTGAAGACTATGTGCAACACAAGGACCAAAGATCTAAAGAAGGTGGATATTAGGAAGAAAATCAATCCAAAAAGGGGAGATTTGTTAGGGGTTTTGCCCTGATTTTCTTATCAAAATTAAGTTTTACTTTTTCTTAGAAGGAAATTAAAAGTAACCATAAAAACTTTTACTTTTCCTGAAAGAAAATTTTTTTTCATATTTGGCAAACCTCTTTCTTAGAGCAATGGTTTTCGAACTCGATAAATTGATGTCCTCTTCTCATACCATAATACAATAGCATCCACAATGTAGTCGTTAAAAGAGTCTGGTTTAGGGGGAGATTTCTCGCATAGGTTTATGTTTTTCCATATGTTTTATTTTTTCAATATTGTTTTTAATATGTAGGTCGTTTGATCGAATCATTTTAATAATATATCTTTTTAATATATGTTTTATTTGTCATCTAAATTATCACCATTGATTTGCAAACTTTAAGCTTCCGCATGACACCCTCTCGATTTAGAACCCAACATGGTGTAATGTACAAGGCTCATGATCGTGTAACTAATGAAATTATTGCACTAGAAGAAAGAAGGATGGAGCAGGAAGTTATTTTAATTTTCATTTTGTTTTCTGGTTTTGGTACTGTTCCTTTTTACCAATTCTGTGAATGTAGGAGTCCCTAATGAAGAGAATCTTTACCATGCATATTAATTTGTGTGGCCAAGACTGGATCTTGCAGTTGAAGTTTGTTACCAATATGTTGAAATTTCCCGTGCATCGTTTTCAACGTTACGGAAAAATTATTATCTTGTTGAACATAACTGCCTTTCCAATTCCATTGGTTTGTAAATTAATATGTTGAGTCTGTGCTTAGTATGGGCCTTACCCATCTAATATATTTATAAAGGGATACTCCTAATTCCTCCAACACTAACAAATTAAGCTTCTGGATTGGAATTGAACCACCAGATAGAAAAGTTACTTTCAAGAGGCCAATCAGCTAGTACTGGGGTTTTAGCGCTTGTCCTCATTCCCTTGTCAAATGGGAGTCAATGGATACCCTTTCGCTAAAATATTATATATATATATATATATATATATATATATTCCATATATTGTCACCTTAATTTCTCAGTATTTTTTACTTCTTTATATTTAATTTCCTTAATTAAGATCCTAGGTTCGTCTTTGAATCTCGGGATGCTTCAGCTTCGAGATGGAGATACCTAACACTAACACTGTTAATTAAGAATTGTTAAGATATACATGTAGCGTGGAACAAATTTCATGAATATTTTCATTCAAGATCATGACAAAGGACATTAACTTACAATCATTTGGCTTTGATCATGCCACTAACATAATGTTTTTCGACCCTTTTTTAATATATTGCTTTATAACAGAGATAAATGTGTGCAACCTCTTACCATGTATGTGCTTGAAATATTGTTCTTATGCACCATTGATCATAGGAAAGGTGTAATAGTTGTTGCAAAAGTAGAGATGCTGCACCTAATCTTAAGAATACAAATAAACCTACAAGTTACAGTTCTGCCAATTGACTAGTCTAGAGAAGACATGGCCATTGATGCTACTCAAAACAAAAGAATAAGTAGTATTCTGCCATCGAACTAGGCACTCTGATTTAATAAAAAAGTTTTATATTATCGTTTTCTGAGTCATATGAAATAACCTTATCACCTACAAGTAAGCAAAAGATGTGAAGATTAACAGATTGAATATTTGTTCAGAAACGACAAAGGAGAAAACCAGTGGTAGTCCACACATTAGTCTCAGAAGAGAAGATTTCAATTGTTACACTCGAATGAAGATCAAATGATATTTCATAATGAACTATTGTAGAGGAGATCACATCACGTTTGATACCAACAAAAGTTCGTGGTTTAGATGGATCAACAATACATCAGGGGCGGCTCAAGCGAATCGTGGCCCAAGGCCAAAATCAAAAGGAAGTTTTACGTTTATAAGAAAAAATAATTATTTTTATAAAGTCTGTTTTTCAAATTATATAATCGATTTCTTCTAATAATTTTTATTAATTAATAATAGAATCAATGCATTAACTTCTTGACACATAGTATTCTGGACTAGATATATCAAACTCCATCTAAATTCTTTCTTTTATAAAAAAATTATTTTTTCTATAAATAGTATTTAATATATTTTTTAAAATTTAAAATTTATTATTACTAAAAAAAATAAGGCCCTCAAAATTTGGGGGCCTTAGGCTGCCGCCTTATTTCCCAAAGGGTTGAGACGCCCCTACAATACACTTTCGCCAATTCTAACACACACATACAAACCTTGCAAGAGATGATTGGAAACTATGTGACTAATTTATCTCTTTATTTTTTGAACTTGACAAATAAAGTGGACGGAGACTGTGGATGCATTTAATTTGGTACAATCATTTTTTAAATTTTTATATGAGCCGAGAGAAATAGTTTATGATGTGTAAATCTACTCCGCACATCCTTAATTAATTAAGTATATCTACAATTAACTGTATCGTTGAAGAAAAAGAAGATAGAAAACACCGAAACTTAGATGTGATAAAACACTTATTAAATATTAAATAAAGTAGAAAGAACGAAAATAATACAAATTATGGCAATTAAACCTGTAAACTTGTTCCTTCTCTTATCTGGTCAGATTCACGAGAAAATCTAGCGATAATTGTTAAGTAGAGAAATAAAGACGATAAAAATAAAAAGAACCAAGGGACGCTGCCGAAATAAGAAACGAGGGATATATCCACTCTTTATATAATCGAGGGATATATTTTCCTCCTAACTAATTAACTTCTTCTGCTTAATCAAATACATCAAAACATGCATCGATGATCTTTTATTACTATCATTTCGAGGAGATTAAAGGTATTATTTTGACCATGATGTAATAAAAATATTTCCATATTGCATTTAACAATAAATAAATAACTTAATTCTTTCATATCATTATCTTTAAGTACATAAGACAATTTTATCATGATCTAACTCAAACATGAATCATTGGGTAATTCTCAAAGATAGACCCCAATTAGGGTAGCTTTCAAATTTTAGCCCCAAATATATAAACTTTGTTAAAATAGCCTTTACTTGTTAAGTCATATTATTTTGGACGAAAATACCCTCCTGCAAAATATTCTCGTTTAATATCTTTCTTCCAAATTTTAGAACCGGCCTCCAAAATATTGTTGTTAAATCGCTTTATTCCAAATTTGAGAATCGACTTTCAAACATTCGCAGAATTGATTTTAGCCGTAAGGTTTCTTCAGGTATGAATTTCATCATCAAATTCATTGTGGTAATTTTAGCTAATTGATGCATTGTGGTAATTTTAGCTCATTATATAATTAGCATATTGATTTGATTTTTGGGGAGGTGAACGTAAACAAAACTTGGGATATGTTGTTGTTGTATTAACATATTTACCATTGAGGAATTCCATTGAACAGGGTGTGGGAAGTTTGTTATTGCGTTTATAATTGTTTTTGAGTAGGTTTGGGAGGTTGGTCTTAGAGAGAAAGGCCGTTAATATGAGAGTTAACGTTAATCCCAACATATTTTGGGAGGCTGAATGTATAAGGTCAAGGTGGTACAAGAAATTAGTTCCATGTATTTCAACCTAGTGGTATAATTAGCATTAGAAGATGATGAGGAATTGTGTCGGACAGTTTGTGGAGAGTTTGTTATTGTGATTATAATTGTGTTTGATTAGTTGCGAGGGTTTGGTCTTGGAGGGAAAGGCTATGTTTTCTATCTCGAATGAATCTAGCATATCTTTTAGAGATTAAAGAAGCACTAACTTGTTAATTCTAAGAGATAGCACCTTAGCTATTAGCTTGTATAACATAGAGCAATACACAATGGGTTAAAACTCTCTAATGGTAGTAGGATTTTGCACTTTAGGTAACAAGGTTACTATTATACAACTTTTTAGTGTTAAAAAACTCCTTCATTGTTGAACACGCATCATATTTATATTTACTGACCATTTGTTGTTGAACCATGCTTACCTAGATATGTTGAAATAATCACCTGTGTTTCTGGCAACTTCTTTTGTCTCAGTCTCACGTGTTTCTGTTGGGTGACACAACACAGGAGATCCCCTAAAGATGACACAGTTTCTTAGTTTTCCACACACCTGCAAGAACCCCTTATTATAAAACTTTTGTCTTGTCATATTAGAATATCCATTATGTTTTCTACATTCAGTCCCTTGACTGTGGGCATGGACCTTTGGATGTTGAGGTGATTTTGAAGAATAATAAATGATCCCATTTGGGGTAGCCTTGGTTATATACAAGATTTTACAAGCCAAAAGAAAATTTTCTGGCTGTATTCGGTGAGGTAAAAAATATATTCAACAAAGCATTAACCGAAAATCTGAAAGGCAAAAAAAATACTAATATAATATGATTCTTAGTTTAAAAACTAAATAAGATTCTTATTACCGTTTTTCTTCATAATTGCACTGAAATACATAGGGTTTGAATCACCTAGCTTGTACACAAAGACCTGAATTTTTATTGTAACATGCCTTCTTCAATATTGCTCCACTACTCAATTATAGTCATTCCACCACTCTCTTTCATGGCCATACTATAAGAGTATTCAGTTGATAAACTATGTTGTCTCAGTTGCAACCTATCTCTGAAGTAAACAACCCTTTCAGAATCACCCCTATAGTGTGTGTTATTCCGTAGTTTCAAGTGCGATTTAGCATCTTCATATTCTGCCATACATTTTAAGTTATTCCCCATAGGCAAGATTTGGCATTTCATTATTCTGTAATGATTTGGCAAATGACCTATAACTCTTTCCCCAGAGGCAAGACTGAGACAGTTATGTCCCATGGGCAAGAGTTGAGACTTTCATTGTTTGTAATGATTTGGTAGGTGACCTATAACTCTTTTCCTAGAGGCAAGACTTTGATAGTTTTCCCAATGGACAATAGTTGACTATGCCTTACTCTTTAAATTGAAGCTATATATCCTAAATTAAATTGTTACTAATCTTTTGTTGTTTATTTTTCACAAGGGTTGTGCTTGGAATGGATGGAAAAGAAATGAGTATTGAGCAATACAGTATGGAACAATCAATTGAAATTATTGATAGAAATAACGAGTTATAGGTTATCAAACCAATATTGGAGGCTGCAATAGATGAAAAAATGGGGCATCCATCGAAGATTAAGAGGGTACGATAAAAGAAGAAGAGGATACTTGATGTCGAGACTACTCTCTTGAGACACAATGCCTTTTTGAATCAGGTAAATGTCAAGTCGATGTTAATTGACAAACAAAATATGCTGACATGCATATCAAACATCGCAATTACTAACAACATCCAATTTAAGATTTTCAAATAAAGTACAACAAGATATTCACTGCGATGTTTGAACGACAACTGTGTGTGGCGGTTTAATGCCTGGAAGATTATCGATTCTTTTCTCTTTCAGGTTACTACATATGAAAAGGCTCATAATTGCTCGGTTGATTTTATAACATCCAACCACAAGAATGCAACATCAAAGGTCATATGTGACTACATACTAGATGAATCCCACCAAACTTCATTATAGATGAAATGAGAAGAAAATACGGAATAATCAAATCCTACAACGAAGGATGGCGAGTGATACAGCATGCCGATACGATGATAAGAGGAACCAGGGAAAAGAACTACAACAGGTTGCCATCGTATCTTCAACCGATGAAAGAAAACAACCCACACACGTACACAAGCATAAAGAGGGACGATGAGAATAGGTACAAATGCTATACTGTTGAAATTGAAAACTTTTACCCAAGAGACAAACATTTTATTCTTTAATTACACTGCTCAAATTATTAACATATATGCAACTCTTGCCTCATGGGAAAGACTTAGTTTTAAAAATTATTGTACAAATGCTATACTGTTGAAATTGAAAACTTTTACACAAGGGGCAAAAGTTTATTCTTTAATTGCACTGATGCAATTATTAACATATATGCAACTCTTGCCTCATGAGCAAGACTTACTTTAGAAAATTGTTGAAATTGAAAACTTTTGCCCAAGAGGCAAAAGTTTATTCTTTAATTGCACTGATTAGATTATTAACATATATGCAACTCTTGCCATATGGGCAAGACGTAGTTTAGAAAATCATTGAAATTGAAAACTTTTTCCCAAGAGGCAAAAGTTTATTCTTTAATTGTACTGATTAGATTATTAACATATATGCAACTCTTGCCTCACGGACAAGACTTAGTTTAGAAAATTGTTGTACAAATGCTATACAACTTGAAAACTTTTGCCCAGAGGAAAAACTTTATTCTATAATTGCACTAATTAGATTATTAACATATATCCAACTCTTGCCTCATGGGCAAGACTTAGTTTAGAAAATTATTTAAATTGAAAACTTTTACCCAAGAGGCAAAAGTTTATCCTTTAATTGCACTGATTAGATTATTAACATACATACAACTCTTACCTCATGGGAAAGACTTAGTTTATATAAATGCTATACTGTTGAAATTGAAAACTTTTGCCCAAGAAGAAAAAGATTATTCTTTAATTGCACTACTTAGATTATTAACATATATGAAACTCTTGTCTCATGGGCAAGACTTAGTTTACACAAATGCTATACTGTTGAAATTGAAAACTTTTGCCCAAGAGGCAAAAGTTTATTCTTTAATTTCACTGATTAGATTATTAACATATCTGCAACTCTTGACTCATGGGCAAGACTTAGTTTATAAAATTATTGAAATTGAAAACTTTTGCCCAAGAGGGAAAAGTTTATTCTTTAATTGCACTGATTAGATTATTAACATCTATGCAACTCTTGACTCATGGGCAAGACTTAGTTTAGAAAATTGTTGAATTTGAAACTTTTGCCCAAGAGGCAAAAGTTTATCCTTTATTTGCACTGATTATATTACTAACATAGATGGAACTCTTACCTTATTGGAAAGACTTCGTTTAGAAAATTGTTGTACAAATGCTAACTGTTGAATTTGAAATCTTTTTCCCAAGAGGCAAAAGTTTATTCTTTAATTTCACCGATTAGAACATTAACATATATACAACTCTTGCCTCATGGGCAAGACTTAGTTTAGAAAATTATTGTACTTTGATTATAAACATCAAATGAAAATTGTTACTAATATTCTTTTGCTCAACACATGTTTCAATATGCTTTTTTTCTTATGGAACTTTAATCATTGGATGGACCAACTGTAGACTAGTAATAATGGTAGACGCAACATTTTTGAAGTCAGAATATCATGGTGTCCTCATGATAGCAATTTCAATGAACGAAAACAACAACATATTTCCTAGAATTGTAGACTCATAAAATAATGAGTCTTATAACTGGTTCTTCAATCAGTTAAGAAATGCAATTGTGGTACGTAAACAATTGTCTATTCTATCAGATTGTCAACCAGCCATTACAAATACAATTTCAAATATCTATCAAGAGTGTCAGCAAGGGATATACATCTACTACATGGAGAAGAATTTAAGAAAAAGAAACTTCTCAGATGTAGTTCTATCACTCTTCGACAATGCAACTACAACATAAAAACAAAATGAATTTTATACTTTCATGGATGAGATAGAAAAATTCAATAAATTTGCTACGGAGTACTTGAAAGAAGAAGAACAAAAAAGATGGTCTCGTTCATTTCATACCAATAGAAGGTACAATTTTCTTAGAACTAACAACGTGGAGTGCATGAATGCGGTACTGAGAAAAGGAAGGCAACTGCCAATATTGGGACTGATCGATTATATTCAGAACAAGTTACAAAGTTGGTTTTATGAAAGAAAAATGGAAGCACAAGGAAAATTTCATGACATCACATTTTGGGCGGAAGTGAAGGTTACTGACAAGATTCAAGTCCCCGAAATATGTATTTTGTTGCTTCTGTTCCATTTTTTCTACTCATAGCTGTGTGATCGTTTGTGATTTGATGTTGTATGCTTGTCTGTAGATGTTTTTTGGTTTCCTCAAGACTCGTCCCCTATGTATGTTTGATTGATATGTATGGCTTATTCTGCTTATATACTATATGTTTCACTATCATAGTTGATTCTACTCCCAGGATAGATACAATATCTATTTTATCTCAGTTTATTTGTAGCTGATTCTCCTGCTCATATGTTGGAAGCATGACTATTGAATCAGCTGCTGTTCCTGAGCAAGGTTCTCTCTTTTCCATATAATACAGGGAATTTGACTTTGAAAGCTCATTCCTTGGATGACATATCCTTCTCATGCGCTATCCCTGACCAAGCCAAGCATCAAAACTCTAACTATCCCCTACATTGGCCCTTCTCTTCCATTTTGAAATATAACCTTAATTATGACTCCTTATTATTGGTCACTTATTATTAAATTTTTTATAAGTTCAATATTAGATTATTATTTGATGTTATATGCTTGATTGTATCTATTTTTTGGTTTCCTCAAGATTCGCTCCATATGTATGGTTGATAGCTCTGTATGCCTGATTTTGCTCATATACTAGATGTTTCACTATAACTTATCATTTATTTGTCATTTTGTTTATAGTTAGACCCCATTCATGCAATAAGATTTGTTGTAATAGAAGGAAGAGTTGAATATATTGTAGACATGAAGAGTAGGACTTGTCAATGCTTGGTATTGCAAACAGATGAGATGCCATACACCCATGCAATTACAGCGAGAAACAGTAAAAACATGATCAAGTATAGCTATTGTTCTCATTGGTTCTCAAGACAGTCTTGGCTAAAAATGTACCAGGGAGAATCCTACCAGTTGAAAACACAACATCATGGATTGTCCCAAATAGCATAAACGATCTGATCACAAAACCCCCAGATAAGGAGGTTTTACTAGGGAGAAGACAAACATACAGATATCCATGCAGAACAAAATCCTCAAGAAGTAATTACAGATGTTATAGATGCAAAAGAACTAGGAATAGCATATCAAATTATCACTACACTCATATCCTTTATCCATATTCAAGAAGATACAGAAAGAAAAATAAGAAAACATGATTAGCTTTACTTTTTATCCGAGAAGTTGGATCAAAATAGCAGTTACAATAGGATTATTTGATCCCCTATTTTAGTTAGTAACAAGTACTTTTGACTTTCAATCATGAATTTCTTCTTATTTATTTGAAGTTTAAACTTGTGGTGAAGTATTTAACTCAATATCTTCTTATTGATTTTTTAGAAAAATTACTTAGCATGTTAAATTTTTTTATATATTGATGTGTAAAAATATATCATATTAAAAGGATTCAGGGAAGGAGCACATCCCCAAGAGATGTGTTGTGAATAATTCCACGGTATACACTTTAAAATTTACCTTGAAGGAAAGATGCAGAAAAAGTTGTGCCCTATGGGTAAGAGTTGACACTAGCTTATATTGCAATAATTTGGCAGATGATCTACAACACTTGCCCTAGAGGCAAGACTTAAGACCCAAAGAAACAAGTTATGACCTATCGGTAAGAGTAGACACTAACTTAGTGTGTAATAACATGGTATATGATCAACAACTCGTACCCTAGAGGCAAAAATTAATACAACAAATGGACAAGTTATACCCCATGGCCAAGAGTTGATACTAGATTAGTGTGTAATGATTTGGTAGATAGTTTATAAGTCTTTCCTAAGAGGAAATATTTTTAGACCCCAAAGGAACAAGTTATGCCCCATGGACGAGAGTTGACACTAGCTTATTCTGCAATGATTCGGCAGATGATCTACAACGCTTTCCCTAGAGGCAAGACTTAAGCCCCAAAGAAACAAGTTATGCCCTATGGGCAAGAGTTGAAACTAGTTTGGTGTGTACTAACTTGGCATATGATCTAGAGCTCGTGCCCTAGTGGCAAAAATTAATACAACAAACAAAAAAGTTATGCCCTATTAGTGTGTAATGATTTGGTAGATAATTTATAAGTCTTGCCCAAGAGTCAAGAGTTTTAGACCCCAAAGGAACAAGTTATGCCCCATGGGCAAGAGTTGACACTAGCATAGTCTATAATGATTTGACAGATGATCTATAACTTTTGCCCTAGAGGTAAGACTTACACATCAAAGGTGGTTCAACTCGTAATTTTTCGAAGAACATTCTTCCTCTACCATACAAAATATGTTTATAGGAATATTACAATCTTACAACCATATGAGAATCAATCTGACCAAAAACTAAAATACTATAAGCCAAGAACAAAAGCAATAAATATTAAAAATTACAAAAAGAAAAGCATGGGGGAGTATTCAATTGCGAGTAAAAAAAAAGATGATATCAATCAACAAAACCAAACATCTAACCAAATAAATAAAAGTGGAGAACCAACTACTAAGGAGGAGTAGATGACCCTTAGATTTCAAGGTCTGAATTGTTTCTTATTTTATGCCATTTAATCGAGGAAAAATGTGATTGAAAAGTTCACAATGACCAAAATACTCATGTAGCAGTCGCGCATAATTAATGATAAGAAAGCCCCCATAGGAACAAATTATATCTCATGCGCATGAATTGGCCCTGCCGCATTGTTTTCTAATTTAGAAGAAATGCAATAACTCTTGCCTCAAGGGCAAGACTTGCCACAAGGAAAGACAAAAAATATTCTTCGATAATAAAACATAAATATACAAAGATATATACAAATGAATCAGTAGCGATTCTACATTGTATACTTTACATTATCACTTAAAAAATAGCTGATTCAATTTGAAAAGACTGTTTAAAATTTACATAAACTCATAAAAATAGCTAAAACTCCTTCTTGTACAGTGATTTTCAATAACTACAAAACTAAACTATTGCTCCTGGTGCGTCCTCTTCCTCTTTTTCTTTCCAAATAATCTGCCAACTTTTTCTATAGTGTTGTCTTTTATACCAACTTCAAGTTTTCTCTTTTCATAATCCCACAATAAAGCTCCATACCTCATGCGAACATAACCAATGTCAATCTATTTAGGAATATCTCTACCATGAATGACATATTCAGCAAACGCACAAATAAATGCTCCACAATCACTATGATACAAAAGCAATATATTACGTGAATATATGGAAAAAAACAAAAAAAGAAGTGAAATAAACATTTAAAAAATAAATGCAATAAGATACCATTGAATTTATTGTGGCAGCTCATCCACCATTTTTATCGACAAAGTGTCATTTCTAGATTTGTCAATGCCCTTCTCAAGATAGAAATTGACCTTTTTCAGAAAATACAGTAGCAATGTTTGGTAAGGTAACATCACTTTTTTAACAACTTTATCACTGTTCCTGGTATGGTTGAAGTCATATACATATATGCACCAATCAGTAAAGTCAAAAACTCCCAAAATCCAGTGTCCAAGTTCAGATTTTTCTTGTGGAACATAAACAACATATAAAAAGTTTTTGAAAGCTTGAATAAAATTGAACAACAACTTATAAACCCATAAGTTAAGTGTTCCATCCAGATCAAGAGAAAAACCCTTTGATATTGGAGTCATTGCATCTTTTGCAATTTTTTCCATCAACTCAAGTGCTCCAACAATTATTGTTGGTTCATTAGGTGTCAAATCCCCTCCTATTCTAGCTTGTCATAGCAATAAGAAGAAAAAAAGTTGAGGCATACAGTTAAAGGAACATAATGAATTGAAAACAAGGTTCAAGTAGCTATAACACCTAATCTTTGTGAGATGAAATTGGTCGTGTAAGTAGAATGTGTTCATGCATACATACAAAATATTGCATGTCCAGAGATATATTTACACTTGCTTAGATTAGCATTAAAAATTGGGAAATACTGAATAGATTATCTCATTGCCATGGAAATCCACAAACATTTTTGGTTCAGCTCTCCGTAGAAGGGTAGCGTGCCCCTTACCTAACATCCAATCCAAGACCTAAAAGAAAAACCAAGGATGAAGTTAATATCCCTTTACTTTATCAAGCCAACTATAAGATCCTTAATAACAGAAAGTAGCACTGAGAAATTCTCTCAAATTACTTCACGAGGTTTTGGTTTTTTTTTTCTAATTCAAAAGATGAATATCCGTGTATCTTAATAAAGAAACTGATGGATATTTTACATATCAAGTTATTAGCATGAGAAGTTTCTCATTTATAGTAATAACAAAAAATAAATAGAGATAGAAAAATGGAGTAACTATGATACTATTACTAATTTTTGCCTTCCGTTCGGATTTACTTGTCACTATTTTCCTACTTTGATTTCATTTTTACTCATCATTTTTGACAAATCAAGAAAAAACAAAATAAAAAACTTCATGTTTTACCCTTAGAATTAATTACTTATTCTCAAAATCATTTCCAATACCTATTACTAAACATCAATTGATAGTGGTAATATTGTAAAGTCACTATACCAATCATTGTTTTCTTAGCAGTTGTGTCACATCAAAATGTGACAAGTAAATCCAAACGGAGGAAGAACATAACCAAGGAACTCCTCCATTCAACTTTATGTTGCATTCTTTCCAGTTCTTTCCAAGCTACAGAAAAGGAACAAAGCATACAAATTAACCACCATAGCATATATGAGTACAGATAATGGGATCATGTAGTTTTATTTCTTAAACCCTGTCATCTAACTCGGATTGAAAGTACAAGGTGGCAACCAAACACATAGCTGGTGAAATCTCTCTCTCTCTCTGGTAGCAAAATATGAAAACTTAACAACTCTACATGAGTAAATTATAGAATGTGATTGTTGTGCTTTATACCTTACTAATTGGATAAGCAATGGGGAAGAATAACCTTTGAAGAAGCTGAACAAGGGGTGCTATATTGGATCTAACTGTCAATCCATAGTGAGTATAGATTGATCAAGGAATTATCTGCAAATGTAAAACCGATGAACCTAGTTAGAGGACAAGAGCCGAGCAAACTCCATAGCTAACAAGCTGAAAGGTTAAGTTGATGAATATAATAGACCACCTCTCTGAAAATGAGAATCAGTTTAACAGATACCAGTACTACTGCCCACGATGGTACAAGCTTGTCCAAGAATATTGGAAGAAACTACACCAAAAAAGGAGAAAAGTAATATATAGGAGAAAAGTAATAAATAAACCTACAGGGGTAGTAAAAGGATAACTATTGCCAAATAAGTATTGGTACACAAACCTCCATTGCTAAGTATTTGCCGATCAAGAGTGTGCAAAGCAATAGATGTTGGTTTTTTACCACCGGAAGTATTTTAGTTGTAAAAGAAAGGAAGAATACTTTAAAAGGCCGATCAAAGCCGACATAGGTACAACTCAAACTGTGCACAACACTGCTTCTTTTCTAAATTATCCCACTATAAGCCCTATTCTAATATGGGTGGTTATTGATACAATTGTAGACCCATGATACATAAAGTGGCATAACATTTGTAATTGTGCATTCCAGGTATAAGAAGAATCATGTACCTTTTTCTCTTACTCTTTCAACTATTCAAATACCTTTGCTAGGGTACATAATCAATGCATCATTCCTTTACTGTAAGTTTAATTCCACTCTTTACATTGCAATAAACTACATCAAAGCATTTCTAGACAGTTTATTCAGTTTCAAAGGAAAAATTCACTCTCTTTTACTTACTCGTGATTTATAAACACCTTGCCTAAGTCAACATTCAACCTTTTCCCGAATTCCTTTGATATTTTGGGGTAGCCAATTCTATACATATATTTACCCAGCTGATACAAGTCAAATGCCCATCTTAATTTTTGAAGATATGATTAGAGGTCATCATTTAAAGGCTCATAAATTGGTCACCCCAAGGGCACAAGAATATGCAGGGAAGACTCGTTTTGACCACAAGCAAGGCCGTGTGTAGAAGATTTCTTGGAGCATCGAAGACTTGAGGACTCATGGTTTTTGATAACTCTTAATGGGTCATGATTTGGTTATCTTCATTAAGGGTATTTTTGTCACTTCATTGGGTCTAAATGCACTCCATGGCTACCCCGCCCTTTAAGGGCATTGTTGTTATTTTGCCTTTTCTTGTAATAGAATATAAATAGAACATTTTAGGTATTTTTCTCTTTAGTTGTTCATTGATGTAAGAATTGAAACATGAAACACCTTTAGTTGTAGGGCTTGGAATAGCCACCACACCGATTTGAGGGCAACAAGTGTGGATATCACTTTTGTTGCAATGTTGGCTTGAGACGTTGGTCTTTAGAAGAGGTAAAGTTCCTCTTGTGTCAACGTAGGAGTTAGGTTAACCATTGTGTGTAGTGTTAAGGGTCCAAGATTACCATATTCTTGGATTCTTAAGATTATACCAACCAAGGTCTAGCTACCTATCCATTTTGTTTATGTTGTAATCGTTTGTTTATGTTCATGTAATTCAAATCCCTGACTTGTTGTTCTTGTTTCATTGTTGTTGTTCTTCATTTTGTTGTTGTTAGCTGTTTTTAGGTGATAAACACATCAATACATTGTGTTCTTGTTGCTTTTTGTTGAATCCTAGTGTGGTCTTCAAAAGGATCCTCAGATCTTTGATGTTGTGGGATGATTTTGAAGTGTGTTTCGTGTTGTCAGCCAAACAAGAAATTCTGTCAGCATGTTTGACCTACTAGAAGAAATGGAGGAACAAAACAAAGGATAAATCAAAAGCACATTACAAATATAGATTAGGATAGCAAGTGATAATATCGTGTCATTCAAAGGTCGAACACAAGTTGCAAGTGAATATAACCGCTCATTCGAGTTAAAAGCACAAGAGCCAAACATTAAACATTCAGGCAACACATCTTTGAGAAATGATAGATCTGTGGGTCGAAGCTTTCTTTCCTACACGTGCCATTAATGAAACCCAACTTGTTTCTTCCAAGTATGGAAATTCTCATCGATTCAATCCACACAATAGTTTTTAGATCTTGCTAATTGAATAAAAATCAACATAACTCCAGACAGATCTGATGCATTCAAATACAATTGATGATTATGACTCAATTTCTTGGGCAATTCATTATCTATCACCACCACCACTGTTACTCCTACTAGCTTTCTTAATTTTACTCCTCGATTATCTTAACTTAGACCATATCAATAGTCAATAGCCCTTATACCATGACGTAAAAGAGGATCAAGAGAAAGAGGAGAAATGAGGATAATCTCCAAGATGAACCAAGTCGTGATCCAATGGTTGTTGATCAATATCGTGAGTCTATTTGATTGAAATTGGATGAAGAGAAAGAGGAAAAAGAGAATGAATATTTGAGAAATGAGGAAAAAAGATAAACAGCGAGAATGAAAATCTGAGAAAAATTTGGGAAAAAAAAAGAGAAATAAAAAAACTCTAAATAAAGGTTAATGACAACTAAATTAAAAAAATTAGAAAAATGAAGAAATAGATAATGGTTGAGAAAAATGAAAAAGAAAAAAAAATAAAGGTTGAGACAAATAAATTAAAACATGAAAATAAAGTTAAAGGAAAAAATAAAAACTGAAAATAATAAAAAACAGAATAATAAATTTAAAGGAAAAAAATAAAAAAGTGAAAAAAAGTAGAATTATAAAAGTAAAGTAAAAACAAAAAAGTGAAAATAATAAAAAATAAAATTTGTGAGATATATGAGTATGGAAAGTTTAAAAATATATTTGAGGTGTAGAGGGGCAAAATGATACTTTTAGTATATTAAAAAGTAAGGAAGACTATTCTTCAAAGATATTCTTATTTAGGGTCAAATATCTAAAGCTACCAATATTTGGGTCTATAGTATGCAATTTCCTGTGCATCATTAGTTTGGGCCTGCATAATGAGTTGGAGAACATCCACATTACCCAACTATTCGTTGACTCCGACAACTAACTTTTATCCTTTAACCCCAACGGCACCAACTCTACCTGGTTGTATAAAGGAAGAAATTTGTCCGAATTCATTTGTTAGCCTACTGTCTAGTCCTCTTGGGCATCATGCGAGGATAATATGGCATTTCATTCATACTAAAATTTCAATACTATCCTTGCATGATGTCCAGAGGACTAGACTACTAGTGTGTTTGCAAATGAACTCGACCAATAGTATGGTCTTCCTTGATATAACCAGATAAAGTCAATGGAGTTGGCTTTAGACGACAGAAGAGAAAAGAGAGCAAGAAGTTGTACTTGAAAATTTCTAGCTTTCAAGTTGTGTCACAGAAAGCAACTAAAGGGTGAAAAATTAAAGAAGAAAAGAAGGTTTTTTATAGTTAGTATGATATGCTTTTACAAAAATAATATTTGGAAATTTTATAAATAACATTCTATATACATTGATTTACATTAGATTTTCTCATAAGTCAAAGTTGTATTTATCAATCTTAACAACCAACCAAAAACATAATATTCTTAATTAAAAAATCAACATAAAAAAAAAGGCAAGTTAATTATTGTTATTATTAATTCATTTTTTCCAGTCAACCCAATTTGCATAAAAAATTCCGCAAGATGATATGGCTAGTAAGTATTAGGTTTACAAGATTACCAAGAAAGAATTTTTTTTAAGGAACAAATTATAGGAGAGAAAATGATTAGAACAACATAAATAACAATCCATTTTAATCTTGTTTTTTGATGTAACTGAAAATCAAGTCGTTTGGAAGTCAAGTAAAAACTGACATTTATTATGACTTTAAAAAAGATCCACAATTGGCATCCATTAAATTAATTTAAGTCATTATCTATTAAAGTAACATTACGTGACAGAAAAATGAATTACATGCAGGATTTGTATATCGAATTACATGAAACTTATGCAAAGACTCTCTCTTTCAACTCTTAAAACATGTGGTGGTCCGTTACTTGTAGCAAAGCATGCAACTCTTTAAATCATCACTTCTCATCTATATTAACAAGAAACACCCTCTCTTAAGTTCATAACCAAAACCAAGTCTTAAACGATAGTAAATATATTTGTATTCATGCTTCTCAATATGCAATTGATATGCAATTGAATAATTCATGACATATGAAAACAAGAGGATTTATAACAAGAGAGGGATTATAAATGTTTATGCTCTCAATTCAACATTCAAACTCAAAAAGCATACACACTTATATACGAGTACAAATCAAATTTACGGGAAGGCCTCAAGACCAAAACATTATCTCATTAAAAGAGTTCACAAAGCATACTTTTTAATGTAATTCAAAACCCTTCCTAAATAAATAATTTCTCAACGTTCAAAACATTATAAAAATGTTTTCATCATACCCATGTAGTTTATAAAAACCCACATACCTTAATGATGAAGAATGTACGAAAAGATTAAACCTTTAAGCTTGATTGCCGAAACCCTAAGTTGTTTTTCTCCTCTTGTGTTTTAGATGATTAACTAATGATTTTCTAGGGTTAAAACATTTTTGAGGGACTTAAATACGTGTTAAGATGTATAGGGATGGTTATTGGGAGACAAAAGACCATGTTGCCCTTGAAATACTCACAAATAGAGTTTCTGCACCACTTAGCCATAGGGTTTGTGGCTCCATATCCATGGCAAGCATTGAAGTTTGCGGCACCAAGTCCATGTAAAACATTAGTCTTTGCGTCACCAACATTATTTCCAACCTTTTCCAGTGAGTCTTGGTGATGGTAAGGCGATGTGAAGCCATCACCTAAGCTATAGTTTGCGGCGCTTACTTAGTTTTGAGGTCCTTAAACACCCCCAACACCCCCAAAAATTTCAATACATGATGTAAAATCTCTAGTGTGGTCCTAATGATCATTTTAGATGCATCAAATGAGTGTTACGACTATAGGGTATCACAATCATACAACCTGTATGGTGCCTTATGCAAACACTCATAACCTCTTATTCCAGACTCACATTGATGAACGGTAGGAGGTGTTGGAAAGAAGACTCAAATGTACTTAAATTGATATATAGTAGGCCACATAAATCTTTATATACAATGAGAAATATTCACTGGAAGTTGACCCATGCAAAATCGTCAACTAAAAATCAACCGATAGGAAACGTTTTCAACTTGACTTTGTGTTTGTAGATATTTGTGACCTAACTTCATATTCAAAGGTATTCAAACACTATAGGATTGATAATAACACATATATTAACAAGGATTCATTGGGTTCTTCTCTATATGTGTAAGAACGACGGTTTAAATTATAGCCCAAATGTGCGGGTGTTACATTATCTCCCAATTGGGATCATTCATCCTCGAATGATGGGTAGTGACTTGTTCAATCTCTAAAAGTATGAAATAATGAAAGTTACCTCGCATTGAACATTTATCCTCAACAATATATGCAAAGACATCAAAAGATCTTCATGATAACCCCTATTGAAATGTGTAAGCACGAAGCGTGAGATATAAGAATTGACATAGAGATGACCTTGCACATGATATCTTGGGATCGTAATCATCACAACATATGATGTGAGTTTATTTGGTAACCATAGGTCTTGATTTACATCGGTACAACTATGAAATGAGATTTTGCAGGAGATAGGAATAGAAACATTCTCTACTTTACAAGATACAAAGAATAGATGTTACACCTAGAAACACTACTCATCTATGCCCCCCCCCCCCCCAAAAAAATAACATACTTCATTATTTTCAACTTACAATTATCCCATAACACTTCTAACCATAAGAGTTTGAGTCCCGCCGCGTAATACTCCTATCTTGAAGACTCACTCAGAGAAAAGAGGAGCTAGCTTAAGCTATGGGACCTCATACCCTACTTCTCTTTAAGGATATTACTTCACTTTATCACTACCATCAAACACCCTCAGGTCTTAAATCATGGAGTACTAACCACATAGCACTTTGGTTTGAGTTTTCATCAATCATAATATTCAGGCCTATCATTACTACACCCACTTCATGGATCTCCCCACTAGGACCGGCAAATTCTATCACTATTACAAAGATTTTTTTCCACATATCTCCTTTCTAACTATTTCACTTAACAAAAGTTCATCTCCTTCTTTTCCCCTTCACCTATAACCTTATCTCAAGAAATTACATCAAAATTTTTACATTGAAGAACATCTACTCCCTTACCTAAGACATTACTAAACTTTCACAACCACCATCACACTAATATACGGATGGTCATTGAGCAATCCGAGCATAATCATCATGAATGGGAGTAACACTATTAGACTATAACTTATACTTATTACACTACTCAAGGAGGGACATGAGATAAAGATACGATATAATCATGAAGTGCTTTATATATCAAGTGTCTTGATCATAAGTAGAGAGACACTATGGCGTAAACACAACATAGCATGAGTCCTTAGGACAAACCACAGTGAGAAACATAAATGCTTACATCATGATTCATATAACATAAGTTTAGGTTTCATGAAGTCAACAATTGAGACAAGGACATCTACTCGAAGCTATTGCTTCTCATTTCCTGATCTAAAATAGTCATGAGTTCACACAACTTTATCATTTTGGGTAATCCCGTCATAAAATGAATCAGTAACATTTAGAAAGCATATATTATTAGAACCAAGCATTTTGTGAGACATGAATTTTTATCGATCATGAGCAACATAACATAGAGCTTGAATATCTGGAATATTAAATTATTAAGGGACATTATTGCTTCTAGTTTGGAGGTCGAAACATGAAATGAGTTACATAGAGATCTCAAACCTTAGATATAGGAAAGACTTGAATACATAAGACTTTGGTAGAATGACCTCTTAAATTGGAGTAGGAGGGTCTTGCTTGCATAGGAATTGATTTTATCATGATTCTTACTTGAAACTTGACACCACAAGAAAATATGGGAACTATTTAATTCATCATCTCCCCCTTAGATCAAAGTCACAATCCTAAACTTACGGACATATCTTCACATTAAATCTTACAAGAACAACACTAAACACAATGGGGTATCACCATACACATAAATGCTAAACTTTCCCATTTTAACTATACTCTAAAGGCATTGCTTTCCAAGAGCGCTACTCTTAATTTTCACCACCATCTATAGAAATGAACCTACAACTCCCAGTCTTATGAGCATACCCATCCTCATGCCTTATCACATAAAAATCCACTCTCCACTACTTAACATTCTAACATTAGACCATTAATTACATAACTTACATCATAATAAAATCTTTAACACTATACCAAAGGAACATACTGTCTACTTATAGTTCCTCCATTCATCTCTAAAGAAAATCACACAATAACTCCTTAGTCTTCTCCGTACTACGAGATTCGAGAATGAAATCTAGGAACACGTGACACTCGTACACATCACGCTTTATCTAACAACATACCACCTTCGGGTTCAACTTATTCTTATATACTCATGCTTTTATACACTTAATGACTCACCCACAATTCATCATTTTAACACTAGTTCTCATGTACATAAATATCATAATTATCCACTCCTTTTTTCACAAGTTGCCAACCTAAGCTATTTAACACCCCATATTAAGCCTACTAATTCATTCCCATAAAACATACATCACTAATCTTAAACTACTATCCTTTTTACCACTATCCACATCTCAAATTTAAGCCTATAGTCTACAATCAGGGTCGGATCTACATGGAGCCCAGAGGGTTCATCCGAACCCCCTCGGCCAATAAAATACAATGTGCATGTAGGATCAAATTATTGTTTTAGGTATGAATAACTAGCACTGCACCTCCTAAACAAAGTATAGTCTGCAACTCAATGGTAAAAGGGCTCAAAATCTATAACTTTTATTGCTTATTTACTATTTGAGAATATTGTGGGAGTGAATATCACTTACATTTCTTTTAAAATATATACCCGAATTTTACATCTTCACCTATAATTGTTATTAATGTTTTTATTTTATTCTTTTTAATGTTTTATTTATAATTTTCAAAATTATCATATTTTATTATTTTATTGTTTAAAAGTATTTTACTTTTATTCATGCAGTGATATTTTAATTGTAATACTAATCACTTATTGATTATTTTTTTAGAGAGGTAAATTGCATGGTCATATATTTTAAGAAGTTGTGATTCTTTTATTGTTTGAATATTAAGATGCTAGAGTTAATTTGTTTCTCATACTAGCTTTTGTATCGTTGCATTTAGAAGTTTTATTTTCCATGACCTTTTAATCAATTAATGTGTTTTTTTTAGTAATATTTTGTTTTATTATATTGTATTACTATATTATTAATTAAAAAATTTTAAATACATGAAGCTTAAGCCCCATGCCTCGAGGCATTCGGCTCACCCCTTGCTAAGTAAAATGCAATGTCTCCTACACCACCGCCTTTTAAAACACTGATTTAAAGTATACAATTATTTAATTTCTATTACAATGATTTGATGTGAATAAATAATGATGGTCTATGTATATTATATACCCTTTTTCAGTTTTACCTTCCTATGAAAATGATTGCCAGGTTCGGTACCATATAACCTAGACAAGGCATGTAATAAACTTTTCATTTTGTAAAAGTAGTTTTTTAAAACAGAAAAAAATAATATAATATTTGTAGAAATATTAAAGATATAAGGAGTTTATTTTTCATTTAACTAAAAGCAATTGATATTACTTGTAATTACATGTACAAAATTTTGGTTTTTTCTTTCACTTTTTGATAATGTTGCACGAACTAAAAGTTTCATAGTTTTATCTGATGATTGTACTATTATGAAGGAGTTAAAATTAAATGTTAATCTCCAAATTAGTTACTCTCTTTAACTAATTTTATCCAACAAACTGTTGGGTTCACAGTAAATGAGAGGTGTGAATGGAAAATGGAGAAAACCAAGTGAAAGAGAAAAACTGAGATCACACCAATATGAAAAGTGTACTCAAAAATAGGAAAGCTTACTAAATTCTCCCACATTGGTGGGAGAAAAAAGATTTAAAGTGTTTATATTGTGAAACACACTCCCACATGGATAAGTGAGGAAAGGAATAAGATATGCCTCGCGTTGTCGTCATTGTCGCTCACTCGGCTTCAACTTCGGCATTGGAAAATGAGATCTATCTTTTTGGATAAATTTTATTTGATGATCCGAATCTACCAAAATGCAACAGTCGTGTTGTTTCAGAAGGTTGCAATCCTTCAGCAAAAGGACACACTGATTCATGGAGAGAGATGACTATTCAGAAAAAGATGCAATCTTTGGATGAACAGACATGAATTTACAGAACATGTGTAACCTTTGACATGAACCTTTGCCTCTTTTTAGAAGAGGAGAATAGGCATGTTATGGCTAGAAAAACCTGCTTTATTTCACAGGTTTTGATACGAGAAATTTCAGAATAAAAAGTACTCTTTTTCTCTTTAAAATTCTTTATGATCATTCAAACTGTTGAGTGCGTTCGACGAGTCCAAATATTTGAGGTACCGCTATATTTAGATTGAAGGTCATTTTATCCTGGGAGGAAAATTCCACAACCTCGGGTATAGTAAGGGGAATTATTTCCTTAAGGAAAGTCCGCGAATTCGGACGACTTAGCCTTATTCATTTTCGTTTCATCTATTTTCTAAAAAAATAAAATACACCTCTTGGAAAAGTCAATTTGGTGTTTTGGTGAGGGTATTTGATATACTTCATTGTGTTCTTGTTTATACTTGAACTCTAGTTGAAGTTGTTGTTTTGCATATACAGATTCTGCATACTCATAGAAGAAAATAACAATCTTAGGAAAAGAAGTTTCAGAATTTGTATAGCTTGTTTTTGAAGATTAAAGTTTTAACTTTCTACTCTTCCTGAACTTAACTAGTGATTTAAAGTCATAAAAACTTCATTACATGTTAAAGATCATTCGGTTGACACTTGGAAGTCATAAAAACTTCATTATCAACTAGAAAGAAGAAGAAAAGTTTAAAGTTGCTTAACTTTATAAGTAGTATTCTGAAAATACTAAGTATTTTTTGTCTTGTGGTGACAGAAAAAATGTCAAGCGATAGTCAAATGTAAGATGTTGCAACATCTGTGGGGACAACTAATATTGCCACATTAAGTCGCACAAATGCTCCACCTACAATGGCACTAGCGGAGAATCCTGAAAAATTTATGAGCATTGACTTTAACGATGGTAGCAAAAGATGTTCTTTGACCTTACCACTTTCTGTCTGCAATGGGTCACTTGTGAAGACGCTCCTGAGGTTCCCGAGGAAACCTCAAATAAAGATCATTTCGTAATTGTAGAAGCTTGTAAACATTCAGACTTTCTTTGCAGGAATTATATTCTGAGTGGTCTCCAAGACGACTTCTACAATGTTTACAGAGGAACTAAGACATCAAAGGAATTGTGGGGGGGTACTTGAACGAAAATATAAATCAGAGGATGCGGGAATTAAGAAATTCCTTGTTGCACGGTTCCTGGACTTTCAAATAATAGATAACAAATCGGTGGTCTCTCAAGTGTAGGAGTTGCAAGTCATCATACATGATCTCCTAGCAGAAGGTATATCTTTGAAAAGTACCTTAGTTGAACAAATTAAAAAGGTTCTTAATACTCACATAAACTATTTTGTAGGTTTGATTGTAAGTGATGCATTTCAAGTAGCAGCGATAGTTGAGAAGATACCACCTTTGTGGAAACACTCCAAAAACTACTTGAAGCATAAACGTAAAAAGATAATTTTGGAAGATATTATTTTACGACTGCATATTGAAGAGGATAATAAGGCTGCTGAGAGAAGGTAAAAAGGGAATTCTACAATTAATGGAGCACATATTGTAGAAGATGATCAAAACAATTCTAAGAAAAGGAGGAAAGTTGAATAAGGAAGCAATCAACCCAAGAAGAAATTCAAGGGAAAATGCTTCAATTATGGAAAGATTAGCCACAAGTCCACGGATTTTCATGCCCTGAAGAAAGGTAGAAAAAGGATCAAGCAAATATGATTGAATCCAACAAAGAATGTGATGATTTGTGTGCTATGTTCTCAGAATGCAACTTGGTGGAGAATCCTCGTGAATGGTAGATGGATTTTGGTGCCACCTGCCATGTATGTGCGAACAAAGTGTTGTTTTCATCATTTTCTCCGGCTCAAGTAGAAGAAATGATCTACATGGCTAACTCCGCTACTGCTAAGGTGGAAGGAACAGGGAAAGTGTGCTTGAAAATGACTTCGGGAAAGGTCTTGACACTTAACAATGTCTTGTATGTTCTAGAATTATGTAGGAACTTAATTTAGATTTCACTTCTAGATAAGAACGGATTCAAATGTGTAACCGTTTCTGGAAAAATTATAATTAGCAAAGGAGAAATGCATGCAGGAAAAGACTATCTCACCGAGGGTCTTTATAAGATGAATGTAATGACTGTTGAAATAAATAAAAGTTCAAATTATTCTTATTTGCTTGAGTCTTATTATTTTTGGCATGAATGTTTAGGCCATGTTAATTATTAAACATTATGAAAATTGATTCACTTAGCAGTTTTGCCAAAATTTGAGTGCAATAAATCAAAGTGTTAAATGTGTGTAGAATCGAATTATGCAAAGCATCCTTATAAGTTCGGTGAAAGGAATTCTAATCCTTTAGACATAGTACACACTGACATTTATGATATGAAGTCAACAACATCACGTGGTGTGAAAAATTATTTCATAACTTTTATTGACGATTGCACTAGATATTGTTATGTCTATTCGCTAAATAGTATGGTTGAAGCAACAGATACATTTAGAAAATATAAAACTGAAGTTGAAAATCAGTTAGATAAAACATAAAAATGATAGAAGTGATAGGGGAAAAGAATATGAATCTCCCTTTGCCAAAATATGTGTAGAGAATGAAATCGTCTATCAAACTACGGCCTCGTATTCACCTCAATATAACGGAATTATAGAAAGGAAAAATCAAACTTTAAAGGAAATGATGAATGCCTTGCTTATAAGTTTCGGTTTACCACAAAAATCATGGGGGGAGGCTATCCGTACAAACAATCATATACTCAACAGAGTTCCCCATAGTAAGACACAATCAAGTCCCTATGAAAAATGGAAAGGAAGGAAACCCAACTTGAAATATTTCAAAGTGTGGGGGTGTCTAGCAAAGGTCAAAATTCCTATGCCTAAATTGGTTAAGATAGGACCTAAAATGGTGGACTTCATGTTCATAGGATATGCTAAAAGTAGTAAATCATGTCGATTTTTGGTTCATAAATCCGAACTTCCGGATATTAATGAAAATATGGTAATTGAATCAGACAATGCTGAATTCTTTAAAAACATTTACTCGTATAAAATTAGACATGAACAGTCTAGTGGAGGATCTAAACGACCTCAAGATGAACCAAGTGAGAATGTACATAATGAAGAAAATCCAAGATGTAGTATATGTCAAAGAACGTCTACTTCATTTGGATCGGATTTTTTAACATTCCTCTTACAAAATGAGCCTTAAACATTTAGGAAAGCGATGACATCTTCGGACTCCTCCTTTTGGAAAGAGGCAGTCAATAGTGAGATTGATTTAATATTAAGCAACCATACATGGGAATTAGTTGATCTTCCTCCCCGAAATAAACATTTAGGTTATAAATGAATTTTCAAAAGAAATATGAAAATGGATGGCACTATTGACAAATACAAGGCAAGACTTGTAATAAAGGGCTTCAAACAAAAAGAAGGCCTTGATTAATTTGATACATACTCGCCATTAATAAGGATAACATCGATTCAAATATTAATTGCCTTAGCGGCGGTATATGATCTTCAAATCCATCAAATGGATGTGAAAATCGCTTTTCTAAATGAAGAATTGGAGGAAGAAATATACATGAAACAGCTTGAGGGTTTTGTGGTTTCAGGAAAGGAAAAAAAGATGTGTAAACTTATCAAGTAATTATATGGAATAAAGTAAGCACCAAAATAATGGCATGTGAAGTTTGACCAAACCATGTTGGCATATGGAATTAAAATAAATGAATGTGATAAATATTTTTATATTAAAGACACTCCAAATCCCCAAGTCATTGCATGTTTATATGTGAATGATATGTTGATCATCAGTAGAGACATTTCTGACATAAATGCAATAAAACGAATGCTCGAGAGCAAGTTTGATATGAAAGACCTTTGAGTTGTAGATGTAAACTTAGGTATAAGAATCCATCAAACTCCACAAGGGTTGGCATTGTCACAGTCTCATTATATCGAAAAGGTACTTGACAAGTTCAAGTATATGGAATTCAGTATTGCCAAGACTCCATTGGATGCGACCTTTGCACTTCGAAAGAATGAAGGTGAAAGTGACTCACAATTGGAGTACTCAAGATTATTGGGATGTTTAATGTATATAATGAACTGTACACGAACACACATAATATGTACTATCAGTAAATTGAGTTGGTACACAAGTAATCCCAATAAAAATCACTGGATGGCAATGAAAATAGTTTGGGGTATCTTTAATACACTCAAGATTATGCTTTGCATTGTAATAAATATCCTGCGGTACTTGAAGGATATAGTGGTGCAAATTGGATCACCGAATCAAACAAAGTAAAATCCATAAGTGGATATGTATTTACTATTGGTGGAGGAGTAGTGTCTTGGAAATCATCCAAACAGACTTGTATTGGTCGCTCTACAATGGAATCTGAATTTATCTTCTTGGATAAAGTCGGTGAAAAAGCAGAATGGATCCAAAATTTCTTAGAAGATATTCCTTATTGGCCCAAGCCAGTGGTACCAGTATGTATACACTGTGATAGCAAAGCGGCAATAGGTAGGGCAGGGAGCATGATGTACAACTGTAAATCTCGTCACATACAACGGAGACATAATACCATTAGGGGATTTCTCTCTAGTGGAATTATCACTGTTGACTATGTAAAGTCAAAGGATAATGTGTCGGATCCACCTACAAAACGCCTATCTATAAAAGGAGTGGAAAGTAATCTAAGGGCATGGATTTAAGGCCTCGGACAAGTCAGCATGGCGATAACTCTACTAGAAGACTGGAGATCCCAATAGCTAGGTTCAAGGAGATCAAACAAAGTTGTGTCTGACAGGTTCAACATTGTCAATTACCTAACCCATTCTCATGATGTAGACAATGTATAGTAATTAAGGATAAGACTTAAAGTGAAAAGTGTTTTAATGATTATCTAAATTTGGCAGATTTGACCAAATAATATAATATATATGATTGAATGTTTAGAAATCACCTATGTGAGGGAGAAGTGGAATCCTCTTCAAGGAGAATGTTAGTAAAGGCCTATTTTCTAAGCTGTCATGAAATCGAAACGTGTTCATAGCTGAAAAGAATAAAACCGTGAGAACCATAAATGATAAAATGTTGGTTGTGTGATATGTGTTGTCTAGGTGTACATTAAATCTCTACAGTTCAAAGATATCAAATCTACCGATTGACCGAGTGCATCCGATACATGTTCACTATAGAAAGTTCAAAGGGAAACCCACTTATCCAAATGCAATCAGTCTTTGCTTGATGATCACATACTTGTCCGTAAAACTTTTATGAAAAATAGTCATTCCCCATTAATGTGAGCTATTTTTAGGTTCATAATAAATGAGAGGCGTGAATGGAAAATTGAGAAAATCAAGTGAAAGGGAAAAATTGAGATCATACCAATATGGAAAGTGTACTCAAAAATAGGAAAACTTACTAAATTATCCAACATTGGTGGGAGAAAGAAGCTTTAAAGTATTTATAATGTGAAACACACTCCCACATGGATAAGTGAGGCAAGGAATAAGAGATACCTCGCGTCGTCGTCGTCGTCGTCGCTCAGTCGGTTCGACTTTGAATTTCGATTTTGATTTGTCAAATGATTGATCAATAAGATCTATATTTTTGAACAAATTTTATTTTATGATTTGAATCTACCAAAATGAAACAGTATTCTCAATTTATGCATGCAGCCGCAGATGCAATGCCTTAGAAATTTCAAACTGATGCTTCTGTAATTCCGAACTGAACTAATGCTTCAAAATAGTTGCACTGTTTTGAACTGATGTGTTATTTCAAAAGAATGCAATACTTCAGCAAAAGGACATACTGATTAATGGAGAGAGATGACTATTCAGGAAAAGATGCAATCTTTGGATGAGTAGACATGAATTCACAGAACATGTGTAATCTTTGACATGAACCATTGCCTCTTTTCAGAATAAAAAATACTCTTTTTTCTCTTAAAAAATTCTGTGTGATCATTCAAACTGTTGAGTGCATTCGACGAGTCCATATATTTGAGGTACCGTTATATTTGGATTGAAGGCAATTTTATCCTGGGAGGAAAATTCCACAACCTTATAGAAAGTCCGTGAATTCGGACGACTTGGCTTTATTCATTTCTGTTTTATCTATTTTTTGAAAAGATAAAATACACCTCTTGGAAAGGTCATTTTGATTCTGTGTTGAGGGTATTTGATATACTTCATTATGTTTTTGTTTATACTTGAACTCTAGTTAATGTTGTTGTTAAGCATATACAGATTCTGCGTACCCGCATAAGGAAATAACACAAACAACCATTAGATATTTATTTATCTTACCCTGTAATCTTTCAGATAAACAAATTTACATATGCATTATGCTAGTACATCATTTACCTATAATTTATTGAGATAACATGGAACCTAATTCCTAAGTAAGAATCTTGTCCTCCATAATCGTGTGAAGCATAATGCAATAGACTCTCACTTTTCCAGCCACCATATGTTGAAAAAAAGGTTCATACATATTCAAGGTAATGACCAAATAGTTGACACTTTTAACAAAGAACTAGCCAGGCCTGCATATGCGAGCAATCTATTAAAGTTAGGGTTAGTCACCCATCACTTAACTTGAGGGGTGCCTATTTGTCCACAGAAAATAACAAAGACGTGATGAAAGGGGAGATGAGTGTTCCTAGATGGGCTGATTTAGCTGATGGAGAGGAGTAGGTTTTACCTCTTTCTTTGAATAGCAAATTCAATTCAGAAGCTTCCATATTTTTGTCTAAAACTGCACCACTATGAAAAATTAGTCAGGGGCCTTAGCATCAGGACTTAGTCCAATTAACCATTATTTTAGTGATTTGAGCGAGAATTTTTGACGAGGAAGAGTGAGAAAATATGTTGGATATGTGCTTTGATAAAGTGGCTAGAGATGGAATCTCACCTCAACAACAAAAAAGTGGAAGCAATAAAAAGACACATGAGAGGCAACATAGCTGGGATGGTAAAGTGCGTGGAGTATGTTCCAAGACACCCACCAATGCGACTGACAAAGCAAAACCATACAACAGTGTCAATAGCTTCAACAAAATTCAATATATCCAAGAATAACTGATGAACTATCAAATGTTGTTGGACAGACTGGAAGATGAAGACAAGAGAAAATACTTCAGGTTACTTTAGACGAGCAATCTTTCTTTTTTAAATTTATGCATTTGTAGAAGGAAGTTTGAGTTTGATAACTCAAATTTCATCCTGGATTTTATATTTTTGTACTGTTTAAGCATCATCATTTGTAATATCATCATAGGGTATGTTACATACTCTGTGATGATCATAAGATGCCTAGTTCTCTCTAGTTCTTATTTTCTTCATGATTGTTGATTAATAGAGGCTCATTACCTCATTAGGATTGGTAAAGGAAGGCCTAATTCCCCTTACTTATCCATGTTGAATATTTTTATTATTAATAAAAGGCTTCTAGAAACACTGTGGTATAAATTAGCCCCAAAAAAGAAAAAAAAGACTAGTAGTTCGTGACATTCATTTTGGTTATGAGATCGATATATTTGGTCTGATCTAATCTAGTCTAAATCAATTGATACAAAATACTACTTATATGATTTTCAAATATTATCTTATCAAAACACGGCACACCAACGTACAAAAGCCTTTTTATGTTTAGGTAGGTTTTAAAGTTAGATCAGGTCTAAATTTTAAAAATTACCTTACACACTTTTTTACCCTTTTAGACTCGATCTAACTGAACAAACACAATCATTTATTCAATTCTGACCCAAGATCATTTTATGATTAAGTAGAAGAGAGATTTTTTTTCCCATTTGGATCGGATTTGGAGGGCTAAAAAAATGGGTGACTTAATTTTCTAGATCTAACAATAAAAAAAGACAGTAAAGACTTGGATGGATGGCCTTTTGAAATTAGAAGATCACTTTCAGGATTTTTCTTTAAGTTAGTGAATATAGGCCAGTTATGAAAAAGGGTAAATATACACTATTTTTTTAATGAGGGATATATCCCCTCGAAATTATTTTTTCCTTTACTAATTAACTCCTTGTACGTAATCAAATACTTCAAAACTTGCATCACTGATTATTACTATCATTTAGATCAAGAAATTAAAGCTACTATTTCGACCAGGACAACATAATAAAAATATTTCCTTAGTCCATTTAACTGGAAAAAAAATAACTTAAGTCTTTCATATCATTATTTTTATAACACCAAGCAAATATGATCAGAATTTTACTCCAACATCATTTAGGCTACCTAATGAGTTGGAGTATGTCCACACTATCCAACTCTTTGTTGCCTCTCGGAGAACAAACTTCTACCCACTATCTAGTCCTATTGGACAACCTACAAGGGTAATACTTCAACGTACAAGTATAAAAACAACAGTAATGTTTTTATGTTTGTAGGTTGATGTTTAACTGGTAGGTTGTAAAGTAGAACTACAAAGTGGGCTTGCAATCGAACTCCACCAATGTCTTACTTGATACGACCAGATAGAGCTGATAAAGTTGTCTTTAAAGGAAATATGCTTGTTGTTGGAGTCAATGAAGAGTTGGGTGGTGTGGACTCCAACAAAGAGAGAAAAGAGGAGCAAGAAGTTGTGCTTGAAAATTCCTAAATCTCAAGGTGTTAGAAAAAGCAACTGAAGGGTGAAAAATTAAAGAACAAAAGAAGAATTATTATAATTGATATGAGATGATTTTACAAGATAATACGTAAGAATCTTATAAATAACTTTATATATACAATGATTTACATTAGATTTTGACAAAAGTCAGAATTTGATCAAACTTATTAATCTTAACAACTTACCAAAAGCATAGTATTCTTAGTAAGAAATCAACATCACAAAAGGTAAAAGATTTATTGTGATTAATTAATTTTTTGACCAGTGAATGGCAATTCAATATAAAATCATGCAAGATGATATGAAAAATAATGAAATCCTCAACACCCTCGCGAGGAGGGATCCAAACCCAGTGGAAACATCATTTTTTTAGCCTTTTTTCTGTTACCTTTTTACCTTATATTTCCCAGTCAACTCTTTTTTTTTTATTTCAAAAAATGAATAATTTATATTTTCTTTACGTCTTTGTTGCCTCACGACTAATTCCACTTCTACCACCCCCTCCCCCGCCCCTCCCTTTTTATTGTCCAAATATTACTTTATTTTATTAGATACTTACAAATTTAAAATTTTAAATTCCCTCTGCTAATGAGTAGATACCAAGCTTTTCACAAGACAAAACTGTGCAACTTGGAAAAGAATTTTTTTTTTTTTGAATCTCTATGCTATGCTTAGTGGGAATATTTTATTAATATTAAAAAATCACATACAAACGACACAGAACAAAAGCTAAAGCAAAATCCAAAGAGAAATCAAGCAACTCTCCTCAGCATTCATGGCAATAGATTCATTCTTTAGGGCAGCAATTTGGGTGATTTCAGATAAGTGTTAATGGAGTTGTAACTGGTCCAAATAGTGAGGAACATTTCTCACGTTCAAAAATGGGAGTGAACTTATAATATATACATCATTTGTTAGACAATGAAGTATATGTACACTACTATTTTAATGAGGAATATTTTCACTCTTCGTATACTTGAGGGATATATTTCCTCTTAACTAATGAACTTCTTGTGCTTAACCAAATACATCAAAACCTACATCAATGATCTTTTATTTCTGTCATTTCGAGGAAATTATATGTATTATTTTGACCACGATGTAATAAAAATATTTTCATATCGTATTTAACAATAAATAAATAACTTAACTCTTTCATATCATTATCTTTAATTACATAAGATAATCTTATCATAAATTAACGCTAATATCATTAATTTGGGCCTGCATAATGAGTTGGAGAACATCCACATTACCCAACTATTCATTGACTCCGACGACACATTTCTACCCTTTAACGCCAACGACACCAACTCTACCTGGTAGTACCAAGGAAGAAATTTGTCCGAATTCATTTGTTAGGCTACTTTCTAGTCTTCCTAGACATCACGCAAGGATAATATGACATTTCATTCTTGATAAAATTTCATTACTATCCTCGCATGTTGTCCAGAGGACTAGTTGGTTTGCAAATGAGCTCGAGCCATGGAATGGTCTTCCTTGATACAACCAGATAGAGTAGATGAGGTTGGCTTTAAAGGAAAGAAGAGAAAAGAGAGCAAGAAGTTTTACTTGAAAATATCTAGCTTTCAAGTTGTGTCACAGAAAGCAACTGAAGGGTGAAAAATTAAAGAACAAAAGAAGGGTTTTCATACTTGGTGTGAGATGCTTTTACAAGATAATATTTGGATATCGTATAAATAACATTCTATATACATTGATTTACATTAGATTTTCTCAAAAATAAAAATTAGACCAAATTTATCAATCTTAGCAACCTACCAAAAACATAATATTCTTAATTAAAAAGTCAATATAAAAAAGGGAAATGAATTATTATTATTAATTCATTATTTGTCCAGTCAACCCAAATTGCATAAAAAATCCCGCAAGATGATTTGATTCATAAGTATTGAATTTAAAAGATTATCAAAAAATAAATTTTTTTAAGGAACAAATTATAAGAGAGAAAATGGTCAGAACCACATAAATGAAAATCTATTTTAATCTTGTCTGATTTTGTAACTGAAAGTCAAGTGATTTGAAATTCAAGTAAAAATTGACATTTATTATGACTTTACGAAAGATCCTGTCAAGACCCGAACAAACGCCCAGGAACAGATGAGCGTCCCGAACCATGAAGTCTCGGGAGCCCTTCTCGAACTGGCAATCATATACACAATTCATATATTGTAAGGAAATGTGAAAAATAAACAGAAACATGGTCACTTTAATATCTCAACTGAGTAATGCGGACATAAGTTCAATAAAACTCAAACCATCTAATACACCTTTGCGAAATCTCTACTACGAAAAAAACAATCTGTTTGAAACCGAGACAAGGCCCCCGTTCGGATCATGAACTAAAACAATGAGACAAACATAAGTAAACAAGATGCCTTCCGAAGTAAGGGAGGCTCACCAACTCTGAATGTCTGACAATAATCTACTATTTAGCAGGACCACTAGACTGAGCCTTAGAACCTGACATATAGGGGGTCAATACAAAATGTATTGGTATGTGAAACAACCCAAAATAACATATTTTTATATATCATAATAATAACATTTTATAAAACAATAAACATAATGCATAAGTGAAAACACATGGGCATACTAAAATGAATTTCAACAACTCTTGGAAATAATGACTCACTTTGTATTTTCTCTGAACTAGATGGTACACCCTACAATTCTGATTATCCCATGAGTTATATGGGATCTGTACTTGACTTGAAGGCCAAGCCCCCTACCCAAATTTTCCTCAAGGGATGGAGTATCGGTATGGGAGACACGCTAGTCCACAACGCAGAGTGCCGTAATTCTCAATCATAATAATATATCATCGTAGGGCACAAAACCACAAAGCATTGCTCCTAACCATAGTTCCAAGTTGGGATGACATAAATCAAGGCATATAAGACCATACAACATGGTGCCAAAATCCCGAGTCGGCAAATCATGATTTCCAACATTGAGTCTTTCAACTCGTGCTTTCTTCGGGTAACTATCAAACTCTCTTAAGCCAAACTTTTAGTTCCTTTAAACCATTCTTCATACATTCAAAATATTAAACACTTGTTCTGTTAAGGGCATACTATCACCGGGCATCCTCATACCCCGACTTGCAAGTCATTCATGTCATACCCCGACTTCAATGTCAAAACTCTTCTTCATAAACATGATTGGGGATGTTTAAACATGATAAAATAGTAAATCTTATCCCCATGGTGTTTAGAGTAGTCCCATATACCTTAGACTACTTAGTTCAAAGGATAGGATCCAAATCTTGATTTTGTTTCTTGGAAATCTTGAACTTAAGCTATGGATTCTTGATCTTTAGGAGGAAGGTTAGGGATTTTTCTTGATAAATTTGAGTGAATTTTGGCATATTATGCACAAAAGATGTTGTAATTCACTGTTTACATGACTTAAGTTTGTAGGGAAAAGATAAGATTGCCCTTCAGAATTAAAAGTTTCAGCAGAAATACAAATTTTGAGGCTCACTGCTGAGCCCTAGTGGTTCCACCGCAATAGGCACCGCTGAGCAGTGTAATTGCAGTGACCTACTGTTTTAGAAAATCCTGAATTTGAGTCTTACCATAGAGCGCTATTGGTTCCACCACTATAGGCACTTCCGAACGGTGTAATCTTGGCAACTTACTGCCTCACACGAAAAATGCTATAACTTTTCACTTGGGTATCGGATTAAGGCAAATTAAAATCGTTGGAAAGATGAATCAATTATCTACAATTTGGTGGGGTCTTGATCTAAAATATTTCATGTATATCAAAAATTATACACGTTCAAAGTAGACCCTTGTTAAATCGAATACCAAACTCTGGACGAATCAAAGATTCTTAGCTCAACTTTGCTCTCAGTAAATTCTATGAACATCTTTCACTTCGAGAGAACTTCAAAATCTATGATAAAAATCATGACACATGAATTAATATATAAATTATGGTATTAGAGTTTGGACACATAGGAATGACGGTTCAATTTCTAGCTAAAAAATGTGGGTTGTTACATCATCTCCCCATATGTTTTTACATTTGTTTCGTTATTGTTCACATGTAAGTCTGTGGATTTGAAGTTTTATTAGATTTTATCTATTTATTACAACTAATATTGAATAATGTAGCATATATATTAATCAATTATCTTTTCGAGGTTAATTTTATGCTTAGAGATGATTGAATTGAATATCTCTGATGTAAGACAAGTGTGTGCATCCATTTAGCGATAAGATAAAATCAAATCAAAGAAATTCTCGCGAATAAGATAGTTGACTCATAAAATTGGCACTAGCTATCGAGCAACAACCACTATTGAAATTAGAAGTGATTAGAACTTCCAGAATATGAGAAAAAGTATTTTTTGTGCTTAAATATGAAAATTGCAGTTAGAAAAACTTGCTCGACTGTTGTTATCACTCAATGAAGCTAAGGTGCTTGGTGAAATAAAAGCCTTTTGTGATGAACTATTTGCTTCTCTAACTCTCATTATTTCAATGTATGATTAATGTTGTTTTATTTTTAGTCTCAAAATCATATTATGTGAGGTAAGAACTTATGCGCATTGGGTATTACCATGCCAGTTGCTTCTCCTATTCATTTCTTATTCAAGGGTAATATCAGAATTTTAGGAGCTAAATGTGTGCCTCATTTTAGTTTGAAGGAGATTAAACACAAACCTGCTTCATCCAACTCTCTAACTCTTACTATCCATATAATTCTACAGTTACAACTCCGAAAAGTTATGATTTTCATTGCCAAACTGTAATATCCCAAAAATCCAAACCAATGTTAGAGACATCCTTCAAGCTCATGCATAGTACATTATAGTTCTTTAACAGTGATAAGCATGAGTTTTATGTATATTAAGGCCACAAATAACTCCAACTATTAGACGAATCAAAATAATCCTTACCGATTGAATTTTTGATAAGAATGTTGCTTTAGTAAAATTCAAAGCATCATATATTTTGCTATATTGAGAATTTTCTAGATCAAAATCCACCAAATAATAGGAATTTGAATTAGCTTTCCAACAAAACCAATTTTGTCCGAATCCGATACTCGGGTGAGAAGTTATGACACTTTTAGTGCAAAATAGTAGCCCAATGCGATAAGGCTGCATTGCCGTGATGGCCGAAATCACGTTTGTCTTTTTCTAGAGTGCCACCACGATTACCATCGCGTCGCACCAAGGGGACATTTTGCAACAGTTTTTTCCAGTGGGTCATCACGATTGGCACCGCGTCGTGGCAAGCTTCTAGTTTAGGATCGTCCATTTTCAGAGGCACAATGCAATAACATCGCATTATGCCATAGGGTAAAATGGGGATTGTCAGTTTTCAAGTGTCCCAATGAAATTGCACCGCGTCGCGCTGGAGCTAAAAATTGAGACTTTTGCAATTTAAATTCCAGGGACCGTTTGGTCTTTTTTCATAGCCCTAAATCTGTCCAAACACGGGATTTAAGTCCCAATAGAGCATTATTTGCTCATTATTTCATAATTCTCTCAAAAAAATTAAAGTATCCCTCTTTCAAGAACAAAAACCCTAGATTTCTAAGTTCAAAATCAAAACTCAAGAATTCACCGTCAATTCTCACGAATTCATCAACCCAGGTATGTTAAGGGTTCATCTATGGGTTTATTTCACCCATGGAGTCCAAATATCCAATTCTAAATTCAAGTTGGGATCTTTATAAGTTTTTCATGATTTTTAATTGTGATTTTAACCATGAATTCATATGAATTATAATTCTACACCATGTTTACATGAAATTGTCATTGTTATTAAGCCCCACATGTTTTAATGATGTTATTCGCTGATTTAATTCATAATTCATGATGTTGATGTTGAAATCATGTTACTACTACAAGGTTTAAATTATTCCCATGCTTATCTTACACTATTAATATCAAGTGTTTGATGAAATGCCTACAAGATTGAATTTTGAATAAATGCTTTCATATTATGTCCTCAAAGTTTTAGTACTATTTTGCTATTATTGCTATTGAGTCCTGGGGGTTGTGAATACCCGAAAACTTAGCTGTTTACTTAGTCTCAATATCTTCGGAATAACTTCAGAATATGTTATGAGCATTATCGGTTCAATCAGTCATCATAATCAGTTAAACATAGAACAGTTCAATATCTTGAGTTAGTTCAGTTGGGAGTAGGACTTAGCACCGAGCGAGTGTAGGGATGGAGGCTTCCTCCTTAGATAGGCATATTCATTGGAAGTATTCCCTGTACTCTAGAACTATGTATCCAGCATAGGATATGAGGAGTCACCTGTCAGTTTAGGCTTGACTACCTCGCACGGGTCACCGTCTGTTTTGGCTTGACGCCCTTAGTCCTTCAGTACAGTACATCTATGGATCCACACAGCCAGTATTAGTACCCATGGCACAGTAATAACACCCTTCTAATTGGGGTCACATATTGGACCCCAATTTTCTCATTGGGGCATGTCGGTTAGATGATAGCTCCCACAGTCTCAGTTCAGTATTCATTATACTTCAGTTCAGGATTGTATTGACCATAGCATATAGATATCGGTTATTCAATTATCAGATTTCAACATTTCAGTTTATAGATTAAATTAAGAACATGTTTTATTCTTTGTCATACATTCTCAGTATTTATAGATTTCATTCATTCTATTCAGTACTTCATTCTATTCATTCTTTATGTTATTACTCCTATACATGAAACCATGCATATCAACCTACCTCATTTAACATACCAGTACATTCAAAGTACTGATCACATTCTTTTTTCTTGTGCTATGATGTATCATATCATAGGTTTGGATGCTCAGTTCTTGGACCGCATATAGACCTTTCAGATTATCAGCCGTAGTTGTGGTGAGACCTTTTATTTCAAGGACAGACTAAATTTATATTCATACTTTTAGTTCAATAGTTAAATAGAGTTAGTTGGGGCTGGTCCCATCAACTCTTATTCAGTCAGTAGAGGCTTTTCAGACTAGTATAGACTGTCAGACAGTTTTGTTCTTATTTTATTAGTTCTAGACAGTTGTTTCCAGTTTCATGATCCAATATTGTTTTCAGTTATTTAAAAACTTATGGCTTATCTATTGTTCTTCCTCATATGTTATTATATTATTTTGTGCTCACAGCAGGTACCAACTCATGGGTTAGCTTATGGTCTCTCAGGACCATAAGCACCATGTGGCACCCAGGGTGTACTATTGGGTCGTTACAAACTTGGTATCAGAGCCTAAGTGTTTAATGTGTCCTAAAAAGTCTAAAAGCTACCTCGAGTAGAGTCTTATTAATAGGTGTCAAACACGCCACTGTTATGGACAAGAGACTACTTGGTATTTTAAGAAGAGTTTCCCTTCTTTCAGTGTTCATGTAATGCCCCGAAAACGGGTCCCGGAGCATCACACAGTGCTTGAGGCTACGAGTTGCCCCAAGCTAACCCTTTGACCAATTTTCATTCAATTCAATATAAATCAACGGGGTTTCCATAAATAACCCTCAAATATCAACAGAGTAATCATCATCCAAGAATAAAAGAATTTCAAAAAGATAACAAAATACGACTTATTAGTCAAATCAAAACATTTATACTAGTATGACAAGCCTTTAAGAAAATCAATTAAACCAGCGAGCCATTGAGATATGCCTCAACTGACTCATACTCAATTATCAAATGTAAATAATTCCATGAAACCAACATCAGACATCACATCCTCGGAGCATGATGACTTACCACAACAGAGGATATAGAATAGCATGCCCAAAAAATCACTGTCGAACCTGGAATTGAGCACCTAAACCTATATTTCGAGAAAATGCAGCCCATATTCGAAGATGTGGGTCAGTACCATGGAAAGGAAACGAGTAAATGGGGGTGTATGCACTTGTAGAAACATCATGATCATAAATATTTATAAGAAATATGAAGGAGGTATGAAAGACTCACATAGCACGAAAAAAATCATCATAATCATGAGAGGATGAAATAAGTATAATAAGACATGTGAGTCATCATATAATTTGTCAATCACTTTTAGTTCATCAAGAATATCAATTCTCATAATGTAAATATCATTTAAATTTTTTGAAAGAATAACTTTCACAATTCAACTTTCAAATCACTTCACCGTTCACCATAGACACAAGGAAACACACACACATTGCAAGAACCTATAATCAACATAAACCATGTGAGCTACATGGGGTCCAACGTACAACCCACGTTGGGGACCCAAAAATTCACGTTTGGTAGGCTGAAGTAGATCGACCATAACTTTTTGCTCCGATAAACAAATTGGATGAAACCAACTTCATTAGAAAGAGGACTCGCAGAGCTTTCTTTGGATATCTATTATATCACCTATATCATTATGTACAAGGATTTTTGATTATTTAAAGTTTGAATAAAAAAACACCAGTCCTTAGTAATTTTTCCTGCACATTTTACTGTTCACTACTATTCATTGTTCAATCGGAATATTCATAACTCGTCGCTCCGGTGTTCGTTTTGGATGATCCACATACCATTGGAAAGATTATTAAATATTCTACGCAATTGTGGGTCATAAAATAAGACATTCCACACGAAAAATTTATAATTCATTCTAGAAGATAGAACCTAACACATTTACGCACAAAATTACAACTAAAAATTTCCTAGGGTATTACAGTTCATGTCATGCAACCGAGCATGAGCTCATGTTAAAATCTCTGTCTAATCTGTTCTCTCTTTTATTTATAGATTATGCCTCGCAGAAAGACAAACGGAAGAAGAAATGTGAACCAGCCAACATCTCTGTCTATTCAGGAAGATCCCCTGAACGAGCATGTTTCCCATGTAGAGTTCAGAGCTTCATTCACTACTCTAGCTCACTCTGTAGAAGCAAAAAATTCTCATCTAGCTGCTTTCCCGGCCAACCCAGTGTCCAATACTACCGTAGCTAGGATTCAGGACTTTACCTGAATGAATCCTCTTCTATTTTTGAGATCCAAATACGAAGAGGATCCGCAGGAATTCTTAGACATGGTCAAGAAGGTAATACATATTATGGGGGTAAATTCTAGTAAGAGTGTTGAATTGGCTGCTTACCAATTACAGGATGTGGCTCATACATGGTTTAAGCAGTGAGAGGTAGATAGAGGCATAGATGTAGGGCCTATAGAGTGGGAAGAGTTTTCTACTGCCTTCTTAGATAGATTCTTTCTGCTGGAACTAAGAGATGCCATGTTTAGGCAATGTTTCTCAGATGACTCCCACTCCCTCTACAAAAATTGGTATATTACTCCGCTCAGATGTTTTATGGCTGAAATTTATATGCATGTACACATAGATGCTAAATATTCTCGTATTTCTTACTATCGGATAAGAGAAAAATATAGGTCACATTCAAAATAGGCGTCGAGAGATTACCGGGGCTGATGATCGGTAACTATAACCTTTCACATAAGATAGTAGAGTTTCTACTTTGAAAATACCTGCATTTTTGTAACAGATTCCGGAACAAATGGTAATTACTTCTTGCTGCTTTCAAGAACCCTCAGTTTCTGCTCACTTTAAGGGATGACTTCGAAGGAAGAGTACCCAATCATCCTTAGAAGGAACATATGGTGTGCTAGGGTTTTTTCTGTTATTTTTTTACGAAAATTAAGTTTGACTTTTTCTTAGAAGGAAAATAAAAGTAACCATAAATACTTTTACTTTTCTTGAAAGGAAAATATAAAACTTTTTCATATTTGGCAAATCTCTTTCTTAGAGGAAAGGTTTTGGAACTCTATAAATAGATGACCCCCTTCTCATACCATAACACAATAGCTTCCACAATGTAGTCGTTATAAGAGTCTGGTTTAGGGGGAGATTTATGGTTTATGTTTTTCCATAGATTTTATTTTTTCAATATTGTTTTTAATATGTAGGTTGTTTGACCGAATCATATTAATAATATGTCTTTTTAATATATGTTTTATTTGTCATCTGAATTATCACTACAATAAATTTGATTATTTCGAATGAATTATTTTGTCACTTATAAGTCATATTTCGGCGCAAAAGATTTAGTGTGAAGAAAAAGATTTCGTCAATCAATTGTCTCTAAAAGGGGGTCGCCAAAAGTAGACAAAGACGATTTAGTGCTTCGTCACTAAAAAAATTGAATTAGCTACAAAAAAAATATCGTCCCCAAATGTGTAACATTTATGACGAATCTGTTGTCATAAAAATTTCATCGTCACTAATTATTTAGTTCAACCGGAGACGACACCAATTGTTGCTAGAGTTATATATATTTCATGGCTGAACAAATGTATTTTCGTCACTATTGACAACTTTTTGTATACAACAAAAATTTTCATCCTTAAATGTATGAATTAGTGACAAATTTATTATTATAATAAATATTAATAATTTTGTAGTTAAATCTACCATTTGTTACTAAAAATAGTATTTCTTTTACCGACAATGTAGAATCGTCACTAAATTATTATGATTATTGACAATTATGATTGTCATAAAATACAAAATTAATTTGTATCAAATAAAAAAGAAGATATTGAGACAAATACCTATGTCACTAAATATAGTCAAACTTATGACGAACTAGTTTATTTCATGACGAAAATATTTGTCTTGAAAAGTCTAATTTAATCGTTTCTAAAAGTTAGCTTTTATAATAAAATCTTTTGTGACAAATTAAAAGAAATTGCTTAATTATTTCATATTGATATTATTTTTTAAATTAGAATTGAATAAATAAAAAATAAAATTTTAAAACATGTCAGATTGATAAAATTCACCCACAATCATACAATTAAAAAAATTAAAATTGTACTAAGGTAATATCTCCTCACAGTTCAATGAAAAGTAAAACTAGTCCAACACAAAGGAATCTAACTGAAATATAGTACTAAATATTACTCCTATCCTAAACTAAGGCAGATATGTAGAGGCTTCTTCGAAAGTACCAATAATGTGTTGAGCTTGCAATTAGTCTTCATTCAACTCACTTTTACACCTGTGGAAAGGAGAAGAAAATTATGATTGATGAAGATTCTTTTAGGTTTGATAGTTAAAATGACTTTACATGCTACTTCTTCTCCAAGCCACAACTAGAATCCATTAAACATGTAATTATAAAAAGCGAGGCTACCCAGAAACTAGATAAATACTATCCAATAAACACATCAAACTTCTATAACAACAACAATAACATACTCGGTTCATTCCCACAAAGTGAGGTTTGGAGAGGGTAACTATATGTAGTCCATACCACTACCTTAAACAAATTATACAACAACATAGCCAGTGTATCCCCACATAGTGGCGTACGAGGAGGATAATATATACGCAGTGCACACCACTACCTCGAATGAAGTAGAGAGATTCTTTTCGATAAACCCTGACTCAGGATATATAACAGCATAACAAAATAAACATAAAAGCACATAACAATGGTACAACACACTTCTAGCTAATACAAGTCAGAGAAGTTTCAGTTATTCAGTAGTACTTTAATAAGAAAACAAAACTAAGTAGAAATAATACAATCTATTATAAATATCCCGACAACTTATCAGAACCCCGTAATTGTCCATTTAAACCCGGGAGACAAGATATAATGGCAAGAAAATAGAAACATATAATAACAAACATCGAAATATTCCTATAGACATGTTTTCTAAAGGCTTTCACAGTGTGATGCAGTCAACACACACAGAGAATGAAAATTACATCATTTTGAGAACTTACCAGTGAACAACAGTAAAAGAGATAAAAAGAATAATAAAGGCCAAGCACTTGTAACAATGAAATCTGGAAGATTTTTTCAGTAAGCGTTGAAGGAAAATTGAAGAACGATCAAAATATATTATTACCTTGTATTAAAATAGCCAGCAATTCTTTTTGTTTTTGTTTATTTTAGAGAGTAGTAATTGTCATTCAAGAACTGTCCCTCCAATGAAAAGAAGGGTGGTTTATACAGTAGTAGGAATACAGTAGCACAAAAGGAAAAAGTATATTATAAAAAAAATTACTTTTGAAAATTAAAGGAAAAATATATCAAGAATTAATTAGGAGAAAGCTCAATCACTTTAATGCCGTATTTACCATAAAAAAATCACATTATTAAGGCAGACAACAGTGAATACACATTTAATTTGCAGAAAGAAAACTAAAAATGGACTCAATCAATTATTTAATGTTTTACTATAAATAGATGAGGAAAATAAGGTCCGAATTTAAAAGAGAAGAGATAATAATAATAATAGCAACATGTATCAAAACTAGTATTTAGCATATATATTAAAAATTGATTTACAAATCATAAGGCAACTAATCACAAAAATCAAACTAAATCCATTCCACAAATCTACTAAATCAATTCAGTACTTTCATTTAGGAATAAGCATAATCAATATTTTACCATAAAAGTAGATTCAAATTTCAGTCAATATCAATTAAATAAAACGTAGAACAAGTATAACATCTTTTGAGAACAAGGAGAGATAAACAAGTAATTAAACGGATTGAATCAACATTCAAAGTTAGATATCACAAACTTTAGATCTAACAGATTAATTTAGGCAATTTGCACCGAAAGAAGAAAAACAACATGCCAATTAAACCAAAGAAAATAATCATCCAATTAAGGATTGAGGAATCAAATTATATAATCGTCGGGTTCGCTAAAAGGGACCTCACCGGTCCTCAATTTCGAGGAGAACGAGACCGATGAGAAGAGGGGGAGGCTGAATCACGACTGGGGATGCGTTGCTAGTTCACAATTGCTGGAGGTGGCCACGGCAATGACGGAGCGGCAGAGGACTAGCGGCAGGATACCGCTACTGTTGTTGGCAGCGTCGATTGGGTCTAGTTCCATCGTCTGGAGTGGCAGCAGGCTGGTATTGATGTTCGTTCGAGGGGAGCTTAGACGATTTGCTTGCTAATAAATGTGGCTGGAAGAGCCGGCTGGGACACACTGAGTTTGGTTGTCCGGCGGCAGAATTAGTGGTTGGAGCAGTTTTTCCTTAGTTTTCCCAGTGGCAGATGATGGAGAGAGGAGGGAGACGCGGTGCCTGGTTTGTTCACCAGCCATTAGTGACGGTTGACACTATTGATGCTGCCTCAGATTCATTAGTCATCAATTCCAGTGAGTCATCTATGAGACTGAGAGACGGAAAAGAGTGGGAGGAAGGAGGCCAAATTTTTCTCCAACCCATGGTGGCTGGCAGGCGGCAGCAGCCATTGTTATGGTATGGTGATAAGTGAGGATAGAGATAAGGTAAAGAGAGAGAGAAAAGGTAGAGAGAGAGAAAAGGTAGAGAGAGAGAAAACCAAGAGAGGCGGATGTTTTTGGGTAATGAGGAATTAATGTTTGAGTGTTTTTTAAGATGGAAAGAGTGAGTGATATGATCTCAGCCATTGGATCAAAATTGATCCACGACTAAGATTAAAAGGATTATAAAAACAGAAAATGAATTGAAATGGAGTTAAATGTAACTAAAATTGTATTAAATTGGGTAAAATTATGCTACAATTGTCATAAATAGAATAGAAAACTGCTAAGATTTAAGTGAACTAGGAAATTGAATTGAATTAGGCTACAGTTTAACAGATGTAATAATAACGAAAAAGATAATAGGGTGTCGAGGTTAAAATAAATTATGCATTTAAAATTAATGTTACCTAAAAATTGTCATATAAGATTATCGTAAATAATAATAATAATAATAATAATAATAATAATAATAATAAGCAATCTATTTATAAATTGTAAGTGCGCATATTTTGTGAAAAAATAATTTAATAAATATTAATAAAATTATGTGAAATGTTGTATCTGGATTAATAAATTGTAAAAAAAATTACATAAAAATTAATAAAATAATTTGTACATTTTAAAACATGAATGTGACATGTGAAAAATCTGTTTGATGTAAGAAAAATGTGTAAAAAATACTAACATTTAAAAATTAATAATTTTGCTAAAATAGCAGCCTAAATGTAGTATCGGGAGGTCAAAATTGGGTGTCAACAATCATTGGGCCTAAAGGCTCCTTTTCCTGTTTTAAAATAGGGTTACCACAAGGGTAGACCGGTAGAGAACAAAGTGAGTGAAGAGAAATCTTTAGTTGGTTCTTAAGAGTCGAGAGTGGAGTCATATAAGCAAATTGATAACCAAATAGGAAGGCGTCTTATTGTGCCCAACGCATTTATCCATACCCAGATGGGAGGTGAAAGCACATGAGTCGGACAATTTCTTTTCAATTAAACAAGTTTGAATGCACAATATTCATACTCGCTAAGACCATCTTGAAAATTCCTTTGACAACTTAAAATCATTCAAGCAAGAAAACTAAGAGCTATATGTATCGATTGATATAATCCATGTGTATGTGATGGAGCTGGATACTAGTTACCATCCACGAAACCCAAACCCAGGGACTAGTGCACCACAAAGAAAAAAAATGAAAATGGAAAATAAAACAGGAAGTGCTTTAGGATATATCTAAACTATAACATGTCTCAGCTGTGATTTTCCAACGTAAATAGAAATCTATGATCAAGTAATTAAAAATTTTAAAAAGAGAAATCAGAAGTTCTTTGACTCAACACTTCGATGGCAACAGGGGAACATGAATGGAAATGACCAGTTCAAAGAGCCATTTCTTGTATCTTCTGAACAGCAGGACACACTTGTTGCCTGCCAGTAGGTAGATTAATTGGCGCAATAGGAGAAATTGTAGCAGGCTAAAGGAGTTGTTCCTCCCATTCATCCCCCTAGCCTATAGATCTGCAGCTAGCAAGAAGGACTCCCAGTGTAGGGGAGAGTTTATACAAGATTTGCAAATGATACACCAGAAGATGAAAATACATTGCAACTATTTTTGGGTTCGAGCATCTTGGTATATAGCTACACCAAGGAGAATTTGTTAACTCAAGCAAGTGTGGATAGATCTAGAATTAGCAGAAGGAGCTTACTTGGTCATGTATTCACAGCCAAGGGGCTCAAACCCTCATTCAACACAAAAAAACAGCTCCAAATTCTAATACCAGAGATCATAGTTAGAAAGAATAACCAAAAAAAATGAGATGCAGATAAAGACGAAGAAGAAAAAGGTGAAAAGGATACTTACTCTGACAACTGATTTATCAAAAGCATATACGCTGAGGATACGAAGAAGAGTAAGTATCACCCATATGAACAACAAGGCGAAACTCAGATTGAACTCAACCAAGAACAATATTTCTTAGGTTTTTGAAGAAGTGATGGATAATTTTGGAATTGGATTAGGACATCCTGTCTTCATGGGTTTTGTACTAAGAAGAATAGGGATGGTTCAAATGTTTTTTTTGGGCCTTCTGATTATAAATGTTTGGACGATGTCATTTTAAATGGGTTGGTCCATTTATGTAAAGACAATGTGGTTTCTTCTTTAAATTAATAAAAGAGGAAAAGATAAAAATAACACCTAAAATTAAAATAATTTCACAAAACTAACACCTAAATTTAAAAACCCGAGAAATAGAAACTGAGGGATGGGCGCACACGAGAAGCTGGGATATATTTGTCACTGTTCCACATATTTTCCTCAATTCTACAACATAATTTGGCCATTTCCATTTCGGGTACTGGACCAACTTTTCATCTTTAATGGTTCATTCCTTTTTTGGCTCCTTTTTCCCTTTTTTTTTTTAAAGATTCTACTCTTTTTTATATCTCACTGATACTTTTACTTTAGAACTATCTTTTAGCTAAGCTTTAAAAAGCAGTTACAATTATAAATGTCTTTTAATTATATTAATCTAAATATAATAATTACAAATATGAAAAATTATATTAATCTAATTATATTAATTACAAATGTGACAAATTAATATTAGATTAAACAAAGCGATGTAAAATAGGCCAAGGGTACTTGAACAAATCTTTGTCCAACTTAAACTACACACATGTTTTAGACAATAGACGATTTGTTCCACTTCCATAGTTTGATACAATAAACCAAAAGAGTAACTATATAATACGATTGTTAAAGATATATATTTATATATAATAATGATACAGTTTCTATATATATAAATATTCTATAAAATAATTATAGTATTTTGATACACATTTTATATAATTTTTAACTACCATTATTATTTAGATACATATTTTATATGACTCTATATAGTTTCTATATGCATTCTAAAAATGTATCAATCTAGTATGAGAGAGTATCAATTAAGTATATGGACACTCCAAGTGTATTAATGTAGTATAAAAGTGTATTAATGTGGTATAGGAAATTCATGTGCTTGCATAGAATTTTCTTTCTCTTTTTTAAAAATAGTATCAATATAGTGTAAAAGTGTATCAATGTGGCATAAAAGAGTATCAATTGAGTATAGAGACTGCATGTGCCCAATTGGACCAAATGGCTAAAAAGGGGAATTAAATTGGGCCGACTGGCTAAGGTTGTCCACCTTTTCATTTATGGGTCATTGTTTTTTTAAAATGGCCAGCCCATGTCCTTTTCCCTTAATAAAATCCCTATTAAATTGAAAAAAAAAACTTAAGAAGGTATACCTGGTAAACAAAGAAGGGCATTTTGACAATTTGGATAATTAATTTAAGAGTCTTGGTTGTGCATCAGGGATGAAGAATTCAATTGCAGTCCTACTAAGAATTTCAATTTTTGCACAATATTGGGTTATTTGTTGGAATATCGTATACAAGAGTTTCAATCTTTTTGCTTGGTCCTCTTTGGATATGCAGAAAAAACATAAATGATTATGTGAAATTTCACCAAAAATTCAATAGGTATTGAAATTTGAGAAGGGTGGCTCTGAGAAACAGTAAAGTAGACTGGAAATCGAGGCTAGAAAGTGGTAACACGTATCTAAATCGAGTTTCCGCACCAATTTGGTAGATAAAGAAGATTGAATTAACATGAAGAAGATGAACTGCGTGCTTCAAGATTAATCTTCAATAGTTACTTTCCTTTTACTGATTTTTGATGTTTCTTTTTCTTTTAGTCTTTATGTTGACATTTTTTGTTTTGTTGTTTTTTATTGCTTAGTATTTACCTTTTTTTTTAATGTATTCTGTGGTTCACATCTAAATATAATATATATATATATATATATATATATATATGTAAATCAAAAAGTATATACAAGAAAAAAGTGAATATTTATTTTTGCAGCAAATGGTTACACCGATTTAATAAACATATTACAGTGCATTCACAAAAAAAATTATCACAAAATTATAATTAATTAAGATACACAATTTTTTATTTAATTATAATTAAATATGATTAGCTATAAATAAATATTTAAAAAAAAAACTATGGGTAAATTAAAGGGTCCTTTGGTACGGTGTATATGAATTCTATAAAATATGGTGTATTACTAATGCTTGAATAGTTATGTTTGCATATTATTTAGGTAGTTTTTTATTTGGTGTCAAATATAATTGCATAATTTCTAAAAAATATATTTTTACTATTTTGACATTGCCACTCATAATCTCTTTTTAAAAAATAATAAATTAAAAAAATTTTAAATTGATAATATTATTTGGGAGATTTTATTTAATGTTGGATATTCTCCACATTAAATATGATAAATTTTGATATGTGTAAAAAAGTAAGGATAAAGAAAGTAACGTATATAATACAAAATCTATTTTAATAATTAATAATTAAATTTTTTTAAAAATATATAAAAAATTTAATTAACGCCAAATTACATTTGTGTCACATAATTGAGACTAAATATTACTCCCCCTGTTCATATTTACTTTTCCATTTTATCAAAAATAGATGTGCAATACTACTGTTCAATTTAAAAAATCAATGCATAATTTTTCATTTTTGTTGATTTTACCATTGATATTAAATACGATTCATTATCCAATAAATTTTTCAAAACGGTAAATTGATTATATTCAAAAGATAACATAGTAGCATTATCCCTATCATTTACTAGTTTTAAACATATGTGTCAAAGTTAATAGTGAACAACTATTGATGGCCAAGGGATAAACATTTATTGAGTCCATACTAGCATGGGTGCTCCGATATGTAGTCTTATAAATATAAATAAAAATGAGCACACATTTAATATATAGGTTTTCTACTATCTTCAACATGTGGGGCATTTCAAACTAAATGAAGCATATATGATTGGTCTTGAGGGAATATTACTCTAGCTTCTGTATGTTTTCAAGACACAATATAAACATCATTGAATAGGAATACTATAGTGAAATAATTATGTTATTAATTCTTTTTCTCAATAGATCGTGTCAAGTAAAAATGTGACAAGTAAAAGTGAATGAGTACTTACTACATTTTAAATTACGGTATCAGTAAGGGATAGAAGAAGGCATCTCTTATTGTAAATAGAATGCAAGTAGACCTCGACTTTTATCTAGTGTCGAAAATTAACCTTTAAAACGAATAAAATTCTTAGAAGCACTTTTGTTTAAAAGAAGTCGCCTAAGAAAGTTTGTAATACAACAAACAAGACACATAAAATATCTTTAAAAAATAAACATGACAACATATCATGAACACATAATCAAAAGACGATGATCTTATAGTTATACCTAAGAATTACTTCGTATCCAATAATTACACTATTCAACTACCAAATCAAAGTCGTAATTATTTTTTGTGATAAAAATTTATTGTGATTAATTGCAGGTTAAACAGTGACGATAATATCATCGTTGCTAATTGTTTGAATAATTAGTTACAAAAACTATTGTTAAAATTAAATATAAAATTTTGTGGCTAAAACTTACAATATGATAGCTTCAAACTTTAATTAATTAGTTGATCATATTCAACGTCGGTCGACTTAAAATTTTTCTCACATGTATAAGATTAACACACTGACTTTATACCTTCCGAAAAATTCATTCAATAAGTTCACTTCAACCTTCACACAATTAGATCGAGTCTTGTTTTTTTATAGCTATATCAATATACAATTAATTTTCTATAATCATAAACAAAAATAGACAAAGATCAATTAATATTTAGCTATAAAATTTTTTTGTAGAAAAGAATAACTAAATTATTCAGCTACAAATTCCAAATCATCACTACTTAACGATGACATATTTTGTCACAAAATTATGTTGTCACTAAATCATAGATTAATTAGAGACAATAAAATAAGTGTCACTAATTGTTTATAGTATTAGTGACAAAAATTGAGGTCACAATTAAGTATCAAATTTTGTAGCTAAAACTTACAATATTTAACTACGAACTCTAATTTATCGCTATTGCGATAACTTATTTTTTATGATGAATTTTTTTTTCTAAAATTATAATTAATTTAAGACAAAAAATATTTTGTCACGAATTGAATCCATTATTAGAGACAATAAATGAGCGTCACTAATTGTTTATAGTATTAGTGACAAAAATTGAGGTCACAATTAAATATCAAATTTTGTAGCTAAAAGTTACAATATTTAACTACGAACTCTAATTTGTCGTTGTTGCGATCACTTATTTTTTATGTCGATTTTTTTTTGTGTCTAAAATTATAACTAATTCAAGATAAAAAACAGTTTGTCACAAATTGGATCCATTATTGGTGATAAAAAAGGGTGTCACTGAAAACTTTAAATTCGTCACTAACGGTACTCAATATAATGGCGCCAACATATTTTTTGGTGGGAAACTTTAGAGGACAAAACTTTGCTATTAAATTTTATGTTTGGTCTCTAAAAGTATGTGCTTCATATATTTAGATATGAAATGTAATTTTCGTCATAAAAGGTGAACAATTAGTGACGAATTTCATCTCGTAGCTAATAATTTCATAGCTATATATGAATTTTATTGTAGTGATATATATTATCACCGTTGGTTTGCAAACTTTACGCTTCCGCATGACGCCCTCTCGATTTCGAACCCAACAAGTGGTATCAAAGCCTATGGTTCAAAGATCTGATGGTTCAAATAAGGATACTTTAAGGTCAAAGTTGCAACCAATTTGATGATAATAAAGGTATATGTCCAAAAAATACATGTGGAGATGATTTTCTATTATATTTTCAACAATCCTGCTATCACATATTTGAAAATAAAGTTCACTTTTAACCCTGCAAAAGGACTCCAATATTTTTTAACCCGAATATTGCTCATATACTTTTAACCCAAGCTCCATTTTTAAACATGCCAAACAACAGTGGTGAAGACTATGTGAAACACAAAGACGAAAGATCTGAAGAAGGTGGAAATTAGGAAGAAAATCAAGCCAAAAAGGGGAGATTTGTTAGGGTTTTTTCCCTGATTTTCTTATCAAAATTAAGTTTTACTTTTTCTTAGAAGGAAATAAAAGTAACCATAAATACTTTTACTTTTCCTGAAAGGGAAAAGTTTTTCATATTTGGCAAACCTGTTTCTTAGAGCAAAGGTTTTCCAACTAGATAAATAGATGCCCCCTTCTCATACCATAACAAAATAACATCCACAATGCAGTCGTTAAAAGAGTCTGGTTTAGGGGGAGATTTCTCGCATAGGTTTATGTTTTTCCATATGTTTTATTTTTTCAATATTGTTTTTTAATATGTAGTTCGTTTGACCGAACCATATTAGTAATATATCTTTTCAATATATGTTTTATTTGTCATCTGAATTATCACCATTGATTTGCAAATTTTAAGCTTCCGCATGATGCCCTCTCGATTTCGAACCCAACATGATGTAATGTACAAGGCTCATGATCGTGTAAATAATAAAATTATTGCACTAAAAGAAAGAAGGATGGAGCAGGAAGTTATTTTAATTTTCATTTTGTTTTCTGGTCTTGGTACTGTTCCTTTTTACCAATTTGTAAAAATTTCTCTTAAATACCAATCTTCAGTGAATGTAGGAGACCCTAATGAAGAGAATCTTTCCCATGCATCTTAATTTGTGCGGCAAAGACTGGATCTTGCAGTTGAAGTTTGTGCAATAATTCGGCAGATGATCTACAACACTTGCCCTAGATCAAAGAATTAAGACCCAAAGAAACAAGTTATGCCCTATCGGAAAGAGTGGACACTAACTTAGTGAGTAATAACTTGGTAGATGATCAACAACTCATGCCCTAGAGGTAAAAATTAGTACAACAAACGGAAAATTTATGCCCCATGGCCAAGACTTGATACTAGATTAGTGTGTAATGATTTGGTAGATAGTTTATAAGTCTTTCCTAAGAGGAAAGATTTTAAGACCCCAAAGGAACAAGTTATGCCCCATGGACGAGATTTGAGACTAGCTTATTCTGCAATGATTCGGTAGATGATCTACAACACTTTCTCTTGAGGCAAGACTTATGCCCCAAAGAAACAAGTTATGCCCTATGGACAACATTTGACACTAGTTTGGAGTGTAATAACTTGGCAGATGATCTGCAGCTCGTGCCCTAGAGGCAAAAATTAATACAACAAATGAACAAGTTATGACCATGTCCAAGCGTTGATACTAGATTAGTGTGTAATGATTTGGTAGATAATTCATAAGTCTTGCCCAAGAGGCAAGATTTTTAGACCCCATAGAACAAGTTATGCCTCATGGGCAAGAGTTGACACTAGCATAGTCTATAATGATTTGACAGATGATCTATAACTCTTGCCCTAGAGGCAAGACTTACACATCAAAGGTGGTTCAACTCGCAAATTTTAAAAGAACATTCTTCCTCTACTATACAAAATATGTTTATAGGAATGTTACAATCTTACAACCATATGAGAATCAATCTTCTAGACCAAAAACTAAAATACTATAAGAGAAGAACAAAAGCAATAAATAATAAAAATTACAAAAAGAAAAACATGGGGGAGTATTCAATTGCGAGTAGAAAAAAAGATGATATCAATCAACAAAACTAAACATCTAACCAAATAAATAAAAGTGGAGAACCAACTACTAAGGAGGAGTAGATGACCCCTAGATTACAAGGTCTAAATTGTTTCTTATTTTATGACATTTAATCGAGGAAAAATGTGAATGAAAAGTTCACAATAATCCAAATACTCATGTAGCATTCGCAAATAATTAATGATAAGACAGCCCCCATAGGAACAAGTTATTCCTCATGGGCATGAATTGCCCTGCCACATTGTTTACTAATTTAGAAGATACTCAATAACTCTTGCCTCAAGGGTAAGACTTTCCACAAGGAAAGGCAAAAAATTTTCTTCGATAATAAAACATAAATATACAAAGATATAAACAAATGAATCAGTAGTGATTCTACATTGTATTCTTTACATTATCACATAAAAATAGCCGATTCAATTTGAAAAGACTGTTTAAAATTTACATAATCTCATAAAAATAGCTAAAACTCCTTCTTGTATGGTGATTTTCAATAACTAAAAAACTAAACTACTGCTCATGATGCGTCCTCTTCCTCTTTTTCTTTCCAAATAATCTGCCAACTTTTTCTATAGTATTGTCTTTTATACCAGCTTCTAGTTTTCTCTTATCATAAAATCCCACAATAAAGCTCCATACCTCATGCAAACATAACCAATGTCAATCTATGTAGGAATATCTCTACTATGAATGACATATTCAGCAAACGCACAAATAAATGCTCCACAATCACTATGATACAAAAGAAAAATATTACGTGAATATATGGAAAACAACAAAAAAAGAAGTGAAATGAATATTTAAAAAATAAATACAATAAGATACTATTGAATTAGTTGTGGCATCTCATCAACCATTTTTATCGGCAAAGTGTCATTTTCATATTTGTCAATGCCCTTCTCAAGATAGAAATTGAACTTTTTCAAGAAATACGGTATCAATGTTTGGTAAGGTAACATCACTTTTTGAACAACTTTATCACTACGCTTGGTACGGTTGAAGTCATATACATATATGCACCAATCAATAAAGTCAAAAACTCCCAAAATCCAGTGTCCAAGTTCAGATTTTTCTCGTGGAACATAAACTGGAAATAAAAAGTTTCTGAAATCTTGAATAAAATTGAACAAAAACTTATAAACCCACAAGTTAAGTGTTCCGTCCAGATCAAGAGAAAAAGCCTCTGATATTGGAGTCATTGCATCTTTTGCAGTTTTTTCTGTCAACTCAAGTGCTCCAACAATTATTGTTGTTTCATCAGCCTTTCCTAGCTTGTCATAGCAACAAGAAGCAAACAAGTTGAGGCATACAGTTAAAGGAACATAATGAATTCAAAATGAGGTTCAACTAGCTATAACACCTAATCTTTGTGAGAAGAACTTGGTTGTGTATGAGGATTGTGTTCATGCATACATACAAAATATTGCATGTCCAGAGATATATTTACACTTTCTTAGATTAGCATTAAAAATTGGGAAATACTGAATAGATTACTTCATTGTCAAGGAAATCCACAAACGTTTTTAGTTTAGCTCTCCGTAGAAGGGCAGCGTGTCCCTTACCTAACATCCAATCCAAGACCTAAAAGAAAAACTAAGGATGAAGTTAATAACCCTTTTCTTTATCAAGCCAACTATAAGATCCGTAACAACAAAAAGTAGCACTGAGAAATTCTCTCAAATTACTGCATGAGGTTTTGGCTTTTTTTTTTCCAATTCTAAAGATGAATATCCATGTATCTTAATAAAGAAACTGACGTATATTTTACATATCAAGTTATTAGCAATAGAAGTTTCTCATTTATAGTAATAACAAAAAATAAATAGAGATAGAAAAATGGAGTAAATATGATATTATTACTAATTTTTTCCTTCCGTTCGGATTTACTTGTCACTATTTTCCTAATTTGATTTTCATTTTTACTCATCATTTTGGACAAATTAAGAAAATACAAAATAAAAAATTTCATGTTTACCCTTAGCATTAATTACTTATTCTCGAAATTATTTCCAATACCTATTACTAAGCATCAATTGATAGTGGTAATATTGTAAAGTTACTATACCAATCATTGTTTTCATAATAGTTGTACCGCATCAAAAATATGACAAGTAAATCCAAACATAGGGAGAACATAACCAAGGAACTCCTCCATTCAACTTTATGTGGCATTCATTCCATTTCTTTCCAAGCTACAAAAAAGGAACAAAGCATACAAATTAACCACCATAGCGTATGTGAGAACAGATTATGGGTTCATGTAGTTTTATTTCTTAAACCTTGTCATCTAACTCAGATTGAAAGTACAAGGTGGAAACCGAACACACAGTTGGTGAAATATCTCTCTCTCTGGTAGCAAAACATGAAAACTTAACAACTCTACATGAGTAAATCATTGAATGTGATTGTTATGCTTTATACCTTACTAATTGGATAAGCAATGGGGAAGAATAACCAGAGAAGAAGTTAAACAAGGGGTGCTAAAGTGGATCTAACTGTCAATCCATAGCGAGTATAGATTGATCAAGGAATTATCTACAAATGTAAAACTGACGAACCTAGTTACAGAATAAGAGATGAGCAAATTCCATAGCTAACAAGCTGAAAGGTTAAGTTGATGAATATAATAGACCACCTCTCTAAACATGAGAATCAGTTTAATAGATTCCAGTATTACTGCACACGACGGTACAAGCTTGTCCAAGAATATAGAAAGAGACTACAACAAAAAAGGAGAAAAGTAATATATTGGAGAAAAGTAATAAATAAGCCGACAGGGGTAATAAAAGGATAACTATTGCCAAATAGGTATTGGTACACAAACCTCCATTGCTAAGGAGTTGCCGATCAAGAGTGTGCAAAGCAATAGATGTTGGTTTTTTACCACCGGTAGTATTTTAGATGTTAAAGAAAGGAAGAATACTTTAAAAGGACATTCAAAGCAGACATAGGTACAACTCAAACTGTGCACAACACTGCTTCTCTTCTAACTTATCCCACAATAATCCCTATTCTAATATGGGTGGTTATTGATACAATTGCAGACCTATGATACGTAAAGTGGCTTAACTTTTATAATTGTGCATTCCAGGTATAAGAAGAATCATTACCATTTTGTCTTACTCTTTCAACTATTCAAATACCTTTGCTTGGGTACATAATCAATGCATCATTACTTTACTGTAAGTTTAATTCCACTATTTACTTTGCAATAAACAACATCAAATAATTTCTAGACAGTTTATTTAGTTTCAAAGGAAAAATTCACTCTCTTTTACTTACTCGTGATTTATAGACACCTTGCCTAAGTCAACATTCAACCTTTTATAGAATTTCTTTTATGTTTTGGGGTAGCTAATTCTATAAATATATTTACCCAGCTGATACAAGTCAAATGGCCACCTTAATGTTTGAAGATATGATTGGACGTCATCATTTAAAGGCTCAATACTTGGTCACCCCGAGGGCACAAGAATATGCAAGGAAGACTCGTTTTGAGCAAAATCAAGACCGTGGGTGGAAGATTTCTTGGAGCATCGAAGACTTGAGGACTCACGGTTTTTGAAAACTCTTAATGGGTCATGATTTGGTTATCTTCACTAAGGGTATTGATAACGCTCAATCTACAGCTCTTGTAGGAGTGTAAAGCGGTCGTTAGCAAATATAGAACCCAACTGGGTTGGGTATCGATCCCACAGAGAATAGCTTGGTCAACAAGTAGGCAAAGATTACTAGACTTTTAGTACAAGTATCGTAAGAAGGGGGGATTGTAATGTGTAATCAAAATATTAATGTAAAAACTGAAAATAGCAAAGTAAACAAAAAGAATGTTTAGTATGTTGTAAAACAATGAGAATTGAAGCGTTGGGGGTGTGTCCACCTTATGAGTTTACGTCTCTATTAGCTATGAGTGTGTTGAATTCCGACCTGCATGTGCTTATAGAGAATTGTATTCGATGGTAAATCCAGGCGTCTTTCGACCTATTCGAGGATTATTTCACTTTAACTCTTTCGAGCTTAAAGCGTATCTAATGGTACGAATTCTCTAAGAGGTTAATCCAGTTACGGCCCTAACTGTTTAATAGGGGATGGGACCCTACTACCTTGACACTATCTCTTTTCCAGACAAATAAGCTTTCTTTCGAACAAGTTAAATGTTATACTGGCGTATTCTTGTGTTTGCAACCACAAAGAATTTAGATTAAGATGAAGAGAATAATGATATAAGCAGCATACGTGTCATGAACTCACAAGCTCATAGTAATAGATAGTACCTCATTCGGCTTCCATAACCCCAACAGAGAAGTTTAGTTACCCATGAATGCGAAGGAGGTCACGATTGACATTGTTATTATACCACAATTATACTGGCGTATTCTTGTGTTTGCAACCACAAAGAATTTAGATTAAGATGAAGAGAATAATGATATAAGCAGCATACGTGTCATGAACTCACAAGCTCATAGTAATAGATAGTACCTCATTCGGCTTCCATAACCCCAACAGAGAAGTTTAGTTACCCATGAATGCGAAGGAGGTCACGATTGACATTGTTATTATACCACAATAATGATTAATTTTGTGTAGCACAAGAGTGGTAGGCTTTTAGGCGTGAATTCCTAGGCAAAGTAACAATTCTCTTGTTGCAGAAATTAAGAATTGAATAGATGAATAGAAGAAGAAAAATAGAATTAATGGAAAGATTAGTAGTAGTAGTGAATGTATAATAGAAGGATGGAAAGATGATTGTAAGAATCTGAATGTCTAATAATCTCTAGCATGATAGGGTATTTATAATACCCATATCCTAATCCTACTAAGCTAATGAAATACTTAACCAAATCCTACTAAGCTAATGAACTACTTAACACAATTGTACTAGGTTAATGTAACATTATCCAAATCCAAATAAACTAATAAAATACTTAACCCAATTGTACTAGGTTAATGTATTATTATCCTAATCCAAATAAGTTACCGCAAGTCCCCAAAGTCTTCAGAAATGCTGTTTTAGCCCGGGACAGATTTTCCATGCATCACTTATGGTCCTTAGGCGTCCAAGCTTCCTTTTCTCCTTCCGTGAAGTTTTCTTTGGCATCAAGTAATCCATAAAATGCTGAATTCTGCATCATTTATACCTGAAACTTTGCTAATCATGTTCGTTATCTCACTTATAGGAAAAAGGACTAAAAGTGCATGAAATATATAATTTGTCCTCAAAACATGGCACAAATATGGGCAAAATATATTGATATAGGCGCGTAATATCGCCTATCATGAACACCCCACACTTGAAGCGTTGTTCGTCCTTGAACAAAATATCATGTCCATCTAAACATCAACTTAGGGTTTTACAGCAACAACACAAAATATTCGTCAAGACAAGCACACCAATTACAAACAAAGAGTAGTTTTCCGATCATTAGTAGAAACAGGTTAACCTCTAGTATATACTCGTGATGGTGGTCAACTCATATTCAAAAGTTGAGGTACAATGAATCATATACAACTACCCAAAACTCATCAACCATGTGTGTCTCACAATATATTACCCATAATCACTCACAAGTATAGCATCCTTTTCAAACATGGGCATAAAAATATCCTTGCTCTCGCTCTCACAAAGAATTCATATGTAGCAACTGATGACCATAGGCTTGCCCTTAGTGTAATACTCCACTAAATGTCAGAATGCTAAGCTTAGGATCAAGTAGGTCTTTTGATGGTTGTAATGTAGGCTAAGGGACGGGTAGGACTATTTTGGCCAGAAAAAGTGACTAAGTTCCTAAGCACTTCAATACATCTCATTGTATCATCAACATTTTTCTTTCAACCTTTCTTCTTTCTTTTATTCTACCACCCTTGTTCTCCTCTTTTGTTTTTCAGTTTTAAGCATAACTCACTTTTCAGCTTTCTTTTCTTTTTTTCTTTTCATAACATACCTCTTATGGTAGCACTTTCTTTTTCATAACACATTCAAGCACCACTGCAATTTAAAGCATCATACACACCCAATTTCCTCTTATTTCGTCACATGACTTTATACGTTAAAGCACTTAGGAATTCGGAACAAATTACGGTCTTGAAAAAAATGGATTTGGCTTTCATATGAGGTTTGTCAAAGAAGTCGGCTAAAGGCTCAAAAGTGTTTAACTAGGATGATGTCCACGGGTAGGTAAAATGAAGGTAAACATGTATAGGTTGCCAAAGAAATGCCTAAATCATCTCCTAAACTTACACTCCTTATTTTTGCTTTGCATACATACCAGGCAAGTTCTAGCATCAGCTACCAACATAGAATATACTATTAATCTCACACACACAAGGAACATGGTCGACTTTATTGGAAAGTAGTATAGAATCTCGACCCAACAGATGAGGGAATTGAACAACACAATATCACATAGTGATTCACAATTAGAGCCTACACGTCTCAATAGTCATGATTTTAGCACCTACTCTTGTTATGATCTCATGCCGCCTATTGGAATAATTTCATGCGAAGCTAAGTAAAAAAAAATTACTACTAAAAAAACTTAACTTAAACTCAAAAAACGAAAACAGAAATAAAACAATGTAAACAAACATAGATGCGAATAAAGAAGTATAGCATGCAATACTGCCACCCCAAACTTAAACGGGACACTGCCCTCAGTGGAAAATAAATACGAAGAACCTGGTCAGTCAGACTCTTCCTCAATGTCGGGGGTCATACCCCCTTCGTCGGAATCATCATAAGAGTCATCATCAGAGTTCTCCTCTCCGTCGGAATCTGGCAAGCATCGATCATCATCGGTCGGCATATCATCGTCTAGAGGTTCCTCAAAGTATGTGCCTACTCCACACATCTCACGCGCATGCATATTCATTGGATAGTCATGGTCCAGCTGTTGGAGCTCTACAACAGTTGGAACATGACCTCCACTCATTATTTTGAACCGTGTTATGCCATAAAGATGACGGAAGAAACTCTCATCACGAGCATGTCTCTCCGCAGTAGTAAGGTTGACACCATATGTTGTTTCAGCATCTTTGACCTTTGTGAGGTCAACCTTCTTCGGGTTATGTGGGAGTTTGTGATCAGCTGGTTCCTCTTCGATATCCTCCTTCCGCAAGATTGTTGTCAACAGATTACCAAAAGTAAAGTGGGACCTCTTGTGTAGTCTAGCCTTCCGCATTGTAGAGCGAATGATTGCCCCAATATTGATAGGGACTTTCGTCATCAATGCATAGACCAAACATACTCTATCTCTTGTTATTTTGGTGTATTGAGTCCCAGGAATAAGCCATGAGTTGACGATGCGCAACCAGATTCTTGCTTCCCTATTCAAAGGAGCATAGGGGAAGTTGTTGTGTCGTCCGATGTCTTGGTGTCTGCTCCACCTTGCCACAGATCTACTTCCACAAAGTGTGTGTCGAATTCATCTATAAGGAGGTCTGCTGTACAGCTCGTTGAATGGTGCTGGATCGACCGAAGGTAAGCCCAGAAAGGAGTTGATCAAATCCGCGTTAAGCTGTCAAACTTGGCCCCGAATCTTTACTTCGCTGCCTATGGTTTTTGGCGACCAGTTGGCGTAAAATTCTCTTGTCAAATCAAGATTACATTCTCCCATGTCACGGAAGATGAAATCCAGATTCAATGCCATGATTTTTGCCAACATACGCTGTTCCTTCTTCGCTAGGCTGTCCTTGTTGATCAAGTCGACATGAAGATATTTGCTTTACTTGTTGTTCCTGTACCATTCTTTGGCTTCCTACTCAAGAACCCATTTTATTCCAAACATTCGGCGGGGTAATTGCATTGAGGATGATTCTCCTTGGTCCTTGCGACCTCTTTTTTTGCCCTTTTGGGATGTGGTAGCCTTATCTTGTCTCGCTTTAGGTGCCATTGTTCTTGTGATTTACATGATATTTCATGTTAGCATCAACTCAATGGAAACAATCTATAAACAAGCCATCGGGGTACCACCCCATACTTAGGTTCGTTGATACAAATCAGTGAAGTGAATGTGGTCGATTACATAGACTTCGTCGACATACGTTTAAGGAGCTATATTCCGACAAGAAAATCAGTGATGTATCACTTCTTGCAACATTTGCAATACATTCATATTAGGTAAAACAAGACTACTACATAGGGGTTTCATCATGGTATAGTTTCTATCAACAATTACAACCTCCTATGTCGGTAGGCAACTATAAGTCTTATCCCGATGAACGCGATAGCATAACATGTAGGTATACAAGTGACAAGACTATGCAATGTTCATAACCATAGTAATTCTGCAAAGAGTATGACAATGCAATTAAAACCAAATTCAAGTCGGAAACAAGTTAAGATTATCCTAACGTACATGTTCACTCGCATGGTTGTGCATCAACAATTCAAACACTTTAACATCACCAATATTTCGTAACGATGTAGCAATTCATGATAGACATAGCAACATAGTAGTTACGAGAAATAGATGATGAATAAAAGAGTACTTACGTGATTGAAGCCTTTGGAGCTGTTCTTGTGAATTGAAAGAGCAAAAAGAAAAATGTTGAGATGATTTGGAGTGGATGTGCAGCGCCTTTAGGTCAAGTTTCAATGTGTTTATCTTTCAAGACTAAGTCCCCTTTTTATAGGAAAAGAATGGGTCGGGTTTTGACCCTTTTAAAATCGGTTTTGGAGACAAAAAGGGACCATAGGCGGCGCCTTTAGCTTTGCCTAAGCATGGTATAGGCGGCGCCTCATACAAAGCATAAACTAGCATAGGCGGCGCCTAGTGTAATGCATAAAGGGACCATAGGCGGCGCCTAGTGCATGGCATATGAGATTCCGAGACCAAATACTTTTGCATAGGCGGCGCCTATGCTATAGCATACTTGAGCATGGGCGGCGCCGATGCCGTTGCACACTAGAATCTGAGACCTTAGGCTAAAGTATAGGCGTTGCCTTGTTCGTGTCCTAGTTTTACCTAGGCCTAGCCTTGCTCGATGCCTATTTTGTCATGAGCAATGCTCAATCCATAGCCTTATGCATCTTAATTCCAAGCTTACCACCTTTACCATGCAATACGTCCAAATCGTCATTTCAAACCAATCTCCTCGTTGAATACCTCTTGCACCTATATTTGCTCAAAACCAATGAAAACGATTAGTACGATGGGTTGCCTCCAACCAAGCGCCTTAGTTTTGGTCGTGGCACGACTCTTATTTTTGGATTTTCTTTTATCAAAAGCAAAAGAAGTACTTAGAACGAAAGAAAGACAAAAACGATAAAGGACAAACAATAAACGATGGGTTGCCTCCCATCTAGCGCCTTATTTATTGTCGTGGCTCGACGTAGTTACCTCGAGTACTTAGACTTCGTCGAGATAAGTGATGGCCATATAATTCATCGAGTCAAGAGGACCGATATAAGGTTTAACACGTTGACTATTCACCTTGAAGACAACACCATTATTGTCTTCCAATTCAACTACTCCAGACGAGTAGACATGGATAACTTTGTATGGACCAGACCAGTTAGACTTTAAGTTACCTAGGAACAGCTTCAATCTAGAGTTGAAGAGAAGAACCATATCATCCTTTTGAAAGTTTCGTCGAACAATTCGCTGATCATGATACTTCTTCATCCGCTCCTTGTATAGGTCCGATCTCTCATAAGCATGGAGACGGAACTCATCTAATTCGCTCAGCTGCTCCAACCTCAGATTCATCGCATCATCCCGATTCAAGTTCAATTGCTTTAATGCCCACAATGCCTTATGCTCGAGCTCGATGGGTAAATGACAAGCCTTCCCATAAACTAGTTGATAAGGGGACATGCCAATGGGTGTTTTGAATGCAGTCCTATACGCCCATAGTGCATCATCTAGCTTCCGAGACCAATCCTTCCTATTAGCATTGACCGTCTTCGCAAGGATTTGCTTGATCTCCCGATTAGAAACCTCTACTTGTCCACTAGTTTGTGGGTGATAAGGCGTGGCTACCTTATGTTGCTTGACACCATACTTGGCCAATACGGATTTAAATAGCTTGTTGCAAAAGTGAGATCCTCCATCACTTATGATAGTACGTGGTACTCCAAAGCGAGAGAAGATATTTGTCTTTAAGAACGCTACAACACGTTTTCCTCCATTGTCATCCAACGCTACAGCTTCAATCCATTTCGAGACATAATCTACAGCAACTAAGATGTACTTCATTCCAAATGAATTCACGAATGGACCCATGAAATAGATACCCCATACATCAAAGAGTTCTACCTCAAGAATTTTAGACATGGGCATCTCATGGTGTTTCGAAATAGCACCTTGACGCTGACATTGGTCGCACCTTCTAACATAGTCATAGGCATCTCAAAATATCGAAGGCCAATAGTAACCGCTTTTCAATACTTTTCTTGCCGTCCGATTGCTTGCATGATATCCTCCAACTTGGGAAGTGTGGCATGCTTCCAAAATATTAGGCACCTCTACATGGGATATACATCGTCGAATAATACCATCCGCACATCGTCGAAACAAATATGGCTCATCCCAATAGTAGTGTTGTACGTCATGCATAAACTTCCTCCTTTGGTGGTAAGATAAATTGGCAGGTATCACATTACTCACCACGAAATTTGCAAAGTCGGCATACCATGGTAATTTTTCCATTGTTGTCGCTAATATCTCCTCGTCAGGGAACGCATCATCAATCGGAATTTCAGGTTGCGCCACATGCTCATTCTCGAGTCTAGATAGGTGGTCGGCCACTTGGTTCTCGCAACCTCTTCTATCTTTGACCTCGAAATCGAACTCTTGCAGCAACAATACCCATCGAATTAATCTTGGTTTTGCATCCTTCTTTGTCATTAGATACCTAAGAGCTGCATGGTATGTATGAACGATCACCTTAGTACCCAATAGATAGGCACGAAACTTCTCAAATGCATACACAACCGCTAGGAGCTCTTGTTCTGTCACAGTGTAGTTCCTTTGGGCTTCATTTAGGACCTTACTAGCATAGTATATAGGATGAAATAATTTCTCCTTTCTTTGACCAAGCACAGCTCCAACGGCTACACCACTAGCATCACACATGACTTCCAACGGGAGAGACCAATCGGGTGCTACCATGATAGGGGCTTCAATCAGTTTTCCTTTGAGGCATTCGAATGCCTTTAAGCAATCTTCATTAAAGTCAAACTTCGCATCTTTCTCCAAGAGTTTGCACAATGGACTAGTAATTTTGGAGAAGTCTTTGATGAACCGACGATAGAAACCTGCATGGCCGAGAAAACTACGAACTCCCTTCACCGAAATTGGAGGCGGTAGCTTCTCAATAACCTCTATTTTTGCTCGATCAACCTCAATCCCTCTTTCGAAGATCTTGTTCCCAAGAACGATACCTTTTTTTACCATGAAGTGGCACTTCTCCCAATTCAGCACTAGGTTGAATTCTACACATCTTTGCAATGTCATGCTTAAGTTTGCCAAGCATGCTTCAAAAGATTCACCAACAACTAAAAAATCGTCCATAAATACCTCCAAAGTGTCTTCAAACATATCAGAAAAAATAGACATCATACAGCGTTGAAAGGTGGCTGGTGCGTTACATAACCCGAATGGCATATGTTTGAGAGCAAACGTACCATATGGGCATGTAAAAGTTGTCTTCTCTTGGTCTTTGGGTGCAATACAAATCTGATTGTAGCCTGAATAACCGTCCAAGAAACAAAACCATCCTTTCCGCGCTAATCGATCTAGCATTTGATCCATGAATGGCATTGGGAAGTGATCTTTGAGTGTCCAAGAATTCAACTTTCGGTAGTCCATGCATATTTTCCATCCAGTGACGGGTCTGAGTGGAATAAGCTCATTCTTAACATTCGCGACCACCGTCATGCCTCCTTTCTTGGGAACACATTATACCGGGCTTACCCATGTACTATCAGAGATTGGATATACAACTTCTACGTCTAACCACTTGATAATTTCTTTCTTCACCACTTCTTGCATAGGTGGGTTTAGACACCTTTGATGCTCAATGGTGGGTGTGCACTTCTCTTCAAGATAAATCTTGTGTGTACAAATCCCAGGTGGAATACCAATAATATCCGCAATGGTCCAACCAATGGCTCGTATGCACTTCTGTAGAATAACAATGACAGATGCAACTTGTTGCTCACCCAAATCTGCTGCAACAATGACTGAAAGAGTGTTTCCGCTTCCTAGGAATGCATACTTTAAATACCTTGGCAGCTCTTTCAATTCTAATGTGGGTGGATCTTCAATAGATGGCTTATCTGGTGGTGTGGGTCGATTCTTGAGATCAAGGTCCAGCTTCTTGGGAGCATAGCGATATGTCCCTAATCTCGATAGAGCACAAATAGCTTCTTCACAATTTTCAGCATCCTCATTCTCTCCATTCATGAGCACAACCGCTAGAGGGTCATCAATAATTTGCTCTTCTTCAAGTAATTCTTTCTCATCATCAAAGAAAACATCAGCCACCGAAAATACACTCAGTTCTTTGGATTGCTTCATTGATTTGCACACATCAAAGCGAACCACTTCGTCATTTATTTGGAATGAAAGCTCATTAGCTCTCAAATCAATGAGCGCACTTCCTGTAGCAAGGAAAGGGCGTCCCAAGATTATGGGAACTTCTGAGTCTGCCTCACAATCCAAAATAACAAAGTCTGTTGGAAAGATGAATAAATAAACCATTACCAATACATCACATAGAATACCAACAGGTCGTTTTACCGACCTATCCGCCATGACAAGCCTCATGTTGGTTGGAGTAGGATCACCCAACCCCAACTTCTTATAGATTGATTATGGCATCAAATTGATGCTGGCTCCTAAATCACATAATGCTTTGGCAAAATTCAAAGATCCAACGGTGCAAGGAATAGTGAAAGCTCCGAGGTCGGCCTTCTTCTGAACTATCGTTCGGGTAGCGATTGCGCTGCAATGATGAACATCTTCGTTCAACTCATAACTTGCTGCCCGCTTCTTTGTTAAAATATCCTTCATAAATTTTGCATACCCAGGCATTTGTTCAAGTTCCTCCACCAATGGAACATTAATGGTCGGCTGCTTTAACATAGTCATGAATTTGCTGAACTTTGTATCATCGGCCACCTTCTTCAATATTTGAGGGAAAGGTGGTGGTGGGTATGGAATTGTTCTCTCCATGGGTTTCTTCTCCTCTTGCTTCCGTTTTTCCACTTTTTCCGGCTATATGTCGCTGGGTGTGACGTCCTTGACGTCTTTCGCGGACTCTTCTCCTATTGCGTTGTCATCCAAGTCCGCAGCTTTGTCAACCACTTGCTTGCCTTTTGCTGAAGTTTCCAGCACCTTACCACTTCTGGTAGGGATGGCCATGCATGACCCATCGTTCCTTCGGTTTTACACAGTATCGCTAGGTAGAGTGCCGGCCTTTCTTTGATTGAGTGCTGCTGAAAGTTGGCTCAATTGCTGCTCTATTTGCTTGATTGAAGTGGAATATGAATCAACTAATTGTTTCATGGAGGACAAATCATTAATTACCTCTGTTACTCCCACGCTTGTTGCTTCCACTCCTTTCAATAATTTAGCCATCATGTCTTCCATACTTCCAGAATTAGATGTGGTGGTGTCACGTCTACCAGGGGGAACGTACAAACCACTCTTTTCATTCTTGTTCTTCCAACTACCTTGGTCCTGGTTTCCAGATTTATCATAATAGTTCCGACCTTGGTTTCCTTGGGTATTCCAACGGAAACCCCCCTGATTGTTTAAGTAGTTGGCCTCTTCTTCCGAATTAGATTCGTCTCTTTTTTTTGACGCAATAGCTTTCACTTTTTCTGTCTTCCCTGATAATAAATGCTTTGGAAGAAGATCCATTTGTGATTTCATATGCGCCATATCTTGATCACATTCTTCTTCTCTTCTTCTTTGGTCTGCAGTCATGCCAATAGATAAAGTGGGGCTTGCTACCTTAGAATCCCTGGTATGCCAAGCTCTACTTTGCTTCGTCATACGATCTACCATATTGCTTGCTTGACCCAAGGTGAGGTCCATAAAGGATCCTCCAGCTGCATTATCCACCGCTGGCTTAGTTATTGAATTCAAGGCTCTATAAAATATCTCCATTAGGTGAACATTAGTCATATGATGGTTTGGGCATTACGCTAGCTTTATCTTGAACCTCTCCCATGTTTCATGAAGGGCTTTAGTGGGAAGCTGACGAAAGTTGCTGATTTCATCTCGCAATTGTGCTCTTTTGGATGGCGGAAAGAATCTTTCTAGGAAAGCGTCTCTCAATTACCTCCAATTTGTAATAGAATTAGGAGTCATCCCATTTAACCATAGAGTTGCCTCCCCAAACAGAGACAATGGAAATAGACGTAATCGAATTGTATTTTGACAAACACCAGGATTGTCAAATGACTTGCATGTAGAAATAAAGTTGATGAGATGCATATTCGGATCATCGCCTGCTAGTCCACCAAATAATCCCTTGAGTTGCAATAACTGAATCATGGTGCTTGTGATGTTGAACATAGCTCCGGGCGCTAATGGTGGAGGAATTATGTCTCCAGTGGCTCCGGCTCCATCAAGATCATCATTATCGTCGTCAGAAGCTGGTTGCATGGGTTGGCGATCATACCTAAACCGAGCTTGACGACCTCTTCTGTTGGCAGGTGTTATGATTTCAGCATCACGCCTTAGTTTTAGTAACTCGTCATCACCTAAATCCTCATCGTCAGGATTTGTTGCTCGCCCAGGGTTATCAATGTTTTGTTTGTGTACTTGGGCGGTGGCAAGAGCAGGTAATCTCGCCTGTTCCTGTTGAGCAGCCATCCTTTCGATTTCTGCTTGTGCTTCCATTCTGCCAATACGTTGTGGTTCAGGATTGATCGGTAATAACGGTTGACCAGAACTTCGAGTATGGGGCATGCACTAAATAAAAACCTACAGTAAACAAAAATAAAAACTAAAAGTAAAAGTACGAGAATCTTTGACCAAAGGGTCTAGTAATTATCACAAACTAAATTGACACTTGTATTCCCCGGCAACGGTGCCAATTTTTGATAACGCTCAATCTACAGCTCTCGTAGGAGTGTAAAGCGGTCGTTAGCAAATATAGAACCCAACTGGGTTGGGTATCGATCCCACAGAGAATAGCTTGGTCAACAAGTAGGCAACGATTACTAGACTTTTAGTACAAGTCTCGTAAGAAAGGGGGATTGTAATGTGTAATCAAAATATTAAAGTAAAAACTGAAAATAGCAAAGTAAACAGAAAGAATGTTTAGAATGTTGTAAAACAATGAGAATTGAAGCGTTGGGGGTATGTCCACCTTATGAGTTTACGTCTCTATTAGCTATGAGTGTGTTGAATTCCGTCATGCATGTGCTTATAGAGAATTGTATTCGATGGTAAATCCAGGCGTCTTTTGACCTATTCAAGGATTATTTCACTTTAACTGTTTCGAGCTTAAAGCGTATCTAATGGTACGAATTCTCCAAGAGATTAATCCAGTTACGGCACTAACTGTTTAATAGGGCATGGGACCCTACTACCTTGACACTATCCTTTTTGCAGACAAATAACCTTTCTTTCGAACAAGTTAAATGTTATACTAGCGTATTCTTGTGTTTACAACCACAAAGAATTTAGATTAAGATGAAGAGAATAATGATATAAGCAGCATACGTGTCATGAACTCACAAGCTCATAGTAATAGATAGTACCTCATTCGGCTTCCATAACCCAACAGAGAAGTTTAGTTACCCATGAATGCGAAGGAGGTCACGATTGACATTTTTATTATACCACAATAATGATTAATTTCGTGTAGCACAAGAGTGGTAGGCATTTAGGCGTGAATTCCTAGGCAAAGTAACGATTCTCTAGTTGCGGAAATTAAGAATTGAATAGATGAATAGAAGAAGAAAAATAGAATTAATGGAAAGATTAGTAGTAGTAGTGAATGTATAATAGAAGGATGGAAAGATGATTGTAAGAATCTGAATGTCTAATAATCTCTAGCATGATAGGGTATTTATAATACCCATATCCTAATCCTACTAAGCTAATGAAATACTTAACCAAATCCTACTAAGCAAATGAAGTACTTAACCCAATTGGACTAGGTTAATGTAACATTATCCAAATCCAAATAAACTAATAAAATACTTAACCCAATTGTACTAGGTTAATGTATTATTATCCTAATCCAAATAAGTTACTGCAAGTCCCCAAAGTCTTCAGAAATGCTGTTTTAGCCCGGGACAGATTTTCCATGCATCACTTATGGTCCTTAGGCGTCCAAGCTTCCTTTTCTCCTTCCGTGAAGCTTTCTTTGGGATCAAGTAATCCATAAAATGCTGAATTCTGCATCATTTATACCTGAAACTTTGCTAATCATGTTCGTTTGCTCACTTACAGGAAAAAGGACTAAAAGTGCATGAAATATATAATTCGTACTCAAAACATGGTACAAATATGGTCAAAATATATTGATATAGGCGCGTAATATCGCCAATCATCAGGTATTTTGGTTACTTCATTGGGTCTAAATGCAGTCCATGGCCACCCCTCCCTTTAAGGGCCTTGTTGTTATTTTTCCATGTCTTGCAATAGAATATAAACAGAACCTTTTAGTTCTGTTTCTATTTAGTTGTTCATAGATGTAACACTTGAAGCATGAAACACCTTTAGTTGTAGGGCTTGGAATAGCCACCACACTTAAATGAGGGCAACAAGTGTGGATATCACTTGTGTTGAAATGTTGGCTTAAGACGTTGCTGTTTAGAGGAGGTAAAGTTCCTCTTGTGTTAACGTAGGAGTTAGGTTAACCATTATGTGTAGTTTTAAGGGTACAAGATTACCATATTCCTGGATTCATAAGATTATACCAACCAAGGTCTAACTATCTATTAATTTTGTTTATATTGTAATCGTTTGTTTGTGTTCTTGTAATTCAAATCCGTGACTTGTGGTTCTTGTTTCATTGTTGTTGTTCTTTATTTTGTTGTTTTTAGTTGTTTTTAGGTGATAAACACATCAATACATTGTGTTCTTGTTGTTGTTTGTTGAATTCGAGTGTGTTCTTCAAAAGGATCCTCGAATCTTTGATCTTGTGGACTTATTTTGAAGTGTGTTTCGTGTTGTCCTTATAATTCTTGTATCACCAGCTAAATGATTTAAAAGAAAAAGTTTGACTAGAGCATAGAATAAGCAACAGGAAATAGAACTCAAAGAATTGAACATATAGAAAATTTTATAGCTTTACACCAAAGTTACAAAGCAGCAGCTAAATATTTAGCTAATCAACTACTGAAACAACATCGTTAAAGGGGTGGAGGCCAAATTTTAATCATCTTCATTGTATACATAACAAAGAGAATTTTTTACCTTGTATATACATATACAATATGAATTTTTGACAAAGTGGGCCCAACTGACCCCTTCTACCTGCACAATGTAGGGGTACATACACTCAATCCTCCTAGACCCCACTTGTGGCTTGTAGAATTACACTTGGTATGTTGTTGTTGGTCCGAATTCCCCCCTTTCACCCCTCTAACTATACATCTGGCTCTACTAGTGAATAGGAAAGTTACAACTTTACGCCAAAGTTACAAAGGTAGCAGGTAGATATTAGCCAATCCAAACTACTGACCAGTATTAGTGGAAGTTGGATATTCATAAAGGGTATTCATCATCTACAATATACACATAAAAACAGTTTTTGACCTTATAAAATGACATATGAATTTTCGCCAACGCACAACCTCTACTTAACTCTGCCCCTAGCTCTACTAATGAAGTAAACGACAAGAATAATGGATAAGACATAAAACTTCCATGAAAAACAAGCAAACAAACAATAAAAATCCAAACCAACAAACTTTAGCAATTCTTAATAAACCCGAAAAAAACTACTGATCAACATTAGAAGAAGCTGAATTTTTACCAAGACGTTCATCGTCTACAAAATACACATAATTTTTTTTAAAGCTTGTATCCAAAGAACAAGAATAAATATAACCATTACAAACAACCAAATAAGAAATACTGTCAGCATGTTTTACCTACTAGAAGAAATGGAGGAACAAAACAAAGGACAAGTCAGAAGCATATTACAAATATAGATTAGGATAACAGTTGATAATACCGTGTCATTTAAAGGTCGACCACAAGTTGCAAGTTAATAAAACTGCTCATTCGAATCCATATCACAAGAGCCAAACATTAAACATTCAGGCAGAACATCTTTGAGAAATAAGAGATCTGTGGGTCGAAGCTTTCTTTCTTACACGTGCCATTGATCAATCCCAACTTCTTTCTTCCAAGTACGGCAATTCTCATCGATTCAACCCACAAAATAGTTCTTAGATCTCGCTAAGTGAATAAAAATCAACATAACTCCAGACATATCTGATGCATTCAGATACAATTGATGATTATGACTCAATTTCTTAGGCAATTAATTATCTATCAGCACCACCATTACTCCTACTATCTTTCTTAATTTTTATCCTCAATTATCTTAACTTAGACCATATCAATAGTCAATAGCTCTTCTACCATGATGTAAAAAAAGATCAAGAGAAAGAGGAGAAATGAGAATTATCTCCAACGTGAACCAAGTCGTGATCCAATGGTTGATGATCAATATTGTGAGTCTATTTGATTGAAATTGGATGAAGAAAGAGAGGAAAAAGAGAATGAATATTTGAGAAATGAGGAAAAAAGATAAACAACAAGAATGAATATTTGAGAAAAATTTGGGAAAAAAAATGAGAAATAAAAAAATTCTAAATAATGGTTAAAGACAAATAATTTTTTTTTTTTAAAAATGAAGTAATAGATAATGGTTATGAAAAATGAAAAAGCAAAAAAAATAAAGGTTGAGACAAATAAATTAAAACATGAAAATAAAGTTAAAGGAAAAAATAAAAACTAAAAATAATAAAAACAGAATAATAAATTTAAAGGACAAAAATAAAAAAGTGAAAAAAAAAGTAGAATTATAAAAGTAAAGGAAAAACAAAAAAGTGAAAATAATAAAAAATAAAATTTTAGAGATAAATGAGTATGGAAAGTTTAAAAATATATTTGAGGTGTAGAGGGGCAAAATGATACTTTTAGTATATTAAAAAGTAAGGAACACTATTCTTATTTAGGGTCAAATATCTAAAGCTACCCATATTTGGATCTATAGCATGCAATTTCCTGTGCATCATTAGTTTGGGCCTGCCTAATGAGTTGGAGAACATCCACATCACCCAACTATTCGTTGACTCCGACAACTAACTTTTATCCTTTAAACCTAATGGCACCAACTCTACCTAGTTGTATCAAGGAAGAAATTTGTCCAAATTCATTTGTTAGCCTACTGTCTAGTCCTCTTGGGCATCATGCGAGGATAATATGGCGTTTCATTCTTACTAAAATTTCAATACTATCCTTGCATGATGTCCAGAGGACTAGACTACTAGTGCATTTGCAAATGAACTCGACCAATAATATGGTCTTCCTTGATACAATCAGATATAGTCAATGGAGTTGGCTTTAGGCGAAAGAAGAGAAAAGAGAGCAAGAAGTTGTACTTGAAAATTTCTAGCTTTCAAGTTGTGTCACAAAAAGCAACTAAAGGGTGAAAAATTAAAGAAGAAAAGAAGGATTTTTATAGTTAGTATGATATGCTTTTACAAAGATAATATTGGAAATTTTATAAATAATATTCTATCTACATTGATTTACAGTAGATTTTCTTGTAAGTCAAAGTTGTATTTATCAATCTTAACAACCTACCAAAAACATAATATTCTTAATAAAAAAATCAACATAAAAAAAGGCAAGTGAATTATTGTTATTATTAATTCATTTTTTCTAGTCAACCCATAATGCATAAAAAATTCCGCAAGATGATATGACTAGTAAGTATTAGATTTACAAGATTACCAAGGAGTAATTTTTTTTTTAAGGAACAAATTATAAGTGAGAAAATGATTAGAACAACATAACTAACAATCCATTTTAATCTTGTTTTTTGATGTAACTGAAAATCAAGTCGTTTGGAAGTCAAGTAAAAATTGACATTTATTATGACTTTAAGAAAGATCCACAATTGGCGTCCATTAAATTAATTTGTCATTATCTATTAAACTAACATTACATGACAGAAAAATGAAAAAGAATTTATGATTTTTTTTATATAAGTATCAAAAACAGTTGTATTTTTTTTTAAATATGCGAATTGGGTAAACTGAAAACATATTTTTTTCGTGTTTATGACACGACCCGAACTGAGGCCCAGATCGACACGGGCATTTCAAATCGTGAAGGCTCGAGGGCTAACTGGCAATCATACATGCCATTCATATATTTATAAGGAAGTGCAAAAAAGATAACAAAACAGAAACATGGTCATTTGATTATATTAAGAAAACAACACAGCATAAGTTCCACAAGACTCAAATCCATCTACCACCTGTCAGCGAAATGTCTACCAACTGAAGGAAAACAATAGCTGTTTGAAGATCGGGACAACGCCCCTGGTCGGACCATAAACCAAAACCAAATGAGATTAACATAAGTGAACAAAACTCCTTCCGAAGTAAGGGAGGCTCACCAACTTTGAATGTCTGACAACAATCTACTATTTAGCAAGACCGCTAGACTGGGCCTTAAAACCTGAAATATAGACGGTCAATACAGATGTAGTGGTACATAGAGTAATCCAAAATAACATACTTTTATATAACATAAGTTAGAGCAATTTATGAAATATTTTACATACAATATATGAAAATGCATGGGCATACATAAAAGAATTTAAAACATTTCTTGAAACCATGACTTACTCTTTATCTTACTTTTGAGCTAGGTGGTACACCCTACAACTCTACAATCCCATAGGATATAAGGAATCCATCCTTAACTAGGCGGTAAAGCCCATAGCCCAAGTTTGTCCCAAGGGTTAGAGTCTCTATCTCTAATATGCTAAGGGGCACAAAGCCAACGTTTGGTCTTTCTTGGGGACATAATAAACCCGCATCGACAAAACACGATTTCCCACAATGAGCCTTTCCACTCAAATGCGTTCTTCGGATAACCACCTAACTCTCTTTAAATCCATTTTCAACTCTTTAAGACATCCATTCTTTGAAATCAAAATTTGAAAATCTTACTATGTTATGACATTCATTTGTTTGGCATCATTATACCAAAACTTGCAAGTCATATCTCTAAGCCATAAAATATCATGTTACAGTACTTTCATTCAAAATAATGTTTAGACCACCAAGTCATTCAAACAGTACAGGAGGATTTGTATATCGAATTAAATGAAACTTATGCAAAGACTCTCTCTTTCAACTCTTAAAACATGAGGTGGTCCATTACTTGTAGCAAAGCATGGAACTCTTTAAATCATCACTTTTCATCTATATTAACAAGAAACACCCTCTCTTAAGTTCATAACCAAAACCAAGTCTTAAACTATAGTAAATATATTTGTATTCAAGCTTGTCAATATGCAATTGATATGCAATTGAATAATTCATGACCTATGAAAACAAGAGGCTTTATAACAAGAGAGGGATTATAAATGTTTATGCTCTCAATTAAACATTCAAACTCAAAAACACACATAATTATATACGAGTACAAATCAAATTTAGGGAAAGGCCTCACGACCAAAACATTATCTCATTGAAAGAGTTCACAAAGCATACTTTTTAATTTAATTCAAAACCCTTCATAAATACATGATTTCTCAACATTCAAAACATTATAAAAATGATTTCATCATAACCATGTAGTTTAGAAAAACCCACATACCTTAATGATGAAGAATTTGCAAAAATATTAAACCTTTAAGCTTGATTGCCCAAACCCTAAGTTGTTTTTCGCCTCATGTATTTTAGATGATTAACTAATGATTTTCTAGGGTTAAAACGTGTTTTAGGGACTTAAATATGTGTTACTATGTTTAGGGATGGTTATTGGGTGACAAAAGACCATGTTACCCTTTAAATACTCAAAAATAGAGTTTTTACATCACTTAGCCATAGGGTTTACGGCTCTATATCCATGGCAAACATTGGAATTTGCGGCACGAAGTCCATGGAAAGCATTAGTATTTGTGTGACCAACCTTATTTCCAACCTTTTGCAGTGATCCTTGGTGATGGTAAGGCGATGTCAAGCCATCACCTAAGCTATAGTTTGCGGCGCCTACTTAGTTTTGAGGTCCTTAAACACCCGCAACACCCCCCAAAATGTCAATACATGATCTAACATCTCTACTGTGGTCCTAAGGATCATTTTAGATGCATCAAATGAGTGTTACGAATATTGGAAAGAAGACTCGAATGTACTTAACTTGATATATAGTAGGCCAGATAAATCTTTATATACTATGAGTAACAGTCACAGGAAGTTGACCAATGCAAAATCATCAACTAAAAATCGACCGATGGGAAAAGTTTTCAACTCGACTTTGTGTTAGGGGATTTTGTGACCTAAATTCATATTCAAAGGTATTCAAACACTATAGGATCGATAATCACACATATATTAACAAGGATTCATTGGGTTCTGGTCTATATGTGTAGGACCGACGGTTTAAATTCTTGCCCAAAGGTGCAGGTGTTACATTATCTCCCCCTTGGGATCATTCATCCTCGAATGATGGGTAGTGACTTGTTCAAGCTGTAAAAGTATGAAATAATGAAAGTATCCTTGCAAGGAACATTTCTCCTCAACAATATATGCAAAGAAATCAAAAGAGCTTCATGATAAGCCCTATAAAAATGTGTAAGCACGAAGCGTGAGATATAAGAATTACATAGAGATGACCTTGCACATGATATCTTAGGATCGTAATCATCACGTCATATGATGTGAGTTTATTTGGTGACCATAGGTCTTGATTTACATCGGTACAACTATGAAATGAGATTTTGCGGGAGACAGGAATACAAACATTCTCTACTTTTCAAGATACAAGGAATAGATGTTACACCTGAAAACACTACTTATCTATGGCCCAAACAAAAAATAACATACTTCATTATTTCCAACTTACAATTATCCCATAACACTTCCAACCACAAGAGTTTGAGTCCTGCCACGTAATACTCTTATGTTGAAGCCTAACTCAGAGAAAAGAGGAGCTAGCTTAAGCTATGAGACCTCATACCCTACATCTCTTTAAGGATATTACTTCACCTTATCACTACCATCAAACACCTTCGGGTCTTAATTCAGGGAGTACTAACTACATAGCACTTTGGTTTGAGTTTTCATCAATCATAATATTCAAGCCTATCATTACTACACCCACTTCATGGATCTCCCCACTAGGACCGGCAAATTCTATCACTATTACCAAGATTTTTTTCCACATATCTCCTTTCTAACTTTTTCACTTAACAAAAGTTCATCTCCTTCTTTTCCCCTTCACCTATAACCTTAGCTCAAGAAATTACATCAAAATTTTCACATTGAAGAACAACTACTTCCTTACCTAAGACATTACTAAACTTTCACAACCACCATCATACTAATATATGGAGGGTCATTGAGGAACCCGAGCATAAGCATCATTAATAGGAGTAACACTATTAGACTATAACTTATACTAATTACACTACTCAAGGAGGGACATGAGGTAAAGATACAATATAATCACGAAGTTCTTTATATATCAAGAGTCTTGATCATAAGTAGAGAGACACTCTGTCATAAACACAACATAGCATGAGTCCTTAGGATAAACCATGCCGAGAAACATAAGTTCTTACATCATGAGTCGTCTAACCTAAGTTTAGGATTCATGAAGTCAACAATTGAGACAAGGACATCTACTCGAAGCTATCACTTCTCATTTTCCGATCTGAAATAGTCATAAGTTCGCACAACTTTATATTTTTGGGTAATCCCAACATAAAATGAGTCAACAACATTTACAAAGAATATTTTATTAGAACCAAACATTTTGTGAGACATAAATTTTCATCGATCATGAGCAACATAACATAAAGCTTGAATATCTGGAATATTAAATTACCGAGGGACATTAATGCTTCTAGTTTGGAGGTCAGAACATGACATGAGTTACATAGAGATTTCAAACCTTAGATATAGGCAAGACTTGAATACATAAGACTTTGGTAGAATGACCTCTTAAATTGGAATAGGAGGGGCTTGCTTGCAAAGGAATTTATTTTATCATGATTCTTAATTGAAACTTTACACCACAAGAAAATACGGGAACTATTTAATTCATCATCTCCCCCTTAGATCAGAGTCATAATCCTAAACATAAGGACATATCTTCTCATTAAATCTTACAAGAACAACACTCAACACAATGGGGTATCACCATACACATAAATGCTAAACTTCCCCTTTTTTAACTATACTCTAAAGGCATTTCTTTCCAAGAACGCTACTCTTAATTTTCACCATCCTCTATAGCAATCAACCTACAACTCCCAGTCTCATGAGCATACCCATCCTCATTCCTTATCACATAAAAATCCACTCTCCACTACTTAATATTCTAACATTAGATCATTAGTCACATAACATACATCATAATAAAATCTTTAAGACTATACCAAAGGAACATATTGCCTACTTATACTTTCTCCATTCATCTCTAAAGAACATCACACAATAACTCCTTAGTCTTCTCCGTACTATGAGAGCCGTGAATGAAATCTAGGTACACGTGACACTCGTACACATCACACTTTATCTAACAATATACTACCTCCGGGTTAAACTTATTCTTATATACTCATGTTATTATACACTTAATGACTCAACTGCAATTCATCATTTTAACACTAGTCCTCATGTACATAAATACCATAATTATCCACTCCTTTTTTCACATGTTGCCAACCTAAGCTATTTCACACCCCATATTAAGCCTACTAATTCATTCCCATAAAACATACATCACTAATCTTAAACTACTATCCTTTTTACCACTACCCACATCTCAAGTTTAAGCCTATAGTCTGCAATCAGGGTCGGATCTACATGGAGCCCAAAGGGTTCATCCGACCCCCCTCGGCCAAAAAAATACACTGTGCATGTAGGATCAAATTATTGTTTTAGGTATGAATAACTAATACTTCACCTCCTAAACAAAGTATAGTCTGCAACTCAATGGTAAAAGGGCTCAAAATCTATAACTTTTATTGCTTATTTACTATTTGAAAATATAGTGAGAGTGAATATCACTTACATTTCTTTTAAAATACATACCCAGATTTTACATCTTCACCTGTAATTGTTGTTAATGTTTTTTATTTTATTCTTTTTACCTTTTTATTTATAATTTTCAAAATTATCATATTTTATTATTTTATTGTTTAAAAGTATTTTACTTTTATTCATGTAGTGATATTTTAATTGTAATACTAATCGCTTATTAATTATTTTTTTAGAGAGGTAAATTGCATGGTCATATATTTTAAGAAGTTTTGATTCTTTTATTGTTTGAATATTAAGATGCTAGAGTTAATTTGTTTCTCATATTAGCTTTTGTATCGTTGCATTTAGAAGTTTTATTTTCCTTGACCTTTTAATCAATTAATGTGGTTTTTTAGTAATATTTTGTTTTATTATATTGTATTACTATATTATTAATTAAAAACTTTAAAATACATGAAGCTTAAGCCCCATGCCTCGAGGCTTTTAGCTCACCCCCTGCTAAGTAAAATGCAATGTCTCCTACACCACCGCCTTTTAAAACACTAATTTAAAGTATGCAATTATTTAATTTCTATTACAATGATTTGATGTGAATAAATAATGGTGGTATATATATATATATATATATATATATATATTAGACCCGTTTTCAGTTTTACCTTCCTATGAAAATGATTGCTATCTTAGGTACCATATAACCTAGACAAGGCATGTAATAAACTTTTCATTTAGTAAAAGTAGTTTTTTTTTAAACAGAAAAAAATATTTTGATGTGAGTAATATAATATTTCTAGACAGATTAAAGATATAAGGAATTTATTTTTGATTTAACTAAAAGCAATTGATATTACTTTTAATTATATGTACAAAATTCTATTTTTTTTTCACTTTTTGATAATGTTGCACGAACTAAAAGTTTCATTTTTATATCTGATGATTGTACTATTATAAGGAGTTAAAATTAAATGTTAATCTCCAAATTAGTTACACTCTTTAACTAATTTTATCCAACAAACTGTTGGGTTCATAGTGAATGAGAGGTGTAAATGGAAAATGGAGAAAACCAAGTGGAAGAGAAATATTGAGATTACACCAATATGAAAAGTGTACTCAAAAATAGGAAAGCTTACTAAATTCTCCCACATTGGTCGGAGAAAGTATCTTTAAAGTGTTTATATTATGAAACACACTCCCACATGGATAAGTGAGGCAAGGAATAAGATATGCCTCGCGCCGTCGTTGTTGTCGCTCGTTTGGCTTCGACTTCGGCATTGGAAAATGAGATCTATCTTTTTGGAAAAATTTTATATGATGATCCGAATCTACCAAAACGCAATAGTTGTGTTGTTTCAGAAGGATGCAATTCTTCAGCAAAAGGACACACTGATTCATGGAGAGAGATGACTGTTCAGGAAAAGATGCAATCTTTGGATGAACAAACATGAATTTACAGAACATGTGTAACCTTTGACATGAACCATTGCCTTTTTTCAGAAGAGGATAAGAGGCATGTTATGGCTATAAAAACCTGTTTTCTTCCTCAGTTTTTGATACGAGAAATTTTAGAATAAAAAATACGTTTTTTCTCTTCAAAAATTCTGTGTGATCATTCAAACTTGTGAGTGATTTCAACGAGTCCAAATAATTGAGGTACCGCTATATTTGGATTGAAGGCCATTTTATCTCGGGTACAGTGAGGGGAATTATTTCCTGAAGGAAAGTCCATGAATTCGTACGACTTAGCCTTATTCATTTTTGTTTCATCTATTTTCTGAAAAAATAAAATACACCTCTTGGAAATGTCATTTTGGTCTTGTGTTGAGGGTATTTGATATACTTCTTTGTGTTCTTGTTGATACTTGAACTCCAATTTAAGTTGTTGTTTTGCATATACAGATTCTGCGTACCCGTAGAAGAAAATAACAATCTTAAGGAAATAAGTTTCAGAATCAGTATAGCTTGTTTTTGGAAACAATACTTTTCGAAACAATATCAAAACTCTTCTTCATAAACATGATTGGGGATGTTTAAACATTATAAAATAGTAAATCTTATGCCCATGGTTTTTAGAGTAGTCCCATATACCTTAGACTACTTAGTTTGAAGAATAGGATCCGAATCTTGATTTTGTTTCTTGAAAATTTTGAACTTAAAGTATAGATTCTTGATCTTTGAAAGGGAGGTTAGGGTTTTATTCTTTATAGATTTGAGTGAATTTGGGCATATTATTTCCAAAAGACATTTTAATTTAATGTTTACATGACTTGGGTTTATAGTGAAAAGACAAGACTGCCCATTGGAATTAAAAGTTTCAGCAGAAATCCTAATATTGAGGCTCACCGGTGAGCGCTATTGCTGCAACCGCTATTGGCACCGCCGAGTGGTGTAATCGCAGTCACCCAGTATTTTGAAAAATCACAAATTTGAGGTTTACTACTGAGTGCTTTTGGTTCCACCGCTATAGGCAACACCGAATGGTGTAATCACGACACCTTGCCACCTCACACGAAAAATACTATAACTTTTCACTCGGGTATTGGATTAAGGAGAAATTGGTATCTTTGGAAAGCTGACTCAATTATCTCCAATTTTGTGTGCTTTGATATGAAAAATTCCAAGTATATCAAAATTTATACACGTTTTAACTATACCTTTGTATAATCGAATATCAAACTTTGGATGAATCAAAGATTCTTAGCTCAACTTTGCACTCAATAAATTCTATGAACATCTTTCACTTTGAGAGAACTTCATAAACTAGGATAAAGATCATGACAAATGAATTAAATTATGAATCATGGGATTAAGTTTTGAACATATAGGAACGATGGTTCACTTTCTAGCTCAAAAATGCGGGTTGTTACAGATCCACAATTGATGTCAAGAATTTATTGTTAGTCATTATTTATTAAATTAATATTACTTGATAGAAAAATGAAAAAAAGATTTTATGATTTTTTTTATTTTAGTATCAAACACAGTTGTTTTTTAATAAATATGCGGGTCGGGTGGATTGAAAATATGTGTGCAGTGGGAGAGGTTGAAATCTTTGCGGGATTGAACCACAACCGCACCGTTTGCCATGTCTAGGTACATAACATCAACCTCTAAATGAAAATGGTGCTAGTAGCTATGGAAAGGATTTTTCCAACGTGTGAAGAGGTTTATAACTATCAAGGTATAAAAGAAGTCTGACTAATATCCCTTTTAAATTATCTAAGTGAGTTGGCATAATACTATTACTCTATTATACAAGCCAATAGTCATAGGACTATCACAACATCCAACTATTGTACCAAAGGCAGCCAAATATGTATAACACTGCTAGTGAACGAACAGTGTAGTTAATTATTGTACCTAATGTTTCTTATATTGTACTTCAAACCCAAACTTTTAATTTATGGAGAAATATCTATCTACCTATTCACTTTGATGATTCACTAATTCCTGTCTTTACTTCCAAAGAAAAGGGCTTCCACTACACCATTTTGGTTTTCCCCTTCCTTCTGTTTTCTGTTCTCTATTAGTTTTCTTGCTTCTTGTTTTCTATGTCTGTTCTCTTATTTTCACCTTTTATTACTTTGTTTGTTTTCATTCTTGCTATTCCCTATTTTTTGTTTTTCTCCTTTTGTTGTCTTATTTGTTTTCCTTCTTTCAATTTCTAAATTATTATCTCTTTGTATGTATAATTTTGTACTTTATTTTTTTATTTGGGGATTTGAGAAATTGGGGTTTCAAGATTGAGTGGTGGAGTACGCGTTAAAGTCTCCAAGGTAAGTTGATTGGAAGGATGGCACTATAGAAGTTTTCTATTAAGAGGTAAGAATTAACTTTCATATTCTTAAAAGAATTATAGATTTTTTTACTGCTTACTTCAAATTTTCTATACATGCAACATACAACAACAATAACAACAACAAACCCAGTTTATTTCATGGTTGTTTTTTTTACTATTCTTAGATTGATTTTTGTATAAATTGCATGTCGAAGTCCAAGTGTAACACCCCAAATCTGGTACTCAGAATGCAACACGGTGCTTATGACCATAAGGGACCACAAGCTAACCCATGACTGATATCTGTACCTGTACACTGCATAATATACTTGTAGAATGCGCAAAAAAATGATTAATAGGCCATAACGTTAAACTAAATAGAATATCTGATAAATACTAACGTCTATATAGGGTAACAAATACCCAAAACAATTGAAAGTTAAATCTAAAATCTGAAATAAATCTGCAAGCCTCTAAATACTATTTGAAATAAGGAGTTGAAGGAATATGTCTCCAACTAACTCCGTCAAGCAAAACAGAACTGAAATAATGAATGAAATAAAATAATATCGTCCTCGAATGGATGAGGACTCACTGCAACACTGCAACTGGAATGGTACTACTGATCTGGAACTCGTGTCTCTGAACCTATGGTGTAACATGAAAGAAAGAACCATAGCGCAAATATGTCAGTACGACTGGGAGTACTGACTATACGGTGAGGTAGGCTAAATGCAAAAGGGTTGACATGCATGAACAATGCTAACTGACTGACTGATATGAACATAAGAGTACAAACATGCGTACATAGTAACTAAAATCATGAATACATGATATCTGGATCTATACGCTAATACATTGTTTACTGTTATCTCACATAACTAATACTATAATTTTGATAATATGGATGACTGTGTCTGACAGTCCTGAATCTGATGGAACTACCTAAGTTCTGTACTGTAATTGAATTGACTGTAACTAACAGTCCTGCTATACTGAAATCTGAAGAACTATCTGAGTTCTTTTACTGAGACTGGGACTAAAAATATGGGAGATAGTTTCTTAGCCGACATGCCCCAATAATATATATAGCTAGGTTAGGGCCAAATCTCTACCCCAAATGGAAAGGTCTCAATACCGAGCCATTAGTAAGGACAACTGTGAGTGACCCTTAGCTGGCAGGTACTCAAATAAGAACAGTGGGAACCCTAAACTGACAGGTTAAGCCATCTCATCAACCCTAATCTGGCAGGTTAAGATGTCTCAACCTACGCTGGATACGGAGTTCTGGAACACAAGAATAACTACTATGAATCACACCTTAAACTGGAAGGTGAGTTCGCATACTTGGGTTCACTCGGTGCTAACTTCTACTCCCTTCTGAAGAGGCTGAACATGATTTAGCTGGATATACATTGACAGAGTCACTGACTTCTATTGACTGACGGAATAGTACTACTATCTGAGAATTTATTGAGATGATGAGATTTTTGAGATTTCCTGAGTCATATGACTGACTGAATTCTATAGATCATGTCTTGAATGAGATTATCGTGAAAAAATGACATGGATCTAGGCACACAACTATTTTTTTGGGTAATAGTAACCCCAAGATTCGGTGGAAGGAAACTGACAAACATAACTGACTTAATCATAAAATAGAGTCCACAATTCACCATATCATAAGTAGGGGATTTCACACTAAGCATAGTTCTCAACATCGTACGTATGGAAGGGAAATTCATAAACATGTGTATACTTGCATAGCTTCAATATCATTCTCAATCCACATCACAACAACGGTGCATATCAATCACGTGGAATTCTTGTGAAATCATAAAGCATAGAGCATGGACTTGTCATTTAAGAACTATTAAATCATGGGACACGAATCTTATCACCTTAAGCATTTTATCAAACACTTTGCATGCATTCTTTTAGCTTAGGTGTGTTTTCACGAATTTCCCCATTTTAAACCAGATAAAGTTCATGGATTTCAATTAACAAACACATATACTTCATGAAAACGCCTTTAGATATCATCTTAAGACTTAAAAAATAATAATCAACATGTACATGGTTATATCACAACAAGGATATCACAATATAATATTTAAAACATGGTTCTTGAGCTCTATGAATGAAATAGATCCATTGATGAACACTACACATACCTTAGATAGAAGATCTTGATGATTGATGGAGAAATTTAATTAAACTTGAATCCCCAATTGAAAATCCTAATATGTTCTTGAGAGGATTTTGAGAGAAAGAGTACGTTTTTGTGAAATAAGGGCTTAATTCTTTATTTATGGAATACATATAGGGGTGGAAAGATGACCCAAATACCCCTCTAGATGCGTCATTTAATTTCTGTGAAAATTTCCCTATTTGGGCCCCTGGTGTGAGGTGAAGAGATCATGTTGCTCCTCGTTTGTGACTTGGAAACTCACTGCGATGCGTTGAAATCATGGAGAGACACTGGAAATTGACAAACTTTATTTTGTCTTATGTCGCGATGCACCACTATCTGAAATGACGTTGTTGAAACATTAAATCGCCAAAACTTCTTCACCGGGTCTCCGTTTTAGGCGAAATTGGTATCGATGGAAAGATTATTCAATTCTATACAATTTGGACGGTATAAATCTGCAAAAATTACACCTATAAACCAAGTTATGCTCATTCAAAGATGACCTATGTGAAATCATACATGAAAAGTTGGTTGATTCAAAAGTTCTTAGCTTAGCTTACTCTAAGTGAGTCTTATGGACATGCTTAACACATCATAAGCTCTATTATCGCTAGGATACTCATCCTATTCATGTAGTCTAATATGAATCACAGGATAGGAGGTTTCATGTGTATGAACGATGGTTCATTTTCTAGATTGGAAATATACGGGGTATTACAATATCTCCCCTTGGGAAACATTTGTCCTCGAATTAGACAGACTGAAATTGGGATAGATGATAAACTGGAGTACATGCAAGACATACACTACTGGAACATGATCTCATGATGGACATGGCTGATAAGCTTAATATATAATTCTGGACATGCATATCTAATGTAAGAGTAACTGATTTATGAATGCATAAATAAGATTTTTGATGACTAAGTTCTCTTAATGAGAATGCACATTTGATGCATGAATATACACTAATTTTATAAATGAATGCATGACTGAATATGCAATGGAAATTGATACCATATTTGTGATGAAACATGAGCATGAACTGAATACCAAGTTGTATAGAATTATGAACGGGAACCAGAATAAGCTTAAGGAGACTGTTATCTTAAGCTATATCTGGATTGACGGAGAAGAGGTAAGGACACTTGATACGTATGTTTTCTTCTGCTTCCCAAGTAGGTCCCTCAACGGACTGATTTCGCCAAAGAACTTTGACTAGAGGGACTTCTTTGTTCCTCAGTATACGAGTCTGATCGTCTAGAATTTCAACCAGAATTTCCTCATAGAAGAGACTGTTCTGACTATCAATGCTCTGAATAGAGACTATGACTGATGGATCACTTATAAACTTTTTGAGAAAAGAGACATGAAAGACTAGATGAACTGAGTCTAGATCTGAAGGCAATTTGAGCTCATAAGCTACCTTTCCTAAATGGCTGAGAATCTTGAAGGGATCAACATATCGGGGATTCAGTTTTCCCTTCTTGCCAAGCTGCTTTCCTTCCTTTATGGGACAGAATCTTTAGATAGACATAGTCATCAACCTCGAACTCAAGATCCTTTCTATGAACATGAGCATACGACTTTTGTCGGGGCTCTGAGCAGCCCAAAGTCTTTCTCTGATTAACTAGACTTTCCCTAAGGCGTCGAATACTAAGTCAGGACCTATGACTGAGGCCTCTCTAACTTTGAACAACCCGATTGGAGATCTGCAACTGCTACCATCTATATCTTTGAATGGAGCTATTTTAATACTGGAATGATAGCTATTATTGCATGCAAACTCAATCAAAGGAAAGTGGTCATCCCAACTTCCTTTGAAATTACTTGTACACACCGTTAGCATATCTTCAAGAGTCTGAATGGTCCTTTCTTCTTGACCATTTTTCTGAGGATAAACAGCTGTACTGAGATGCACTTGGGTACCAAGACCCTTTTAGAATGCTTTCCAAAAGTGTGAGGTGAACTGCGTACCTCTCTGAGATTATAGATAATGGAACATCATGTAATCTGACCAACTCCATAATATAGAGTTTGTCGTAATCCTCAGCTGAATAAGAGGCATGGACTAGAAAGAAATGGGCTAAGCTACAATGATCCAAACTGAATCATGCTGATGATGAGTTCTAGGAAAACCAATCACAAAGTCCATGTTCACTTCTTCCCACTTCTAAGTAGGAATGGTGAGCTCCTGCATGGAACTACTAGGTTTCTGATGCTCTATATTAACCTACTAACATGTAGGGCACTTAGCCACAAATTCTGCAACATCTTTCTTCATCACACTCTACCAATAGGTCTCCCATAGGTCATGTTACACTTTAGTGGCCCCTGGATGAATAGAGTATCGCGCACCATGCACTTCTGGAAGAATACACTGCCTTAAATCATCTACACCTGGAATACAGAGATGACCCTGACAACGAATGACACCATCTCCCCCTTGGGAGAATACTTTCTGATTTTGAAATGACTTTTTTATCTTAACAAGGCTAAGATCCTTATCTTGATTTTTTTTCACCTCAAAAATAGAGATGTCTCTGAACTACTCTGAATACATACACCGCCCTCTGAAGAGTCAACTAAAAGAACGCCTAGTCTGGCAAACTGGTGGACTTCCTAGACTAACTTGTTCTTACATACATCAACATAAGAAATACTACCCATGGATAGTCTACTGAGAGTGTTGGTCACTATGTTGGCCTAGACCAGATGATAGAGGACACTCATGTCATAATCTTGTAAGAGCTCTAACCACCTTCTCTGATGAAGATTGAGATCTTTTTGGGAAAAGACATACTGAAGGCTCTTATGAAATGTGAAGACGTCTACATGAACACCGTATAAATAATGCCTCCAAATCTTCTAGGAAAATACTACGGCTGCTAATTCAAGATCATGAGTAGGATAATTCCTCTCATGAGGTTTAAACTATCTGGAGGCATAGGCTATGACCTTACCATGCTTCATGAGGACGCACCCATATGAACCATTTGGAAGATATATGACTGGAGCTGAGGTGAGTCGAGTCTTCAATTCCTGAAAACTCTTCTCGAAAGGATCTGACCACTGGAACTTGACTTTCTTCTAAGCCAATCTAGACATACGGGATGTAATGGATGAAAATACTTCAATAAACCATCTGTAATAGCCAGCCAAACCCAAGAAACTCTTGATAACAGATGGTGAAATAGGGAGAGTCCAGTTTCATAATACTTCAGTCTTTTAAGGGTCTACTGTAATGCCATCACTGGAAGTAATATGGCCAAGGAATGCTACTGATCTTAGCCAAAACTCATACTTACTGAATTTGGCATATAACTGGTGATGTCTGAGAGTTTGAAGAACAATTGTATGATGGTCTGAATGATAACACTCTGTATGGGAATAGACCAGGATATCATCTATGAAGATGATGACAAACATGTCCAAGTACTGCTTGAACACGCAGTTCATTATGTCCATGAGAGCAGCTAGGGCATAGGTAAGATCAAAGTAAATAACTAAAAATTCAAATTGACCATACCATGTACAAAAAGCTGTCTTCGGGATGTCATATTCTCTAACTCTGAGCTGATGATAGCCGGATCTGAGGTCTATCTTAGAGAAATAATTGGCACCCTAAAGTTGGTCCAACAAGTCATCGATTCTTGGAAGAGGATAGTTGTTCTTGACCGTAACCTTATTTTGTTGATCGTAATCAATGCATATTCTGAGTGAACCATCTTTCTTGTGCATGACTAACACTGGTGTGCCCCACCGGGAAATGCTAGGTCTGATGAATCCCTTATCTAAGAGATCCTTCAATTGTTCTTTCAAGTCCTTGAGTTCTACTGGTTCCATTCTATAAGGTAGAATAATGATAGGCTTATTATCTGAAAGAAGATCAATACCGAAGTCTATTTCCCTTTTGAGAGAAATTCCTGGAAGATCTTCAGGAAAGACATCTGAATATTCATTTACTACTGGGACTGATTTGAGACTTGTAGCCTCAGAAATGAAATCAGTAACATGAACTAGATGATAAACACATCTCTTAGATAACAATTTCCTTGCTCGAAGGTAGGAAACAAGTTAACCCCTAAAAGCGGATATGCTACCCTTACACTCTAGGATGGGAGCATTCAGGAATTTAAATTGAACTATTCTATTTCTGTAGTCGATTGTGGCATAGCAGGAATGAATCTAATCCATGACATGAATCACATTAAAATCAGTCATCTCTAATTAAACTAAGTCTGCTGAAGTGACTTTCTAAAATATAATAACCGGGTTGTTCTTATATACCTGCCAGGCTATGATGGTTTTACCCACTTAGGTAGAGACTGAGAAAGGCTCGGCTAGAATTTTGGTACTGATTCCAAAATCAATTGCTATATAAGGAGTAACAAAAGACAAGGAAGATCCTCGATCTAGCAAAGCATAAACATGAACATGAAAGATCTGCAATGCACCAGTAACTACATCAGGAGAACTTTCCTGATCTTGTCGAGTCTGAAGAGCATAGAGATAATTTGGGCTGAGCAAAGTTGAAACTACTGGTCTTCGCCCTTTTATTCTACTTTTCCCTCTGCTTAATATTCTGCTCCTCTATCTGCTGAGCATGGGTCATAAGTCTAGCTAAGTTCATGTCACTATTCAGCTTGGTGGATCTGCTTTATTAACCATGCTGTTATTCACCCCTGAAGAAGACTTACTCGTCTTAGAACTATGGTCTGCAACCACATGAGGGACATAACTAGCTAATTAAGTAAAATTAAAAGAATACTCTTTCACTGTCATATTTACCTTCCTGAGGTTGATGAACTCTAGCACCTTGTCTTCTCTAAGCTCTTAGTTAAAGAATCTATCTAAGAATGCAGTAAGAACCTCCTCCCACTCTATAAGACCAACATCATCTGATCTTTTGAGCTTATACTATTTGAACCAAGCTTGAGCCACATTCTGCAACTGCTATGCAGCTAGCTCAGCACTCTCAACAGTAGTCACCCCATGGCATTTGTCACTTTTTGAACTTGATCTAAGAATTCGTGAGAGTCTTCATCTACCTTAGACCTATAAAAGGTTGGAGGATTCATTCTGGTGAAGTCCTGAATCCTTGATAACGCTCAAACTACAGCTCTCGTAAGAGTGTAAACGGTCGTTGTCAAATATAGAACCCAATTGGGTTGGGTGTCGAATCCCACAGAGAATACTTGGTCACTAAGTAAGCAAAGATTAGTAGACTTTTGGTGAATGTTTCTTAAAAAGGGGGGATTGTAGCGTGAGTAACAAAATAATAACATAAGAACAGAAAATAGAAGAGTAAAACGGATTGTTTGGTTGGTTTTGATCAATGAGAATTGAAAGCTAGGGTTATGTCCACCTTCTGAATTGTACGTATCTATTGACTATGAGTTATGCGGAATTCAGACATGCATGTGCTTATAGAGAATGGTATTCTATGGTAAATCCAGGCGTCTTTAGACCATCAAGGATTATTTCACTTTAACTCTTTCGAGCTTAAAGCGTATCTAACGGTACAAATTCTCCAAGAGGTTAATCCAGTTATGGCACTAACTTTTTAACAGGTGTTGGTGCCCTATTACCTTGACATTATCTCTTTTCCAGACATATAACTTTTTTTTTGAACAAGTTAATGCTATACTGGCGTATTTTATATGTTTGCAACCACAAGAATTTAGATTAAGATGAAGAGAATAATGATATAAGCAGCATACGTGTCACGAATTCACAAACTCATAGCAATAGATAGTAGCTTATAAGGCTTCCATAACCCCCATCGAGAAGTTTAGCTACTCATGGGTGCAATGGAAATTACAATAGTCATTATCATCATACCAATATAAGGATCTCACGTGTAGTATATGTTGGTAGGGCTTTGTGGCGTGACGACCTTGCAAGTAGCGATTCTCTTGTTGTGGAAACTTTTAAGTCGAATAGATGAAGAGAAAGTAAATAAGAATTAATTGAAAGCAAATTGTTTAGAGTTGTAGATGAATGAATTAGAATGTGAATGATGAGAATTATGAGAATAATGAGAATTTTCAGCAAAATAGGGTATTTATAACACCCATATCCTATTTTTACTAAGCCACTGCATTACTTATCCTAATCCTACTAGGTTACTGCATCATTATCCTAATCCTAATAAGTTACTGCTGATCCCCAAAGTCTTGAGAAATGCTATTTTCGCCCGGGACAGGTTTTCCATGCATCACTTTTAGTCCATAGGCGTCCCATCTTTGCTTTCCTCCTTTCGTGAAGCTTCCTTTGGCATCAAGTTATCCAAAAAATGATGAAATCTTCATCATTTATACCTGAAAACTTACAAATCATGTTTGTTAGCTCACTTACAGGAAAAAAGACTAAAAGTCCATGAATAATGTATTTTGTCCTCAAAACATAGCTAAAATATGGGTAGATTATAGTACTTTAGGCGTGTAAATATGCCTATCATCAACACCACACACTTAATGCTTTGTTCATCCTCGAAAAAAATATCATGTCCTTCTAAACATCCACTTAGGGTTTCTCAGTAACAACACAAAGTATTTCTCAAGACAGGCATGACAATTATTAACAAAGAGTAGATTTCTTATCACTTCTAGAAACAATTCAACCTCTAATATAGACTAGTGATGATGGTTAATTTGTATTCAAAAGTTAAGGCACAGAGAATCATACACAACCACCCAAAACTCATCAACCATGTGTGTCTCACAAAATATAACCCATAATCACTCACAAGTATTGTATATATTTCGAACATGGGTCTAAGATTATCCTTGCTCTCACTCTCACAAAGAATTCGTATGTTGCAACTGATGAACATAGGCTTGCCCTTCGTGTAATGCTCCACTAAATATCAGAATTCTAAGCTTAGGATCAAATAGGTCTTTACAGGTTGTAATGTAGGCTATGGGACAGGTAGTACTATTTTGGCAAGAAATAGTGACTATGTTCCTAAGCTCTTTAATACATCACATTATGCAATTTATGCTTTCTTTCAAACAACCTTTCTACTTTTTTTTAATCTACCACCCTTTCTCACCTCTTTTGTTTTTCAATTTTGAACAGAATTAACTTTTTATTATTCTTTTCCTTTTTCTTTTCATAACACACCTCTTATGATAGCAATTATTTTTCATAACAAATTCAAGCACCAATACATTCTAAGGAACTATTCTCACCCAATTTCCTCTTATTTTGTCACATTACTTTACAATTTAAAGCACTTAGGAATTTGGATCAAATTATGGTCATGAAAAAAATGGACTAGGCTTACATATGAGGTTGTCAAATAAAAATAGGATAACAGCTCAAAGGGGGTTATCTAGGATGATGTCCATGGGTAGATAAAATGAAGGTAAACAATCATAGGTTGCCAAAGAAATGCCTAAATCATCTCCTAAACTTACACTGTTTGTTTCGCTTTACATACATACCAAGCAAGTTCTAGCATAAGCCATAAACATAAAATATACTATCATCTCACACACACAAAGCACATGGTCGACTTTATTGGAAGCAGTATAGACTCTTGACCCAACAGATGAAGGAATTAAACCACATAGATGTCACATAGTGAGTCACAACTAGAGCCTAAACGTCTCAATAGTAATGATTGTATCACAGACTTTTGTCATAATACCATGCTACCCATCAGAACAATTTCATGCAAAGTTAAAAAATAAAAAAAAATTTAACTACTAAAAACAAAACAAACAAACATAAATAAATGCAAATAAACAAACATAAATAAATGCAAATGTAGATAAAGAAGGTTAGAATGGAAATACCAGCACCCCACACGTAGACAGGACACACTGTCCTCAGTGGAAAATAAATAAGAAGAACCTGGTTAGTCGGACTCCTCCTCTATGTCTAGGGTCATACCCCCTTCATCGGAATCATCATTAGTGTCATCGGAATCAGAGTTCTCCTCCACGTTGGAGTTTGGCATTCTGCGATCATCATCGGTTGACACATCATCATCAAGAGGTTCCTCGAAGTGTACACCTACTCCACACATTGCCATTGCATGCTCATTCATTGGGTAGTCATAATCCAACTGTTAGAGCTCTACAGCAGTTGGAACATGACCTCCGCTCATCATGGTAAACTGAGTCATGCCATAAAGATGGCGAAAGAAACTCTCATCCCGAGCATGCCTTTCTGCGGTGGTAAGGTTGACGCCATGCGTGGTTTCAACATCTTTAACCTTTGTGAGGTCAACCTTCTTTGGGTTGTGTGGAAGCTTATGATCAGTCGGTTCCTCTCGATGTACTCCTTCCTCAATATTGCAGTCAACAGATTGCCAAAGCTGAAGTGGGACCTCTTGTGTAGCCTGGCCTTTCGCATTGTAGATCGAATAATTGCCCCAATGTTGATAGGATCATTCGTAATCAACGCGTACACCAAGAACACTCTATCTCGTGTATTCTTCATGTACTGGGTCCCTGCAATCAGACAAGAGTTGACTATTTCCATCCATATCCGAGCTTCTCTATTCAAGAAAGCATATATGAAGGTATTGTGCTGACCGGTGTCCTTATGTCTGCTCCATCGTGCCATAGATCTTGTTCCACACAATGTGTGTCTAATTTTCCTGTACGGAGGTCTGTCATACAACTCTTTGAGTGGTGACGGATCAACAGATGGCAAACCCAGAAAGGAGTTGAAGAACTCTGTATTTAGTTGCAGAACTTGGCCCCGAATCTTTACTTCACTCCCTGTATTTTTCGGTGACCAGTTGGCATAGAATTCACGTGTTAAATCAAGATTGCACTCTCCCATATCTCGGAAGATGAAATCAAGATGTAATGCCATTATCTTAGCCAAGATACGGGGTTCTTTCTTTGCTAGGCTTTCCTTGTGTATCAACTCCACATGAACGTATTTTTTCTCTTTATTGTTCCTATACCACTCCTTTCCTTCCTCCTCTAGGACCCATTTGATTCCAAATATGCAGAGAGGTATTTGTAGTGAGGAGGATTCTCCTTGCTCTTTTCGTCCCCTTTTTTGGCCTTTTTGTGAAGTGGTTGGTTTTTCTTTCCCTTGTCTTGCTTTTGGTGCCATTGTACCTGAGATTAAAATAATAGTCATGTTAGCTTCATCTCGGTGGAGAAAATCAATAAACAAGCAGTAGTGGCACCACCCCACACTTAGTTTGTTTGTACGAACTAATGAAGTGAACAATGTCGATTACTCAGATTTCATTGATATACGTTTAGGTGTTATGTTCCAACAATATAATCAGTGCAGTCATACTTTGTGTATCATCTTAACTATCCTTTCTCAATTCTAGATCAGGTAATCTTGGTAATGCTTTCATGTTTTGGACTAATGCATCACTTTGTATAAAACTACTACATAGATATTGTATCAATTTATGGCTTGGAATAATCACAACATCTTCTGTTTGTAGTTAACCATGATTTTCATTGCAATAAACAAGTCATTCAAGCAAGAGGTTATGCAATGTTCTAGACTATGTCAATTCCGCAAAAGTATGACAGTGTATCAAAATCAAATACAAGTTGGAAACAAGTCAAGAGCATCCTTACATATTCTTTCACTCACTTAGTTTCACCACAACAAATCAACCATATTCAAATCATCAATACTACTTCAAGATTAAACAATTCATTATAGACGTAGTAGTGTAGTACTTACGGAACATAAAAGAAGACCAAAGAAGTAGTTACTTGGTTGATGGCCTAGGAAGATGTTCTTGCAAAGTAAAAGGAAAATTTTTGGGAGAATTTGGAGAGGTAGGCGGCGCTTTAGGGTGAATTGCAATGTGTTTTTGATTTAAGACTAAGGTTCTATTTATAGGACAAGCTTGGGTTGGATTTTGACCCATTTGGCATCGGATGGCGACCAAAACTGACCATAGGCGGCGCCTAAAGCTTTGCCTATGCTTGGCATAGGCGGCGCCTTTTACAAAGCATTGTTGAGCATATGCAGTGCCTATGCTATGGCATTGTTAGGTATACGAGGCTCCTATGCCATGGCATATGAGATTCAGAGACAAAAGACTTTTGCATAGGCGGCGCCTATGCTATGGCATTGTGCTATGGGACTCTAGAATCCGAGAGCTTAGGCCATAGCATAGGCCTTGCCTTGTTTGTGGCCTAGATTTACATAGTCCTTGCCTTGTTCTTTGCCTATATTTTCATAAGCAATGCCTCACCCATAGCCTTTTGCTTCTTCATTCCTAACTTACCACATTCAACAAGCAATACTTCCAAATTAAAATTTGAAACCAATCTCCTCCTTCACACCTCTTGCACCTGCATTCACTCAAAAACGACAAAAATGATTAGAATGATGGGTTGCCTCCCATCAAGCACCTTATTTGTGGTCGCGGCTCGACAAAATCCTAGGAAAACAAAAACAATTAAAAACGATGGGTTGCCTCCCATCAAGCGCTTGATTTATTGTTGCGGCACGACATAGCTATCTCGATTACTTAGACTTCATCGAGATAAATGGTGGATCATTTTCTAAATGGATTCAGATGACAATGAGGCTTACTTGTTGGCATGCAATCTTCTTCGAGATGACCCTTGTGCATACATATCTCAGGAGGGATACCAATTATATCATCAATAGTCCAACCCATAGCTCTCTTGTATCTCTTCAGAGCAGAGATGAGAGCCTCTATGTGCTGTTAACTTAAATCATCCGCCATACTCACCGAAAGTGTATTTTCACTTCCCAAGAACGCATAGGTTAGATAATTGGGGAGCTCTTTCGATTCTAGCACTGGGGGCTCTTCAATGGAATTCTTCACTGTTGGTGAGGGTCGATTCTTAAGATCAGGATCCAGCTTCTTAGGGGAATGAGAATAGGAATTTATTTCTGTTAGAGCACACATAGTTTCTTCATATTCTTGAGCCTCTTCTCGTTCAAGATTTAGCAGCTCATCAGATAGTGACTCATCAGTAAGCTGCTTTTTTACCGATAATTCTTTGTCATCCTTATAATTAACTTCAGCTACAGAGAACACATCCATATCTTTGGGATTCTTCATTGATTTTCATACATCAAAATAGACCACTTCTTCATTCAACCAAAATAAAAGCTCATTAGCTCTCATGTTAATAATCACACTTCCAGTTGCGAGGAAAGGGCATCCCAAGATTATGGGAACTTCAGAATCCACCTTGAAATCCAAAATAACAAAGTCTGCAGGAAAGATGAAGGTGGAAACCTTCACCAACATATCATTTAAGATACCAACAGGTCGTTTTACAGACCTATCTGCCATCACGAGCCAAATATTGGTTGGTGTAGGGTTGCCCAACCCCAACTTTCTGTAGACGGATAGTGACATAAAATTAATGCTTGCTCCCAAATCGCATAGTGCCTTAGCAAAATTCATAGATCCAACCGTGCAAGGAATAGTGAAAGCACCAGGGTCTGCCTTCTTCTGTACTAAGGACCTTGTGGAAATTGCACTGCAATGATGAATATTATCTGCTGGCTCTTAGCTTACTGTCCGCTTCTTTGTTAAAAGGTCCTTCATGAATTTAGCGTACCCAGGCATCTGTTCTAGTGCCTCCACCAAAGGAACATTAATGGTCAGCTGCTTCAACATAGTCATGAATTTGCTGAACCTTGTATCATTCGCTTTCTTCTTCAGTCTCTGTGGAAAAGGTGGTGGTGGAAGGGGAATCGTTTTCTCCACCACTTCCTTTTTATCTTGCTTCCGATTATCAGCCTTTTCAGAAGTGTCATCAGCCTTTTTCTTCAATCTTTGAGGAAAAGGTGGGGGTGGAAGAGGAATATTTTTCTCATAAACGTGCTCATTCTGATTTTCGGCTTCTACAGAATCATCATAATCTGCGTCAGTAACATTCTCCTCTATATCATCAACCACCTTCTTGCCTTTAGACGGATTGTCTAACATTTTACCACTTCGGGTAGTAATAGCCATACGTGATCCATCATTCCTTGGATTTTGCACGGTGTTGCTAGGTAAAGTGCCAGCTTTTCGTTGATTGAATGCCGCTGAAAGTTGACTCAATTGTTGCTCCAGCGGTTTTATTATAGTAGAATGCGAGTCAATTAATTGCTTCATTGAGGACAAATCATTTATTACCTCAGTTACTCCCGTGCTGGTTGCCTCCACTCCTTTTAACAGCTTAGCCATCATATCTTCCATGGACATATTTCTAGAACCAGGTGCAGCGGCGTCACGTCTTCCAGGAGGAACATACAAACCACTCCTGTCAGTCTTGTTCTTCCAACTACCTTTATTACGATCCTTGTTTCCCGATTTATCATAATAGTTCCGACCTTGGTTTCCTTGGGCATTGCCTCAGAAACCCCCCTAATTATTCACGTAGTTGGCTTCTTTCTCAGAATCAGATTCCTTTCTTCCTTTTGATGCAACTGCTTTGACTTTTTTGGTCATCCCTGATAGTAGATGCTTTGTAAGAAGATCCACTTGTGTTTTCATATGCGCCAAATCCTGATCACGTTCTTCTTCTCTTCTCCTTTGTTCTGCAGTCATGCCTATAGAAAAAGTAGGGCTTGCTACCTCAGAATCTCTGGTATGCCACTCCCTACTTTGCTTCGTCATCCGATCTAGGAAAGCATCTTTCAATTACCTCCAATTAGTGATAGAATCAAGAGTCATCCCATTCAACCTTAGAGTTGCCTCCCCAGATGGAGACAATGGAAATAAGCACAACCAAATTGTATTCTATCCAATGCCAGGATTGTCGAATGACTTGCATGTAGAAATAAAGTTGATCACATGCATATTCGAATCATCGCCTGCTAGTCCACCGAATAATCCCTTGAGTTCCAATAACTAAATCATGGTACTCGTGATGTTGAACTTGGCTCTACGTGCCAATGGCGGAGGAATAATAGCTCCTGTGGCACCAGCTCCATCAAGATCATCATCATCATCATCGAATGGTATGGCTCGGCGTTCAGGCCTGAACCTAGCTTGACGATCTCTTCTGTTGGTTGGTGTTGCCATCTCAGCATCACACCTAGGGTTTAGTAACTCGTCATCACCTAGATCCTTATCGTCAGGATTTATTGCTTGCCCAGGATTATCAATATTCTGTTGATGCACTTGAGCGGCTGTAACGCCCCGTAAAAGTCATGCATGTATTAGACTGTAATTTCTGAGCTTTAGACTTAAGTTTTAAATTCTTCTAAGTGTTGAAATGACTTAGACTCATTCTTAGCTGGCAACCTTCGGGATACAACTTCTTGACCTTCCCGACCTTCTTTTTTTGATTTTTTTATTGCGTTACGACGGGGCAAGGTTGTCGTATGTCTTGGAGAAAATTCAAAATTTTTGGACGAGCCTAAGACCTCATTTGGATTTCGATCTAGTGGCAGCGGGCGATTAGCCCGCGCCGCCTGCTGGATCGCGCCCAGCTAAAATGTTCAGTCCATCCAGATTTTTAATGGCATTTCCATAAATACTCATTCTCCTATCAACTTAAACACGGGAATTAAATCCCTAAAGGGCCAACATATCATTATATTCTTCAAATTTGCTCAAGAACTTTCCCTAGGGTTTAAACATTAAAACCCAAGCAACTCAAGATTTAACCGCGGGTTCGTGAAACAAATTACAGATTTGGAATCCACTCGACGTAGGCTTTGATAGACACCCAAAATTCATGGAGAACAAGGTACGCAGGGTTTTTCCTAAATTCTCATAGGCATAAAAAAATCATGTTTTAGAATGGGGTTTTAAATTATGTATATATATTTATGTATAAGATGTTTTAACATCATTGTTTTGGTCTTTTGACCATCTCCAAAGCGATTTAACAGTTTATATACATATATGATTGAATGTGTTTCAATTTTGAATACATGAACTTGCTAAAGACATTTGACCACCAGGTGTTTAATGAAATTTCTGCATGAATTGAACTTTATGTTTCGGAGTATGAAATCCTTTACATCAGTTACATGTTTTGGTGGTATAAACTATGTTTTGAATGGAAGATCTTTCTTAATACATTATGACTCAGAAAAATCATGAATTGCAATGTCTTGGTATGACGATACCAATTCAGACTAACGTCATATCAGACTCAGACTAACAGACATTTCAGACTTTCATGATTTTAGATATTCAGAATGTTGCATGTACAGAAAAGGTAAAAAAATGGGCATACAAAGATGTTAGGTGATTCCCCGAAGAGGGCTTGAGCTCAAGCGACTCATTGCCTAAAACCGTGGTTTGTCGACCCGAGTATACTATTATGCGCTGACTTAAATGTGATGTGGCGTATCAGACTCAGACACTCCAACCCTTGCGACACACTTGGGTTTGGGGCATCCCCGCCGAGTTAATGGCGGATTCCATACAGCCCGTGGAATATCAGACTTGTAGGGGAATACCACTTAACTCAGAAGTAAAACACGGATCTTGATTTGAAATGAACAGGCAGGTTACATGTTTTCAGAAAGTGCCCATGTATTTTTCGGAAACAGTTTTATAAATGATGTCTTGATGAAAAATTTCTTTCACTTAATATATATATATATATGTATGTTCCATTATACTATTTTTGGATTGCTTCGCGTTCCAGTACTTTTGTGCTGACGCCCCTCTTCCAGGTCCTGAAGCACAGTCTAGGGGTCCAGCTACTCAGTAGACATTCTCGGATTTGCAGACTTGATCTCGCAGTGGTGAGTCTTCTACTATTCGAAAGGCATAATTATGTCAGACATTATCTTATTTATTATGTTTTTGGTTTACTGGGGGCCTTGTCCCAATTTCTTCTCAGACAGATGTTTGTGTTCTTAGTAGAGATTTCGTAGACTGATGTCAGATAGTATTATTCGGAAATGTTGCAGAACTTGATCATCTATTCCGTACTCAGTTTCAATTCCGCATTTTATTATGATTACGAATGTTGTACATGGTAACTAGATAGAGAATGGGTGTTCCGAGCCTTCATGTTTCGGGATGCTCATCACGTCTAGGGCCTAGGCTCGGGTCGTGAAAAAGTTGGTATCAAATCACGGTTCATGGTCCCAGGGTGTCTGCGAAATCGCATCGAGTAAAGTTCTATTTATGGGTGTGTAGCGCACCACACTTATAAACAGGATGCTATTAGGCGTTTAGGAATGTTTCCCTTCTTTGTGATTTAGTTCGTGCTTCAGAGTCTAAACTGTCCCCTAATCAATGATCTGTTGTATTTCAGAAACACGACTATGCCTCCACGTCGCAACATCAATCAGAGTAATCAGGCAGATGTGGTCCGTCCCACCCATAGGATGCGGACCCGTAATAGAGCTTCCACGCCAGAACCTGTCCGTACTCCTGGAGTCCCCCCGGTCCCAACCAGTTCACCTCGGGCTCCACGGACTAATGTCAATCATCCACCAACTGATCAGAGAGATATCTCAAATGCAGAGTTTAGATGGTCTATCCATATGCTGACACAGCCGGTAGCTAACCAGGCTCAACGATCGGAAGATGTTGGGTCTGCATCCGTTACGTCTGAGGCTACTAGAGTCGGGCATTTCATGAATATAAATCCACCTAAGTTCACTGGTACAAAGGTAGTGGAAGATCCACAGTAGTTCATGGATGAGATGGAGAAGATCTTTAAGGTAATGCATGTAGATGAGATTGAAGGAGTGGAATTGGCAACTTATCAGCTTAAGGATGTTGTAAAACAGTGGTATGCAGACTGGAAAGATACAAAAGGTGAGAGTGCTGAGCCTACAGTTTGGGGTGAGTTTGTAGAAGCTTTCCTTGACAGATTCTTTCCTCTGGAGTTGAGGGATGCCAAAGCAGAAGAGTTCATGAATCTGAAGTAGGGCAGTATGAGTGTACAGAAGTATACTTTGAAGTTTAATCAACTAGCCCTCTATGCACCAGAATTGACTAGCAATATGAGAACCTGAATGAGGAAATTTGCATCCGGCCTTACTGATAACCTGGTACTTGAGTGCCAGGGGGCAATGTTGAATAGTGTGCTAGACTTTACTAGACTGACAATCCACATGCAGCAGGTGGAAGAGAAGAAGAGAAAGATCGTTGAATCTAGAGAGAAGGACAGAGAGGCCAAGAGAGTCAAATCTACGGACCAGTACCGGAGTCAGCCGCAGAGTGGTAACTGGGGAAATAGGTGGTCGAAAAAGATGAGGTTTTGGTAAAATACATAGTCAACAACCAGCGCCCCAGCGCCCAAACCCCCTGCAGACAGACAGACTCAGAGCTTTCAGACTCCTCATAGATCTAGAGAACCAGATACTCAGTTGTAGGGTAGTGTGGCTCAGAAGCATCGCACTTACCCGCGATGTGAAAATTGTGGTAGGAATCATCCGGGGAAATGTTAGTTGGGCACACTTGTATGTTATTCATGTGGTCAGTCAGGCCACTTTCAGAGGGACTGTCCATCTGCTAGGAGGAGTGCTGGTGGTGCAAAGTTTCAGGGCAATTCCACAGCGCCACCCCCGTCTTAGAAGGGCGCCACATCAGCTACCGGGAATAGTCGCAACCGGTTATATGCCTTGACCAACCGCCAGGAGGCGGAAGCTTCCCCAGATGTTGTTACCGATATGTTACAAATCTTTTCCCGTGATGTCTGTGTGTTACTTGATCCCGGATCTACCTTATCCTATATGACCACTTATGTGGCTGTTGGTTTCGGGTTTGAGCCCAGTGCAATTTCAGAACCCTTTTCTATTTCAACCCTGGTGGGGGATTCTGTTATTGCTAGAAGGGTATATAGGGGTTGTGTGGTGACTGTTGGTAGTCGGGATACGGTGGCAGACCTTATAGAGTTTGACATGGTTGCATTTGATGCTATCTTAGGGATGGATTGGCTCCATTCATGCTATGCAATATTGGATTGTAGGACCCGTAGAGTTACTTTTTCCTTCCCGAATGAACCAATGATTGAATGGGAGGGACATTCTTTAGCACCCAAAGGGTACTTTATATCTTATCTCAGAGCCCGAAAACTCATTTCTAAGGGTTGCTTGTATCACCTTATTCGAGTCAAGAACTCTAAAGTTGAAAATCCTCCTCTTCAGTCTGTCCCTGTGGGGAATGAATTTCTAGAAGCCTTTCCCGAAGATCTCCCAGGGATACCCCCTGATAGGCAGATAGAGTTTGGTATTGATGTGTTGCCAGATACCCGTCCCATTTCTATTTCGCCATATAGAATGGCTCCCGTAGAGCTAAAAAAGTTGAAAGAGCAGCTAGCAGACCTCCTAGATAAGGGATTTATATGCCCCAGTGTATCTGCTTGGGGTACACCTATACTTTTCGTGCGTAAGAAAGACGGTTCCCTTCGTATGTGCAGAGATTACCATCAGTTGAATAAGGTCACAATTAAAAACAAATATCCTCTTCCTTGGATTGATGACTTTTTTTGACCAACATCAGGGTGCTAGATGTTTTTCAAAAATAGACCTCCGTTCGGGCTATCCTCAGTTGAATGTTAGGGAGTCAGACATTCCCAAAATAGCTTTCCGAACCTGATATGGTCACTATGAGTTTTTTGTCATGTCCTTCGGGTTAACTAATGCTCCTGAAGCCTTCATGGATCTTATGAACAGAGTTTTTCGTCAGTTTCTTGACTCATTTATCATTGTATTTATTGATGATATTCTGATTTATTCTAAGAGTAAAGAGGATCATGCCGATCACCTCCGAATCATTCTTCAGACCCTTAAGGATCATCGATTGTATGCCAAATTTTCCAAGTGTGAGTTTTGGTTAGATACTATTGCCTTCTTAAGGCATATTGTGTCCAGTGACGGGATTAGAGTGGACCCCCAGAAAGTTGAGGCAGTGAGAAAATGGTCCAGACCCATGACTCCAACCGATATTTGGAGCTTCTTTGGTTTGGCAGGTTATTACAGAAGGTTCGTAGAGAGTTTTTCATCCATAGCGGCCCCACTCACTAAACTGACTCAGAAAAAGGTAAAGTTTGTGTGGTCTAATTTATGTGAAAATAGTTTTGAGAAGTTGAAAGACAGACTGACCACTGCACCTGTTTTGACTCTTCCCGAGGGTGTTGATGGTTTGGTGTTTTACTGTGATGTGTCCCGTGTGGGACTTGGCTGCGTTTTGATGCAACATGGTAAGGTGGTGGCATATGCATATAGGCAGTTGAAGGTGCACGAGCGAAACTACCCTACTCATGATTTGGAGTTAGCGGTTGTGGTGTTTGCCCTTAAGATTTGGCGGCACTACTTGTACGGTGTTCATGTTGATATCTTCACTGATCACAAGAGTTTGCAGTATGTTTTCTCGTAGAAAGAGCTGAATCTCAGGCAGAGGTGGTGGTTGAAACTTTTGAAAAACTATGATATGAGCCTGCATTACCATCTAGGCAAGGCAAATATTATAGCCGACGCCCTCAACAGGTTGTCTATGGGCAGCCTTTCTCATGTAGAAGAAGAAAAGAAAGAGATGGTGAAGGACATTCACCACCTTGCGAATCTGGGAGTGTAACTGTTAGATTCCGAAGATGGAGGGGTGATTGTTCATGAGTTAGCTAAGTCATCCCTTTGTGCTAAAGTGAAGGAGAAGCAGGTTGAAGATTCCATATTGATGCAAATCAAGAAAGATGTGGGTCAACAGAAGGTGATGTCTTTTGAAATTAGTGGTGATGGCATTCTGAGGTTTGAGGGTAGATTATGTGTTCCGAATGTCGACGGGCTTCGAGAAAGAATTCTTGATGAAGCTCACACCTCGAGGTATGTTGTCCATCCTGGTTCTACTAAGATGTACCATTATTTGAAATCTATGTTTTGGTGGAATAATGTGAAGGGAGATGTGGCTAACTTTGTTTCTAAGTGCTTGAATTGCCAACAACGGAAAGTAGAACATTTGAGGCCATGAGGTACTTCCCAAGAAATAGCGTTGCCCTTGTGGAAGTGGGAAATGATCAATATGGACTTTATTACAGGACTTCCGAAGTCCCGAAATCAGTATGACACTATATGGATGATTGTAGATAGGCTGACCAAGTCATCTCACTTTCTGCTTGTCAGGACTAACTATTCGGGGGAAGATTATGCTAAGCTGTTCATTGTAGAAATTGTTCGTTTGCATGGAGATCCTGTCTCCATTATATCCGACTGAGTTACACAGTTTTCTTCTCAGTTATGGAGATCGTTTCAGAAATGTTTAGGTAACCAAGTGAACTTAAGTACAACATTCCACCCTCAGACTGATGGGCAAGCTGAACGCACCATCCAGACCCTGGAGGACATATTGAGGGCCTGTATGATTGACTTTAAAGGTTGTTGGGTTGATCACTTGCCACTGATAGAGTTTGCCTATAACAACAGTTTCCACTCTAGTATTAAGATGGCATATTTTGTGGCATTGTATGGTAGGAGATGTAGGTCTCTAATAGGCTGGTATGAAGTAGGTGAGATGCAGATGTATGGGCCTGATCTTGTTCATCAGGCAATGGAGGATGTGAAACTCATTAGGGAACGACTTAAGACAGCTCAGAGTCATCAGAAATCCTATGCCGACGTCAGAAGAAGAGAGTTAGAGTTTGAGATTGGAGATTGGGTTTTCGTCAAAGTTTCTCCCGTAAAGGGAGTTATGCGTTTCGTGAAGAGGGGTAAGCTAAGTTCTCGCTATATAGGCCCGTATCAGATTGTAAGAAGAATAGGTGGAGTTGCATATGAATTAGAATTGCCTACAAGTTTGGGTTCTGTTCATCCAGTATTCCACATATCCATGTTGAAGAAGTGCATCGGAGATCACTCTTTGGTGGTGCCCATTGATGAGATCAAGGTGGACGATTCCTTGTCTTACGAGGAAGAGCCCGTGGAAATCCTAGATCGACAAGTGAGAAAATTGAGGAGTAAGGAGATAGTCTCAGTTAAAGTTTTATGGCGAAATCAGAAAGTTGAAGAAGCAACTTGGGAGTGGGATCATGACATGAAAGTGAGATACCAAAGCCTATTTGAACCAGGAAATAACGAATTGGAAGGTACAATTCTTGCTTTATGTTTCCTTCTATGTATGAATTTGCTTGAAATCGTGCGTGACTATTCCCGCATCATCATTCGGGGACGAATGATCCCAAGGGGGGGATAATGTAACGCCCCGTAAAAGTCATGCATGTATTAGACTGTAGTTTCTGAGCTTTAGACTTAAGTTTTAAATTCTTCTAAGTGTTGAAATGACATAGACTCATTCTTAGCGGGCAACCTTCGGGATACAACTTCTTCACCTTCCCGACCTTCATTTTTGGATTTTTTGTTGTGTTACGATGGGGAAAGGTTGTAGTACGTCTCGGAGAAAATTCAGAATTTTTGGACGAGCCTAAGGCCTCGTTTGGATTTCGATCCAGTGGCAGTGCACGATTAGCCTGCGCCGCCTGCTGGATCGCGCCCGGCCAAAATGTTCAGTCCATCCGGATTTTTAATGGCATTTCTGTAAATACTCATTCTCCTATCAAATTAAACACGGGAATTAAATCCCTAAAGGGCCAAAATATCATTATATTCTTCAAATTTGCTCAAGAACTCTCCCTAGGGTTTAAACATTAAAACCCAAGCAACTCAAGATTTAACCGCGGGTTCGTGAAACAAATTACAGATTTGGAATCCTCTCGATGTAGGCTCCGATAGACACCCAAAATTCATGGAGCACAAGGTACGCGGGGTTTTTCCTAAATTCTCATGGGCATAAAAAATCATGTTTTAGAATGGGCTTTTAAATTATGTATATTTATTTATGTATAAGATGTTTTAACTTCATTGTTTTTGTCTTTTGACCATCTCCAAAGCGATTTGACAGTTTATATACATATATGAATGAATGTGTTTCAATTTTGAATACATGAACTTGCTAAAGACATTTGACCACCAGGTGTTTGATGAAATTTCTGCATGAATTGAACTTTAAGTTTCAGAGTATGAAATCCTTTACACCAATTACATGTTTTGGTGGTCTAAACAATGTTTTGAATGGAAGCTCTTGCTTAATACATTATGGCTCAGAAAAATCATGATTTGCAATGTGTTGGTATGACGATACCAATTCAAACTAACGCCATATCAGACTCAGACTAACAGACATTTCAGACTTTTATGATTTTAGACATTCAGAATGTTGCATGTACAGAAAAGGTAAAAAAATGGGCATACAAAGATGTTAGGTGGTTCCCCGAAGAAGGCTTGAGCTCAAGCGGCTCATTGCCTAAAACCGTGGTTTTCCGACTCGGGTATACTATTATGTGCTGACTTAAATGTGCTGTGGCATATCATACTCAGACACTCCAACCATTGCGGCACACTTGGGTTGGGGGCTTCCCCGCCGAGTTAATGGCGGATTCCATACAGCCCGTGGAATATCAGACTTGTAGGCGAATACCACCCAACTCAGAAGTAAAACACAGATCTTGATTTGAAATGAACAGGCAGGTTACATGTTTTCAGAAAGTGCCTATGTATTTTTCGGAAACAGTTTTATACATGATGTCTTGATGAAAAATTGCTTTCACTTAATATATATATATATATATATATATATGTATGTTCCATTATACTATTTTTGGATTGCTTCGCGTGCTAGTACTTTTGTGCTGACCCCCCCTCTTCCAGGTCCTAAGGCACAGTCTAGGGGTCTAACTACTCAGTAGACATTCTCGGATTTGCAGAATTGATCTCGCAGTGGTGAGCCTTCTATTATTCGGAAGGCCTAATTATGTCAGACATTATCTTATTTATTATGTTTTTGGTTTACTGGGGGCCTTGACCCAGTTTCTTCTCAGACAGATGTTTGTGTTCTTAGTAGAGATTTCGCAGACTGATGTCAGATAGTATTATTCAGAAATGTTGCAAAACTTGACCATGTATTCCGTACTCAGTTTCAATTCCGCATTTTATTATGATTATGAATGTTGCGCATGATAACCAGATAGAGAATGGGTGTTCTAGGCCTTCATGGTTCGGGATGCTCGTCACGGCTAGGGCCTAGGCTCGGGTCATGATAGCGGCGGCCAACGCAGCTAGTCTAGCCTGCTCCTGTTGAGCAGCCCTTCTCTCTATGTCACGTTGTGCCTCCATCCTTCCAATAAGTTGCGGTTCACGATTTATTGGTTATAATGGTTGTCCCGAACTTCGAGTATTTGGCATGCACTGAACAAAAACCTGCAGAAAACAAAAACAACAACTAAAAGTAAAGTACTAGAATCTTTGACCAAAGGGTATAGTAATTATCACAAACTTAGTAGACAACCGTATTCCCCGGCAACGGCGCCAATTTTTGATAACGCTCAAACTACAGCTCTCATAAGAGTGTAAGTGGTCGTTGTCAAATATATAACCCAACTGGGTTGGGTGTCGAATCCCACAGAGAATACTTGGTCACTAAGTAAGAAAAGATTATTAGACTTTTGGTGAAAGTTTCGTAAAAAGGGGGGATTGTAGCATGAGTAAGAAAATAATAACGTAAGAACAGAAAATAGAAGAGTAAAATGGATTTTTTGGTTGGTATTGATCAATGAGAATTGAAAGCTGGGGTTATGTCCACCTTCTGAATTGTACGTATCTATTGACTATGAGTTATGCAGAATTCAGACATGCATGTGCTTATAGAGAATTGTATTCTATGGTAAATCCAGGCGTCTTTTGACCATCAAGGATTGTTTCACTTTAACTCTTTCGAGCTTAAAGCGTATCTAACGGTACAAATTCTCCAAGAGGTCAATCCAGTTACGACACTATCTTTTTAACAGGGTTTGGTGCCCTATTACCTTGACATTATCTCTTTTTCAGACATATAACTTTTCTTTCGAACAAGTTAATGCTATACTAGCGTATTCTATATGTTTGCAACCACAAGAATTTAGATTAAGATGAAGAGAATAATGATATAAGCAGCATACGTGTCACGAATTCACAAACTCATAGCAATAGATAGTAGCTCATAAGGCTTCCATAACCCCAACCGAAAAGTTTAGCTACTCATGGGTGCAATGGAAATTGCAATAGTCATTATCATCATACCAATATAAGGATCTCACGTGTAGTATATGTTGGTAGGGCTTTGTGGCGTGAAGACCTTGCAAGTAGCGATTCTCTTGTTGTGGAAATTTTTAAGTCGAATAGATGAAGAGAAAGTAAATAAGAATTAATTGAAAAAAAATTGTTTAGAGTTGTAGATGAATGAATTAGAATGTGAATGATGAGAATGATGAGAATTATGAGAATAATGATAATAATGAGAATTTTCAGCAAAATAGGGTATTTATAACACCCATATCCTAATCCTACTAAGCTACTGCATTACTTATCCTAATCCTACTAGGTTACTGCATCATTATCCTAATCCTAATAAGTTACTGCTGATCCCCAAAGTCTTGAGAAATGCTATTTTTGCTCGGGACAGGTTTTCCATGCGTCACTTTTAGTCCTTAGGCGTCCCAGCTTTGCTTTCCTCCTTTCGTGAAGCTTTCTTTGGCGTCAAGTTATCAAAAAAATGCTTAAATCTTCATCATTTATACCTGAAAACTTACTAATCATGTTTTTTAGCTCACTTACAGGAAAAAGGACTAAAAGTGCATGAATTATGTATTTTGTCCTCAAAACTTAACAAAAATACGGGTAGATTAAATACACCTATCATCAATCCTTGCTGCAGTTGAGTTGCCCACTGGGTTGGTCAGAATAACTGTTGGTTATTTAGTATGAGCAGCGACTGATTGGTAAAGAGTGGTAAATGTAGTCCTGAACTCCGCATTAGAAACAAGATCGCCCAAAGGTACTTTGGGCTAAGGGGCTGACTAGTTTCTTCTCTTAGGAGGCATGTTATAAAATAAAGAGAAGAAGCCGATTTGATTGAGAAACAGACTTATGATTATGCTCACAGGTACGACATGAATACTGAAAGAAGGAAAACTATTCTTAAACATCTCATAGCCTCTTGCACATAAATGTGGCGTGCAACACCCATGCACAAGACTCTACTAGATACGGCTTTAAGACTTCCTAGGACTCTATTGAACCTTATGAGCTGATACCTTGTTTTTAACACCCCAAATCTGGTATCTAAAATGCTACACAGTGCTCATGACCCCAAGGGACCACAAGCTAACGCATGACTGATATCTGTACCTGTACACTGCAAAATATACTTATAGAATGCAAAAAACATAAACAGTTGTCCATAAGGTTCAACTGAATAGAATATCCCATAACTACTAACGTCCATATAGGGTAATAAAAACCTAAAACAACTGAAAGCTAAATCTAAAATCGAAACTTAATCTGAAAGCCTCTAAATACTGTTTGAAATAAGGAGTTGAAGGAACATGTCTCCAACTAACTCAGTCTAGAAAAACTGAACTGAAATAATAAATGAAAGAAATAATATCATCCTCAAACGGATGAGGACTCACTGCAACACTGCAACTGGAATGCTAGTGCTGATCTGGAACTCATGTCTCTGAACCTATGGTGTAAAATGAAAGAAAGCACCATAAGGCAAATGTTTTAGTACGATTGGGAGTACTAAGTATAGAGTGAGGTAGGCCAAATGTAAAAGGGTTTACATGCATGAACAATGCTAACTGACTGACTGATATGAACATAAGAGTAAAAATATGCATACATAGTAACTAAAATCGTGAATACATAATATGTGGATCTGTACGCTAATACATGGTTTCCTTTTATCTCACATAACTGATATTGAAATTTTGATAACATGGATGACTGTGTCTGATAGTCTTGAATCTGATGGAACTACCTGAGTTCCGTACTGTAACTGAATTGACTGTAGCTGATAGTCCTAGTTACTAAAATTTGAAGAGCTATCTGAGTTCTTTTACTGAGACTAGGACTGAAACTATGGGAGCTAGTTGCATAATCGACATGCCCCAATAACGCATACAGCTAGGTTGGGGTCCAATCTCTGCCCCGACTGGAAGGGTGTCAATACCGTCCTACTGGTAAGAACAGCTGTGAGTGACCCTTAGCTAGCAGGTACTCGAATGAGAATGGTGGGAACCCTAAACTGATAGGTTAAGCCACCTAATAAACCCTAATCTATAAGGTTAAGTATCTCAACCTATGTTGGCTACGTAGTCATGGAACACAAGGATGACTACTAAGAATTACACCCTAAACTGGCAGGTGAGTTCCAATACTTGGGTTCACTCGGTGCTAACTTCTACTCCCATCCGAAAAGGCTGAACATGATTTAACTGGATGTACAAGGACTGAGTAGCTGACTTCCATTGACTGATAGAATAGTACTACTATCTGAGAATTTGGTAAGATCATGAGATTTCTGAGATTTCCTAAGTCACATGACTGACTGAGTTCTATACATCATGGATTGACTGAGATTATTATGATAACATGACATGGCTCTGGGAACACAACTATATTTTTCAGGTACTAGTACCCCCAGGACTCGATGGAAGGAAAGTGACACACATAACTGACTTACTCTACACATACCCTGATGGTGCTTACCACAATTCTGGAAAAGAAGATAGGTATGGGCAATGCTAATACTGCGCTGGGTCTTAGAGCCTGGCACTTTATCTTTGTTACCCTCTCTAAACTTAGGAACTGGAGCACTATCTTAAGAGGGAGCTAGAACTAACGACTTAGGATGAATCTAAGAACAGTTTCCTCTTTCTGATTTAGGACGAGCCAAGTTGAAACTACCTGTCTTTGCTCTTTTATTTTGCTTTTCCCTCTGCTTAATATTCTGCTCCTCTAACTACTGAGCATGGGTCATAAGTTGGGCTAAGGTCATGTCAATGTTCAGCATGGCGGATCTGCACTCATTAACCTCACTGTTATTCACCCCTGAAGCAAACTTACTCATCTTAGATCTACTGTCTGCAACCACATGAGGGACATACCTGGCTAATTGAGTAAACTTGAAAGAATACTCTTTCACAGTCATATTTCCCTTCCTGAGGTTGATGAACTCTAGTACCTTGTCTTCTTTAAGATCTTAGGGAAAGAATTTGTCTAAGAATGCAATGACAAACTCCTCCCACTCTATAGGACCTACATCATCTGATCTTTTGAACTTCCACTGTTTGAAACAAGCATGAGCCACATCCTGCAACTGGTATGCAGCTAGCTCAGCACTCTCAACAGTAGCCACCCCCATGGCGTCTGTCACTTTTAGAACTTGATCTAAGTATTCCTGAGAGTCTTCATCTACCTTAGACTAGAGAAAGGTTAGAGGATTCAATCGGGTGAAGTCCTGAATCCTCGCTGCAGTTGAGTTGGCCACTGGATTGGCTGGAATAACTGTTGGCCGTTCATTATGAGCAGCGACTGATTGGGAAAGAGTGGTAAATGTAGTCCTGAACTCTGTATTAGAAACATGATTGCCCAAAGGTTCTTTAGGATGAGGGGCTAACTAGTTTCTTCTCTTAGGAGGCATGTTCTAAAATAAAGAGAAGAAGTGGATTAGACTGAGAGACTGCCTTGTGATTATGCTCACAGGCACGACAAGAATACTGAAAGAAGGAAAATTGTTCTTAAACATCTCATAGCCTCTCGCACATAAATGTGGCATGCAATACCCATGCACAAGACTCTACTATATGTGGCTTTCAGACTTCCTAGGACTCTATTGAACCTTAGGCTCCGATACCATGTTTTTAACACCCCAAATCTGGTACCTGAAATGCTACATGGTGCTCATGACCCCAAGGGACCATAAGCTAACCCATGACTGATATCTGTACCTGTAGACTGCATAATATACCTGTAGAATTCAAAAAACATGAACAATTGCCCATAAGGTTCAACTGAATAGAATATCTCATAAATACTAACATCCATATTGGGTAATAAAAACCTAAAAACCTGAATCTAAAATTTGAACTTAATCTGAAGGACTCTAAATACTATCTGAAATAGAAATTTTAAGGAACATGTCTCCAACATACTCCGTCTAGCAAAACAGAAATGAAATAATGAATGAAATAAAATAATATCATCCTCGAATAGATGAGGACTCACTGCAACACTGCGACTGGAATACTACTGTTGATGTGGAAGTCATGTCTTTGAACCTATGGTGTAATATGAAAGAAAGCACCATAGCAAAAATGTGTCAGTACAACGGGAGTACTTAGTATAGAGTGAGGTAGGTGATAACACTCAATCTACAGCTCTCGTAGAAGTGTAAAGCGGTCGCTGTCAAATATATAACCCAACTGGGTTGGGTATCGATCCCACAGGGAATAGCCGGTCAACAAGTAAGCAATGATTATTAGACTTTTGATGCAAGTCTCGTAAAAGAGGGGGGATTGTAAAGTGTAACCAAATTATTAAAGTAAAAACTGAAAATAGTAAAGCAAACAAAACGAATGTTTAGTAGGTTGTAAAACAATGACAATTGAGGAGTTGGGGGTATGTCCACCTTATGAGTTATACGTCTCTATTGGCTATGAGTTATGCGGAATTCAGACATGCATGTGCTTATAGAGAATTGTATTCGATGGTAAATCCAAGCGTCTTTCGACCTCAACAAGGACTATTTCACTTTAACTCTTTCGAGCTTAAAGCGTATCTAACGGTACAAATTCTCCAAGAGGTTAATCCAGTTATGGCACTAACTTTTTAATAGGGGATGCGACCTTATTACCTTGACATTATCTCTTTTTCAGACATATAACTTTTCTTTCGAACAAGTTAATGCTATACTGGCGTTATTCTATGCGTCTGCAGCCACAAGAATTTGCATTAAGATGAAGAGAATAATGATATAAGCAGCATACGTGTCACGAACTCACAAAATCATAGCAATAGATAGTATCTCATATGACTTCCATAACCACAACAGAGAAGTTTAGTTACCCATGAGTGCGAAGGAAATCACAATAGACATTGGTATTATACCACAATAAAGATTTCGTGTAGTAATAGTGTGGTAGGCATTTAGGCGTGACTTTCTTTGCAAGTAACATTTCTCTTGTTGTGGAAATTAAGAATTGAATAGATGAAAAATAATTTCAACAATGAATTAATAAAGAGAATTGTTTTGATAGATGGATGGATGGTGGATGCATGGGAATTGATGGAATGGGGGAATTGTGAGGAATGAATAAAAATCTCTAGCAAAATAGGGTATTTATAATACCCATATCCTATTCCTACTAAGCTAATGAATTACTTAACCCAATCCTACTAGGTTAAGGTATCATTATCCTAATCCTAATAAATTACTGCAAGTCCCCAAAGTCTTCAGAATTGATGTTTTTGCTCGGGACAGATTTTCCATGCGCCTCTTTTGGTCCTTGGCGTCCAAGCTTTGCTCTCCTCCTTTCATGAAGCTTTCTTTGGAATCAAGTTATCCATAAAATGCTGAATTTTGCATCATTTATACCTGAAAACTTGCTAATCATGTTCGTTAGCTCACTTTCCGGAAAATGGACTAAAAATGCATGAAATATATAATTTGTTCTCAAAACTTGGCTAAAATATGGGCAAAATCTAGTGCTATAGGCGTGTAAATTCGCCTATCATCAACACCCCACACTTAAGGCTTTGTTCGTCCTCGAACAAACTATCATGTCCATCTAAATCATCAACTTAGGGTTTCACAGTAACAACACAAAATATTCGTCAAGACAAGCACAACAATTATCAACAAAGAGTAGTTTTCTGATCATTAGTAGAAACGATTCAACCTCTAACATAGACTCGTGATGGTAGTTAATTCGTATCTTAAAGTTAAGGTACAAAGAATCATACACAACCACCCAAAACTCATCAACCACGTGTGTCTCACCATATGTTACCCATAATCACTCACAAGCATAGTATATTTTTCAAAACATGGGTATAAGATTATCCTTGCTCTCACTCTCACAAAGAATTCGTATGCTGCAACTGATGACCATAGGCTTGCCCTTAGTGTAATGCTCTACTAAATGTCAGAATGCTAAGCTTATGATCAAATAGGTCTTTTAAGGGTTGTAATGTAGGCTAAGGGACGGGTAGGACTATTTTGGCTAGAACTAGTGACTATGTTCCTAAGCGCTTTAATACATCACATTATGCCATTAATACTTTTCTTTCAAACAACCTTTCCACTTTATTTTATTCTACCACCCCTTTTTTCCGACTTTGTTTTTCAATTTTAAACATAACTAACTTTTCAGTTTTCCTTTCCCTTTTTTTTTTCTTTTCGTAACACCTCTTATGATAGCAATTCTTTTTCATAACCAATTCAAGCACCATTACATTCTAAAGCATCATACTCACCCAATTTCCTCTTATTTTGTCACATGACTTTACATTTTAAAGCACTTAGGAATTTGGATGAAATTATGGTCTTAAAAAATGGATTAGGCTTACATATGAGGTTGTCAAAGAAAATAGGCTAAAGGCTAAAAAAGGGTTAACTAGGATAATGTCCATGGGTAGGTAAAATGAAGGTAAACAAGTATAGGTTGCCAAAGAAATGCCTAAATCATCTCCTAGACTTGCACTCTTTATTTTCGCTTTACATACATACCAGGCAAGTTCTAGCATCAGCCACAAACATAGAATATACAATATCCTCACTCACACAAGGCACATGGTCGAATTTGTTGGGAGTAGCATAGACTCTTGACCCAACAGATGAGGGAATTGAACCACACAATATCACAAAGTGAGTCACAATTAGAGCCTAAATGTCTCAATAGTCATGATTTTAGCATGTACTCTTGTTATAATCTCATGCTACCTATTAGAATAATTTCATGCAAAGCTAAGTTAAAAAAAAAATTCTAAACGAAAAAAAACTTTGCTTACTAAAAAAACAAAAAAAAAGAAAAAAACTAGCTAAGCAAACAAACATAAATGAAAATGAGGATAAAGGAGTATAGCATGCAAATACCACCACCCCACACTTAAACGGGACACACTGCCCTCAGTGGAATATAAATAAAAAGAACCTGGTTAGTCGGACTCATCCTCTATGTCTGGGGTCATACCCCATTCATTGAAATCATCATCAGAGTCGTCATCCTTAGAAGTTCCTCATAAGTACGCCACTTGTTTCCAAGAGTGCGTCGAGGTATTTGCAGCATGGAGGATTCACCTTGCTCTTTTCTTCCTCTTTTCTGGCCTCTTTGTGAAGTGGTTGCTTTTCTTGTCTTTTGGTGCCATTGTACCTGAGATCTCAATAGAGTCATGTTAGCTTCATCTCGGAAGATTCGATCAACAAACAGACAATAGTGGCACCACCCCACACTTAATTTATTGACACAAACTAATTAAGTGAATGATATCGATTACTCAGACTTCATCGACATACATATAGGTGATATGTTCCAACAATATAATCAGTGCAGTCATACTTCTTGTAATCTTGGCAATACTTTCATGTTTGATATATCAAGACTACTACATAGAGATTGAATCAAGGTATAACATATGGAAATAATCACAACCTCATATGTTGGTAGTCAACCTTAATTCTCATCTCGATGAACAAGTCATTCCAACATGTAAGCTTTCTATTGGCAAGAGTATGCAATTTTTGTGGCCATGTCAATTCCACAAAAGTATGACAGTGCATCATAATCAAATTCAAGTTGGAAATATGTTAAGATTATTCTTACGTTTTAACTCACTTAGTTGTATCACAACACATCAACCACATTCAAATCACCAATACTACTTCAAGATTTAGCAATTCATAATATGCGTAGTAGTGTAGTACTTACGGAATATAAATGAAGAACAAAGTAGTACTTACTTGGTTGATGACCTTGGATGATGTTCTAGCAAGGTAAAAGAGCAAAAGGAAAATTTTTGAGAGGATTTGGAGAGGTAGGCGGTGCTTATGTTAGGTTTCCAATGTATTTTTTGACCTAAGACTAAGTTTCTTATATATAGGGCAAGCTTGGGTCGGGTTTTGACCCATTTAAAATCGAATTTGGAGACCAAAAGAGACCATAGGCGGCGCCTAAGGCTTTGCCTAGTTGAGCAGAATGCCATAGCATAGGCCATGCATAGTTGAGCAGAATGCTTTTGCATAGGCGGCGCCTATGCTATGGCATTGTGTGGGCATAGGCAGCGCCTTTTGCAAAGCATTTGGTGACCATAGGCGGCGCCTATTGCAAAGCCTTTAGTGACCATAGGCGGCGCCTTTAGCATGGCATATGAGATTCAGAGACAAAAGGATTTAGCATAGGTGGCGCCTATGCTATGGCATACTTGAGCATGGGTGGCGCCTATGCTATGGCCCACTAGATTCTGAGACCTTAGGCCATAGTGTAGGCCTTGCCTTGTTCGTGTCCTGGTTTTACCTAGGCCTAGCCTTGTTCGATGACTATATTTTCATGAGCAATACTCAATCCATAGCCTTTTGCTTCTTCATTCCTAACTTACCAACTTCAACATGCAATACTTCCAAATCAAAATTTGAAACCAATCTCCTCTTTGACACCTCTTGTACCTACATTCACTCAAAAACAATAAAAACGATTAGAACGATGGGTTGCCTCCCATCATGCGCTTGATTTATATTCGCGGCACGATATAGCTATCTCGATTACTTAGTCTTCATCGAGATAGATGGGGCATCATTTTCTGAATGGATTCAGACGACGCTAATACTTACTTGTAGGCATGCAATCTTCTTCGATATGACTCTTGTGCATACATACCTCAGGAGAGATACCAATTATATCATCAATCTTCCTACCCATTGCTCTCTTGTACCTCATCAGAGCAGAGATGAGAGCCTCTGCATGCTGTTCACTTAAATCATCCGCAACACTCTCTGAAAGTGTATTTCCATATCCCAAGAATTCATACCTTAGATAATCGGGGTGCTCTTTTGATTCTAGCATTGGTGTCTATTCAATGGAAGTCTTAGCTCTTGGTGACGGTTGATTCTTAAGATCAAGGTCTGGCTGTTTAGGAGTATGAGAATAGGACCCTATTTCTGTTAGAGCACACATAGTTTCTTCATAATCTTCATCATCCTAATGCTCAACGTTCAGTAGCGCAGTAGACAATGGCTCAACAATAAGCTGTGTCTCTACAGATAATGCTTTCTTATCCTTATAATGAACATCATCTACAAAGAACACATTCATATCGTTGGGCTGCTTCATTGCTATATCAAAGCGGACCACTTCGTCATTCAACTGAAATAAAAGCTCATTAGCTCTCATGTCAATAAGCACACTTCCAGTTGCAAGGAAAGGACATCCCAAGATTATGGGAACTTCAGAATCCACCTCACAATCCAGAATAATGAAGTCTGCAGGAAAGATGAATGAAGAAACCTTCACCAACACATCATTCAAGATACCCACAGGTCGTTCTATCAGCCATCACAAACCTCATATTGGTTGGTGTCGGATCGCCTAACCCCAACTGTCTGTAGAAGGATAGTGGCATCAAATTAATGTTAGAACCCAGATCGCACAATGCCTTGGCAAAGTTTAAAGAGCCAACAGTGCAAGGAATAGTGAAGGCACCAGGGTCGACCTTTTTCTGAACTAGCGATCTTATAGCGATTGCACTGCAATGGTGAACATTATCTGTCGGCTCATAGCTTACCGCCCGCTTCTTTGTTAAAAGGTCCTTCATAAATTTTCCGTACCCAGGCAATTACTCTAGTGCCTCTACCAACGGACCATTAATGGTCAGCTGCTTTAACATCGTCATGAATTTGCTGAACTTTGTATCATCTGCACTCTTCTTTAATCTTTGAGGAAAAGGTGGTGGGGGATATGGAATTGTTTTCTCCACAGCTTTCTTCTCCTCTTACTTCCGTTTTTTAGCCTTTTTAGTCTGCAACATACTAGGGGTGGCGTCATGGACGTCTTGGTCAGCTTCTACGGCATTTTCTTTATTAGCCTTATCATCGTTGTCCACTACATCGTCGAACACTTGCTTGCCTTTGGATGAAGTTTCAATAACCTTACCACTTCGAGTAGTAATAGCCATGCATGATCCATCATTCCTTGGATTTTGCACAGTGTCACTAGGTAAGGTGCCAACCTTTCTTTGATTAAGTGCTGCTGAAAGTTGGCTCAATTGCTGCTCTATTTGCTTGATAGAAGTGGAATGTGAGTCAACAAATTGCTTCATTAAGGACAAGTCGATCTTCACCTCATTCACTCCCGTATTAGTTGCCTATACTCCTTTCAATAGTTTAGCCATCATATCTTCCATTGACATATTTCCAGAACCAGATGTAGTGGCGTCACGTCTTCCAGGAGGAACATACAAACCCCTCCTGTCAGTCTTATCCTTCCAACTACCTTGATCACGATCCTTATATCCTGAATTATCATAATAGTTCCGACCTTGGTTTTCTTGGGCATTGCCTCGGAAACCCCCCTGATTGTTCAAGTAGTTGGCTTCTTCCTCAGAATCGGATTCCTCTCTTTCTTTTGATGCAACAGCTTTAACTTTTTCAGTCTTCCCTGATAATAGATACTTTGTAAGAAGATCCATCTGCATTTTCATGTGAGCCATGTCTTGGTCACGATCCTCTTTTCTTCGCCTCTGCTCTGCAGTCATGCGAAAAGATATAGTAGAGCTTGCTACATCAGAATCCCAGGTATACCAAGCTCTACTTTGCTTTGTCATCTGATCTAGGATATTGCTTGCCTGCACAAAGGTGAGGTCCATAAATGATCCACCTACTGCATTATCAACCACTGGCTTAGTCACCGAATTCAAAGCTCTGTATAATATCTCCATCAAGTGGACATTGGTCATATGGTGATTTGGGCACCGCATAAGCTTCGTCTTAAACCTCTCCCATGTTTCGTGGAGAGCTTCAGTTGGAAGCTGTCGAAAATTGGTGATCTCATCTCTCAACTATGCTCTTTTGGATGGAGGAAAGAATCTTTCTAGAAAAGCGTCTTTCAATTGCCTCCATTAGTAATAGAATCAGGAGTTAGCCCATTCAACCATAGAGTTGCCTCCCCAGACAGAGACAATGGAAATAAGCGTAATCGAATTGCATTCTGACCAACACCGGGATTGTCAAATGACTTGCATGTAGAAATAAAATTGATTAGATGCATATTCGGATTATCACCTGCTAGTCCACTAAATAATCCCTTGAGTTGCAAAAGCTGAATCATGGTGCTAGTGATATTGAACTTGGCTCCAGGTGCCAAGGGTGGCAGAATAATGGCTCCTGTGGCACCAGCTTCATCCAAAGCGTCATCATCGTCATCAAAAGGAATCTGCACAGCTCGACGATCAGGCCTTAATCGCGCTAGACGATCTCTCCTCTGAATGGGTGCCGCCACCTCAGTAGTATACGTGGGTTTAGTAGCTCCTCATCGCCCAGGTCCTCATCATCCGGATTTGTTGCAGGACCTGGGTTATCAATATTCTATTGATGCACTTGAGCAGTTGCCAATGCAGCTAACCTAGCCTGCTCCTGTTGAGCAGCCATTCTTTCTATGTTACGTTGTGCATACATTCTATCAACGAAACCTGAATAGAACAAAAACAACAGCTAAAAGTAAAAGTACGAGAATTTTTGACCAAAGGGTCTAATAACTATCACAAACTTAGTTGACAACCGTATTCCCCGGCAACGGCGCCAATTTTTGATAACGCTCAATCTACAGCTCTCGTAGGAGTGTAAAGCGGTCGCTGCCAAATATATAACCCAACTGGGTTGGGTATCAATCCCACAGGGAATAGCCGGTTAACAAGTAAGTAATGATTATTAGACTTTTGATGCAAGTCTCGTAAAAGAGGGGGGATTGTAAAGTGTAACCAAATTATTAAAGTAAAAACTGAAAATAGTAAAGCAAAAAGAAAGAATGTTAAGTAGGTTGTAAAACAATGAGAATTGAGGAGTTGGGGGTATGTCCACCTTATGAGTTATACGTCTCTATTGGCTATGAGTTATGCGGAATTCATACATGCATGTGCTTATAGCGAATTGTATTCGATGGTAAATCCAAGCGTCTTTTGACCTCAACAAGGACTATTACACTTTAACTCTTTTGAGCTTAAAGTGTATCTAACGGTATAAATTCTCCAAGAGGTTAATCCATTTACGGTACTAAATTTTTAATAGCGGATGGGACCCTATTACCTTGACATTATCTCTTTTCCAGACATATAACTTTTCTTTCGAACAAGTTAATGCTATACTGGCATTATTCTATGCGTCTGCAGCCACAAGAATTTGCATTAAGATGAAGAGAATAATGATATAAGCAACATACGTGTCATGAACTCACAAACTCATAGCAATAGATAGTATCTCATATGGATTCCATAACCCTAACAGAGAAGTTTAGTTACCCATGAGTGCGAAGGAAATCACAATAGACATTGTTATTATACCACAATAAAGATTTCGTGTAGTAATAGTATGGTAGGCGTTTAGGCTTAACTATTTTTGCAAGTAACGTTTCTCTTGTTGTGGAAATTAAGAATTGAATAGATGAAAAATAATGTCAACAATGAATTAATAAAGAGAATTGTTTTGATAGATGGATGGATGGTGGATGGATGGGAATTGATGGAATGGGGGAATTGTGAGGAATGAATAAAAATCTCTAGCAAAATAGGGTATTTATAATACCCATATCCTATTCCTACTAAGCTAATGAATTACTTAACCCAATCCTACTAGGTTAAGGTATCATTATCCTAATCCTAATAAATTACTGCAAGTCCCCAAAGTCTTCATAATTGATGTTTTTGCTCGGGACGGATTTTCCATGCGCCTCTTTTGGTCCTTGGCGTCCAAGCTTTGCTCTCCTCCTTTCATGAAGCTTTCTTTGGAATCAAGTTATCCATAAAATGCTGAATTTTGCATCATTTATACCTGAAAACTTGCTAATCATGTTCGTTAGCTCACTTTCCGGAAAAAGGACTAAAAGTGCATGAAATATATAATTTGTTCTCAAAACATGGCTAAAATATGGGCAAAATCTAGTGCTATAGGCGTGTAAATTCACCTATCATCAGTAGGCTAAATGCAAAAGGGTTTACACACATGAATAATGTTAACTGACTGACTGATATAAACGTAAGAGTACAAACATTCATACATAGTAACTAAAATGTGAATTCATAATATCTGAATCTGTATGCTAATACATGGTTTACTGTTATCTTACATGACTTATACCAAAATTTTGATAACATGGATGACTGTGTCTGACAGTCTTGAATCTGATGGAACTACCTGAGTTCCGTACTGTAACTGAATTGACTGTAACTGATAGTCCTAGTTACTAAAATCTGAAGAACTATCTAAGTTCTTTTACTGAGACTAGGACTGAAACTATGGGAGGTAGTCGCATAATCGACTTTCCCATAATAACACATATAGCTAAGTTGGGGTCTAATCTCTGCCCCTACTGGAAGGGTGTCAATATCGTGCCACTTGTAAGGACAGCTATGAGTGACCCTTAGCTAGTAGGTAGTCAAATAAGAATGGTGGGAACCCTAAACTGACAGGTTAAGCAACCTAATAAACCCTAATCTAGTAGGTTAAGATGTATCAACCTACGCTATCTACGTAGTTGTAGAACACAAGGATGACTACTAAGAATCACACCCTAAACTAGTAGGTGAGTTCCAATTCTTGGGTTCACTCGGTGCTAACTTCTACTCCCATCCGATGAGACTAAACATGATTTAATTTGATGTACATGGACTGAGTAACTGACTTCCGTTGACTGATGGAATAGTACTACTATCTGAGAATTTGTTAAGATCATGAGATTTCTGAGATTTCCTGAGTCACATGACTGACTGAGTTCTATAGATCATGGCTTGACTGAGATTATTATGATAACGTGACATGTCTCTAGGAATACAACTATATTTTTCAGGTACTAGTACCCCCAGGACACAATGAAAGGAAACTGACACACATAACTGACTTGATCATAAAATGGAGTCCACAATTCACCATAACATAAGGAGGGGATTTCACACTAAGCATAGTTCTCAATATCTTACATATGGAAGAGAAATTCATACAAAATGTGTATACTTTCATAGCTTCAATATCATGCTCAATCCATATCACAACAATGATGCATATCAATCTTGTGGAATTCTTGTGAAATCATAAAGCATAGAGCATGGACTTGTCATTTAATCACTATTAAATCATGGGACACGAATCTTATCCCCTTAAGCATTTTATCAAGCACTTTGCATGCATTCTTTTAGGTTAGGTGTGTTTTCATAAATTTCTCCATTTTAAACCACATAAAGTTCATGGATTTCAACTAACGAACACATATACTTCATGAAAACACCTTTAGATATCATCTTGAAATTTAAACAAAAATCTTCAACACGTACATGGTCATATCACAACAATACAATCACAATGTATTATTTAAAACATGGTTCTTGAGCTCTATGAACGAAATGGATCCATAGATAAACACTGCACATAACTTAGATGGAAGATTCTTGATGACTGATGGAGAAATTTTCTTGAACTTGAATCCCTAATTGAAAACTCTAATGTATTATTGAGAGTATTTTGAGAGAAAGAATATATTTTGATGAAATAAGGTATTAATTCCATGTTTATGGAGTATATAGGGGTGGAAAGATGACCCAAATACCCCTCTAGATTCGTCATTTAATTTCAGTGAAAATTAGAAAATTTGGGCCCCCAACGCGATGCGGAGGTATCGCGTTGCCTCGCATTTGTGACCTGAAAACTCACCGCGATGCGGTGGAATTGCAGAGAGACAATGTAAATTGATAAACGTCACTTTGTCTTACGGCGCGACATGTCACTGACTGAAATGACGCTATTGAAACTTTAAATCACCATAATTTCTTCACCGGGTGTCCGTTTTAGGTGAATTTAGTATTGATGGAAAGCTTATTCAATTCTATATAATTTGGAGGGTATAAATCTGCCAAAAGTCCACCTATAAACCAATTTATTCTCATTCAAAGATGACCCATGTGAAATCACACATGAAAACTTGGCGGATTCAAAAGTTCTTACCTTGGCTTACTCTAAGTGACTCTTATGAACATGCTTAACACATCATAAGATCTATTATCACTAGGATACTCATCCTAATTCATGTACTCCAATATTAATCACTGGATAGGAGGTTTCATGTGTAGGAACGTGGTTCATTTGCTAGCTTAGAAATATATGGGGTATTACACCAAGAAATTGATATTACCCTTATTTAGAAATCTAAAGGAAAAATTGATGAGAAAGAAAAGAGAATCAGAAGTGGAAAAAAATCCTATAAAACAAAGAGACACCATAAGATTCCATCATTAAAAAAATATAACTTCAAAAGAGTGAAGAACGAAGAACAACCATATAACAAAACATATCGATCTGTTACTAAAAAAGTGAAGAAAAAAGTTTTAAAATTTATTCAAAAATACATGAAATTTACAAGAAGAGGAGGAGAGTGTGAAGAACATAGATAAGACACTCCATATCTTGGAAGAAAAAGTTAGAGAAAATAAAGGAAATGGAGCCTACAACAAAAGAAAATTTGTAGAGAATGCGAAGGAGATGAGCATGGTGCGTAATAGTTCAAAAGTAGTACACAAACTGGAGTATTAGTCGGTACACATGTTGGTTCATTGATGAAAGAATCCTATGTATATTTTAAAATTTCTAAGACCTTTAGTACGATTAACCAATGATGTGTTTTCACTCGCTGCTCTATGTTGATTAAGAGAATGTTCTGATTGACATAATTGAGGTATAATGTAATTTTTATTTAGTTTTTCTGTTGTCTTTATGTTGTCTAAATGCTGGAAGTATCATTCTTATTTTTGTGAATTTTGTTTTACAGAAAAGATAAACTTTTTAGATTCTTATTCCATACATGATTTTCCAATAGGTGGAACCAACCATCGAAAACTTAGGAAGATGAATTACCAAACAAAATGGCTAACTCGTTATTCTAATTTTTTGGTCACCTCAGTATTTCAGCTTTACAGGTAGCGTCATTTACCATTTTCTTGTAAGTTTCCTTTAATCTTGTCCAATTCAATGTTTACTTGCGACATTTTCTTCACATATATAACCATGTAAGCATCAAATCTGCTACCTATCTAATTTTATGGAAAAAAAGTTTATGTGGTAATATAAATTGGAAGCAAAAGACCTTACTATATTGCTGACTAGGCAATACCTTCTTAGTACTAGCATAAATAAAATTGTTCACATCCTTAAAAAACTAAGACACAATGCCTTACAGTTATGAATGAGCTATAACTCCTTAAAATCTAAACTCGAGATGTCACACGGTGCTCAAGACTATGAGTAGCCTTAATCTAACCTTGTTTACATACTACTGAGCCTAAATCTCATAATGATGGAAATATAGGTATAAAAGTCATGCTAGAAAGCAGAAATTGTCTATAATATCTGAGAATAATAGTTGAAACATCAATACTGAATAATTTGTACCAAAATTGGCAGTCTGACAATCCTCAATTACTAACACTAGAGAGTCGCAGTGATAAACCCCTAGCTAACTAAAACTGTCTGAAAGAAATGCTAAAATCTCATAAACTAATAAATTGCAAAATCTGAGTAATAAGTCCCCAAACTATGAGGACTCACCAACTGTCGTATGTAGACGGAGATGCTCGAACTACTCACGTGGCTGATACTGAGCACCTGAACCAACATTATGAGATAACATAGCACATAGACATATATGTGGATCAGTACTTTGAGAATGTACTGAGTGTATGGGGTGAAATGCATAAGTAAAACATAATCTCATCATCATAATTTATAAAACAATACATGCTAAATGTAAATGACTCACATAAGCTGGAATATCTAAAATACTAAAATCATGAATAATAAATCAATCATACTTTTTTAATCTAATGAGTCATAACATTTAGTTCTGAAAGTTGTACTTGTGTTCTCTCTTTAAATCTTACTAAGTGTAGAAAGAACACACTCTAAATTCTGAAATCTGAAAGCTGAAGTCTGTAGCTAATATCATTCTACAAAGCATAATCTGAGTAAACTTTGTGAGCCTTTACACTTAGTTTTCTAAAATCTTTTCTGTTAATTTTTATAAAATATTTAATCTGTAGGAAAAACACTTCATCTTAAGATTACCTGTAAGGAAATTCTTTCAAAGCTTTTCTTTACTAGTAGAGAAAAATTGTTTATTTACTTTTACTAGAAGGGAGGTTCTCTTAACCGACATAAACCATGCGAGCTACAAGGAGTCTAACGTCTCGTCCTCCGAAGGAAGAAATCTCACGTTGGGGAGAAGTGTCATACTCTTTTCAGGGAGTATAACCTAAGCTAAGTGATCACATCTGAAACTGTCAATCACATATAAGTGGGAATAAGTTGATAATCTATACCTACGTTAGCTAAGATGTTCTGTGGAAGTAGGATGCGCTAAACCCACACTTTCCGTTCGGTGCTAAATACTACTCCCTTTTTATTTGCTACGCTCATTCTTTTAGAAATCCACTTTAAAACTAGCATAAGGGTTTATCTAAAACCACTAATGCATTTATATAATAAAATTTGTAAATAAAGCTGATGTGAATTCTGTAATCTGTAATAATCTGAAAAATGGATTCAAAAATTTATATGATGATCAAAAGATCAAAGCTTTTACTGAAAATCTATAAATAATCTGATAATAGGATGCATAAAGAATCATCTTTCTTAAAATAATATTTGGTCTTATGGGTAGTAACCCATGCTTCAATCTCATGTCAAAACATCAAAATAGTCATGCTTGATATTGAAAACAATGATATTGTATCTCAAAATCTAGAAACTACTGGAATAGGCATGAAAATATGAAAATAGATATACAATTCAACTTCTAAAACATTTGAAATCTCAAAATCTTGCAAAGAGCAATAATGGGTATGAACACTAATTCAAAACTCATGGAATATCATTCAAAATCATATAAATTTAATGTAAAAGCTTGGTTTTGGGCACAAGGACGAAAGGAGATCCTTGAATTATGGATTCCTATTTGAGTTCTTGATGATGGATTCTTGATTATCTTGCCTTGGGAATCCTCAATTTAGAGATTTCTTACAGAATCTATGGAGGATTTTGATTTCTTAGAGAAGAGGTTTTAGAGCTCTAGGGTTTTTCTTTTGAAATGAATGATGAATAAAAAGCCCAAAGCGCTTTGAATATGATTAATATTCTGTTTTTGACTGATTGGGGGCTTGGAAATTTTCTAAAATACCCCTTTTAAACTCCTAAACGGGACTGGAAATGAGAACTGAAAATCCCGATTCAATGAGCCACCGTGACGTGCCACTATTACGGTGATTCACTGGAAATGGACGACTGGAAAATTGGTGGTCTCCGCAATGTGGAGCTATTGCATTGTCCAACTAGATTTTGATAATTAGGACATGAAACTTCAATGCGATGCTCCACCATCATGGTGTCCTATAGAAATGCCATTTTGGCCACTGGCACGATGCGCCAGTATCACGTTGGGCTATTAAATATTGAAAATTGGGAAATTATCCCTCTCCACGATATGGGGATATCGCAGAGGGCCATTAGAATTTTACAATTATCATTTTACTGTCTTCTGCGACGTGCCCAGTGTCCAGGTGGCACACTTTCAACTTAAAAATGCTCTGAATCCTCAATCGAGTATCGAAATTAGGTGAATTTGGTATCGATGAAAATCTTATTCAATTTCTTACACAATGAGAGATGTAAATCTGGAAAATTCCACACCAAATAAATATTCTTGATTTTGAAAAATATTTCTTAACATTCTAGGAATGAATTTAAGCTAGGAAAAGTACGGGGTATTACATGAGCCTCTTATTCCATGTAATCATTTCTGTATTTATTGATATGCCTGATTCACTCAACTTGTTGACTGATGTAGAGCTTAATGCACTAGATTAATTAAAACCTAAGATTGAAAAAGTAAGAACTATGGTGACTCCACATTCTCCACTCCGTTTTCATTTCTATTTAATTTTGTTCACACGCCATATTTTTTACATTTTTTTCATTGTTTTTAACATGTAAGGCAATTGATTTGAAGTTTTATTAGATTTTATCTATTGATTACTATTGATAATGAATAAAGTAGCATATATATTTCTCAATTATCTTTTGGAGGTTAATTTTATGCTTAGAGATGATTGAATTGAATATCTATGATATAAGACAAATGTGTCCATCCATTTAGTGAGGAGACAAAATTGGAGAGAAGATATTCTTGCAAATAAGATAGTTAACTCAGAAAATTGGCACTAGCTGTCGAGCAACTACCCCTATTGAAATTAGAGGTGATTAGAACTTCCAGAATATGAGAAAAAGTATTTTTTGTGCTTAAATATGAAAATTGCAGTTAAAAAAACATGCTCGACTGTTGTTATAAATCAATGAAGCTAAGCTGCTTGGTGAAATGAAAACCTTTTGTGATGCACTATTTGATTCTCTAACTTTCGTTTCAATGTCTGATTAATGTTGTTTGATTTTTAGTCTCAAAATGATACTATTAATCTTCATATTATGTGAGGTAAGAACTTATGTGCGTTGTGTATTACCATATTAGTTGGTTCTCCTATTCATTTCTTATTCAAGGGTAATATAAAAATTTTAGAAGATAAATGTGTGCCTTATTTTCGTTGGAAGGAGATTAAACACAAACGTCCTTCATCCGACTCTCTAACACTTACTATCCGTATAATTGTATAGATACAACTCCGAAAAGTTATGATTTTCATTGACAAACTGTAATATCCCAAAAATACAAACCAATGTTAGAGACATGTTTTAAGCTCATGCATAGTACATTATAGTTCATTCGCAGTGATATGCATCAGCTTGATGTATATTAAGGCCTCAAATAACTCCCAACTATTGGACGAATCAAAATTATCCTTACCGATTGAATTTTTGATAAGAATGTTGCTTTAGTCAACTTTAAAAGAGCATATCTTTTGCTATATTGAGAATTTTCTAGATCAAAATCCACCAAATAATAGGAAATTGAATTAGCTTTCCAACGATATTAATTTCGCCTGACTCTGATACTTGGGTGAGAAGTTATGACACTTTTAGTGCAAAATAGTAGCCCAACGCAATAACGCCGCATTGCGATGATGGCCGAAATGAAATTTGTCTTTTTCCAATGTGCCACCATGATTACCATCGTGCCGCACCAAGGGGACATTTCGTAATAGTTCTTTTCTAGTGGGGCATGATGATTGGCTCCGCATCACGGCAAGCTTCTAATGTAGGATCGTCCGTTTTTAGAGGCACAACGCAATAGCACCGCATCATGCCGTTGGGTATAAAAGGGATTTTCAGTTCTCAAGTGGCCCAATGCAATTACACCGCGTCGCGCTGGAGCGAACTATTGAGACTTTTGCGATTTGAATTCCAGGGACCGTTTGGTCTTTTTTCATTGCCCTAAATCCATCCAAACACGGGATTTAAGTCCAAATAGAGAATTATACTCATTATTTCATAATTCTCTCAAAACAATTAAAGTATCCCTCTTTCAAGAACAAAAACCCTAGCTTTCTAAGTTCAAAATCAAAACTCAAGAATTCTCCATCAATTCTCAGGAATTCATCAACCCAGGTATGTTAAGTGTTCATCAATGGTTTTATTTCACCCATGGAGTCCAAATATCCAATTCTAAATTCAAGTTGGGATCTTTATAAGTTTTTCATGATTTTTAATTGTGATTTTAACCATGAATTCCTATGAATTATAATTCTGCACCGTTTTTACATTAAATTATTGTTGTTATTCAACCCCACATGTTTTAATGATGTTATTCACAGATTTAATTCATAATTAGTGATGTTGATGTTGAAATCATGTTATTACTACAATATTTTAATTATTCACACGCTTAACTTACACTATGAATATCAAGTGTTTGATGAAATGCCTGCAAGATTAAATTTTGAATAAATTCTTTCATATTATGTTCTCAAAGTTTTAGTACTATTTTGCTATTATTTCTATTGAATCCTGGGGGTTGTGAATACCTGAAAACATAGTTGTTTGCTTAGTCTCAATATCTTCGAAATAGCTTCAGAATTTGTTATGAGCATTATCAGTTTAATCAGTCATCATAATCAGTTAAACTTAGAATAGTTCAATATCTTGAGTCAATTTAGTTGGGAGGAGGACTTAGCACCGAGTGAGTGTAGGCATGGAGGCTTCCTTATTAGATAGGCAGGGTCATTAGTAGTATTCCCTGTACTCTAGAACTACATAGCCAGCGTAGGATATGAGAAGTCACCCGTAAGTTTAGGATTTACTACCTCACAGGGGTTACCGTCAGTTTAGGCTTGACATCTTTAGTCCTTCGGGACAGTACATCTGTGGATCCACATAGGTAGTGTTAGTACCCATGGCACAGTAATAACACCCTTCCAATTGGGCTCATAGATTGGACCCCAATTTGCTCATTGGGGCATGTTAGTTAGATGATAGCTCCCACAGTCTCAGTCCAGTATTCATTATACTTCAGTTCAGGATTGTATTGACCATAGCATACAGATATCAGTTATTCAGTTATCAGATTTCAGCATTTTAGTTTGTAGATTACATTAAGAACATGTGTTATGCTTGGTCATACATTCTCAGTATTTACAGATTTTATTCATACTATTCAGTATGTCATGCTATTCATCCATTCAGTTATTACTCCTGTACATAAAACCATGCATATCAACCTACCTCATTTAGCATACCAGTACATTGAAAGTACTGATCATATTCTTTTTTCTTGCGTTATGATGTATCATATCATAGATTCATATGCTCAGTTCTTGGACCGCGTACAGACCATTCAGATTAGTTATTTAAAACCTTATGGCTTATCGATTGTTATTCCATATATGTTATTATATCATTTTGTGCTCACAGTAGGTACCAACTCATGGGTTAGTTTGTGGTCTCTCATGACGGTAAGCTCCATGTGGCGCCCAAGGTGTACTATTAGGTCGTAACAAACATGGTATCAGAGCCAAAGTTTTTAATGTGTCCTATAAAGTCTGAAAGCCGCCTCGAGTAGAGTCTTGTGCATGGGTGTGAAATGTGCCACTCTTATGGGAAAGAGACTACGAGGTATTTTAAAAAAAATTCCCTTTTTTCAGTGTTCATGTCATGCAACCGAGCATGAGCTCATGTTAAACTCTCAATCTAATCTGTTCTCCCTTTCATTTACTGATTATGCCTCCCAGAAAGATAAACAGAAGAAGAAATGTGAACCAACCATCATTTTCGCCTGTTCTGGAAGATCCCCTGAATAAGCATATTTCCTATGTAGAGTTCAGAGCTTTATTCACTACACTAGCTTACTCTGTAGAAGCATAAAATTCTCATCTAGCTGCTTTCCCGGCCAACCTAGTGTCCAATACTGCCGCAGCTAGGATTCAGGACTTTATTTGAATGAATCCTCCTCTGTTTTTGAGATCCAAATATGAAGAGTATCCACAGGAATTCTTAGACATTGTCCAGAAGGTAACATATATTATGGGGGTAACTTCTAGTAAGAGTGTTGAATTAGATGCTTACCAATTATAGGATATGGCTCATACATGGTTTAAGTAGTTGAAGGTAGATAGAGGCGTAGATGTAGGGCCTATAGAGTGGGAAGAGTTTGCTACTGCCTTCTTAGATAGATTATTTCTGCTATAACTGAGAGAAGCCAAAGTGTTAGAGTTTATCAACTTGAGGCAAGGAAACATGAGTGTGAATGATTATTCCCTTAAGTTTACACAGTTAGGTATGTATGCTTCTCATGTGGTAGATAATACTAGATCTAGGATGAGCAAGTTTTTGTCTAGGGTATCTGATAGTATGGTCAATAAGTGTAGGATAGCAATGTTAATTAAGGAGATGGACAAATCTAGGCTTATGGTCCATGCTTAACAGATTGAGGAGTAGAAGAATAATAAGAAGGAGAGAGACAAAAGAGGGCTAGAACAAGTAGCTTTAATTTCACTTAGCCAAAGTCAAAAAGTGGTAACTGTCCTCAGTTCCATCAGAAATCTTTAGTCCTAGCTCCATCTTTAGCTAGTGACCTAGTACCTAAATTGAAAAATAATTATATGGATAGAGATCTAGGATCTAAGTTCCAAGGCAGTGTAAGCAGTAGTCGTACAAATTCTCTTTGCCAAAAATATAGTAAAAACCATTAAGGTGAGTGTGGAGCTGGTAGTGATGTATTATTTTAGTGTGGTAAGCCATACCATTAGATTTGAGAGCATCCGGCAGTTCCTAAAAAAGGTAGGGATTTCTGCCAATAAGGCAAATCCCGTCAATTATCAATTCTAGCTGGCCACTCGACTCAGTAGGGTGGCACTTCTAGCGCTACTAGCGGTCAGTGTCAGAATAAGCTCTATACACTTTAGTCTCGCTAAGATTACAAAAGTTCTTCTCATGTAGTTACTGGTACATTCCAAGTCTTTCATTTACATATTTATGATTTACTAGACTTTAGAGCTTCATTTTTTTGTAACCTCTTATATAGCCATCAACTTTAGAGTTAGTCCCGAAATCTTAGTAAAACCCTTTTCAGTGTCTACCCCAGTAGGTGTCTCTATTGTAGCCCAGCGGGTATACAGGAACTTCCTGATTACAGTGTCTCAAAAAGTTAGTTCATTTGAACTAGTGGAGTTAGAGATGACAGATTTATACGTTATTCTCGGCATAGATTGGCTCCACTCATGTTATGCTTTAGTGGATTGCAAAAACAGAGTAGTTCATTTTTAGTTTCCAAATGAACCGGTTCTTAAATAGAGGGGTAGTACTACAACACTTAGGTGTCAGCTTGTTTATTACCTTAGAGTGTGGAAAATGATATTCAGAGGGTGTATTTATCATCTTGTCTGAGTTAAAGACTCAAATTTTGAGACTCTTAACCTTGAGTCAGTTTCAGAAGTGAGGAAATTTCCATATGTGTTTTCTGAAGATCTTCCCACAGTTCCTCTCGAAAGGGAAATTAACTTCGGAATAGACCTTATTTGAGATACCTACCCTATCTCTATTGCTCCATACAGAATGGCTCCAGTGGTACTTAAAAATTTAAAAGAATAGTTGAAAGATCTCCTAGATAAGGGATTTATCAGGCCTAGCATTTCCTTGTGGGGAACACCAGTTTTGTTTGTGCATAAGAAATATGGTTTTCTTAGAATATTTATTAACTACCATCAGTTGAACAAAGTTTCAATGAAGAACAAATACCCACTTCCCAGAATCAATGACTTATTTGACAAACTTCAGGGTGCCAGTTATTTTTCTAATATAGATCTCAGATCCGGCCATCATCAGCTCAGAATCAGATAATGTGACATTCCAAAAATAGCTTTTAGAACCCGGTGTGATTATTTCAAATTTCTAGCCATATCCTTTGGTCTCAGGAATTTCCTAACAACCTTCATGAACTTGATGAACAGAGTGTTCAAACAGTACTTAGACATGTTCATCATAGTCTTTGTTGATGATATTCGTGTCAATTCCCTTAATGAAAATGATCATGCAGACCATCTCAAAATAGTATTGTAGACTCTTATACTCCATCAGTTGTTCGCTAAATTCTGTAAGACTGAATTCTAACTAAGATTAGTATCTTTTCTTGTCCATATTATTTTTGTTGATGGCATTAGAGTCGATACTCAAAAGACCGAGGTGGTGAAAATCTAGACCAGACCCATCTCTCCATCAGATATCAGGAGTTTCTTGGGTTTGGCTGGCTATTACCGATGGTTTGTTAAAGGATTTTTGTCCATTGTGTCCTCTATGTATAGATTGACTTAGAAGAAAGTTAAGTTTCAATGGTCAGATTCTTTTGAGAAGAGTTTTTAGGAGTTGAAGACTCAACACACCACAACCTCAATTTTGACATTGCCAGATGGTTCAGATTGATTTTTTGTGTGTTGTGATGCTTCAACAGTTGGTTTGGGGTGTGTTTTGATACAGAAGGGTAAAGTTGTACCCTATGCCTCTAGACAGATTAAGCCCCATGAAAAGAATATCCCACCTATGATCTTGAGTTACTAGCTGTTGTGTTTGCCTTAATGATTTGGAAGGACTATTTATATGGGGTGCGTGTTGATGTGTTCACAGATCACAAAATCTTTCAATATGTGTTTTTGTAGAAGGATTTGAATCTGTGTCAGAGAACACGATTAGAGTTGCTGAAAGATTATGATATAAGTGTTTTGTACCATCTGGGAAAGGTCAATGTAGTGGAATTTACCCTAAATAGATTATCTATGGGTAGTGTTTCTCATGTCGAGGGTGATAAAAGAAATTTAGTTAGAGAAGTTCATCATCTTTTCAGATTAGGTGTTCGTTTGGTTGATTCAGCTGAGGGTATCGTTTAGCTTTAGAATAGTTTGGAATCTACTTTGGCTGCCGAAGTGAAGGGAAAGCAGGATAGGGATCCTTGTCTGCAAAAATCGATGGAGTCAGTTAGAGATCATAAAGTAGTGGTTTTCTCCCAAGGGAGAGATGGTTTGTTGAGTTACCAGGTTAGACTGTTTATATCATGTGTTGATGAGTTAAGACAACAAATTCTTGCAAAAGCGCATGGTGCGCGTTACTCAATTCATTTAGGGGCCATAAAGATATACTGTGATATGCGGGAAATCTATATGTGTAGTGGGATAAAGAGAGATATTTCAGGGTTATTGGGTAAGTGCTCCATTTTTCAATAGGGTAATATTAAATATTTGAAGCCCAGTAGGTCTAGGAAGGAGTTCAATATTCCCACTTGGAAGTAGGAGGAAGTGAACATGGATTTTGTGATGGGTTTGTCTCGTAGTCGCCGTCAACATAATTCAATTTGGGTCATTGTAGACAAGATGACTAAATCAGCCTATTTTTTGCCAATCTATACTTCTTGTTCAGCCGAGGACTATGCCAAACTCTATCTCAGAGAGTTGGTTAGGTTGAACGGTGTATAGATGTCCATTATTTCAGATAGGGGTACTCAATTTACATGGCACTTTTGAAAGTCTTTGCAGAAGGGTTTTGGTACCCAAGTTTACCTCAGTAAAGCCTTTCACCCTTAGATAGATGGTCAGGAAGAAAGGACAATTCATACCCTTGAGGATATGTTGAGAGCGTGTGCTATTAGCTAAGGGAAGTTGGGATGACCACTTGCCTTTGATTTAGTTCGCGTATAATAGTAGTTGTCATTTCAGTATTCATATGGCTCAGTTTGAGGCTCTGTATGGAAGGAGATGTAGATCTCTGATTGATTGTCTTGAAGTAGGTGAGGCCATGGTAGTGGGGCCTGACTTGGTGTTTGATGCCTTAGAGAAATTATAGTTGATCAGGAAGAGGCTTAAAGAAGCATAGAGCCGATCGAAATCTTATCCAGATGTGAGGAGAAAAGACGTTGAATTTGAGGTTTCCAATTTGTATATATAAAGATCTCTCCCATAAAGGGAGTAAAGATTTTTGGTACGAAGGGGAAGCTTAGTATCCGATATGTTGGCCCTTATAGAATTATGAGCTGTTTCGGAAAGATGGCTTATGAGCTTGAGTTGCCTGCTGACTTAACATTAGTGCACCCAGTATTCTATATCTCCTTGTTAAAGAAGTGTACTGGATACCTAACAGTTTTCATTCCATTATAAAGCATATATGTTTAGAACAACCTCTCGTACGAAGAAATTCCAGTCGAGATCCTTGATCGACAAATTTGTAGACTATCAAAGAAGTTCCCCTAGTCAAAGTTCTTTGGCCGAATTAGTCCATTGAGGGAGCCACTTGGGAAGCAAAAATAGATATACAAACCAAGTACCCTCATCTTTTCTCCGCAAACTCAGATTCAGCTAAGGTAACAACCTTCTTAGAATTTGTCTTTGCCTTGCTCAGTTTCAGCTGCATATCATTCTCATGTTAATCATGCATTCATAGAACCAGTTTAGTCATGTGTTACACTTTAGACTCAGTCATGTAATCAAGTATATCCAACATGTAACCTAAGTTCCTCAGTATTTTCAGCTTAACCAGTCTCATTCGAGGAAGAATGTTCCCAAGGGAGAGATATTGTAATACCTCAGATATTCAAACCAATGTTAGAGCCATGTTCAAGATCATGCCTAGTACATTATAGTTATTTGGTAGTGATATTCGTGAGTTTGATGTATATTAAGGCCTCAAATAACTCCCAGCTATTTGATGAATTAAAATATTCCTTACCAATTGAATTTTTGAAAAGAATGTCTCTTAAGTCAACTTCAAACGAGCATATAATTTGCCATATTGAGAATCTTCCAGCTCAAGACCCACCAAATGATAGGAAATTGAATTAGCTTTCCAATGATACCAATTTCACCAGAATTTGATACTCGGGTGAAAGGTTATGGCACTTTTAGTGAAAAATAGTAGCCCAACGCGATAACGCCACGTCATGGTGAAGGCCTAAATCACGGTCGTCCTTTTCCAGTCTGTCACTGCAATTGACAACGCGTTGCACCAGGGGGCCATTTCGCAATTGTCCTTTTCCAGTGAGGCACCGTGAGCCAAGCTTCCAGTTTGGGATCGTCCATTTCCAAAGGTGTAATGTGATAGCACAACATTGCACAGTAGGGTAAAATGGGGACTGCCAGTTTTCCAGTTGCCTAACGTGATTGAACCGCGTCGCGCCGGAGCCAAAAATTGGGATTTTCAACTTTTGTGATTTAAATTCCAAGGACCGTTTGGTCTTTTCCCATAGTCCCAAATCCGTCCAAACATGGGATTTAAGTCCCAATAGAGCATTATTTGCTGATTATTTCACAATTCTCTCAATAAATTAAAGTATCCCTCTTTCAAGAACAAAAACCCTAGCCTTTCAAGTTCAAGATCAAAACTCAAGAATTCACCATCAATTCTCATGAATTCATCAACACAGGTATGTTAAGTGATCATCTATGGGTTCCTTTTAACCATGGAGTCCAAATATCCAATTCTAAATTCAAGTTGGGATCTTTACAATTTTTTGTGATTTTTAATTGTGATTTTAACCATGAATTCCCATGAATTGTAATTCTACACCATGTTTACATGAAATTGTCGTTGTTATTCAACCCCACATGTTTCAATGATGTTATTTGCTGATTTAATTCATAGATGTTGAAATCATGTCATTAGTACAAGCTTTAAATTAATCTCATGCTTATCTTACACTACTAATATCAAGTGTTTGATGAAATGCCTACAAGAATGAATTTTGAATAAATGCTTTCATATTATGCGCTCAAAGTTTTAATACTATTTTTCTATTATTGCTATTGAGTCTTGGTGGTTGTGATTACCCGAAAACTTAGCTGTTTACTTAGTCTCAATATCATTAGAATAGCTTCAGAATATGTTTTGAGCATTATCAGTTCAGCCAGTCACCATAATCAGTTAAACTTAGAACAGTTTAGTATCCCAAGTCAATTCAGTTGGGAGTAGGATTTAGCACCAAGTGAGTTCAGGGATGGCGGATTTCCCAAAAGATACACAGAGTCCTTAGCAGTAGTCCTTGTACTCCAGAACTACGTAGCCAACAAAGGATATGAGGAGTCACCCATCAGTTTAGGCTTGACTACCTCACAGGCGTCACCCATTAATTTAAGATTGACACCCTTAGTCTTTCGGGACAGTACACCAGTTGATCCATACAACCAGTGTTAGTACCCATGGCACGGTACTGACACCCTTCCAACCGGGGTCACAGGTTGGACCCAATTTGCTCATTGTGGTAGGTGAGTTAGGTGATAGCTCCCACAGTCTCAGTTCAGTATTTAGTATACTTTAGTTCAAGCTTCTATTTACCATAACATACAGATATCGGTTATTCAGTTATCATATTTTAGTATTTTAGTTTACAAATTATATTTAGAACATGTTTTATGCTTAGTTATGCATTCTCAATATTTATAGCTTGCATGCACTCTATTTAGTACTTCATGCTATTCATTCAAATAGTTATTAAACCATGCATATACGCCAACCTCATTTAGCATATCAGTACATTCAAAGTACTAATCTCATACTTTTTTCTTGCACTATGATGTATCATATCATAGGTTCGGATGCTCAGTTCCCGGATCACGCATAGACCTTCTAAATTATCAGCCGTAGCAATGGCGAGTCCTCGTATTTCGAGGACAGACTATATTTATTTTCATGCTTTCAATTCAGTAGTTAGATGGAGTTAATTGGGGCCTATCCCGTAAAATTTTATTCAGTTTGTAGAGGCCTTTCAGACTAGTACAGACAATCTGTCAGTTTTGTTATTATTTTATTAGTTCCAGAGAGTTGTTTCTAGCAGTTGTTTCCATATTCATGATCTAATATTGTTTTTAGTCATTTAAAACCTCATGACTTATCAGTTGTTTTTAGACATATTTTATTATATTATTCAATGCACACAACATGTACCAGCTCATGGGTTTTCTTGTGGTCTCTCAGAATAGTAAGCACCGTATGGCACCCAGGGTGTACTCTCGAGGCGTTACAAAAACTTTCACATGTATGTTTCAAAATAAATAACTAAGTGAATGCTTTGGATGCACAGTCATGGATTGGTATAAGTGATGTATTGAGAATCCCCTGCCACAGCCGACCAAGCTGAATCTCATGGTTTTAGGCAATGTTTCTCAGATAACTCCCACTCCCTCTACAAAAATTGGTATATTACTCCGCTCAGATGTTTTATGGCTGAAATTTATATACATGTTCACATAGATGCTAAATATTCTCATATTTCTTACTATCGGATAAGAGAAAAATATAGGTCGCATTCAAAATAGGCATCGACAGATTACCGGGGCTGATGATCGGTAACTATAACCTTTTACATAAGATAGTGGAGTTTCTACTTTGAAAATACCTAGATTTTTTAACAGATTCCGGAACAAATGGTAGTTACTTCTTGTTGCTTTCATGAACCCTAAGTTTCTCCTCACTTTATGGGATCACTTTGAAGGAAGAGTACCCAATCATCCTTGTAAGGAACATATGGTGTGTTAGGGTTTTTCCCGTGATTTTCTTACCAAAATTAAGTTTTACTTTTTCTTAGAAGAAAAATAAAAGTAACCATAAATACTTTTACTTTTACTGAAAGGAAAATATAAAACTTTTTCATATTTGGCAAACCTCTTTCTTAGAGGAAAGGTTTCGGAACTCTATAAATAGATGACCCCCTTCTCATACCATAACACAATAGCTTCCACAATGTAGTCGTTATAAGAGTCTGATTTAGGGGGAGATTTATCCCATAGGTTTATGTTTTTTCATAGATTTTATTTTTTCAATATTGTGTTTAATATGTAGGTCGCTTGACCGAATTATATTAATAATATGTCTTTTTAATATATGTTTTATTTGTATCACTACAAGAAATTTGATTATTTGGAATGAATTATTTTGTCACTTATAAGTCATATTTCAGCGCAAAAGATTTAGTGTGACAAAAAAAATTTCGTCAATCAATTGTCTCTAAAAGTGGGTCGCAAAAAGTAGACAAAGACTATTTAGTACTTCATCGCTAAAAAGAATTAAATTAGCTACAAAAAAAAATCATCCCCAAACGTGTAACATTTATGATGAATATGTTGTCATAAAAATGTAATTTTTTTTGTAGTTGATGGTAAGCTTTTGTCAATAAAAAGTTATCAATACCGACAAAATTTCATCGTCCCTAATTATTTAGTTCAATCAGAGACGACACCAATTGTCTCTATAGTTATATACATTTCGTGGCTGAACAAATGCATTTTCGTCACTATTGACAACATTTTGTATACATCAAAAATTTTCGTCCTTAAATGTAAGAATTAGTGACAGATTTATTATTATAATAAAGATTAATAATTTTGTAGTGAAATCTACTATGTTTCACTAAAAATAGTATTTTTTTTACCGACAATGTAGAATCGTCACTAAATTATTATGATTGTCATAAAATACAAAATAAATTTGTATCAAACAAAAAGGAAGATATTGAGACAAATACATATGTCACTAAATATAGTCAAACTTATTGATATAATTTAATAATAATTGATCTTATTGATATTGAAGGGGTTACAACTGTATATATAGAGAACTGAAGAATAACTAATTACAGAATAACCCAGATGTATTTAATAATTATATATGTAGTCTATTATCCCCCCGCAAGCTGATCAACGGTAACGAGGGGCATCTTGGAGCAGAGATACTGAAAAGGCTGTAACGGAAGAGGCTTGGTGAGAATATCAGCAAGCTGGTCAGTAGATGGGACATAGTGCGTGGCCATCGTTCCTGCAAGTACCTAATCGCGAACAAAGTGACAGTCGGACCCAACATCCTTCATACGATCATGAAGGACTGGATTTTTGGTAACACAAATAGTGGACTGATTGTCACAATAAATCTGTGGTTTCGTCGGGGGAATGCCAAGTGCATCCGTAAGGTATCGTAACAACATGGCTTCAGCAACACCCGCAACCATGGCACGATATTCTGCTTCTGTGGAGGAACGGGACACTCGCGTTTGCTTCTTGGTGCACCAGGAAATCAGATTCGGTCCCATCATAACAATATATCCAGTAGTGGACTTCCGATCATCTTTGTCGGTAGCCCAATCCGAATCAGAAAAAACAGATATATCAAACGAGCCCTTTTGAAATAAAATTCCACAGTGAAGAGTACCTTGAAGATAGCGCAGAATGCGTTTCAAGGCCTGAAAGTGTTGTTCTATGGGAGCATGCATTGATTGGGAGACTCGATTGACTGCATATTGGATGTCCGGACGAGTAACAGCAAGATAATGAAGTCCACCGACGAGGCTCCGATATAGTGTAGGATCGGCAAAGGGAGTATTCGGCCCTGGGGATTGGCGGACTGCCATGGGAGTGACCGCGGGTTTGCAGTCTTCCATTCCAGCTCGATTTAGAAGTTCAAGGGTATATTTTGTCTGATGCCTCAATATGGCTGCCGATTTGCGAATGAGTTCGAGGCCAAGAAAGAACTCCAGAGGACCGAGGTCCTTAAGTTTGAAGTCACGATGCATAGCCTCAGTAATTTCAGTGATGAGTGATGACGAGCTGCCTGTAATAACAATATCATCCACATAGATAAGAATGATGACTGTCCCTCGAGAACAGTGAAGGGTGAAGAGGCTGTTGTCATGATGGTAGGTGCGAAAACCAAGACCCTGAAGAAAAGTAGAGAGACGTGTGTACCAGGCACGTGGGGCCTGTTTCAGGCCATACAGTGATTTGCGAAGCTTGCAAACATAGTGAGGACGGTTGGGATTAACATATCCCGGTGGGTGAACCATATAGATTTCTTCCTCAAGATGACCATGAAGAAAGGCATTGCTGACGTCCAACTGATGAAGCGGCCAATCATAGTGAAGAGCAAGGGACAAGACCAGACGAATAGTCTGTTGCTTAACAACAGGGCTGAAGGTCTCCTTATAATCCACACCATACTCCTGATGATACCCTTTTGCAACCAGACGTGCTTTATAGCGAGAAAGAGATCCATCTGAATTTCGTTTGATGCGAAACACCCATTTGCACCCAATAGACTTTCGGTTACTAGGCAGAGGTACCAAATCCCATGTACGTTGGTCATCAGAGCCTGAAATTCCTCATCCATAGCTTGGCACCAGAAACTATTTTTGGAGGCTTGGTTGTAGGTAGTAGGCTCATCTATGGGATGTGCATCAAAGGGTATTTGAGTGTGGTAGGCTTTGGGTTTGAAGGTACCGGCCTTGGCTCGGGTTGTCATAGGGTGAGTGCTGAGTGGAGGGTTATTAGGAAGGGGTGGTGGAGTTGTATGATGTGTGGACGGGGGTTGAGTGGGGCTGCCGTGGGAGCTGGGATGTGCAGTGGAGGATGAGGTGGCTGTATGAGTGTTAGGAGTATGATGTAGGGAAGTGGTGGGTTGTGTGGCAGTCGGCTGGGTGTTCGGGTGGGAGGTTTGGGGGTTCGGGTGGGTGGGTGGGTGGTTCGGGTGGGTAGTGGTGTAGTGGGGTACCGGATTAGGTGCCGAGTGAGCCGGAGCATGAGCGTGTGAAAAGGACGGAAATAATGGCACAATGCCAAGTGGATTGGGGGAGTATGGAGTAGAGGAAAGATTTGTGTAAGGAAATTGTTCCTCCACAAAACGAACATGACGGGAAACATATGTTTTCTGAGATACAGGATCGAAACATTTGTAACCTTTGATAGTGGGATGATAGCCTAGAAAGACACAAGGGGTGGACCGAGGTTGAAGTTTATGGTGAGTGTGTGGACGCAACCAGGGATAAACTAGACACCCAAACGGGCGGAGATGGACGTAGTCGGGTGGATGATTGTAGAGACGGGCATATGGAGTGGAGTTGGAGAGAGTGTGAGAGGGCATGCAATTTATGAGGTAGTTGGCAGTAGCAAGGGCATCAACCCAAAAGGAAACAGGTAAGGTGGAATCATGGAGCAGCGCAACAACCGTTTCTATTAGGTGACGGTGTTTGCGCTCAGTAACGCCATTTTGTTCAGGGGTATATGGACATGAAGTGTGATGAAGAGCCCCTAGATTTTGAAGAAAAACACCAAATGCATTGTTGAGAAATTCTTTGCCATTGTCACTTCGAAAAATTTTGATGTTGGCATTAAATTGATTTTGAACCATTCGGTCAAAGTTGACAAAAACAGTATAAGCTTCGGATTTAAATTTCAGAGGATAAAGCCAAGTGAATTTACTGTAATCATCAACAAAACAGATATAATAACGAAAACCTTGAACAGAAGGAACTGAGGTTGGACCCCAAACATCAGAATGAATTAATTGAAATGGCGCAGTGGCCTTGTGTTCAGACAGTGAAAAAGGTAAACGATAAGATTTAGACACTGAACAGGACTCGCAATGTAATTTTTCTGAAAAATTAAAACCTAAGGAAGATAAAATGGATTGGGTGATGGCGGATGATGGGTGCCCAAGCCGGCGATGCCAGGTGGACGAGAGAATGGCTTGACTCACAATAGACGGAGACCTGGATAGAAGAGTGTATAGCCCATGCTCACAGCGGCCCGTGTACCGCACCCGGTTCGTGGTATTGTCCACTATCTGGAAATTGGTGTCATTAAAAATGAGAGTGCAGTTATTTTCTTTAGTAAAGTGATAAACAGATAAAAGATTGGATGTGAGGGAAGGGACGTGGTGAAGGGTTGAGAGATGAAATTTACCATTTGGGGTATAGACATACCCAGAGCCGGTGTTTGTGATGGGAAGGGATTGACCATTGCCTACTGTAATAGTTTCTGAGCCCTGATACGGATGAGGAGCTTGAAGTTGTGAATAATCCGACGTCACATGGGTGTTAGCACCTGTGTCTAGATACCAATCGCCAGATTGAGCGTTTGTGGACGCATGCATCGCCCTTGATCCTCCGGACTGGCTATTTACATTCTGCGAGTCATCATAACGATACCAGCAATTAGCCGCAGAATGGCCCCTTTTAGCACAAATTTGGCACATCGGAAGATCTCGTGTGGGCCCCCGCTGGTTTCCTCTTCCCTGTCCGCGGCCTGACTGGAAGCCGTCCCTCGGTAGAGGCCCGCCTCTGCCTTGCTGCCTGGCGTTCCGACGGTCACCGCCGCCGCTGCCTCGCCCTTGGTTACGGCGATCGTCACCGCGACCCCTGGCCGAGCCCCCGCTGCCAGCCGAGTAAAGAGCCATGATGCCAGGGGTGGAACTGGCTTCTCCGAGCAGTAATTTGTGTTCCATGTCTAGATTCAATTCTTCTGCATGAAGCCATCCAGACAGTTGATTCAGAGTGATTTCGACAGGTGAGAGGCGAATATGCTGTTTGAGAGAGGAATAGCCAGCCGGAAGGCCACGTAGCACGGCATTCACCACGTCTCGTTCAGGAATAATCTCATTCACAGCATCTAGGTCAGACAGAATAGAGGCCACATCATCAAGGTATTGAGTCATCGTCTTCGTTCCCTTCCGAAGAGTATGCAATCTGTCACGCAACTGAATAATATGAGCTGTAGACACAGATTTGTACCTTGTGGCTAGTGCGTCCCAAAGTGAAGCCGATGTGAGAAAACCCCGGGCGTGTTTGTGCACAGAGGGGCTAATAACTGCGAGAAGACACGCTCGGATCTGAGTGTCTACGATCATCCACGGAAGGTAGTCGGGATTTGGGAGTATGACGCCGTCCTGCTCGGCTGTCTCGGGCGGCGGCTTCTCCGCGCCGTCAATCCATCCGAGCAGCAAGTTGGCTGCGTGGGCGGTGCGGACGTTAAGTGCCCAGGCCGGGTAGTTGTTGTCAGATAATTTTTCGGGGATGAGATTGTGGAGATTCCTAAGCAGTAATTTTACTCCAGACGGTAAATTTGACAAAGGATCAACAACCTTGTCCATGGCGCCGACTTACGGCGGAGGAGGGAGGCCGTGCGGCGTGGTGTAGACGGTGGCGGCGGCGCACACACGTCGGAAAAGAGGAGAGATTAGGGTTTGGGCGGAAGAAGAAACCCTAGCTTTGATACCATGATATAATTTAATAATAATTGATCTTATTGATATTGAAGGGGTTACAGCTGTATATATAGAGAACTGAAGAATAACTAATTACAGAATAACCCAGATGTATTTAATAATTATATATGTAGTCTATTACTTATGACGAACTACTTTATTTCGTGACGAAAATATTTGTCTTGAAAAGTCTAATTTAATCATTGCTAAAAGTTATCTTTGATATAAATTTTTTTGACACAAATTACAAGAAATCACTTAAATAATTCATATTGATATTATTTCTTAAATTAGAATTGAATAAATCAAAAATAAAATTCTAAAACATGTCAGATTGATAAAATTCACCCATAATCATACAATTAAAAAAACTTAAATTGTACTAAGGTAATATCTCCTCACAGTTCAAAGAAAATTAAAACTAGTCCAACACAAAGGAAACTAAATGAAATATAGTACTAAATATTACTCCTATCCTAAACTAGGGCAGATATGTAGAGGCTTCTTCGAAAGTACCAATAACGTGTTGAGCTTGCAATTAGTCTTCATTCAACTCACTTTTACACCTGTGGAAAAGAGAAGAAAATTAAGATTAATGATGATTCTTTCAGGTTTGATAGTTAAAATGACTCTACATTCTACTTCTTCTCCAAGCCGCAACTAGAATACATTAAACATGTAATTATGAAAAGCGAGGCTACCCAGAAACTAGGTAAATACTATCCAGTAAACACATTAAACTTCTATAAAAACAACAATAACATACTCGGTGCATTCCCACAATGTGAGGTTTGGAGAGGGTAACTTTATGTAGTCCATACCACTACCTTAAACGAATTATACAACAACATAGCTAGTGTATCCCCACATAATTTGGTATGAGGAGGGTAATGTGTACGCAGTGCACACCAATACCTCGAATGAAGTAGAGAGATTGTTTTCGATAAAACCTTACTCAGGATAGATAACAGTATAACAAAAAAAACATAAAAGCACACAACAACGGTAAACCACACTTCTAGCTAATACAAGTCAGAGAAGTTTCAGTTATTCAGTAGAACTAATACAATTTATTATAAATATACCGACAACTTATCAGAACCCCGTAATTATCAATATAAACCCGCGAAACAAGATATAATGGAAAGCAAATAGGAACATATAATAACAAACATCAAAATATTCCTATAGACATGTTTTCGACAGGCTTTCACAATGTGATGCAGTCAACACACAGAGAGAATCAAAATTACATCATTTCGAGAACTTACCAGTGAACAACAGTAAAAGAGTTAATTAGAAGATATCTTAATCCCTTTAATGTCGTATTTACCAAAAAAAATCACATTATCAAGACAGGCAACAGTTAATATACATTTAATTTGCAAAAAGAAAACTAAAAATGGACTCAATCAATTATTTAATGTTTTACTATAAATAAATGAGGAAAATAAGGTGCAAATTTAAAAGAGAAGAGATAATAATAATAGCAACATGTATCAACACTAGTATTTAGCATATATATTAAAAATTGATTTACAAATCATAACGCAATTAATCAGAAAAATCAAACTAAATCCATTCCACCAATCTACTAAATCAATTTAGTACTTTCATTTAGGAATAAGCATAATCAATATTTTACCATAAAAGCAGATTCAAATTTCAGTTAATATCAATTAAATCAAACGTAATACAAGTATAACATCGTTTGAGAACAAGCAGAGATAAACACGTAATTAAATGAATTGAATGAACATTCAAAGTCAGATATCACAAACATTAGATCTAACAGTTTAATTTTGAAAATTTGCACCCAAAGAAGAAAAAAAACATGCAAATTAAACCAAAGAAAATAATCATGCAATTAAATGATTGAGGAATCAAATCGTATAATAGTTGGGTTCACCAAAAGAGACCTCACCGGTCCTTAATTTTGATAAGAATATGACCACTGAGAAGAGGGGGAGGCTAAATCACGGCTGGGGATGCGTTGGTAGTTCACGATTACTGGAGGTGGCCATGACGATGACAGAGAAGCAGAGGACGGGCGGTGGGATACTGCTGCTATTGTTGGCAGCGTCGATTGGGTCTAGTTCCATCATCTGGAGTAGCAGCGGGCTGATATTGATGTTCGTTCGAGGGGAGCTTTGCCGGTTTGCTTTCCAACAAATGCGGCTGGTGGCACCAGTTGGGAGGCGCTGATTTTTGTTGTCCGACAGCGAGATTGGAGGTTAGAGCGGTTTTCCCTTGGTTTTTCCGGTGGCTGATGATGGAAAGGGGAGGGAGACGCGGTGGCTAGTTTGTTCGCCAGCCATTAGTGGCGGTTGACGCTATTGATGATGCCTTAAACTCGTTGTTCATCAATTCTGGTGATTCATCGATGAGAGTGAGAGACGGAAGAGAGTGGGAGGGAGAACGCCGAATTTTTCTCCAACCTATGGTGGATGGCTGGCGGCGGCAGCCATAGTTATGGTATAGAGATAACTGAGGCTAGAGAGAACGTAGAGAAAGAGAAAAGGTAGAGAGAGAGTGCGCCAAGAAAGGCAGATGTTTTTATGTAACAAGGAATTGGGGTTTGAGTGTTTTTTAAGATGGAAAGAGTGAGTGATATGATCTCAGTCGTTGGATCGAAATTGATCCATGCCTGAGATTAAAAGGATTATAAAAATAGAAAATGAATTTAAATGGAGATAAATGTAACTAAAATTGTAATAAAATGGGTAAAATTAGACTACATTTGTCATAAATCGAATAAAAAAAGGCTAGCATTTAATTGAACTTGGAAATTGAATTGAATTAGGCTACAATTTAACAGATGTAATAATAACAAAAAAGATAATAGGGTGTCGAGGTTAAAATAAATTACGCATTTAAAATTAATATTATGTAAAAATTGTCATATAAGATTATCATTAATAATAATATTAATAAGCAATGTATTTATAAATTGTAAGTGCGCATATTTTGTGAAAAAATAATTTAATAAATATTAATAAAATCATGTAAAATGTTGTATCTAAATTAATAAATTGTAAAAAAATGACATCAAAAATTAATAAAATAATTTGTACATTTTAAAACATGAATGTGACACGTCAAAAATCTGTTTGATGTAAGAAAAATGTGTAAAGAATACTAACATTTAAAAATTAATAATTTTGCTAAAATAGCAGCCTAAATGTAGTATCGGGAGGTCAAAATTGGGTGTCAACAATCATTGGTCCTAAAGGCTCCTTTTCCTATTTTAAAATGGGGTTTTCACAAGGGTAGACAAGTAGAGAACACAGTGAAGAGAAATCTTTAGTTGGTTCTTAATAGTCGAGAGTGGAGTCATATAAGCAAACTGATAAGCAAATAGGAAGGCGTCTAATTGTTCCCAACACATTTATCCATACCCAGATGGGAGGAGAAATTACATGAGTCGGACAATTTCTTTTCAATAAAACAAGTTTGAATGCATAATATTCATACTCGCTAAGACCATCTTGAAAGTTCCTATGACAACTTAAAATCATTCAAGCTAGAAACCTAAGAGCTATATCAATCGATTGATATAATCCACGTGTATGTGATGGAAATGGATACTAGTTACCATCCACGAAACCCAAACCCAGGGACTAGTGCACCACAAAGGGAAAAAATGAAAATGGAAAATAAAATAGGAAGTGTTTTAGGATATATCTAAACTATAGCATGTCTCAAATATAATTTTCCCAAGTAAATAGAAATCTATGATCAAGTAATTAAAAATTTTAAAAGGAGAAATCAGAAGTTCTTTGACTCAACACTTCGGTGGAAACATGGGAACATGAATGGAAATGACCAGTTCAAAGAGACATTTATTCTATCTTCTGCACAGTAGGACACACTTGTTGCCTACCAGCAGGTAGATTAATTAGCGCAATAGGAGAAGTTGTAGTAGGCTGAAGAAGTTGTTCCTCCCATTTAGCCCCCTAGCCTATAGATCTGCAGCTAGTAAGAAGGACTCCCAGTTTAGGGGAGATTTTATACAAGATTTGTGAATGATACACCTGAGGATGAAAAGACATGGCAACTATTTTTGGGTTCGAGCATCTTGGTATCTCCATCACAGCCATAGCTACAACAAAGAGAATTTGTTAACTTAAGCAAGTGTGGATAGATCTAGAATTAGCAGAAGGAGCTTACTTGGTTATGTATTTACAGCCAAGGGTCTCAAAACCTCATTCAACACCAAAAAACAGCTCCAAATTCCAATACCGAAGATCAAAGATAGGAAGAATAACCCCAAAAAAAATGAGACACAGATAAAGACGAAGAAGACAAAGGTAAAAAGGATACTTACTCTGACAACTGATTTATTAGAAGCATATACATTGAGGATACGAGGAAGAGTAAGTATTACCCATATGAACAACAAGACAAAACTCAGATTGAACTCAACCAAGAATAATATTTCTCAGGTTTTTGAAGAAGTGATGGATAAGTTTGGAATTGGATTAGGAAATCCTATCTTCACTGGTTTTGTACTAAGAAGAGTAGGGCCGGTTCAGATGTTTTATTTTTGGCCTTTTGATTTTAAGTATTTGGACGATGTCATTTTAAATGGGTTGGTCCATTTATGTAAAGACAATGTGGTTTAGTCTTTAAATTAATAAAAGAGGAAAGGACAAAAATAACACCTAAAATTAAATTAATTTCACAAAACTAGCACTTAAATTTAAAAACCCGAGAAATAGCCACTGAGGGATGGGCGCATGCGAGAAGCTGGGATATATTTGTCACTGTTCCACTTATTTTCCTCAATTCTACAACACAATTTGGTCCTTTCTGTTTTGGGTAATGGACCCACTTTTCATCTTTAATGGTTCATGCTTTTTTTTTTCTTTTTTTTCCCTTTCTTTTTTAAAGATTCTACTCTTTTTTATATCTCACTGATACTTTTAATTTAGAATTGTCTTTTAGTTGAGCTTTAAAAAAATGTTACAATTATAAATGTTTTTTAATTATATTAATCTAAATATATTAATTACAAATATGACAAATTATATTAATCTAATTATATTAATTACAAATGTGACAAATTAATATTAGATTGAAAAAAGCGATGTAATATAGGCCAAGGGTACTGGAACAAATCTTTGTCCAACTTAAACTGCACACATGTTTTAGACAATAGAGGAGGTGTTTCACCTCTATAGTTTGATACAATAAACCAAAAGAGTAACTATATAATACAATTGTTAAGGATATATATTTATATAGAATAATGATACAGTTTCCATATATATACATATTCTATATAATAATTATAGCATTTTTAGACACATTTTATATAATTTTTAACTACCATAATTATTTAGATACATATTTTATACGACTCTATATAGTTTCTACATGCATTTTAAAAATGTATCAAATTAGTATAAGGGAATATCAATTAAGTACATGGACACTGCAAGTGTATCAATGTAGTATAAAAGTGTATTAATATAGTATAAAAGAGTATCAATTGGGTATAGGAAATGCATGTTCTTGCATAGAATTTCCTTTCTCTTTTTATAAAAGTGTATCAATATAGTATAAAATTGTATCAATGTGGCATAAAAGTGTATCAATTGAGTATAGAGACTGCATGTGCCCAATTGGACCAAATGGCTAAAAAGAGGAATTAAATTGGGCCGACTGTCTAAGGTTGTCCACCTTTTCAATTATGGGTCATTCTTTTTTTAAAATGGCTAGCCCATGTCCTTTTCCCTTAATAAAATCCTTATTAAATTGAAAAAAAATAAGAAGGCATACCTGGTAAACAAATGAGAGTACTTACTACATTTTAAATTACGGTATTAGTAAGGGATAGAACAAGGCATCTCTTATTGTAAATAGAATCCAAATAGACCTCGACTTTTATCTAGTGTCGAAAATTAACTTTTAAAAAGAATAAAATTCTTATAAGCACGTTTATTTAAAAGAAGTCGCCTAAGAAAGTTTGTAATAAAACAAACAAGACACATAAAATATCTCTAAAAAATAAAATAAAAAATAAACATGACAACATATTATGAACACATAACCAAAAGATGAGGTTCTTATAGTTATACCTATAAATTACTTCGTATCCAATAATTACACTATTCAACTACCAAATCAAAGTCGTAATTAGTTTTTGTCAAAAAGTTTTATTGTGATTAATTGCAGGTTAAACAGTGACGATAATATCATCGTTGCTAATTGTTTGAACAATTAGTTATAAAAACTATTGTCACAATTAAATATAAAATTTTGTGGCTAAAACTTACAATATGATAGCTTCAAACTTTAATTAGTTAGTTGATCATATTCAACGTTGGTCTAATTAAAATGTTTGACATGTACAAGATTAACACACTGACTTTATACCTTCCGAAAAATTCATTCCATAATTTCACGTCAACCTTCACACAATTAGATCGAGTCTTGTTTTTTATAGCTATATCAATAAACAAATAATTTTCTATAACCATAAATAAAAATAGCCAAAGATCAATTTATATTTAGCTATGGAATGTTTTCGTATAAAAAAATAACTAAATTATTCCGCTACAAATTCCAAATCATCACTACTTAACGATGACATATTTTGTCATAAAATTATGTGGTCACTAAATCATAGATTAATTAGAGACAATAAAATAAGTGTCACTAATTGTTTATAGTATTAGTGACAAAAATTGAGGTCACAATTAAGTATCAAATTTGTAGCTAAAACTTACAATATTTAACTACGAACTCTAATTTGTCGCAATTGCGATAACTTATTTTTTATGATGAATTTTTTTGTGTATAAAATTATAACTAATTCAAGATAAAAAATAGTTTGTCACGAATTGAATCCATTATTAGAGACAATAAAATGAGCGTCACTAATTGTTTATAGTATTAGTGACAAAAATTGAGGTCACAATTAAATATCAAATTTTGTAGCTAAAACTTACAATATTTAACTACGAACTCTAATTTGTCGTTGTTGTGATAACTTATTTTGTATGTCGATTTTTTTTGTGTGTCTAAAATTATAACTAATTCAAGATAAAAAATAGTTTGTCACAAATTGAATCCATTATTGGTGATAAAAAAGGTTGTCACTAAAAACTTAAAATTCGTCACTAATGGTACTCAATAAAATGGCGCCAACATATTTTTTGGTGGGAAACTTTAGAGGACAAAACTTTGCTATGAAATTTTACGTTTGGTCACTAAAAGTATGTGCGTCATATATTTAGATATGAATGTAATTTTCGTCATAAAAGGTGAACAATTAGTGACGAATTTCATCTCGTAGCTAATAATTTCGTAGCTATATATCAATTTTATTGTAGTGATATATATTATCGCCGTTGGTTTGCAAACATTAAGCTTCTGCATGACGTCCTCTCGATTTGGAACCCAACAAGTGGTATCAAAGCCTAAGGTTCAAAGATCTGATGGTTCAATTGAGAATACTTTAAAGTCAAAGTTGCAACCAATTTGATGATAATAAAGATATATGTCCAAAAAATACATGTGGAGATGATTGCCAATTATATTTTCAACAATCCTACTGTCACATATTTGAAAATCAAGTTGACTTTTAACCCTGCAAAAGGACTCCAATATTTTCTAACCCAAAAATTGCTCATATACTGTTAACCCAAGCTCCATTTTTAAACATGCCAAACAATAGTGGCGAAGACTATGTGAAACAAAAGGGCCAAAGATCCGAAGAAGGTGGATATTAGGAAGAAATTCAAGCCAAAAAGGGGAGATTTGTTAAGGTTTTTGCCCTGATTTTCTTATCAAAATTAACTTTTCCTTTTTCTTAGAAGGAAAATAAAAGTAACCATAAATACTTTTACTTTTCCTAAAAGGGAAAAGTTTTTCATATTTGGAAAACCTCTTTCTTATAGCAAAGGTTTTCGAACTCGATAAATAGATACCCCTTTCTCATACCATAACACAATAGCATCCACAATGTAGTCGTTAAAAGAGTCTGGTTTAGGGGGAGATTTCTCGCATAGGTTTATGTTTTTCCATATGTTTTATTTTTTCAATATTTTTTTTAATATGTAGGTCGTCTGACCGAATCATATTAATAATATATCTTTTTAATATATGTTTTGTTTGTCATCTGAATTATCACCATTGATTTGCAAACTTTAAGCTTCCGCATGACTCCCTCTCGATTTCGAACCCAAATTGGTGTAATCTACAAGGCTCATGATCGTGTAACTAATGAAATTATTGCACCAAAAGAAAGAAGGATGGAGCAGGAAGTTATTTTTATTTTCATTTTGTTTTCTAGTCTTGGTACTGTTCCTTTTTATCAATTTGTAAAAATTTCTCTTAAATACCAATCTATGTAGTAGTCCCTAATGAAGAGAATCTTTCCCATGCATCTTAATTTGTGCGGCAAAGATTGGATCTTGTAGTTGAAGTTTGTTACCAATATGTGGAAATTTCCCATGCATCGTTTTCAACGTTACGCGAAAATTATTATCTTGTTGAACATAACTGTCTTTCCATTTCCATTGGTTTGTAAATTAATATGTTGAGTTTGTGCTTAGCACGGGCCTTACCCACCTAATATATGTATAAAGGGATACTCCTAATTCCTCCAACACTAACAAATTAAGCTTCTGGATTGGAATTGAACCACCAGATAGAAAAGCTACTTTCAAGAGGCCAATCAGCTACTACTAGGGTTTTTAGCGCTTCTCCTCACTCCCTTGTCAAATGGGAGTCATTGGATACCCTTTCGCTGAAATATTATATATATATATATATATGTATATATATATATATATATTCCATATATTGTCACCTTAATTTCTCAGTTGTTTTTACTTCTTTATATTTAATTTCCTTAATTAAGATCCTGGGTTCGTCTTTGAATCTCGGAATGCTCAGCTTCGAGATGGAGATACCTAACACTAACACTATTAATTAAGAATTGTCAAGATATACATGTAGCGCGGCACGAATTTCATGAATAGTTTCATTCAAGATCATGACAAAGGACATTAACTTACAATCATTTGGCTTTGATCATGCCACTAATACAATGTTTTTGAACCCTTTTTTCATATATTGCTTTATAACAGAGATAAATGTGTGCAACCTCTTACCATGTATGGACTTGGAATATTTTTCTTTTGCACCATTGATCATAGGAAAGGAGTAATAGTTATTGCAAAAGAAGAGATGCTGCACCTAATCTTAAGAATGCAGATAAACCTACAAGTTACAGTTCTGCCAATTGACTAGTCTAGAGAAGACATGGCCATTGATGCCACTCACAACAAAAGAATAAGTAGTATTATACCATCGAACTAGGCACTCTGATTTAATAAAAAAGTTTTATATTATCGTTTTCTGAGTCATATTAAATAACCTTATCACCTAAAAGTAAGCAAAAGATGTGAAGATTAACAGATTGAATATTTGTTCAGAAACTACAAAGGAGAAGACCGGTGGTAGTCCACACATTAGTCTCAGAAGATAAGGTTTAAATTGTTACACTCGAATGAAGATCAAATGATATTTCATAATGAACTATTGTAGAGGACATCACATCACGTTTCATACCAACAAAAGTTCGTGGTTTAGATGGATAAACAATACACCAGGGGCGGCTCAAGCGAATTGTGTCCCAAGGCCAAAATCAAACGGAAGTTTTACGTTTCTAAGAAAAAATAATTATTTTTATCAAGTCTGTTTTTAAAATTATATAATCAATTTATTCTAATAATTTTTTTAAATTAATAATAGAGTGAATGCATTAATTTCTTGACATATAGTATTCTGGACTAGATATATCAAACTCCATCTAAATTCTTTCTTTTATAAAAAAATTATTTTTCTATAAATAGTTTTTGATTTCTTTTTAAATTTAAAATTAATTATTACTGAAAAAAAGTGAGGCCCTCAAATTTTGGGTGCCTTAGGCTGCCGCCTTATTTCCCAAAGGGTTGAGACGCCCCTGTAATACACTTTCCCCAATTCTAATAGACACATACAAACCTTAGAAGAGATGATTGGAAATTATGTGATTAATTTATCGCTTTATTTTTTAAACTTGACAAATAAAGTGGACGGAGACTGTGGATGCATTTAATATGGTACAATCATTTTTTAAATTTTTATATGAGCCGAGAGATATAGTTTATGATTTGTAAATCTATTCCTCACATCCTTAATTAATTAAGTATATCTACAATTCACTGTATTGTTGAAGAAAAAGAAGATAGAAAACACCGGAACTTAGACGTGATTAAAGACTTATTAAATATTAAATAAAGTACAAAGAAAGAAAATAATAAAAATTATGGTAATTGAACTTGTAAACTTGTTCCTTCTCTTATCTGGTCAGATTGGTGAGAAAATCTAGCCATATTTGTTAAGTTGAGAAGTAAAGAAGACAAAAATAAAAAGAAACAAGGCACACTGTCGAAATAAGAAACGAGGGATATATCCACTCCTCATATAATCGAGGGATATATTTTCCTCTGCTTAACAAAATACATCAAAAAATGCATCGATGATCTTCTATTACTATCATTTCGAGGAGATTAAAGGTATTATTTTGACCAGGATGTAATAAAAATATTTCCATATCGCATTTAACAATAAATAAATAACTTACTTTTTTCATATCATTATCTTTAAGTACATAAGACAATTTTATCATGATTTAACTCAAACATGCATCATTGGGTAATTCTCAAAGATAGACATCAATTAGGGTAGCTTTCAAATTTTAGCCCCAAATAATAAAACTTCGTTAAAACAGCCTTTACTTGTTAAGTCATATTCTTTTGGACGAAAATACCCTCCTCCAAAATATTCTCGATTAAATCTCTTCTTCCTCTCTTTCTTCCAATTTCCAGAATCGACCTCCAAAATATTGTTGTTAAATCGCTTTCTTCCAAATTCGAGAATCGACTTTCAAACATTCGCAGAATTGACTTTAGCCGTAAGGTTTCTTGAGGTATGAATTTCATCATCAAATTCATTGTGGCAATTTTAGCTTATTGATGCATTGTGGTAAATTTAGCTCATTATATAATTAGCATATTAATTTGATTTTTGGGGAGGTGAACGTAAACAAAACTTGGGATATGTTGTTGTTGTATTAACATATTTACCATTGAGGAATTCCATCGAACAGGTTGTGGGAAGTTTGTTATTGCGGTTATAATTGTGTTTGAGTACGTGTGGGAGGTTGGTCTTGGAGACAAAGGCCATTAATATGAGAGTTAATGTTTATCCCAACATATTTTGGGAGGCCAAATGTATAAGGTCAAGGTGGTACAAAAAATTAGCTCCAAGTATTTCAACCTAGTGGTATGATTAGCATTATAAGATGATGAAAAATTGTGTCAGATAGTTCGTGGAGATTTTTTTTTTTGCGATTATAATTGTGTTTGAGTAGTTGCGAGGGTTTGGTCTTGGAGGGAAAGGCTGTGTTTTCCATCTTGATTGAATCCAGCCAATGTTTTGGAGATTAAATAAGCACTAACTTGTTGATTCTAAGAGAGAGCACCTTATCTATTAGTATTTATAACATAGAGCAAGAGGCAATGGGTTTAAACTCTCTAATGGTAGTAGGATTTGCCACTTTAGGTAACAAGGTTACTATTATACAACTTTTAAGTGTTAAAAAAATCCTTCATTGTTGAACATGCATCATATTTATATTCATTGAACATTCTTACCTAGATATGTTGGAATAATCACTAGTGTTTCTAGAAACTTCTTTTGTGTCAGTATAACGTGTTTCTGTTGGGTGACACAACACAGGAGATCCCCTAAACATGACACAGTTTCTTAGTTTTCCACACACCTTCCAGAACCCCTTATTAAAAAACTTCTGTCTTGGCATATTAGAATATCCATTATATTTGCTACATTCAGTCCCTTGACTGTGAGCGTGAACCTTTGGGTGTTGAGGTGATTTGGCAGAATAATAAATGATCCCTTTTGGGGTAGCCATGTTTATCTACAAGATTTTACAAGCCAAAGGAAATTTTTCTAGCTGTATTCGGTAAGGTAAAGAATATATTTAACAAAGCATTAACCGAAAATCTGAAAGGCAAAGCAAATAATAATATAATAAGATTCTTAGTTTAAAAACTAGATAAGATTCTTTATACTTTTTTTCTTCATAAGTGCACTAAAATACATAGGGTTTGAATCACCATCTTATACACAAAGACCTAAATTTTTATCGTAACATGCTCTCTTCAATATTTCTCCACTTCTCAATTATAGTTTTTCCATCATTCTCTTTCAAGGTCATACAATAAGATTATTCAGTTGATAAACTATGTTGTATAACTTGGAACCTATCTTTGTAGTAAACAACCCTTTCAGAATCACCCCTATAGTGTGTGTTATTCCGTAGTTTCAAGTGTGATTTAGCATCTTCAGATTCTGCCATAAATTTTAAGTTATTCCCCATGGCCAAGAGTTGACACTTTATTATTCTATAATAATTTGGAAAATGTCCTATAACTCTTGCCCCAGAGGCAAGACTAAGATAGTTATGACCCATGGGCAAGAGTTGAGACAGTCATAGTCTGTAATGATTTGGCAGATGACCTATAACTCTTTTCGTAGTGGCAAGACTTTGATAGTTTGCCTAATGGACAATAGTTCACTATGCCTTACTCTTTTCTGATTTTACTTTTTGAAGATATATATCCTATATTAAATTGTTACTAATGTTTTGTTGTTTTATTTTTCACAAGGGTTGTGCTTGGAATGGATGGAAAAGAAATGAGTATTGAGCAATATAATATGGAACAATCAATTGAAATTATTGATAGAAATAATGAGTTATAGGTTATCAAACCAATATTGGAGGCCGCAATAGATGAAGAAATGAGGCATCGAAGATTAAGAGGGTACGACAAAAGAAGAAGAGGATACTTGATGTCGAGACTACTCTCTTGAGACATAATGCCTTTTTGAAAGAGTTAAATGTCAATTGGATGTTAATTGACAAACAAAGTATGATGACGTGCAAGTCAAACATGGCAATAACAAAAAACATCCAATTTAAGGTTTTCAAATCAAGCACAACAAGATCTTCATTGCAATTTTTGAATGACAACTGTGTGTGGCGGTTTCATTCCTCGAAGATTCCTGATTCTTTGCTCTTTCAGGTTACTACATATGAAAAGGCTCACAATTGTTCGGTTGATTTTATAACATCCAACAACAGGAATGCAACATCAAAGGTCATTTGTGACTACATACTAGAACTTGTGCATGACTCTAGTAATGTAATCACACCAAACTTCGTGGTAGATGAAATAAGAAGGAAATACGGAAAAATCATATCCTACAACAAAGGATGGAGAGTGATACAACATGCCTATATGATGATAAGAGGAACCACGGAAAAGAACTACAACAGGTTTCCATCGTTTCTTCACATGATGAAAGAAAACAACCCAGGTACGTACACAAACATAATGAGGGACAATAAGAATAGGTACAAATGCTATACTGTTGAAATTGAATACATTTACCCAAGAGGCAAAAGTTTTATTCTTTAATTGCGCTAATTAAATTATTAACATATATGCAACTCTTGCCTCATAGGCAAGACTTAGTTTAGAAAATTATTATAAAAATGCTATACTGTTGAAATTGAAAACTTTTACACAAGGGGCAAAAGTTTATTCTTTAATTGCACTGATGCGATTATTAACATATATGCAACTCTTGCCTAATGAGCAAGACTAACTTTAGAAAATTGTTGAAATTGAAAACTTTTGCCCAAGAGGCAAAAGTTTATTCTTTATTTGCACTGATTAGATTATTAACATATATGCAACTCTTGCCTCATGGGAAAGACTTAGTTTAGAAAATTATTGAAATTTAAAACTTTTGCCCAAGAGGCAAAAGTTTATTCTTTAATTGTACTGATTAGATTATTAGCATATATGAAACTCTTGCCTCATGGACAAGTCTTAGTTTAGAAAATTGTTGTACAAATGCTATACAACTTGAAAACTTTTGTCCAAAGCCAAAACTTTATTTTATAATTGCACTGATTAGATTATTGACATATATTCAACTTTTGCCTCATGGGCAAGACTTAGTTTAGAAAATTATTGAAATTGAAAACTTTTACCCAAGAGGAAAAAGTTTATCCTTTAATTGCACTGATTAGATTATTAACATACATACAACTCTTACCTTATGGGAAAGAGTTAGTTTATACAAATGTTAAACTGTTGAAATTGAAAACTTTTGCCCAAGAGGCAAAAGATTATTCTTTAATTGGTTTTATGAAATAGAAATGGAAGAAAAAGGCAAATTTCAAGACATCACACATTGGGCAGAAGTGGAGGTGACTGACAAGATTCAAGTCGCCTTGAAATTGAAAGTAAGTAATTGAAATTGTATTTTGATGATAGGGAAATATAAGCTTACCATTTTTTTATTTCAGATTATATATTGCTGGTTTATTGTTATTTGTGATTTATTTCTAGTTTTTTTATTTCTTTGATATTCGCGCGCGAAATATGCATTTTGTTGCTTCTGTTCCATTTTCTCAACTCATAGCTGTGTGATCGTTTGTGATTTGATGTTGTATGCTTGATTGTAGTTGTTTCTTGGTTGCCTCAAGATTCATCCCCTATATATGTTTGATTGCTATGTATGGCTGATTCTGCTTATACACTAGATGTTTCACTATCATAGTTGATTCTACTCCCAGGTTAGATACAATATCTGTTTTATCTCAGTTTATTTGTAGCTAATTCTCCTGCTCATATGTTGGAAGCATCACTACTGAATCAGCTGCTGTTCCTGAGCAAAGTTCTGTCCATTCCATATAATACCGAGAATTTGACTTTGAAAGCTCATTTGTTGGATGACACATCGTTCTCCTGCACAATCCCTGACCAAGCCAAGCATCAAAACTCTAACTATCCCCTATATTGGCCCTTCTCTTCCATTTTGAAATAGAACCTTAATTGTGACTCTTTATTATTGGTCAGTTATTATTAGATTTTTTATTATTTCAATATTAGATTGTGATTTGATGTTATATGTTTGATTGTAGCTGTTTTTTGGTTGCCTCAATATTCGTTCCATATGTATGGTTGATTGCTCTATATGCCTGAATCTGCTCATATACTAGATGTTTCACTATAAGTTGTCATTTATTTATCATTTTGTTTACAGGTAGACCCCATTGATGCAATAAGATTTGTTGTAAGAGAAGGAGGAGTTGAATATACTGTAGACCTGAAGAGTAGGACTTGTCAATGCTTGGTATTTCAAATAGATGAGATACCATACACCCAAGCAATTGCAGCGATAAACAGTAGAAATACCAACAAGTCTAGCTATTGTTCTCATTGGTTCTCAAGACAGTCTTGGCTACAAATGTACAAGGGAGAATCCTACCAGTTGAAAACACAACATCATTGATTGTCCCAAATAGAATAAAAGATCTGATCACAAAACCACCAGATAAGGAGGTTCTACTAGGGAGAAGACAAACATCCAGATATCTATGCAGAACAGAATCTTCAAGAATTAATTATAGATGTTCGAGATGCAAAAGAACTGGTAATAACATAACAAATTATCACTACACTCCTATCCTTCATCCATATGCAAGAAGATACAGAAAGAAAAATAAGAAAACATGATTAGTTTTACTTTTTATCCAAGAAGTTGGATCAAAATAGCAGTTATAATAGGATTATTTGATCCCCTATTATAGTTAGTAACAAGTACTTTTGACTTTCAATCATGAATTTCTTCTTATTTATTTGAAGTTTAAACTTGTGGTGACGTATTTAACTTAATACCTTTTTATTGATTTTTTATAAAAATTACTTAGAATGTTAAATTTTTTTATATATTGATGTGTAAAAATAAATCATATTAAAAGGATTAAGGGAAGGACCACATCCCCCAGAAATGTGCTGTGAATAATTCCACGGGATACACTTTGAAATTTTCCTTGAAGGAAAGATGAAGAACAAGTTGTGCCCCATGGGAAAGAGTTCACACTAGCTTATTCTGCGATAATTCGACAGATGATCTACCACACTTGCCCTAGAGGGAGGACTTAAGACCCAAAGAAACAAGTTATGCCCTATCGACAAGAGTAGACACTAACGTAGTGTGTAATAACTTGGTAGATGATCAACATCTCGTGCCTTAGAGGCAAAAATTAATACAACAAACAAAAAAGTTATGCTCCATGGACAAACATTGATACTAGATTAGTTTGTAATGATTTGGTAGATAGTCTATAAGTCTTTCCTAAGAGGAAAGAGTTTTAGACCCCAAAGGAACAAGTTATGTTCTATGGACGAGAGTTGACACTATCTTAGTCTACAATGATTCGGCAGATGATCTACAACACTTTCCCTAGAAGAAAGACTTAAGCCCCAAAGAAACAACTTATGCCCCATGGGCAATAGTTGACACTAGTTTGGTGTGTAATAACTTGGTAGATGATCAATAGTTAATGCCCTAGAGGCAAAAATTAATACAACAAACGAATAAGTTATACCCATGTCCAAGCTTTGATACTAAATTAGTGTGTAATGATTTGGTAGATAATTTATAAGTCTTGCCCAAGAGGCTAGATTTTTAGACCCCAAAGGAACAAGTTATACCCCATGGGCAAGAGTTGACACTATCATAGTCTATAATGATTTGACAGATGATCTATAACTCTTGCCCAAGATGCAAAACTTACACATCGAAGGTGGTTTAACTCGCAATTTTTCAAAGAACATTCTTCCTCTACCATACAAAATATGTTTATAGGAATATTACAATCTTACAACCATATGAGAATGAATCTTCTAGACCAAGAACTAAAATACTATAAGCCAAGAACAAAAGCAATAAATATTAAAAATTACTAAAAGAAAAGCATGGGGGAGTATTCAATTGCGGTTAGAAAAAAAGATGATATCAATCAACAAAACCAAACATCTAACCAAATAAATAAAAGTGGAGAGCCAACTACTAGGGAGGAGCAGATGACCCTTAGATTACAAGGTCTAAATTGTTTCTTATTTTATGTCATTTAATCGAGGACAAATGTCATTGAAAAGTTCACAATGACCAAAATACTCTTGTAGTAGTCGCACATAATTAATGATAAGACAACCCCCATAGGAACAAGTTATACCTCATGGGCATGAATTAGCCCTGCCACATTGTTTACTAGATACTCAATAACTCTTGCCTCAAGGGAAAGACTTTCCACAAGGAAAGGCAAAAAATATTCTTCGATAATAAAACATAAATATACAAAGATATAAACAAATGAATCAGTAACGATTCGACATTGTATACTTTACATTATCACATAAAAAATAGCCGATTCATTTTGAAAAGACTGTTTAAAATTCACATAATCTCATAAGAATAGCTAAAACTCCTTCTTGTACAGTTATTTTCAATAACTACTAAACTAAACAACTACTCCTGGTGCATTCTCTTCCTCTTTTTCTTTCCAAATAATCCACCAACTTTTTCTGTAATATTGTCTTTTAAACCAGCTTCTAGTTTTCTCTTTTCATGATCCCACAATAAAGCTCCATACCTCATGCGAACATAACCAATGTTAATCTATTTAGGAATATCTTTACCATGAATGACATATTCAGCAAACGCACATATAAATGCTCCACAATCACTATGATACAAAACAAATATATTACGTGAATATATGGAAAACAACAAAAAAATAAGTGAAATGAAAATTTATAAAATAAATGCAATAAGATACCATTGAATTTGTTATGGCAGCTCATCAACCATTTTTATCGGCAAAGTGTCATTTCTAGATTTGTCAATGCCCTTCTCAAGATTGAAATTGACCTTTTTCAGAAAATATGGTATCAATGTTTGGTAAGGTAACATCACTTTTTGAACAACTTTATCACTGCGCCTGGTACGGTTGAAGTCATATACATATATGCACCAATCAGTAAAGTTAAAAACTCCCAAAATCCAATGTCCAAGTTAATATTTTTCTCGTGGAACATAAACAACAAATAAAAAGTTTTTGAAAGCTTGAATAAAATTGAACACAACTTATAAACCCACAAGTTAAGTGTTCCGTACAGATCAAGAGAAAAAGCCTTTGATATTGGAGTCATTGCATCGTTTGTAGTTTTTCCGTCAACTCAAGTGCTCCAACAATTATTGTTGTTTCATCAGGTGTCAAATCCCCTCCTTTTCTAGCCTGTCATAGCAATAAGAAGCAAACAAGTTAATGCATATAGGTAAAGGAACATAATGAATTGAAAAAAAGGTTCAACTAGCTATAACACCTAATCGTTGTGAGATGAAATTGGTCGTGTAAGCGGATTGTGTTCATGCATACATACAAAATATTGCATGTCAAGAGATATATTTAAACTTTCTTAGATTAGCATTAAAAATTGGGAAATACTAAATAGATTTCCTCATTTCCATGGAAATTCACAAACATTCTTAGTTCAGCTCTCCGTAGAAGGGCAACGTGCCCCTTACCTAACATCCCATCCAAGAACTAAAAGAAAAACCAAGGATGAAGTTAATATCCCTTTTCTTTATCAAGCCAACTATAAGATCCTTAACACAAGAAAGTAGCACTGAGAAATTCTCTCAAATTACTGCATGAGGTTTTGTCTTTTTTTCCCAATTCTAAAGATGAATATCCGTGTATTTTAATAAAGAAACTAATGGATATTTTACATATCAAGTTATTAGCATGAGAAGTTTCTCATTTATAGTAAAAACAAAAAGTAAATAGAGATAGAAAGATGGAGTAACTATGATATTATTACTAATTTTTTCCTTCTTTTCAGATTTACTTGTCACTATTTTCCTAATTTGATTTTCATTTTTACTCATCATTTTTGACAAATCAAGAAAAAACAAAATAAAAAATTTCATGTTTTACCCTTAGCATTAATTACTTATTCTCGAAATCATTTCCAATACCTATTACTAAACCTCAATTGATAGTGGTAATATTGTAAAGTCACTATACCAATCATTGTTTTCTTAATAGTTGTGCCACATCAAAATGTGACAAGTAAATCCAAACAGAGGGAGAACATAACCAAGGAACTCCTCTTCAACTCTATGTTGCATTCTTTCCATTTCTTTCCAAGCTATAGAAAAGGAACAAATCATACAGATTAACCACTATAGCATATATGAGTATAGATCATGGGTTCATGTAGTTTTATTTCTTAAACCTTGTCATCTAACTCGGAATGAAAGTACAAGGTGGCAACCGAACACACAGCTAGTGAGAACTTAACAACTCTACACGAGTAAATTATAGAATGTGATTGTTGTGCTTTGTACCTTACTAATTGGATTAGCAGTGGGGAAGAATAACCAGAGAAAAAGCTGAACAAGAGGTGATACAGTGGATCTAACTATCAATCCGTAGCGAGTATAGAGTGATCGAGTAATTATCTACAAATGTAAAACCAACGAACCTAGTTAGAGGACAAGAGCCGAGAAAATTCCATATCTGACAAACTGAAAGGTTAAGTTGATGAATAAAATAGACCACCTCTCCAAACATGAGAATCAGTTTAAAAGATACCAGTATTACTGCCCACGAAGGTACAAGCTTGTCCAAGAATATAGGAATAGACTACAACAAAAAAGGAGAAAAGTAATATATAGGAGAAAAGTAATAAATAAGACGACAGGGGTAATAAAAGGATGACTATTGCCAAATAAATATTGGTAAACAAACCTCATTGCTAAGGAGTTTCCGATCAAGAGTGTGAAAAGCAATAGATGTTGGTTTTTTACCACCGAAAGTAATTTAGATGTAAAAGAAAGGAAGAATACTTTAAAAGGCCGATCAAAGAAGACATAGGTACAACTCAAACTGTGCACAACACTGCTTCTCTTCTAACTTATCCCACTATAATCCCTATTCTAATATGGCTGGTTATTGATACAATTGCAGACCCATGATACGTAAAGTGGCTTAACTTTTGTAACTATGCATTCCAGGTATAAGAAGAATCATGTACCTTTTTTCTCCTACTCTTTCAACTATTCAAATACCTTTTCTTGGGTACATAATCAATGCATCATTCCTTTACTGTGAGTTTAATTCCACTATTTACTTTGCAATAAACCGCATCAAAGCATTTCTAGACAGTTTACTCAGTTTCAAAGGAAAAATTCACTCTCTTTTACATACTAGTGATTTATAGACACCTTGACTAAGTCAACATTCAACCTTTTCTAGAATTCCTTTTACATTTTGGGGTAGCCAAGTCTATACATATATTTACCCAGCTTATACAAGTCAAATAGCCACCTTAATATTTGAAGATAAGATTGAAGGTCATCATTTAAAGGCTCAATACTTGGTCAACCTGAGAGCACAAAAATATGCAAGGAAGACTCGTTTTGAGCACAAGCAAGGCCGTGTGTGGAAGATTTCTTGGAGCATCGAATACTTGAGGACTCACAGTTTTGGACAACTCTTAATTGGTCATGGTTTGGTTATCTTCATTAAGGGTATTTTGGTCACTTCATTGGGTCTAAATGCACTCCATGTCCACCCCGCTCTTTAAAGGCATTGTTGTTATTTTGTCTTATCTTGTAAAATAATATAAATAGAACATTCTAGGTCTTTTTCTCTTTAGTTGTTCATTGATGTAAGACTTGAAACATGAAACACCTTTTGTTGTAGGGCTTGGAATAGCCATCACACCGAAATGATGGCAACAAGTGTGGATATCACTTGTGTTGCACTGTTGGCTTGAGACGTTGGTGTTTAGAGGAGGTAAAGTTCCTTTTGTGTCAACGTAGGAGTTAGGTTAACCATTGTATGTAGTGTTAAGGGTCCAAGATTACCATATTCTTGGATTCTTAAGATTATACCAACCAAGGTCTAACTATGTATCCATTTTGTTTATGTTGTAATCATTTGGTTGTGTTCTTGTAATTCAAATCAGTTACTTGTTGTTCTTGTTTCATTGTTGTTGTTCTTCATTTTGTTCTTGTTAGCTATTTTTAGGTGATAAACACATCAATACATTGTGTTCTTGTTGTTGTTTGTTGAATCCGAGTGTGGTCTTCAAAAGGATCCTCAGATTTTTGATCTTGTGGACTGATCTTGAAGTGTGTTTCGTGTTGTCCTTATAATTCTAGTATCACCAGCTGAACAATTTAAAAGAAAAAGTTTGAATAGAGCATAGAATGAGCAAGAGTAAATAGAACTCCAAGAATTGAACATATAGAAAAGTTTATAGCTTTACACCAAAGTTACAAAGTAGTAGCTAGATATTTAGCTAATCAACTACTGAAACAACATCGTTAAAGGGGTGGAGGCCAAATTTTCATCATATTCAGTGTATACATAACAAAGAGAATATTTAACCTTGTATATATATATACAATATGAATTTTTGACAAAGAGGCCCCAACTGACCCCTTCTACCTGCACAATGTAGGGTACATACACTCAATCCTCCCAGACCCCACTTGCGGCTTATAGAATTAGACTTGGTATGTTGTTGTTGTTGTTCCGAATGACCCCCTTTCGCCTCTCTAACTATACATCTAGCTCTACTAGTGAATAAAAGAGTTACAACTTTACACCAAAGTTACAAAGGTACCAGGTAGATATTAGCCAATCCAAACTACTGACCAGTATTAGTGGAAGTTGGATATTGATGAAGGGTATTCATCATCTACAATATACACATAAAAACAGTTTTTGACCTTATCATGTGACATATGAATTTTCACCAATGTACAACCTCTACTTAACTCTACCCGTAGCTCTACTAATGAAGTAAACGGCAAGAATAAAGGAAATGACATCAAATTTCCATGAAAAACAAGCAAACAAACAATAAAAATCAAAACCAACAAACTTTAGCACTTCTTAATAAACCCGAAAAAAGCTATTGATCAACATTAGCAGAAGCTGAATTTTTACCAAGATGTTCATCGTCTACAAAATACACATAAATTTTTTTTTATTAAGCTTGTATCAAAAGAACTAGAATAAATATAACCATTACAAACAGCCAAACAAGAAATACTGTCCACATGTTTGACCTACTAGAAGAAATGGAGGAACAAAACAAAGGACAATTCAAAAGCACATTACAAATATAGATTAGGATAGCAGGTGATAATACCGTGTCATTCAAAGGTCAACCACAAGTTGCAAGTGAATAAAACCGCTCATTCGAATCCACAGCACAAGAGCAAAACATTAAACATTCAGACAGCACATCTTTGAGAAATCAGAGTTCTGTCGGTCAAAGCTTTCTTTCCTACACGTGCCATTGATGAAGCCCAACTTGTTTCTTCCAAGTATGGCAATTCTCATCGATTCAATCCACACAATAGTTTTTAGATCTCGCTAGTTGAATAAAAATCAACATAACTCCAGACAAATCTGATGCATTTAGATACAATTGATGATTATGACTCAATTTCTTGGGCAATTCATTATCTATCACCACCACCACTGTTACTCCTACTAGCTTTCTCAATTTTTCTCCTCAATTATTTTAACTTAGACCATATCAATAGTCAATAACTCTTATACCATGATGTAAAAGAGGATCAAGAGAAAGAGGAGAAATGAGGATAATCTCCAAGGTGAACCAAGTCGCGATCCAAAGGTTGATTATCACTATCGTGAGTCTATTTGATTGAAATCGGATGAAGAGAAAGAGGAAAAAAAGAATGAATATTTGAGAAATGAGGAAAAAAGACAAACAATGAGAATGAATATCTAAGTAAAATCTAGAAAAAAAAGAGAAATAAAAAAAACACAAAATAAAGGTTAAAGACAAATAAATTAAAAAAATAAAAAAAATGAAGAAATAGATAATGGTTGAGAAAAATGTAAAATAAAAAAAATAAAGGTTATGACAAATCAATTAAAACATGAAAATAAAGTTAAAGGAAAAAATAAAAACTGAAAATAATAAAAAACAGAATAATAAATCTAAAGGAAAAAATAAAAAAGTGAAAAAAAAGTAGAATTATAAAAGTAAAGGAAAAACAAAAAACTGAAAATAATAAAAAATAAAATTTGAGAGATAAATGAATATGGAAAGTTTAAAAATATATTTGAGGTGTAGAGGCGAAAAATGATAGTTGTAGTATATTAAAAAGTAAGGAAGACTATTCTTCAAAGGCATTCTTATTTAGGGTCAAATATCTAAAGCTACCCACATTTGGGTCTATAGCATGCAATTTCCTTTGCATCATTAGCTTGGGCCTGCATAGTGAGTTGGAGAACATCCACATTACCCAACTATTCGTTGACTCTGACAACTAACTTTTATCCTTTAACCCCAACTGCACCAACTCTACCTGGTTGTATCAAGGAAGAAATTTGTCTGAATTCATTTCTTATCCTAATGTCTAGTCCTCTTGGGAATCATGCGAGGATAATATGGCATTTCATTCTTACTAAAATTTCAATACTATCCTTGCATGATGTCCAGAGGACTAGACTACTAGTGTGTTTGCTAATGAACTTGACCAATAGTGTGGTTTTCCTTGATACAACCAGATAGAGTCAATGGAGTTGGCTTTAGACGAAAGAAGAGAAAAGAGAGCAAGAAGTTGTACTTGAAAATTTCTAGCTTTCAAGTTGTGTCACAGAAAGCAACTAAAGGGTGAAAAATAAAAGAAGAAAAGAAGGGTTCTTATAGTTAGTATGATATGCTTTTACAAAGATAATATTTGGAAATTTTATAAATAACATTCTATATGCATTGATTTACATTAGATTTTCTCGTAAGTCAAAGTTATACTTATCAATCTTAACAACCTACCAAAAACATAATATTCTTAATAAAAAAATCAAGATTAAAAAAAAGGCAAGTAAATTATTGTTATTATTAATTCATTTTTTTCCAGTCAATCCATATTGCATAAAAAATTCCGCCAGATGATATGACTAATAAGTATTAGATTTACAAGAATATCAAGAATTTTTTTTAAGGAACAGATTATAATAGAGAAAATGATTACAACAACATAAATAACAATCCATTTTATTCTTGTTTGTTGATGTCACTGAAAATCAAGTCGTTTGGACATCAAGTAAAAATTGACATTTATTATGACTTTAAGAAAGATCCACAATTGGCGTCCATTAAATTAATTTAAGTCATTATATATTAAACAAACATTACGTGGCAGAAAAATGAAAAAGAATTTATGATTTTTTCTTTATTTTAAGAATCAAAAATAGTTTTATTTTTTTTTTAAATATGCGAATTGGGTAGACTGAAAACATATTTTTTTTCATGTGTATGACACGACCCGAACCGAGGCCCAGATCGACACGGGCATTTCAAACGGTGAAGGCCCGAGAGCTAACTGGAAATCATACACACCATTCATATATTTATTAGGAAATGCGGAAAAGATAACAAAACGGACACATGGTCATCTGATTATATTAAGAAAATAACACGGCATAAGTTCAACAAGACTCAAATCCATCTAACACCTGTCTGCGAAATCTCTACTAACTGAAGGAAAACAATATTTGTTTGAAGATCGGGACAAGGCCCTCGGTCGGACTATAAACCAAAACCAAATGAGATTAATACAAGTGAACAAGACGCCTTCCAAAGTAAGGGAGGCTCACCAACTTTGAATGTCTGACAACAATCTACTATTTAGCAAGACCGCTAGACTGGGCCTCAGAACCTGAAATATAGAGGGTCAATACAGATGTAGTGGTACGTAGAGTAATCCAAAATAACATACTTTTATATAACATAAATGAGAGCAATTTATGAAATATTTTACATACAATATATGATAATGCATGGGCATACTTAAAAGAATTTAAAACATTTCTTGAAACCATGACTTACTCTTTATCTTACTTTTGAGCTAGGTGGTATACCCTACAACTCTACAATCCCATGGGCTATAAGGAACCCACCCTTAAATAGGAGGTCAAGCCCCTAGCCCAAGTTTGTCCCAAGGGTTAGAGTCTTTATCTCTAATACGCTAAGGGGCACAAAGCCACCGTATAGTCCCTCTTAGGGATATAATAAACCCGCATCGACAAAACATGATTTCCCACAATGAGCCTTTCCACTCAAATAACTTCTTCGGATAACCACCTAACTCTCTCTAAATCCATTTACACTAAATCCATTTTCCACTATACCAATAACTTCTTACTCTGTTATGACATTCATTTGTTTGGTATCGTTATACCGAAACTTGCAAGTCATATCTCTAAGCCACAAAATATCATGTTACAGTACTTTTATTCAAAACAATGTTTAGACCACCAATTCATTCAAACAGTACAGAAGGATTTGTATATCGAATTACATGAATCTTGTGCAAAGACTCTCTCTTTCAACTTTTAAAACATGTGGTGGTCTATTACTTGTAGCAAAGCATGCAACTCTTTAAATCATCACTTTTCATCTATATTAATAAGAAACACCCTCTCATATGTTCATAACAAAAACCAAGTCTTAAACGATAGTAAATATATTTGTATTCATGCTTCTCAATATGTAATTGAATAATTCATGACATATGAAAACAAGAGGCTTTATAATAAGAGAGGGATTATAAATGTTTATGCTCTCAATTCAACATTCAAACTCAAAAAGCATACATACTTATATATGAATACAAATCAAATTTAGGGGAAGGCCTCAAGACCAAAACATTATCTCATTGAAAGAGTTCACAAAGTATACTTTTTAATGTAATTCAAAACCCGTCATAAATACATGATTTCTCAACATTAAAAATATTATAAAAATGATTTCATCATACCCATGTAGTTTAGAAAAACCCACATACCTTAATGATGAAGAATTTGCGAAAAGATTAAACCTTTAAGCTTGATTGCCCAAACCCTAAGTTGTTTTCTCCTCTTGTGTTTTAGATGATTAACTAATGATTTTCTAGGGTTAAAACGTGTTTTAGGGACTTAAATACGTGTTAAGATGTTTAGGGATGGTTATTGGGTGACAAAAGACCACGTTTCCCTTGATATACTCAAAAACAGAGTTTCTGCACCACTTAGCCATAGGGTTTGCGGCTCCATATCCATGGACAACATTGAAGTTTGTGGCACCAAGTCCATGGAAAATATTAGGCTTTTCGTCAACAACCTTATTGCCAACCTTTTCGAGTGAGCATTGGTGATGTTAAGGCGATGTCAAGCCATCGCATAAGCTACAGTTTGTGGCGCCTACTGATGATAGGCGATATTACGCGCCTATATCAATATATTTTGCCCATATTTTAGCCTAGTTTTGAGAACAAATTATATATTTCATGCACTTTTAGTCCTTTTTCCTATAAGTGAGCTAACAAACATGATTAGCAAAGTTTCAGGTAGAAATGATGCAGAATTCAGCATTTTATGGCTTACTTGACGCAAAAGAAAGCTCACGAAGGAAGGAAAGGAAGTTTACACGCCTAAGGACCAAAAACGCTGCATGGCGAATCTGTCCCGGGCTAAAACAACATTTCTGAAGACTTTGGGGACTTGCAGTAACTTAGTTAGATTTGGACAATGATGCATTAACCTAGTACAATTGGGTTATGTATTTCATTAGTTTATTTGGATTAAGAGAATGTTACATTAACCTAGTACAAATAGGTTAAGTATTTCCTTAGTCTAGTAGGATTTGGTTAGATATTTCATTAGCTTTGTAGGATTAGGATATGGTATTATAAATACCCTATCATGCTAGAGATTTTTATTCATTGACCATTCACCATCTACCATTCACCATTCACCATTCACCATTCACCATTCCACCATCCATCCATCAAAACAATTACTCTTCTATTAATTCTATTTTTTTCATTTATTTAATTCTTAATTTCCACAACAAGAGAAACGTTACTTGCTAAGGAATTCACGCCTAAACACCTACCTCGCCAATATAAACGTGACATCATTCTTCTGGTATAACAACAATGCAAATTGTGATTTCCTTCGCATTCATGGGTAACTAAACTTCTTTGTTGGGGTTATGGAAGCCGTATGAGATACTATGTATTGCTATGAGTTTATGAGTTCGTGACACGTATGCCGCTTATATCATTATTCTCTTCATCTTAATGCAAATTCATGTGGCTGCAGACGCATAGAATAATGCCAGTATAACATTTAACTTGTTCGAAAGAAAGGTTATCTGTCTGAAAAAGAGATAATGTCAAGGTAGTAGGACACCCTTTCCTATTAAAAAGCTAGTGTCGTAACTGGACTAACCTATTGGAGAATTCGTACCATTAAACACGCTTTAAGCTCGAAAGAGTTAAAGTGAAATAATCCTCGAATAGGTCGAAAGACGCCTGGATTTACCATCGAATACAATTCTCTATAAGCACATGCATGTCTGAATTCAACACACTCATAGCCAATAGAGATGTATAACTTAGAAGGTGGACATAACCCCAACTCCTCAATTCTCATTGTTTCACAACCTACTAAACATTCTTTCTTTTTACTTTGCTATTTTCAGCTTTTGCTTCAATATTTTGGTTACTTGCACTACAAAACTCCCCCCTTTTTACGAGACTTGTACTAAAAGTCTAGTGATTTTACTTACTTGTTGGCCAAGCTATTCCCTGTGGGATCGACACCCAACCTAGGTTGGGTTCTATATTTGCTAACGACCGCTTTACACTCCTACGAGAGCTGTAGATCGAGAGTTATCAAAAATTGGCACCGTTATCGGGGAATACGAGTGTCAACTATGTTTGTGATAATTACTAGACCCTTTGGTCAAAGATTCTCGTACTTTTATTTTTAGTTGTTCTTTTTGTTTTATTCAGGTTTGTTCAGTGCATCAATGGATGTACAACGTGAAATTGAAAGGATGGCTGCTCAAGTGCATCAACAAAATATTGATAATCCATGTCGGGCAACAAATCTTAATGATGAGGACCTGGGCGATGAGGAGCTACTAAACCCACGGCATACTGTTGAGATGGCGGCACCCATGCAGAGAAAAGATCGTCAAGCTAGGATTAGGCCTGAACGCTAAGCTATGTAATACCGTTCGATGATAATGATGACGATCAGGACGAAGCTGGTGCCACATGAGCCATTATTCTTCCACCATTAGCGCCCGGAGCAAAGTTCAACATCACTAGCAACATGATTTAGCTTTTGCAACTCAAGGGGTTATTTGGTGGACTAGCAGGCGATGATCCGAATATGCATTTGATCAACTTTATTGCTACATGCAAGTCATTCGACAATCCTAGCGTTGGACAGAATGCAATTCGACTACGCTTATTTCCATTGTCTCTGTCTGGGGAGGCAACTCTATGGTTGAATGGACTGACTCCTGATTCTATTACTAATTGTAGGCAATTGAAAGACGCTTTCCTAGAAAGATTTCTTCCGCCATCCAAAAGAGCACTGTTGAGAGATGAGATCACAAATTTTCGGCAGCTTCCAACTGAAGCCCTCCACGAAACATGGGAGAGGTTCAAGACAAAGCTCATGCGGTGCCCAAATAACCATATGACCAATGACCACTTGATGGAGATATTATACAGAGCTTTGAATTCGGTGACTAAGCCAGTGGTTGATAATGCGGTTGGAGGATCTTTTATGGACCTCACCTTTGGGCAGGCAAGCCATATGCTAGATCGGATGACAAAGCAAAGTAGAGCTTGGCATACCAGGTGTTCTAAGGTAGCAAGCCCCACTTTATCTATTGGCATGACTGTAGAACAGAGGCGTGGGCAAGAGGAACGTAATTAAGACATGGCACACCTGAAAACACAAATGGATCTTCTTACAAAGCATTTATTATCAAGGAAGATCGAAAAAGTTAAGGCCATGGTAGCACATGGAAGAGACAAATCCGACTCTGAAGAAGAAGCCAACTACTTAAATAATCAGGGGGGTTTCCCTGGTAGACGTGACACCACCACATCTAATTCTGGAAGTATGGAAGACATGATGGCTAAATTATTGAAAGGAGTGAAAGCAACGAGCACGGGAGTAACAGAGGTAATCAATGATTTGTCCTCCATGAAACAATTAGTAGATTCACATTCCACTTCTATCAAGCAAATAGAGCAGCAATTGAGCCAACTTTCAGCAGCACTCAATCAAAGAAAGGCCGGCACTTTACCTAGCGATACTGTACCAAACCCAAGGAATGATGGGTCATGCATGGCCATCACTACCAGAAGTGGTAAGGTGCTGGAAACTTCAGCAAAAGGCAAGCAAGTGGTTGACGAAGTTGCGGACATGGATGACAACACAAAAGGAGAAGATGCCGCAGCACCCACTCCTAATGTCAAGGACTCCACATCCATCACTGTGCAACCTAAAAAAGTGGAAAAACGGAAGCAAGAGGAGAAGAAAACCATGGAAAGAACACTTCCATACCCACCACCACCTTTTCCCCAAAGATTAAAAAAGGTGGCGGATGATACAAAGTTCAGCAAATTCATGAATATGTTAAAGCAGCTGACCATTAATATTCCTTTGGTGGAGGAACTTGAACAAATTCCTGGATATGCAAAATTTATGAAGGACCTATTGACAAAGAAACGGGCATCAAGTTATCAGTTAGCAGATAATGTTCATCATTGTAGTGCAGTTGCTACCCGATCGATAGTTCAGAAAAAGGCCGACCACGGAGCTTTCACTATTCTTTGCACTATTGGATCATTGGATTTAGCCAAATCATTGTGCGATCTAGGTGCTAGCATAAATTTGATGCCACTATCCATCTACAAGAAGTTGGGGCTAGGCGATCCGACACCAATCAATATGAGGCTCGTGATGGCTGATAGGTCGATAAAACGACCTGTGGGTATCTTGAATGATGTGTTGGTGAAGGTTTCTTCATTCATCTTTCCTGCAGACTTCATTATTCTGGATTGTAAGGAGGATTCTGAAGTTCCCATAATCCTGGGACATCCTTTCCTTGCAACCGGAAGTGTGCTTATTGACATGAAAGATAATGAGCTTTTGTTTCAAATTAATGACAAAGTAGTACAGTTTGATATATTAAAAGCCATGAAGCATCCCAGCGATATGAATGAGTTATATGTAGCTAATGTTCATTAAGAGGATATGAAAGCATTATCTATAGAGAAACAACCTACTGTTGAGCCATTGTCTGCTGCGCCACTGAATGTTGAGCATGAGGATAATAAAGATTATGAAGAACTTATGGGTGATCTAAGAGAAATAGAGTCTTATAATCCTAAGCAACCGGATTGTGATCTCAAGAATCAACCAACAGAAAAGACTCCCATTGACGAGCCACCAATGCTAGAATTGCAAGAGCTCCCCGATTATCTAAGGTATGTGTTCTTGGAAAGTAGAAATATACTTCCAGAGAGTGCAGATGATTTAAGTGAGCAGCACATAGAGGCTCTCATCTCTGCTCTGAAGAGATACAAGAGAGCTATGGGTTGGACTATTGATGATATAATTGGTGACTCTCCGGAGAAACGTATGAGCCATCTCGAAAAAGATCGCATGCCCACAGGTAAGCCTTATTGTCGTCTAAATCCTTTCAGAAAACGATCCACCATTTACCTCGACGAAGTCTGAGTACTCGAGGTAACTATGTCTTGCCACGACAAGAAATAAGGCGCTAGATGGGAGGCAACCCATCGTTTATCATTTTCTATTTATTGTTTATCGTTTTGTCTTTCTTTCATTCTAGTACTTGTTTTGTTTTTGATAAATGAAAATCCAAATATAAGAGTCATGCCACGACCAAAACTAAGGCGCTTGGTGGGAGGCAACCCATCATACTAATTGTTTTCATTGGTTTTGAGCAAATATAGGTGCGAGAAGTATTCAACGAGGAGATTGGTTTCACATGACGATTTGGACGTATTGTAGGGAAAAGGTGGTAAGTTAGGTATAAGGATGCATAAGGTTATGGATTGATCATTGCTCATGCCAAAATAGGCATCGAGGAAGGCTAGGCCTAGGTAAAACTAGGCCACGAACAATGCACAACCTATACTATAGCCTAAGGCCTCGGAATTTAGTGTGCTATACACTATGCGCCGCCCATTCGCAAGTGTGCTATACAGTATGCGCCGCCTATGGTATAACATTAAGTCTCAGTATCTCATATGCTATACACTATGCGGTGCATATGTCCCGAAATTCCATAGAATATGCGCCGCATATGCCCATAAATGCCATACACTATGCGCCGCCTATACCATGACTATGCCAAGCATTATGCGCCGCATATAGGGCATTTTTGTCTCCAAAACCGTTTGTAAATGGGTCAAAACCCGACCCATTCTCTTCCTATATAAAGGGGACTTAGTCTTGAAATATAACCACATTAGAAATTGACCTAAGGGTGCCGCATACTCTCTCTAAATCATCTCAAACTTTTTCTTTTTGCTCTTCCAATTCACAAGAACATCTCCAAAGGCTTCAATCACGTAAGTACTCTTGTATTCTTCATATATTTCATGTAAGTACTATGTTTCTATGCCTATTATGAATTGCTACATCTTGAAAGATTATTGGTGATGTTAATGTGTTTGGATTGTTGACACAAAACCATGTGAGTGAATATGTACGTTAGGATAATCTTAACTTGCTTCTGACTTGAATTTGGTTTTAATTACATTGTCATACTCTTTGTGGAATTACTATGGTGATGAACATTGCTTAGTCTTGTCACTTGTATACCTACATGTTAGGCTATCCCGTTCATCGGGATACAACTTATAGTTGCCTACCGACATAGGAGGTTGTAATTGTTAATAGATGCTATCCCTTGATTCAATCTCTATGTAGTAGTCTTGATATATCTAACATGAAAGTATTGCAAAGATTACAAGAAGTATGACTGCTCTGATTTTATTATTGGAATATAGCTCCTAAAACGTATTGCGATGAAGTCTGAGTAATCGACCACTTTCACTTCACTAGTTGGTGCCAACAACCTAAGTGTGCGGTGGTACCTCCACTGCTTGTTCATAGATTGTATCCATTGAGATGATGCTAACATGACTCTATTGAGATCTCAGGTACAATGGCACCAAAAGGCAAGGCAAAGATAAGGCTACCACTTCACAAAAAGAGCAAGGAGAACCCTCCTCGGTGCAAACGCTTCGACTCACTCTTGGAATTAAGTGGGATACTTATGAGGAACTTCTTAGGATGACGACTCTGATGATGATTCCGATGCAAGGGGTATGACCCCAGACATAGAGAATGAGTTCGACTAACCAGGTTCTTCGTATTTACTTTCCACTGAGGGCAGTGTCTCGTTTAAGTGTGGGGTGGCAGTATTGCATGCTATAATTCTCTATTTGTATCTATGTTTGTTTACTTTGTTTTTGTTTGTGTTTCGTTTTTAAGTTTTTTTAGTAGTAAAATTTTTTTAGCTTCGCATGAAATTATTCTAATAGGAAGCATGAGATTATAACAAGAGTATGTGCTACAATTATGACTATTGAGACGTTTAGGCTCTATTTGTGACTCATTATGTGATATTATGTTGTTCAATTCCTTCACTTGTTGGGTCGAGAGTCTATATTACTTCCAATCAAGTCGACCATGTGCCTTGTGTGTGTGAGATAATAGTATATTCTATGTTTGTGGTTGATGCTAGAACTTGCCTGGTATGTATGCAAAGCGAAAATAAGGAGTGTAAGTTTAGATGATGATTTAGGCATTTATTTGGCAACCTACATATGTTTACCTTCGTTTTACCTACCCTTGGACATCATCCTTGTTAAACCCTTTTGAGTCTTTAGCCTATTTCTTTGACAACCTCGTGTGTAAGCCTAATCCATTTTTTTCAAGACCGTAATTTGATCCCAATTCCTAAGTGCTTTAAAGTGAAAAAGTCATGTGACAACATAAGAGGAAATTGGGTAAGTATGACGCTTTAAATTGTAATGGTGCTTGAATGTGTTATGAAAAAAAAAAAGAAAAGTGCTAGTATAAGAGGTATGTTATGAAAAGAAAAAGGAAAAAAAAGCTGAAAAGTGAGTTATGCTTAAAATTGAAAAACAAAAGAGGAGAACAAGGGTGATAGAATAAAAGAAAGAAGAAAGGTTGAAAGAAAAAAATGTCAATGATACAATGTGATGTATTAAAGTGCTTAGGAACTTAGTCACTATTTCTGGCCAAAATAGTCCTACCCGTCCCTTAGCCTACATTACAACCATCAGAAGACCTATTTGATCCTAATCTTAGCATTCTGACATTTAGTGGAGTATTACACTAAGGGCAAGCCTATGGTCATCAGTTGCTGCATACGAATTCTTTGTGAAAGCTAGAGCAAGGATATTTTGATACCCATGTTTGAAAAATATGCTATACTTGTGAGTGACTATGGGTAATATATTGTGAGACACACATGATTGATGAGTTTTTGATAGTTGTGTATGATTCTTTGTGCCTTGACTTTTGAATATGAGTTAACCACCATCACGAGTCTATGCTAGAGGTTAAATGGTTTCTACTAATGATTGGAAAACTACTCTTTGTTGATAATTGTTGTGCTTGTCTTGACGAATGTTTTGTGTTGTTGCTGTGAAACCCTAAGTTGATGTTTAGAGGGAAATGATATTTTGTTCGAGGACGAACAAAGCTACAAGTGTGGGGTGTTGATGATAGGCGATATTACGCGCCTATATCAATATATTTTGCCCATATTTTAGCCTAGTTTTGAGAACAAATTATATATTTCATGTACTTTTAGTCCTTTTTCCTATAAGTGAGCTAACAAACATGATTAGCAAAGTTTCAGGTATAAATGATGCAGAATTCAGCATTTTATGGCTTACTTGATGCAAAAGAAAGCTCACAAAGGAAGGAAAGGGAGTTTACACGCCTAAGGACCAAAAACGCTGCATGGCGAATCTGTCCCGGGCTAAAACAACATTTCTGAAGACTTTGGGGACTTGCAGTAACTTAGTTAGATTTGGACAATGATGCATTAACCTAGTACAATTGGGTTATGTATTTCATTAGTTTATTTGGATTAGGAGAATGTTACATTAACCTAGTACAAATGGGTTAAGTATTTCCTTAGTCTAGTAGGATTTGGTTAGATATTTCATTAGCTTAGTAGGATTAGGATATGGTTATTATAAATACCCTATCATGCTAGACATTTTTATTCATTCACCATTCACCATCTACCATTCACCATTCACCATTCACCATTCACCATTCCACCATCCATCCATCAAAACAATTACTCTTCTATTAATTCTATTTTTTTCATCTATTTAATTCTTAATTTCCGCAACAAAAGAAACGTTACTTGCTAAGGAATTCACGCCTAAACGCCTACCACACCAATATAAACGTGACATAAATCTTGTGGTATAACAACAATGCAAATTGTGATTTCCTTCACATTCATGGGTAACTAAACTTCTCTGTTCGGGTTATGGAAGCCGTATGAGATACTATCTATTGCTGTGAGTTTATGAGTTCGTGACACGTATGCCGCTTATATCATTATTCTCTTCATCTTAATGCAAATTCTTGTGGCTGCAGACGCATAGAATAACGCTAGTATAACATTTAACTTGTTCGAAAGAAAGGTTATCTGTCTGGAAAAGAGATAGTGTCAAGGTAGTAGGACACCCTTTCCTATTAAAAAGCTAGTGCCGTAACTGGACTAACCTCTTGGAGAATTCGTACCGTTAGACACGCTTTAAGCGCGAAAGAGTTAAAGTGAAATAATCCTCGAATAGGTCGAAACAAGCCTGGATTTACCATCGAATACAATTCTCTATAAGCACATGCATGTCTGAATTCAACACACTCATAGCCAATAGAGACGTATAACTCAGAAGGTGGACATAACCCCAACTCCTCAATTCTCATTGTTTCACAACCTACTAAACATTCTTTCTTTTTACTTTGCTATTTTCAGCTTTTGCTTTAATATTTTGGTTACTTTACTTGCACTACAAAACTCCCCCCTTTTTACGAGACTTGCGCTAAAAGTCTAGTGATTTTACTTACTTGTTGGCCAAGCTATTCCCTGTGGGATCGACACCCAACCCAGGTTGGTTTTTATATTTGCTAACGACCGCTTTACACTCCAACGAGAGCTGTAGATTGAGTGTTATCATCTACTTAGTTTTGAGGTCCTTAAACACCCCCAACCCCCTCCCCAAAATATCAATACATGATCTACCATCACTACAGTGGTCCTAAAGATCATTTTAGAAGCATCAAATGAGTTTTATGACTATAGGGTATCACAATCATACAACCTGTAGGTGCCTTATTCAAACACTCAAAACCTCTTATTCCAGACTCAGATTGATGAACGGTCGGAGGCGTTTGAAAAAAGACTCCAATGTACTTAACTTGATATATAGTAGGCCACTTGAATCTGTATATACTATGAGAAACAATCACTGGAAGTTGGCCCATGCAAAATCGTCAACTAAAAATCGACAGATAGGAAATGTTTTCAACTCGACTTTGTGTTAGGGGATTTTTGTGACATAAATTCATATTCAAAGGTATTCAAAAACTATAGGATTGATAATCACACATATATTAACAAGGATTCATTGGTTTGTGGTCTATACATGTAGGAACGATGGTTTAAATTCTAACCCAAAGGTGCGGGTATTACATTATCTCCCCCTTGGGATCATTCATCCTCGAATGATGGGTAGTGACTTGTTCAAGTTGTAAAAGTATGAAATAATGAAGTAACCTCGCATTGAACATTTTTCCTCACCAATATATGCAATGTCATCAAAAGAGATTTATGATAACCCCTATTGAAACGTGTAAGCACGAAGCCTGAGATATAAGAATTGACATAGAGATGACCTTGTACATGATATCTTGGGATCGTAATCATCACGACATATGATGTGACTTTATTTGGTGACTATAGGTCTTGATTTACATCAGTACAACTATGAAATGAGATTTTGCAGGAGATAGGGATAGAAACATTCTCTACTTTACAATATACAAAGAATAGATGTTACACCTAGAAACACTACTCATCTATGGCCAAAACAAAAAATAACATACTTCATTATTTCCAACTTACAATTATCCCATAACATTTCTAACCACAAGAGTTAGAAATTACTTCATACCCTATATCTCTTTAAGGATATTACTTCACCTTATCACTACCATCAAACTCCCTCGAGTCTTAATTCAAGGAGTACTAACCACATAGCACTTTGGTTTGAGTTTTCATCAATCATAATATTCAAGCCTATCATTACTATACCCACTTCATGGATCACCCCACTAGGACCGGCAAATTCTATTGCTATTACAAATATTTTTTTCCACATATCTCCTTTCCAACTATTTCACTTAATGAAAGTTCACCTCCTTCTTTTCCCCTTCACCTATAACCTTAACTCAAGAAATTACATCAAAATTTTCACATTGAAGAACATCTACTCCCTTACCTAAGACATTACTAAACTTTCACAACCACCATCACACTAATATACGGAGGGTCATTGAGGAACCCGAGCATAAGCATCATGAATGGGAGTAACACTATTAGACTATAACTTATACTTATTACACTACTCAAGGAGGGACATGGTGTAAAGATACAATATAATCACGAAGTGCTTTATATATCAAGTGTCTTGATCATAAGTAGAGAGACACTTTGGTATAAACACAACATAGCATGAGTTCTTAGAACAAACCATAGAGATAAACATAAGTGCTTACATCATGAGTCGTATAACATAAGTTTAAGATTCATGAAGTCAACAATTGAGACAAGGACTTCTACTTGAAGTTATCGCTTCTCATTTTCAGATCTGAAATAGTCATGAGTTCGCACAACTTTATCATTTTGGGTAATCTCAACATAAAATGAATCAGTAACATTTAGAAAGCATAGTTTATTGGAACCAAGAATTTTGTGAGACATGAATTTTTATCGATCATGAGCAACATAAAATATAGATTGAATATCTGAAATATTAGATTACCGAGGGACATTATTGCTTCTAGTTTGGAGGTCGGAACATGACATGAGTTAAATAGAGATCTCAAACCTTAGATTTAGGTAACACTTGAATACATAAGACTTTGGTAGAATGACCTCTTAAATTGGAGTAGGAGGGGCTTACTTGCATAGGAATTGATTTTATCATGATTCTTACTTGAAACTTGACACCACAAGAAAATGCAGGAACTATTTAATTCATCATCTCCCCCTTAGATCAAAGTCACAATCCTAAACTTAAGGACATATCTTCTTATTAAATCTTATAAGAACAACACTCAACACAATGGGGTATCACCATACACATAAAAGGTAAACTTCCCCTTTTTAACTATACTCTAAAGGCATTGCTTTCCAAGAATGCTACTCTTAATTTTCACCATCCTCTATAGCAATCAACCTACAACTCCCAGTCTTATGAGCATACCCATCCTCATGCCTTATAACATAAAAATCCACTCTCCACTACTTAACATTCTAACATTAGACCGTTAATAACATAACTTACATCAGAATAAAATCTTTAAGACTATACCAAAGGGACATACTGCCTACTTATAGTTCCTCCATTCATCTCTAAAGAACATCATACAATAACTCCTTAGTTTTCTCCGTACTACGAGACTGGAGAATGAAATCTAGGTACACGTGACACTCGTACACATCACACTTTATCTAACAACATACTACCTTCGGGTTCAACTTATTCTTATATACTCACGCTCTTATACACTTAATGACTCAACCACAATTCATCATTTTAACACTAGTCCTCATGTACATAAATATCATAATTATCCACTCCTTTGTTCACAAGTTGCCAACCTAAGCTATTTCACACCCCATATTAAGAATGCTAATTCATTCCCATAAAACATACATCACTAATCTTTAACTACTATCCTTTTTACCACTGCCCACATCTCAAGTCTAATCCTATTGTCTACGATCTGTGTCAGATCTACATGGAGCCCAGAGAGTTCATCTGAACCCCTGGGCCAAAAAAAATACACTGTGCATATAGGATCAAATTATTGTTTTAGGTATGAATAACTAGCATTGCACCTCCTAAACAAAGTATAGTCTGCAACTCAATGGTAAAAGGGCTCAAAATCTATAACTTTTATTGCTTATTTACTATTTGAGAATATTGTGAGAGTGAATATCACTTACATTTCTTTTAAAATACATACCCGAATTTTACATTTTCACCTGTAATTGTTATTAATATTTATTATTTTATTCTTTTTAACTTTTTATTTATAATTTTCAAAATTATCATATTTATTATTTTATTGTTTAAAAGTATTTTACTTTTTTTCATGCAGTGATATTTTAATTGTAATACTAATCGTTTATTGATAATTTTTTTAGAGAGGTACATTGCATGGTCATATATTTGAAGATGTTGTGATTCTTTTATTGTTTGAATATTAAGATGCTAGAGTTAATTAGTTTCTTATACTAGCTTTTGTATCGTTGCATTTAGAAGTTTTATTTTCCATGACCTTTTAATCAATTAATGTGTTTTTTTAGTAATATTTTGTTTTATTATATTGTATTACTATATTATTAATTAAAAAATTTAAAATACATGAAGATTAATCCCCATGCCTCGAGGCTTTCGGCTTACCCCCTGCTAAGTAAAATGCAATGTCTCCTACACCACCGCCTTTTAAAACGCTGATTAAAAGTATGCAATTATTTAATTTCTATTACAATGATTTGATGTGAATAAATAATGGTGGTATATATATATATATATATATATATATATTATATACCAGTTTTCAGTTTTACCTTCCTATGAAAATGATTGCCAGATTAGGTACCATATAACCTAGACAAGGCATGTAATAAACTTTTCATTTAGTAAAAGTAGTTTTTTTTTAAACATAAAAAAATATTTTGATGTGAATAATATAATATTTCTAGACAGATTAAAGATATAAGGAATTTATTTTTGATTTAACTAAAAGCAATTGATATTACTTGTAATTACATGTACAAAATTCTGTTTTTTTTTCACTTTTGAATATGTTGCACGAACTAAATGTTTCACATTTATATCTGATGATTGTACTATTATGAAGTAGTTAAAATTAAATGTTAATCTCCAAATTAGTTACTCTCTTTAACTAATTTTATCCAACAAACTATTAGGTTCATACTATATGAGTGGTGTGAATGGAAAATTGAGAAAATCAAGTGGAAGAGAAAAATTGAGATCACACCAATATGAAAAGTGTACTCAAAAATAGGAAAGCTTACTGAATTCTCCCATATTGGTGGGAGAAATAAGCTTTAAAGTGTTTATATTGTGAAATAAACTCCCACATGGATAAGTGAGGCAGGGAATAAGATATATCTCGCGTCGTCATCGTTGTCGCTCGCTCGACTTCGACATCGGCATTGGAAAATGAGATCTATCTTTTTGGAAAAATTTTATTTGATGATCCGAATCTACCAGAATGCAATAGTTGTGTTGTTTCAGAATAAAAAATTACTCTTTATCTCTTCAAAAATTCTGTGTGATCATTCAAACTGTTGAGTGCGTTCGACGAGTCCAAATATTTGAGGTACCACTATATTTAAATTGAATGCCATTTTATCCTGGGAGGAAAATTCCGCAAACTCGGGTATAGTGAGGGGAATTATTTCCTTAAAGAAAGTCTGTGAATTCAGACGACTTAGCCTTATTCATTTTTGTTTCATCTATTTTCTGAAAAAATAAAATACACCTCTTGAAAAGGTCATTTTGGTCTTGTGTTGAGGGTATTTGATATACTTCATTGTGTTCTTGTATATACTTGAAATCTAGTTGAAGTTGTTGTTTTGTTTATATAGATTTTGCGTACCCATAGAAGAAAATGACAATATTGAGGAAATAAGTTTCAAAATCTGTATAGCTTGTTTTTGGAGATTAAAGCTTTAACTTTCTACTCCGCCTGAACTTAACTAGTCATTTGAAGTCATAAAAACTTCATTACATGTTAAAGATCATTCGGTTGACAATTGAAAGTCGTAAAAACTTCATTGTCAGCTAGAAAGAAGAAGAAAAGTGTAAAGTTGCTTAACTTTATAAGTAGTATTCTGAAAATACTAAGTATTTTTTTGCTTATGGTGACGGAAAAAATGACAAGTGATAGTGAAATGGAATATGTGTCAACATCTGTGGGGGAAACAAATATTGCCACATCAAGTCGCATAAATGGTTCGCCTACAATGGCACCGGTGGAGAACCCTGGAGAATTTTGTGGGCATTGACTTTAACGATGGCAGCAAAAGATATTGTTTTACCTAACCACTTTCTTTCTGCAATGGTTCACTAGAGAAGACACTTCTGAGGTTCCCGAGGAAACCTCAGACAAAGAGCGTTTCTTAATTGTAGAATCTTTGAGACATTCAGACTTTCTTTGCTAGAATTATATTCTTACTGGTCTCCAGGAGGACCTCTACAATGTTTATAGTGGAACAAAAACATCGAAGAAATTGTGGGGGGCACTTGAACGAAAATATAAAACATAGGATGCGGAAATTAAGAAATTCCTTGTTGCACGGTTCCTGGACTTTAAAATAATAGATAACAAATCCGTTGTCTCTCAAGTGCAGGAGTTGCAAGTCATCATACATGATGTCCTAGCAGAAGGTATATCTTTGAAAAGTACCTTAGTTGAAAAAATTAAAAAGGTTCTTAATACTCACATAAACTATTTTGTAGGTTTGATTGTGAATGATGCATTTCAAGTAGTAGCAATAGTTGAGAAGCTACCACTTTTGTGGAAAGAGTCCAAAAACTACTTGAAACATAAATGCAAAGAGATAATTTTTGAAGATCATATTGTCCGACTGCATATTGAAGAGGATAATAAGGCTTTCCAGAGAAAGTCAAAAGGGAATTCTAGAATTAATGGAGCACATATTGTAGAAGATGATCAAAACAATTCTAAGAAAAGGAAGAAAGTTGAATAAGACAGCAATCAAACCAAGAAGAAATTCAAGGAAAAATACTTCAATTGTGGCAAGATTGGCCACAAGTCCACGGATTGTCGTGCCCCGAAGAAAGGCAAGAAAAAGGATCAAGCAAATATGATTGAATCCAACAAAGAATGCAATGATTTGTGTGCTATGTTCTCAGAATGCAACTTGGTGTGGAATCCGCGTGAATGGTAGATGGATTGTGGTGCCACCCGCCATGTATGTGCCAATAAAGAGTTGTTTTCATTATTTTCTCCTGCTCAAGTAGAAGAAATTATCTAAATGGCTAACTCCGCTACTGCTAAGGTTGAAGGAACAGGGAATGTGTGCTTGAAAATGACTTTGGGAAAGGTCTTGACACTTAACAATGTCTTGTATGTTCCAAAATTATGTAGGAACTTAATTTATGTTTCACTTCTAGATAAGAATGAATTCAAATGTGTAATCATTTCTGGAATAATTGTAATTAGCAAAGAAGAAATGTATGTAGGAAAAAGCTATCTCACCGAGGGCCTTTATAAGATGAATGTAATGACTGTTGAAATAAATAAAAGTTCAAATTCTTCTTATTTGCTTGACTCTTATTATTTTTGCCATGAAAATTTAGGCCATGTTAATTATAAAATGTTACGAAAACTGATTAACTTAGAAGTTTTGCTAAAATTTGAGTGCAATAAATCAAAGTGTCAAACGTGTGTAGAATCAAAGAATGCAAAGCATCCTTATAAGTTCGATGACAGGAATTCTAATCCTTTAGACTTAGTACACACTGATATTTGTGATATAAAGTCAACAACATCACGTGGTGGAAAAAAGTATTTCTTAACTTTTATTGACAATTGCACTAGATATTGTTATGTCTATTTGCTAAATAGTAAGGATGAAGCAATAGATGCATTTAGGATATATAAAATTGGAGTTGAAAATCAGTTAGATAAATGATAAAAATTATAGAAGTGATAGGGGCGGAGAATATGAATATCCCTTCGCCAAAATATGTGTAGAGAATGGAATCGTCCATCAAACTACGACTCCGAATTCATGATGATAGGCGAATTTACACGCCTATAGTGCTATATGTCACCCATATTTTATCTAAGTTTTGAGGACAAAAAATATATAATTCATGCACTTTTAGTCCTTTTTCCTGTAAGTGAGCTAACGAACATGACTAGCAAGTTTTCAGGTATAAATGATGCAGAATTCAGCATTTTATGTATTACTTGACGCCAAAGAAAGCTTCACGAAAGGAGGAGAACAAAGCTTGGGCGCCAAGGACCAAAAGTGGCGCATGGAAAATATGTCCCGGGCAAAAACAGCAATTCTGAAGACTTTAGGGATTAGCAATAACTTATTAGGATTAGGATAATGATACATTAACCTAGTAGGATTAGGTTAAGTAATTCATTAGCTTAGTAGGAATAGGATATGGGTATTATAAATACCCTATTTTGCTAGAGATTTGAAACATCTTTCCATCTTTCTAGTATAGATTCACTACTACTTCTAATTCTTCCATTAATTCTACTTTTTATTCTTCTTCTATTCATCTATTTAATTCTTAATTTCCGCAACAAGAGAAATGTTACTTGCAAAGAAAGTCACGCCTAAACGCCTACCAGACTTTGCTACACGAAATCTTTATTGTGGTATAATAATAGTGTCTATTGTGATTTCCTTCGCACTCATGGGTAACTAAACTTCTCTGTTGGGGTTATGGAAGCATTATGAGATACTATCTAAGGCTATGAGTTTGTGAATTCGTGACACGTGTGTTGCTTATATCATTATTCTCTTCATCTTAATGCAAATTCTTGTGGTTGCAAACGCATAGAATAACGCCAGTATAGCATTAACTTGTTCGAAAGAAAAGTTATATGTCTGGAAAAGAGATAATGTCAAGGTAATAGGGTCCCATCCCCTATTAAAAAGTTAGTACCGTAACTGGATTAACCTCTTGGAGAATTTGTACCGTTAGATACGCTTTAAGCTCGAAAGAGTTAAAGTGAAATAGTTATTGTTGAGGTCGAAAGACGCTTGGATTTACCATCGAATACAATTCTCTATAAGCACATGCATGTCTGAATTCCGCATAACTCATAGCCAATAGAGACGTACAACTCATAAGACGGACATAACCCTACCTTCTAAATTCTCATTGTTCGACAACCTATCAAGCAAACCGTTTTTACTCTTCTATTTTCTGCTTTTACTTTATTATTTTGATTACATTATTTGCACGTTACAATCCCCCCTTTTTACGAGACTTGCACTAAAAGTCTAGTAATATTTTGCTTACTTGTTGACCAAGCTATTCCCTGTGGGATCGATACCCAACCCAGTTGGGTTCTATATTTGACTACGACCGCTTTACATTCTTACGAGAGCTGTAGATTGAGCGTTATCAAAAATTGGCGCCGTTGCCGGGGAATACAAGTGTTAATTAAGTTTGTGATAATTACTAGACCCTTTGGTCAAAGATTCTCGTACTTTTACTTTTAGTTTTTGATTTTGTTATCTGCAGGTTTTTATTCAGTGCATGCCCCATACGCGAAGTTCTGGTCAACCGTTATTACCTATCAATCACGAACCATAACGTATTGGTAGAATGGAGGCACAACACAAAATTGAAAGGATGGCTGCTCAACAGTAACAGGCGAGACTAACTGCTCTAGCCGCCGCTCAAGTGCATCAACAGAATATTGATAACCCCGGGCGAGCAAAAAATCCTGACGATGAGGACCTAGGTGATGATGAGTTACTAAACCCTAGGCATGCTGCTGAGATCGCAATACCTACCAACAAAAGAGATCGTCAAGATGGGTTTAGACCTAAACGCCGAGCTATGGAACCAGCTTTCTACGATGATGATGATGATCTTGATGGAGCCGGAGCCACAGGAGCCATTATTCCTCCACCATTGGCACCCGGAGCCAAGTTCAACATCACAAGCACCATGATTCAGTTATTGCAACTCAAAGGATTATTTGGTGGACTAGCAGGCGATGATCCGAATATGCATCTAATAAACTTTATTTCTACATGCAAGTCGTTTGACAATCTTGGTGTTGGTCAGAATGCAATTCGGCTATGCTTATTTCCATTGTCTCTATCTGGAGAGGCAACTCTATGGTTGAATGGGCTGACTCCTGATTCTATTACAAATTGGAGGCAATTGAGAGACGCTTTCCTAGAAAGATTCTTTCCTCCATCCAAAAGAGCACAATTGAGAGATAAAATCAGTAACTTTCGGCAGCTTCCAACTGAAGCCCTTCATAAAACATGGGAGAGGTTTAATACAAAGCTAAAGAGGTGCCCAAACCATCACATGACTAATGTTCACCTAATGGAGATACTATACAAAGCCTTGAATTCAATAACTAAACTAGTGGTGGATAATGCGGCCGGAGGATCTTTTATGGATGTCACCTTTGGTCAGGCAAGCAATATTCTAGATCGGATGACGAAGAAAAGTAGAGCTTGGCATACCAGGGATTCTGAGGTAGCAAGCCCCACTTTATCTATTGGCATGACTGCAGACCAAAGGAGAAAAGAAGAAGAACGTGATCCAGATATGGCGCACATGAAAACACAAGTTGATCTTCTTACAAAGCATCTATTATCAGGGAACACCGAAAAAGTCAAAGCTATTGCATCAAAAAGAAGAGACGAATCTGATTCGGAAGAAGAATCCAACTACTTAAACAATCAGGGGGGTTTCCGAGGGAATACCCAAGGAAACCAAGGTCGGAACTATTATGATAAATCTGGAAACAAGGACCAAGGTAGTTGGAAGAACAAGAATGAAAAGAGTGGTTTGTATGTTCCCCCAGGAAGACGTGACACCACCACATCTAGTTCTGGAAATATGGAAGAGATGATGGCTAAGCTATTGAAAGGAGTGGAAGCAACGAGCGCAGGATTAACAGAGGTAATAAATGATTTGTCCTCTATGAAGCAGTTAGTTGATTCTCATTCCACTTCAATCAAGCAAATAGAGCAGCAATTGAGCCAACTTTCAGCAGCACTCAATCAAAGAAAGGCTAGCACTTTACCTAGCGACACTGTGCAAAACCTAAGGAATGATGGGCCATGCATGGTTGTTACTACCCGACGTGGTAAGGTGCTGGAAAATTCATCAAAAGAAAAGAAAGTGGTTGACGAAGTAGCGAACATTGATGATAATGCAAAAGGAGAGGAATCCACGGAAGCCACCCACGATGTCCATGACGTCACACCGAGTATGTTGCAGCCTGAAAAGGCTGAAAAACGGAAGCAAGAGGAGAAGAAAGCCGTGGAGAGAACAATTCCCTATCCACCACCACCTTTTCCTCAAAGATTGAAGAAGGTGGCGGATGATACAAAGTTCAGCAAATTCATGACTATGTTAAAGCAGCTGACCATTAATGTTCCATTAGTAGAGGCACTTGAACAAATGCCTGGGTATGCAAAATTTATGAAGGATCTTTTTACAATGAAGAGGGAAGCCAGCTACGAGTTGAAAGATGACGTTCATCACTACAGCGCAATCACTACCCGATCACTAGTTCAGAAGAAGGCTGACCCCGGTGCTTTCACTATTCCTTGCACCGTTGGATCTTTGAATTTTGCCAAGGCATTATGTGATTTGGGAGCCAACATCAATTTGATGCCATTATCTATCTATAAAAAGTTGGGGTTGGGAGATCCTACTCCAACCAATATGAGGCTCGTAATGGTGGATAGGTCGGTAAAATGACCTGTTGGTATTCTATGTGATGTATTGGTAAAGGTTTCTTCGTTCATCTTTCCGGTAGACTTCGTTCTTTTGGATTGCGATGCAGACTCAGAAGTTTCCATAGTCTTGGGGCGCCCTTTCCTTGCTACAGGAAGTGTGCTCATTGATTTGAGAGCTAATGAGCTTTCATTCCGAATAAATGACGAAGTAGTTCGCTTTGATGTGTGCCAAGCAATGAAGCAACCCAAAAATCTGAGTATATTCTTGGTGGCTGATGTTTACTTTGATGATGAGGAAGAATCACTTGAAGAAGAAAAAATTATTGAAGACCCATTGGCGATTGTGCTCATGAATAGAGAGTGTAAGGATGCTGAAAATTGCGAAGAAGCTATTTGTGGTCTATCAGGATAAGGGACATATCGCCATGCTCCCAAAAAGCTGGACCTTGATCTCAAAAATCGACCCACACCACCAGCTAAGCCATCTATTGAAGAGCCACCCACGTTAGAATCGAAGGAGCTGCCTAGTCATTTAAAGTATGCATTCTTAGGTAACGGAAACACACTTCCAGTCATTGTGGCAGCAGATTTGGGTGAGCAACAAGTTGCAGCTCTCATTGCTATTCTACGGAAATATATAAGACCCATTGGTTGGACCATTGCTGATATTATTGGTATTCCCCCTGGGATTTGTACACACAAAATTTAGCTTGAAGAAAAATGCACACCCACCATTGAGCATCAAAGACGTCTCAATCCACCTATGCAAGAAGTGGTGAAGAAAGAAATTATTAAGTGGTTAGACGCAGGAGTTGTGTATCCAATCTCAGACAGTACATGGGTAAGCCCGGTACAATGTGTTCCCAAGAAAGGAGGCATGACGGTGGTCGCGAATGAAAAGAATAAGCTTATTCCACTCAGACCCGTCACCGGATGGATAGTATGCATGGACTACCAAAAGCTGAATTCATGGACGCTCAATGATCACTTTCCAATGCCATTTATGGACCAAATGCTAGATCGATTAACGGGGAAAGAATGGTTTTGTTTCTTAGACACTTATTCAGGTTATAATCAGATTTTCATTGCCCCCAAAGACCAAGAGAATACAACATTCACATGTCCATATGGCACGTTTGCCTTCAAACGTATGCCATTCGGGCTATGTAACGCACCAGCCACCTTTCAGCGTTGTATCATGTCCATTTTTTTTTATATGGTTGAAGATACTTTGGAGGTATTCATGGACGGCTTTTCAGTTGTTGGCGAATCGTTTGAAGAATGCTTGACAAACCTAAGTATGGCGTTGCAAAGATGTGTAGAATTCAACCTAGTGCTGAATTGGGAAAAGTGCCACTTCATGGTAAAAGAAGGAATCATTCTTGGGCATAAAGTCTCTGAAAGAGGAATTTAGGTTGATCGAGCAAAAATTGAAGTCATCGAGAAGCTACCGCCCCCAATTTCAGTGAAGAGAGTTCGTAGTTTCCTCGGTCATGCAGGTTTCTATTGGCGGTTCATCAAAGACTTCTCCAAAATTGCGAGTCCATTGTGCAAACTCTTGGAGAAAGATGCAAAGTATGACTTCAATGAAGATTGTTTGAAGGCATTCGAATGCCTCAAAAGAAAATTCATTGAAGCCCCTATCATGGTATCACCAGATTGGTCTCTCCCATTCGAAGTCATGTGTGATGCTAGTGGGGTTGCTGTTGGAGCTGTACTTGGCCAGAGGAAGGAGAAATTATTTCATCCTATCTACTATGCTAGCAAGGTCCTAAACAAAGCCCAAAATAACTATACTCTCACAGAACAAGAGCTCCTAGTAGTTGTTTATGCTTTTGAGAAGTTCCGTACGTATCTGTTAGGAACAAAAGTGATCTTTCATACAGACCATGCAACTCTACGGTATCTAATGACAAAGAAGGATGCAAAACCAAGACTAATTCAATGGGTTTTGCTGCTGTAAAAATTTGATTCTGAGGTTAAAGATCGAAGAGGTTGCGAGAACCACGTGGCTGATCATCTATCTAGACTCGAGAACAAGCATGTGGCGCAGCCTAAAATCGAAATTGATGATGCATTCCATGACGAGGAGATCTTAGCGACAATAATGGAAGGACTACCATGGTATGCCGACTTTGCAAATTTTGTGGTGAGTAATGTGATACCTGCAAACTTATCTTACCATCAAAAGAGGAAGTTTATGCATGATGTAAAACACTACTTTTGGGATGAGCCATATTTGTTCTGACGATGCGCGGATGGTGTTATCCGACGATGTATATCCCATGTAGCGGTGCCTGATATATTGAAAGCATGGCACACTTCCCATGTTGGGGGACATCACGAAGGTAATCGGATAGCAAAGAAGGTATTGCAAAGTGGATATTATTGGCCTTCGATATTTAGAAATGCCTACGACTTTGTTAGAAGATGCGACCAATGCCAAAGACAAGGTGCTATTTCGAAACACCATGAGATGCCCATGTCGAAAATCCTTGCAGTAGAGCTCTTTGACATATGGGGTATTGATTTCATGGGTCCATTCGTAAATTCGTTTGGAATGAAGTACATCCTAGTTGCTGTAGATTATGTCTCAAAATGGGTTGAAGCTGTAGCGTTGGCCAACAATGAGGGAAAGCGTGTTGTAGAATTCTTAAAGAGAAATATCTTCTCTCGCTTTGGAGTACCACGTACTATCATAAGCGATGGAGGATCTCACTTCTGCAATAAGCTATTCAAATTCGTGTAGGCAAAATATGGTGTCAAGCAACATAAGGTAGCCACGCCTTATCACCCACAAAATAGCGGCCAGGTAGAGGTTTCCAACCAAGAGATCAAGCAAATCCTTGATAAAACGGTAAATGCTAATAGGACAAATTGGTCTCGGAAGTTGGACGATGCACTATGGGCTTATAGGACTACATTCAAAACACCAATTGGCATGTCCCCGTACCAACTAGTTTATGGGAAGGCTTGTCACTTACCCATTGAGCTTGAGCATAAGGCATTGTGGGCTTTGAAACGATTAAATTTGAACTGGGAAGATACAATGAATCTGAGATTGGAGCAACTGAATGAGATGGATGAATTCTGTTACATACTTATGAAAGATCGGATCTCTACAAGGAGCGGATGAAAAGGTATCATGATCAGGGGATTGTTCGATGAAACTTTCAAAAGGATGATATGGTACTTCTCTTCAATTCCAGACTGAAGTTATTCCCAGGTAAGTTAAAGTCCAACTGGTCTGGTCCATACAAAGTTAACCAAGTCTACTCGTCTGGAGTAGTTGAGTTGGAAGCCACTAATGGTGTTGTCTTCATGGTGAATGGCCAATGAGTAAAACAATATATCGTTCCTCTTGATTCGATAAATTATATGGCCATCACTTATCTCGATGAAGTCTAAGTACTCGAGATAGCCATGTCGTGCCGCGACAATAAATCAAGCGCTAGATGGAAGGCAACCCATCGTTTTGCATTTTTTGTCTTATTACGTGTTTTCTTTTGATAAATCAAAATCTAAAAAGAAGAGTCGTGCCATGGCCAAAACTAAGGCGCTTGATGGGAGGCAAACCATCGTTCTAATCGTCTTTGTTGTTTTTGAGTAAATGTAGGTGCAAAGAGGTGTAAAATGAGGAGGTCGATTTCAAATTTTGATTTGGATGTATTGCATGTTAAAGGTGGTAAGTTAGGAATGAAGAAGCAAAAGGCTATGGATTGAGCATTGCTCATGAAAATATAGGCATCGAACAAGGCTAGGCCTGGGTAAAACTAGGCCACGAACAAGGGAAGGTCTATACTATGGCCTAAGGTCTCGGAATCTAGAGTGCCATAGCATAGGCGCCGCCCATGCCCAAGTATGCCATAGCATTGGCGCTGCCTATGCTAATGCCTTTTGTCTCTGAATCTCATATGCCATGCTAATGGCACCGCCTATGCCTAGGAATGCCATGGCATAGGCGCTGCCTATGCTAGACAATGCTTTGCAAAAGGCGTTGCCTATGCCAAGCATAGGCAAAGCTAAAGGCGCCGCCTATGGTCACTTCTTGTCTCCAAATCCGATTTTAAATGGGTCAAAACCCGACCCAACCTTTTCCTATAAATATGAGACTTAGTCTTGAACCAAAAACACATTGGAAACCTAGCTTATGCGCCACCTATAGCCTCCAAATCCTCTCACAAAATTTCCTTTTACTCTTTTTCTTCACAAGAACATCATCCAAAGGCATCAATCAAGTAAGTACTACTTTGTTCTTCATTTATATTCCGTAAGTACTACGTTACTACGTCTATTATGAATTGTTGAATCTTGAAAGAAATAGTGGTGATGTGAATGTGTTTGAATTGTTGTGATACAACTAAGTGAGTGAATGACTACGTAAGGATGATCTTAACTTGTTCCCAACTTGAATTTGATTTTGATGCATTTTCATAATTTTTCGGAATTGATATGGTCACTAAAATTGCATAATATTGTCACTTGCATACTTACATGTTGGAATGACTTGTTCATTGGAATAAGACTTATAGTTGCCTACCGACATAGGAGGTTGTGAGTACTTCTAGATGCTATACCTTGATTCAATCTCTATGTAGTAGTCTTGATATATCTAACATAAAAGTATTGCGAAGATTACAAGAAGTATGACTGCACTGATTTTATTGTTGGAATATAGTACCTAAAATGTATGTCGATGCAGTCTGAATAATCGACCACTTTCACTTCACTAGTCTATACCAACAAAATAAGTGTGGGGTGGTGCCACTACTGCTTGTTTATAGATTGTATCCATCAAGATGACGCTAACATGAACATTGTTTTAGTCTCAGGTACAATGGCACCCAAAGCAAGATAAGGCAAAGATAAGGCAACCACTTCCCCAAAAGGCAAGAAAAGAGGACGCAAAGAGCAAGGAGAGTCCTCCTCGTTGCAAGTACCACGCCGCATGTTTGGAATTAAATGGGTTTTAGAGGAGGAAGCAAAGGAATGGTATAGGAACAACAAAGAGATGAAATATGTTCATGTGGACTTGATAAACAAGGAAAGCCTAGCAAAGAAAGAACCACGCATGTTGGCCAAGATCATGGTGTTACATCTTGATTTCATCTTTCGAGACATGGGAGAATGCAATCTCAATTTAACAAGAGAATTCTATGCCAACTGGGCACCGAAAACCACAGGAAGCGAGGTCAAGATTTGGGGCCAAGTCTTACAACTCAATACGGATTTCTTCAACTCCTTTCTTAGATTTCCTGTTGTTGATCCATCACCATTCAAAGAGCTGTACAGTAGACCTCCATACAGAGCCATTCAACACACACTTTGTGGAACAAGATCCATGGCACGATGGAGCAGACATAAAGACACCCGTCGACACAACACCTTCCCATATGCTCCTTTGAATAGGGAAGCAAGATTATGGTTGCGCAAAGTCAACTCTTGCCTTATTCTAGGGACCCAGTACACAAAGATAACACGAGATAGAGTGTGCTTGGTATACGCATTGATGACGAATGTCCCTATCAACATTGGGGCAATTATTGGATCTATAATGCGGAAGGCCAGGCTACACAAGTGGTCCCACTTTAGCTTTGGCAACCTGTTGACTGCAATATTGAGGAAGGAGGACATCGAAGAGGAACCGACTGATCATAAACTCCAATGATGATTCTGACGAAGGGGGCATGACCCCAGACATAGCGGAGGAGTCAGACTAACCAGGTTCTTCTTATTTATTTTCCACTGAGGGCAGTGTGTCCCATCTAAGTGTGGGGTGCTGGTATTTGCATGCTATACTTCTCTATCTACATTTGCATTTATGTTTGCTTTAGTTTTTTTTGTCGTTTTTCATCTTAGTTTTTTTTTTCCGTTTATCGTTTTTTTAGTAGTTAAATTTTTTACTAAGCTTTGCATGAAATTATTCTAATAGGCAGCATGAGATTATAACAAGAGTTTGTGCTAAAATCATGACTATTGATACGTTTAGGCTCTGATTGTTACCCACTACGTGATATTGTATGGTTAAATTCCTTCGTCTGTTGGGTCGAGAGTCTATACTACTCCCAATAAAGTCGACCATGTGCCTTGTGTGTGTGAGATAATAGTATATTCTGTGCTTGTGGCTGATGCTAGAACTTGCCTGGTATGTATGTAAAGCGAAAATAAAGAGTGTAAGTCTAGGAGATGATTTAGGCATTCCTTTGGCAACCTACCCTTGTTTACCTTCTTTTGACCTACCCGTGGACATTATCCTAGTTAAACCCTTTTGAGCCTTTATCCTATTTTCTATGACAACCTCATATGTAAGCCTAATCCATTTTTTCAAAACCATAATTTGATCCAAATTCCTAAGTGCTTTAAAGTGTAAAGTCATGTGACAAAATAAGAGGAAATTGGGTGAGTATGATGCTTTAGAATGTAATGGTGCTTGAATTTGTTATGAAAAAGAATTGCTATCATAAGAGGTGTTAGGAAAAAGAAAAAAAAAGGGGGAAAGGAAAATTGAAAAGTTAGTTATGTTTAAAATTGAAAAAAAAAAGGTGGAAAAAAGGGGTGGTAGAATAAAAGAAAGTAGAAAGGTTGTTTGAAAGAAAGGTATTAATGTCATAATGTGATGTATTAAAGCGCTTAGGAACATAGTCACTATTTCTGGCCAAAATAGTCCTACCCGTGCCTTAGCCTACATTACAACCTGTAGAAGTCCTATTTGATCCTAAGCTTAGCATTCTGACATTTGGTGGAGTATTACACTAAGGGCAAGCCTATGGTCATCAGTTGCAACATATGAATTCTTTGTGAGAGTGAGAGCAAGGATAATTCTATACCCATGTTCGAAATATACAATACTTGTGAGTGATTATGGGTAATATATTGTGAGACACACATGGTTGATGAGTTTTGGGTAGTTGTGTATGATTCTCTATGCCTTAACTTTTTGAAGACGAATTGATCACCATCACGAGTATATGCTAGAGGTTAAATTGTTTCTACTAATGATCGGAAAACTACTCTTTGTTGATAATTGTTGTGCTTGTCTTGATGAATATTTTGTGTTGTTACTGTGAAACCCTAAGTTGATATTTAGATGGAAATGATATTTTGTTCGAGGACGAACAAAGCTTTAAGTTTGGGGTGTTGATGATAGGCGAATTTACACGCCTATAGTGCTATATCTCACCCATATTTTAGCTAAGTTTTGAGGACAAAATATATAATTCATGCACTTTTAGTCCTTTTTCCTGTAAGTGAGCTAACGAACATGATTAGCAAGTTTTCAGGTATAAATGATGCAGAATTCAGCATTTTATGGATTACTTGATGCCAAAGAAAGCTTCACGAAAGGAGGAAAATAAAGCTTGGGCGCCAAGGACCAAAAGTGGCGCATGGAAAATCTGTCCCGGGCAAAAACAACAATTCTAAAGACATTGGGGACTAGCAGTAACTTATTAGGATTAGGATAATGATACATTAACCTAGTAGGATTGGGTTAAGTAATTCATTAGCTTAGTAGGAATAGGATATGGGTATTATAAATACCCTATTTTGCTAGAGATTTGAAACATCTTTCCATCTTTCTAGTATTCATTCAATACTACTTCTAATTCTTCTATAAATTCTACTTTTTATTCTTCTTCTATTCATCTATTCAATTCTTAATTTCCGCAACAAGAGAAACATTACTTGAAAAGAAAGTCACGCCTAAACGCCTACCACACTTTGCTACACGAAATCTTTATTGTGTTATAACAATAATGTCTATTGTGATATCCTTCGCACTCATGGGTAACTAAACTTCTCTGTTGGGGTTATGGAAGCCTTATGAGATACTATCTAAGGCTATGAGTTTGTGAATTCGTGACATGTGTGTTGCTTATATCATTATTCTCTTCATCTTAATGCAAATTCTTGTGGTTGCAAACGCATAAAATAACTCCAGTATAGCATTAACTTGTTTGAAAGAAAAGTTATATGTCTGGAAAAGAGATAATGTCAAGGTAATAGGGTCCCATCCCCTATTAAAAAGTTAGTGCCGTAATTGGATTAACCTTTTGGAGAATTTGTACCATTAGATACGCTTTAAGCTCGAAAGAGTTAAAGTGAAATAGTTATTGTTGAGGTCGAAAAACGCTTGGATTTACCATCGAATACAATTCTCTATAAGCACATGCATGTCTGAATTCCGCATAACTCATAGCCAATAGAGACGTACAACTACTAAGGTGGACATAACCCCAACTTCTCAATTCTCATTGTTCGATAACCTATCAAGCAAACCATTTTTACTCTTCTATTTTCTGCATTTACTTTATTATTTTAACTACATTATTTGCATGTTACAATCCCCCCTTTTTTATGAGACTTGCACTAAAAGTCTAGTAATCTTTGCTTACTTGTTGACCAAGCTATTCCCTGTGGGATCGATACCCAACCCAGTTGGGTTCTATTTTTTACTACGACCGTTTTACACTCTTACGATAGTTGTAGATTCACCGTTATCAATTCACCTCAATCTAATGGAATTGTGGAAAGGAAAAACCAAACTTTGAAGGAAATGATAAATGCCTTGATTATAAGTTTCGGTTTACTGCAAAACTTTTAGGGGGAGGTTATCCTTACAACCAATCATATACTCAATAGAGTTCCCCATAGTAAGAGACAATCATTTCCTTATGAAAAATGGGAAGGAAGGAAATCCAACTTGAAATATTTCAATGTGTGGGGGTGTCTAGCAAATGTCCAAATTGCTATGCCTAAAAGGGTTAAGATAGGACCTAAAACAGTGGACTGTGTCTTCATAGGATATGATAAAATTAGTAAAGCATGTCGATTTTTGGTTCATATATCCGATCTTCTAGATATTAATGAAAATAAGGTAATTGAATCAGACATTGTTGAATTCTTTAAAAACATTTACCCATATAAAATTAGACATGAACAGTCTAGTGGAGGATCTAAATGACCTCGAGATGAACCAAGTAAGAATGTACATAATGAAGAAAATCCAAGATGTAGTATACGTCAAAGAACGTCTACTTCATTTGGATCGTATTTTGTAACATTTCTGTTAGAAAATGAGCCACAAACATTTAGGGAAATGATGACATCTTCGAACTCATCCTTTTGGAAAGAGGCAGTCAATAGTGAGATTGATTCAATCTTAAGAAACCATACATGAGAATTTGTTGATATTCCTCCCGGAATAAACCTTTAGGTTCTAAATGGATTTACAAAAGGAATATAAAAGCGGATGGAACTGTTGACAAATATAAGGCAAGACTTGTAGTAAAGGGCTTCAAATAAAAAGAAGGCCTTGATTACTTTGATACATACTTGCCAGTAATAAGGATAACATTGATTCAAATGTTAATTTCCTTAACGGCGGTATATGATCATAAAACCCATCAAATGGATGTGAAAATCACTTTCCTAAATGGAGAATTGGAGGAAGAAATATACATGGAACAACATGAGGGTTTTGTGGTTCCAGGAAAGGAAAACAAGGTGTGTAAACTTATCAGGCCATAATGGCATGGAAAGCTTGACCAAACTATGTTGGCAAACGGATTCAAAATAAATGAATACGATAAATATGTTAATATTAAAGACACTCCAAATCACCAAGTCATTATATGTTTATATGCGGATGATATGTTGATCTTTAGTAGAGACATTTCTGACATAAATGCAACAAAACGAATGCTAGAGAGCATGTTTGATATGAATGACCTTGGAGTGATAGATGTAATCTTAGGTATAAGAATCCATTGAACTCCACAAGGGTTGGCATTGTCACAGTCTCATTATATCGAAAAGGTACTTGACAAGTTCAAGTATATGGAATTCGGTATTGCCAAAACTCCATTGAATGCGAGCTTTGTACTTCGAAAAAATGAAGGTGAAATTAACTCACAATTGGAGTACTCAAGAGTATTTGGATGTTTAATGTATATAATGAACTGTACACGACAATATATAGCATGTACTATCAGTAAATTGAGTCGGTACACAAGTCATCCCAACAAAACTCACTGGATGGCAATGAAAATAGTTTGGGGTATCTTAAATACACTCAAGATTATGCTTTGCATTATAATAAATATCGTATGGTACTTGAAGGATATAGTGATGCAGATTAGATCACTGGATCGAATGAAGTAAAATCCACAAGTGGATATGTATTTACTATCAGTGGAGGAGCAGTCTCTTGGAAATCATCCAAACAGACTTGTATTGCTTGCTCTACAATTGAATCTGAATTTATCGCATTGGATAAAGCCGGTGAAGAAGCAGAATGGCTCCAAAATTTCTTAGAAGATATTCCCTATTGGCCCAAGCCAGTGGCAACAGTATGTATACACTGTGATAGCCAAGCGGCAATAGGTAGGGCAGGGAGCATGATGTACAACTGTAAATCTCGTCACATACGACAGAGACATAATACCATTAGGGAACTTCTCTCTAGTGGAATTATCACTGTTGACTATGTAAAGTCAAAGGATAATATGTCGGATGCACCTACAAAAGGCCTATCTATAGATGGAGTGGAAAGGAATCCAAGGGAATAGATTTAAGGCCTAGGACAAGTCAGCATGGCGGTAACTCTACTAGCAGACTGGATATCCCAAGAGCTAGGTTTAAGGAGGTCAAACAAAGTTGTGTCTGACAAGTTCAACATTGTCAATTACCCAACCCATTATCATGATGTAGACAATGTATAGTAATCAAGGATAAGACTTAAAGTGAAGAGTCTTTTAATGATTATCTAAATTTGGCAGATTTGAAAAAATAGTTTAATTTATAGGATTGAATATTTAGAAATCACCTATGTGAGTGCGAAGTGGAAGCCGCTTGAAGGAGAATGTTAGTAAAGGACTATTCTCTAAGCTCTCACAAAATAGAAACGTGTTCATGGCTGAAAAGAATAAAACCGTGAGAACCATAAATGATAAAAGACTGGTTGTATGATATATGTTGTCTAGGTGTACATTAATGCTCGACTGTTCAAAGATATCAAATCTATCGATTAACCGAATGTATACAATACATGTTCACTACGGAAAGATCAAAGGGAAACCAACTTATCTAGATGCAATCAGTCTTTGCTTAATGATCACATACTTGTCCGTAAAACTTTTATGAAAAATATCTATTTCACATTTATGTAAGGGATTGTTGGGTTCATAGTAAATGAGAGGTGTGAATGGAAAATGGAGAAAACCAAGTGGAAGAGAAAAATTGAGATCATACCAATATGTAAAGTGTACTCAAAAATAGGAAAATTACTAAATTCTCCTACATTGATGGGAGAAATAAGATTTAAAGTATTTATAATGTGAAACACACTCCCACAAGGATAAGTGAGGAAAGGAATAAGAGATGCCTCGTGTCGTCGTCGTCATCACTCGCGCAGTTCGACGTCGGATTTGGATTTGTCAAATAATCGATCAATGAGATCTATCTTATTGAACAAATTTTATTTGATGATCCGAATATACAAAAACGAAACAGTATTCTCCATTTATGCATGCAGCAACATATACAATGCTTCAGAAATTTTGAACTGATGCTTCTGTTATTCCGAACAGAACTAATGCTTCAAAATAGCTGCACTATTTTGAACTGACGTGTTATTCCAGAAGGATGCAATACTTCAGCAAAAGGACATACCGATTCATGGAGAGAGATGACTGTTCAGCAACAGATGCAATCTTTGGATGGACAAATATAAATTTACAGAACATGTGTAAACTTTGACATTAACCATTGCCTCTTTTCAGAAGAGGCATGTTACGGCTATAAAAACCTACTTTCTTCCACAGGTTTTCATAAGAGAAATTTTAGAATTAAAAATACTCTTTTTCTCTTCAAAAATTCTGTGTGGTCATTCAAACTGTTGAGTGCGTTCGACGAGTCCAAATATTTGAGGTACCGCTATATTTTGATTGAAGACCATTTTATCCTGGAAGGAAAATTCCACAACCTCGAATACAGTAAGGGGAATTATTACCTTAAGAAAAGTCTGTGAATTCGGACGAAATGGCCTTATTCATTTCTGTTTCATCTATTTTCTGAAAAAATAAAATACACCTCTTGGAATGGTCATTTTGAACTTGGGTTGAGTGTATTTAAAATACATCATTGTGTTCTTATTTATACTTGAACTCTAGTTAAAGTTTTTGTTCTGCATATACAGATTCTGCGTACCCGTAGAATGAAATAACACAAAAAATCATTAGATATTTATTTATCTTACTGTGTAATCTTTCAGATAAACAAATTTGCATATGCATTATGCTAGGACATCAGTTACCTATAATTTATTGAGATAACATGGAACCTCATTCCTAAGAAAGAATCTTGTCCTCCATAATCGTGTGAAGCATAATGCAATAGGCTTTCACTTTTCCCGGAACAAAAGGTTTGTGTTATACATATTGAAGGTAAGGACCAAATAGTTGACACTTTCAAGAAAGCACTAGCCAGGCCTTCATATGAGAGCAATCTATTCAAGTTAGGGTTAGTGACCCATCACTTAACTTGAGGGTGGACTATTCGTCCACGGGGAATAACAAAGACGTGATGAAAGGGGAGATGAGTGTTCCTAGATGGGCTGATTTAGCTGATGGAGAGGAGTAGGTTTTACCTTTTCCTTTGAATAGCAAATTCAGTTCAGAAGCTTCCATATTTGTGTCTAAAAGTGCACCGTAATGAAAAATGAGTCAGGGGCCTTAGCATCAGGACTTAGTCCAATTAACACTTATTTTAGTGATTTGAGTGAGAATTTTTTATGAGCAAGAGGAAGAAAATATGATGGATAGGTTCTTTGTTAAAGTGGCTAGAGAGGAATCTCACCTCAACAACAAAAAAGTGGAAGCTTTAAAAAGACACAAGAGAGGCAACATAGCTGGGATGGTAAAGTGCGTGGAGTATGTTCCAAGACACCTACCAATGCCACTGACAAATAAAAATCATACAACAGTGTCAATAGCTTCAACAAAATTCAATAAATCCAAGAATAACTGATGAACTATCAAATGTTGTTGGACAGATTGGAAGATGAATACACTTCAGGTTACTTTAGATGGACAATCTTTCTTTTTTAAATTTATGCATTTGTAGAAGGAAGTTTGAGTTTGATAACTCAAATTTCATCCTGGATTTTATATTTTTGTACCGTTTAATCATCATCATTTGTAATATCATCATAGGGTATGTTACATATTCATACTCTATGATGATAATAAGATACCTAGTTCTGTCTAGTTCTTATTTTCTTCATGATTGTTGATTAATAGAGGTTCATTACCTCATTAGGATTGGTAAAGAAAGGCCTAATTCCCCTTACTTATCCATGATGAAGATCTTTATTATTAATAAAAGGCTTCTAGAAACACTGTGGTATAAATTAGCCCAAAAAGGGAAAAAAAGACTACACAGAGTGGTTCGTGACATTCATTTTGGTTAGGAAATCAATAGATTTGGTCTAATCAAATCTAGTGTAAATCAATGGATATACAATATTACTTATATGATTTTCAAATATTATCTTATCAAATCATGGCACACCAACATACAAAGGACTTTTTATGTTTAGGTAGGTTTTAAAGTTAGATCAGGTCTAAATTTTAAAAATTACCTTACACACTTTTTACCCTTTTAGACTCGATCTCACTGAAAAACACAGTCATTTATTCAATTCTGACCCTCGTTTTCTTATTAAGTGGAAGAGAGATTTGTTTTCCCATTTGGATCGGCATTGGAGGGCTAAAAAAATGGGTGACTTAATTTTCTAAATCTAACAATAAAAAAAGACAGTAAAGGCTTGAATGGATGGCCTTTTGAAATTAGAAGATCACTTTCAGGATTTTTCTTTAAGTTAGTGAATATAGGTCATTTATGAAAAAGGGTAAATATACACTATTTTTTTAATGAGGGATATATCCCCTCAAAATTATTTTTTCCTTTACTAATTAAATCCTTGTACATAATTAAGTACTTCAAAACTTGCATGACTGATTATTACTATCATTTAGATCAAGAAATTAAAGCTACTATTTCGACCATGACAACATAATAAAAATATTTCCTTAGACCATTTAACTGAACAAAAATAACTTAAGTCTTTCATATCATTATTTTTATGAATATAACGAAAATATGATCAGAATTTTACTCCAACATCATTTAGGCTAGCTAATGCGTTGGAGTACGTCCACACTATCCAACTCTTTGTTGCCTCTCAGAGAACAAACTTCTACTCACTATCTAGTCCTATTGGACAACCTACAAGGGTAATACTTCAACGTACAAGTATAAAAACAACGGTAATGTTTTTATGTTTGTAGGTTGATGTTTAACCTGGTAGGTTGTAAAGTAGAACTAGAAAGTGGGCTTCCAATTGAACTCCACCAAGGTCTTACTTGATACGACCAGATAGAGCTGATAAAGTTGGCTTAAAAGGAAATAAGCTTGTTGTTGGAGTCAATGAAGAGTTGGGTGGTGTGGACTCCAACAAAAAGAGAAAAGAGGAGCAAGAAGTTGTGCTTGAAAATTCCTAACTCTCAAGGTGTTAGAAAAAGCAACTAAAGGGTGAAAAATTAAACAACAAAAAAAGAATTTTTATAATTGATATGAGATGATTTTACAAGATAATATGTAAGAATCTTATAAATAACTCTATATATACAATGATCTACATTAGATTTTGTCAAAAGTCAGAATTTGATCAAACTTATCAATCTTAACAACTTACCAAAAGCATAGTATTCTTAGTAAGAAATCAACATCACAAAAGGTAAAAGAATTATTCTTATTAATTAATTTTTTGACCAGTGAATGGCAATTCAATATAAAATCATGCAAGATGATATGAATAATAACAAAATCCTCAATACCCTCACGAGGAGGGGTCCAAAACCAGTGGAAACATCATTTTTTTAGCCTTTTTTCTATTACATTTACCTTATATTTCCCATTCAACTCATTTTTTTTTCTTTCAAAAAAAGAATAATTTATATTTTCTTTACGTTTTTGCTGCCTCACGACTAATTTCACTTCTACCACCCCCTCCCCCTGCCCTCTCTTTTTATTGTCCAAATATTACTTTATTTTATTAGAAACTTACAAATTTAAAATTTTGAATTCGCCTCTGCTAATGAGTAGTTACCAAGCTTTTCACTAGACAAAAGTATGCAGTTTGGAAAAGAATTTTTTTTTTTTTGGAATCTCTATGATATGATTTGTGGGAATATTTTATTAATATTAAAAATTCACATACAAACGACACAGAATAAAATCTAAAGCAAAATCCAAAGAAAAATCAAGCAACTCTCCTCAGCATTCATGGCAATAGATTCATCCTTTAGGGCAGCAATTTGGGTGATTTCAGATAAGTGTTAATGGAGTTGTAACTGGTCCAACTAGTGAGGAACAATTCTCACATGCAAAAATGGGAGTGAACTTACAATATATACATCCTTTGTTAGACAATGAAGTACATGTACACTACCATTTTAACGAGGAATATTTTCACTTTTCGTATAGTTGAGGGATATATTTTCCTCATAACTAATTAACTTCTTGTGCTTAACCAAATATATCAAAACCTACATCAATGATCTTTTATTTCTATCGTTTCAAGGAAATTATAGGTCTTATTTTGACCACGATGCAATAAAAATATTTTCATATCGTATTTAACAATAAATAAATAACTTAACTCTTTTATATCATTATCTTTAATTACATAAGATAATCTTATCATAATTTAATGCAAACATCATTAGTTTGGGCCTGCATAATGAGTTGGAGAACATCCACATTACCCAACTATTCATTGACTCCAACGACACACTTCTACCCTTTAACGCCAATGACACCAACTCTACCTGGTAGTATCAAGGAAGAAATTTGTCCGAATTCATTTGTTATCCTACTGTCTAGTCCTCCTGGACATCAGGCGAGGATAATATGACATTTCATTCCTACTAAAATTTCAATACTATCCTCGCATGTTGTCCAGAGGACTAGTGGGTTTACAAATGAGCTCGAGAAATGGTATGGTCTTCCTTAATACAACCAGATAGAGTAGATGAGGTTGGCTTTAAAGGAAAGAAGAGAAAAGAGAGCAAGAAGTTGTGCTTGAAAATTTCTCGCTTTCAAGTTGTGTCACAGAAAGAAACTGAAGGGTGAAAAATTAAAGAACAAAAGAACGGTTTTTATAGTTGGTGTGAGATGCTTATACAAGATAATATTTGGAAATCTTATAAATAAAATTCTATATACATTGATTTACATTAGATTTTCTCAAAAATCAAAACTAGACCAAATTTATCAATCTTGGCAACCTACCAAACACATAATATTCTTAATAAAAAAATCAATATAAAAAAGGCAAATGAATTATTATTATTATTTCATTATTTGTCCAGTCAACCCAAATTGCATAAAAAATCGCGCAAGATGATTTGATTAATAATTATTGAATTTAAAAGATTATCAAAAAAGAAATTTTTTAAGGAACAAATTATAAGAGAGAAAATGGTTAGAACCACATAAATGACAATCTATTTTAATCTTGTCTGTTTTTGTAACTAAAAGTCAAGTCATTTGAAATTCAAGTAAAAATTGACATTTATTATGACTTTATGAAACATCCTGTCACGACCCTAACAGACACCCAGGAATAGATGAGAATCCCGAACCATGAAAGCTCGGGAGCCCTTCTCTGGCAATCATATACACAATTCATATATTGTAAGGATATGCGAAAAATAAATGGAAACATGTTCACTTTAATATCTCAACTGAGTAATGCGGACATAAGTTCAATAAAACTCAAACCATCTAATACACGTCTGCGAAATCACTACTACAAAAACAACAATCTGTTTGAAGCCGGGACAAGGCCCCCGGTCGGATCATGAACTAAAAACAATGAGTGCAACATAATTAAACAAGATGCCTTCCAAAGTATGGGAGGCTCACCAACTCTGAATGTCTTGCAACAATCTAGTATTTAGCAGGACCGCTAGACTGGGCCTCAAAAACTGAAATATATGGGGTCAATACAAAATGTACTGGTATGTGAAACAACCCAAAGTAACATGTTTCTTATATCATAATAAGAGCATTTTATAAAACAATAAACATAATACATAAGTGAAAACACATGGGCATACTAAAATGAATTTCAACAACTCTTGGAAATCATGACTCACTTTCAATTTTCTCTGAGCTAGATGGTATACCCTATAATTCTGATTATCCCATGAGTTATATGGGATCCGTCCTTTACTCGGCGGCCAAGCCCCCACCCAAATTTTCCTCAACGGTTGGAGTATCGGTATGGGAGGCACGCCAGTCCACAATGCAGAGTGACTTAATTCTCAATCATAATAATATATCATGGTAGGGCACAAAACCACAAAGCATGGCTCCTAACCATAGTCCCAAGTTGGGATGACATTAATCAAGGCACACAATACCAAACAGCATGGTGCCAAAATCCCATGTCGGCAAATCATGATTTTCAACATTCAGTCTTTCAACTCGTGTTTTCTTTGGTTAACTCTCAAACTCTCTTAAGCCCAACTTTTAGTTCCTTAAAACCATTCTTTATATATGCAAAATATTCAACACTTGTTATGTTAAGGGCATACTATCACCGGGTATCCTCATACCCCGACTTGCAAGTCATTCATGTCATACCCCTACTTATAAGTCAAAACTCTTCTTCGTAAACATGATTGGGGATGTTTAAACATGATAAAATGGTAAATATTTTCCCCATGGTATTTAGAGTGGTCCCACATACCTTAGACTACTTAGTTCAAAGGATAGGATCCAAATCTTGATTTTGTTTCTTGGTAATCTTGAACTTAAACTATGGATTCTTGATCTTGGGAGGGAGGTTAGGGTTTTTTCTTGATAAATTTTAGTGAATTTGGGTATATTATGCATAAAAGACGTTTTAATTCTCTGTTTATACGACCTGGGTTTGTAAGGAAAAAGATAAGACTACCGCTCAGAATTAAAAGTTTCAGCAGAAATACAAATTTTGAGGCTCACTGCTGAGCCCTATTTGTGCCACCGCTATAGGCACCGCCGAGCAGTGTAATCACGGTGACCTACTTTTTTACAAAATCCATACTTTGAGGCTTACCACTGAGCTCTACTGGTTCCACCGCAATAGGCATCGCCGAGCGGTGTAATCGTGGCAACTTACTGTCTCACACAAAAAATGCTATAACTTTTCACTCGGGTATCAGATTAAGGCAAAATTAAAATCGTTGGAAAGCTGACTCAATTATCTACAATTTGGTGGGGTCTTGATCTAAAAAATTTCATGTATATCGAAATTTATACACGTTCAAAGTAGACCCTTGTTGAATCCAATACCAAAATCTGGACGAATCTAAGATTCTTAGCTCAACTTTGCTCTCAGTAAATTCTATGAACATCTTTCACTTCGAGAGAACTTCATAAACTAGGATAAAAATCACGACACATGAATTAATATATAAATTATGGGATTAGAGTTTGGACACATAGGAACGACGGTTAAATTTCTAGCTAAAAAATGTGGGTTGTTACATTATCTCCCCATTGGGATCATTCATCCCCGAATGATGGGTAGGATCTTGTTGAAGCTCGAAAAGTATGAAGTAAGGAATGTAACCTCGATTGAACATTTTATTTTGCTTAAGAGAATATGCAAAGGCATCAAAAGAGTTTCCTGATATCCCCTAGTCAATCGTATACGCACGAAGCGTGAGTTGATAAGGATTGACATAGAGATGACCTTGCATATGATTCATGATCATCACAACCTAAGACATGATTTTATTTGGTGATAATAGGCCTGATTATTGAGAACACTCAATCTACAGCTCCCGTAAGAGTGTAAAGCGGTCGTAGTCAAATATAGAACCCAACTGGGTTGGGTATCGATCCCTCAGGGAATAGCTTGGTCAACAAGTAAGCAAAGATTACTAGACTTTTAGTGCAAGTCTCGTAAAAGGGGGAATTGTAAAGTGTAACCAAATTATTAAGGTAAAAACTGAAAATAGTAAAGTAAAAAGAAAGAATATTTAGTAGGTTGTAAAACAATGAGAATTGAGGAGTTGGGGTTATGTCCACCTTATGAGTTGTACGTCTCTATCGGCTATGAGTGTGCGGAAATCGGACATTCATGTGCTTATAGAGAATTGTATTTGATGGTAAATCCAAGTGTCTTTCGACCTCAACAAGGACTATTCTACTTTAACTCTTCCGAGCTTAAAGCGTGTCTAACGGTACAAATTCTCCAAGAGGTTAATCCAGATACGGCACTAACTTTTTAATAGGGGATAGGACCCTATTACCTTGACATTATCTCTTTTCCAGACATATAACTTTTCTTTTGAACAAGTTAATGCTATACTGGCGTATTCTATGTGTTTGCAACCACAAAGAATTTAGATTAAGATGAAGAGAATAACGATATAAGCAGCATACGTGTCACAAATTCACAAACTCATAGCAATAGATAGTATCTCATAAGGCTTCCATAACCCCAACAGAGAAGTTTAGCTATTCATGATTGCGATGGAAATCACAATAGACATTATTATTATACCAAAATAAAGATCTCACGTGCAGTGTTGTTTGGTAGTGCTTGTGGCGTGATTTCCTTTTAGAATAGCGTTTCTCTTGTTGTGGAAATTAAGAATTGAATAGATAAAGAGAAAGTAATTAAGAATTAATTGAAAGTAAATTGTTTTGAGTTGTAGATGAGTGGATGGATAGGTGGATGGATGGGTGGATGGATGAATGGGTGAATTGTGAGGAATATATTAAAATCTCTAGCAAAATAGGGTATTTATAATACTCATATCCTATTCCTTATAAGCTAATGAATTACTTAACCAAATCCTACTAGGTTAAGGTATCATTATCCTATTCCTAATAAATTACTGCTAGTCCCCAAAGTCTTCAGAATTGCTGTTTTTGCCCGAGATAGATTTTCCATGCGCCACTTTTGGTCCTTGGCGTGTAAGCTTTCCCTTCCTTCTTTCGTGAAGCTTTCTTTGGCATCAAGTTATCCATAAAATGCTGAATTCTGCATTATTTATACCTGGAAACTTGCTAATCACGTTTATTAGCTCAATTACAGGAAAAAGGACTAAAAGTGCATGAATTATATAATTTGTTATCAAAACTTAGCTAAAATATGGGTAAAATATAGCACTATAAGCGTGTAAATTCGCCTATCATCAACACCCCACACTTGAAGCTTTGTTCGTTCTCAAACAAAATATCATGTCCGTCTAAACATCAACTTAGGGTTTCACAGTATCAACACAAAATATTCGTCAAGACAAGCACAACAATTATCAACAAAGAGTAGTTTTCCGATCATTAGTAGAAACGATTCAACCTCTAACATAGACTCGTGATGGTAGTTAATTCGCATCCAAAAGATAAGGTACAAAGAATCATACACCACTACCCAAAACTCATCAACCATGTGTGTCTCACAATATATTACCCATAATCACTCTCAAGCATAGTATATTTATCAAACATGGGTATAGAAATATCCTTGCTCTCGCTCTCTCAAAGAATTCATATGCTGCAACTGATGACCATAGGCTTGCCCTTAGTGTAATGCTCCACTAAATATCAGAATGCTAAGCTTAGGATCAAATAGGTCTTTTGATGGTTGTACTATACGCTAAGGGACGGGTAGGACTATTTTGGCCAGAAATAGTGACTATGTTCCTAAGCGCTTTAATACATCACATTGTATCATTAACACTTTTATTTCAAACAACCTTTTTTCTTTCTTTTAATCTACCTCCCCTTTGTCACCTATTTTGTTTTTCAATTTTTGAACATAACTAACTTTTCAGTTTTATTTTTTTTTCTTTCCTTTTTCTTTTCATAACTCACCTCTTATGATAGCAATTCTTTATCATAACGACTTCAAGCTCCATTACATTCTAAAGCATCATACTCACCCAATTTCCTCTTATTTTGTCACATGACTTTATACTTTAAAGAACTTAGGAATTTTGATCAAATTATGGTTTTGAAAAAAATGGAGAAAAAAATGGATTAGGCTTACATATGAGGTTGTTAGAGAAAATAGGCTAAAGGCTCAAAAAGGGTTAACTAGGATAATGTCCATGGGTAGTTAAAAAGAAGGTAAACATGTATAGGTTGCCAAAGAAATGCCTAAATCATCTCCTAGACTTACACTCTTTATTTTCTCTTCACACACACCAGGCAAGTTCTAGCATCAGCCACAAACATAGAATATACTATTATCTCACTCACACAAGGCACATGGTCGACTTTATTGGGAGTAGTATAGACTCTTGCCCCAACAGATGAAGGAATTTAACCACACAGTATCACATAGTGAGTCACAATTAGAGCCTAAACGTCTCAATAGTCATGATTTTAGCACAAACTCTTGTTATAATCTCATTCTGCCTATTAGAATAATTTCATGCAAAGCTAAGTGCAAAAAATTTAACTACTTAAAAAACACTGAGAAAACGAAAAAAAACTATGCGAACAAACATAAAGGCAAATACGAATAAAGGAGTACAGCATGCAAATACCACCACCCCACACTTAGACGGGACACTGGCCTCAGTGGAAAATAAATACGAAGAACCTGGTCAGTCGGACTCCTCCTCTATGTCGGGGGTAATACCCCCTTCGTCAGAATCATCATAGGAGTCGTCGTCATCAGAATTCTCCTCCACGTCGAAGTCTGGCATTCGTCGATCATCATCGATCGGCACATCGTCATCAAGAGGTTCCTCAAAGTATGTACCTACTCCACACATCTCCCTTGCATGCACATTCATTTGATAGTCATGATCCAGCTGTTGGAGCTCTGCAGTAGTTGGAATACGACCTCCGCTCATCATTGTAAACCGAGTCATGCCATAAAGATGGCGAAAGAAACTCTCATCTCGAGCATGTCTCTTTGCCGTAGTAAGGTTGTCGCCATGTTTTGATTCAGTATCTTTGACCTTTGTGAGGTCAACCTTCTTTGGATTGTATTGGAGTTTATGATCAGCCAGTTCCTCTTCGATGTCTTCCTTCCTCAAGATTGTAGTCAACAGATTGCCGAAACTGAAATGGGACTGCTTGTGTAGCCTAGCTTTCTGCATTGTGGAGCGAATGATTGCCCCGATGTTGATAGGGACATTCGTCATCAAAGCGTATACCAGGAAAACTCTATCTTTTGTTATCTTGGTGTACTGGGTCCTTAGAATGAGGCAAGAGTTGACTATACGCAACCATATCCTTGTTTCCCTATTCAAAGGAGCATATGGGAAGGTGTTGTGTCGTCCACAAAGTGTGTGTCGAATTGCTCTATATGGAGGTCTACTGTACAGCTCTTTGAATGGTGATGGATCGACTGAAGGCAAGCCAAGAAAGGAGTTGAAGAATTCCGCATTGAGTTGTAAAACTTGGCCCCGAATCTTGTCCTCGCTGCCTGTGGTTTTCGGCGACCAGTTTGCATAAAATTCTCTTGTCAAATCGATATTACATTCTCCCATGTCTCCTAAGATGAAATCAAGATGTAATGCCATGATATTGGCCAACATGCGCGGCTCCTTCTTCGCTAGGCCTTCCTTGTTTATCAAGTCCACATGAACATATTTTCTTTCCTTGTTGTTCCTATACCATTCCTTTGCTTCCTCCTCAAGAACCCATCTTATTCCAAACTTGCAGCGTGGTAACTGCATCGAGGATGATTCTCCTTGCTCTTTTCGGCCTTTTTTCTTGCCTTTTTGGGAAGTGGTAGCCTTATCTTTGCCTTGTCTTGTTTTGGGTGCCATTGTACCTGAGACTTAAAACAATGTTCATGTTAGCATCATCTCGATGGATACAATCTATAAACAAGCAGTAGGGGCACCACCCCACACTTAGGTTGTTGGTACAAACTAGTGAAGTGAAAATGGTCGATTACTCTGATTTCATCAACATACATTTTAGGTGTTATATTCCAACAATAAAATCAGAGCAGTCACACTTCTTGTAATCTTGGCAATACATTCATGTTGGATATATCAAGACTACCACATAGGGATTGAATCAAGGGATAGTATCTAACAATAATCACAACCTCCTATGTTGGTAGGTAACTATAATCCTTATTCCGATAAACAAGTCATTCCAACATGTAAGTATTCAAGTAACAATATTATGCAATATTTGGGACCAATTCGATTCCACAAAAGTATGACAATGTATCAAAATCAAATTCAAGTTGGAAATAAGTTAAGATCATCCTTACATATTCATTCACTCACTTCGTTGCATCACAACAATTCAAACACATTCACATCACCAATACTTGTTCAAGTTTTAGCAATTCATAATCGGCGTAGTAACGTAGTACTTACGGAATATAAATGAAGAACAGAGTAGTACTTACTTGATTGATGCCTTTGGATGATGTTCTTGTGAAGAAAAAGAGCAAAAGAAAATTTTTGAGAGGATTTGGAGGCTATGGGCAGCGCATAAGCTAAGTTTTCAATGTGTTTTTTGTTCAAGACTAAATCTCATATATATAGGAAAAGGTTGGGTCGGGTTTTGACCCATTTAAAATCAGATTTGGACACAAAAGGAGACTATAGGTGGTGCCTTTTGCTTTGCCTATGCTTGCCATAGGCGGCGCCTTTTGCAAAGCATTGTCTTAGCACAGGCGGCACCTATGCCATGGCATTCCTAGGCATAGGCGGTGCCTTTCACTTTGCATATGAGATTCAGAGACAAAAGGCATTAGCATAGGCGGCGCCTATGCTATGGCATACTTGAGCATGGGTGGCGCCTATGCTATGGCACACTAGATTCCGAGACCTTAGGCCATAGTATAGGCCTTGCCTTGTTCGTGGCCTAGTTTTACCTAGGCCTAGCCTTGTTTGATTCCTATATTTTCATGATCAATGCTCAATCCATAGCCTTTTGCTTCTTCATTCCTAACTTACCACCTTTAACATGCAATATATCCAAATCAAAATTTGAAATCGACCTCCTCGTTTTATACCTCTTTGCACCTATATATACTCAAAAACAACAAAGACGATTAGAACGATGGGTTGCCTCCCATAAAGCGCCTTACTTTTGGTCGTGGCACGACTCTTCTTCTTGGATTTTTATTTATCAAAAGCAAACACGTAATAGAACGAAAGAAAGACAAAAATGAAAAACGATGGGTTGCCTCCCATCTAGCGCTTGATTTATTGTCGCGGCACGACATAGCTATCTCGATTATGTAGACTTCGTTGAGATAGAGGGTGGATCATTTTCTGAATGGATTCAGAAGACAATGAGGCTTACTTGTAGGCATACAATCTTCTTCGAGATGACTCATACGTCTCCCCGGAGGGTCACCAATTATGTCATCAATAGTCCAACCCATCTTCAGAGCAGAGATAAGAGTCTCTACGTGTTGTTCACTTAACTCATCCGCCACACTTATCGGAAGTATATTTCCACTTTCCAAGAACACATGCCTTAGATAATCGGGGAGTTCTTTCGATTCTAGCATTGGTGGCTCTTCAATGGAAGTCTTCATTGTTGGTGATGGTTGATTCTTAAGATCAAGGTCCGGTTGCTTAGGAGTATGGTAATAGGACTCTTTTTCTGTTAGAGCAACCATAATTTCTTCATAATCTTCATCGTCCTCATGCTCATCATTCAGTGGCGCAGCAGACAAAGGCTCAACAGTAAGCTGTTTCTCTACAGATAATGCTTTCTTATCCTCATGATGACCATCAGCTATAGAGAACACATTCATATTGCTGGACTGCTTCATTGTTTTGCATATATCAAAACGGACCACTTCGTCATTCAACTGAAATAAAAGCTCATTAGCTCTCATGTCAATAAGAACACTTCCTGTTGCAAGGAAAGGATGTCCCAAGATTATGGGAACTTCAGAATCCACCTCACAATCCAGAATAACGAAGTCTGCAGGAAATATGAATGAAGAAACCATCACCAACACATAATTCACGATACCAACAGGTCATTTTACCGACCTATCAGCCATCACGAGCCTCATATTGGTTGTTGTCAGATCTCCTAACCCCAACTTCTTATAGATGGATAGTGGCATCAAATTGATGCTAGCTCCCAAATCGCACAATGCCTTAGCAAATTTCATAGATCCAACCGTGCAAGGAATAGTGAAAGCACCGGGGTCGGCCTTTTTCTGAACTAGTGATCGGGTAGCCATAGCGCTGCAATGATGAAAAGTATCTTTCAACTCAAAGCTTGATGCCCTCTTCTTTGTCAAAAGGTATTTCATAAATTTTGCATACCCAAGCATTTGTTCAAGTGCCTTCACCAACAGAATATTAATGGTCAGCTGATTTAACATCGTCATGAATTTGCTGAACCTTGTATCATTCGCCTGCTTCTTCAATCCTTGAAGAAAAGGTGGTGGTGGATATGGAACTGTTTTCTCCATGGATTTCTTCTCCTCTTGCTTCTGTTTTTCAGTAATCTCAGGCTGCAACCTACTAGGGGTGGCGTCATGGACGTCTTGGTCAGCTTCTATGGCGTTTTCTTCATTAGCCTTATCATCGCTGTCCGCTACATCATTTACCACTTGCTTGCCTTTGGATGAAGTTTCCATCACCTTACCACTTCGAGTAGTAATAGCCATGCATGATCCATCATTCCTTGGATTTTGCATAGTGTCGCTAGGTAAAGTGCCAGCCTTTCTTTGATTTAGTGCTGCTGAAAGTTGGCTCAATTGCTGCTCTATTTGCTTGATTAAAGTGGAATGTGAATCAACTAATTGCTTCATAGAGGACAAATCATTTATTACCTCCATTACTCCCGCGCTAGTTGCTTCCACTCATTTCAATAGTTTAGCCATCATGTTTTCCATACTTCCAGAACTAGAGGTGGTGGCCTCACGTCTTCCAGGGGGAACATACAAACCACTATTTTCATTCTTGTTCTTCCAACTACCTTGGCCCTTGATTCCAGGTTTATCATAATAGTTCCGACCATGGTTACCTTGGGTATTGCCTCGGAAACCCCCCTGATTGTTCAAGTAGTTGGCCCCTTCTTCCGAATCAGATTCATCTCTTCCTTTTAACGCAATAGCTTTGACTTTTTTGGTCTTCCCTGATAATAGATGATTTGTAAGAAGATCCACTTATGTTTTCATGTGCGCCAATCTTGATCACGTTCTTCTTCTCTTCTCCTTTGGTCTGCAGTCATGCCAATAGATAAAGTGGGGCTTGCTACCTCAGAATCCCTGGTATGCCAAGCTCTACCTTGTTTCGTCATCCGATCTAGCATATTGCTTGCTTGACCAAAGGTTTGGTCCATAAAAGATCCTCCAGCCGCATTATCCACTACTGGTTTTGTTATTGAATTCAAGGCTCTGTATAATATCTCCATTAGGTGAACATTAGTTATGTGATGGCTTGGGCACCTCGGTAGCTTTGTCTTGAACCTATCCCATGTTTCATGAAGAGCTTCAGTTGGAAGCTAACGGAAGTTGCTGATTTGACCTCTCAATTGTGCTCTTTTGGATGGCGGAAAGAATCTTTCTAGGAAAGCGTCTCTCAATTGCCTCCAATTTGTAATAGAATCAGGAGTCAGCCCATTCAACCATAAAGTTGCCTCCCCAGACAGATACAATGGAAATAGACGTAGTCGAATTATATTCTGACCAATACCAGGATTGTCAAACAACTTGCAAGTAGAAATAAAGTTGATGAGATGCATATTCGGATCATTGCCTGCTAGTCCACCAAATAATCAATTAAGTTGCAATAACTGAATCATGGTGCTTATGATGTTGAACTTGGATCCGGGTGCCATTGGAGGAGGAATAATGGCTCCTGTGGCTCCAGCTCCATCAAGATCATCATCATCATCATCGAAAGCTGGTTGCATAGCTCGGCGTTCAGGCCTAAACCTAGCTTGACGATCTCTTCTGTTGGCAGGTGTTGCGATATCAGCAGCATGCCTAGGGTTTAGTAACTCTTCATCACCTAGGTCCTCGTCGTCAGTATTTATTGCTCGCCCAGGGTTATCATTATTTTGTTGATGCACTTGAGCGGCTGCCAGAGCAGCTAGTCTCGCCTGTTCCTGTTGAGCATCCATCCTTTCAATTTCGTGTTATGCCTCCATTCTGCCAATACGTTGTGGTTCAGGATTGATAGGTAATAACGGTTGACCAAAACTTCGAGTATGGGGCATGCACTGAATAAAAACCTGCAGAGAACAAAAACAAAAACTAAAAGTAAAAGTACGAGAATCTTTGGCCAAAGGGTATAGTAATTATCACAAACTTAATTGACACTCGTAGTCCCCGGCAACAGCGCCAATTTTTGATAACGCTCAATCTACAACTCTCGTAAGAGTGTAAAGCGGTCGTAGTCAAATATAGAACCCAACTGGGTTGGGTATCGATCCCTCAGGGAATAGCTTGGTCAACAAGTAAGCAAAGATTACTAGACTTTTAGTGCAAGTCTCGTAAAAGGGGGGATTGTAAAGTGTAACAAAATTATTAAAGTAAAAACTGAAAATAGTAAAGTAAAAAGAAAGAATGTTTAGTAGGTTGTAAAACAATGAGAATTGAGGAGTTGGGGTTATGTCTACCTTATGAGTTGTACGTCTCTATTGGCTATGAGTGTGCGGAATTCAGACATCCATGTGCTTATAAAGAATTGTATTCGATGGTAAATCCAAGCGTCTTTCGACCTTAACAAGGACTATTTCAATTTAACTCTTTCGAGCTTAAACCATGTCTAACGGTACAAATTCTCGAAGAGGTTAATCCAGTTACGGCACTAACTTTTTAATAGGGGATGGGACCCTATTACCTTGACATTATCTCTTTTCCAGACATATAACTTTTCTTTCGAACAAGTTAATGCTATACTGACGTATTCTATGTGTTTGCAACCACAAAGAATTTAGATTAAGATGAAGAGAATAACGATATAAGCAGCATACGTGTCACGAATTCACAAACTCATAGCAATAGATAGTATCTCATAAGGCTTCCATAACCCCAACAGAGAAGTTTAGCTATTCATGATTGCGATGGAAATCACAATAGACATTATTATTATACCAAAATAAAGATCTCACGTGTAGTGTTGTTTGGTAGTGCTTGTGGCGTGATTTCCTTTCAGAATAGCGTTTCTCTTGTTGTGGAAATTAAGAATTGAATAGATAAAGAGAAAGTAATTAAGAATTAATTGAAAGCAAATTGTTTTGAGTTGTAGATGAGTGGATGGTAGGTGGATAGATGGGTGGATGGATGGATGAATGGGTGAATTGTGAAGAATGTATTAAAATCTCTAGCAAAATAGGGTATTTATAATACCCATATCCTATTCCTACTAAGCTAATGAATTACTTAACCCAATCCTACTTGGTTAAGGTATCATTATCCTATTCTTAATAATTACTGCTAGTCCCTAAAGTCTTCAGAATTGCTGTTTTTGCCCAGGACATTTTTTCCAAGCGCCACTTTTGGTCCTTGGCGTGTAAGCTTTCCCTTCCTTCTTTCGTGAAGCTTTCTTTGGCATCAAGTTATCCATAAAATGCTGAATTCTGCATCATTTATACCTGAAAACTTGCTAATCACGTTTATTATCTCAATTACAGGAAAAAGGACTAAAAGTGCATGAATTATATAATTTGTTCTCAAAACTTAGCTAAAATATGGGTAAAATATAGCACTATAGGCGTGTAAAGTCGCCTATCATCAATTATATCAGTACAATTATGAAATGAGATTTCACGGAAGATAGGAGTTAGAAGCATTCTCTACCTTATAAGATACAATGAATAGACCTAAAACTTAGAGACACTACTCAAACATGCCCCTAACAATAAATAACATAATTCATCATTTCTGACTTAAAATTCTCCCACAACGAATCTAACCACAAGATTTTGAGTCCCACTATATAGTACTTCCGTGTTGAAGCCTAACCTGAAGTTAAAAGGATGCTAACTTAAACTACGGGATCCTGTACTCTACATCAAATTGAGAAATTACCTCTCCTCATCAATATAACCCAACAATCTCAAGTCATAATTCAAGGAGTAATAACCACATGGCTCATTGGTTTGTGTTTTCATAAATCAGATCATTCAAGCCTATCATTACTACACCCACTTAGTGGCTCTCTCTACTAAGAGCATCAAATTCAATCATTCTCACAAAGATTTTCGCGTAACAAAACTTCATGTCCTTCTTGCCCCCTTCACCTATAACCTTATCTAAAGAAATCACATTAAACTTTTCATACTCAAGAACATCTACTCCCCTACCTAAAACATTACTATGCTTCCCCAACAACAATCCTACTAACATACAGAGGGTCATTGAGGGACCCGAGCATAAGCATCATGAATGGGAGAAAATTCACGAACTACCTTAATTCACCATCTCCCCCTTAGGTCAAAGTCACAATCCTAGAGTTGCGAATATATTCCCTCATCAAATAAATAACCACAACTCTCAACAAAATAAGGTATCACCATATATATAAACATTAAACTCCCTTTTTTTTAATTATACTCTACAGGCATTGCTTTCCAAGAACGCTACTCCTAACTTTTATCCTCTATAGCCATCAAGTTACAACTCAGTCTTATGAGTATACCTATCCTCACTCCTTATTACATCAAAATCCAATCCATTCAACTTAACATTCTAACATTAGACCACTAATCACATAAGCTACAACATTGTAGAATTTTGTAAAACTATCCCAAAGTCACATACCGTCTACCTATATTCCATCAATTCAGATCTAAAGAACATCACACAACAACTCTTTAGTCTTTCCCTTACTACAAAAATTCAAGAACAGAAACTAGGTGCACAAAACATTTACACATATAAAACTATATCTAATAACATGCTACTTGGGGGTTCAACTTATTCTCCTTTACCCACGTTCTTGTCTGCTTAATATCTCAACCGCAATTCATTGTTATAACACTAGTCTTATGGATATATGTATATATAAATTATCATTATCCACTCCTTATTTTAGAAGTTTCCAACCTAGGTTATTCCAAATATTACATCAAGCCCAGTAAGTCCTTTCCACAATACACACATTAACAATCTTAAGCTACTGTTCCCACCACTACTCTCCACAATACACACATTAACAATCTTAAGCTACTGTTCCCACCACTACTCTCCACATACCCATAACAACATCTGGCGAGGTCTCTGCATCCTGGAGGTCAGATAAGGTATATAATCAATTATGACCACCACCGGCAACTGAAGTAGTACCCTTAGGAGGAGAAGATGTGGATGCGTCTTGCGAGTTAGCTCCCCCTATATTCCCTCCAGCTAAGGGATAGTCCTTCTGAAAATGGCCCATTTAGCCGCACGAATAACACATCCGAATCTTAAAGTAACACTTCCCCCGATGATTTCTCCTACAATTACTACAATGAGGATGTGACCTAAAAAGCTGTTTCACATTCTCTTAGGACTGGATGCCATAAGCTCCAGGCCTATCTCTTGACTTAAAATGCTATTCACCCTAAGGCCTAGGCTCAAGTGCACTTACTGATGACTGAGCGTTGCTCGAAAACTTCTTTTTAGAACAATTATTTCCCTGATTACCACCTTGGTGCTGATTGTTATTTTGATCTATGGATCCAACTGTCTTAGTTTCTCTTTCTTTCCCCTTACCTCAACCAACCTCTTCTTTTGCTCTTCTACCTACTGCATATATAAATGGACAACCTAGAGAAATCCATATCTTTATTTAGCATCACTCCCTTGCATTCCAACACCAAATTATCTAAGAGACTGGATACAAAATTTTTCACATGAGCTCTCATGCATAATGGGATAGCTGAGTGAAATTCAATGTATAATCTTTTACCCTCATCTTTCCTTACTTCAGATTCATAAATTCTTCAACCTTTTCTTCCCTCAATTCCTGGGGAAAGAAGCAATCTAGGAACGCCTCTACAAACTCACCCCACATAGAAGGCTCAGCATCACTACCCTTTGAATCCTCTCATTCATTATACCATTGATTTTCCAAATCCTTTAAGTGATAGGCTGCCAACTTAACCCCCTCAACCTCATTCGCATGCATAACTTTAAAATTTTTATCCAGTTTATTAATGAACCCTTGGGGGTCCTCCTCAACCTTTGTGCCAGTAAAGGTGGGTGGATTTAGCCTCATAAATTGACCAACCCATGTAACCTCAGATGAACCAGACATAGAATCCACATCTTTAGACCGACGGGTCTGAGAGTCTACTAGATGAGCAATCATATGGATGGACTATCAGAACTCAACATTCGAAACTTATCCCTGAGGAGGATGGGGATGGTTAACACCGGTACATGGGGGCCGAAGTGGACTATTCAGAACTGGAGAAACTCCCAGAGTAGCAATAAACTTTAGGGTACAAGCTCTATTATGGGTCCGCATTCCATGAGTAGGACAGATATCCTTATCTTGGGCATTTTGTTCATTGGATCTATTGTGAGGCATGATAATTTTTCTGAAATATAGGAAATCATTGATTAAAGGACATTCATACTATATGGCATGAACCAAATCATGAAAAGAAGAGAGATATTTTTAAATGCCTTATAGCCTCCTACATATAAGTGTGGTGTGCTACACACCCATAAATTGGACTCTACCTGACATGATTTCGCAGAAATTCTCGGACAATAAACCTAGCTATGATACCAAGTTTTTCACCAATCGAACCAAGGCCTAGGATGGGACGAGCATCCCAAACCATGAAGGCTCCAGAGTCCTTCTCTAAATGGCAATCATATACACAATTCATATACTGTAAGGAAATGCAAAAAATAAATGGAAACATGGTCACTTTAATATATCAACTGAGTAATTCAGACATAACTTCAATAAAACTCAAACCATCTAATACACATTCGCGAAATCTTTACTACAACTGAAAACAACAATCTATTTGAAATCGGGAACAGGCCCCTATTTGGAGCATGAACTAAAAATAATGAGATCAATATATGTAAACAATATGCCTTCCAAAGTAAGGGAGGCTCCCACCAACTCTGAATGTCTAACAACAATCTACTGTTTAGCATGACCACTAGATTGGGCCTCAGAACCTAAAATATAGAGGGTCAATACAAAATGTATTGGTATGTAAAACAACACAAAATAACATGTTTTTATATATCATAACGAGGGAATTTTATAAAACCAAAAAACATAATGCATAAGTGAAAACACACAGGCATACTGAAATGAATTACAACAACTCTTGGAAATCATGACTCACTTTCTATTTTCTACTGATCTAGATAGTACACCCTACAATTCTATCATCCCACGGGCTATATGGGATCCTCTCTTGACTCGGTGGCCAAGCTCCCAATCCAAGTTTACCGTGACGGTTGGAGTATTGGTATGGGAGACACGTCAGTCCACAAAGCAGGGTGCCATAATTCCTAATCATAATAATATATCATGGTAGGGAACAAGACCACAAAGAATAGCTCCTAACCATAGTCCCAAGTTAAAATGATATGAATCAAGGAATACAAGACCATACAACATGGTGCTAAAATTTTGAGTCGGCAAACCACGATTTCCATCATTGAGTCTCTCGGCTCGTGCTTTCTTTGGGTAACCATCTAACTCTCTTAAGACTAAATTTTAGTTCTTTAAAAAAATTCTTCATACATTCAAAACATTCAACACTTGTTCTGTTAAGGGCATACTATCACCAGGTATCGTCATACCCCGACTTGCAAGTGATTTATGTCACACCATAACATATATATATCCCTTTATCACTTATCCTCATGTTAATGACCATCCATAGTTTTTAAACATCAAGTGAGAGAGATTCATGCAATAGATTTTCATTTGAGTTTACATTAAAGACACTCTTCCCTCTATAGTACGATCATAAGGTGGCAATATCATATTTGCATCACTCAAAACCCATGGAAATTATTATTTTGACACAATGAACATTTATCTTGCGAAAGACAACCTCTCAACATGTCATAAGTAGTATCAATCCATGATCATGAAACAAACATTCACCCTTTTGTTTACTTTAAGAAAGTTCATGCAATTCAAACAATCCACAACACTTGAAACCAAAGACATCATAAAAGTAGAGGGAGTTGTTATCAATCATGCTCCCAATCAAACTCTTCATTACAAGCAAAAATATACATATATATTTACAATTTAAATTTTGTGAAAAAGGTTCAAGACAACATATAATTTCACCAAAACAATTCCATGATACATACTTTTCGAAACAATATCAAAACTCTTCTTTATAAATATGATTGGGGATGTTTAAACATGATAAAATAGTATATCTTATGCCCATGGTGTTTAGAGTAGTCCAATATACCTTAGACTACTTAATTCGAAGAATAGGATCTGAATCTTGATTTTATTTCTTGGAAATCTTGAGCTTAAAGTATAGATTCTTGAACTTTGGGAGGGAGGTTAGGGTTTTGTTTTTGATAGATTTGAGTGAATTTTGGCATATTATGTCAAAAAGACATTTTAATTTACTGTTTACACGACTTGGATTTATAGGAAAAAGACAAGAATGCCCCTTGGAATTAAAAGCTTCAGCAGAAATCCCAATTTTGAGTCTTACAGCTGAGCGCTATTGGTGCCACCGCTATGGGCACCACCGAGCGGTGTAATCGCAGTCACCTACTATTTTGAAAAATCCCCAATTTGAGTTTTACTTCTGAGCACTATTGGTTCCACCTCTATAGACACCGCCGAGCAGTGTAATCACGGCAGCTTACCGCCTCACAGAAAAATGCAATAGCTTTTCTCTCAGGTATCAAATTAAGGCAAAATTGGTACCTTCAGAAAGCTGACTCAATTATCTACAATTTGGTGGGTCTTGATATGAAAAATTATAAGTATATCAAAAGTTATATACATTCAAAGTATACCTTTGTATAATCGAATACCAAACTTTGGTTGAATTAAAGATTCTTAGCTCAACTTTGCTCTCAATAAATTCTATGACCATCTTTCACATTGAGAGAACTTCATAAACTAGGATAAAGATCATGAAAAATGAATTAAATTATGAATCATGGGATTAAGTTTATCACATATAGGAACGATGGTTCACTTTCTAGCTTGAAAATGCGTGTTGTTACAGATCCACAGTTGATATCAAGAAATTATTGTTAGTCATTATTTATTAAATTGATATTACTAGATAGAAAAATGAAAAAAGATTTTATGATTTTTTTTATTTTTGTATCAAATTATTTTTTAATAAATATGCGGGTTGGGTGGATTGAAAATATGTGTGCGGTGGGACAGGTTGAAATCTTTGTGAGATTGAACCATAACCGCACCGTTTGCCATGTCTAGGTACATAACATCAACCTTTAAATGAAAATGGTTCTAGTAGCTAAGGAAAGGATTTTTCCAACATGTGAAGAGGCTTATAACTATCAAGGTATAAAAGAAGTCTGATTAATATCCCTTTTAAATTATCTGAGTGAGTTGGCATGATAGTATTACTCTATTATAGAAGACAATAGTCATAGGACTATCACAACATCCAGTTATTGTACCAAAGGCATCCAAATATGTACAACACTGCTAGTGAACCAACATTGTAGTTAATTATTGTACCAAATGGTACTTAAATTGTACTTCAAACCCAACTTTTAATTTATGGAGAAATATCTATCTACTTATTCACTTTGATGATTCACTAATTCCTGTCTTTACTTTAAAAGAAAAGGGCTTCCACTACACAATTTTATTTTCCCCCATCCTTCTCTTTTCTATTCTTTATTAGTTTTCTTCCTTCTTCTTTTCTACGTCTCTTCTCTTATTTTCTCCCTTTATTACTTTGTTTATTTTCTTTCTTACTATTCCCTATTTGTTGTTTTTCTCCTTTTGTTATTTTTTTTTTCCTTCTTTCTATTTCTAAATTATTGTCTCTTTGTATGTATAAATTTTTACTTTATTTTTTTATTTAGAAATTTGAGAAATTGGGGTTTCAAGAACGAGTGGCGGACTACATGTTAAAGTCACCAAGGGAAGTTGATTGGAAGGATAGAGCTTGAGAAGCTTTCGATTAAGAGGTAAGAATGAACTTTCATATTCTTAAAAGAATTATAGATTTTTTTACTAGTTACTTCAAATTTTCTATGCACGCAACATACAACAACAATAGCAACAACAAACCCAGTTTATTTCATGGTTGTTTTTTGTACTTTTCTTAGATTGATTTTTGTATAAATTGCATGTCGAAGCACAAGTGTAACACCCCAAATCTGGTACAAGGATTGCTACACGGTTCTTATGACCCTAAGGGACCACAAGCTAACCCTTGATTGATATCAGTAACTGTACACTACATAATATACTTGTAGAATGCGGAAAACATAAATAATAGGCCATGAGGTTCAACTAAATAAAATATATGCTAAATACTAATGTCCATATAGGGTAACAAATACCTAAAACAACTAAAAGTGGAATCTAAAATCCAAACTAAATCTTAAAGCCCCTAAATACTGTTTGAAATAAGGAGTTGAAGGAGCATGTCTCCAAATAACTCCGTCTAGCAAAACTGAACTGAAATAATGAATGAAATAAAATAATATCATCCTCCAATGGATGACGACTTACTGAAAAACTGCGACTGGAATGCTACTACTGATCTGGAACTCGTATCTCTGAACCTATGGTGTAACATGAAAGAAAGCACCATAGCAAAAATGCGTTAGTACGAATGGGAGTACTGAGTATACGAGTGAGGTAGGCTAAATGCAAAAGGATTTATATGCATGAACAATGCTAACTGTCTGACTGATATGTTCATTAGAGTACAAACATGCATACTTAGTAACTAAAATTGTGAATACATAATATCTAGATCTATATGCTAATACATTGTTTACTGTTATCTAACATCACTGATACTGAAATTTTGATAACCTGGATGACTGTGTCTGACAGTCGTGAATCTGATGATCTACCTGAGTTATGTACTATAACTGAATTAACTGTAACTGAAAGTCCTGTATACTAAAATCTGAAGAACTGTTTGGGTTCTTTTACTGAGACTGGGACAAAAACTGTGGGAGGTAGTTGCTTAATCGACATGCCCCAATAACGCATATAGCTAGGTTGGGGTCAAATCTCTACCCCAACTAGAATGGTATCAATATCGAACCACAGGTAAGGACAGCTGTGAGTGACCCTTAGTTGGCAGGTACTCGAATGAGAATGGTGGAAACCTTAAACTGACAGGTTAAGCCACCTTATCAACCCTAATTTGACAGGTTAAGATGTCTCAACCTACGCTGGCTACGTAGTTCTGGAACACTAGGATGACTACTAAGAATCACACCCTAAACTGGCAGGTGATTTCCCATCCTTGGGTTCACTCAGTGCTAACTTCTACTCCCATCTTAAGAGGCTAAACAAGATTTAACTGGCTATACATGGATTGAGTAAGTAACTTCCGTTAACTGACATAGTACTACTATCTGAGAATTTATTAAGATCATCAGATTTTTGAGATTTCCTGAGTCATATGACTGACTGAGTTCTATAGATCATGTCTTGAATGAGATTATCATGAAAACATGACATGGCTCTAGGCACACAACTATATTTTCTGGGTATTAGTACCCCCAGGACTCGATGGAAGGAGACTGATACACATAACTGACTAGATCATAAAATGGAGACCACAATTCACCATTTCATAAGTAGGGGATTTAACACTAAGAATAGTTCTCAACATCTTACGTATGGAAGGGAAATTAATACAACATGTGTATACTTTCATATCTTTAATATAATTCTCAATCCACATCACAACAACAGTGCATATCAATCACGTGGAATTCATGTGAAATCATAAAGCATAGAGCATGGACTTGTCATTTAAGAATTATTAAATCATGGGACACGAATCTTATCACCTTAAGCTTTTTATCAAACACTATGCATCCATTCTTTTAGCATAGGTATGTTTTCACGTATTTCCCCATTTTAAACTACATAAAGTCCATGGATTTCAACTAACAAACACATATACTTTATGAATACACCTTTAGATATCATCTTGAAACTTAAACAATAATCATCAACATGCACATGGTTATATCATAACAAGACAATCACAATATAATATTTAAAACATGATTTTTGATCTCTAGGAACGAAATGGATCCATAGACGAACACTACAGGTACCTTAGATGGAAGATCTTGATGATTGATGGAGAAATTTGCTTGAAGTTGAAAATCCAAATGTGTTCTTGACAGGATTTTGAGAGAAAGAGTATGTTTTGGTGAAATAAGGGCTTAATTCTGTATTTATGGAATATATATAGGGGTGGAAAGATGACCCAAATACCTCTCTAGATTCTTCATTTAATTTCTATGAAAATTTCCCGATTTGGGCCCCAGGCGCGACGCGGAGAGATCACGTTGCTCCCCATTTGTGACCTGGAAACTCCCCAAGATGTGCTAGAATCGCGAAGAGATACTGGAAATTGACAAACGTCATTTTGTCTTACGGCACGATGCACCACTGTCTGAAATGACGCTGCTAAAACTTTAAATCGCCATAACTTCTTCACTGGGTGTCCATTTTAGATGAATTTGGTATCGATGGACAGCTTATTCAATTTTATACAATTTGAAGGGTTTAAATAGGCCAAAATGCTTAATACCCCAGGAAATGTTTCTTTGAAATTTTGTGCATAAACATGGTGTGTACAATCCTCTAGAATGAACTATAAATTTTTCGTGTGGAATGTCTTAGTTTATGACCCGCCATTGTGTATAGTATCAAATAAGCTTTCCAAAAATATGTGGATCATCCAAAATGGATACCCGAGCGATAAGTTATGAACATTCCGATCGAATCATAAATAGTAGTAAACAGTAAAACATGCAGGAAAAAGTACTAAGGTCTGGTGTATTTTTTCTCCAAGTTTAAATAATTATAACTCTTTGCACATAATGATTTGGTTGATCTAATATATATCAACTGAAATCTCTATGAGTCTTCTTTCTAATGAAATTGGTTTCATCCAATTTGTCTATCGGAGCAAAAAGTTATGCTAAATCTACTTCAGACTATCAAAAGTGAATTTTTGGATCAATTTCAAAAGATCATAACTCCCCGTACATAATGATTTGGGTGAGATAATATTTATCAACGGAAATATATGAGAGTCCTCTTTCTAATGAAATTGGTTTCATCAAATTTGGATATCGAAGTAAGAAGTTATGGTTGATCTGCTTCAGACTATCAAAACAGTCCACCAAAGGATAGATTCGAGATTTATTTGATTTTTAGTGGTGTTTTGGTCATTCCCCCTCACCCAAAATCTGTCCAAACCCTATATTAAATCCTATTTGAAGCGTTATATGTTATATTTCATCAAATTCCCTCAAAAAGAAAACCCTAAGCTCCTACATCCAACTTTAAGAAACTCCAAATTTAACCATTAATTCTGCAAATTTATTCAAGATTCCAAGTTCTTAGTTCAAGAACTCCAACAACCATCATTCAAAGGCATGATTAACATCTCCAAAATGAGTATCGATCTAACGTTCATCAGTCAAGGTATGTGGGGTTTTTCAACAAGAATTCTATTTCGTTCTTGTGCCCAAAAGTAATTTTCTTTACAAAGGCATGATTTTTATTTGATTTTTATTAATTTAAAGCATGAACCCATACATTATGATGATTATTATGAAATCTTGATGTTTATGATTTTGAAAGATGAATTTACATTTGTGGTGATATAAAGCATGAATCTTGAACGATATTTATCATGATTTTGATATTTGGGTCATGAATCCCGATTGAAAATTATGTTTTTTTGAGAAAGTGTGTGTTATAATAATGTTGATGTTGAAGATATGAGATATTTTGAATGATTTGACCTTTTGGTCTTAATGGAGTTGTTTTGAACTCGAGTGTGAAAGAAATTTACAACATGATTTATTTTGATAGATGGGAAGCATGATGGCTCCTGATGTATATTTATATATTACTGAAATTGTTTTGTTGTGGATTCTCTTTGAAATGATCTGAGCTAAGTCCGGGAGAAATCTTTAGCACCAAGTGGGAGGTATAAAGCAACCTTACTTCCCTAAAACTACGTGCCCCTGTAGGAGTGAGCCTGAGGCTGATTTTTATAGTGATCACTAGTTTGTGTGGATTTGATATAGATAGTCCTACTCCAATGGCAAGCATAGGACGGCTCTACCCAACTTGGGTTGTACGTTGGACTCCATGTAGCTCACATGGTTTATGTCGGTTATAGAATCTCCTAGTGTGTGTGTTTCCTTGTGTCTATGGTGAACGGTGAAGTAATTTGAAAGTGGAATTGTGAAAGTTATTCTTCGAAAGATTTAAATTATATTTACATTATGAGAATTGATATTCTTGATGAACTGAAAGTGATTGACAAATTATATGATGACTCACATGTGTTATTATACTTATTTCATCCTCTCATGATTATGATGATTTTTTTTGGGCTATGTGAGTCTTTCATACATCCTGCATATTTCTTATAAGGATTTATCATGATGATGTTTATACAACTGCATACACCCCATATACATGATTCCTTTCCATGGTACTAACCCACATCTTCGGATGTGTGCTGCATTTTCTTGGAATGCAGGTTCAGGTGCTCAGTTCCAGGTTTAATAGTGATTCTTTGGGCACGTTGTTCTACATCCTCTATTGTGGTAAGTCCTCATGTGTCGATGACGTGATATCTGATGTTGGTTTTATGGAATTGTTTACATTTGATAACTGAGTATGAATAAATTGGGGCATGTCTCAATGGCTCACTGGTTTTATTGATTTTCTTAGCGGCTTGTCAGACTAGTATAGATGTTAGGAGTTGTCTAATAAGTCGTATTTTTTTATCTTTCTGAAATTTTTTTATTCTTGGTGATGATTACTCTGTTGACATTTCAGGATTATTTATGTAAACCCCGTTGATTTGCGTTGAAATGAATGAAAATGGCTCAAAGAGTTAGCTTGGGGCTACTCGTAGCCTCAAGCACCGTGTGACGCTCCGGGACCCATTTTCGGGGCGTTACAAAATGCCATCTATAAACCAAGTTGTGCTTGTTCAAAGATGACCTATGTTACATCATACACAAAAACTTGGTGGATTCAAAAGTTCTTAGCTTGGTTTACTCTAAGTGACTCTTATGAACATGCTTAACATATCATAAGCTCTATTATCACTAGGATTCTCATCCTAATTCATGTACTCCAATATGAATCACAGGATAGGAGGTTTCATGTGTAGGAACAATGCTTCATTTTTGTCACGCCCCAAATCCTATTAAGGCGGACTGGCACCCGTTGCCGGTATGGCTCGGGAGAACCAACCTGTAGCAATACATTACCTATGAACATTATAAGTTACTTTTATACTAAACATGCCCTCAAAAGATAAATGGGACTAGCAAGCCAAAAGATGTTGTATGACTAGGCCGTTGGAGCCACAATGTCTACGATACGATACATGACCATACTATACTTTACATAGTCTACAAAGCCTCTAGACAAGAAACATTATCTTATAAGGGTCGGTACAGGCCCCGCCTCATGATAAGATATTATACAATGCAAAAAGATATGATAAGACTTAAAGCCCCGAAGCAACCTGGAGCTCAGTGACTGCAGTTGATATCCTGTACTCTTACTGGGGAGGTTTATTAGCTTCTGCACCTGCAGCATGGAATGCAGGTCCCCCAACAGGGACGTCAGTACGAAATAATATACTGAATATATAAGGCAACATGTACTATATATGAGATAAAAGCTCAAATGAAACCATATACTGCTGTAAGGTAAAAGACCACCTTTATGAATATTATGGAGTCATGCATCTTATAACAATTATGTTACTTTACTCTTATCACTTGTATAATCTGTGCACAGCATGTAATACAGATGACCAGCTGATCAGTGGTAAATCTATATCAGGATCGACCCATGCTAGGCTTTCCTTTCACCCCTGGGATACCCCCTGTAATACTGGGATTGACCCATGCTAGGTGATTCTTTCACCCCTGGGATACCACCCAACAGAAGCAACTGTATACATATATCTTCTTATTACTTTTGATATGAATCTTTGGTGGTCGTAACATTTGAGCTATAAGATTATAAGCATGACAAGTGACAAGTATGTGACCATGTAACATCATATCACAATGAAAAGAGTGGGTTATACAATTAGTGAAACATGTAGGACATAAACAACGTATGAACTTTATTTAGCTAAAAAGAAGACTCATATGTCATGGTATCCAATGTATGTATGCAGCAGTGACAATGCTCGAATCTGGACACACAAATACATGTGATAGAGTGGAGTGGTTATATCAAAGTTTGTAAAGATCTCTATGTGCCAATAAAGACTTTGGATTCCATGCCAAATAATAAGAGATCGAATAGCCTTACATACCTCGACATATCAACTTGTTTTTACCTCGAAATGACTTCTTTTCTTCCAACTATTTATCTACAATATCATGTTTTAAATCTAGTATTAGCAGCTAATCAATGCATCTGGACAGCCCAATCTCACAAGACACAACACTTTGGCAACAAACGTATAACCATCGACTCAATGGTGTTATTCCGACTTTCTCAATTCTAACTGTCTTCAACCAGTACACATTATCATATACATGATGTATACAGCCTATATTAGCTCTATAACATGCTGGCAACAGTCCATAACTACAACACAGAACCATTTTACAAAACGCTCAACTAAGAAGCACAACATCTCGTCGTCTCCCTACATTTCGTCGTTAACAATTCATACTTGTCCCAACTTTGAACCAGATGCTCCCAACATATATATACATCAAATAAACCTTAACATAGTCACAAAATAGCTCAAAACACAGGGGGAAACGTGAAACATCAGCCCCCTCATCAAAACAGTCCAATACCATTTTGGAAGCACATAAGATCATATAAGGATACTTGTTTCCAAAGAACTAGCAAAACAGTCCAGCAACCTTGGCAACAATATACACACTATAACATATTAATAACCTCAACTTTATATCATATTAAAGTCAAAAATCAGGGTAAGAATCGTTCCAAAGCCAAGAAAACCAAACAACAACTTTCAGGACACAAGCTGTCCAGAAATTCCTGCACAGTGCACCAGCCAACTTATCTTGCTTTCCATGGAAAATTCATATCAAGTATATGGTTATTTTTACATAACTTAACTCCCAAGGTGTAGGTCTAATTCAAGAACTCAAAAAGTAGCCTTTGGTTGCCTTCCAAGGTGAAGAAATGCCAAGAGAAACTTAGAGAGAAAAGCTGAAATTTTTGGTCTTCTACTAGTTAACCTAAGGAGCTCGGTTTTGGTCCCTTTTTAAGGAGACCTTAGACCGACTTTCTCCTGATATTTGCAGCTGATTAACTCAAGTTGGTCAATGACTAATTTTACCCTTTCACTTGGGCCTTTTGGATCTCTAAATCAATGGGCTTTAGTGGCCCATTTTCCTTAATCTTTCTTGCACTTTGTTTGGGCCCAATTTTGTTAGTAGTGAAAGAATGTATTTGGGCATATTATATAAAAATCTTCGGCTGAACATCTTGGCCCAATATAATGCTAAACCATTGGCTTTAATAGCCTCCCTAACTTGGGCTTCGTTTGTCACAAGACTTGGAAAGTTTCGGCGTTAAGCCTTGTCTTCGTTCCCCTTTCTTTTTACTAACATCTAGACTTCAAGTGAGTTCACTTATGAATGAATTATTCTCCCTCATGTATATATATAAATATTTTTAAGCCAACCACACAGGTGACTCACCTGCTAGCTTCCTAAGTTCCATAAGCACGTCAATGATTTTCTCCGTTTAAGGCCACAGTCGTATGTCATTTTATGTGCACATTACTAGTACATGTAAAATGTGGGGTGTTACAATTTTCTAGCTTAGAAATATAACATTTGTACTCGAATGAGACTAATTTAAGTGGGTATAGACGATAAACGGGAGTACGTGCAAGACATACACTACTAGAACATGATCTCATGATGGACATGGCTGATAAGCCAAACATATCATGCTGGACATGCATATCTGATGTATGAATAACTGATTCATGAATGCATAAATGAGATTTCTGATAACTAAGTTCTTCCAATCAAAATACATATTTGATGCATGATTATACACTAAACTGATACATGAATGCATGACTTAATATGCAATGGTACTTAATACCAGATTTGTGATGAAGCATAAGCATGAACTGAATACCAAGTTGTATAGAATTCTGAACAGGGAAACTGATTAAGCTTAAGGAGAACTGTTACCTTGAGCTATATCTGGATTGGAGGAGAAGAGGTGAGGAAACTTTGTATGAATGTCTTCTTCTGCTTCCCAAGTATATCCCTCAACGGACTGATTTCGCCAAAGAACTCTGACTAGAGGGACTTCTTTGTTCCTCAGTCTACGAGTCTAATAGTCTAGAATTTCAACTATAATTTCCTCATAGAAGAGACTGTTCTGACTGTTAATGCTCTGAATAGGGACTACGACTGATGGATAACCTATACACTTCTTGAGCAAAGAGACATGAAGGACTAGATGAACTGAGGCTAGATCTGAAGGTAATTCAAGCTCATAAGCTACCTTGGCTAAACGACTGACAATCTTGAAGGGACCAACATATCGGGGACTAAGATTTCCCTTTTAGCCGAACCACTTTAATCTCTTCATATGAGATATCTTTAGATAGACATAGTCATCAACATCGAACTCAAGATCCTTTCTATGAATGTCAGCATACGAATTCGTTCGGCTCTGAGAAGCCAAAAGTCTTTCTTTTATTAACTGTACTTTCTCTAAGGCGTAGAATATTAAGTCAGGCCCTATGACTGAGGCCTCGCTAACTTCGAACCACCCGATTGGAGAATATCACCTTCTACCAAAGAGAGCTTTGAATGGAGCCATTTTAATACTGGAATGATAGTTATTATTTCATGCAAACTCAATCAAAGGCAAGTGGTCATCCCAACTTCCCTTGAAACTAATTGTACACACCCTTAGCATATCTTTAAGAGTTTGAATGGTCCTTTCTGCATGACCATTTGTCTGAGGATGAAAAGTTGTACTGAGATGAACTTGGGTACCAAAACCCTTTTGGAATGCTTTCCAAAAGTGAGAGGTGAACATTGGTACCTCTCTTAGATGATAGATAATGGAACATCGTGTAATTTGACTAACTCCCTAATATAGAGCTTGTCGTAATCCTCTGCTGAATAAGAGGCATGGACTAGAAAGAAATGGGCTAACTTGGTCATTCTATATACAATGACCCAAACTCAATCAGGCTGATAATGAGTTCGAGGAAAACCCATCATGAAGTCCACGTTCACTTATTCCCACTTCTAAGTAGGAATGGTGAACTACTGCATGGAACCACTAGGTTTTTGATGCTCGATATTAACCTGCTAACATGTAGGGCACTTGGCCACAAATTCTGCAATATCTCTCTTCATCCCACTCCACCAATAAACCTCCCATAGGTCACTATACATATTAGTGGCCCCTGGATAAATATAGTATCGCGCACCATGCACTTCTATAAGAATTCACTGATTTAAATAATCTACACCTGGAATACAAAGATGACCCTGACAATGAATGACACTATCTCCCCCTTGGGAGAAAACCTCTACTTTCAGATTCTAAAATGACTCTTTTATAATGACAAGGCTATGATCCTTATCTTGATTTTGCTTGACCTTAAAAAATAGAGATGATTCTAAACTACTCTTAACACAAACACCGCCCTATGAAGAGTGGACTAAGAGAACGCCTAGTCTAGCAAACTGGTGAACTTCCTAGACTAATTTCTTCTTATTATCATTAACATGAGAAATACTACCCATGGACAGTCTACTGAGAGTGTCAGCCACTATGTTGGCCTAGCCCAGATGATAGAGGACACTCATGTCATAATCTTTTAAGAGCTCGAACCACCTTCTCTGACAAAGATTGAGATCTTTTTGGGAAAAGACATACCGAAGGCTATTATGATCTGTGAAAACATCTACATGAACACCGTATAAATAATGCCTCCAAATCTTCAAAGCAAATACTATGGCTGCTAATTCAAGATCATAAGAAGTATAATTCCTCTCATGGGGTTTAAGCTGTCTGAAGGCGTAGTCTATGAACTTACCATGTTGAATGAGGCAATAACCTAAACCCAGTCTAGATGTATCACAGTAAACTATGAACCCATATGAACCATCTAAAGAGCTAAGACTATTGCTGAGGTGAGTCTAGTCTTCAATTCCTGAAAACTTTTCTCGCAAGGATCTGACCACTAGAAGTTGAATTTCTTCTAAATGAATCTAGACATACGGGATATAATGGATGAAAATCCTTCAATAAACCGTTTGTAATAGCCAGCCAAACCCAAGAAACTCCTAATATCTGATGGAGAAATAGGGCGAGTCAAGTTTCTTACTACTTCGGTCTTTTGAGGATCTACTCTAATGCCATCACCAGAAATAATATGGCCAAGGAATGCTATTGATCTTAGCAAAAAATCAGACTTACTAAATTTGGCATATAGCTAGTGATCTTTGAGAGTCTGAAGAACAATTCTGAGATGGTCTGAATGAAAACGCTCTGTATGGGAATAGACTAGGATATCATCTATGAAGACGATAACGAACATGTCTAAGTACTGCTTGAACACGTGCTTCATCAAGTCCATGAAAGCAAGTAGGGAATTGGTAAGACCAAGTGGCATAACTAAAAATCAAAGTGACCATACCGCGTACGAAAAATTGTCTGTGGGACGTCACATTCTCTAACTCTAAGCTGATGATAGCCGGATCTGACGTCTATCTTAGATAAATAATTGGCATACTAAAGTTGGTCAAACAAGTCATCGATTCTGGGAAGAGGATACTTGTTCTTGATCGTAACCTTATTGAGTTGATGGTATCAATGCACATTCTGAGTGAACCATCTTTCTTGCGCATGACTAAGACTAGTGTGAAATGCTTGGCCTGATGAATCCCTTATCTAAGAGATCCTTCAACTTTTCAGTTCCTTGAGTTCTGGTAGTGCCATTCTATATGACGGAATAAATATACGCTGATTATTTGAAAGAAGATCAATACTGAAGTCTATTTCCCTTTCGAGAGAAATTCTTGGAAGATCTTCGAGAATGACATTTGAATATTCATTCACTACTGGGACTGATTCGAGACTGGGAGCCTTAGAACTGAAATCTCTAACATGAACTACATGATAAACACATTGCTTAGACAATAATTTCCTAGCCCGAAGGTAGGAAACAAGTTGACCCCTGAAAGTGGATATGCTACCCTTCCACTCTAGGATAGGTTCATTAGGGAATTTAAACTAAACTATTCTATTTCTGTAGTCGACTGTGGTATAGCAGGAATGAATTAAATCCATGACAGTAATGACATCAAAATCAGTCATCTCTAATTCGACTAAGTCTGCTGAAGTGACTTTCTAAAATATCATAACTGGACAGTTCTTGTATACCTGCCGGGGTAAGATGGTTTTACCAACTTGGGTAGAGACTGAGAAAGGCTCATGTTGAATTTTGGTACTGATTCCAAAATCAACTACTATATAAGGAGTAACAAAAGACAAGAAAGCTCCTCGATCTAGCAAAGCGTAAACATGAATTTTGAAAGATCTATAACGTACCATTAACTACATCAGGAGAACTTTCCTGATCTTGTCGAGTCTGAAGAGAATAGAGATAATTTGGGCATTGCCCACTATTAGCACTGGAAATGGCACCCTGCTGATTTGGGTTTTCGAACTGAGTTGAAGAGAGATTCTGTTGACCCTGAGGACCTGGATGCGGACAGTCTCTAACTCTATGGCCTGTATTGACACAACAAAAAACAATGCCACTACCTACTCTATACATACCCTAATGGTGCTTACCGTAGGTCTTGGAAAGAGGATAGGTGTGGCCACTGCTAATACTGCCCTGGGTCTTAGATCCTAGCGCTTTATCTTTGTTACACACTCTGAACTTAGGAACTAGAAAATTGGCTAGAGAGGGAGCTGGAACTGATGACTTAAGATGAGACTGAGAATGGTTTCCTCCTTCTAATTTAGATTGAGCGAAGTTGAAACCACCTATCTTCGCTCTTTTATTCTGTTTTTCCCTCTGCTTAATCTTCTGTTCCTCTATCTGCTGAGCATGGGTCATAATTCTAGCTAAGGTCATGTCACTATTCAGCATGCCCGATCTACACTCATTAACCATACTGTCATTCACCCCTGAAGCGAACTTACTCATCTTAGATCTACTATCTGCAACCACATGAGGGGCATACCTTGCTAATTGAGAAAACTTAAAAGAATACTCTTTCACTGTCATATTGCCCTGCCTGAGGTTGATGAACTCTATCACCTTGTCTTCATTAAGCTCTTAGGGAAAGAATTTGTCTAAGAATGTGGTGACAAACTCCTCCCACTCTATAGGACCTGTATCAACTGATCTTTTGAACTTACACTATTTGAACCAAGCATAAGCCACATCCTGCAACTGGTATGCATCTAGCTCAGCACTCCCAACAGTAGTCACCCCCATGGCGTCTGTCACTTTTTGAACATGATTTAAGAATTCCTGAGGGTCTTCATCTACCTTAGATCAAAGAAAGGTTGGAGGATTCATATGGGTGAAGTCCTGAATCCTCGCTGCGGCTGAGTTGGACACTGGGTTGGCCGGAATAACTGTTGGCCATTCATTATAAGCAGCGAATGACTGAGCAAGAGTGGTAAATATAGTCCTAAAGTCCGCATTATAAACATAATCGGCCAAAGGTTCTTTGGGCTGAGGGGATGACTAATTTATTCTCTTAGGAGGCATGTTCTGAAAATAAAGAGAAAAAGTAGATTATACTGAGAGACTGACTTGTGATTATGCTCACACGCACGACATAAATAGTGAAAGAAGGAAAACTATTTTTAAACATCTCATAGCCTCTTGCACATAAATGTGGCGTGAAATACCTATGCACAAGACTCTACTAGATGCAGCTTTCAGACTTCCTAGGACTCTATTGAACCTTAGGATCTAATACCATGTTTTTAACACCCCAAATCTAGTACCCAAAACTCTACACAGTTCTTATGACCCCAAGGGACCACAAGCTAACACATGACTGATATCTGTACTTGTACACTACATAACATACTTGTATAATGCAGAAAATATGAACAATTGGCTCTAAGGTTCAACATAATAGAATATCTGATAAATACTAACGTCCATATAGGGTAATAAATACCTAAAAAAACTGAAAGATTTAAATCTAAAAGCCTCTAAATACTGTCTGAAATAAGGAGTTGAAGGAACATGTTTCCAACTAACTTTATCTAGTAAAACTAAACTGAAATATTGAATGAAATAAAATAATATCATCCTCGAATAGATAAGGACTCACTGCAACATTGTGACTGGAATGCTACTGCTGATCTGGAACTCATGTCTCTAAACCTATGGTGTAACATAAAAGAAAGCACCATAGCGCAAATGTGTTAGTACGACTGGGAGTACTGAGTATAGAATGAGGTAGGCTAAATACAAAAGGGTTTACATGCATGAACAATGCTTACTGACTAACTGATATGAACGTAAGAGTACAAACATGCATACGTAGTAACTAAAATCGTGAATACATGATATCTGGATCTATACGCAAATATATGGTTTACAATTATCTTACATGACTGACACTAAAATTTTGATAACATGGATGATTGTGTCTGATAGTCCTGAATCTGATGGAACTACCTGAGTTCCATACTGTAACTGAATTGACTGAAACTGATAGTCCTAGTATACCTAAATCTGATGAACTATATTAGTTCCTTTACTAAGATTGGGACTGAAACTATGGGAGGTAGTTGCTTAACTAACATGAACCAATAACGCATATAGCTAGGTTAGGGTCCAATCTCTTACCCGACTAGAAGGGTGTCAATATCGTGCCACAAGTAAGGACAACTGTGAGTGACCCTTAGCTAGTAGGTACTCGAATGAGAATGGTGGGAACCCTAAACTGGCAGGTTAATCCAGCTCATAAACCCTAATATGGTAGGTTAAGATGTCTCAACCTATGCTGGCTATGTAGTTCTAGAACACAAGGATGACTACTACGAATCACACCCTAAACTGGCAAGTGAGTTCCAATCCTTGGGTTTACTCGGTGCTAACTTCTACTGCCATCTGAAGAGACTGAACATGATTTAACTAGATGGAATAGTACTACTATCTGAGAATTTGTTAAGATCATGAGATTTCTGAGATTTCCTGAGTCACATGACTGACTGAGCTCTATAGTTCAAGGCTTGATTGAGATTATTATGATAGCGTGACATAGCTCTAGGCACACAACTATATTTTTTAGGTACTAGTACCCCCAAGACTCGATGGAAGGAAACTGACACACATAGTTTGATCATAAAATTGAGTCCATAATTCACCATACCAGAAATAGGGGATTTCACACTAAGCGTGGTTCTCAACATCTTACTATGGAAGGGAAATTCATACAACGTGTGTATACTTGCATAGCTTCAATATCATTCTGAATCCACAACACAACAACGGCGTATATCAATCACGTGGAATTCATGTAAAATCATAAAGCATAGAGCATGGACTTATCATTTAAGCACTATTAAATCATGGGACACAAATCCTATCACCTTAAGAATTTAGCAAACACTTTGCATGCATTCTTTTAGCTTAGGCGTGTTTTCATGAATTTCTAAATTTTAAACCATATAAAGTTCATCGATTTCAACTAACGAACACATATACTTCATGAAAACACCTTTAGATATCATCTTGAAACTTAAACAACAATCATCAACATATAGTTGATCATATCACAACAAGACAATCACAATATAATATTTAAAACATGGTTCTTGAGCTCTATGAATGAAATGGATCCATAGATGAACACTACACATACCTTAGATGGAAGATTCTTGATGATTGATGGAGAAATTTGCTTGAACTTGAATCTCCAATTGAAAACCCTAATGTGTTCTTGAGAGGATTTTGAGAGAAAGAATATGTTTTAATGAAATAAGGTCTTAATTCCATATTTATGAAATATATATATGGGTGGAAAGATGACCCAAATACCCCCCTAGATACTTCATTTAATTTCTGTGAAAATAACAAGATTTGGGCCCCCGATGCGATGCTGAGATATCATGTTGCCCCCATTTGTGACCTGAAAACTCACTGCGATGCGGTGGAATTGCAGAGAGACACTAGAAATTGATAAACGTCATTTTTTATTACGGCGAGACGTGCCACTGACTGAAATGACGCTGTTGAAACTTTAAATTGCCGTAACTTCTTCACCGGGTGTCCGTTTTAGGTGAATTTAGTATCGACCAAAAACTTATTCAATTCTATACAATTTGGAGGGTATAAATCTGCAAAAATCCCACCTATAAACCAATTTATGCTCATTCAAATATGACCCTTGTGAAATCACACACGAAAACTTGGTGGATTCAAAAGTTCTTAGCTTGGCCTACTCTAAGTGATTCTTATGAACATGCTTAACACATCATAAGCTCAATTATCACTAGGATACTCATCCTAATTCATGTACTCCAATATTAATCACAGGATAGGAGGTTTCATGTGTAGAAATAATGGTTCATTTTCTAGCTTAGAAATATATGGGGTATTACACCAAGAAATTGATATTATCCTTATTTAGAAATCTAAAGGAAAAATTGATGAGAAAGAAAAGAGCATCATAAGAGGAAAAAAACCTATAGAACAAAGAGACACCATCAGATGCCATCATTAAAAAAAGTTAACTTCAAAAGAGTGAAGAACAAAGAACAACCATATAACAAAACATATCGATCTGTTACTAAAATAGTGAAGAAAAAAGTTCAAAAATTTATTCAAAAATAGATGAAATTTACAAGAAGAGGAGGAGAGTGTGAAGAACATAGATAAGCCACTCCATATCATGGACGAATAAGTTAGAGAAAATAAAGGAAATGGAGCCTACAACAAAAGAAAATTTGTAGAGAATCTGAAGGAGATGAGAATGGTGCGTAATAGTTCAAAAGTAGTACACAAACTGGAGTATTAGTCGGTACACATGTTGGTTCATTGATGAAAGAATCCTATGTATATTGTAAATTGCTAAGACCTTTAGTACGATTAACTAATGATGTGTTTTCCCTCGCTGCTCTATGTTGATTAAGAGAACGTTCTGATTGACATAATTGAGGTATAATGTAATTTATATTTAGTTATTTTGTTGTCTAATTGCAGGAAGTATCTTTCTTACTTTTGTGAATTTTTTTTGACGGAAAAGATAAGCTTTTTAGATTCTTATTCCATACATGATTTCCCAATAGGTGGAACCAATCGTCGAAAACTTAGGAAGATGAAGTACCAAAGAAAATGACTAACTGGTTATTCTACTTGATTTATTATCGCGGCATAACATAGTTACCTCGATTACTTAGAATTCATCGAGATATATGGTGCATCATTTTCTGAAAGAATTCAGACGACGCTGATGCTTAATTGTGGGCGTACATATCCCAGGAGGGATACCAATTATATCATCAATAGTCCAACCAATAGCTCTCTTGTACCTCTTCAGAGCATAGATGAGAGCCTCTATATGTTGTTCACCTAAATCAGCCGCAACCATCAACAGAAGTGTAGTTCCACTTCCCAAGAACGCATACTTGAGATGACTGGGGAGCTCTTTCAATTTTAGCACTGGTGGCTCTGCAATGGAAGTCTTCGCTGTTGGTGACGGTCGATTCTTGGGATGAAGGTCCAGCTTCTTAGGAGCATGAGAATAGGACCTTATTCCTGTTAGAGCACATACGGTTTCTTCACATTCTTCATCCTCCTCACGTTCAAAATTCAATAGCACAACAGACAATGGCTCAACAGTAAGCTGCTTCTCTACAGATAATTCATTCTCATCCTCATGATAAACATCAACTACAGAGAACACATTCATATCTCTAGGATACTTCATTGATTTGCATACATCAAAACGAACCACTTCGTCATTCATCCGAAATAAAAGCTCATTGGCTCTTAAATCAATAAGCACACTTCCTGTTGCGAGGAAAGGACGCCCCAAGATTATGGGAACTTCAGAGTCCACCTCACAATCCAAAATAACAAAGTCCGCAGGAAAAATGAAGGAAAAAACCTTCACCAATACATCATATAAGATACCAACAGGTCATTTTACCGACCTATCTGCCATCACGAGCTGCATATCGGTTGGTGTAGGATCGCCCAACCCCAACTTCCTGTAGATTGATAGTGTCATCAAATTGATGCTAGCCCCAAAATCGCATAATGCCTTGGCAAAATCCAAAGATCCAACAGTGCAAGGAATATTGAAAGCACCAAGATTTGTCTTCTTCTGTACTAAAGACCTCATGGCAATTGCACTGCAATGATGAGCATTATCTGCCAGCTCATAGCTTACTGTCCTCTTCTTTGTCAAAAGGTCCTTCATGAATTTATTGTACCCAGGCATCTGTTCCAGCGCCTCCACCAAAGGAACATTAATAGTCAGCTGCTTCAACATAGTCATGAATTTACTGAACCTGGTGTCATCAGCTTTCTTCTTTAGTCTCTGAGGAAAAGGTAGTGATGGAAGAGGAATAGTTTTCTCCACCACTTCTTTTTTACCTTGCTTCCGATTATCAATCTTTTTAGGAGTGTCATCAGCCTTCTTCTTCAGTCTCTGAGGAAAAGGTGGTGGAGGAAGGGGAATAGTTTTCACATGAATGCTCTCATTTTGATTTTCAGCTTCTACAGAATCATCATAATCTGTATCAATAACATTCTCCACTGTATTATCAACCACCCGCTTGCCTTTGGATGGATTTTCCAACACTCTACCACTCCTGGTAGTAATAGCCATACATGATCCATCATTCCTTGGATTTTGCACGGTGTCGCTAGTTAAGGTGCCGGCCTTTTGTTGGTTGAATGCCGCCGATAGCTGACTCATTTGTTGTACCAGTTGTTTTATTGCAGTGGAATGCGAGTCAGCCAATTGCTTCTTTGAGGACAAATCATTTACTACTTCAGTTACTCCCGTGTTGGTTACCTCCACTCCTTTCAACAGCTTAGCCATCATACCTTCCATAGACATCTTCCCAGAGCCAGACGCCACAGCCTTACGATTTCCAGGAGGAACATATAAACTACTCCTATTAATTTTATTCTTCCTACTACCTTGATCACGATCCTTGTTTCTATATTTATCGTAATAGTTCTGACCATGGTTTCATTGAGCATTGCCTTGGAAACCCCCTAATTATTAAAGTAGTTAGCTTCTTCCTCAGAATCGGATTTATCTCTTCCCTTTGACACAACAACTTTGACTTTTTTGGTCTTCCCTGATAATAAAAGCTGGGTAAGAAGATCCATCAGCATTTTCATGTGCGCCATATCTTGATCACATTTTTCCTCTCTTCGCCATTGTTTTGCAGTCATGCCAATAGATACAGTAGAGCTTGCTACCTCAGAATCGCTGGTATGCCAAGCTCTACTATGCTTTGTCATACGATCTAGCATATCACTTGCCTGAATAAAAGTAAGGTCCATGAATGACCCTTCTGCAGCATTATCAACCACTGGCTTAGTCACCAAATTCAAAGACCTGTATAATATCTCCATCAAGTGGACATTGGTCATATACTGATTTGGGCACCGCATAAGCTTCTTCTTGAACCTCTCCTATGTTTCGGGGAGAGCTTCAGTTGGAAGCTATCAAAAATTGCTAATCTCATCTCTTAATTGTGCCTTCTTGGATGGTGGAAAGAATCTTTCTAGGAAAGCGTCTTTCAATTGCCTCCAATTAGTAATAGAATCAGGATTTAGCCCGTTCAACCATAGAGTTGCCTCTCCAGATAGAGACAATGGAAATAAGTGCAACCAAATTGCATTCTATCCAACTCCTGGATTGTCAAATGTCTTGCATGTTGAGATAAAATTGATCAGATGCATATTAGGATCGTCGCCTGCAAGTTCACCAAATAACCCCTTGAGCTGCAGTAACTGAATCATGGTGCTAGTGATATTGAACTTGGCTCCAGGTGCCAAGGGAAGAGGAATAATAGCCCCCGTGGCACCAGCTCCATCCAGATCGTCATCATCATCATCAAAAGGAACCTGCACAACTAAGCGTTCAGGTCTCATTCTAGCTTGACGATTTCTCCTGTTCACAGGTGCTGCCACCTCATATGCACGCCTTGGGTTTAGTAACTCATCGTCACCCAGGTCCTCATCATCTAGATTTGTTGCCCGACCCAGGTTATTGTTGAGCAGCCCTTCTTTTGATGTCTCGTTGTGCATCCATTCTGCCAATTAGTTGTGGTTCAGTATTTATGGGTAATAATGGCTGACCAGATCTTCGTGTATTTGGCATGCACTCTACAAAACCTGAACAAAACAAAAACCACAAACAAAAAGTAAAAGTATAGAATCTTTGACCAAAGGGTCTATTAACTATCACAAACATAGTTGACAACCGTATTCCCCGGCAACGACGCCAAAATTTGATAACGCCCAAACTACAGCTCTCGTAAGAGTGTAAGTGGTCGCTGTCAAATATAGAACCCAACTGGGTTGGGTGTCGAATCCTACAAGGATTACTTAGTCACTAAGTGTTGCACTTGCTAGAAGACTGTTGGTCGAAAATTCTATGGAAAGGGGGGATTTGATTATATGTAAATTGATAATATCAAAGCAATGAAGAAGACGATTTATTTAGTAAGATTTAATCACAGAGAATAATAAGTTAGGGTTATGTCCACCTTATGAGTTCTACGTATCTATTAACTATGAGTAATGCAGAATTTAGACATGGATGCACTTATAGAGATTCGTATTCTAATGGTAAATCCTAGTGTTTCTCAACCATCAAGGATTATTTCACTTTAGCTCTCTCGAGCATAAAGAGTATAACTAATGGTACAAATACTCCAAGAAAGTTAATCCGTTTAAGGCATTAACGTGTAAACAGGGGTTGGTAGCCCTATTTTCTTGTCACACTCTCTTTTAGAAACATGTAACTTTTCTCTCAAACAAGTTAATAGTATACTGGCGTGTTCCTTATGTTTGCAACCATAAGAATTTAATTAAAACGAAGAGAGTAATGATATAAGTAGCATACACATCAAGAATTCACGAACTCATAGTAATAGATAGTATCTCACAAGGATTCCATAACCCTAATAGAGAAGTTTAGCTACTCATGGGTGCGACGGAAATCAAAGTAGACATCATTATCGTACCAAAACTAGAAGAATCTACACGATGAAGATGGTGTGGCGTCAAGAAGGTGATGACGTTTTCCCTCTTTTGTCGTTGCCCCCACTCTAGCGTGTTTTCCCTATGTTAGACTTACAGAATCTGTAAACTGAATAATGATTGAATCTATGCTTCAATGAATGAATGAATGAATGAATGAATGCTTAAAAATTCAGCAAATAAGGTTTTTATAACCTCCTTGTCCTTATCCTACTAAGTTACTGCTGCACCCCTAAGTATTTAAAAATACTGCTTTTGCCCGGGACAAATTCGCCATGCGTCACATTCAGTCCATAAGCTTCCAAAAGCTGCCTTCCCTCTTATGTGAAGTTTTCCTTTGCTGCCCAAAGGTCCACAAAGTGCTGAAATCTTCATCATTAATGCCTGAAAACATACTAATCACATTGGTTAGCTCACTTACAGGAAAATGGACTAAAAGTACAGGAATTATATATTTTATCCTCAAAACTTAGCTATAACATGGGTATATTATGGTGCTTTAGGCGTGTAAATACGCCCAACATCAAGCTTAGGTTTCCTGCATACTTAACATTAGTGCACCTAGTATTCTATATCTCCTTTTTGAAGAAGTGTACTGGATACCCAGCAGTTTTCGTCCCCTTAGAAAGCATATATGTTTAGAACAACCTCTCTTATGAAGAAATTCCAGTCGAGATCCTTGATCGACAAATTTGTAGACTAAGGAACAAAGAAGTTCCCCTAGTCAAAGTTCTTTGGCCGAATTAGTCCGCTGAGGGAGCCACTTGGGAAGCAAAAGTAGATATACTAACCAAGTACCCTCATCTTTTCTCCACAAATTCATATTCAGCTAAGGTAACAACCTTCTTAGAATTTCTCTTTGCCAAGCTCATTTTCAGCTGCATATCATTCTTATGTTTGTCATGCATTCATAGAACTAGTTTAGTCATGTGTTACACTTTAGACTGAGTCATGTATTCAAGTATATCAAACATGTAACCTAAGTTCCTCAATGTTTTCAGCTTAACCAGTCTTATTCGAGGATGAATGTTCCTAAGGGAGAGATATTGTAATACCTCAAAAATTCAAACCAATGTTAGAGCCATGTTTCACGATCATGAATAGTACATTATATTTATTTGGTAGTGATATCCATGTGTTGATGTACATTAAGGCCTCAAATAATTCCCAGCTATTAGATGAATTAAAATAATCCTTACCGATTGAATTTATGAAAAGAATGTCTCATTAGTCAACTCCAAATGAGCATATCTTTTGCTATATTGAGAATTTTCAAAAAGAAGACCGACCAAATGATAGGAAATTGAATTATCTTTCCAATGATACCAATTTCACCCAAATTCGATACTCGGGTGAAAAGTTATGGCACTTTTACTGCAAAATAGTAGCCCAACGCGATAAAGCCACGTCATAATTGTCCTTTTCCAGTGGGGCACCGCGAGCCAAGCTTCCAGTTTGGGATCATCCATTTCCATAGGTGCAATGCGATAGCACTGCATTGCATAGTAGGGTAAAAAGCGGATTTTCAGTGTTCCAGTGGCCTGACGTGATTGCACCGCGTCACACCGGAGCCAAAAATTGGGATTTTAAGCTTTTGTGATTTAAATTCCAGGGACCGTTCGGTCTTTCCCCATAGCCCCAAATCTGTCCAAACATGGGATTTAAGTCCCAATAGAGTATTATTTGCTCATTATTTCACAATTCTCTCAAAAAATTAAAGTAGCCCTCTTTCAAGAACAAAAACCCTAGCCTTCCATGTTCAAGATCAAAACTCAAGAATTCACCATCAATTCTCATGAATTCATCAACCCAGGTATGCTAAGGGATAATCTATGGGTTTGTTTTAACCATGGAGTCCAAATATCTAATTCTAAATTCAAGTTGGGATCTTTACAATTTTTTCATGCTTTTTAATTGTGATTTTAACCATGAATTGTAATTCTACACCATGTTTACATGAAATTGTCATTGTTATTCAACCCCACATGTTTTAATGATGTTATTCACTGATTTAATTTATACATGTTGAAATCACGGTATTACTACAAGCTTTAAATTAATCTCATGCTTAGCTTATAGTATGAATATCAAGTGTTTGACGAAATTCCTACAAGAAAGAATTTCGAATAATGCTTTCATATTATGTGCTCAAAACTTTAGTACTATTTTTCTAATATTTCTATTGAGTCCTGGGGATTGTGAATACCCGAAAACATAGTTTTTTACTTAGTCCTAATATCTTCAGATTAGCTTAAGAATATGTTATGAGCATTATCAGTTCAGCCAGTCACCCTAATCAGTTAAACTTAGAACAGTTTAGTATCTCAAGTCAATTCAGTTTGGAGTAGGATTTAGTACCAAGTGAGTTCAGGGATGGGGGCTTTCCCAAAAGATACGCAGAGTCGTTAGCAGCAGTCCTTGTACTCCAGAACTACGTAGACAGCATTGGATATAAGGAGTCACCCGTCAGTTTACGCTTGACTACCTCACAGGGGTCACCTGTCAATTTAAGCTTGAGACCGTTAGTCTTTCGGGATAGTACATCAATGGATCCACACAACCAGTTTTAGTATCCATTGTACAGTATTGGCACCTTTCCAACTGGGGTCACAGGTTGAACCTAATTTGCTCATTGGGACATGTCGGTTAGGTGATAGCTCCCACAGTCTCAGTTCAGTATTCAGTACACTTCAGTTCAAGCTTGTATTGACCATAACATACAGATATCGGTTATTCAGTTATCAGATTTTAGTGTTTCAGTTTACAAATTATATTTAGAACATGTTTTATGCTTGGTTATGCATTCTCAATATTTATAGATTTCATGCATTCTATTTAGTACTTCATGCTATTCATTCAGTTAGTTATTACTCTTGTACATGAAACCATGCATATCGGCCAACCTCATTTAGCATACCAGTAGATTCAAAGTACTGATCGCATGTACATTGAAAGTACTGATCGTAGACTTTTTTCTTGCGCTATGATGTATCATATCATAGGTTCGGATGCTCAGTTCTCGGATCATGCATAGACCTTCTAGATTATCAGCCATAGCACTGACGAGTCTTCATATTTCGAAGATAGACTATATTTATTTTCATGCTTTCAATTCAGTAGTTAGATGGAGTTAGTTGGGGCCTGTCCCATTAACTTTTATCCAGTTTGTAGAGGCTTTTGAGAATAGTACAGACAATCTGTCAGTTTTGTTATTATTTTATTAGTTCCAGACAGTTGTTTCTAGCAGTTGTTTCCATATTCATGATCCAATATTGTTTTTAGTTATTCAAAACTCATGACTTATCCATTGTTTTTAGACATATGTTATTATATTATTCAATGCTCACAGCAGGTACCAGCTCATGGGTTAGCGTATGGTCTCTTAGAAGCATAAGCACCGTGTGGCACCCAGGGTGTACTCTCGGGGCATTACAAAAACTTGCACATATATGTTTCAAAATAAATAACTAAGTGAATGCTTTGGATGCACAGTCATGGATTGGTATAAGTGATGTATAGAGAAGACCCTACCACCGCCGACCAAGCTGAATCTCATGGTTTTAGGCAATGTTTCTCAGATGACTCCCACTCCCTCTACAAAAACTGGTATATTACTCCGCTCAGATGTTTTATGGATGAAATGTATATGAATGTACACATAGATTCTAAATATTCTTGTATTTCTTACAATCAGATAAGAGAAAAATATAGGTCCCATTCAAAATAGGCGTCGAAAGATTACCGGGGCTAATGATCGATAACTATAACCTTTTACATATGATAGTGGAGTTTCTACTTTGAAAATACCTGCATTTTTGTAACAGATTCTGGAACAAATGGTAGTTACTTCTTGCTGATTTTAGGAACCCTCAGTTTCTCGTCACTTTAAGGGATGACTTTGAAGGAAGAGTACCCAATCAACCTTCGAAGGAACAAATGGTGTGTTAGGGTTTTTGCCGTGATTTTCTTAACAAAATTAAGTTTTACTTTTTCTTAGAAGGAAAATAAAAGTAACCATAAATACTTTTACTTTTCTTGAAAGGAAAATATAAAATTTTTTCATATTTTGCAAACCTCTTTCTTAGAGGAAAGGTTTTGGAACGCTATAAATAGGTGACCCCCTTCTCATACCATAACACAATAGCTTCCACAATGTAGTCGTTATAAGAGTCTGGTTTAGGGGGAGATTTATCCCATAGGTTTATGTTTTTTCATAGATTTTATTTTTTCAATATTGTTTTTAATATGTAGGTCGTTTGACCGAATCATATTAATAATGTATCTTATTAATATATGTTTTATTTGTCATCTAAATTATTACTACAAAAAATGTGATTATTTGGAATGAATTATTTTGTCACTTATAAGTCATATTTCGGCGCAAAAGATTTAGTGTGACAAAAAATATTTCGTCAATCAATTGTCACTAAAAGTGGGTTGCCAAAAGTAGACAAACACGATTTAGTGCTTGGTCGCTAAAAAAGTTAAATTAGGTACAAAAAAAAATCGTCCCCAAATGTGTAACATTTATGACAAATCTGTTGTCATAAAAATGTAATTTTTTTTTGTAGTTGATGGTAAGCTTCTGTCACTAAAAATTTATCAATACCTACAAAATTTCATCGTCTCTATTTATTTAGTTCAATCAGTGACGACATCAATTGTCGCTAGAGTTATATATATTTCGTGGCTGAACAAATGTATTTTCGTCACTATTGACAACTTTTTGTATACAACCAAAATTTTCGTCCTTAAAAGTATGAATTAGTGATAAATTTATTATTAAAATAAATATTAATAATTTTGTAGTTAAATCTACCATTTGTCACAAAAAAGAGTATTTTTTTTACCGACAATGTAGAATCGTCACTAAATTATTATAATTACTGACAATTATTATTGTCATAAAATACAAAATTAATTTGTATCAAATAAAAAGAAAGATATTAAGACAAATACATATGTCACTAAATATGGTCAAACTTATGACGAACTAGTTTATTTCGTGACGAAAATATTTGTTTTGAAAAGTCTAATTTAATCGTTGCTAAAAGTTATCTTTGCTAATAAAATCTTTTGTCACAAATTACAAGAAATCGCTTAATTGTTTCATATTGAAATTATTTTTTAAATTAGAATTGAATAAATCAAAAATAAAATTATAAAACATGTCAGATAGATAAAATTCTAAAATTCACCCACAATCATATAATTACAAAAACTAAAATTGTACTAAGGTAATATCTGCTCACAGTTCAAAGAAAAGTAAAACTAGTCCAACGCAAAGGAAACTAACTGAAATATAGTACTAAATATTACTCCTATCCTAAACTAAGGCAGATATGTAGAGGCTTCTTCGAAAGTACCAATAACGTGTTGAGCTTGCAATTAGTCTTCATTCAACTCACTTTTACACCTGTGGAAAAGAGAAGAAAATTAAGATTGATGATGATTCTTTCGGGTTTGATAGTTAAAATGACTCAACATGATACTTCTTCTCCAAGCCACAACTAGAATCCATTAAACATGTAATTATGAAAACTGAGGCTACCCAGAAACTAGATAAATACTATCCAGTGAACACATCAAACTTCTATAACAACAACAATAACATACTCGGTGCATTCCCACAAAGTGAAGTTTGGAGAGGGTAACTGTACGTAGTCCATACCACTACCTTAAATGAATTATACAACAACATAGCCAGTGTATCCCCACATAGTGGGGACTGAGGAGGATAATGTGTACGCAGTACACACCACTACCTCGAATAAAGTAGAGAGATTTTTTTTGATAAACCCTGACTCAGGATAGATAACAGTATAACAAAAAAAACATAAAAGCACACAACAATGGTACAATACACTTCTAGCAAATACAAGTCAGAGAAGTTTCAATTATTCCATAGTACTTAATAAGAAAACAAAACTAATTAGAACTAATACAATCTATTATAAATATCCCGGCAACTTATCAGAACACCATAATTGTCTATTTAAACCCACGAGACAAGATATAATGGCAAGAAAATAGGAACATATAGTAACAAACATCGAAATATTCCTATAGACATGTTTTCTAAAGGCTTTCACAAGAGGCAGTCAACACATACACAGAGTGAAAATTATATCATTTCGAGAACTTACCAGTGAACAATAGCAAAAGAGATAATAAGAATAATAAAGGCCAAGCACTTGTAACAGTGAAATATGGAATATGTTTTTAGTAAGCCTTGAAGGAAAATTGAAGAACCACCAAAATGTATAATTTCCTTGTATTAAAATAGCCAGTAATTCTTTTTCTTTTTGTTTATTTTAGAGAGTAGTAATTGTCATTCAAGAAATGTCCCTCCAATGAAAAGAAGGGTGGTTTATACAGTAGCAGTAATACAGTAGCACAAAACGAAAAACTATATTATAAAAAAAATCACTTTCGAAAATTAAAGGAAAAATATATCAAGAATCAATTAGGAGAAAGATCAATCCGTTTAATGCCGTATTTACCATACAAAAATCACATTATCAAGGCAGGCAACAATTAATATACATTTAATTTGCAGAAAGAAAACTAAAAGTGGACTCAATCAATTATAAATAAAATTATGTAAAATGTTGTATCTAGATTAATAAATTGTAATAAAAAATCAAAAATTATTAAAATAATTTGTATATTTTAAAACATGAATGTGACACGTCAAAAATCTGTTTGATGTAAGAAAAATCTGTAAAAAATACTAACATTTAAAAATTAATAATTTTGCTAAAATAGCAACCTAAATGTAGCATCGGGAGGTCAAAATTGGGTGTCAACAATTATTGGGCCTAAAGGCTCCTTTTCCTGTTTTAAAGTGGGGTTTTCACAAGGGTAGACCGGTAGAGAACAAAGTGAGTGAAAAGAAATCTTTAGTTGGTTCATAAGAGTCGAGAGTGGAGTCATATAAGCAAACTGATACGCAAATAGGAAGGCGTCTAATTGTGCCCAACACATTTATCCATACCCAGAAGGAAGGTCAAAGTACATGAGTCGGACAATTTTTTTTCAACTAAACAAGTTTGAATGCACAATATTCATACTCGCTAAGACCATCTTGAAAATTCCTTTGATAACTTCAAATCATTCAAGCTAGAAACCTAAGAGCTATATCAATCGATTGATATAATCCACGTGTATGTGATGGAATTGGATACTAGTTACCATCCACGAAACCCCAACCCAGAGACTAGTGCACCACAAAGGAAAAAAATGAAAATGGAAAATAAAACAGGAAGTTTTTTAGGATATATCTAAACTATAGAATGTCTCAAATGTAATTTTCCAACATAAATGATTATGTGAAATTTCACCAAAAATTCAATAGGTATTGAAATTTGAGAAGGGTGGCTTTGAGAAACAGTAAAGTAGACTGCAAATCAAGGCTGGAAAGTGCTTATACGTATCTAAATTGAGTTTCAACACCAATTTGGTAGATAAATAAGATGAACTGAGTGCTTCTAGATTTAACTTCAACAGTTACTTTCCTTTTTCTGATTTTTGATGTTTCTTTTCTTTTAGACTTTATGTTGACATTTTTTGTTATGTTGTTTTTTATTGCTTAGTATTTACATTTTTTTTAATGTATTTTGTGGTTCACATCTAGAAACAATATATATATATATATATATATATATAGAGAGAGAGAGAGAGAGAGAGAGAGAGAGAGATGTAAATTAAAAAGTATATACAGGAAAAAAGTGAATATTTATTTTTGCAGCAAGTGGTTACACCGATTTAATAAACATATTAAAGTGCATCCATAAAAAAATTATCAAAAAATTATAATTAATTAAGATACAGAAATATTTATTGAAGTATAATTAAATATGATTAGCTATAAATAGATATTTTTAAAAAAAGAAAATATCGGTAAATTAAAGGGTCCTTTGGTACGGTGTATATGAATGATATAAAATATGGTGTATTACTAATGCTTGAATAGTTATGTTTGCATATTATTTAGGTATTTTTTTGTTTGTTGTAATATATAATTGCATAATTTCTAAAAAATATATTTTTACTATTTTGACATTGCCACTCATAATCTCTTTTTAAAAAATAATAAATTAAAAAAAATCTTAATTTTATAATATTATTTGGGAGATTTTATTTAATGTTTGATATTCTCGACATTAAATATTATAAATTTTGATATGTGTAAAAAAGCAAGGATAGAGAAAGTAACGTATATAATACAGAAGCTATTTTAAAAGTACTATAAATTAAAATAATTAATAATTAAATTTTTTTAAAAAAATATAAAAAATTTGATTAACGCCAAATTGCATTTGTGTCACATAATTGAGACTAAATATTACTCCCTCCGTTCATATTTACTTGTCCATTTTATCAAAAATAGATGTGCAAAACTACTGTTCCATTTGAAAAATCAATGGATAATTTTTCATTTCTGTCGATTTTACCATCGATATTAAATACAATTCATTATTCAATAAATTTTTCAAAATGTTAAATTGATTATATTCAAAAGATAACATAGTAGCATTATCCCTATCATTTACTAGTTTTAAACATAAGTTTCAAAGTTAATAGTGAACAACTATTGTTGGGCCAAGGGATAAACATATATTGAGTCCATACTAGCGCGGGTGCTCCGATATGTAGTCTTATTAATATAAATAAAAATGAGCACACATTTAATATATATTTTTTCTACTATCTTCAACAGGTGGGGCATTTCAAGTTAAATGAAGCATATATGATTGGTCTTGAGGGAGTATTACTCTACCTTTTGTATGTTTTCAACACACAATATAAACATCATTGAATAGGAATACTATAGTGAAATAATTATGTTATTAATTCTTTTTATCAGTAGATCGTGTCAAGTAAAAATGTGACAAGTAAAAGTGAACGAGTACTTACTACATTTTAAATTACGGTATTAGTAAGGGATAGAAGAAGGCATCTCTTATCGTATTTATAATCCAAATAGACCTCGACTTTTATCTAGTGTCGAAAATTAACCTTTAAAATGAATAAAATTCTTATAAGCACTTTTGTTTAAAAGAAGTCACCTAAGAAAGTTTGTAATACAACAAACAAGACACATAAAATATCTTTAAAAAATAAAATAAAAAATAAACATGACAACATATCATGAACACATAACCAAAAGATGATGATCTTATAGTTATACCTATGAATTACTTCGTATTCAATAATTACACTATTCAACTATCAAATCAAAGTCGTAATTATTTTTTGTGATAAAATTTTATTGTGATTAATTGCAGGTTAAACACTGACGATAATATCATCGTTGCTAATTGTTTGAATAATTACAAAAACTATTGTCACAATTAAATATAAAATTTTGTGGCTAAAACTTACAATATGATAGCTTCAAACTTTAATTTATTAGTTGATCATATTCAACATCGGTCTACTTAAAATGTTTCTCACATGTACAAGATTAACACACTAACTTTATACCTTCTGAAAAAATTATTGAATAAGTTCACTTTAACCTTCACACAATTATATCGAGTCTTGTTTTTTATATCTATATCAATATACAATTAATTTTCTATAATCATAAACAAAAATAGCCAAAGATCAATTTACATTTAGCTATGAAATTTTTTCTTAGAAAAAAATAACTAAATTATTCAGATACAAATTCCAAATCATCACTACTTAACGATGACATATTTTGTCACAAAATTATGTTGCACTTAATCATAGATTAACTAGAGACAATAAAATAAGTGTCACTAATTGTTTATAGTATTAGTGACAATAAATGAGGTCACAATTAAGTATAAAAGTTTGTAGCTAAAACTTACAATATTTAACTACGAACTCTAATTTGTCGCTATTGCGATAACTTATTTTTTATGATGAATTTCTTTTTTGTCTAAAATTATAACTAATTCAAGACAAAAAATAGTTTGTCACGAATTGAATCCATTATTAGAGACAATAAAATGAGCTTCACTAATTGTTTAAAGTATTAGTGACAAAAATTGAGGTCACAATTAAAGATCAAATTTTGTAGCTAAAACTTACAATAATTACCTACGAACTCTAATTTGTCGCTGTTGTAATAAATTATTTTTTATGTCGATTTTTTTTGGATCTAAAATTATAACTAATTCAAGACAAAAAATAGTTTTTCACAAATTGGATCCATTATTGGTGATAGAAAAGGGTGTCACTGAAAACTTAAAATTTGTCACTAATGGTACTCAATAAAATGGCACCAACATATTCTTTGGTGGGAAACATTAGAGGACAAAACTTTGCTACGAAATTTTACATTTGGTCACTAAAAGTTTATGCTTCATAGATTTAGATATGAAATGTAATTTTCGTCATAAAAGGTGAACAATTAGCGACGAATTTCATCGCGTAGCTAATAAATTCCGAGCTATATATCAATTTTATTGTAGTGATATATATTATCACCATTGGTTTGCAAACTTTAAGCTTCTGCATGACGCCCTCTCGATTTTGAACCCAACAAGTGGTATCAAAGTCTGTGGTTCAAAGATCTGATGGTTCAATTGGGGATACTTTAAGGTCAAAGTTGCAACCAATTTGATGATAATAAAGATATATGTCCAAAAACTACATGTGGAGATGATTTTCAATTATATTTTCAACAATCCTGCTGTCACATATTTGAAAATAAAGTTCACTTTTAACCCTGCAAAAGGACTCCAATATTTTTAACCCGAAAATTGCTCATATACTTTTAACCTAAGCTCCATTTTCAAACATGCCAAACAGCAGTGGTGAAGACTATGTGAAACACAAGGACCAAAGATCTGAAGAAGGTGGATATTAGGAAGAAAGTCAAGTCAAAAAGGGGAGATTTGTTAGGGTTTTTGCCCTGATTTTCTTATCAAAATTAAGTTTTACTTTTTCTTAAAAGGAAAATAAAAGTAACCATAAATACTTTCACTTTTTCTGAAAGGGGAAAATTTTTCATATTTGGAAAACCTCTTTCTTAGAGCAATGGTTTTCGATCTCGATAAATAGATGCCCCCTTCTCATACCATAATGCAATAGCATCCACAATGTAATCATTAAAAGAGTCTGGTTTAGAGGGAGATTTCTCGCATAGGTTTATGTTTTTCCATATGTTTTATTTTTTCAATATTTTTTTTAATATGTAGGTCGTTTGACCGAATCATATTAATAATATATCTTTTTAATATATGTTTTATTTGTCATCTGAATTATCACCATTGATTACAAAACTTTAAGCATCCGCATGACGCCCTCTCAATTTTGAACCCAACATGGTGTAATGTACAAGGCTCATGATCGTGTAACTAATGAAATTATTGCACTAAAAGAAAGAAGGATGGAGCGGGAAGTTATTTTAATTTTCATTTTGTTTTTTGGTCTTGGTACTGTTCCTTTTTACCAATTTGTAAAAATTTCTCTTAAATACCAATCTTTTGTAAATGTAGGAGTCCCTAATGAAGAGAATCTTTCCCATGCATCTTAATTTGTGCGGCCAATACTGGATCTTGTAGTTGAAGTTTGTTACCAATATGTTGAAATTTCCAGTGCATCGTTTTCAACGTTACAGGAAAATTATTATCTTGTTGAACATAACTGCCTTTCCATTTCCATTGGTTTGTAAATTAATATGTTGAGTCTGTGCTTAGCACGGTCCTTACCTATCTAATATATGTATAAAGGGATACTACTATTCCTCCAACACTAAAAAATTAAGCTTCTGTATTGGAATTGAATGACCAGATATAAAAGCTACTTTCAAGAGGCCAATCAGCTACTACTGGGTTTTTAGAGCTTCTCCGCACTCCCTTGTCAAATGGGGGTCAATGGATACCCTTTCGCTGAAATATTATATTATATATACATATATATTCCATATATGGTCACCTTAATTTTTTAGTGTTTTTTACTTTTTTATATTTAATTTCATTAATTAAGATCCTGGGTTCGTCTTTGGATCTCGGGATGCTTCAGATTCAAGATGGAGATACCTAACACTAACACTGTTAATTAAGAATTGTCAAGATATACATGTAGCGCGGCACAAATTTCATGAATTGTTTCATTCAAGGTCATGACAAAGGACATTAACTTACAATAATTTGGCTTTGATCATGCCACTAACACAATGTTTTTGAACCCTTTTTCATATATTGCTTTATAACAGAGATAAATGTGTGCAACCTCTTACCATGTATGGGCTTGAAATATTGTTCTTATGCACCATTGATCATAGGAATTGTGTAATAGTTGTTGCAAAAGTAGAGATGCTAGACCTAATCTTAAGAATGCAGATAAGACTTAAAGTGAAAAGTCTTTTAATGATTATCTAAATTTGGCAGATTTGACCAAATAATATAATCTATCGGATTGAATGTTTAGTAATCACCTATGTGTGGGCGAAGTTGAAGCCTCTTCAAGGAGAATTTTAGTAAAGGCCTATTCTCTATGCTCTCATGAAACCGAAACATGTTCATGGCTGAAAAGAATAAAACTGTGAGAACCATAAACAATAAAAGACTGGTTGTGTGATATGTGTTGTCTAGGTGTACATTAAAGCTCTACGGTTCAAATATATCAAATCTACCGATTGACAGAGTGCATCTATACATGTTCACTACAGAAAGTTCAAAGGGAAATCCACTTATCCAGATGCAATCAGTCTTTGCTTGATGATCACATACTTGTCCGTAAAACTGTTATGAAAAATAGCCATTCCCCATTTATGTGAGGGATTGTTGGTTTCATAGTGAATGAGAGGTGTGAATGGAAAATGGAGAAAACTAAGTGAAAGAGGAAAATTGAGATCGTACCAATATGGAAAGTGTACTCAAAAATAGGAAAACTTACTAAATTCTCCCACATTGGTGGGAGAAAGAAGCTTTAAAGTATTTATAATGTGAAATACACTCCCACATGGATAACTTAGGCAAGGAATAAGAGATGCCTCGCATCGTCGTCGTCATCGCTCGATCGGTTCGACTTCGGATTTGGATTTGGATTTGTCAAATGATCGATCAATAATTTCCATATTTTTGAACAAATTTTATTTGATGATCGGAATCAACCAAAAAAAAATAGTATTGTCCATTTATACATGTAGCAGTAGATGCAATGCTTCAGAAATTTTGAACTGATGCTTTTGTAATTCCAAACAAAACTAATGCTTCAAAATAGCAGCACTGTTTTGAACGGATGTGTGATGATAGGCATATTTACACGCCTAAACACCATAATTTACCCATATTTTAGGCTAAGTTTTAAGGACAAAATATATAATTCCTGCACTTTTAGTCCTGTTTCCTGTAAGTGAGCTAACAAACCGGATTAGCAAGTTTTCAGGTATAAATGATGAAGATTTCAGCATTTTATGGATAACGTGACGCCAAAGGAAGCTTCACGAAACAAGGAAAGCAGCGTTTGGACACCTATGGACTGAAAGTGATGCATGGATAAGTTGTCCCGGCCAAAAACAACATTTACAAAGACTTGGGGATCAACAGTAACTTAGTAGGATTAGGTGAAGTATGCAGTAACCCAGTACGACAAGGAAAAGGATAAAAACCCTATTTCAATAGGACTAGGATATGGATGTTATATAAACCCTATTTTGCTGAAACTTTTCAGCATTCTCTTCTTATTCCCCCTTCTATTCCTTCCCATTCTAATAAATTCTTATTCACTCATTAATTAATTCAAGTCTTTGTCATTCAATGTTTGATACTAATTCACGTTACACTTTGTGACAGAGAAAGCAGGGCCCTTGTGACCAATGTGAGATCATGATGATGTTTATTGTGATCTCTGTTGCTATCATGAGTAGCTAAACTACCATGTTAGGGTTATGGAAGCCTTATGAGATACTATCTATTGCTATGAGTTTGTGAGTTCTTGACACGTATGCTGCTTGTATCATTACTCTCTTCATCTTAATTTAAATTCTTGTGGTTGCAAACATATAGAATACGCCAGTATAACATTAACTTGTTCGAAAGAAAGGTTACATGTCTGGAAAAGAGATAATGTCAAGGTAATAGGGCACCAACCCCTGTTAAAAAGTTAGTGCCATAACTGGATTAACCTCTTGGAGAATTTTACCATTAGATACGCTTTAAGCTCGAAAGAGTTAAAGTGAAATAGTCCTTGATGGTCGAAAGATGCCTGGATTTGCCATAGAATACGATTCTCTATAAGCGCATGCATGTCTGAATTTCGCATAACTCATAGTCAATAGATACGTACAACTCATAAGGTGGACATAACCCTAACTCTCGATTCTCATTGATTAAAACCTACCAAGTACTCTGTTTTACTCTTCTATTTTCCGTTTTTACTCTACTATTTTGTTCACGTTATTTGCACACACAAAATCCCCCCCTTTATTCGCAGAACTATCATCAAAAGTCTTATAATCTTTGCTTACTTAGTCACCAAGTATTCCCTGTGGGATTCGACACCCAACCAAGTTAGGTTCTATATTTGACAACATCCACTTACACTCTTACGAGAGCTGCAGTTTGAGCGTTATCAAAAATCGGCGCTGTTGCCGGGGAATACGGTTGTCTACTAAGTTTGTGATAATTACTAGTCCCTTTGGTCAAGGATTCTCGTACTTTACTTTTAGTTGTTGTTTTTGTTTTCTACAGGTTTTGTTAAGTGCCTGCCAAATACTCTAAGTTCTGGTCAACTATTATTACCCATAAACCTTGAACCACAACGTATTGGCAGGATGGAGATGCAACGTGACATTGAGAGAAGGGCTGCTCAATAGGAGCAAGCTAGATTAGCTGCATTGGTCGCTGCTCAAGTGCATCAACAAAATATCGATAACCCTGGGCGAGCAGCAGATCCTAATGATAAGGACTTGGGTAATGATGAGCTACTAAACCCGAGGAATGATGCTGAAGTTGTGACACCGGCAAACAGAAGAGATCGTCAAGCAAGATTTCGGCCTGAACGCCGAGCCGTGCAAATACCGTTTGATGATGATGATGATGATCTTGATGGAGCTGGTGCTACAAGAGCTATTATTCCTCCGCCATTGGCACCTGGAGCCAAGTTCAATATCACTAGCACCATGATTCATCTTTTGCAACTCAAGGGATTATTTGGTGTACTAGCAGGCGATGATCCGAATATGCATCTAATCAACTTTATCTCTACATGCAAGTCATTCGACAATCCAGGCGTTGGACAGAATGCTATTCGGCTGTGTTTATTTCCATTGTCTCTATCTGGGGAGGCAACTCTGTGGTTGAACGGGCTGACTCCTGATTCTATTACAAATTGGAGGCAATTGAAAGACGCTTTCCTAGAAAGATTCTTTCTGCCATCCAAGAAAGCACAATTGGGAGATGAGATCAGCAATTTTAGATAGCTTCCAACTGAATCTCTTCACGAAACATGGGAGAGGTTCAAAAAGAAGCATATGCGGTGCCCAAATCATTATATCACCAATGTCCACTTGATGGAGATATTATACAGAGTTTTGAATTCAGTAACTAAGCCAGTGGTTGATAATGCTGCAGGTGGGTCATTCATGGACCTTAATTTTAATGAAGCAAGTGGTATGCTAGATCGTATGACAAAGAAGACTAGATCTTGGCATACTAGGGATTCAGAGGTAGCAAGCTCTACTATATCTATTGGCATGACCGCAGAATAGAGGCGAAGAGAAAAGGAGCGTGACAAGGATATGGATCACATAAAAACACAGATGGATCTTCTTACAAAGCATCTATTATCAGGGAAGACCAAAAAAGTGAAAACGGTTGCGTCAAAAGGAAGAGACGAATCTAATTCTGAGGAAGAAGCCAACTACTTGAACAATCAGGGGGGTTTCCGAGGCAATGCCCAAGGAAACCAAGGTCAGAACTATTATGATAATTCTGGAAACAAGGACCGTGATCAAGGTAGTTGGAAGAACAAGACTGACAGAAGTGGCGTGTATATTCCTCCTGGAAGACGTGACGCCACTTCATCTGGTTCCGAAAATATGTCCATGGAAGATATGGTGGCTAAGCTGTTGAAAGGAGTAGAGGCAACCAACACGGGAGTAATAGAGGTAATCAATGATTTGTCCTCAATGAAGCAATTAGTTGACTCGCATTCCACTTCAATAAAATAGCTAGAGCAACAATTGAGTCAATTATCAATGGCATTAAACCAAGGAAAGGCTGGAACGCTACCCAGCAACACAGTGCAAAACCCAAGAAATGATGGAACATGCATGGCAATTACTACCAGGAGTGGTAAGGTGCTGGAAACTTCATCCAAAGGCACGCAAGTGATCAATGCAGAACCTGAAGGAACCAATGAAGCTACAGAGGACATTAATGATGTCACCCTGCCACGTCCACAGCCCAAAAAAATCGCCAATCCAAAGCAAGAGGAAAAGAAAGTCATGGAGAAAACTATTCCAATTCCACCACCACCTTTTCCTCAAAGACTAAAGAAGAGAGCTGATGATACCAAGTTCAATAAATTCATGTCAATGTTATAACAGATGACCATTAATGTTCCATTTGTAGAGGCGCTAGAATAGATGCCTGGCTATGCAAAATTTATAAAGGATTTTCTGACAAAGAAGCGGGCAGCAAGCTATGAGCCAGCAGATGATATTCATCATTGTAGTACAATTGCCACAAGGTCCTTAGTACAGAAGAAGGCAGACCCTGGTGCTTTCACTATTCCTTGCACGGTTGGATCTATGAATTTTGCTAAGGGATTGTGCGATCTGGGTGCAAGCATCAATTTGATGCCACTATCCGTCTACAGAAAGTTGGGGTTGGGAGACCCTACACCAACCAATATGCGGCTCGTGATGGCAGATAGGTCGATAAAACGACCTGTTGGTATCTTAAATGATGTGCTGGTGAAGCTTTCCACCTTCATATTTCCTGCAGACTTTGTTATTTTGGATTGTGAGGTGGATTCGAAAGTTCCCATAATCTTGGGACACCCTTTCCTCTCAACTGGAATTGTGCTTATTGACATAAGAGCTAATGATCTTTTATTTCGGTTGAATGATGAAGTAGTCCGTTTTGATGTATGCAAATCAATGAAGCAGCCCGAAGATATAGATGTGTTTTCTATAGCTGAAGTTAATTATAAGGATGACGAAGAATTATCTGTAGAAAAGCAGCTTACTGATGAGTCACTATCTGATGAGCTGCTGAATTTTAAGCGTGAGGAGGCTCAAGAACATGAAGAAACTATGTGTGCTCTAATAGAAATAGGGTCCTATTCTCATTCTCCTAAGCAGCCGGACCATGATCTTAAGAATCAACCGTCACCAACAGCAAAGACTTCCATTGAATAGCCCCCAGTGCTATAATTGAAAGAGCTCCCCAATTATCTAAGGTATAAGTTCTTGGGAAGTGGAAATACACTTCCGGTGAGTGTGGTGGATGATTTAAGTGAACAGCATGTAGAGGCTCTTATCTCTGCTCTGAAGAGATACAAGAGAGCTATGGGTTGGACTATTGATGATATAATTGGTATCCCTCCTGGGATATGTATGCACAAGAGTCATATCAACGAAGATTGCATGTGTACAAGTAAGCATCAGAGTCGTCTGAATCCATTCAAAAAATGATGCACCATTTATCTTGATGAAGTCTAAGTAATCGAGATAGCTATGTCGTGCCGCGACAATAAATCAAGTGCTTGATGGGAAGCAACCCATCATTTTTAATTGTTTTTGGTGTTTTTGTTTTCTTAGGATTTTGTCGAGCCACGACCAAAACTAAGGCGCTTGATGGGAGGCAACCCATCGTTCTAATCATTTTTGTTGTTTTTGAGTAAATGTAGGTGCAAGAGCTGTAAAGGAGGAGATTGGTTTCAAATTTTAATTTGGAAGTATTGCATGTCGAAGGTGGTAAGTTAGGAATGAAGAAGCAAAAGGCTATGGATTAGGCATTGCCTATGAAAATATAGGCAATGAACAAGGCAAGGCCTATGTAAATCTAGGCCACGAACAAGGCAAGGCCTATGCTATGGCATAAGCTCTCGGATTCTAGAGTGCCATAACATAGGTGCCGCCTATGCTCAACAATGCCATAGCAAAGGCGCCGCCTATGCAAAAGCCTTCTGCTAAACTAGGAAAAGCATTAGGCATGGCCTATGCTATGGACTTCTGCTCAACTAGGCAAAGCTAAAGGCGCCGCCTATGCCATTGCCTTTGCTCTCTAAATCTACAATGCCATAGCATAGGCGCCGCCTTTGCCTCCCAAAACTCTCAAAACTTTTATTTTTGCTATTTTAACTTTGCAAGAACATCGTCTGAGGCCATCAACCAAGTATGTACTTCTTTTCTCTTCTTTTATATTACATAAGTATTACAATACTACCCCTATAATAAGTTGTTAAATCATGAAGTAGTGTTGGTGATTTGAATGTGGTTGATACAACTAAGTGAGTTAAAGAATATGTATGGATGCTCTTGACTTGTTTCCAACTTGTATTTGATTTTGATACACTGTCATACTTTTGCGAAATCTACATGGTCAAGATAATTGCATAATCTTGTAACTTGAAAGCTTACATATTGAAATGACTTGTTCATTGAGATGAAAATCATGGGTGACTACCAACATGCGATGTTGTGATTATATGTATGCCATAAATTGATATGATATCTATGTAGTAGTTTTGTTCAAAAGATGCATTAGTCCAAACACGAAAGCATTGTAAAGATTGCATAACGTTAAGAGGACATGATAGTATGGTTGTGCTGAACATATTGTTGGAACATATCACCTAAATGTATGTCGATGAAGTCTGAGTAATCGACATCATTCACTTAATTAGTTTGTGTCAACAAATTAAGTGTGGGGTGGTTCCACTATTGTCTGTTTGTCGATTGAATCTTCCGAGATAAAGCTAAACATGACTTTATTGAGATCTCAAGTAGAATGGCACAAAAAGGATGACAAGGAAAAGAAAAAGCACCCACCACACAGAAAGGTAAGAAAAGAGGAAGAAAAGAGCAAGTTGAATCCTCCGTGCTGCAAATACCTCGACGCACTCTTCGAATCAAGTGGGGTACTTTTGAGGAACTTCTGAGGATGACGACTCTGATGATGATTCCGACGCAGGGGGTATGACCCCCGACATAGAGGAGAATTCTTACTAACCAGGTTCTTCTTATTTATTTTCCACTGAGGGCAGCGTGTCCCGTCTAAGTGTGGGGTGCTGGTATTTGTATGCTATACTTCTTTATCTGCATTTTCTTATTTATGTGTGTTTTGCTTATTTGTGTTTGTTTGTTTTAATTTTTTTTAGGAATTTTTTTTTGTTACAAACTTTGCATAAAATTGTTCTGATAGGGAGCATGGTATTATGACAAGAGTCTGTGATAAAATCATTACTATTGAGACGTTTAGGCTCTAAGTGTGACTCACTGTGTGATAATTGTGTGATTTAATTCTTTCATACATTGGGTCAAGAGTCTATACTACTGCCAATAAAATCAACCATGTGCCTTGTGTGTGTGAGATGATAGTATATTCTATGTTTGTGGCTGATGCTAGAACTTGCCTGGTATGTATGTAAAGCGAAATAAAGAGTGTGAGTTAGGAGATGATTTATGCATTTCTTTGGCAACCTGTGATTTTTTACCTTCGTTTTATCTACCCATGGACATCATCCTAGATTACCCCCTTTGAGCCTTTAGCCTATTTTCTTTGACAGCCTCATATGTAAGCCTAATACATTTTTTTCAAGACCATAATTTGTTCCAAATTCCTAGGTGCTTTAAATTGTAAAGTCATGTGACAATATAAGAGGAAATTGGGTGAGAGTAGTGCCTTAAAGTGAATTGGTACTTGAATTTGTTATGAAAATGAATGGTTATCATAGAGGCGTGTTATAAAAAAAAAGAGAGAGAAAAATGAAAAGGAAAATAAAAAGTTAATTCTGTTCAAAATTGAATAACAAAAGAGGTGAGAAGGGGTGGTAGATTAAAAGAAAGTAGAAAGGTTGTTTGAAAGAAAGTGTTAATGGCATAATGTGATGTATTAAAGCGCTTAGGAACATAGTCACTATTTCTGGCCAAAATAATCCTACCCGTCCCTTAGCCAACATTACAACCTGTAAGAGACCTATTTGATCCTAAACTTAGCATTCTGATATTTAGTGGAGCATTACACTAAGGGCAAGCCTATGGTCATCAGTTGCAACATATGAATTCTTTGTGAGAGTGAGAGCAAGGATAATCTTATACCCATGTTCGAAATATATACAATACTTGTGAGTGATTATGGGTGATATATTGTGAAACACACATGGTTGATGAGTTTTGGGTAGTTGTGTATGATTCTTTGTACATTAACTTGTGGATACGAATTCACCATCATCACAAGTCTATGTTAGAGGTTGAATTGTTTCTAGTAGTGATCAGAAAACTACTCTTTGTTAAGTATTGTTGTGCCTGTCTTAATGAATATTTTGTGCTGTTACTGTGGAAATCCTAAGTAGATGTTTCTATGGACATGATATTTTGTTCTAGGACGAACAAAGCTTTAAGTGTGGGGTGTTGATAATAGGCGTATTTACACGCCTAAACACCATAATTTACCCATATTTTAGGCTAAGTTTTAAGGACAAAATATATAATTCCTGCACTTTTAGTCATTTTTCCTGTAAGTGATCTAACAAACATGATTAGCAAGTTTTCAGGTATAAATGATGAAGATTTCAGCATTTTATGGATAACTTGACACCAAAGGAAGCTTCACGAAAGAAGGAAAGCAGCGTTTGGACACCTATGGACTGAAACTGATGAATGGATAACTTGTCCCGGGCAAAAACAGCATTTACAAAGACTTAGGGATCAGCAGTAACTTAGTAGGATTAGGACAAGTATGCAGTAACCCAGTAGGACTAGCACAAGGATAAAAACCCTATTTCAATAGGACTAGGATATGGATGTTATATAAACCCTATATTGCTGAAACTTTTCAGCATTCTCTTCTTATTCCCCCTTTTATTCCTTCCAATTCTAATAAATTCTTATTCACTCATTAATTAATTCAAATCTTTTTCATTCAACATTTGATCCTCATTCATGTTACACTTTCTGATAGAGAGAGAACGACACTTGTGACCAACGTGAGATCATGATGATGTTTATTGTGATCTCCGTTGGAATCATGAGTAGCTAAACTTCTCTGTTAGGGTTATGGAAGCCTTATGAGATACTATCTATTGCAATGAGTTTGTGAATTCTTGACACGTATGCTGCTTTTATCATTATTCTCTTCATCTTAATTTAAATTCTTGTGGTTGCAAACATATAGAATACGCCAGTATAGCATTAACTTGTTCGAAAGAAAGGTTACATGTTTGGAAAACAGATCATGTCAAGGTAATAGGGCACCAACCCCTATTAAAAAGTTAGTGTCGTAACTGGATTAACCACTTGGAGAATTTGTACCATTAGATACGCTTTAAGCTCGAAAGGGTTAAAGTGAAATAGTCCTTGATGGTCGAAAGACGCCTGGATTTGCCATAGAATACGATTATCTGTAAGCGCATGCATGTATGAATTCCGCATAACTCATAGTCAATAGATACGTACAACTCATAAGGTGGACATAACCCTAACTCTCGATTCTCATTGATTAAAACCTACCAAGTACTCCATTTTACTCTTCTACTTTCCATTTTTACTCTACTATTTTGTTCACGTTATTTGCACACACAAAATCCCCCCCTTTATTCGCAGAACTTTCATCAAAAGTCTAATAATCGTTGCTTACTTAGTGACCAAGTATTCCCTGTGGGATTCGACACCCAAACCAGTTGGGTTCTATATTTGACAGCGTCCGCTTACACTCTTACAAGAGTTGTAGTTTGAGCGTTATCAATTTGTTGTTTCAAACGAATGCAATACTTTATTAAAAGTACATACTAATTCATGGAGACAGATGACTGTTCAGGAAAGGATGCAATCTTTGGATGAACAAACATGAATTTACAGAACATGTGTAACCTTTGACATGAACCATTGCCTCTTTTCAGAAGAGGCATGTTATGGCTATAAAATCCTGCTTTCCTCCACAGGTTTTGATACAAGAAATTTCAGAATAAAAAGTACTCTTTTTTCTCTTCAAAAATTCTGTGTGATCATTCAAACTGTTGAGTGCATTCGACGAGTCCAAATATTTGAGGTACCACTACATTTGGATTGAAGGCCATTTTATCTTGGGAGTAAAATTCCACAACCTCGAGTGAGGGGAATTATTTCCTTAAGTAATGTTCGTGAATTTGGACGACTTGGCCTTATTCATTTTTGTTTCATCTATTTTCTGAAAAAATAAAATACATCTCTTGGAAAGGTCATTTTGATCTTGAGTTGCGGGTATTTGATATACTTCTTTGTGTTCTTGTTTATACTTGAACTCTAGCTGAAGTGTTTGTTCTGAATATACAGATTCTGCGTACCCATATAAGAAAATAACACAAATAACCATTAGATATTTATTTATCTTACCATGTAATCTTTCACATAAACGAATTTGCATATGCATTATGCTAGTACAACAGTTACCTATAATTTATTCAGATAACATGGAACCTCATTCCTAAGCAAGAATCTTGTCCTCCATAATCGTGTGAACAATAATACAATGGACTTTCACTTTTCCCGCCACCATATGTTGAAAAAAAAGGTTCGTGTTATACATATTCAAGGTAATGACCAAATAGTTGACACTTTCAACAAAGCACTATCCAGGCCTGCATATGCGATCAATCTATTCAAGTTATTTGTCCACGAGGAATAACAAAGACGTTATGAAAGGGGAGATGAGTGTTCCTAGATAGGCTGATTTAGCTTATGGAGAGGAGTAGGTTTCACCTCTTCCTTTGACTAGAAAATTCCGTTCAGAAGCTTCCATATTTGTGTATAAAAGTGCACCGCAATGAAAAATTAGTCAGGGGCCTTAGCATCAAGACTTAGTCCAATTAACACTTATTTTAGTGATTTGAGAAAGAATTTTTTATGAGGAAGATGGAGAAAATATGTTGGATATATGCTTTGATAAAGTGGCTAGAGATGGAATCTCACCTCAACAACTTAAAAGTGGAAGCAATAAAAAGACACATGAGAGGCAACATTGCTAGGATGGTAAAGTTCGGGGAGTATGTTCCAAGACACCTACCAATGCGACTAATAAAGAAAAACCATACAATAGTGTCAATAGATTCAACAAAATTCAATAAATCCAAGAATAATTGATGAACTATCAAATGTTTTTGGACAGATTGGAAGATGAAGACAAGAGAAAATACTTCAGGTTACTTTAGACGGGCAATCTTTTTTTATTTTTAAATTTATGCATTTGTAGAATGAAGTTTGAGTTTGATAAGTCAAATTTCATCCTGGATTTTATATTTTTGTACTGTTTAAGCATCATCATCTGTAATATCATCATAGGGTATGTTACATACTCTGTGATGATCATAAGATACCTAGTTCTCTCTAGTTCTTATTTTCTTCATGATTATTGATTAATGGAGGTTCATTACGTCATTAGGATTGGTAAAGGAAGGCCTAATTCCCCTTACTTATGCATGTTGAAGGCTTTTATTATTAATAAAAGGCTTCTAGAAACACCGTGGTATAAATTAGCCCCCCAAAAGGAAAAAAAGACTACACACAGTAGTTCGTGACATTTATTTAGGTTATGAGATCGATAGATTTTGAATAATCAAATATAGTCTAAATCAATGGATACACAATATTACTTATATGATTTTCAAATATTATCTTATCAACACATGGCACACCAACGTACAAAAGCCTTTTTATGTTTAGGTAGGTTTTAAAGTTAGATCAGGTCTAAATTTTAAAAATTACCTTACACATCTTTTTACCCTTTTAGACTCGATCTAACTGAAAAAACACAATCATTTATTCAATTCTGACCTAAGATCGTTTTATGATTAAGTAGAAGAGAGATTTTTTTCCCATTTAGATCGGATTTGGAGGATTAAAAAATGGGTGACTTAATTTTCTAAATCTAACAATAAAAAAAGACAGTAAAGACTTGAATGGATGGCCTTTTGAAATTACAAGATCACTTTCAGGATTTTTCTTTAAGTTAGTGAATATAGGCAAGTTATGAAAAAGGGTAAATATACACTATTTTTTTAATGAGGGTTATATCCCCTCGAAATTATTTTTTCCTTTACTAATTAACTCCTTGTACGTAATCAAATACTTCAAAACTTGCATCACTGATTATTACTACCATTTAGATCAAGAAATTAAAGCTACTATTTCGACCATGACAACATAATAAAAATATTTCCTTAGTACATTTAACTGAAAAAAATAACTTAAGTCTTTCATATCATTATTTTTAAGAATATGAGGAAAATATGATCAGAATTTTACTCCAAAATCATCTAGGCTACCTAATGAGTTGGAGTACGTCCACACTATCCAACTCTTTGTTGCCTCTCGCAGAACAAACTTCTACCCACTATCTAGTCCTATTGGACAACCTACAAGGGTAATACTTCAACGTACAAGTATAAAAACAAAGGTAATGGTTTTATGTTTATAGGTTGATGTTTAACCTGGTAGGTTGTAAAGTAGAACTAGAAAGTGGGCTTGCAATCGAACTCCACCAAGGTCTTACTTGATACGACCAGATAGAGCTGATAAAGTTGGCTTTAAAGGAAATAAGCTTGTTGTTGGAGTCAATGAAGAGTTGGGTGGTGTGGACTCCAACAATAAGAGAAAACAGGATCAAGAAGTGGTGATTGAAAATTCCTAACTCTCAAGGTGTTAGAAAAAGCAACTGAAGGGTGAAAAATTAAAGAACAAAATAAAATTTTTTATAATTGATATGAGATGATTTTACAAGATAATACGTAAGAATCCTACAAATAACTTTATTTATACAATGATTTACATTAGATTTTGTCAAAAGTCAGAATTTGATCAAACTTATCAATCTTAACAACTTACCAAAAACATAGTATTCTTAGTAAGAAATCAACATCACAAAAGGTAAAAGAATTATTGTTATTAATTAATTTTTTGACAGTGAATGGCAATTCAATATTAAATCATGCAAGTTGATATGAAAAATAACGAAATCCTCAACACCCTCGCGATCAGGGACCAAACCCAGTGGAAACATCATTTTTTTAGCCTTTTTTCTGTTACCTTTTTACCTTATATTTCCCGGTCAACTCATTTTTTTCTTTCAAAAAATGAATAATTTATATTTTCTTTACGTCTTTGTTGCCTCAGGACTAATTCCACTTCTACCACCCCCTCCCCCACCCCTCCCTTTTTATTTTCCAAATATTACTTTATTTTATTAGAAACTTAAAAATTTAAAATTTTGAATTCCTTTTGCTAATGAGTAGATACCAAGCTTTTCACAAGACAAAACTGTGCAGCTTGGAAAAGAATTTTTGTTTTTTGAATCTCTATGCTATGCTTAGTGGGAATATTTTATTAATATTAAAAAATCACATACAAACGACATAGCAGAAAAGCTAAAGCAAAATCCAAAGAAAAATCAAGCAACTCTCCTCAGCATTCATGGCAATACATTCATCCTTTAGGGCAGCAATTTGGGTGATTTCAGATAAGTGTTAATGGTGTTGTAACTGGTCCAAATAGTGAGGAAAATTTCTCACGTTCAAAAATGGGAGTGAATTTATAATATATAAATCATTTGTTAGACAATGAAGTATATGTACACTACCATTTTAACGAGGAATATTTTCACTCTTCGTATAGTTGAGGGATATATTTTCCTCTTAACTAATTAACTTCTTTTGCTTTACCAAATACATCAAAACTTGCATCAATGATCTTTTATTTCCATCATTTTGAGGAAATTATAGGTATTATTTTGACCACGATGTAATAAAAATATTTTTATGTCGTATTTAACAATAAATAAATAACTTAACTGTTTCATATCATTTTCTTTAATTACATAAGATAATCTTATCATAATTTAACGCAAATATCATTAGTTTGGGCCTGTATAATGAGTTGGAGAACATCCACATTACCCTACTATTCATTGACGTCGACGGCACACTTCTACCCTTTAACGCCAAAGACACCAACTCTATCTGGTAGTATCACAGAAGAAATTTGTCCGAATTCATTTGTTATCCTACTGTCTAGTCCTCCTGGACATCACGCGAGGATAATATGACATTTCATTCCTTCTAAAATTTCAATACTATCCTCGCATAATGTCCATAGGACTAGTGGGTTTACAAATGAGCTCGAGCAATGGTATGGTCTTCCTTGATACAACCAGATAGAGTAGATGAGGTTGGCTTTAAAGGAAAGAAAAGAAAAGAGAGCAAGAAATAGTACTTGAAAATTTCTAGTTTTCAAGTTGTGTCACAGAAAGCAACTGGAGCGTGAAAAATTAAAGAACAAAAAAGGGTTTTTATAGTTGGTGTGAGATGCTTTTACAAGATAATATTTGGAAATATTATAAATAACATTCTATATACATTGATTTACATTAGATTTTCTCAAAAATCAAAATTAGACCAAATTTATCAATCTTAGTAACCTACCAAAAACATAATATTCTTAATAAAAAAATCAATATAAAAAAGGTAAATGATTTATTATTATTAATTCATTATTTGTCCAGTCAACCCAAATTGCATACAAAAATCCTGCAAGATGATTTGATTCATAAGTATTGAATTTAAAAGATTATTAAAAAAGAATTTCTTTTAAGGAATAAATTATAAGAGAGAAAATGGTCAGAACCACATAAATGACAATCTATTTTAATCTTGTCTGATTTTTTTAACTGAAAGTCAAGTCATTTGAAATTCAAGTAAAAATTGACATTTATTATGACTTTACGAAAGATCCTGTCACGACCCAAACAGACGCCCAGGAACAGATGAGCATCCCGAACCATGAAGGCTCGGGAGCCGTTCTCTAACTGGCAATCATATACACAATTCATATATTGTAAGAAAATGTTGAAAATAAACAAAAAAATGATTACTTTAATATCTCAACTGAGTAATGCGGACATAAGTTCAATAAAACTCAAACCATCTAATACACGTTTGTGAAATCTCTACTACGAAAACAACAATCAATTTTAAACTGGGACAAGGTCCCCGGTCAGATCATGAACTAAAAACAATGAGAGAAACATAAGTAAACAAGAAGCCTTCCAAAGTAAGGGAGGCTCACCAACTCTGAATGTCTGACAACAATCTACTATTTAGCAGGACCGCTAGACTAGGCCTTAGAACCTAAAATATAGGGGGTCAATACAAAATGTAGTAATATATGAAACAACCCAAAATAACAAATTTTTATATATCATAATAAGAACATTTTATAAAACAATAAACATAATGCATAAGTGAAAACACATGGGCATACTAAAATGAATTTCAACAACTCTTGGAAATCATGACTCACTTTCTATTTTCTCTGAGCTAGATGGTACACCCTACAATTCTGATTATCCCATGAGTTATATGGGATCTGTCCTTGACTTGGCAGCCAAGTCCCCTACCCATATTTTCCTCAAGGGTTGGAGTATCGGTATGGGAGAAATGCCAGTCCACAAAGCAGAGTGCCATAATTCTTTCTCATGGTAGGGCACAAAACGACAAAGCATGGCTCCTAACCATAGTACCAAGTTGGGATGACATAAATCAAGACACACAAGACCTTACAACATGGTGCCAAAATCCCGAGTCGGCATATCATTAATTCCAACATTGAGTCTTTCAACTCGTGCTTTCTTCGAGTAACTATCAACCTCTCTTAAGCCCAAATTTTAGTTCCTTAAAACCATTCTTCACGCATGCAAAGGTTTTGCAAGTCATTTATGTCATACCCTGACTTGTAAGTCAAAACTGTTCTTCATAAACATGATTGGGGATGTTTAAACATGATAAAATCGTAAATATTATCCCCATGGTGTTTAGAGTAGTCCCACATACCTTAGAAAACTTAGTTCAAAGGATAGGATCCAAATCTTGATTTTGTTTCTTGGAAATCTTGAACTTAAACTATGGATTCTTGATCTTTGGGAGGGAGGTTAGAGTTTTTCTTGATAAATTTGAGTGAATTTGGGCATATTATGCACAAAAGACGTTTTAATTCAATATTTATACGACTTGAGTTTGTATGAAAAACATAAGACTGCCCCTCAGAATTAAAAGTTTCAGCAGAAAAATAAATTTTGAGGCTCACCGCTGAGCCCTATTGGTGCCACCGCTACAGGCACCGCTGAGCAGAGTAATCGCAGTGACCTACTATTTTAGAAAATCCCGAATTTGAGTCATACCACTGAGCGCTATTGGTTCCACCACTATAGGCACTGCCGAGCGGTGTAATCGTTGCAACTTATTGCCTCACACGAAAAATACTATAACTTTTCACTCGGGTATCGAATTAAGGCGAAATTAAAATCGTTGGAAAGCTGACTCAATTATATAAAATTTCGTAGGGTCTTCATCTAAAATATTTCCTGTATATCAAAAGTTATACATGTTCAAAGTAGAACCTTGTTGAATCGAATACCAAACTCTGGACGAATCAAACATTCTTAGCTCAACTTTGCTCTCAGTAAATTCTATGAACATCTTTCACTTTGAGAGAACTTCATAAAGTAGGATAAAAATCACGAAAGATGAATTAAAATATAAATTATATGATTAGAGTTTGGACACATAGGAATGGTGGTTCGATTTCTAGCTAAAAAATGTGGGTTGTTACATTATCTCCCCATATTTTTTTACATTTTTTTTCATTGTTTCTCACATGTAAGTCAGTGGATTTGAAGTTTTATTTGATTTTATCTATTTATTACTACTGATATTGAATAAAGTAGCATATATATTTCTCAATTATCTTTTCGAGGTTAATTTTATGGTTTGAGATGATTGAATTGAATATCTTTTATGTAAGACAAGTCTGTGCATCCATTTAGTGATGAGACAAAATCAGATAGAAGAAATTCTCGTGAATAAGATAGTTGACTCAGAAAATTGGCACTGTCTATCGAGCAACAACCCCTATTGAAATTAGAGGTGATTAGAACTTCCAGAATATGAGTAAAAGTATTTTCTGTGCTTAAATATGAAAAGTACAGTTAAAAAAACTTGCTCGAATGTTGTTATAAATCAATGAAGCAAAGGTGCTTGGTGAAATAAAAGCCTTTTGTGATGCACTATTTGATTCTCTAACCCTCATCATTTCAATGTCTGATTAATGTTATTTTATTTTTAGTCTCACAATCATATTATTAATCTTCATATTATGTGAGGTAAGAACTTATGCGCATTGTGTATTACCATGCCAGTTGATTCTCCTATTCATTTCTTATTCAAGGGTAATATCAAAATTCTAGGAGCTAAATGTGTGCCTCATTTTAATTGGAAGGAGATTAAACACAAACCTGCTTCATCCAACTCTCTAACTCTTACTATCCGTATAATTGTACAGCTACAACTCTGAAAAGTTATGATTTTCATTGCCAAACTGTAATATCCCAAAAATCCAAACCAATATTAGAGACATGTTTCAAGCTCATAATAGGATATATTTTCCGTCCAAACACGGGATTTAAGTCCCAATAGAGCATTATTTTCTCATTATTTCATAATTCTCTCAATAAAATTAAAGTATACCTCTTTCAAGAACAAAAACCCTAGCTTTCTAAGTTCAAAATCAAAACTCAAGAATTCCTATGAATTATAATTCTACACCGTGTTTACATGAAATTGTCGTTGTTATTCAACCCCACATGTTTTAATGATGTTATTTGCTGATTTAATTCATAATTCGTGATGTTGATGTTGAAATCATGTTATTACTACAAGATTTAAATTATTCCCATGCTTAGCTTACACTATGAATATCAAGTGTTTGATGAAATGCCTACAAGATTGAATTTTGAATAAATGCTTTCATATTATGTCCTCAAAGTTTTAGTACTATTTTGCTATTATTGCTATTGAGTCCTGGGGGTTGTGAATAGCTAAAAACATAGTTGCTTACTTAGTATTAATATCTTCGAAATAGCTTCAGAATATGTTATGAGCATTATCAGTTCAATCAGTCATCATAATCAGGTAAACTCAGAATAGTTCAATATCTCGAGTTAGTTCAATTGGGAGTAGGACTTACCACCGAGCGAGTGTAGGGATGGCGGCTTCCTCGTTAGATAGGTAGAGTCATTAGAAGCAATCCCTGTACTCTAGAACTATGTAGCCAGCATGGGATATGAGGAGTCACCCGTCAGTTTAGGCTTGACTACCTCACAGGGTTCACCGTCTGTTTTGGCTTGACACCCTTAGTCCTTCGGGACAGTACATCTGTGGATCCATACAGCCAGTATTAGTACCCATGGCACAGTAATAACACCCTTCCAGTTAGGGTCACCCATTAGACCCAATTTGCTCATTGGGGCATGTCGGTTAGATAATAGCTCCCACAGTCTCAGTTCAGTATTAATTATACTTTAGTTAAGGATTGTATTGACCATAGCATACAGATATCGATTATTCAGTTATCAAATTTCAGCACTTCAGTTTACAGATTATATTAAGAACATGTTTTATGCTTGGTCATACATTCTCAGTATTTATAGATTTCATTCATTCTATTCAGTACATTATGTTATTCATTCATTCAGTTATCACTCCTGTACATGAAACCATGCATATCAACCTACTTCATTTAGCATACCAGTACATTAAAAGTAATGATCACATTTTTTGTCTCTTGCGCTATGATGTATCATATCATAGGTTTGGACGCTCAGTTCCTAGACCGCGTACAGACCTTTCAGATTATCAGCCGTTGTTATGGTGAGACCTTTTATTTCAAGGATAGAATAAATTTATTTTCATCCTTTTAGTTCAGTAGTTAAATAGAGTCAGTTGTGGCAGGTTCCATCAACTCTTATTCAGTTAGTAAAGTCTTTTCATACTAGTATAGACGGTCAGACAGTTTTGTTATTATTTTATTCGTTCTAGATAGTTGTTTCCAGTTTCAGGATCCAATATTATTTTCAGTTATTTAAAACCTGATGGCTTATCTATTGTTCTTCTGCATATGTTATTATATTATTTTGTGCTCACAACAGGTACTAACTCATGGGTTAGCTTGTGGTCTCTCAGGATTGTAAGCACCATGTGGCGCCCAGGGTGTACTATTAGGTTGGTACAAAGTTGGTATCATAGCCTAAGTGTTTAATGTGTCCTAAAAAGTATGAAAGTCGCCTCGAGTAGAGTCTTATTAATAGGTGTCAAACACGACATTCTTATGGACAAGAGACTATGAGGTATTTTAAAAAAAGTTTTCTGTCTTTCAGTGTTCATGTAACGCCCCGAAAATGGGTCCCGACGCATCACACGGTGCTTGAGGCTATGAGTAGCCCCAAGCTAACCCTTTGATCAATTTTTATTCAATTCAATACAAATCAACAGGGTTTCCATAAATAACCCTCAAATATCAACAGACTAAGCATCATCCAAGAATAAAAGAATTTCAGAAAGATAACAAAATATGACTTATTAGTCAAATCCCAACATCTATACTAGTCTGACAAGCCTCTAAGAAAATCAATAAAACCAGCGAGCAATTGAGATATGCCCCAACTAACTCATACTCAATTATCAAATGAAAACAATTCCGTGAAACCAACATCAGACATCACGTCCTCAGAACATGAGGACTCACCACAATAGAGGATGTAGAACAGCACGTCCAAAAAATCACTGTCAAACCTGGAACTGAGCACCTGAACCTAAATTCCGAGAAAATGCAACCCACATCCAAAGATGTGGGTCAGTACCATGGAAAGAAACTGAGTATATGGGGGTGTATGCAGTTGTATAAGAAATATGCAGGAGGTATGAAAGACTCAGATAGCCCGAAGAAAATCATCATAATCATGAGAGGATAAAATAAGTATAATAACACATGTGAGTCATCATATAATTTGTCAATCACTTTCAGTTCATCAAGAATATCTATTCTCATAATGTAAATATCATTTAAATCTTTTGACAGAATAACTTTCACAATTCCACTTTCAAATCACTTCACCGTTCACCATAGACACAAGGAAACACACACACACTGGGAGATCCTATAATCGACATAATCTATATGAGCTAGATAGAGTCCAACGAACAACCCACGTTGGGGAGAGCTGTCCTATCCTTGCCATCGATGTAGGACTATCGATATTAAATCCACACAACTAGTGATCACTATATAAATCAGCCTCAGGCTCACTCCTATGGGGGCATGTAGTTCTAGGGAAGTAAGGTAACTTTATACCTCCCACTCAGTGCTAAAGATTTCTCCTATACTTAGCTTAGATCATTTCAAAGACAATCCACAACAAAAACAATTTTAGTAATATATAAATATACATCGGGAGCCATAATGCTTCCCATCTATCAAAATCAACCACGTTGTGGATTTCTTTCACACTCGAGTTCAAAACAACTCCATTAAGACTAAAAGGTCAAATCATTCAAAATATCTCAAATATTCAACATCAACATGCTTATAACACACACTTTCTCAAACTAAAACATAATTTCCAAGGGGATTCATGACCCAAATATCAAAATCATGATAAAAATTGTTCAAGATTCATGATTTAAATCACCACACATGTAAATTCATCTTTCAAAATCATACACATCAAGATTTAATAATAATCATCATAAGATATGGGTTCATGCTTCAAATTCATAAAAATCGAATAAAAAATCATGCCTTTGTAAAGAAAATTACTTTTGGGCATAACAAAAGAGAGTTCTTGTTGAAAAACCCCACATACCTTGAATGATGAACTTTAGATCGATAATCATTTTTGAAATGTTAATCGTGCCTTTGAATGATGGTTCTTGGAGTTCTTGAACTTGGAACTTGGAATCTTGAATAAATTTGCAGAATTAATGGTGATCTTTGGAGATTGTTGAAGTTGGATATAGGAGCTTAGGGTTTTCTTTTTGAGACAATTGGATGAAATATAACATATAATTCTTCTAATAGTCTTTAATATAGGGTTTGGACGGATTTTGGGTGAAGAGGAATGGCCAAAACGCCCCTAAAAATCAAATAATTCTCTAATTTGTCCTTTTGTGGACTGTTTTGATAGTCTGAAATAGATCAACCATAATGTTTTACTCCGATATCCAAATTGGATGAAACCAATTTCATTATAAAGAGGACTCTCATATATTTTCGTTTATATATAGTATCTCACCCAGATCATTATGTACAAGGAGTAATGATCTTTTGAAATTGACCCAAAAATTCACTTTTCATAGGCTGAAGTAGATCGACCATAACGTTTTGCTCCGATAAACAAATTGGATGACACCAATTTCATTAGAAAGAGGACTCACAGATATTTCTATTGATATATAATATATCACCCATATCATTATGTACAGGGATTTATGATCGTTTCAAATTAGAATAAAAATATGCCAGGCCTCAATACATTTTCCTGCACGTTTTACTATTTACTACTATTCATGGGTCAATAGGAATGTTCATAACTTGTCGCTCAAGTGTCCATTTTGGATGATCCACATACCGTTGGAAATATTATTCGATATTCTACGTAATGGTGGGTCATAATATAAGACATTCCACATGAAAAATTTATAATTCATTCTAGAAGAGAGAACCAACACGTTTACGCACAAAACTTCAACGAAAAATTTCCCGGGGTATTACAGTTCATGTCATGCAACCGAGCATGAGCTCATGTTAAACTCTCTGTCTAATCTGTTCTCCCTTCTATTTACAGATTATGCCTCCTAGAAAGACAAACGGAAGAAGAAAGTTGAACCAGCCAGCATCTCCGCCTGTTCAAGAAGATCCCCTGAACGAGCATGTTTCCCATGTAGAGTGCAGAGCTTCATTCATTACTCTAGCTCACTCTGTAGAATCACAAAATGCTTATTTAGCTGCTTTCCTGGCAAACCTAGTGTCCAATACTGCCGTAGCTAGGATTCAAGACTTTACCCGAATGAATTATCCTTTATTTTTGAGATCTAATTATGAAGAGGATCCATAAGAATTCTTAGACATGGTCCAGAAGGTAATAGATATTATGGGGGTAAATTCTAGTAAGAGTGTTGAATTGGCTGCTTACCAAATACAGGATGTGGCTCATATATAGTTTAAGCAGTGAAAGGTAGATAAAGGTGTAGATGTAGGGCCTATAGAGTGGGAAGAGTTTGCTACTGCCTTCTTAGATAGATCCTTTCTGCTGGAACTGAGATAAGCCAAAGTATTAGAGTTTATCAACTTGAGGCAAGGAAACATGATTGTGAATAAGTATTCCCTTAAGTTTACTTAGTTAGCTAGGTATGCTCCTTATGTGGTAGCTGATACCAGATCTAGGATGAGCATGTTTGTGTCTAGGGTATCTAATAGTATGGTTAATAAGTGTAGGACTGCGATGTTAATTAAGGAGATGGACATATCTAGGCTTATGTTCCATTCTTAATGGATTAAGAAGTAGAATGATAATGAGAAGGAGAGAGAGCACAAGAGAGCTAGAATAGGTAGCCTTAATTTTACTCAACCAAAGTCCAAAAGTGGTAACCGTCCTCAGTTCCGTCAGAAATCTTTAGTCCCAGCTCCATCTTTAGCTAGTGACCTAGTACCCAAATTCAAAAATGGCAATATGGATAGAGCTCCAGGATCTAAGTACCAAGGTAATGTAAGCAGTATTCGTACAAATACTCTTTGCCAAAAATATAGTAGAAACCATCACGGTGAGTGTAGAGCTGGCAGTGATGTATGCTTTGGGTGTGGTAAGCCAGACCCTCAGATTTGAGAGTGTCGGGCAGTTGATAAAAAAGGTAGGGATTTCTGCCAATAGGGCTAGCCCCCTCAGTCATCAATTTTAGCCTACCACTCGACTCAGTAGGGTGGTGCTTCCAGTGCTACGAGCGTTCAGCATTAGAACAGGCCCTATACATTTTAATCTCGATAAGATTACAAAAGTTCTCCTGACATAATTACTGGTACGTTGCAATTCTTTCATTTACATATTTATGATTTACTAGACCCTGGAGCTTTTTTTTTTGTAACCTCTTATATAGCCATCAACTTAAGAGTCAGTCCCAAAATCTTAGCAGAACCCTTTTCTGTGTCTATCCAAGTAGGTGACTCTATTGTAGCCCAGTGGGTATACAGGAACTGCCTAATTACAGTGTCTCAGAAAGTTACTTCAATTGACCTCATGGAGTTAGAGATGAAAGATTTTTACGTCATTCTCAGCATGGATTGGCTCCGCTTCAGTGGATTGCAAAAATAAAGTAGTTCACCTTTAGTTTCTAAATGAATAGGTTCTTGAATGAAGGGGTAGTACTAGAACACTTAAGGGTTAACTTGTTTCTTACCTTAGAGCGAGGAAAATGATATCTAGAGGGTGTATTTATCATCTTGTCTGAGTCAAAGACTCAAATTTTGAGACTCCTAATCTTGAGTCAGTTTCAACAGTGTGAAAATTTCCACATATATTTTCTGATGATCTTCCCAGAGTTCCTCCCGAAAGGGAAATTAACTTTTGAATAGACCTTCTTCCAGATACCCACCCTATATCTATTGCTTCATACAGAATGGCTCCAACCGAACTCAAAAAGTTAAAAAATAGTTGAAGGATCTCCTAGATAAGGGATTTATCTGGCCCAGCATTTCCCAATGGGGCACACTAGTTCTATTTGTGCATAAGAAAGATGGTTTTCTTAGAATATTTATTGACTACCGCAAATTGAACGAAGTCACAATCAAGAACAAATACCCACTTCCCAGAATCAATGACTTATTTGACCAACTTCAAGGTGCCATTTATTTTTCTAAGATAGATCTCAGATCCGGCCGTCATAAGCTCAGAGTTAGAGAATCTGACATTCCAAAAATAGCTTTTAGAACCCGGTATGGTCACTTCAAATTTCTAGCCATATCCTTTGGTCTTAGGAATTCCCCAACAACCTTCATGGACTTGATGAATAGAGTGTTCAAACAGTACTTAGACATGTTCATCATAGTCTTTATTGATGACATTTTTGTCTATTCTTGTAATATAAATGATCGTGCAAACCACCTCAAAATAGTATTGCAGACACATAGAGCCCATTAATTATTTGCTAAATTTAGTAAGTGCAAATCTTGACTAAGATCAGTAGCTTTTCGTGGCCATATTATTTCTGGTAATGGCAATAGAGTCGATACTCAAAAGACCGAGGTGGTGAAAAACTGGACCAGACCCATCTCTCCATCAGATATTGGGAGTTTCTTGTGTTTGGCTGGCTATTATCGATGATTTGTTGAAGGATTTTTGTCCATTGTTTCCTCCGTGTATAGATTGACTCACAAGAAAGTTAAGTTTCAATGGTCAGATTCTTGTGAGAAGAGTTTTTAGGAGTTGAAGACTCGACACACCATAATCTCAATTTTGACATTTCTAGATGGTTTAGATGGGTTTTTTGTGTATTGTGATGCTTCCAGAGTTGGTTTGGGGTGTTTTTTGATGCAGAAGGGTAAAGTTGTACCCTATGCCTCTCGACAGCTTAATCCCCATGAAAAGAATACCCTACTCATGATCTTGAGTTAGTGGCTGTTGTGTTTGCCTTAAAGATTTGGAGACACTATTTATATGGGGTGCGTGTTGATGTGTTCACAGATCACAAAAGCTTGCAGTATGTGTTTTTTCAGAAGGATTTGAATCTGTGTCAGAGAACATGGTTAGAGTTGCTAAAAGATTATGATATAAGTGTTTTGTACCATTCGAGATAGATCAATGTAGTGGCAGATACCCTAAGTAGATTGTCTATGGGTAGTGTTGCTCATGTCGAGGGTGATAAAAAGAATTTAGTTAGAAAATTTCATCATCTAGAAAGGAGTTCAATATTCCCACTTGGAAGTGGGAGGAAGTAAACATGGATTTTGTGATAGGTTTGCCTTGTTCTCACTGTCAGCATAATTCGATTTGGGTCATTATTGAAAAGATGACTAAATCAGCCCATTTTTTGCCAGTCTATACTTCTTGTTCAGTTGCGGACTATGCCAAACTCTAACTCAGAGAGTTGGTTAGGTTGAACGGTGTTTTATTGTCCATCATTTCAGATAGTGGTACTTAATTTACCTATCACTTTTGGAAGGCTTTGCAGAAGGGTTTTGATACCCAAGTTTACCTTAGTACATCCTTTTACCCTTAGACAGCTGGTCAGGCAGAAAGGATAATTCATACCCTTGAGGATATGTTGAGAGCTTTTGCCATTAACTAAGGCAGTTGGGATGACCACTTGCCTTTGATTGAGTTCGCGTATAATAATAGCTGTCATTTCAGTATTTAGATAGCTCAGTTTGAGGCTCTATATGTAAGGAGATATAAATCTCTGACTGATTGGCTTGAAGTAGGTGAGGCCACGGTAGTGGGCCTGACTTGGTGTTTGATGCCTCAAAGAATGTACAATTTATCAGGAAGAGGCTTAAGGCAACACAGAGCCGATAGAAATCTTATCCAAATATAAGGAGAAAAGACCTTGAATTTTAGGTTTCCAATTTGTATGTCTAAAGATCTCTCCCATAATGGGAGTAAAGAGTTTTGGTAATAAGGGGAAGCTTAGATTCAGATATGTTGGCCTTTATAGAATTATGAGCTATTTCAGAAAGATGGCTTATAATCTTGTGTTGCCTACAGACTTAACATTAGTGCACATAGTATTCTATATCTCCTTGTTGAAGAAGTGTACTACATACCCAACAGTTTTTGTTCCCTTAGAAAGAATATATGTTTAGAACAACCTCTCTTACAAAAAAATTCTAGTCGAGATCCTAGATCGACAAATTTGTATACTAAGGAACAAAGAAGTTCCCCTTGTCAAAAGTTCTTTGGCTGAATTAGTCCGTTGAGGGAGCCACTTGGGAAGCAAAAGCAGATATACTAGCCAAGTACCCTCATCTTTTATGCACAAACTAAGATTAAGCTTAGGTAACAACCTTCTTATAATTCCTATTTGCCATGCTCAGTTTCAGCTGCATATCATTCTCATGTTAGTTATGCATTCATAGAACAAGTTTAGGCATATGTTAAACGTAGACTCAGTCATGTAATCAAGTATATCTAATATGTAACCTAAGTTCCTCAGTGTTTTTAGCTTAACCAGTCTCATTTGAGGAAGAATGTTCCCAAGGAAGAGATATTGTAATATCTCAAAAATTCAAACCAATGTTAGAGCCATGTTTCAAGATCATGTATACTACATTATAGTTATTTGGTAGTGATATGCATAAGTTTGACGTATATTAAGGCCTCAAATAACTACCAGCTATTAGACAAATTAAAATAATCCTTACCGATTGAAGTTTTGAAAAGAATGTCTCTTTATTCTACTTCAAACGAGCATATCTTTTGATCTATTAAGAATTTTCAAGATCAAGACCCACCAAATGATAGGAAATTGAATTAGTTTTCCAATGATACCAATTTTACCCGAATTTGATACTCGGGTGAAAAGTTATGGAACTTTTAGTGAGAAATAGTAGCCCAACGCGATAAGGCCACGTCGTGGTGATGGCCGAAATCACGTTCGTTCTTTTCCAGTGTGTCACTGCAATTGACACCGCGTTGCGCTAGAGGGCCATTTTGCAATTTTCCTTTTCCAGTGGGGCACCGCGAGCCAAGCTTCTATTTTGGGATCATCCATTTCCAGAGGTGCAATGCGATAGCACTGTATTGCACAGTAGGGTAAAATAGGTATTTTCAGTTTTATATTGGCCTGACGTGATTGCACCGCTTCGCACCAGAGCCAAAAATTGGGATTTTCAGCTTTTGTGATTTAAATTTCTGGGACCGTTTGGTCTTTTCCCATAGCCCCAAATCCGTCCAAACATGGAATTTAAGTCCCAATAGAGCATTATTTGCTCATTATTTCACAATTCTCTCAAAAAATTAAAGTAGCCCTCATTCAAGACCAAAAACCCTAGCTTTCCGAGTTCAAGATATAAACTCAAGAATTCACCATCAATTCTCATGAATTCATCAACCCAGGTATGTCAAGTGATCATCTATGGGTTCCTTTTAACCATGGAGTCCAAATATCAAATTCTAAATTCAAGTTGGGATATTTTCAATTTTTTCATGATTTTTAATTGTTATTTTAACCATGAATTCCCATGAATTGTAATTCTACACCATGTTTACATGAAATTGTTATTCAACCGCACATATTTTAATGATGTTATTCGCTGATTTAATTCATAGAAGTTCAAATCATGTTATTACTACAAGCTTTAAATTAATCTCATGCTTAGCTTACACTACGAATATCAAGTGTTTGAAGAAATGCCTACAAGAATGAATTTTGAATAAATGCTTTCATATTATGTGCTCAAAGTTTTAGAACTATTTTTCTATTATTGCTATTGAGTCCTGGGGGTTGTGAATACCTGAAAACTTAGCTATTTACTTAGTCTCAATATCTTCAGATTAACATCAGAATATGTTATGAGCATTATCAGTTCAGCCAGTCACCACAATCAGTTAAACTTAGAATGGTTTAGTATCCCGATTCAATTCAGTTGAGAGTAGGATTTAGCACCAAGTGAGTTCAGGGATGGAGGCTTTCCCAAAAGATACACAGAGTCGCTAGCAGTAGTCCTTGTACTCTAGAACTACGTATCCAACATTGGATATGAAGAGTCACCCGTCCGTTTAGGCATGACTACCTCACAGATGTCACCCGTCAATTTAAGCTTGATACCATTAGTCTTTCGGGATAGTACATAAGTGGATCCACACAACCAGTGTTAGTACCCATTGTACAGTACTGACACCCTTCCAACCGGGGTCACAGGTTGGACCCAATTTGCTTATTGGGGCATGTCGTTTAGGTGATAGCTCCCACAGTCTCAGTTTAGTATTGAGTATACTTCAATTCAAGCTTGTATTGACCATAACATACAGATATCGGTTATTCAGTTTTCAGATTTTAGTATTTCAGTTTACAAATTATTTTTAGAACATGTTTTATGCTTGGTTATGCATTCTCAGTATTTATAGATTTCATGTATTCTATTTAGTACTTCATGGTATTCATTCAGTCAGTAATTACTCTTGTACATAAAACCATGCATATACGCCAACCTCATTTAGCATACCAGTACATTCAAAGTACTGATCGTATAATTTTTTCTTGCGCTATGATGTATCATATCATAGGATCGGATGCTCAGTTCCCTGATCACGCATAGACCTTCAAGATTATCAGCCATAGCAATGGCGAGGCCTCATATTTCGAGGATAGACTATATTTATTTTCATGCATTCAATTTAGTCGTTAGATGGAGTTAGTAAGGGCCTATCCAATCAACTTTTATTTAGTTTGTAGAGGTTTTTCAGACTATTATAGACAATTTATCAGTTTTGTTATTATTTTATTACTTCAAGACAATTGTTTCTAACAGTTGTTTCAATATTCATGATACAATATTGTTTTTAGTTATTTAAAACATCATGACTTATCAGTTATTTTTAGAAATACTTTATTATAATATTCAATGCTCACATCAGGTACCAACTCATAGGTTAGCTAGTGGTCTCTAAGAACTGTAACCACCGTGTGTCACCCAGGGTGTACTCTCGGGGCATTACAAAAACTTGCACATGCATGTTTCAAAATAAATAACTAAGTGAATGCTTTGGATGCATAGTCATGGATTGGTATAAGTGATGTATTGAGAAGCCCCTGCCACCGCCGACCAAGCTGAATCTTATGGTTTTAGGTAATATTTCTCAGATGACTCCCACTCCCTCTACAAAAATTGGTATATTACTCTGCTCAGATGTTTTATGGATGAAATTTATATGTATGTACACACAGATGCTAAATATTCTGGTATTTCTTACTATCGGATAAGAGAAAAATATAGGTCACATTCAAAATAGGCGTTGAGAGATTACCGGGGTTGATGATCGGTAACTATAACCTTTTACATAAGATAATGGAGTTTCTACTTTGAAAATACCTACATTTTTGTAATAGATTTCGGAACAAATGGTAGTTACTTCCTGCTGCTTTCAGGAACCCTCAGTTTCTCCTCACTTTAAGGGATGGCTTTGAAGGAAGAGTACCCAATCATCCTTGGAAGGAACGTATGGTGTGTTAGGGTTTTTTCCGTGATTTTCTTCACAAAATTAAGTTTTACTTTTTCTTAAAAGGAAAATAAAAGTAACCATAAATACTTTTACTTTTCTTGAAAGGAAAATATAAAACTTTTTCATATTTGGCAAACCTCTTTCTTAGAGGAAAGGTTTTGGAACTCTATAAATAGATGCCCCCCTTCTCATACCATAACACAATAGCTTCCACAATATAGTCGTTATAAGAGTCTGGTTTAGGGGGGATATTTATGGTTTAATTTTTTCCAATCATTTTATTTTTTCAATATTGTTTTTAATATGTAGGTCGTTTGGCCGAATCATATTAACAATATGTCTTTTTAATATATGTTTTATTTGTCATCTGAATTATCACTAGACCAAATTTGGTTATTTGGAATGAATTATTTTGTCACTTATAAGTCATATTTCGGCGTAAAAGATTTAGTGTGAAGAAAAAGATTTCATCAATCAATTGCCTCTAAAAGTTGGTTGCAAAAAGTAGACAAAGATGATTTAGTGCTTCGTCACTAAAAAAATTAAATTAGCTACAAAAAAAAATAGTCCCCAAGTGTGTAACATTTATGACAAATCTGTTGTCATAAAATTGTAATTTTTTTTGTAGTTGATGGTAAGCTTTTGTCACTAAAAAGTTATCAATACCGACAAAATTTCATCATCCCTAATTATTCAGTTCAACCAAAGATGACACCCATTGTCGCTAGAGTTATATATATTTTGTGGCTGAACAAATGTATTTTCGTAACTATTGACAATGTTTTGAATACAACAAAAATTTTCGTCCTTAAATGTATGAACTAGTGACAAATTTATTACAAATGCAATTTCAAAAATCTATCCAGAGTATCAGCAAGGAATATACATCAACTACATGGACAAGAATTTAAGAAAAAGATCCTTCTCAGTGGTTATATCACTCTTCTACAATGCAACAACAACATACAATCAAACTGAATTTTATACTTTCATAGATAAGATAAAAAAAGTCGATAAAGTTGCTATGGATTACTTGAAAGAAGAAGAAGCAAAAATATGGGCTCGTTCATTTCATACCAACAAAAGGTACAATTTTCTTACAACTAATAACGTGGAGTCCATGAATACAGTATTGAGAAAAGCAAGGCAACTGCCAATACTGGGACTGATTGATTTTATTCAAAAAAAGTTACAAAGATGGTTTTATGAAAGAAAAATGGATGCACGAGGCAAATTTCATGACATCACACATTGGGTGGAAGTGGAGGTGACTGACAAGATTCAAGTCGCCTTGAAATTAAAAGTAAGTAATTGAAATTGTATTTTGATGATAGGGAAATATAAGGTTACTATCTTTTTATTACAGATTATATATAGTTGGTTTATTGTTATTTGTGATTTGTTGCTAGTTTTTTTATTTCCTTGAGTTTCACATGTGAAATATGTATTTTGTTGATTCTGTTCATTTTTTTGACTCATAGCTGTGTGATCGTTTGTGATTTGATGTTGTATGCTAGATTGTAGCTGTTTTTTAGTTGCCTCAAGATTCATCCCCTATGTATGTTTGATTGCTCTGTATGGTTGATTCTGATTATATACTAGATGTTTCACTATCATAGTTAACTCTACTCCCAGGTTAGATACAATATCTATTTTATCTTAATTTATTTGTAGCTGATTCTCCTGCTCATATGTTGGAAGCATCACCATTGAATCAGCTGCTGTTCCTGAGCAAGGTTCTATCTTGTCCATATAATACAGGGTATTTGACTTTGAAAGCTCATTCCTTAGATGACATATCCTTCTCCTGCGCTATCCCTAACCAAGCCAAGCATCAAAACTCTATCCCCTATATTGGCCCTTCTCTTCCATTTTGAAATAGAACCTTAATTGTGACTCCTTATTAGTGGTCACTTATTATTAGATTTTTTATTAGGTCAATATTAGATTGTTATTTGATGTTATATTCTTGATTGTAGCTGTTTTTTGGTTGCCTCAATATTGCTTCCATATGTATGGTTGATTGCTCTATATGCCTGATTCTGCTCATATACTAGATGTTTCACTATAAGTTGTCATTTATTTATCATTTTTTTTACAGGTAGACCCCATTGATGCAATATAATTTGTTGTAAGAGAAGGAGGAGTTGAATATATTGTAGACCTGAAGAGTAAGACTTGCCAATGCTTGGTATTTCAAACATATGAGATACCATACACCCATGCAATTGCAGCGATAAACAGAAGAAATATGAACAAGTCTAGCTATTGTTCTCATTGGTTCACAAGACACCTTGGCTACAAATGTACCAGGGATAATCCTACCAGTTGAAAACACAACATCATAGATTGTCCCAAATAGCATAAAGGATCTGATCCTAAAACCCTTAGATAAGGAGGTTCTACTTGGGAGAAGACAAACATCCAGATATCTTTGTTGAACAGAATCTTTAAGAAACAATTACAGATGTTCCAGATTCAATATAACTGGGAATAACATATAAAATTATCACTACACTCCTATCCTTAATACATATGCAAGAAGATACAGAAAGAAAAACAAGAAAACATGATTAGTTTTACTTTTTATCCGAGAAGTTGGATCAAAATAGAAGTTACAATAGGATTATTTGATCCCCTATTTTAGTTAATAAAAAGTACTTTTGACTTTCAATCATGAACTTCTTCTTATTTATTTGAAGTTTAAACTTGTGGTGAAGTATTTAACTTAATACCTTCTTATTGATTTTTTATAAAAATTACTTAGCATGTTAAATTTTTTTATATATTGATGTGTAAAAATATATCATATTAAAAGGATTCAGGGAAGGAACACATCCCCAAGAGATGTGTTGTGAACAATTTCATGGGATACACTTTAAAATTTTCTTTGAAGGCAAGATGCAAAACAAGTTGTGCCCCATGGGCAAGAGTTGACACTAGCTTATTCTGCAATAATTTGGCAGATGATCTACAACACTTGCTCTAGAGGCAAGATTTAAGACCCAAAGAAACAAGTTATGCCCTATCAGCAAGAGTAGCACTAACTTAGTGTGTAATAATTTGGTAGATGATCAACAGCTCGTGCCCTAGAGGCAAAAATTAATACAACAAACGGACAAGTTATGCCCCATGGCCAAGCGATGATACTAGATTAGTGCGTAATGATTTGGTATATAGTTTATAAGTCTTTCCCAAGAGTAAAGATTTTTAGACCCCAAAGGAACAAGTTATGCCCCATGGACGAGAGTTGACACTAGCTTATTCTGTAATGATTCGGCAGATGATCTACAATACTTTCTCTAGAGGCAAGATTTAAGCCCCAAAGAAACAAGTTATGCCCTATTGGCAAGAGTTGACACTAGTTTAGTGTGTACTAACTTTGCAGATTATCTACAGCTCGTGCTCTAGAGGCAAAAATTAATATAACAAACTAACAAGTTATGCCCATCTCCAAGCGTTGATACTAGATTAATGTGTAATGATTTGGTAGATAATTTATAAGTCTTGCCCAAGAGGCAAGATTTTTAGACCCCAAAGGAACAAGTTATGCCCCATGGGCAAGTGTTGACACTAGAATAGTCTATGATTATTCGACAAATGATCTATAACTCTTGCCCTAAAGGCAAGACTTACACATCAAAGGTGGTTCAACTCACAATTTTCAAAGAACATTCTTCCTCTACCATACAAAATATGTTTATAGGAATATTGCAATCTTACAACCATATGAGAATCAATCTTCTAGACAAAACACTAAAATACAATAGGCGAAGAACAAAAGCAATAAATATGAAAAATTGCCCAAAGAAAACCATGGGGGTGTATTCAATTGCGAGTAGAAAAAAAGATGATATCAATTAACAAAACCGAACATCTAAACAAATAAATAAATGTGGAGAACCAACTACTAAGGAGGATTAGATGACCCTTAGATTAAAAGGTCTAAATTGTTTAATCAAGGAAAAATGTGATTGAAAAGTTCACAATGATTAAAATACTCATGTAGCAGTCGCACATAATTAATGATAAGACAGACCCTATAGGAACAAGTCATACCTCATGTGCATGAATTGCCCTACCACATTGTTTACTAATTTAGAAGATACTCAATCGCACTTGCCTCAAGGTCAAGACTTGCCACAAGGGCAAGACGTGCCACAAGGCCACAAGGAAAGGCAAATAATTTTCTTCGATAATAAAACATAAATATACAAAGATATAATCAAATGAATCAGTAGTGATTCTACATTTTATACTTTACATTATCACATAAAAACTAGCCGACTCAATTTGAAAAGATTGTTTAAAATTTACATAATCTCATAAAAATAGCTAAAACTCCTTCTTGTACAGTGATTTTCGATTACTAAAAAACTAAACTACTGCTCCTGGTGCGTCCTCTTCCTCTTTTTCTTTCCAAATAATCTGCCAACTTTTTCTATAGTTTTTTTTTATACCAGCTTCTAGTTTTCCCTTTTCATAATCCCGAAATAAAGCTCCATACCTCATGCAAACATAACCAATGTCAATCTATTTAGGAATATCTCTACCATGAATGATAATTTAGCAAATTTCGGGGGCCTTAGGTTGCCGCCTTATTTCCCTAAGGGTTGAGACGCCCCTGCAATACACTTTCACAAATTATAAAACACACATACAAACCTTGCAAGAGATGATTGGAAACTATGTGATTAATTTATCACTTTATTTTTTAAACTTGACAAATAAAGTGGACGGAGAGTTTGGATGCATTTAATTTGGTACAATCATTTTTTAAATTTTTATATGAGCCGAGAGAAATAATTTATGATGTGTAAATCTATTCCGCACATTCTTAATTAATTAAGTATATCTACAATTCACTGTATCGTTGAAGAAAAAGAAGATAGAAAACACCGGAACTTACATGTGATAAAAGACTTATTAAATATTAAATAAAGTACAAAGAAAGAAAATAATACAAATTATGGCAATTAAACTTATAAACTTGTTCCTTCTCTTATCTGGTTAGATTCATGAGAAAATCTAGCTATAATTGTTAAGTAGAAAAATAAAGAATACAAAAATAAAAAGAAACAAGGGACGCTGCCAAAATAAGAAACGAGGGATATATCCACTCTTCGTATAATCGAGGGATATATTTTCCTCTTAACTAATTAACTTCTTCTGCTTAACCAAATACATCAAAACATGCATCGATGATCTTCTATTACTATCATTTCGAGGTGATAAAAGGTATTATTTTGACCATGATGTAATAAAAATATTTCCATATCGCATTTAACAATAAATAAATAAATTAATTCTTTCATATCATTATTTTTAAGTGCATAAAACAATTTTATCATGATTTAACTCAATAATGCATCATTGGGTAATTCTCAAAGGTAGACCCCAATTAGGGTAGCTTTCAAATTTTAGCCCCAAATAAAAAAACTTCGTTAAAATAGCCTTTACTTGTTAAGTCATATTCTTTTGGATGAAAATTCGCTCCTGCAAAATATTGTCGTTTGAATCTCTTTCTTCCTTTCTTTCTTCCAAATTACAGAATCAACCTCCAAAATATTGTTGTTAAATCGCTTTCTTCTAAATTCGAAAATCAACTTTCAAACATTCGCAGAATTGGCTTTAGCCGTAAGGTTTCTTCAGGTATGAATTTCATCATCAAATTCATAGTGGTAATTTTAGCTTATTGATGCATTGTGGGAATTTTAGCTCGTTATATAATTAGCATATTGATTTGATTTTTGGGGAGGTGAACGTAAATAGAACTTGGGATATGTTGTTGTTATAGTAACATATTTACCATTGAGGAATTCTATCGAACAGGTTGTGGGCAGTTTGTTATTGCGGTTATAATTGTGTTTGAGTAGGTGTGGGAGTTTGGTCTTGGAGAGAAAGGCTGTGTTTTCCATCTCGAATGAATCCAGCCTATGTTTTGGAGATTAAAGAAGCACTAACTTGTTGATTCTAAGAGCGAGCACCTTACCTATTAGCTTGTATAACATAGAGCAACAGGCAACGGGTTGAAACTCTCTAATGGTAGTAGGATTTGGCACTTTTGGTAACAAGGTTACTATTATACAACTTTTCAATGTTAAAAAAATCCTTCATTGTTGAACATGCATCATATTTATATTCACTGACCATTTGTTGTTGAACCATGTTTACCTAGATATGTTGGAATAATCACCAGTGTTTCTGGAAACTTCTTTTGTCTCAGTATCACGTGTTTCTGTTGGGTGACACAACATAGGAGATCCCCTAAAGATGACACAGTTTCTTAGTTTTCCACAAACCTCCCAGAACCCCTTATTAGAAAACTTTTGTCTTGGTATAATAGAATATCCATTATGTTTGCTACATTCAGTACCTTGACTGTGGGCGTGAACCTTTGGGGGTTGAGGTGATTTGGAAGAATAATAAACGATCCCCTTTGGGGTAGCCATGGTTATCTACAAGATTTTACAAGCCAAAATAATTTTTTTTGGCTGTATTCAGTGAGGTAAAGAATATATTCAACAAAGCATTAACCGAAAATCTGAAAGGCAAATCAAATACTAATATAATAAGATTCTTAGTTTAATAACTAAATAAGATTATTTTTTTCTTCATAACTGCACTAAAATACATAGGGTTTGAATCACCTAGCTTATACACAAAGACCTTAATTTTTATTGTAATGTGCACTCTTCAATATTGCTCCACTTCTCAATTATAGTCATTCCATCATTCTCTTTCAATTCCATACTATAAGAGTATTCAGTAGATAAACTATGTTGTATCACTTGCAACCTATCTCTGAAGTAAACAACCCTTTCAGAATCACCTCTATAGTGTGTGTTATTCCGTAGTTTCAAGTGCGATTTAGCATCTTCAGATTCTGGCATACATTTTAAGTTATTCCCCATGGGCAAGAGTTGACACTTCATATTCTGTAATGATTTGGCAAATGACCTATAACTCTTGCCCCATAGGCAAGACTGAGATAGTTATGCCCCATGGGCAAGAGTTGAGACTGTCATAGTCTATAATGATTTGGCAGATGACTTATAACTCTTTCCCTAGAGGCAAGACTTTGACATTTTGCCCAATGAATAATAGTTGACTATGCCTTACTCTTTAATGATTTTACTTGTTGAAGATATATATCCTAAATTAAATTGTTACTAATCTTTTGTTGTTTTATTTTTCACAAGGGTTATGCTTGGAAACGATGGAAAAGAAATGAGTATTGAGCAATAAAATATGGGACAATCAACTGAAATTATTGATAGAAATAACGTGTTACATGTTATTAAACCAATATTGGAGGCTGCAATAGATGAAGGAATGGGGCATCCATTGATGATTAAGAGGGTATGACAAAAGAAGAAGAGGATACTTAATGTCGAGACTACTCTCTTGAGAAACAATGCCTTTTTGAATGAGGTAAATGTCAAGTTGATGTTAATTGACAAACAAAATATGATGGCGTGCATATCAGACATTGCAATTACAAACAATATCCAATTTAAGGTTTTCAAATCAAGCACAACAAGATATTCACTGCGATGTTTGAACGACAACTGTGTGTGGTGGTTTCATACCTCGAAGATTCCTGATTCTTTGCTTACTACATAAGAAAAGTCTCCTAATTTCTCGGTTGATTTTATAACGTCTGACTACAGGAATGCAACATAAAAGGTCATATGTGACTACATACTAGAACTTGTGCATGACTCTAGTAATGTAATCATACCAAACTACGTGGTATATGAAATGAGAAGTAAATACGGAATAACCAAATCCTACAACAAAGGATGGCAAGCGATATAACATACCTATACGATGATAAGAGGAACCACGAAAAAGAACTACAATAGGTTGCCATCGTATCTTCACATGATGAAGGAAAACAACCCAGGCACGTACACAAACATAAAGAGGGACGATGAGAATAGGTAAAAATGCTATGCTATTGAAATTGAAAACTTTTACCCAAGAGGTAAAAGTTTATTCTTTAATTGCACTGATTAAATTATTAACATATATGCAACTCTTGTGTCATGGGAAAGAATTAGTTTAGAAAATTATTGTACAAATACTATATTGTTGAAATTGAAAACTTTTGCAGAAGGGGCAAAAGTTTATTCTTTAAATGCACTGATGCGATTATTACCATATATGCAACTCTTGCCTCATGACCAAGACTTACTTTAGAAAATTGTTGAAATTGAAAACTTTTGCCCAGGAGGAAAAAGTTTATTCTTTAATGGCACTGATTAGATTATTCACATATATGCAACTCTTGCCTCATGGGCAAGACATAGTTTAGAAAATTATTGAAATTAAAAACTTTTGCCCAGAGGCAAAAGTTTATTCTTTGATTGTACTGATTAGATAATTAGCATATATTCAACTCTTCCCTCATGGACAGGGCTTAGTTTAGAAAATTGTTGTATTAATACTATACAACTTGAAAACTTTTGCCCAGAGGCAAAAATTTATTCTACAATTGCACTGATTAGATTATTAACATATATTCAACTCTTTCCTCATGGACAAGACTTAGTTTAGAAAATTATTGAAATTGAAAACTTTTACACAAGAGGAAAAATTTTATCATTTAACTGTACTGATTAGAATTATCATTCATACAACTCTTACCTCATGGGAAAGACTTAGTTTATACAAATGCTATACTGCTGAAATTAAAAACTTTTGCCCAAGAGGCAAAAGATTATTCTTTCATTGCACTGCTTAGATTATTAACATATATGCAACTCTTGCCTTATGGGCAAGACTTAGTTTATACAAATGTTATACTGTTGGAATTGAAAACTTTTGCCCAAGAGGCAAAAGTTTATTCTTTAATTTCACTAATTAGATTATTAACATATATGCAACTTTTGACTCATGGGAAAGACTTAGTTTATAAAATTATTGAATATTTTGTGCTGTTACTGTGGAAATCCTAAGTAGATGTTTCTATGGACATGATATTTTGTTCTAGGACGAACAAAGCTTTAAGTGTGGGGTGTTGATAATAGGCGTATTTACACGCCTAAACACCATAATTTACCCATATTTTAGGCTAAGTTTTAAGGACAAAATATATAATTCCTGCACTTTTAGTCATTTTTCCTGTAAGTGATCTAACAAAAATGATTAGCAAGTTTTCACGTATAAATGATGAAGATTTCAGCATTTTATGGATAACTTGACACCAAAGGAAGCTTCACGAAAGAAGGAAAGCAGCGTTTGGACACCTATGGACTGAAACTGATGAATGGATAACTTGTCCCGGGCAAAAACATCATTTACAAAGACTTAGGGATCAGCAGTAACTTAGTAGGATTAGGACAAGTATGCAGTAACCCAGTAGGACTAGGACAAGGATAAAAACCCTATTTCAATAGGACTAGGATATGGATGTTATATAAACCCTATATTGCTGAAACTTTTCAGCATTCTCTTCTTATTCCCCCTTTTATTCCTTCCAATTCTAATAAATTCTTATTCACTCATTAATTAATTCAAATCTTTTTCATTCAACATTTGATCCTCATTCATGTTACACTTTCTGATAGAGAAAGAACGACACTTGTGACCAACGTGAGATCATGATGATGTTTATTGTGATCTCCGTTGGAATCATGAGTAGCTAAACTTCTCTGTTAGGGTTATGGAAGCCTTATGAGATACTATCTATTGCAATGAGTTTGTGAATTCTTGACACGTATGCTGCTTTTATCATTATTCTCTTCATCTTAATTTAAATTCTTGTGGTTGCAAACATATAGAATACGCCAGTATAGCATTAACTTGTTCGAAAGAAAGGTTACATGTTTGGAAAACTGATAATGTCAAGGTAATAGGGCACCAACCCCTATTAAAAAGTTAGTGTCGTAACTGGATTAACCACTTGGAGAATTTGTACCATTAGATACGCTTTAAGCTCGAAAGGGTTAAAGTGAAATAGTCCTTGATGGTCGAAAGACGCCTGGATTTGCCATAGAATACGATTATCTGTAAGCGCATGCATGTATGAATTCCGTATAACTCATAGTCAATAGATACGTACAACTCATAAGGTGGACATAACCCTAACTCTCGATTCTCATTGATTAAAACCTACCAAGTACTCCATTTTACTCTTCTACTTTCCATTTTTACTCTACTATTTTGTTCACGTTATTTGCACACACAAAATCCCCCCCTTTATTCGCAGAACTTTCATCAAAAGTCTAATAATCGTTGCTTACTTAGTGACCAAGTATTCCATGTGGGATTCGACACCCAAACCAGTTGGGTTCTATATTTGACAGCGTCCGCTTACACTCTTACAAGAGTTGTAGTTTGAGCGTTATCAATTTGTTGTTTCAAACGAATGCAATACTTTATTAAAAGTACATACTAATTCATGGAGACAGATGACTGTTCAGGAAAGGATGCAATCTTTGGATGAACAGACATGAATTTACAGAACATGTGTAACCTTTGACATGAACCATTGCCTCTTTTCAGAAGAGGCATGTTATGGCTATAAAATCCTGCTTTCCTCCATAGGTTTTGATACAAGAAATTTCAGAATAAAAAGTACTCTTTTTTCTCTTCAAAAATTCTGTGTGATCATTCAAACTGTTGAGTGCATTCGACGAGTCCAAATATTTGAGGTACCACTACATTTGGATTGAAGGCCATTTTATCTTGGGAGTAAAATTCCACAACCTCGAGTGAGGGGAATTATTTCCTTAAGTAATGTTCGTGAATTCGGACGACTTGGCCTTATTCATTTTTGTTTCATCTATTTTCTGAAAAAATAAAATACATCTCTTGGAAAGGTCATTTTGATCTTGAGTTGCGGGTATTTGATATACTTCTTTGTGTTCTTGTTTATACTTGAACTCTAGCTGAAGTGTTTGTTCTGAATATACAGATTCTGCGTACCCATATAAGAAAATAACACAAACAACCATTAGATATTTATTTATCTTACCATGTAATCTTTCACATAAACGAATTTGCATATGCATTATGCTAGTACAACAGTTACCTATAATTTATTCAGATAACATGGAACCTCATTCCTAAGCAAGAATCTTGTCCTCCATAATCGTGTGAACAATAATACAATGGACTTTCACTTTTCCCGCCACCATATGTTGAAAAAAAAGGTTCGTGTTATACATATTCAAGGTAATGACCAAATAATTGACACTTTCAACAAAGTGATAACGCTCAATCTACAGCTCTCGTAGGAGTGTAAAGCGGTCGTTAGCAAATATAGAACCCAACTGGGTTGGGTATCGATCCCGCAGAGAATAGCTTGGTCAACAAGTAAGTAAAATTAATAGACTTTTGGTGCAAGTCTCGTAAGAATGGGGGGATTGTAATAAGTAACCAAAGTAATGAAATAAAAGCTGAAAATAATAAAGTAAAAAGAGAAAGATTGTCACGTTGGTTGTAAACAATGAGAATTGAAGCGTTGGGGTTATGTCCACCTTCAGAGGTATACGTCTCTATTGGCTATGAGTGTGTAGAGTCTTGACATGCAATTGCTTATAGAGAATTGTAGTCGATGGTAAATCCAAGCGTCTCTCGACCTAAACAAGGACTATTTCACTTTAACTCTCTCGAGCTTAAAGCGTGTCTAACGGTACTAATTCTCCAAGAGGTTAGTCCAGGTACGGCACTAGCTTTTTAATAGGAAAGGGTGTCCTACTACCTTGACATTATCTCTTTTCCAGACAAATAACCTTTCTCTCGAACAAGTTAAATGTTAGCCTGGCGTTGGTCTATGCGTCTTCTTTTCTAGACAAATAACCTTTCTCTCGAACAGGTTAGATGTTAGAATGGCGTGTTCTTGTGTTTGAACCGCAAAGGATGTAGATTTAAGATGAAGAGAATAATGATATAAGCAATATACTTGTCTTGAACTCACAAACTCATAGCTATAGATAGTAACTCATTCGGCTTCCATAACCCCAACTAAGAGGTTTAGTTACCCATGAATGCGAAGGATATCACGTTTTGCATGGTGGATGGCGTGAATAGTAGGTGTTTGGCGTGTGGTTTTGGTGATTCCTTAGCAAGTAACGATTCTCTTGTTGTGGAATTTAAGAATAGAAGAATAGATTAGAAGTGTTTGTAGTGGAGGATGAGAAAGATGGAAGAAAATTAATAGTTTAAGAATGAATTTCTTGAATGAAGGGAGGAGTTGCCTCCACTAAGGGAGGACTTGATTAAAATCTCTAGCATGATAGGGTATTTATAATACTCCTATCCTACTCCTACTATGCTAATGAAATAAATAACCAAATCCTACTAAACTAAGGAAATACTTAACCCATTTGTACTAGGTTAATGTAACATTCTCCTAATCCAAATAAACTAATGAAATACATAACCCAATTGTACTAGGTTAATGTATCATTGTCAAAATCCAGCTTTGTGTCTGTAAGTCCCCAAAGTCTTCAGAAATGCTGTTTTAGTCCTGGACAGATTTTCCATGCAGTCCCCAAAGTATTCAGAAATGCTGTTTTAGCCCGGGACAGATTTTCCATGCAGCAGATTTGGTCCTTTAGGCGTCCAGCTCCTTTCTACTTCGTTTGTGAGCTTTCTTTTGCGTCAAGTAAGCCATAAAATGCTGTATTTTGCATCATTTATACCTGAAACTTTCCTAATCATGTTCGTTAGCTCATTTATAGGAAAAAGGACTAAAAGTGCATGAAATATATAGTTTGTTCTCAAAACTAGGCTAAAATATGGGCAAAATATATTGATATAGGCGCGTAATTTCGCCTATCATCACAAAGCACTATCCAGGCCTGCATATGCGATCAATCTATTCAAATTATTTGTCCACGAGGAATAACAAAGACGTTATGAAAGGGGAGATGAGTGTTCCTAGATAGGCTGATTTAGCTTATGGAGAGGAGTAGGTTTCACCTCTTCCTTTGACAAGAAAATTCCGTTCAGAAGCTTCCATATTTGTGTATAAAAGTGCACCGCAATGAAAAATTAGTCAGGGGCCTTAGCATCAAGACTTAGTCCAATTAACACTTATTTTAGTGATTTGAGAAAAAAAATTTTATGAGGAAGATGGAGAAAATATGTTGGATATATGCTTTGATAAAGTGGCTAGAGATGGAATCTCACCTCAACAACTTAAAAGTTGAAGCAATAAAAAGACACATGAGAGGCAACATTGCTAGGATGGTAAAGTTCGGGGAGTATGTTCCAAGACACCTACCAATGCGACTAATAAAGAAAAACCATACAATAGTGTCAATAGATTCAACAAAATTCAATAAATCCAAGAATAATTGATGAACTATCAAATGTTTTTGGACAGATTGGAAGATGAAGACAAGAGAAAATACTTCAGGTTACTTTAGACGGGCAATCTTTTTTTTTTTTAAATTTATGCATTTGTAGAATGAAGTTTGAGTTTGATAACTCAAATTTCATCCTGGATTTTATATTTTTGTACTGTTTAAGCATCATCATCTGTAATATCATCATAGGGTATGTTACATACTCTGTGATGATCATAAGATACCTAGTTCTCTCTAGTTCTTATTTTCTTCATGATTATTGATTAATGGAGGTTCATTACGTCATTAGGATTGGTAAAGGAAGGCCTAATTCCCCTTACTTATGCATGTTGAAGGCTTTTATTATTAATAAAAGGCTTCTAGAAACACTGTGGTTTAAATTAGCCCCCCAAAAGGAAAAAAAGACTACACACAGTAGTTCGTGACATTTATTTAGGTTATGAGATCGATAGATTTTGAATAATCAAATATAGTCTAAATCAATGGATACACAATATTACTTATATGATTTTCAAATATTATCTTATCAACACATGGCACACCAACGTACAAAAGCCTTTTTATGTTTAGGTAGGTTTTAAAGTTAGATCAGGTCTAAATTTTAAAAATTACCTTACACATCTTTTTACCCTTTTAGACTCGATCTAACTGAAAAAACACAATCATTTATTCAATTCTGACCTAAGATCGTTTTATGATTAAGTAGAAGAGAGATTTTTTTCCCATTTAGATCGGATTTGGAGGATTAAAAAATGGGTGACTTAATTTTCTAAATCTAACAATAAAAAAAGACAGTAAAGACTTGAATGGATGGCCTTTTGAAATTAGAAGATCACTTTCAGGATTTTTCTTTAAGTTAGTGAATATAGGCAAGTTATGAAAAAGGGTAAATATACACTATTTTTTTAATGAGGGTTATATCCCCTCGAAATTATTTTTTCCTTTACTAATTAACTCCTTGTACGTAATCAAATACTTCAAAACTTGCATCACTGATTATTACTACCATTTAGATCAAGAAATTAAAGCTACTATTTCGACCATGACAACATAATAAAAATATTTCCTTAGTACATTTAACTGAAAAAAATAACTTAAGTCTTTCATATCATTATTTTTAAGAATATGAGGAAAATATGATCAGAATTTTACTCCAAAATCATCTAGGCTACCTAATGAGTTGGAGTACGTCCACACTATCCAACTCTTTGTTGCCTCTCGCAGAACAAACTTCTACCCACTATCTAGTCCTATTGGACAACCTACAAGGGTAATACTTCAACGTACAAGTATAGAAACAAAGGTAATGGTTTTATGTTTATAGGTTGATGTTTAACCTGGTAGGTTGTAAAGTAGAACTAGAAAGTGGGCTTGCAATCGAACTCCACCAAGGTCTTACTTGATACGACCAGATAGAGCTGATAAAGTTGGCTTTAAAGGAAATAAGCTTGTTGTTGGAGTCAATGAAGAGTTGGGTGGTGTGGACTCCAACAATAAGAGAAAACAGGATCAAGAAGTGGTGATTGAAAATTCCTAACTCTCAAGGTGTTAGAAAAAGCAACTGAAGGGTGAAAAATTAAAGAACAAAATAAAATTTTTTATAATTGATATGAGATAATTTTACAAGATAATACGTAAGAATCCTACAAATAACTTTATTTATACAATGATTTACATTAGATTTTGTCAAAAGTCAGAATTTGATCAAACTTATCAATCTTAACAACTTACCAAAAACATAGTATTCTTAGTAAGAAATCAACATCACAAAAGGTAAAAGAATTATTGTTATTAATTAATTTTTTGACAGTGAATGGCAATTCAATATTAAATCATGCAAGATGATATGAAAAATAACGAAATCCTCAACACCCTCGCGATCAGGGACCAAACCCAGTGGAAACATCATTTTTTTAGCCTTTTTTCTGTTACCTTTTTACCTTATATTTCCCGGTCAACTCATTTTTTTCTTTCAAAAAATGAATAATTTATATTTTCTTTACGTCTTTGTTGCCTCAGGACTAATTCCACTTCTACCACCCCCTCCCCCACCCCTCCCTTTTTATTTTCCAAATATTACTTTATTTTATTAGAAACTTAAAAATTTAAAATTTTGAATTCCTTTTGCTAATGAGTAGATACCAAGCTTTTCACAAGACAAAACTGTGCAGCTTGGAAAAGAATTTTTGTTTTTTGAATCTCTATGCTATGCTTAGTGGGAATATTTTATTAATATTAAAAAATCACATACAAACGACATAGCAGAAAAGCTAAAGCAAAATCCAAAGAAAAATCAAGCAACTCTCCTCAGCATTCATGGCAATACATTCATCCTTTAGGGCAGCAATTTGGGTGATTTCAGATAAGTGTTAATGGTGTTGTAACTGGTCCAAATAGTGAGGAAAATTTCTCACGTTCAAAAATGGGAGTGAATTTATAATATATAAATCATTTGTTAGACAATGAAGTATATGTACACTACCATTTTAACGAGGAATATTTTCACTCTTCGTATAGTTGAGGGATATATTTTCCTCTTAACTAATTAACTTCTTTTGCTTTACCAAATACATCAAAACTTGCATCAATGATCTTTTATTTCCATCATTTTGAGGAAATTATAGGTATTATTTTGACCACGATGTAATAAAAATATTTTTATGTCGTATTTAACAATAAATAAATAACTTAACTGTTTCATATCATTTTCTTTAATTACATAAGATAATCTTATCATAATTTAACGCAAATATCATTAGTTTGGGCCTGTATAATGAGTTGGAGAACATCCACATTACCCTACTATTCATTGACGTCGACGGCACACTTCTACCCTTTAACGCCAAAGACACCAACTCTATCTGGTAGTATCACAGAAGAAATTTGTCCGAATTCATTTGTTATCCTACTGTCTAGTCCTCCTGGACATCACGCGAGGATAATATGACATTTCATTCCTTCTAAAATTTCAATACTATCCTCGCATAATGTCCATAGGACTAGTGGGTTTACAAATGAGCTCGAGCAATGGTATGGTCTTCCTTGATACAACCAGATAGAGTAGATGAGGTTGGCTTTAAAGGAAAGAAAAGAAAAGAGAGCAAGAAATTGTACTTGAAAATTTCTAGTTTTCAAGTTGTGTCACAGAAAGCAACTGGAGCGTGAAAAATTAAAGAACAAAAAAGGGTTTTTATAGTTGGTGTGAGATGCTTTTACAAGATAATATTTGGAAATATTATAAATAACATTCTATATACATTGATTTACATTAGATTTTCTCAAAAATCAAAATTAGACCAAATTTATCAATCTTAGTAACCTACCAAAAACATAATATTCTTAATAAAAAAATCAATATAAAAAAGGTAAATGATTTATTATTATTAATTCATTATTTGTCCAGTCAACCCAAATTGCATACAAAAATCCTGCAAGATGATTTGATTCATAAGTATTGAATTTAAAAGATTATTAAAAAAGAATTTCTTTTAAGGAATAAATTATAAGAGAGAAAATGGTCAGAACCACATAAATGACAATCTATTTTAATCTTGTCTGATTTTTTTAACTGAAAGTCAAGTCATTTGAAATTCAAGTAAAAATTGACATTTATTATGACTTTACGAAAGATCCTGTCACGACCCAAACAGACGCCCAGGAACAAATGAGCATCCCGAACCATGAAGGCTCGGGAGCCGTTCTCTAACTGGCAATCATATACACAATTCATATATTGTAAGAAAATGTTGAAAATAAACAGAAAAATGATCACTTTAATATCTCAACTGAGTAATGCGGACATAAGTTCAATAAAACTCAAACTATCTAATACACGTTTGTGAAATCTCTACTACGAAAACAACAATCAATTTGAAACTGGGACAAGGTCCCCGGTCAGATCATGAACTAAAAACAATGAGAGAAACATAAGTAAACAAGAAGCCTTCCAAAGTAAGGGAGGCTCACCAACTCTGAATGTCTGACAACAATCTACTATTTAGCAGGACCGCTAGACTAGGCCTTAGAACCTAAAATATAGGGGGTCAATACAAAATGTAGTAATATATGAAACAACCCAAAATAACAAATTTTTATATATCATAATAAGAACATTTTATAAAACAATAAACATAATGCATAAGTGAAAACACATGGGCATACTAAAATGAATTTCAACAACTCTTGGAAATCATGACTCACTTTCTATTTTCTCTGAGCTAGATGGTACACCCTACAATTCTGATTATCCCATGAGTTATATGGGATCTGTCCTTGACTTGGCGGCCAAGTCCCCTACCCATATTTTCCTCAAGGGTTGGAGTATCGGTATGGGAGACATGCCAGTCCACAAAGCAGAGTGCCATAATTCTTACTCATGGTAGGGCACAAAACGACAAAGCATGGCTCCTAACCATAGTACCAAGTTGGGATGACATAAATCAAGACACACAAGACCTTACAACATGGTGCCAAAATCCCGAGTCGGCATATCATTAATTCCAACATTGAGTCTTTCAACTCGTGCTTTCTTCGAGTAACTATCAACCTCTCTTAAGCCCAAATTTTAGTTCCTTAAAACCATTCTTCACGCATGCAAAGGTTTTGCAAGTCATTTATGTCATACCCTGACTTGTAAGTCAAAACTGTTCTTCATAAACATGATTGGGGATGTTTAAACATGATAAAATCGTAAATATTATCCCCATGGTGTTTAGAGTAGTCCCACATACCTTAGAAAACTTAGTTCAAAGGATAGGATCCAAATCTTGATTTTATTTCTTGGAAATCTTGAACTTAAACTATGGATTCTTGATCTTTGGGAGGGAGGTTAGAGTTTTTCTTGATAAATTTGAGTGAATTTGGGCATATTATGCACAAAAGACGTTTTAATTCAATATTTATACGACTTGAGTTTGTATGAAAAACATAAGACTGCCCCTCAGAATTAAAAGTTTCAGCAGAAAAATAAATTTTGAGGCTCACCGCTGAGCCCTATTGGTGCCACCGCTACAGGCACCGCTGAGCAGAGTAATCGCAGTGACCTACTATTTTAGAAAATCCCGAATTTGAGTCATACCACTGAGCGCTATTGGTTCCACCACTATAGGCACTGCCGAGCGGTGTAATCGTTGCAACTTATTGCCTCACACGAAAAATACTATAACTTTTCACTCGGGTATTGAATTAAGGCGAAATTAAAATCGTTGGAAAGCTGACTCAATTATATACAATTTCGTAGGGTCTTCATCTAAAATATTTCCTGTATATCAAAAGTTATACATGTTCAAAGTAGAACCTTGTTGAATCGAATACCAAACTCTGGACGAATCAAACATTCTTAGCTCAACTTTACTCTCAGTAAATTCTATGAACATCTTTCACTTTGAGAGAACTTCATAAAGTAGGATAAAAATCACGAAAGATGAATTAAAATATAAATTATATGATTAGAGTTTGGACACATAGGAATGGTGGTTCGATTTCTAGCTAAAAAATGTGGGTTGTTACATTATCTCCCCATATTTTTTTACATTTTTTTTCATTGTTTCTCACATGTAAGTCAGTGGATTTGAAGTTTTATTTGATTTTATCTATTTATTACTACTGATATTGAATAAAGTAGCATATATATTTCTCAATTATCTTTTCGAGGTTAATTTTATGGTTTGAGATGATTGAATTGAATATCTTTTATGTAAGACAAGTCTGTGCATCCATTTAGTGATGAGACAAAATCAGATAGAAGAAATTCTCGTGAATAAGATAGTTGACTCAGAAAATTGGCACTGTCTATCGAGCGACAACCCCTATTGAAATTAGAGGTGATTAGAACTTCCAGAATATGAGTAAAAGTATTTTCTGTGCTTAAATATGAAAAGTACAGTTAAAAAAACTTGCTCGAATGTTGTTATAAATCAATGAAGCAAAGGTGCTTGGTGAAATAAAAGCCTTTTGTGATGCACTATTTGATTCTCTAACCCTCATCATTTCAATGTCTGATTAATGTTATTTTATTTTTAGTCTCACAATCATATTATTAATCTTCATATTATGTGAGGTAAGAACTTATGCGCATTGTGTATTACCATGCCAGTTGATTCTCCTATTCATTTCTTATTCAAGGGTAATATCAAAATTCTAGGAGCTAAATGTGTGCCTCATTTTAATTGGAAGGAGATTAAACACAAACCTGCTTCATCCAACTCTCTAACTCTTACTATCCGTATAATTGTACAGCTACAACTCTGAAAAGTTATGATTTTCATTGCCAAACTGAAATATCCCAAAAATCCAAACCAATATTAGAGACATGTTTCAAGCTCATAATAGGATATATTTTCCGTCCAAACACGGGATTTAAGTCCCAATAGAGCATTATTTTCTCATTATTTCATAATTCTCTCAATAAAATTAAAGTATACCTCTTTCAAGAACAAAAACCCTAGCTTTCTAAGTTCAAAATCAAAACTCAAGAATTCCTATGAATTATAATTCTACACCGTGTTTACATGAAATTGTCGTTGTTATTCAACCCCACATGTTTTAATGATGTTATTTGCTGATTTAATTCATAATTCGTGATGTTGATGTTGAAATCATGTTATTACTACAAGATTTAAATTATTCCCATGCTTAGCTTACACTATGAATATCAAGTGTTTGATGAAATGCCTACAAGATTGAATTTTGAATAAATGCTTTCATATTATGTCCTCAAAGTTTTAGTACTATTTTGCTATTATTGCTATTGAGTCCTGGGGGTTGTGAATAGCTAAAAACATAGGTGCTTACTTAGTATCAATATCTTCGAAATAGCTTCAGAATATGTTATGAGCATTATCAGTTCAATCAGTCATCATAATCAGGTAAACTCAGAATAGTTCAATATCTCGAGTTAGTTCAATTGGGAGTAGGACTTACCACCGAGCGAGTGTAGGGATGGCGGCTTCCTCGTTAGATAGGTAGAGTCATTAGAAGCAATCCCTGTACTCTAGAACTATGTAGCCAGCATAGGATATGAGGACTCACCCGTCAGTTTAGGCTTGACTACCTCACAGGGTTCACCGTCTGTTTTGGCTTGACACCCTTAGTCCTTCGGGACAGTACATCTGTGGATCCATACAGCCAGTATTAGTACCCATGGCACAGTAATAACACCCTTCCAGTTAGGGTCACCCATTAGACCCAATTTGCTCATTGGGGCATGTCGGTTAGATAATAGCTCCCACAGTCTCAGTTCAGTATTAATTATACTTTAGTTAAGGATTGTATTGACCATAGCATACAGATATCGGTTATTCAGTTATCAAATTTCAGCACTTCAGTTTACAGATTATATTAAGAACATGTTTTATGCTTGGTCATACATTCTCAGTATTTATAGATTTCATTCATTCTATTCAGTACATTATGTTATTCATTCATTCAGTTATCACTCCTGTACATGAAACCATGCATATCAACCTACTTCATTTAGCATACCAGTACATTAAAAGTAATGATCACATTTTTTGTTTCTTGCGCTATGATGTATCATATCATAGGTTTGGACGCTCAGTTCCTAGACCGCGTACAGACCTTTCAGATTATCAGCCGTTGTTATGGTGAGACCTTTTATTTCAAGGACAGAATAAATTTATTTTCATCCTTTTAGTTCAGTAGTTAAATAGAGTCAGTTGTGGCAGGTTCCATCAACTCTTATTCAGTTAGTAAAGTCTTTTTATACTAGTATAGACTGTCAGACAGTTTTGTTATTATTTTATTAGTTCTAGATAGATGTTTCCAGTTTCAGGATCCAATATTATTTTCAGTTATTTAAAACCTGATGGCTTATCGATTGTTCTTCTGCATATGTTATTATATTATTTTGTGCTCACAACAGGTACCAACTCATGGGTTAGCTTGTGGTCTCTCAGGATCGTAAGCACCATGTGGCGCCCAGGGTGTACTATTAGGTTGGTACAAAGTTGGTATCATAGCCTAAGTGTTTAATGTGTCCTAAAAAGTATGAAAGTCGCCTCGAGTAGAGTCTTATTAATAGGTGTCAAACACGACATTCTTATGGACAAGAGACTATGAGGTATTTTAAAAAAAGTTTTCTGTCTTTCAGTGTTCATGTAACGCCCCGAAAATGGGTCCCGACGCATCACACGGTGCTTGAGGCTATGAGTAGCCCCAAGCTAACCCTTTGATCAATTTTTATTCAATTCAATACAAATCAACAGGGTTTCCATAAATAACCCTCAAATATCAACAGACTAAGCATCATCCAAGAATAAAAGAATTTCAGAAAGATAACAAAATATGACTTATTAGTCAAATCCCAACATCTATACTAGTCTGACAAGCCTCTAAGAAAATCAATAAAACCAGCGAGCAATTGAGATATGCCCCAACTAACTCATACTCAATTATCAAATGAAAACAATTCCGTGAAACCAACATCAGACATCACGTCCTCAGAACATGAGGACTCACCACAATAGAGGATGTAGAACAGCACGTCCAAAAAATCACTGTCAAACCTGGAACTGAGCACCTGAACCTAAATTTCGAGAAAATGCAACCCACATACAAAGATGTGGGTCAGTACCATGGAAAGAAACTGAGTATATGGGGGTGTATGCAGTTGTATAAGAAATATGCAGGAGGTATGAAAGACTCAGATAGCCCGAAGAAAATCATCATACTCATGAGAGGATAAAATAAGTATAATAACACATGTGAGTCATCATATAATTTGTCAATCACTTTCAGTTCATCAAGAATATCTATTCTCATAATGTAAATATCATTTAAATCTTTTGACAGAATAACTTTCACAATTCCACTTTCAAATCACTTCACCGTTCACCATAGACACAAGGAAACACACACACACTGGGAGATCCTATAATCGACATAATCTATATGAGCTAGATAGAGTCCAACGAACAACCCACGTTGGGGAGAGCTGTCCTATCCTTGCCATCGATGTAGGACTATCGATATTAAATCCACACAACTAGTGATCACTATATAAATCAGCCTCAGGCTCACTCCTATGGGGGCATGTAGTTCTAGGGAAGTAAGGTAACTTTATACCTCCCACTCAGTGCTAAAGATTTCTCCTATACTTAGCTTAGATCATTTCAAAGACAATCCACAACAAAAACAATTTTAGTAATATATAAATATACATCGGGAGCCATAATGCTTCCCATCTATCAAAATCAACCACGTTGTGGATTTCTTTCACACTCGAGTTTAAAACAACTCCATTAAGACTAAAAGGTCAAATCATTCAAAATATCTCAAATATTCAACATCAACATGCTTATAACACACACTTTCTCAAACAAAAACATAATTTCCAAGGGGATTCATGACCCAAATATCAAAATCATGATAAAAATTGTTCAAGATTCATGATTTAAATCACCACACATGTAAATTCATCTTTCAAAATCATACACATCAAGATTTAATAATAATCATCATAAGATATGGGTTCATGCTTCAAATTCATAAAAATCGAATAAAAAATCATGTCTTTGTAAAGAAAATTACTTTTGGGCATAACAAAAGAGAGTTCTTGTTGAAAAACCCCACATACCTTGAATGATGAACTTTAGATCGATAATCATTTTTGAAATGTTAATCGTGCCTTTGAATGATGGTTCTTGGAGTTCTTGAACTTGGAACTTGGAATCTTGAATAAATTTGCAGAATTAATGGTGATCTTTGGAGATTGTTGAAGTTGGATATAGGAGCTTAGGGTTTTCTTTTTGAGACAATTGGATGAAATATAACATATAATTCTTCTAATAGCCTTTAATATAGGGTTTGGACGGATTTTGGGTGAAGAGGAATGGCCAAAACGCCCCTAAAACTCAAATAATTCTCTAATTTGTCCTTTTGTGGACTGTTTTGATAGTCTGAAATAGATCAACCATAATGTTTTACTCCGATATCCAAATTGGATGAAACCAATTTCATTATAAAGAGGACTCTCATATATTTCCGTTTATATATAGTATCTCACCCAGATCATTATGTACAAGGAGTTATGATCTTTTGAAATTGACCCAAAAATTCACTTTTCATAGGCTGAAGTAGATCGACCATAACGTTTTGCTCCGATAAACAAATTGGATGACACCAATTTCATTAGAAAGAGGACTCACAGATATTTCTATTGATATAAAATATATCACCCATATCATTATGTACAGGGATTTATGATCGTTTCAAATTAGAATAAAAATATGCCAGGCCTCAATACATTTTCCTGCACGTTTTACTATTTACTACTATTCATGGGTCAATAGGAATGTTCATAACTTGTCGCTCAAGTGTCCATTTTGGATGATCCACATACCGTTGGAAATATTATTCGATATTCTACGTAATGGTGGGTCATAATATAAGACATTCCACATGAAAAATTTATAATTCATTCTAGAAGAGAGAACCCAACACGTTTACGCACAAAACTTCAACGAAAAATTTCCCGGGGTATTACAGTTCATGTCATGCAACCGAGCATGAGCTCATGTTAAACTCTCTGTCTAATCTGTTCTCCCTTCTATTTACAGATTATGCCTCCTAGAAAGACAAACGGAAGAAGAAAGTTGAACCAGCCAGCATCTCCGCCTGTTCAAGAAGATCCCCTGAACGAGCATGTTTCCCATGTAGAGTGAAGAGCTTCATTCAATACTTTAGCTCACTCTGTAGAATCACAAAATGCTTATTTAGCTGCTTTCCTGGCAAACCTAGTGTCCAATACTGCCGTAGCTAGGATTCAAGACTTTACCCGAATGAATTATCCTCTATTTTTGAGATCTAATTATGAAGAGGACCCATAAGAATTCTTAGACATGGTCCAGAAGGTAATAGATATTATGGGGTTAAATTCTAGTAAGAGTGTTGAATTGGCTGCTTACCAAATACAGGATGTGGCTCATATATAGTTTAAGCAGTGAAAGGTAGATAAAGGTGTAGATGTAGGGCCTATAGAGTGGGAAGAGTTTGCTACTGCCTTCTTAGATAGATCCTTTCTGCTGGAACTGAGATAAGCCAAAGTATTAGAGTTTATCAACTTGAGGCAAGGAAACATGATTGTGAATAAGTATTCCCTTAAGTTTACTTAGTTAGCTAGGTATGCTCCTTATGTGGTAGCTGATACCAGATCTAGGATGAGCATGTTTGTGTCTAGGGTATCTAATAGTATGGTTAATAAGTGTAGGACTGCGATGTTAATTAAGGAGATGGACATATCTAGGCTTATGTTCCATTCTTAATGGATTAAGAAGTAGAATGATAATGAGAAGGAGAGAGAGCACAAGAGAGCTAGAATAGGTAGCCTTAATTTTACTCAACCAAAGTCCAAAAGTGGTAACCGTCCTCAGTTCCGTCAGAAATCTTTAGTCCCAGCTCCATCTTTAGCTAGTGACCTAGTACCCAAATTCAAAAATGGCAATATGGATAGAGCTCCAGGATCTAAGTACCAAGGTAATGTAACCAGTATTCGTACAAATACTCTTTGCCAAAAATATAGTAGAAACCATCACGGTGAGTGTAGAGCTGGCAGTGATGTATTCTTTGGGTGTGGTAAGCCAGACCCTCAGATTTGAGAGTGTCGGGCAGTTGATAAAAAAGGTAGGGATTTCTGCCAATAGGGCTAGCCCCCTCAGTCATCAATTTTAGCCTACCACTCAACTCAGTAGGGTGGTGCTTCCAGTGCTACGAGCGTTCAGCGTTAGAACAGGCCCTATACATTTTAATCTCGATAAGATTACAAAAGTTCTCCTGACATAATTACTGGTACGTTGCAATTCATTCATTTACATATTTATGATTTACTAGACCCTGGAGCTTTTTTTTTTGTAACCTCTTATATAGCCATCAACTTAAGAGTCAGTCCCAAAATCTTAGCAGAACCCTTTTCTGTGTCTATCCAAGTAGGTGTCTCTATTGTAGCCCAGTGGGTATACAGGAACTGCCTAATTACAGTGTCTCAGAAAGTTACTTCAATTGACCTCATGGAGTTAGAGATGAAAGATTTTTACGTCATTCTCAGCATGGATTGGCTCCGCTTCAGTGGATTGCAAAAATAAAGTAGTTCACCTTTAGTTTCTAAATGAATAGGTTCTTGAATGAAGGGGTAGTACTAGAACACTTAAGGGTTAACTTGTTTCATACCTTAGAGCGAGGAAAATGATATCTAGAGGGTGTATTTATCATCTTGTCTGAGTCAAAGACTCAAATTTTGAGACTCCTAATCTTGAGTCAGTTTCAACAGTGTGAAAATTTCCACATATGTTTTCTGATGATCTTCCCAGAGTTCCTCCCGAAAGGGAAATTAACTTTGGAATAGACCTTCTTCCAGATACCCACCCTATATCTATTGCTTCATACAGAATGGCTCCAACCGAACTCAAAAAGTTAAAAAATAGTTGAAGGATCTCCTAGATAAGGGATTTATCTGGCCCAGCATTTCCCAATGGGGCACACTAGTTCTATTTGTGCATAAGAAAGATGGTTTTCTTACAATATTTATTGACTACCGCAAATTGAACAAAGTCACAATCAAGAACAAATACCCACTTCCCAGAATCAATGACTTATTTGACCAACTTCAAGGTGCCATTTATTTTTCTAAGATAGATCTCAGATCCGGCCGTCATAAGCTCAGAGTTAGAGAATCTGACATTCCAAAAATAGCTTTTAGAACCCGGTATGGTCACTTCAAATTTCTAGCCATATCCTTTGGTCTTAGGAATTCCCCAACAACCTTCATGGACTTGATGAATAGAGTGTTCAAACAGTACTTAGACATGTTCATCATAGTCTTTATTGATGAAATTTTTGTCTATTCTCGTAATATAAATGATCATGCAAACCACCTCAAAATAGTATTGCAGACACATAGAGCCCATTAATTATTTGCTAAATTTAGTAAGTGCAAATCTTGACTAAGATCAGTAGCTTTTCGTGGCCATATTATTTCTGGTAATGGCAATAGAGTCGATACTCAAAAGACCGAGGTGGTGAAAAACTGGACCAGACCCATCTCTCCATCAGATATTGGGAGTTTCTTGTGTTTGGCTGGCTATTATCGATGATTTGTTGAAGGATTTTTGTCCATTGTTTCCTCCGTGTATAGATTGACTCACAAGAAAGTTAAGTTTCAATGGTCAGATTCTTGTGAGAAGAGTTTTTAGGAGTTGAAGACTCGACACACCATAATCTCAATTTTGACATTTCTAGATGGTTTAGATGGGTTTTTTGTGTATTGTGATGCTTCCAGAGTTGGTTTGGGGTGTTTTTTGATGCAGAAGGGTAAAGTTGTACCCTATGCCTCTCGACAGCTTAATCCCCATGAAAACAATACCCTACTCATGATCTTGAGTTAGTGGCTGTTGTGTTTGCCTTAAAGATTTGGAGAAACTATTTATATGGGGTGCGTGTTGATGTGTTCACAGATCACAAAAGCTTGCAGTATGTGTTTTTTCAGAAGGATTTGAATCTGTGTCAGAGAACATGGTTAGAGTTGCTAAAATATTATGATATAAGTGTTTTGTACCATTCGAGATAGATCAATGTAGTGGCAGATACCCTAAGTAGATTGTCTATGGGTAGTGTTGCTCATGTCGAGGGTGATAAAAAGAATTTAGTTAGAAAATTTCATCATCTAGAAAGGAGTTCAATATTCCCACTTGGAAGTGGGAGGAAGTAAACATGGATTTTGTGATAGGTTTGCCTTGTTCTCACTGTCAGCATAATTCGATTTGGGTCATTGCTGAAAAGATGACTAAATCAGCCCATTTTTTGCCAGTCTATACTTCTTGTTCAGTTGCGGACTATGCCAAACTCTAACTCAGAGAGTTGGTTAGGTTGAACGGTGTTTTATTGTCCATCATTTCAGATAGTGGTACTTAATTTACCTATCACTTTTGGAAGGCTTTGCAGAAGGGTTTTGATACCCAAGTTTACCTTAGTACATCCTTTTACCCTTAGACAGCTGGTCAGGCAGAAAGGATAATTCATACCCTTGAGGATATGTTGAGAGCTTTTGCCATTAACTAAGGCAGTTGGGATGACCACTTGCCTTTGATTGAGTTCGCGTATAATAATAGCTATCATTTCAGTATTTAGATAGCTCAGTTTGAGGCTCTATATGTAAGGAGATATAAATCTCTGACTGATTGGCTTGAAGTAGGTGAGGCCACGGTAGTGGGGCCTGACTTGGTGTTTGATGCCTCAAAGAATGTACAATTTATCAGGAAGAGGCTTAAGGCAACACAGAGCCGATAGAAATCTTATCCAAATATAAGGAGAAAAGACCTTGAATTTTAGGTTTCCAATTTGTATGTCTAAAGATCTCTCCCATAATGGGAGTAAAGAGTTTTGGTAATAAGGGGAAGCTTAGATTCAGATATGTTGGCCTTTATAGAATTATGATCTATTTCAGAAAGATGGCTTATAAGCTTGAGTTGCCTACAGACTTAACATTAGTGCACATAGTATTCTATATCTCCTTCTTGAAGAAGTGTACTACATACCCAACAGTTTTTGTTCCCTTAGAAAGAATATATGTTTAGAACAACCTCTCTTACAAAAAAATTCTAGTCGAGATCCTAGATCGACAAATTTGTATACTAAGGAACAAAGAAGTTCCCCTTGTCAAAAGTTCTTTGGCTGAATTAGTCCGTTGAGGGAGCCACTTGGGAAGCAAAAGAAGATATACTAGCCAAGTACCCTCATCTTTTATGCACAAACTAAGATTAAGCTTAGGTAACAACCTTCTTATAATTCCTATTTGCCATGCTCAGTTTCAGCTGCATATCATTCTCATGTTAGTTATGCATTCATAGAACAAGTTTAGGCATATGTTAAACGTAGACTCAGTCATGTAATAAAGTATATCTAATATGTAACCTAAGTTCCTCAGTGTTTTTAGCTTAACCAGTCTCATTTGAGGAAGAATGTTCCCAAGGAAGAGATATTGTAATATCTCAAAAATTCAAACCAATGTTAGAGCCATGTTTCAAGATCATGTATACTACATTATAGTTATTTGGTAGTGATATGCATAAGTTTGACGTATATTAAGGCCTCAAATAACTACCAGCTATTAGACAAATTAAAATAATCCTTACCGATTGAAGTTTTGAAAAGAATGTCTCTTTATTCTACTTCAAACGAGCATATCTTTTGATCTATTAAGAATTTTCAAGATCAAGACCCACCAAATGATAGGAAATTGAATTAGTTTTCCAATGATACCAATTTTACCCGAATTTGATACTCGGGTGAAAAGTTATGGAACTTTTAGTGAGAAATAGTAGCCCAACGCGATAAGGCCACGTCGTGGTGATGGCCGAAATCACGTTCGTTCTTTTCCAGTGTGTCACTGCAATTGACACCGCCTTGCGCTAGAGGGCCATTTTGCAATTTTCCTTTTCCAGTGGGGCACCGCGAGCCAAGCTTCTATTTTGGGATCATCCATTTCCAGAGGTGCAATGCGATAGCACTGTATTGCACAGTAGGGTAAAATAGGTATTTTCAGTTTTATATTGGCCTGACGTGATTGCACCGCTTCGCACCAGAGCCAAAAATTGGGATTTTCAGCTTTTGTGATTTAAATTTCTGGGACCGTTTGGTCTTTTCCCATAGCCCCAAATCCGTCCAAACATGGAATTTAAGTCCCAATAGAGCATTATTTGCACATTATTTCACAATTCTCTCAAAAAATTAAAGTAGCCCTCATTCAAGACCAAAAACCCTAGCCTTCCGAGTTCAAGATATAAACTCAAGAATTCACCATCAATTCTCATGAATTCATCAACCCATGTATGTTAAGTGATCATCTATGGGTTCCTTTTAACCATGGAGTCCAAATATCAAATTCTAAATTCAAGTTGGGATATTTTCAATTTTTTCATGATTTTTAATTGTTATTTTAACCATGAATTCCCATGAATTGTAATTCTACACCATGTTTACATGAAATTGTTATTCAACCGCACATATTTTAATGATGTTATTCGCTGATTTAATTCATAGAAGTTCAAATCATGTTATTACTACAAGCTTTAAATTAATCTCATGCTTAGCTTACACTACGAATATCAAGTGTTTGAAGAAATGCCTACAAGAATGAATTTTGAATAAATGCTTTCATATTATGTGCTCAAAGTTTTAGAACTATTTTTCTATTATTGCTATTGAGTCCTGGGGGTTGTGAATACCTGAAAACTTAGCTATTTACTTAGTCTCAATATCTTCAGATTAACTTCAGAATATGTTATGAGCATTATCAGTTCAGCCAGTCACCACAATCAGTTAAACTTAGAACGGTTTAGTATCCCGAGTCAATTCAGTTGAGAGTAGGATTTAGCACCAAGTGAGTTCAGGGATGGAGGCTTTCCCAAAAGATACGCAGAGTCGCTAGCAGTAGTCCTTGTACTCTAGAACTACGTATCCAACATTGGATATGAGGAGTCACCCGTCCGTTTAGGCATGACTACCTCACAGATGTCACCCGTCAATTTAAGGTTGATACCATTAGTCTTTCGGGATAGTACATAAGTGGATCCACACAACCAGTGTTAGTACCCATTGTACAGTACTGACACCCTTCCAACCGGGGTCACAGGTTGGACCCAATTTGCTTATTGGGGCATGTCGTTTAGGTGATAGCTCCCACAGTCTCAGTTCAGTATTGAGTATACTTCAATTCAAGCTTGTATTGACCATAACATACAGATATCGGTTATTCAGTTTTCAGATTTTAGTATTTCAGTTTACAAATTATTTTTAGAACATGTTTTATGCTTGGTTATGCATTCTCAGTATTTATAGATTTCATGTATTCTATTTAGTACTTCATGGTATTCATTCAGTCAGTAATTACTCTTGTACATAAAACCATGCATATACGCCAACCTCATTTAGCATACCAGTACATTCAAAGTACTGATCGTATAATTTTTTCTTGCGCTATGATGTATCATATCATAGGATCGGATGCTCAGTTCCCTGATCACGCATAGACCTTTAAGATTATCAGCCATAGCAATGGCGAGGCCTCATATTTCGAGGATAGACTATATTTATTTTCATGCATTCAATTTAGTCGTTAGATGGAGTTAGTAAGGGCCTATCCCATCAACTTTTATTTAGTTTGTAGAGGTTTTTCAGACTATTATAGACAATTTATCAGTTTTGTTATTATTTTATTACTTCAAGACAATTGTTTCTAACAGTTGTTTCAATATTCATGATACAATATTGTTTTTAGTTATTTAAAACATCATGACTTATCAGTTATTTTTAGAAATACTTTATTATAATATTCAATGCTCACATCAGGTACCAACTCATAGGTTAGCTAGTGGTCTCTAAGAACTGTAACCACCGTGTGTCACCCGGGGTGTACTCTCGGGGCATTACAAAAACTTGCACATGCATGTTTCAAAATAAATAACTAAGTGAATGCTTTGGATGCATAGTCATGGATTGGTATAAGTGATGTATTGAGAAGCCCCTGCCACCGCCGACCAAGCTGAATCTTATGGTTTTAGGTAATATTTCTCAGATGACTCCCACTCCCTCTACAAAAATTGGTATATTACTCTGCTTAGATGTTTTATGGATGAAATTTATATGCATGTACACACAGATGCTAAATATTCTGGTATTTCTTACTATCGGATAAGAGAAAAATATAGGTCACATTCAAAATAGGCGTTGAGAGATTACCGGGGTTGATGATCGGTAACTATAACCTTTTACATAATATAATGGAGTTTCTACTTTGAAAATACCTACATTTTTGTAATAGATTTCGGAACAAATGGTAGTTACTTCCTCCTGCTTTCAGGAACCCTCAGTTTCTCCTCACTTTAAGGGATGGCTTTGAAGGAAGAGTACCCAATCATCCTTGGAAGGAACGTATGGTGTGTTAGGGTTTTTTCCGTGATTTTCTTCACAAAATTAAGTTTTACTTTTTCTTAAAAGGAAAATAAAAGTAACCATAAATACTTTTACTTTTCTTGAAAGGAAAATATAAAACTTTTTCATATTTGGCAAACCTCTTTCTTAGAGGAAAGGTTTTGGAACTCTATAAATAGATGACCCCCTTCTCATACCATAACACAATAGCTTCCACAATATAGTCGTTATAAGAGTCTGGTTTAGGGGGGATATTTATGGTTTAAGTTTTTCCAAACATTTTATTTTTTCAATATTGTTTTTAATATGTAGGTCGTTTGGCCGAATCATATTAACAATATGTCTTTTTAATATATGTTTTATTTGTCATCTGAATTATCACTAGACCAAATTTGGTTATTTGGAATGAATTATTTTTTCACTTATAAGTCATATTTCGGCGTAAAAGATTTAGTGTGAAGAAAAAGATTTCATCAATCAATTGCCTCTAAAAGTTGGTTGCAAAAAGTAGACAAAGATGATTTAGTGCTTCGTCACTAAAAAAATTAAATTAGCTACAAAAAAAAATAGTCCCCAAATGTGTAACATTTATGACAAATCTGTTGTCATAAAATTGTAATTTTTTTTGTAGTTGATGGTAAGCTTTTGTCACTAAAAAGTTATCAATACCGACAAAATTTCATCATCCCTAATTATTTAGTTCAACCAAAGATGACACCCATTGTCGCTAGAGTTATATATATTTTGTGGCTGAACAAATGTATTTTCGTAACTATTGACAATGTTTTGAATACAACAAAAATTTTCGTCCTTAAATGTATGAACTAGTGACAAATTTATTACAAATGCAATTTCAAAAATCTATCCAGAGTATCAGCAAGGAATATACATCAACTACATGGACAAGAATTTAAGAAAAAGATCCTTCTCAGTGGTTATATCACTCTTCTACAATGCAACAACAACATACAATCAAACTGAATTTTATACTTTCATAGATAAGATAAAAAAAGTCGATAAAGTTGCTATTGATTACTTGAAAGAAGAAGAAGCAAAAATATGGGCTCGTTCATTTCATACCAACAAAAGGTACAATTTTCTTACAACTAATAACGTGGATTCCATGAATACAGTATTGAGAAAAGCAAGGCAACTGCCAATACTGGGACTGATCGATTTTATTCAAAAAAAGTTACAAAGATGGTTTTATGAAAGAAAAATGGATGCACGAGGCAAATTTCATGACATCACACGTTGGGTGGAAGTGGAGGTGACTGACAAGATTCAAGTCGCCTTGAAATTAAAAGTAAGTAATTGAAATTGTATTTTGATGATAGGGAAATATAAGGTTACTATCTTTTTATTACAGATTATATATAGTTGGTTTATTGTTATTTGTGATTTGTTGCTAGTTTTTTTATTTCCTTGAGTTTCACATGTGAAATATGTATTTTGTTGATTCTGTTCATTTTTTTGACTCATAGCTGTGTGATCGTTTGTGATTTGATGTTGTATGCTAGATTGTAGCTGTTTTTTGGTTGCCTCAAGATTCATCCCCTATGTATGTTTGATTGCTCTGTATGGTTGATTCTGATTATATACTAGATGTTTCACTATCATAGTTAACTCTACTCCCAGGTTAGATACAATATCTATTTTATCTTAATTTATTTGTAGCTGATTCTCCTGCTCATATGTTGGAAGCATCACCATTGAATCAGCTGCTGTTCCTGAGCAAGGTTCTATCTTGTCCATATAATACAGGGTATTTGACTTTGAAAGCTCATTCCTTAGATGACATATCCTTCTCCTGCGCTATCCCTAACCAAGCCAAGCATCAAAACTCTATCCCCTATATTGGCCCTTCTCTTCCATTTTGAAATAGAACCTTAATTGTGACTCCTTATTAGTGGTCACTTATTATTAGATTTTTTATTAGGTCAATATTAGATTGTTATTTGATGTTATATTCTTGATTGTAGCTGTTTTTTGGTTGCCTCAATATTGCTTCCATATGTATGGTTGATTGCTCTATATGCCTGATTCTGCTCATATACTAGATGTTTCACTATAAGTTGTCATTTATTTATCATTTTTTGTACAGGTAGACCCCATTGATGCAATATAATTTGTTGTAAGAGAAGGAGGAGTTGAATATATTGTAGACCTGAAGAGTAAGACTTGCCAATGCTTGGTATTTCAAACATATGAGATACCATACACCCATGCAATTGCAGCGATAAACGGAAGAAATATGAACAAGTCTAGCTATTGTTCTCATTGGTTCACAAGACACCTTGGCTACAAATGTACCAGGGATAATCCTACCAGTTGAAAACACAACATCATAGATTGTCCCAAATAGCATAAAGGATCTGATCCTAAAACCCTTAGATAAGGAGGTTCTACTTGGGAGAAGACAAACATCCAGATATCTTTGTTGAACAGAATCTTTAAGAAACAATTACAGATGTTCCAGATGCAATATAACTGGGAATAACATATAAAATTATCACTACACTCCTATCCTTAATACATATGCAAGAAGATACAGAAAGAAAAACAAGAAAACATGATTAGTTTTACTTTTTATCCGAGAAGTTGGATCAAAATAGAAGTTACAATAGGATTATTTGATCCCCTATTTTAGTTAATAAAAAGTACTTTTGACTTTCAATCATGAACTTCTTCTTATTTATTTGAAGTTTAAACTTGTGGTGAAGTATTTAACTTAATACCTTCTTATTGATTTTTTATAAAAATTACTTAGCATGTTAAATTTTTTTATATATTGATGTGTAAAAATATATCATATTAAAAGGATTCAGGGAAGGAACACATCCCCAAGAGATGTGTTGTGAACAATTTCATGGGATACACTTTAAAATTTTCTTTGAAGGCAAGATGCAAAACAAGTTGTGCCCCATGGGCAAGAGTTGACACTAGCTTATTCTGCAATAATTTGGCAGATGATCAACAACACTTGCTCTAGAGGCAAGATTTAAGACCCAAAGAAACAAGTTATGCCCTATCAGCAAGAGTAGCACTAACTTAGTGTGTAATAATTTGGTAGATGATCAACAGCTCGTGCCCTAGAGGAAAAAATTAATACAACAAACGGACAAGTTATGCCCCATGGCCAAGCGATGATACTAGATTAGTGCGTAATGATTTGGTATATAGTTTATAAGTCTTTCCCAAGAGTAAAGATTTTTAGACCCCAAAGGAACAAGTTATGCCCCATGGACGAGAGTTGACACTAGCTTATTCTGTAATGATTCGGCAGATGATCTACAATACTTTCTCTAGAGGCAAGATTTAAGCCCCAAAGAAACAAGTTATGCCCTATTGGCAAGAGTTGACACTAGTTTAGTGTGTACTAACTTTGCAGATTATCTACAGCTCGTGCTCTAGAGGCAAAAATTAATATAACAAACTAACAAGTTATGCCCATCTCCAAGCGTTGATACTAGATTAATGTGTAATGATTTGGTAGATAATTTATAAGTCTTGCCCAAGAGGCAAGATTTTTAGACCCCAAAGGAACAAGTTATGCCCCATGGGCAAGTGTTGACACTAGAATAGTCTATGATTATTCGACAAATGATCTATAACTCTTGCCCTAAAGGCAAGACTTACACATCAAAGGTGGTTCAACTCACAATTTTCAAAGAACATTCTTCCTCTACCATACAAAATATGTTTATAGGAATATTGCAATCTTACAACCATATGAGAATCAATCTTCTAGACAAAACACTAAAATACAATAGGCGAAGAACAAAAGCAATAAATATGAAAAATTACCCAAAGAAAACCATGGGGGTGTATTCAATTGCGAGTAGAAAAAAAGATGATATCAATTAACAAAACCGAACATCTAAACAAATAAATAAACGTGGAGAACCAACTACTAAGGAGGATTAGATGACCCTTAGATTAAAAGGTCTAAATTGTTTAATCAAGGAAAAATGTGATTGAAAAGTTCACAATGATTAAAATACTCATGTAGCAGTCGCACATAATTAATGATAAGACAGACCCTATAGGAACAAGTCATACCTCATGTGCATGAATTGCCCTACCACATTGTTTACTAATTTAGAAGATACTCAATCGCACTTGCCTCAAGGTCAAGACTTGCCACAAGGGCAAGACGTGCCACAAGGCCACAAGGAAAGGCAAATAATTTTCTTCGATAATAAAACATAAATATACAAAGATATAATCAAATGAATCAGTAGTGATTCTACATTTTATACTTTACATTATCACATAAAAACTAGCCGACTCAATTTGAAAAGATTGTTTAAAATTTACATAATCTCATAAAAATAGCTAAAACTCCTTCTTGTACAGTGATTTTCGATTACTAAAAAACTAAACTACTGCTCCTGGTGCGTCCTCTTCCTCTTTTTCTTTCCAAATAATCTGCCAACTTTTTCTATAGTTTTTTTTTATACCAGCTTCTAGTTTTCCCTTTTCATAATCCCAAAATAAAGCTCCATACCTCATGCAAACATAACCAATGTCAATCTATTTAGGAATATCTCTACCATGAATGATAATTTAGCAAATTTCGGGGGCCTTAGGTTGCCGCCTTATTTCCCTAAGGGTTGAGACGCCCCTGCAATACACTTTCACAAATTATAAAACACACATACAAACCTTGCAAGAGATGATTGGAAACTATGTGATTAATTTATCACTTTATTTTTTAAACTTGACAAATAAAGTGGACGGAGAGTTTGGATGCATTTAATTTGGTACAATCATTTTTTAAATTTTTATATGAGCCGAGAGAAATAATTTATGATGTGTAAATCTATTCCGCACATTCTTAATTAATTAAGTATATCTACAATTCACTGTATCGTTGAAGAAAAAGAAGATAGAAAACACCGGAACTTACATGTGATAAAAGACTTATTAAATATTAAATAAAGTACAAAGAAAGAAAATAATACAAATTATGGCAATTAAACTTATAAACTTGTTCCTTCTCTTATCTGGTTAGATTCATGAGAAAATCTAGCTATAATTGTTAAGTAGAAAAATAAAGAATACAAAAATAAAAAGAAACAAGGGACGCTGCCAAAATAAGAAACGAGGGATATATCCACTCTTCGTATAATCGAGGGATATATTTTCCTCTTAACTAATTAACTTCTTCTGCTTAACCAAATACATCAAAACATGCATCGATGATCTTCTATTACTATCATTTCGAGGTGATAAAAGGTATTATTTTGACCATGATGTAATAAAAATATTTCCATATCGCATTTAACAATAAATAAATAAATTAATTCTTTCATATCATTATTTTTAAGTGCATAAAACAATTTTATCATGATTTAACTCAATAATGCATCATTGGGTAATTCTCAAAGGTAGACCCCAATTAGGGTAGCTTTCAAATTTTAGCCCCAAATAAAAAAACTTCGTTAAAATAGCCTTTACTTGTTAAGTCATATTCTTTTGGATGAAAATTCGCTCCTGCAAAATATTGTCGTTTGAATCTCTTTCTTCCTTTCTTTCTTCCAAATTACAGAATCAACCTCCAAAATATTGTTGTTAAATCGCTTTCTTCTAAATTCGAAAATCAACTTTCAAACATTCGCAGAATTGGCTTTAGCCGTAAGGTTTCTTCAGGTATGAATTTCATCATCAAATTCATAGTGGTAATTTTAGCTTATTGATGCATTGTGGGAATTTTAGCTCGTTATATAATTAGCATATTGATTTGATTTTTGGGGAGGTGAACGTAAATAGAACTTGGGATATGTTGTTGTTATAGTAACATATTTACCATTGAGGAATTCTATCGAACAGGTTGTGGGCAGTTTGTTATTGTGGTTATAATTGTGTTTGAGTAGGTGTGGGAGTTTGGTCTTGGAGAGAAAGGCTGTGTTTTCCATCTCGAATGAATCCAGCCTATGTTTTGGAGATTAAAGAAGCACTAACTTGTTGATTCTAAGAGCGAGCACCTTACCTATTAGCTTGTATAACATAGAGCAACAGGCAACGGGTTGAAACTCTCTAATGGTAGTAGGATTTGGCACTTTTGGTAACAAGGTTACTATTATACAACTTTTCAATGTTAAAAAAATCCTTCATTGTTGAACATGCATCATATTTATATTCACTGACCATTTGTTGTTGAACCATGTTTACCTAGATATGTTGGAATAATCACCAGTGTTTCTGGAAACTTCTTTTGTCTGAGTATCACGTGTTTCTGTTGGGTGACACAACATAGGAGATCCCCTAAAGATGACACAGTTTCTTAGTTTTCCACAAACCTCCCAGAACCCCTTATTAGAAAACTTTTGTCTTGGTATAATAGAATATCCATTATGTTTGCTACATTCAGTACCTTGACTGTGGGCGTGAACCTTTGGGGGTTGAGGTGATTTGGAAGAATAATAAACGATCCCCTTTGGGGTAGCCATGGTTATCTACAAGATTTTACAAGCCAAAATAATTTTTTTTGGCTGTATTCAGTGAGGTAAAGAATATATTCAACAAAGCATTAACCGAAAATCTGAAAGGCAAATCAAATACTAATATAATAAGATTCTTAGTTTAATAACTAAATAAGATTATTTTTTTCTTCATAACTGCACTAAAATACATAGGGTTTGAATCACCTAGCTTATACACAAAGACCTTAATTTTTATTGTAATGTGCACTCTTCAATATTGCTCCACTTCTCAATTATAGTCATTCCATCATTCTCTTTCAATTCCATACTATAAGAGTATTCAGTAGATAAACTATGTTGTATCACTTGCAACCTATCTCTGAAGTAAACAACCCTTTCAGAATCACCTCTATAGTGTGTGTTATTCCGTAGTTTCAAGTGTGATTTAGCATCTTCAGATTCTGGCATACATTTTAAGTTATTCCCCATGGGCAAGAGTTGAAACTTCATATTCTGTAATGATTTGGCAAATGACCTATAACTCTTGCCCCATAGGCAAGACTGAGATAGTTATGCCCCATGGGCAAGAGTTGAGACTGTCATAGTCTATAATGATTTGGCAGATGACCTATAACTCTTTCCCTAGAGGCAAGACTTTGACATTTTGCCCAATGAATAATAGTTGACTATGCCTTACTCTTTAATGATTTTACTTGTTGAAGATATATATCCTAAATTAAATTGTTACTAATCTTTTGTTGTTTTATTTTTCACAAGGGTTATGCTTGGAAACGATGGAAAAGAAATGAGTATTGAGCAATAAAATATGGAACAATCAACTGAAATTATTGATAGAAATAACGTGTTACAGGTTATTAAACCAATATTGGAGGCTGCAATAGATGAAGGAATGGGGCATCCATTGATGATTAAGAGGGTATGACAAAAGAAGAAGAGGATACTTAATGTCGAGACTACTCTCTTGAGAAACAATGCCTTTTTGAATGAGGTAAATGTCAAGTTGATGTTAATTGACAAACAAAATATGATGGCGTGCATATCAGACATTGCAATTACAAACAATATCCAATTTAAGGTTTTCAAATCAAGCACAACAAGATATTCACTGCGATGTTTGAACGACAACTGTGTGTGGTGGTTTCATACCTCGAAGATTCCTGATTCTTTGCTTACTACATAAGAAAAGTCTCCTAATTTCTCGGTTGATTTTATAACGTCTGACTACAGGAATGCAACATAAAAGGTCATATGTGACTACATACTAGAACTTGTGCATGACTCTAGTAATGTAATCATACCAAACTACGTGGTATATGAAATGAGAAGTAAATACGGAATAACCAAATCCTACAACAAAGGATGGCAAGCGATATAACATACCTATACGATGATAAGAGGAACCACGAAAAAGAACTACAATAGGTTGCCATCGTATCTTCACATGATGAAGGAAAACAACCCAGGCACGTACACAAACATAAAGAGGGACGATGAGAATAGGTAAAAATGCTATGCTATTGAAATTGAAAACTTTTACCCAAGAGGTAAAAGTTTATTCTTTAATTGCACTGATTAAATTATTAACATATATGCAACTCTTGTGTCATGGGAAAGAATTAGTTTAGAAAATTATTGTACAAATACTATATTGTTGAAATTGAAAACTTTTGCAGAAGGGGCAAAAGTTTATTCTTTAAATGCACTGATGCGATTATTACCATATATGCAACTCTTGCCTCATGAGCAAGACTTACTTTAGAAAATTGTTGAAATTGAAAACTTTTGCCCAGGAGGAAAAAGTTTATTCTTTAATGGCACTGATTAGATTATTCACATATATGCAACTCTTGCCTCATGGGCAAGACATAGTTTAGAAAATTATTGAAATTAAAAACTTTTGCCCAGAGGCAAAAGTTTATTCTTTGATTGTACTGATTAGATAATTAGCATATATTCAACTCTTCCCTCATGGACAGGGCTTAGTTTAGAAAATTGTTGTATTAATACTATACAACTTGAAAACTTTTGCCCAGAGGCAAAAATTTATTCTACAATTGCACTGATTAGATTATTAACATATATTCAACTCTTTCCTCATGGACAAGACTTAGTTTAGAAAATTATTGAAATTGAAAACTTTTACACAAGAGGAAAAATTTTATCATTTAACTGTACTGATTAGAATTATCATGCATACAACTCTTACCTCATGGGAAAGACTTAGTTTATACAAATGCTATACTGCTGAAATTAAAAACTTTTGCCCAAGAGGCAAAAGATTATTCTTTCATTGCACTGCTTAGATTATTAACATATATGCAACTCTTGCCTTATGGGCAAGACTTAGTTTATACAAATGTTATACTGTTGGAATTGAAAACTTTTGCCCAAGAGGCAAAAGTTTATTCTTTAATTTCACTAATTAGATTATTAACATATATGCAACTCTTGACTCATGGGAAAGACTTAGTTTATAAAATTATTGAAATTGAGAAAATTTTCCCAAAAGGAAAAAGTTTATTCTATAATTGCACTGATTAGATTATTAACATTTATGCAACTCTTGCCTCATGGGCAAAACTTTATTTAAAAAATTGTTGAAATGGAAACTTTTGCCGAAGAGGCAAAAGTTTATCCTTTATTTGCACTGATTATATTATTAACATAGATGGAACTCTTACCTCATGGGCAAGACTTCATTTAGAAACTGTTGTACAAATGCTAACTATTGAAGTTGAAAACTTTTTCCCAAGAGGAAAAAGTTTTTTCTTTAATTGCACCAATTAGATTATTAACATACAAGAAACTATTACCTCAAGGGCAAGACTTTGTTTAGAAATTTATTGTACTTTGATTATAAATATCAACTGCAAATTGTTACTAATATTGTTTTTCTCAACACAGGTTTCAATAAGCATTTTCCGCTTATGGCACTTTAATCATTGGATGGACCAACAGTAGACCAGTAATAATTGTAGATGGAATATTTTTTAAGTCAAAATATCATGGTGTCCTCATGGCAAAAATTTCAAAGAATGGAAACAACAACATATTTCCCTTGGATTTTGTAATTGTAGACTCAGAAAATAATGAGTCTTATCACTGGTTCTTCAATCAGTTAAGAAATCCAATTGGGGTACGTAAACAATTGTCTATTCTATAAGATCTTCACCCAGCCATTACAAATGCAATTTCAAATATCTATCAGAGTGTCAGCAAGGGATATACATCTACTACATGGAGAAGAATTTAAGAAAAAGATCCTTCTCGGTGGTTATATCACTCTTCTACAATGCAACAACAACATACAAACAAATTAAATTTTATACATTAATGGTTGAGATAGAAAAAGTCGACAAAGTTTCTACGGAGTACTTGAAAGAAAAAGAACCAAAAAGATGGGCTCGTTCATTTCATACCAACGGAACGTATAATTTTCTTAAAACTAACAACATGGAGTCTATGAATACGATATTGAGAAAAGTAAGGCAACTGCCAATACTGTCAGAACAAGTTACAATATTGGTTTTATGAAAGAAAAATGGAAGCACAAGGCAAATTTCATGACATCACACGTTGGGAGGAAGTGGAGGTGACTGACAAGATTCATGTCACCTTGCAATTAAAAGAAAGTAATTGAAATTTTATTTTGATGATAATGAAATATAAGGTTACTATTTTTTTTATTATAGATTATATATAGTTGGTTTACTGTTATTTGTGATTTATTGCTAGTTTTTTTATTTCATTGAGATTCGCCCGTGAAATATGTATTTTGTTGATTCTGTTCCTTTTTTTCTACTCATAGCTATGTGATCGTTTGTGATATGATGTTGAATGCTTGATTGTAGCTGTTTTTTGGTTGCCTTAAGATTCGTCCCTTATGTATGTTTGATTGCTATGTATGGCTGATTTTGCTTATATACTATATGTTTCACTATCATAGTTGACTCTACTCCCAGGTTAGATACAATATCTATTTTATCTCAATTTATTTGTATCTAATTCTCCTGCTCATGTGTTGGAAACATCACTATTGAATCAGTTGTTGTTCCTGAGCTAGGTACTATCTTTTCCATATAATACAGGGTATTTGACTTTGAAAGCTCATTCCTTAGATGACATATCCTTCTCCAATGCTATCCCTGACCAAGCCAAGCATCAAAACTCTATCCCCTATATTGGCCCTTCTCTTCCATTTTCAAATAACACGTTAATTGTGACTCCTTATTAGTGGTCACTTATTATTAGATTTTTGATTAGTTTAATATTAGATTGTTAATATCCCCTATATTGTTATTTTGGTTGCCTCAAGATTCCTTCCATATGTATGGTTGATTACTCGATATGCCTGATTCTGCTCATATACTAGATGTTTCACTATAAGTTGTCATTTATTTATCATTTTTTTTACAGGTAGACCCCATTGATGCAATATAATTTGTTGTAAGAGAAGGAGGAGTTGAATATATTGTAGACCTGAAGAGTAAGACTTGCCAATGCTTGGTATTTGAAACATATGAGATACCATACAACCATGCAATTGCAGCGATAAACAGAAGAAATATGAACAAGTCTAGCTATTGTTATCATTGGTTCACAAGACACCTTGGCTACAAATGTACCAGGGATAATCCTACCAGTTGAAAACACAACATCATGGATTGTCCCAAATAGCATAAAGGATCTGATCCTAAAACCCTTAGATAAGGAGGTTCTACTTGGGAGAAGACAAACATCCAGATATCTTTGTTGAACAGAATCTTTAAGAAACAATTACAGATGTTCGAGATGCAATATAAATGGGAATAAAATATAAAATTATCACTACACTCCTATCCTTAATACATATGCAAGAAGATACAGAAAGAAAAACAAGAAAACATGATTAGTTTTACTTTTTATCCGAGAAGTTGGATCAAAATAGCAGTTACAATAGGATTATTTGATCCCCTATTTTAGTTAATAAAAAGTACTTTTGACTTTTAATCATGAACTTCTTCTTATTTATTTGAAGTTTAAACTTGTGGTGAAGTACTTAACTCAATACCTGCTTATTGATTTTTTATAAAAATTACTTAGGATGTTAAATTTTTTTATATGTTAATGTGTAAAAATATATCACATTAAAAGGATTTAGGGAAGGACCACATCCCCAAAAGATGTGTTGTGAACAATTCCACGGGATAAACTTTAAAATTTTCCTTGAAGGCAAGGTGCAGAACAAGTTGTAACCCATGGGAAAGAGTTGACACTAGCTTATTCTGCAATAATTCAGCAGATAATCTAGAATACATTCCCTAGAGGCAAGAATTAAGACCCAAAGAAACAAGCGATGCCCTATCGGCAAGAGTAGCACTAACTTAGTGTGTAATAATTTGGTAGATGATCAACAGCTCGTGCCCTATAGGCAAAAATTAATACAACAAATGGACAATTTGGGCCCCATGGCCAAGCATTGATACTAGATTAGTGTGTAATGATTTGGTAGATAGTTTATAAGTCTTTCCTAAGAGGAAAGATTTTAAGAACCCAAAGGAACAAGTTATGCCCCATGAACGAGAGTTGACACTAGCTTATTCTGTAATGATTCGGCAGATGATCTACAACACTTTCTATAGAGGCAAGACTTAAGCCACAAATAAACAAGTTATGCCCTTTGGGCAAGAGTTGACACTAGTTTGGTGTGTACTAACTTGGCAAATGATCTACAGCTCGTGCCCTAGAGGCAAAAATTAGTACAACAAACGAACAAGTTATGCCCATGTCTAAGCGTTGATACTATATTAGTGTGTAATGATTCGGTAGATAATTTATAAGTCTTGCCCAAGAAGCAAGATTTTTAGACCCCAAAGGAACAAGTTATTCCCCATTGGCAAGAGTTGACACTAGCATAGTCTATAATGATTTGACAGATGATCTATGACTCTTGCCCTAGAGGCAAGACTTACACATCAAAGGTGGTTCAACTCGCAATTTTCAAAGAACATTCTTCCTGTACCATACAAAATATGTTTATAGGAATATTACAATCTTACAACCATATGAGAATCAATCTTCTAGACCAAAAACTAAAATACTATAAGCGAAGAACAAAAGCAATAAATATTAAAAATTACAAAAAGAAAAGCGTGGGGGGTATTCAATTGCGAGTACAAAAAAAGATGATATCAATCAACAAAACCAAACATCTAACCAAATAAATATAAGTGGAGAACAACCTACTAAGGAGGAGTAGATGACCCTTAGATCACAAGGTGTAAATTTTTTCTTATTTTATGTCATTTAATCGAGGACAAATATGATTCAAAAGTTCGCAATGATCAAAATACTCATGTAGCAGTCACACATAATTAATGATAAGACAACCCCCATAGGAATAAGTTATACCTTATGGGCATGAATTGCCCTGCCACATTGTTTACTAATTTAGAAGATACTCAATAACTCTTGCCTTAAATGGCAAAACATGCCACAAGGAAAGGCAAAAAAATTTCTTCGATAATAAAACATAAATATACAAAGATATAAACAAATGAATTAGTAGTGATTCTACATTTTATACTTTACATTATCACATAAAAAAATAGCCGATTCAATTTGAAAAGACTGTTTAATATTTACATAATCTCTTAAAAATAGCTAAAACTCCTTCTTGTACAGTGATTTTCAATAACTTAAAAACTAAACTATTGCTCCTGGAGCGTCCTCTTCCTCTTTTTCTTTCCAAATAATCTGCCAACTTTTTGTATAGTGTTGTCTTTTATACCAGCTTCTAGTTTTCTCTTTTCACAATCCCACAATAAAGCTCCATACCTCATGCGAACATAACCAATGTCAATCTATTTAGGAATATTTCTACCATGAATGACATATTCAGCAAACGCACAAATAAATGCTCCACAATCACTATGATCAAAAGAAATATATTTCGTGAATGTTTGGAAAACAACAAAAAAAGAAGCGAAATGAATATTTAAAAAATATATGTTGTAAGATACCATTGAATTTGTTGTGGCATCTCATCAACCATTTTTATCGGCAAAGTGTCATTTTCAGATTTGTCAATGCCCTTCTCAAGTAGAAATTGACCTTTTTCAGAAAATACAGTATCAATGTTTGGTAAGGTAACATCACTTTTTGAACAATTTTATCACTGCACCTGGTACGGTTGAAGTCGTATACATATATGCACCAATTAGTAAAGTCAAAAACTCCCAAAATCCAGTGTCCAAGTTCAGATTTTTCTCGTGGAACATAAACTGCAAATAAAAAGTTTGTGAAATCTTGAATAAAATTGAACAACAACTTATAAACCCACAAGTTAAGTGTTCCGTCTAGATCAAGATAAAAATCCTTTGATATTGGAGTCATTGCATCTTTTGCAGTTTTTTCCGTTAACTCAAGTGCTCCAACATTTATTGTTGTTTCATCAGGTGTCAAATCCCCTCCTTTTCTAGCCTGTCATAGCAATAAGATTCAAACAAGTTGAGGCATACAATTAAAGGAACGTAATAAATTGAAAACGAGGTTCAACTAGCTATAACACCTAATCTTTGTGAGATGGACTTGGTCATGTAAACGGTTTGTGTTCATGCATACATAAAAAATATTACATGTCCAGAGATATATTTCCACTTGCTTAGATTAGCATTACAAATTTGTAAATACTGAATAGATTATCTCATTGCCATGGAAATCCACAAACGTTTTTAGTTTAGCTCTCCGTAGAAGGGCAGTGTGCCCCTTACCTAACATCCAATCAAAGACCTAAAAGAAAAACCAATGATGAAGTTAATATCCCTTTTCTTTATTAAGACAACTATAAGATCCGTAACAACAGAAAGTAGCACTGAGAAATTCTCTCAAATTACTGCATGAGGTTTTGGCTTTTTTTTCTCAATTCTAAAGATGAATATCCGTATATATTAATAAAGAAACTGATGGATATTTTACATATCAAGTTATTAGCATGCGAAGTTTCTCATTTATATTAATAACAAAAAATAAATAGAGATAGCAAAATGGAGTAACTATGATATTATTACTAATTTTTTCTTTCCGTTCGGATTTATTTTTCACTATTTTCCTAATTTGATTTTCATTTTTACTCATCATTTTTGACAAATCAAGAAAATACAAAATAAAAAATTTCATGTTTTACCCTTAGCATTAATTACTTATACTCGAAATTATTTCCAAACATCAATTGATAATGGTATTATTGTAAGGTCACTATACCAATCATTGTTTTCTTAATTGTTGTGCCACATCAAAATGTGACAAGTAAATCCAAATGGAGGGAGAACATAACCAAGGAACTCCTCAATTCAACTTTATGTTGCATTCTTTCCATTTCTTTACAAGCTACAGAAAAGGACAAAGCATACAAATTAACCACCACAGCGTATGTGAGTACAGATCATGGATTCATGTAGTTTTATTTCATAAACCTTGTCATCTAACTCGGATTGAAAGTACAAGGTGGCAACTGAACACACAGCTGGTGAAATATCTCTCTCTCTCTCTATGGTAGAAAAACATGAAAACTTAACAACTCTACATGAGTAAATTATAGAATGTGATTGTTGTGCTTTATACCTTACTAATTGGATAAGCAATGGGGAAGAATAACCAGAGAAGAAGCTGAAAAAGGGGTGCCATAGTGGATCAACTATCAATCCATAGAGAGTATAGATTGATCAAGGAATTATCTACAAATGTAAAACTGACGAACCTAGTTAAAGGACAAGAGCTGAGAAAATTCAATAGCTAACAAGCTGAAAGGTTAAGCTGATGAATATGAGAATCAGTTTAATAGATACCAGTATTACTGCCCACGACGGTACAAGCTTGTCCAAGAATATAGGAAGAGACTACAACGAAAAAGGAGAAAAGTAATATATTGGAGAAAAGTAATAAATAAGTTGACAGGGGTAACAAAAGGATAACTATTCCCTAATAAGTATTAGTACACAAATCTCTATTGCTAAGGAGTTGCCGATCAAGAGTGTGCAAAGCAATAGATGTTGGTTTTTTACCACCGGAAGTATTTTAGCTGTAAAAGAAAGAAAGAATACTTTAAAAGGACGATCAAAGCAAACATAGGTACAACTCAAACTGTGCACAACGCTGCTTCTCTTCTAACTTATCCCACTATAAGCCCTATTCTAATATGGGTGGTTATTGATACAAATGTAGACCCATGATACGTAAAGTGGCTTAACTTTTGTAATTGTGCATTCCAGGTATAAGAAGAATCATGTACCTTTTTCTCTTACTCTTTAAACTATTCAAATACCTTTGCTTGGGTACATAATCAATGCATCATTCCTTTACTGTAAGTTTAATTCCACTATTTACTTTGTAATAAACAACATCAAAGAATTTCTAAATAGTATATTAAGTTTTAAAGGAAAAATACACTCTCTTTTACTTACTCGTGGTTTATAGACACCTTTCCTAAGTCAACATTCAACCTTTTCCAGAATTCCTTTGATATTTTGGGGTAGCCAATTCTATACATATATTTACCCAACTGATACAATTCAAATGGCCAGCTTAATTTTTGAAGATATGATTGGAGGTCATCATTTAAAGGCTCAATACTTGGTCACCCTGAGGGCACAAGAATATTCAAGGAACACTCATTTTGAGCACAATCAAGGCCGTGGGTGGAACATTTATCGGAGCATCGAAGACTTGAGTACTAACTATATTTGACAACTCTTAATGGGTCATGATTTGGTTATCTTCATTAAGGGTATTTTGGTCACTTCATTGGGTCTAAATGCAGTCCATGGCCACCCCTCCCTTTAAGGGCATTGTTGTTATTTTGCATTGTCTTGTAATAGAATATAAATAGAACATTTTAGTTCTTTTTCTCTTTAGTTGTTCATTAATGTAAGACTTGAAACATGAAACACCTTTAGTTGTAGGGCTTGGAATATCCACCACACCAAAATGAGGGCAACAAGTGTGGATATCACTTATGTTGCAATGTTGGCTTAAGACGTTGGTGTTTAGAGGAGGTAAAGTTCCTCTTGTGTTAATGCAGGAGTTAGGTTAACCATTGTGTGTAGTGGTAAGGGTCCAAGATTACCATATTCTTGGATTCCTATGATTATACCAACCAAGGTCTAACTATCTATCCATTTTGTTTATGTTGTAATCGTTTGTTTGTGTTCTTGTAATTCAAAACCGTGACTTGTTGTTCTTGTTTCATTGTTTTTGTTCTTCATTTTGTTGTTGTTAGCTGTTTTTAGGTGATAAACACATCAATACATTGTGTTGTTGTTGTTGTTTGTTGAATTAGAGTGTGTTCTTCAAAAGGATCCTCCAATCTTTGATCTTGTGGACTGATTTTGAAGTGTGTTTCGTGTTGTTATTATAATTCTTGTATCACCAGCTGAACAATTTAAAATAAAAATTCTGACTAGAGCATAGAATAATCAAGAGGAAATAGAACTCCAAGAATTGAACATATAGAAATGTTTATAGCTTTACACCAAATTTACAAAGTAGCAGCTAAATATTTAGCTAATCAACTACTAAAACAACATCGTTAAAGGGGTGGAGGCCAAATTTTCATCATCTTGAGTGTATACATAAAAAAGAGAATTTTTCACCTTGTACATACATATACAATATGAATTTTTGACAAAGGGGGCCCAACTGACCCCTTCTACCTACACAATGAAGGGGTACATACACTGAATCATCCTAGACCCCACTTGTGGCTTGTAGAATTACACTTGGTATGTTGTTGTTGGTTCAAATGACCCCCTTTCGGCCCACTAACTATACATTTGGTTCTACTAGTGAATAGGAAATTTACAACTTTACACCAAGGTTACAAAGGTAGAAGGAAGATATTACCCAATCCAAACTACTGACCAGTATTAGTGGAAGTTGGATATTCATGAAGGGTATTCATCATCTACAATATACACATAAAAACAGTTTTTGACCATATAAAATGACATATGAATTTTCGCCAATGCACAACCTCTACTTAACTCTGCACCTAGCTCTACTAAGGAAGTAAACGGCAAGAATAATGTATAAGACATCAAACTTCCATGAAAAACAAGTAAACAAACAATAAAAATCCAAACCAACAAACTTTAGCACTTCTTAGTAAACCCAAAAAAAACTACTGATCAACATTAGCAGAAGCTGAATTATTACCAAGACGTTCATCGTCTACAAAATACACATAATTTTTTTTAAGCTTGTATCCAAAGAAAAAGAATAAATATAACCATTACAAACAACAAAACAAGAAATACTGTCAGCATGTTTGACTTACAAGAAGAAATGGAGGAACAAAACAAAGGACAAGTCAAAAGCACATTACAAATACAGATTAGGATAGCAGGTGATAATACCGTGTCATTCAAAGGTCGACCACAAGTTGCAAGTGAGTAAAACCGCTCATTCGAATCCACAGAACAAGAGCCAAACAATAAACATTCAGGCAGCACATCTTTGAGAAATGAGAGATCTGTGGGTCGAAGCTTTCTTTCGTACACGTGCCATTGATGATTCTCAACTTGTTTCTTCAAGGTATGGAAATTCTCATCGATTCAATCCACACAATAGTTTTTACATCTTCCTAAGTGAATAAAAATCAACATAAATCCAGTCAGATCTGATGCATTCAGATACAATTGATGATTATGACTCAATTTCTTAGGCAATTCATTATCTATCACCACCACCACTGTTACTCCTACTAGGTTTCATAATTTTTATCCTCAATTATCTTTACTTAGACCATATCAATAGTCAATATCTCTTATACCAAGATGTAAAGGAGGATCAAGAGAAAGCGGAGAAATGAGGATAATCTCCCAGGTGAAACAAGTCGTGCTCCAATGGTTGATGATCTATATCGTGAGTCTATTTGATTGAAACCAGATGAAGAGATAGAGGAAAAAGAGAATGAATATTTGAGAAATGAGGAAGAACGATAAACAACGAGAATGAATATCTGAGAAAAATCTGGGGAAAAAAAGAGAATTAAAAAAACTCTAAATAAAGGTTAAAGACAAATAAATTAAAAAAATAAAAAAATGAAGAAATAGATAATGGTTGAGAAAAATGAAAAAGAAAAAAAAATAAAGGTTGAGACAAATAAATTAAAACATGAAAATAAAGTTAAAGGAAAAAATAAAAACTGAACATAATAAAAAACAAAATAATAAATTTAAAGGAAAAAATAAAAAAGTAAAGGAAAAACAAAAAAGTGAAAATAATAAAAAATAAAATTTGAGAGATAAATGAGTATGGAAAGTTTAAAAATATATTTGAGGTGTAGAGGGGCAAAATGATACTTTTAGTATATTAAAAAGTAAGGAAGACTATTCTTATTTAGGGTCAAATATCTAAAGCTACCTATATTTGGATCTATAGCATGCAATTTCCTATGGATCATTAGTTTGAGCCTGCATAATGAGTTGGAGAACATCCACATTACCCAACTATCCGTTGACTCCGACAACTAACTTTTATCCTTTAAGCCCAACGGCACCAACTGAACCTAGTTGTATCAAGGAAGAAATTTGTCCGAATTCATTTGTTGGCCTACTGTCTAGTCCTCTTGGGCATCATGCGAGGATAACATGGCATTTCATTCTTACTAAAATTTCAATACTATCCTTGCATGATGTCCAGAGGACTAGACTACTAGTGTGTTTGCAAATGAACTCGACTAATAGTATGGTCTTCCTTGATACAATCAGATAAAGTCAATGGAGTTGGCTTTAAACGAAAGAAGAGAAAAGAGAGCAAGAAGTTGTACTTGAAAATTTCTAGCTTTCAAGTTGTGTCACAGAAAGCAACTAAAGGGTGAAAAATTAAAGAAGAAAAGAAGGGTTTTTATAGTTAGTATGATATGCTTTTACAAAGATAATATTAGGAAATTTTATAAATAACATTCTATATACATTGATTTGCATTAGATTTTCTCGTAAGTCAAAGTTGTATTTATCAATCTTAACAACCTACCAAAAACATAATATTCTTAATAAAAAAATCAACATAAAAAAAAGGCAAGTGAATTATTGTTATTAGTAATTCATTTTTTCCAGTCAACCCATATTGCATAAAAAATTCCGCAAGATGATATAAGTAGTAAGAATTAGATTTACAAGATTACCAAGAAAGAATTTTTCTTAAGAACAAATTATAAGGGAGAAAATGATTAGAACAACATAAATAACAATCCATTTTAATCTTGTTTTTTGATGTAACTGAAAATCAAGTCGTTTGGAAGTCAAGTGTATTTTTAAGTATCAAAAGCAGTTGTATTTTTTTTTAAATATGCGAATCGGGTAGGCTGAAAACATTTTTTTTATCGTGTGTATGAAACGACCCGAACTGAGGCCCAGATCGACACGGACATTTCAAACCGTGAAGGCCCGAGAGCTAACTGGCAATCATACACGCCATTCATATATTTATAAGTAAGTGCAGAAAAGATAACAAAATGGAAACATGGTCCTCTGATTATATTAAGAAAACAACACGAAATAAGTTCAACAAGACTCAAATCCATCTAACACCTGTCTGCGAAATCTCTACTAACTGAAGGAAAACATTATCTGTTTGAAGATCAGGACAAGGCCCCTGGTCGGACCATAAACTAAAACCAAATGATATTAACATAAGTGAATAAGACGCCTTCCAAAGTGAGGGAGGCTCACCAACTTTGAATGTCCGACAATAATCTACTATTTAGCAAGACTACTAGACTGGGCCTCAGAACTTGAAATATAGACGGTCAATACAGATGTAGAGGTACGTAGTGTAATAAAAAATAACATACTTTTATATAACATAAGTTAGAGTAATTTATGAAATATTTTACATACAATATATGGAATTGCATGGGCATACTTAAAAGAATTTAAAACATTTCTTGAAACCATGACTTACTCTTTATGTTACGTTTGAGCTAGGTGGTACACCCTACAACTCTAAAATCCCACGGGCTATAAGGAATCCACCCTTAACTAGGAGGTCAAGCCCCTAGCCCATGTTTGTCCCAAGGGTTAGAATCTCTATCTCTAATATGCTAAGGGGCAGAAAGCCAGTGTTTGGTCCCTCTTGCGGACATATTAAACCCTCATCGACAAAACACGATTTCCCACAATGAGCCTTTCCACTCAAATGCATTCTTCGGATAACCACCTAACTCTATTTAAATCAATCTTTAACTCTTTAAGACATCCATTCTTTGAAATCAAAATTTGAAAATCTTACTATGTTATGTCATTCATTTGTTTGGCATCGTCATACCAAAACTTACAAGTCATATCTCTAAGCCATAAAATATCATGTTATAGTACGTTTATTCAAAACAATGTCTAGATCACCAAGTCATTCAAATAGTACAGGAGGATTTGTATGTCGAATTAAATGAAACTTATAGAAAGACTCTCTCTTTCAACTCTTAAAACATGTGGTGGTCCATTACTTGTTGCAAAGCATGCAACTCTTTAAATCATCACTTTTCATCTATATTAACTAGAAACAACCTCTCTTAAGTTCATAACCAAAACTAAGTCTTAAACTATAGTAAATATATTTGTATTCAAGCTTCTCAATATGCAATTGATATGCAATTGAATAATTCATGACATATGAAAACAAGAGGCATTATAACAAGAGAGGGATTATAAATATTTATGCTCTCAATTCAACATTCAAACTCAAAAAGCATACATACTTATATATGAGTACAAATCAAATTTAGGGAAAGGCCTCAAGACCAAAAGATTATCTCATTGAAAGAGTTCACAAATCATACTTTTTAATTTAATTAAAAACCCTTCATAAATACATGATTTCTCAACGTTCAAAACATTATAAAAATGATTTCATCATACCCATGTAGTTTTGAAAAACCCACATACCCTAATGATGAAGAATTTGCAAAAAGATTAAACCTTTAAGGTTGATTGCCCAAACCCTAAGTTTTTTTTCTCCTCTTGTATTTTAGATTAATAACTAATGATTTTCTAGGGTTAAGACGTATTTTAGGGACTTAAATACGTGTTAATATGCTTAGCGATGGTTATTGGGTGACAAAAGACCATGTTGCCCTTGAAATACTTAAAAATAGAGTTTCTGCATCACTTAGCCATTGGGTTTACGGCTCCATATCCATGGCGAACATTGAAATTTGCGGCACCAAGTCCATGGAAAACATTAGGCTTTGCGTCACCAACTTTATTTCCAACCTTTTCCAGTGAGCATTGGTGATGGTAAGGCGATGTCAAGCCATTACCTAAGCCATAGTTTGCGGCGCCTACTTAGTTTTGAGGTCGTTAAACACCCCCAACACCACCCAAAATGTCAATACATGATCTACCATCACTACTGTTGTCCTAAATATCATTTTAGAAGCATCAAATAAGTGTTACGACTATAGGGTGTCACAATCATACAATCTGCACGGTGCCTTATTGAAAAACTCATAAACCTCTTACTCCGGACTCAGATTGATGAACGGTCAGAGGCGTTGGAAAGAAGACTCAAATGTACTTAACTTGATATATAGTAGGCCACTTAAATCTTTATATACTGTGAGTAATAGTCACTGGAAGTTGACCCATGCAAAATGGTGAACTAAAAATCAACCGATAGGAAATGTTTTCAACTCAACTTTGTGTTAGGTGATTTTTGTGACCTAAATTCATATTCAAAGGTATTCAAACACTATAGTATTGATAATCACACATATACTCCCTTACCTAAGACATTACTAAACTTTCACAACCACCATCACACTAATATACGGAGGAACCCGAGCATAAGCATCATGAATTAGAGTAACACTATTAGACTATAACTTATACTTATTCCACTACTCAAGGAGGGACATGAGGTAAAGATACGATATAATCACGAAGTGCTTTATATATCAAGATTCTTGATCATAAGTAGAGACACACTTTGTCATAAACATAACATAGCATGAGTCCTTAGGATAAACCATACCGAGAAACATAAGTGCTTACATCATGAGTCGTATAACATAAGTTTAGGATTCAGGAAGGAAACAATTAAGACAAGGACATCTACTCGAAGCTATCACTTATCATTTTCAGATCTGAAATAGTCATGAGTTCGCACAACTTTATCTTTTTGGGTAATCCCGACATAAAATGAATCATCAACATTTAGAAAGCATATTTTATTTGAACCAAACATTTTGTGAGACATTGATTTTTATCAATCATGAGCAACATAACATAGAAATTGAATATCTGGAATAATAAATTACCGAGGGACATTATTGCTTCTAGTTAGGAGGTCAGAACATGACAGGAGTTACATTGAGATGTCAAACCTTAGATATAGGCAAGACTTGAATGCATAAGACTTTGGTAGAATGACCTCTTAAATTGGAGTAGGAGGGGCTTGCTTGCATAGGAATTGATTTTATCATGATTCTTACTTGAAACTTGACACCACAAGAAAATACGGAAACTATTTAATTCATCATCTCCCCCTTAGATCAAAGTCACAATCCTAGACTTAAGGACATATTTTCTCATTAAATCTTACAAGAACAACACTCAACACAATGGGGCATCACCATACACATAAATGCTAAACTTCCCCTTTTTAACTATACTCTTAAGGCATTGCTTTCCAAGAACTCTACTCTTAATTTTCACCATCCCCAATAGCAATCAACCTACAACTCACAGTCTTAAGAACATACCCATCCTCGTGCCTTATCATATAAAAATCCACTCTCCACTACTTAACATTCTAAAATTAGACTGTTAATCACATAACTTACATCATAATAAAATCTTTAAGACTATACCAAAGGAATAGATTGCCTACTTATAGTTCCTCCATTCATCTCTAAAGCACATCACATAATAACTCCTTAGGCTTCTCTATACTACGAGAGTCGAGAATGAAATCTAGGTACACGTGACACTCGTACACATCACACTTTATCTAACAATATACTACCTCCAGGTTAAACCTATTCTTATATACTCACACTCTTATACACTTAATGACTCAACCACAATTCATCATTTTAACACTAGTCCTCATGTACATAAATATCATAATTATCCACTCCTTTTTTCATAAGTTGCCAAACTAAGCTATTTCACACACCATATTAAGCCTACTAATTCATTCCCATAAAACAGACATCACTAATCTTAAACTACTATCCTTTTTACCACTACCCACCTCTAAATTTTAAGCCTATAGTCTATAATCAGGGTCGGATCTACATAGAGCCCAGAGGGTTCATCTGAACCCCTTGGCCAAAAAAATACACTGTGCATGTAGGATCAAATTATTGTTTTAGGTATGAATAACTAGCACTGCACCTCCTAAACAAAGCATAGTCTACAAATTAATGGTAAAAGGGCTCAGAATCTATAACTTTTATTGCTTATTTACTATTTGAGAATATTGGGAGAGTGAATATCACTTACATTTCTTTTAAAATACATACCAGGATTTTACATCTTCACCTATAATTTTTATTAATGTTTTTTATTTTATTCTTTTTAATTTTTTATTTATAATTTTAAAAATTATTATATTTTATTATTTTATTATTTAAAAGTCGTAGTAGTGGCTGTGGGCGGTAATGGTGGGATAGGGTCATGTTCGAGGGGGTTGGGGCGTGGGGTTATTGTGGGGGCGGGGGATGAGGAAAGGGCGGGAGTGGGAGGGAGGACAAGGTTTGGCCGCGAGGGTGGTACAGGAGGGCGTGTGGATAGTGATGGTAGGCTGAGGTTTGGGTCTTGGAATATAGGGACCCTTCAGGGTAAGTCCATAGAACTTGTGAAGATCCTTAGGAAGAGGAGGATTAATATTGCGTGTGTCCAAGAGACCAACTGGGTAGGGTCTAAGGCTAGGGATGTGGATGGTTACATGTTGTGGTACTCTGGGTGGGAGAAGCGTAGGAATGGAGTTGGCATCTTAGTAGATGAAGAGCTTAGAGGTCTGGTCAAAGAGGTGAAGAGGATCAATGAAAGGTTGATGACTATTAAGTTGGTGCTCCGGGGGTTTACCCTAAATGTGTGTAGTGCTTATGTGCCCCAAGTGGGCTCGGAGGGGGAGGAAAAGATGCGGTTATGGGAGGCTTTGGAGGAGGTGGTGTGAGTCGTGCCTATATCGGAGAAGATTGTTATAGCAGGAGATTTCAACGGGCATATCGGGGTGTTACTGGGAGGCTTTGGTGATGTGCATGGTGGTTTTGGTTTTGGGGACAGAAATGAAGAGGGGACTACTCTATTGGAGTTTGCGAGGTCCTTTGGGCTGGTGGTGGTGAACTCGAGCTTCCCGAAGAAGGACGATCACCTGATCACCTTTCAAAGCGTGATAGCCAGGACACAGATTGACTTTTTGTTGCTTCGAAAAAGGGATAGGGTGTTGTGTAAGGACTGTAAGGTTATCTCGAGTGAGAATCCTTCGACCCAGCATAGGCTCTTGGTTATGGATTTGGGTATAAAGAAGAATAGAAAGAGGAGAAGTAAGGAGGGTAGACCTAGAATTAAGTAGGACGGCTTGACGCCAGTGAAGGCGTGGGAGATAGGGGAGAAGTTGGCGGGAATGGGGGTTTGGGAGTGTAGGGGGGACATGGATAGTATGTAGGATAGGGCGGTGAGGTGCATCAGGGAGAATGCAAGGGAGGTGTTGGGTATTTCTAGGGGCCGAGCTGGGTACCATCGGGAGGATTGGTGGTGGAATAAAGTGGTGGAGAAGAAAGTGGGGACCAAGAAAGGGACGTTTGCTAAGTTGGTTGAGAGTAAAAACGAAGAAGAGAAGTGGGTAAACAGGAAGGAGTACAAGCTAGCTAGGAAGGAGGCTAAGTCAGCTGTCATGGCAGCTTTTGAGAGCTTGTATGTAGGGTTACAGGGGAAAGAAGGGGAGAAAAAGTTGTTTAGACTCGCTAAGGCTAGGGAGAGGAAGGGGCGTGACCTCGAACAGGTGAGGTGCATTAAGGGGGAGGACGGTAGAGTGTTGGTGGAGGACGGCCACATTAAGGATAGATGGAAGTCGTACTTTCATAGGCTCTTGAATGACGAAGGGGATATAGCTATTGAGTTAGGGGAACTGGAGCACTCAGAGGAGTGTCGGGATTTTAGTTATTGTAGACGTTTTAGGGTAGAAGAGGTTAGAGAGGCTGTTCGCAGGATGCGAAGGGGTAGGGCGACGGGGCCGGATGAGATACCAGTGGAGTTTTGGAAGTTTGTTGGAGAGGCTGGTGTAAGGTAGTTGACTGGATTGTTCAACGAAATCTTCAAGATGGCAAAGATGCCCGACGCTTGGAGGTGGAGTACCATGATCCCTCTCTATAAGAATAAGGGGGACATCCAGAGTTGCAATAACTATAGGGGGATTAGGTTATTGAGTCACTCTATAAAGATTTGGGAGAGAGTGATCGAGGTGAGGCTGAGACGGATATTGTCTATTTTGGAAAACCAGTTTGGGTTTATGCCTGGCCGCTCGACGACAGTGGCAATTCACCAGGTACGGAGGCTGGTGGAACAGTATAGGGAAAGGAAGAAGGACCTGCACATGGTGTTTATCGACCTGGAGAAGGCAAATGACAAAGTCCCTAGGGAGGTGATTTGGAGGTGCTTAGAGGTGAGTGGAGTCCCGCAGACATATATCAGAGCAATTAAGTACATGCATGAGGGAGCAAAAACTCAGGTGAGGACGACATGAGGAGACTCAGAGCATTTCACTTTCTTGACAGGATTGCATCAGGGATCTACTCTTAGTCCCTTTTTGTTTTCTTTGGTGATGGATGTGTTGACGCGGCGTATTCAAGGAGAGGTGCCGTGGTGTATGCTTTTTGCAGACGATATAGTTCTGATTGATGAGACTTGAGGGGGTGTGAATGATAAATTAGAGGTGTGGAGACATACTCTTGAGTCTAAAGGGTTCAGGTTGAGCAGAAGCAAGACAGATTATTTAGAATGCAAGTTTAATGACGTGAGGCTGGAGGATGAGGTGGTAGTGAAGCTGGAATCACAGCTGGTATGTAAGAGGGATAGTTTCAAGTATCTCGGGTCCGTGATCCAGGGTAACGGTGACATTGACGAGGATGTCTCGCACCGTATTAGGGCGGGATGGATGAAGTAAAAGCTCGCGTTGGGGGTATTGTGTGATAAGAAGGTTCCGCCCAAGCTTAAAGGCAAATTCTACAGGGTGGTAGTCCGTCTGGCCATGTTGTATGGAGTGTAGTGTTGGCCAGTTAAGAATTCCCACAACCAAAAAATGAAGGTGGCAGAGATGCAGATGTTGCACTGGATGTGTGGGCTGACTAGAGGGGATAGAGTTCGGAACGAGACTATCAGGGAGAAGGTTGGTGTGACTCCAGTGGAGTGCAAAATGCAGAAAGTCCGATTGAGCTGGTTCGGACACGTGAAGAGGAGGGGAATGGATGCCCCGGTTCGTAGGTGTGAGAGGCTAGCGTTGGATGGTTTTAGGCGGGGTAGGGGTAGGCCGAAGAAGTACTGGGGTGAGGTGATTAGGCGGGACATGGAGCAGTTATAGCTCACCGAGGACATGACCCTAGATAGGAAGGTCTGGAGGACGCGAATTAGGGTAGAGGACTAGGTCCAGTTTGGGTCGCTAGTGTAGGGAATTACTTGTTGGGGGTAGTATCCTGGTTATGATTCTGTGTTCCTTGTTTTAGTACGAATCTGGGTGTTTTCCTCTGTTTTCTTTTACTTATGGCTGTCGTATTTATGTTATGTAATCTTGTAACCTTGTTCGGTGTTTTACTTTGTATTTGTGTGGTATCTTGTGTCTTGAGCCGGGGGTCTATTGGAAACAGCCTTTCTACTTCTTTAGAGGTAGAGGTATGGACTGCGTACATCTTACCCCCCCCCCCAGACCCCACCAGGTGGGAATACACTGGGTTTGTTGTTGTTGTATTGTTTAAAAGTATTTTACTTTTATTCATGCAGTGATATTTTAATTGTCATACTAATCGCTTATTGATTATTTTATTAGAGAGGTAAATTACATGTTCATATATTTTATGAAGTTGTGATTCTTTTATTGTTTGAATATAAAGATGCTAGAGTTTATTTGTTTCTCATACTAGCTTTTGTATCGTTGCATTTAGAAGTTTTATTTTCCATGACCTTTTAATCAATTAATGTATTGTTTAGTAATATTTTGTTTTATTATATTGTATTACTATATTATTAATTAAAAAATTTAAAATGCATGAAGCTTAAGCCCCATGCCTCGAGGCTTTCGGCTCACCCCCTGCTAAGTAAAATCCAATGTCTCCTACACCACCGCCTCTTAAAACACTGATTTAAAGTATGCAATTATTTAATTTCAATTACAATGATTTGATGTGAATAAATAATGGTGGTATATATATATTATATACCTGTTTTTAGTTTTACCTTCCTATGAAAATGATTGCCAGCTTAGGTACCATATAACCTAGACAAGGCATGTAATAAACTTTTCATTTAGTAAAAGTAGTTTTTTTTAAACTGAAAAAAATATTTTGATATGAATAATATAATATTTCTAGATAGATTAAAGATATAAGGAATTTATTTTTGATTTAACTAAAAGAATTTGATATTACTTGTAATTACAAGTACAAAATTCTTTTTTTTGCACTTTTTGATAATGTTGCACGAACTAAAAGTTTCATATTTATATCTGATGGTTGTACTATTATGAAGGAGTTAAAATTAAATGTTAATCTCCAAATTAGTTACTCTCTTTAACTAATTTTATCCAACAAACTGTTGGGTTCATAGTAAATGAGAGGTGTGAATGGAAAATGGAGAAACCCAAGTGGAAGAGAAAAATTGAGATCACACAAATATGAAAAGTGTACTCAAAAATAGGAAAGCTTAGTAAATTCTCCCACATTGGTTGGAGAAAGAAGCTTTAAAGTTTTTATATTGTGAAACACACTCCCACATGGATAAGTGAGGCAAGGAATAAGATATGCCTCATGCCGTCGTCGTTGTCGCTCGTTCGGCTTCGACTTTGTCATTGGAAAATGAGATCTATCTCTTTGGACAAATTTTATTTGATGATCTGAATCTACCAAAATGCAAGAATTGTATTATTTCAGAAGGATGCAATCTTTCAGCAAAAGGACACACTGATTCATGGAGAGAGATGACTGTTCGGGAAAACATGCAATCTTTGGATGAACAGACATGAATTTACAGAACATATGTAACCTTTGACATGAACCATTGCCTCTTTTAAGAAGAGGAAATGAGGCATGTTATGGCTATAAAAACCTATTTTCTTCCACAGGTTTTGATACAAGAAATTTCAGAATTAAAAATACGTTTTTTCTCTACAAAAATTCTGTGTGATCATTCAAACTGTTGAGTGCGTTCAACGAGTCCAAGTATTTGAGGTACCTCTATATTTTTATTGAAGGGAATTTTATCCTGGGAGGAAAATTCTGCAACCTCGGGTACAGTTAGGGGAATTATTTCCTTAAGGAAAGTCCCTGAATTCGAACGACTTAGCCTTATTCATTTTTGTTTCATCTATTTTCTGAAAAAATAAAATTGACCTCTTGGAAAGGTAATTTTGGTATTGTGTTGAGGGTATTTGATATACTTCATTATGTTCTTGTTTATACTTGAACTCTAGTTGAAGTTTTTGTTTTGCATATACATATTCTGCATACTCGTAGAAGAAAATAACAATCTTAAGGAAATAAGTTTAAGAATTTGTGTAGCTTGTTTTTTGAGATTAAAGTTTTAATTTTTTACTCCGCCTGAACTTAGCTAGTGATTTGAAGTCATAAAAACTTCATTACATATTAAAGATCATTCGGTTGACAATTGGCAGTCATAAAAACTTCATTGTCAACTAGAAAGAAGAAGAAAAGTTTAAAGTTGTTAACTTTATAAGTAGTATTCTGAAAATACTAAGTATTTTTTGTCTTGTGGTGACAGAAAAAATTACAAGCGATAGTCAAATGCAGGATACGGCAACATCTATAGAGGAAACTAATATTGCCACATCAAGTCGCTCAAATGCTCCACCTACAATGGCACCGGCGGAGAAGCCTAAAAAATTTGCGGGCATTGACTTTAACGATGGCAGCAAAAGATGTTCTTTTACCTCACCACTTTCTGTCTGAAATGGTTCACTAGCGAAGATTCTCCTAAGGTTCCTGAGGAAACCTCAAACAAAGAGCGTTTCATAGTTGTATAAGCTTGGAAACATTCAGACTTCCTTTGTAGGAATTATATTTTGAGTGGTCTCCAAGACGGCCTCTACAATATTTATAGTGGAACTAAGACATGGAAGGAATTGTGGGGGGGAACTTGAATGAAAATATAAAACAGAGGATGCGGGAATTAAGAAATTCCTTGTTGCACGGTTCCTGGACTTTAAAATGATAAATAACAAATCGGTTATCTCTCAAGTGTAGGAGTTGCAAGTCATCATACATGATCTCCTAGAAGAAATTATATCTTTAAAAAGTACCTTAGTTGAACAAATTAAAATGGTTCTTAATAGTCACATAAACTGTTTTGTAGGTTTGATTGTAAATGATGCATTTCAAGTAGCTGCGATAGTTGAAAAGCTACCACCTTTGTGGAAAGACTCCAAAAACTACTTGAAGCATAAATGCAAAGAGATAATTTTTGAAGATCTTATTGTCCGACTGCATATTAAAGAGGATAATTAGGCTACCGATAAGGTCAAAATGGAATTCTACAATTAATGGAGCACATATTGTAGAAGATGATCAAAACAATTCTAACAAAAGGAAGAAAGTTGAATAAGGAAGCAAATAACACAATAAGAAATTCAAGGGAAAATGCTTCAATTGTGTGAATATTGGCCACAAGTCCATGAATTATCCTGCCCCGACGAAAGGCAAGAAAAAGGATCAAGCAAATATGATTTAATCCAACAAAGGATGCGATGATTTGTATGCTATGCTCTCAGAATGCAACTTGGTGGGGGAATCCTCACGAATGGTAGATGGATTCTGGTGCCACCCTCCATGTATTTGCCAATAAAGAGTTTTGTTCATCATTTTCTCTGGTTCAGGTAGAAGAAATGATCTACATGGCTAACTTCGCTACTGCTAAGATGGAAGGAACAGGGAAAGTGTGCTTGAAAATGACTTTGGGAAAGGTCTTGACACTTAACAATGTATTGTATATTCCAGAATTATGCAGGAACATAATTTATGTTTCACTTCTAGATAAGAATGGATTCAAATGTGTAACCGTTTCTGGAAAAATTGTAATTAGCAAAGGAGAAATGTATGTTGGAAAAGGCTATCTCACCAAGGGCCTTTATAAGATGAATGTAATGACTGTTGAAATAAATAATAGTTCAAATTATTCTTATTTTCTAGAGTCTTATTAGTTTTGGCATGAACTTTTTGTCCATGTTAATTATAAAACGTTACGAAAATTGATTAACTTAGAATTTTTACCAAAATTTAAGTGCAATAAATTAAAGTGTCAAACGTGTGTAGAATCAAATTATGCAAAACATCCTTATAAGTTTGGTGAAAGGTATTCTAATCCTGTAGACTTAGAACACACTGACATTTGTGATATGTTGTCAACAGCATCAGGTGGTGGAAAAAAGTATTTGATAACTTTTATTGACGATTGCACTAGATATTATTATGTCTATTTGCTAAATAGAAAGGATGAAGCAATAGAAGTGTTTAGGCAATATAAAACTAAAGTTAAAAATCAGTTAGATTAAAGATAAAAACTGATAGAAGTGATAGGGGTAGACAATATGAATCTCCCTTTGCCAAAATATGTGCAGAGAATGGAATCGTCCACCAAAATACTGCCCCGTATTCACCTCAATCAAACGGAATTGTGGAAAGAAAAAATAAAACTTTGAAGAAAATGATGAATGCCTTGGTTATAAATTTTGGTTTACCGCAAAACTTATGGGGGGAGGCTATCCTTACAACCAATCACATACTCAACAGAGTTCTCCATAGTAAGACATAATCAACTCCTTATGATAAATGGAAAGAAAGGAAACCCAACTTGAAATATTTCAAAGTGTGGGGGTGTCTAGCAAAGGTCCAAATACCTATGCCTAAAAGGGTTAACATGGACCTAAAACAGTGGACTACGTGTTCATAGGATATGCTAAAAGTAGTAAAGCATGTCAATTTTTTGTTCATAATTCCAAACTTCTGGATATTAATGAAAATACGGTAATTGAATGAGACAATGCTGAATTCTTTAAAAACATTTACCCATACAAAATTTGACATGAACAGTCTAGTGGGGGATCTAAACAACCTCGATATGAACCATGTGAGAATGTACATAATGAAGAAAATAAAAGACGTAGTATACATCAAAGAACGTCTACTTCATTTGGATTGGATTTTGTAACATTTCTCTTAGAAAATGAGCCTCAAAAATCTTTTGGAAAGAGGCAATCAATAGTGAGATTGATTCAATCTTAAGTAACCATACATAGGAATTAGTTGATCTTCCTCCCGCAAATAAACCTTTAGGTTCTAACTCGATTTTCAAAAGGAATATAAAGCGAATGACACTATTGATAAATACAAGGCAAGACTTGTAGTAAAGGGCTTCAAACAAAAAGAATTCCTTGATTACTTTGATACATACTCGCCAGTAATAAGGATAACATCGATTCAAATATTAATTGCCTCAGTGAAAGTATATGATCTTCAAATCCATCAAATAGATATGATAACCACTTTCCTAAATGGAGAATTGGTGGAAGAAATATACATGGAACAACCGGAGGGTTTTGTGGTTCCAGGAAAGGAAAACAAGGTATGTAAACTTATCAAGTCATTATATGGACTAAAGTAAGCACCAAAAAAATGGCATGCTAAGTTTGACCAAACCATGTTGGCAAACGGATTAAAAAAAATGAATGTGATAAATATGTTTATATTAAAGACACTCCAAAGCACCAAGTCATTGTGTGTTTATATGTGGATGATATGTCAATCATCAGTAGAGACATTTCTGACATAAAAGCAACAAAACGAGAGCAAGTTTGATATGAAAGATCTTTGAGTTGTAGATGTAATCTTCGATATAAGAATCCATCAAACTCCAAAAGGGTTGGCATTGTAACAGTCTCATTATGTCGAAAAAGTACTTGACAAGTTCAAGTATATAGAATTCGGTATTGCCAAGACTCCATTGGATGCGAGCTTTGTACTTCAAAAGAATGAGGGTGAAAGTGACTCACAATTAGAGTACTCAAGAGTATTTGGATTGTTAATGTATATAATGAATTGTACAAGACCAGACATAGCATGTACTATCAGTAAATTGAGTCGGTACACAAGTAATCCCAACTAAACTCACTGGATGGCAATGAAAATAGCTTGTGGTATCTTAAATACACTCAAGATTATGCTTTGCATTATAATAAATATCCTGCAGTACTTGAAGGATATAGTGATGCAAATTAGATCACCAGATCAAATAAAGTATAATCCACAAGTGGATATGTATTTACTATCGGTGGAGGAGTACTCTCTTGGAAATCATCCAAACAGACTTGTATTGCTAATCTACAATGGAATCTGAATTTATCGCATTGGATAAAGCCGGTGAAGAAGCAGAATGGCTCTGGAATTTCTTAAAAGATATTCCTTATTGGCCTAAGCCAGTGGCACTAGTATGTATACACTTTGATATCCAAGCGGCAATAGGTAGGGCAGGGAGCATGATATACAACTAAAAATCTTGTCACATACGACGGAAACATAATACCATTAGGGAACTTCACTCTAATGGAATTATCAATATTGACTATGTAAAGTCAAAGGATAATATGTCGGATCCACCTACAAAAGGCCTATCTATAGAAGGAGTGGAAAGGAATCCAAGTGAATGGATTTAAGGCCTAGGACAAGTCAGCATGTCAGTAACTCTACTAGTAGACTGGAGATCCCAAGAGCTAGGTTCAAGGAGATCAAATAAAGTTATGTTTGACAGGTTCAACATTGTCAATTAACCAACCCATTCTCACGATGTAGATAATGTATAATAATCAAGAATAAGACTTTAAGTGATAAGTCTTTTAATGATTATCTAAATTTTGTAGATTTGACCAAAAAGTTTAATCTATAGATTTGAATGTTTAGAAATCACCTATGTGAGGGCGAAGTGGAAGCCGCTTCAAGGACAATGTTAGTAAAGGCCTATTCTCTAAGCTCTCATGAAACCGAGACGTGTTTATCGCTGAAAAGAATAAAACCGTGAGAACCATAAATGATAAAAGGCTGGTTGTGTGATATGTGTTGTCTAGGTGTACATTAAATCTCGGCAGTTCAAAGATATCAATTCTACTGATTGACCGAGTGCATCCGATACATGTTCACTACAAAAAGATCAAAGGGAAACCCACTTATCAAGAAACAATCAGTCTTTGCTTGATGATCACATACTTGTCCGTAAAAATTTTATGAAAAATAGCCATTCCCCATTTATGTGAGGGATTGTTGGGTTCATAGTAAATGAGAGGTGTGAATGGAAAATGGATAAAACCAAGTGGAAGAGAAAAATTGAGATCATACCAATATAGAAAGTGTACTAAAAAATAGAAAAACTTACTAAATTCTCCTATATTGGTGGGAGAAAGAAGCTTTAAAGTATTTATTATGTGAAACACACTCCCACATGGATAAGTGAGACAAGGAATAAGATATTCATCGTGTCGTCATCGTCGTCGCTCGCTTGGTTCGACTTTAGATTTGGATGTCCATTTGTCAAATGATCGATCAATGAGATCTATATTTTTGAACAAATTTTATTTGATGATCCAAATCTACCAAAACGAAATAGTATTCTCCATCTATGCATGCAGCAGCAGATGCAATGCTTCAGAAATTTCGAACTGATACTTCTGTAATTTCGAAAAGAACTAATGCTTCAAAATAGCTGCACTATTTCGATCTTATATGTTTTTTCAGAAGGATGCAATACTTCAGCAAAATGACATACTGATTTATGGAGAGAGATGACTGTTCAGGAAAAGATGCAATCTTTGGATGAACAGACATAAATTTAAAGAGCATGTGTTACCTTTAACATGAACCATTGCCTCTTTTTAGAAGAGGCATGTTATGGCTATAAAAAACTGCTTTCTTCCACAGGTTTTGATATGAGAAATTTTAGAATAAAAAATACTTTTTTTCTCTTCAAAAATTCTATGTGATCATTCAAACTGTTGAGTGCGTTGGACGAGTCCAAATATTTGAGGTACCGCTATATTTGGATTGAAGGACATTCTATCCTAGGAGGAAAATTCCACAACCTTGGGTACAATGGGGGGAATTATTTCCTTAAGGAAAGTCCGTGAATTCAGACGACTTGGCCTTATTCATTTCTGTTTTATCTATTTTCTGAAAAAATAAAATACACCTCTTGCAAAGGTAATTTTGATCTTGTGTTGAGGGTATTTGATATACTTCTTTGTGTTCTTGTTTATACTTGAACTCTAGTTGGCGTTTTTGTTCTGCATATACAGATTTTGCGTACCCGTAGAAAGAAATAACACAAACAGCCATTAGATATTTATTTATCTTACCGTGTAATCTTTCAGATAAACAAATTTCCATATGCATTATGCTTGTAAATCAGTTACCTATAATTTATTGAGATAACATGGAACCTCATTCCTAAGCAAGAATCTTATCCTCCATAATCGTGTGAAGCATAATGCAATACACTTTCACTCTTCCCGCCACCATATGTTGAAATAAAAGGTTCGTGTTATACATATTCAAGGTAATGACCAAATAGTTGACACTTTCAACAAGGCACTGGCCAGGACTGCATATGCGAGCAATCTATTCAAGTTAGGGTTAGTGAGCCATCACTTAACTTGAGGGGGGCCTATTCGTCTATGGGGAATAACAAAGACGTGATGAAAGGGGAGATGAGTGTTCCTAGATGGGTTGATTTAGCTGATGGAGAGGAGTAGGTTTCACCTCTTCCTTTGAATAGAAAATTCAGTTCAGAAGCTTCCATATTTGTGTCTAAAAGTGCACCATAATGAAAAATGAGTCAGGGGCCTTAGCATCAGGACTTGGTCTAATTAACACTTATTTTAGTGATTTCAGCGAGAATTTTTATGAGGAAGAGGAAGAAAATATGTTGGATATGTGCTTTGATAAAGTGGCTAGAGATGGAATCTCACCTCAACAACAAAAAAGTGGAAGCAATAAAAAGACACATGAGAGGCAACATAGTTGGGATGGTAAAGTGTGAGGAGAATGTTCCAAGACACCTACCAATGCGACTGACAAAGCAAAATCATACAACAGTGTCAATAGCTTCAACAAAATTTAATAAATTCCAGAATAACCGATGAACTATCAAATGTTGTTGGACAGATTGGAAGATGAAGACAAGAGAAAATACTTGAGGTTACTATAGACAGGCAATCTTTCTTTTTAAAATTTATACATTTGTAGAAGGAAGTTTGAGTTTGATAACTCAAATTTCATCCTGGATTTTATATTTTTGTACTATTTAAGCATAATCATTTGCAATATCATCATAGGGTATGTTACATACTCTGTGATGATCATAAGATATCTAGTTCTCTATAGTTCTTATTTTCTTCATGATTGTTGATTAATAGAGGTTCATTACCTCATTAGGATTGGTAAATGAAGACCTAATTCCCCTTACTTATCCATGTTGAATATTTTTATTATTAACAAAAGGCTTCTAGAAGCACTTTAGTATAAATTAGCCAAAAAAAAAATGAAAAAAAGACTACACAGAGTAGTTCGTGACATTCATTTTGGTTAGGAGATTGATAGATTTGGTCTAATAAAATCTAGTGTAAATCAATGGATATACAATATTATTTATATGATTTTCAAATATTATCTTATCAAAACACGGCACACCAACGTACAAAAGCCTTTTTATGTTTAGGTAGGTTTTAAAGTTAGATCTAACTGAAAAAACAATATCATTTATTCAATTCTGACCCAAGTTCGTTTTATGATTAAGTAGAAGAGAGATTTTTTTTCCCATTTGGATCGGATTTGGAGGGCTAAAAGAATGGGTGACTTAATTTTCTAAATCTAATAATAAAAAAAGACTGTAAAGGATTGAATGGATGGCCTTTTGAAATTAGAAGATCACATTCAGAATTTTTCTTTAAGTTAGTGAATATAGGCCAGTTATAAAAAAGGGTAAATATACACTATTTTTTTAATGAGGGATATATCCCCTCGAAATTATTTTTTCCTTTACTAATTAACTCTTTGTAAATAATCAAATACTTCAAAACTTGCATCACTAATTATTCCTATCATTTACATCAAGAAATTAAAGCTACTATTTCGACCATGACAGCATAATAAAAATATTTCCTTAGTCCATTTAACTGAACAAAAATTACTTAAGTCTTTCATATCATTATTTTTAAGAATAAAAGGAAAATATGATCAGAATTTTTCTCCAACAACATTCAGGCTACCTAATGAGTTGGAGTACGTCCACACTACCCAATTCTTTGTTGCCTCTCGAAGAACAAACTTCTACCCACTATCTAGTCCTATTGGACTACATACTAGGGTAATACATCAACGTACAAGTATAAAAAAAACAGTAATGTCTTTATGTTTGTAGGTTGATGTTTAACCTGGTAGGTTGTAAATTAGAACTAGAAAGTGGGCTTGCAATCGAACTCCACCAAGGTCTTTCTTGATACGACCAGATAGAGCTGATAAAGTTGGCTTTAAAAGAAATAAGCTTGTTGTTGGAGTCAATGAAGAGTTGGGTGGTGTGGACTCCAACAAAAAGAGAAAAGAGGAGCAAGAAGTTGTGTGTGAAAATTCCTAACTCTCAAGGTGTTAGAAAAAGCAACTGAAGGGTGAAAAATTAAAGAACAAAAGAATAATTTTTATAATTTATATGAGATGATTTTACAAGATAATATGTAAGAATCTTATAAATAACTTTATATAAACAATGATTTACATTAGATTTTGTCAAAAGTCAGAATTTGATCAAACTTATCAATCTTAACAACTTACCAAAAGCATAGTATTCTTAGTAGGAAATCAACATCACAAAAGGTAAAAGAATTATTGTTATTAATTAATTTTTTGACCAGTGAATGACAATTCAATATAAAATCATGCAAGATGATATGAATAATACAGAAATCCTCAACACCCTCGCGAGGGGGGATCCAAACCCAGTGGAAACATAATTTTTTTAGCCTTTTTTCTGTTACCTTATTGCCTTATATTTCCTAGTCAACTCTTTTTTTTTTCTTTCAAAAAATGAATAAGTTATATTTTCTTTACGTCTTTGTTGCCTCACGACTGATTCCACTTTTACCACTCCCTCCCCTGCCCCTCCCTTTTTATTGTCCAAATATTACTTTATTTTATTAGAAACTTACAAATTTAAAATTTTGAATTCGCCTCTGCTAATGAGTAGATACCAAACTTTTCACAAGACAAAACTGTGCATCTTGGCAAAGAATATTTTTTTTTGGAATCTCTATGCTATGCTTAGTGGGAATATTTTACTAATATTAACAAATCACATACAAACGACACAGAACAAAAGCTAAAGCAAAATCCAAAGAAATATCAAGCAACTCTCCTCAACATTCACGACAACAGATTCAACCTTTAGGACAGCAATTTGGGTGATTTCAGATAAGTGTTAATGGAGTTTTAACTGGTCCAAATAGTGAGGAACATTTCTTACATTAAAAAATGGGAGTGAACTTATAATATATAAATCATTTGTTAGACAATGAAGTATATGCACACTACCATTTTAACGAGTAATATTTTCGCTCTTCGTATAGTTGAGGGATATATTTTCCTCTTAACTAATTAACTTCTTGTGCTTAACCAAATACATCAAAGCCTCCATCAATGATCTTTTAATTCCATCATTTCAAGGAAATTAAAGGTATTATTTTGACCACGATGTAATAAAAATATTTTCATATCATATTTAACAATAAATAAATAACTTAACTCTTTCATATCAGTATCTTTAATTACATAAGATAATCTTATCATAATTTAACGCAAACATCATTAGTTTGGGCCTGCATAATGAGTTGGAGAACATCCACATTACCCAACTATTCATTGACTCAGACGACACACTTCTACCCTTTAACGCCAATGACACCAACTCTACTCGGTAGTATCAAGGAAGAAATTTGTCCGAATTCATTTGTTAGCCTATTGTCTAGTCCTCCTGGATATCACACACGAGGATAATATGACATTTCATTACTGCTAAAATTTCAATACTATCCTCGCATGTTGTCCATAGGACTAGTGGGTTTGCAAATGAGCTCGAGCAATGGTATGGTCTTCCTTGATACATACAGATAGAGTAGATGAGGTTGGCTTTAAGGGAAAGAAGAGAAAAGAGAGCATGAAGTTGTAGTTGAAAATTTCTAGCTTTCAAGTTGTGTCAAAGAAAGCAACTGAAGGGTGAAAAATTAAAGAACAAAAGAAAGGTTTTTATAGCTGGTGTGAGACTTTGACAAGATAATATTTGGAAATCTTATAAATAACATTTTATATACATTCATTTACATTAGATTTTCTCAAAAATCAAAATTAGACCAAATTTATCAATCTTAGCAACCTATCAAAAACATAATATTCTTAATAAAAAAATCAATATAAAAAAGGTAAATGAATTATTATTATTAATTCATTATTTTTCCAGTCAACCCAAATTGCATAAAAAATCCCGGAAGATGATTTGATTAATAAGTATTGAATGTAAAAGATTATCAAGAAAATAAATTTTTTCAAGGAACAAATTATAAGAGAGAAAATGGTCAGAACCACATAAATGACAATCTATTTTAATCTTGTCTGATTTTGTAACTGAAAGTCAAGTCATTTGAAATTCACATAAAAATTGACATTTATTATGACTTTACGAAAGATCCTGTCACGACCCAAACAAACTCCCAGGAATAGATCAGCATCCCGAACCGTGAAGGCTCGGGAGCCCTTCTCTAACTGGCAATCATATACACAATTCATATATTTTAAGGAAATGTGGAAAATAAATGGAAACATGGTCACTTTAATATCTCAACTAAGTAAAGCGGACATAAGTTCAATAAAACTCAAACAATCTAATACACATTTTCGAAATCTCTACTACGAAAACAACAATTTGTTTGAAACCAGGACAAGGCCCCCGGTCGGATCATGATCTAAAAACAATGAGAGAAACATAAGTAAACAAGACGTCTCCCGAAGTAAGGAAGGCTCACCAGCTCTGAATGTCTGGCAACAATCTACTATTTAGCTGGACCGCTAGACTGTGCCTCAGAACCTGAAATATAGGGGGTCAATACAAAATATACTTGTATGTGAAACAACCCAAAACAACATGTTATTATATATCATAATAAGAGCATTTTATAAAACAATAAACATAATGCATAAGTGAAAACACATGGGCATACTGAAATGAATTTCAACAACTCTTGGAAATCACGACTCACTTTTTATTTTCTCTGAGCTAGTTGGTACCCCCTAAAATTCTGATTATCCCATGAGTTATATGGTATCCGTCATTGACTCGGCGGCCAAGCCCCCTACCTAAATTTTCCTTAAGGGTTGGAGTATTGGTATAGGAGACACGCCAGTCCAGAAAGCAGTGCCGTAATTCTCAATCATAATAATATATCATGGTAGGGCACAAAACCCCAAAGCATGGCTCCTAACCATAGTCCCAAGTTGGGATGACACAAATCAAGGGACACAAGACCACACAGCATGGTGCCAAAATCCAGAGTCGGCAAATCATGATTTCCAACATTGAGTCTTTCAACTCGTGCTTTCTTCGGATAACTATCGAACTCTCTTAAGCCCAACTTTTAGTTCCTTAAAACCATTCTTCATACATGCAAAATATTCAACACTTGTTTTGTTAAGGGCATACTATCACCGGCTATCCTCATACCCCGACTTGCAAGTCATTCATGTCATACCCCGACTTCTAAGTCAAAACACTTCTTTATAAACATAGTTGGGGATGTTTAAACATGATAAAATAGTAAATCTTATCCCTATAGTGTTTAGAGTAGTCCCACATACCTTAGACTACTTAGTTCAAAGGATAAGATCAAAATCATGATTTTGTTTCTTGGAAATCTTGAACTTAAACTATGGATTCTTGATCATGGGAGCGAGGTTAGGGTTTTTTATTGATAAATTTGTGTGAATTTAGGCATATTATACACAAAAGATGTTTTAATTCACTGTTTACATGACTTGGGCTTGTAGAGAAAAGATAGGACTGCCCCTCAGAATTAAAATTTTCAGCTGAAATACAAATTTTAAGGCTCACCGTTGAGCCATATTGGTGCCACCGCTATATGCACCACTAAGCGGTGTAATCGCTGTGACCTACTATTTTAGAATATTCTGATTTTGAGGCTTACCACTGAGCTCTATTGGTTCCACCGCTATAGGCACCACCGAGTGGTGTAATCGTGGAAACTTACTGCCTCACATGAAAAATGCTATAACGTTTCACTCGGGTATCGGATTAAGGAAAACTTAAAATCGTAGGAAAGCTGACTCAATTATCTACAATTTGGTGTTGTCTTGATCGAAAAAATTTCATGTATATCAAAAGATATAAACGTTCAAAGTAGACCCTTGTTGAATTGAATACCAAACTATAGATGAATCAAAGATTCTTAGCTCAACTTTGATCTCAGTAAATTCTACGAACATCTTTCACTCCGAGAGAACTTCATAAAATAGGATAAAAATCATGACACATGAATTAAAATATAAATTATGGGATTAGAGTTTTGACACATAGGAACGACGGTTCAATTTTTAACTAAAAACTGTGGGTTGTTACATTATCTCCCCATTGGGATAATTCGTCCCCAAATGATGGGTAGGATCTTGTTGAAGATCGAAAAGTATGAAGTACGGAATGTAACCTCGGATTGAACATTTTCTTTTCCTTAAGATATTATGCAAAGTAATCAAAAGAGTTTCATGATAATCCCCTAGTGAATCGTATACGCATGAAGCGTGAGTTGATAAGGATTGATATAGAGATAACCTTGCACATGATTCATGATCATCACAACATAAGACATGAGTTTATTTGGTGATAATAGGCCTGATTATATCGGTACAATCATGAAATGAGATTTCGTGGAAGATAGTAATTAGAAGCATTCTCTACCTTAAAAGATAAAATGAATAGACCTAAATCTTAGAGACACTACTCAAACATGCTCCTAACAATAAATAACACACTTCATCATTTTCGACTTAAAATTCTCCCAAAATCATCTAACCACAAGAGTTTGAGTCCCACTATATAGTACTTCGATGTTGAAGCCTAACCTGAAGTTAAAAGGATGCTAACTTAAACTACGGGATCCTGTACTCTACATCACATTAAGAAATTTCCTCACCTCATCACTATAACCCAACAATCTCAAGTCTTAATTCAAGGAGTAATAACCACATGGCTCATTGGTCTGTGTTTTCATCAATCACAACATTCAAGCCTATCATTACTACACCTACTTAATGTCTCTCTCCACTAAGACCATCAAATTCAATCATTCTCACAAAGATTTTCACCATATATCTCCTTTCTAACTATTTCACGTAACGAAAGTTCATCTCCTTCTTTGCCCCTTCACCTATAACCTTATCTAAAGAAATCACATCAAACTTTTAACACTCAAGAACATCTACTCCCCTACCTAAAACATTACTATGCTTCCACAACCACCATCCTATTAACAAACAGAGGGTCATTGAGGGACCCAAGCATAAGCATCATGAATGGGAGAAAATTTAGGAACTACATTAATTCACCTTCTCCCTCTTAGGTCAAAGTCATGATCCTATACTTGCAAAGATATTCCCTCATCAAATAAATAACCACAACTCTCAACAAAATAAGGTATCACCATACAGATATACGGTAAACTCCCTTTTTAAAATTATACTCTACAGGCATTGCTTTCCAAGAACACTACTATTAATTTTTATCCTCTTTAGCCATCAAGTTACAACTCATAGTCTTATGAGCAAACCCATTCCGACTCCTTATTGCATAAAAATCCAATCCATTCTACTTAACATTGTAACATTAGACCGCTAATCACATAAGCTACAACATAATTAAATTTTGTAAAACTATACCAATGGCATATACCGTCTACCTATATTCCCTCAATTGAGATCTAAAGAACATCACACAACAACTATTTAGTCTTTGCCATACTACAAAAATTAAAGAATAGGAACTAGGTGCACAAACACTTAAACACATAAAACTTTATCTAACAATATGCTACTTGGGGGTTCAACTTATTCTCCTTTACCCACACACTTATCTGCTTAATGATTCAACGGAAATTCATTGTTATGACACTAGTATCATGGATATACGTATATATAAATTATTATTATCAACTTCTTATTTCGAAAGTTTCCAACCTAGGTTATTCCAAATATTGTATCAAGCCTACTAATTCCTTTCTACAAGAAACGCATTAACAATATTAAGCTACTATTTCCACTACTACACTCCACATCTTATTGTCTAAAGACACCAATAATGAAAAGCATGCCAAATACATACCCATCATTGGAGAAAATCTAAAACATACCCATAACAACATCTAGCGAGGTCTCTGCATCCTGGAGGTTAGATAAGGTATATAATCAATTGTGACCACCACCGGTAGCTGAAGTAGTACACTTAGGAGGAGAAGATATGGATGCGGCTTGGGAGTTAGCTACCCCTATATTCCCTCCAGCTGAGGGACAGTCCTTCTGAAAATGGCCCACTTAGCCACATGAATAACATATCAAAATCTCAGAATAACACTTCCCCAGATGATTTCTTCCACAATTACTACAACGAGGATGTCACCTAAAAGGATGAGTCACATTCTCTTAGGACTGGGTGCCATAATCTCTAGGCCTATCTCCTGACTGAAAACGCTATTCACCCGAAGGCCTGGGCTCAGGTGCACTTGCTGACGACTGAGAATTGCTCCAAAACATCTTTTTAGAACACTTATTTCCCCAATTACCACCTTGGTGCTGACTGTTATTTTGATCTGTGGACCCAACTCTCTTAGTTTCTCTTTCTTTTCCCTTACCTCAGCCAACCTCTCCTTTTACTCTTCTACCTATTGCATATAAATGGACAACCTAAAGAAATCCATATCTTTATTCAACATCACTCCCTTGCATTCCAACACTAGATCATCTAAGAGACCGGATACAAATTTTTCATGTGAGCTCTTATGTTACCCCCTAATTCTAGAGCATAATGGGATAGCTGGGTGAAATTTAATGTATAATCTTTTACCCTAATCTTCCCTTGCTTCAGATTCATAAATTCTTCAGCCTTTTGTTCCCTCAGTTCTTTGGGAAATAAGTAATCTAGGAAGGCCTCTACAAACTCACCCCATAAATAAAGCTCAGCATCAATACCCTTTCAATCCTCCCATTCATTAAACCATTGATTGGCCGAATCCTTTAACTAATAGGCTGCTAACTCAACCCCCTAAACATCATTCGCATGCATAACTTTAAATTTTTTCTCCAGTTTATCAATGAACCCTTGGGGTTTCTCCTCAACATTTGTGCTAGTAAAGGTAGGTGGGTTTAGCCTCATGAATTGACCAACCCGTGTAACCTCAGATGAACCAGACACAGAATCCACATCTTCAGACCTACGGGTCAGAGATTCCACTAGCTGACCAATCATATGGATGGATTGTTGGAACTCAAAATTTCAAACTTTCCTCTGAGGAAGCTGGGGATGGTTAACACCAGTACTTGGGGCTCGAGGTTGGCTATTCGGAACTGGAGAAACTCCAAGAGTAGCAATAAACTCTGGGATACGAGATCTATTATGGGTCCGCATTCAATGAGTAGGACAGACATCCTTAGCTCGGGCATTTTGTTCATTGGATCTATAGTGAGGCATGATAATTTTTCTGAAATATAGGAAATCATTAATTAGAGGACATTCATACTATATGGCATGAACCAAATCATGAAAAGAAGAGAGACATTTCTAAATGCCTTATTGCCTCCTACTTATAAGTGTGGCACGCTACACACCCATAAACAGGACTCTAACCGACATGATTTTGCAGATACCTTGGGACCATGAACCTCTTTATGATACCAAGTTTGTCACAAACCGAACCGAGGCCGAGGATGGGACGAGTATCCCGAAATATAAAGGCTCGAGAGCCCTTCTCTAAATGGAAATCATATGCATAATTCATATACTGTAAGGAAATGCAACAAATAGATGTAAACATGGTCACTTTAATATATCAACTGAGTAATGCGGACATAAGTTCAATAAAACTCAAACCATCGAATACACATTTGCAAAATCTTTACTCCAACTGAAAACAACAATCTGTTTAAAACGGGGAAAGGCCCTCGTTTGGACCATGAACTAAAAAGAATGAGATTGATATATGTAAACAAGATGCCTTCCGAAGTAAGAGAGGCTCACCAACTCTGAATGTCTGGCAAGAATTTACTGTTTAGTAGGACCACTAGATTGGGCCTCAGAACCTAAAATATAGGGGTTCCATACAAAATGTACTGGTATGTGAAACAACACAAAATAACATGTTTTTATATACCATAATGAGGGAATTTTATAAAAAAATAAACATAATGCATAAGTGAAAACACACGGGCATACTGAAATGAATTTCAACAACTCTTTGAAATCATGACTCACTTTCTATTTTCTACTGACCTACATAGTTCACCTTACAATTCTATCAACCCATGGGCTATATGTGATCCGCTCTTGACTCAGTGGCCAAGATCCTAATCCAAGTTTGTCGTAAGGGTTGGAGCATTGGTATTGGAGATACGCCAGTCCACAAAGTAGGGTGCCATAATTCCCAATCATAATAATATATCATGGTAGGGTACAAGACCACAAAAAATAGCTCCTAATAATAGTCCCAAGTTGAAATGATATGAATGAAGGAATACAAGACCATACAACATGGTGCCAGAATTTTGAGTTGGCAAACAACAATTTCCATCATTGAGTCTCTCGACTCGTGCTTTATTTAGGTAACCATCTAACTATCTTGAGACCAACTTTTATTTCTTTAAAACCATTCTTCATACATTCAAAACATTCAACACTTGTTCTGTTAAGTGCATACTATCACAGGGTATTGTCATACCCTGACTTGCAAGTGATTCATGTAACACCATAACATATATATAGCCCTTTTTCACTTATCGTCATATTAATGACCATCCATAGTTTTTAAACATCAAGTGAGAGAGATTCATGCAATATATTTTCATTTGAGGTTACATCAAAGACACTCTTCTCTCTATAGCACGATCGTAAGGTGGCAATATCATATTTGCATTACTCAAAACCCAGGAAAATTATTAATTTGACACAATGAACATTTTTAATGCGAAAGACACCCTCTCAACATGTCACAATTAGTATCAATCCATGATCATTAAAAAAACATTCACCCTTTTGTTTTCTTTAAGAAAGTTCATGCAATTCAAACAATCCAATACAATTGAAACCAAAGACATCATAAAAGTAGAAGGAGTTTTTATCAATCATGCTCCTAATCAAACTCTTCATTACAAAAGAAAATATACATATATATTTAAATTCAATTTTGTGAAAAAGGTTCAAGAAAACATATAATTTCACCAAAAGAATTCCATGATACATACTTTTCGAAACAATATCAAAACTCTTCATTATAAACATGATTGGGGATGTTTAAACAAGATAAAATAGTAAATCTTATGCCCATGGTGTTTAGACTAGTCCCATATACCTTAGACTACTTAGTTCGAAGAATAGGATCCAAATCATAATTTTATTTCTTGAAAATCTTGAACTTAAAATATAGATTCTTAATCTTAGAAAGGGAGGTTAGGGTTTTATTCTTGATAGATTTGAGTGAATTTAGGCATATTATGTCCAAAAGACATTTTAATTTACTGTTTGCATGACTTGGGTTTATAGGTAAAATACAAGAATGCCCATTGGAATTAAAAGTTTCAGCAGAAATCCCAATTTTGAGGCTCACCGCTGAGTGCTATATGCTATTGGTGCCACCGCTATGGGCACTACCGAGTGGTGTAATCGCAGCCACCCACTATTTTGAAAAATCCCAACTTTGAGGTTTACTGCTGAGTGTTATTGGTTACACCGCTACAGGCACCGCCGAGAGGTGTAATCACGACAGCTTACCGCCACACACGAAAAATGCTATAACTTTTCACTCGGGTATTAGATTAATGCTAAATTTATATCTTTGGAAAGCCGACTCAATTCTTTACAATTTGGTGGGCCTTGATATGAAAAATTCCAATTATCTCAAAAGTTATAAACGTTTAAATTATACCTTTGTATAATCTAATACTAAACTTTGGTTGAATCAAAGATTCATAGCTCAACTTTGCTCTCAATAAATTCTATGAACATCTTTCACTTAGAGAGAACTTCATAAACTAGGATAAAGATCCTGACAAATGAATAAAATTATTAATCATGGGATTAAGTTTTGCACATATAGGAATGATGGTTCACTTTCTAGCTCGAAAATGCGGGTTATTGCAGATCCACAATTGATGTTAAGAAATTATTGTTAGTCATTATCTATTAAATTAATATTACTTGATAGAAAAGTGAAAAAAAAGATTTTATAATTTTTTTTATTTTAGTATCAAACACAGTTGTTTTTTATTAAATATGTGGGTAGGGTGGATGGAAAATATGTGTGCGGTGGGACATCTTGAAATCTTCGCGGGATTGAACCACAACCACACTGTTTGCCATATCTAGGTACATAACATCAACCTCTAAATGAAAATGGTGCTAGTAGCTAAGGAAATGATTTTTCAACATGTGAAGAGGCTTATAACTATCAAGGTATAAAAGAAGTCTAATTATACAAGCCAATAGTCATAGGACTATCACAACATGCATTTATTGTACCAAAGGAAGCCAAATATGTATAACACTACTAGTGAACCAACAGTGTAGTTAATTATTGTACAAAATGTTACTTATATTGTACTTCAAACCCAAACTTTTAATTTATGGAGAAATATCTATCTACCTATTCCCTTTGATGATTCACTAATTCCTGTCTTTACTTTAAAAGAAAAGGGCTTCCACTACACCATTTGTTTTTCCCCTTCCTTCTCTTTTTTGTTCTTTATTAGTTTTCTTGCTTCTTCTTTTCTACGTCTCTTCTCTTATTTTCTCCTTTTATTACTTTGTTTATTTTCTTTCTTGTTATTCCCTATTTTTCGTTTTTTGTCCTTTTGTTGTTTTCTTTGTCTAAATTGCATGTCGAAGCCCAAGTGTAACACCCCAAATCTGGTACTCGGAATGCTACGTGGTGCTTATGACCCTACGGGACCACAAGCTAACCCATGACTGATATCTGTACTTGTACACTGCATAATATTCTTTTAAAAGGAGGAAAACATAAATAATATGCCATAATGTTCAACTAAATAGAATATCTGATAAATACTAACGTCCATATAGGGTAAAAAATACCCAAAACAACTAAAAGTTGAATCTAAAATCTGAACTAAATCTGAAAGCCTCTGAATACTGTTTGAAATAAGGAGTTGAAGGAATATGTCTCCAACTAACTCCCTCTAGAGAAACAGAACAGAAATAAAATAATATCGTCCTCGAATAGATGAGGACTCACTGCAACACTACGACTTGAATGCTACTGTTGATCTGGAACTACGAGGTAGGCTAAATGCAAAAGGGTTTACATGCATCAACAATGCTAACAGACTGAATGATATGAAAATAAGAGTACAAACATGCGTAAAGAGTAACTAAAATCGCGAATACATGATATCTGGATCTGTACGCTAATACATGGTTTACTGTTATCTCACATAACTGATACTAAAATTTTGATAACATGGATGACAGTATCTGACAGTCCTGAATCTGATAGAAATACCTGAGTTCTGTACTATAATTGAATTGACTGTAACTGACAGTCCTGGTATACTGAAATATAAAGAACTATCTAAGTTATTTTTACTGAGACTGGGAATAAAACTTTGGTAGGCAGTTTCTTAACCGACGTGCCCCAATAGTGCATATAGATAGGTTAGGGACCAATCTCTACCCCGACTCGAAGGGTGTCAATACTGCGTCATTGGTAAGGACAACTGTGAATGACCGTTAGCTGGCAGGTACTCAAATGAGAACGGTGGGAACCCTAAACTGACAGTTTAAGCCATCTCATCACCCCTAATCTGGAAAGTTAAGATGTCTCAACCTACGCTGGCTACGTAGTTCTAGAACACAAGAATAACTACTAAGAATCACACCCTAAACTAGAATGTGAGTTCCCATCCTTGGGTTCACTCGGTGCTAACTTCTACTCCCATCTGAAGAAGCTGAACATGATTTCGATGGATATACATGGATTGAGTAACTGACTTCTGTTGACTGACGAAAAAAGTACTACTATCTGACAATTTATTGAGATGATGAGATTTCTAAGATTTTCTGAGTAATATGACTGACTGAGTTCTATAGATCATGGATTGACTGAGATTATCGTGAAAACATGACATGGATCTAGGCATACAACTATATTTTTTGGATACTAGTAACCCCAGGACTCGATGGAAGGAAACTGACACACATAACTGACTTGATTATAAAATGGAGTCCAGAATTCACCATATCATAAGTAAGGGATTTCACACTAAGCATAGTTCTTAACATCTTACGTATGGAAGGGAAATTCATAAACATGTGTATACTTGCATAGCTTCAATATCATTCTCAATCCAAATCACAACAACGACGTATATCAATCACGTGGAATTCATGTGAAATCATAAAGCATAGAGCATGGACTTGTCATTTAAGAACTATTAAATCATTGGACACGAATCTTTTCACCTTAAGCCTTTTATCAAACACTTTTCATGCTTTCTTTTAGCTTAGGTGTGTTTTCACGAATTTCCCTATTTTAAACCACATAAAGTTCATGGATTTCAACTAACGAACACATACACTTCCTGAAAACTCCTTTAGTTATCATCTTAAAACTTAAACAATAATAATCAACATGTACATGGTTATATGACAACAAGACAATCACAATATAATATTTAAAACATGGTTCTTGAGCTCTATGAACGAAATAGATCCATAGATGAACACTACACATACCTTAGATGGAAGATCTTGATGATTGATAGAGAAATTTGCTTTAACTTGAATCCCCAATTGAAAATTGTAATGTGTTCTTGAGAAGATTTTGAGAGAAAGAGTATGTTTTGGTGAAATAAGGGATTAATTCTGTATTTATTGAATATATATAGGACTTGAATGATGACCCAAATACACCTCTAGATGCATCATTTAATTTCTATGAAAATTTCCCAATTTGGACCCCAGCGCGATGCGAAGAGATCACGTTTCTCCCCGTTTGTGACTTGGAAACTCCCCGCGATACGTTGAAATCATGGAGAGACAATGGAAATTGACAAACGTCATTTTGAGTTACGGCGCGATGCACCACTGTTTGAAATGACGCTGTTGAAAATTAAATTACCCTACCTTCTTCACCGGGTGTTCATTTTGGGCGAATTTGGTATCGACGGAAAGATTATTCAATTCTATATAATTTGGAGGGTATAAATCTTCCGAAATTCCACCTATAAACCAAGTTATGTTCATTCAAATATGACCTATGTGAAATCATACACGAAAACGTGGTGGATTCAAAAGTTCTTAGCTTGGATTACTAGAAGTGACTCTTATATACATGCTTAACACATCATAAGCTCTATTATCACTAGGATACTCATCCTATTCATGTACTCCAATTTGAATCACAGGATAAGAGGTTTCAAGTGTAGGAACGACGGTTCATTTTCTAGCTTAGAAATATATGGGGTATTACAATATCTCCCCTTGGGAAACATTTGTCCTTGAATGAGACAGACTGAAATTGGGATAGACAATAAACTGGAGTACGTGCAAGACATACACTACGGGAACATGATCTCATGACGGACATGGCTATTAAGCTAAACATATCATGCTGGACATGCATATCTAATGTATGAATAACTGATTCATGAATGCATAAATGAGATTTTTGATAACTAAGTTCTCCCAATGAGAATGCATATTTGATGCATGATTATACACTAATTTTATTCATGAATGCATGACTGAATATGCAATGGTACTTAATACCATATTTATGATAAAACATGAGCATGAACTGAATACCAAGTTGTATAGAATTCTGAATGGGAAACTGAATAGGCTTAAGGAGAACTGTTACCTTGAGCTATAACTGGATTGGCGGAGAATAGGTGAGGAAACTAGGTACGCATGTCTTCTTCTGCTTTCCAAGTAGCTCCCTCAATGGACTAATTTTGCCAAAGAACTTTGACTAGAGGGACTTCTTTGTTCCTCAGTCTACGAGTCTGATAGTGTAGAATTTCAACCACAATTTCCTCATAGAAGAGACTATTTTGACTATCAATGCTCTGAATAGGGACTACGACTGATGGATCACCTATTAACTTCTTGAGAAAACAGACATGAAAGACTAGATGAACAGAGTCTAGATATTAAGGTAATTCAAGCTCATAAGCTACCTTGCCTAAACGATTGAGAATCTTGAAGGGTTAAATATTGGGGACTGAGCTTTCCCTTCTTGCCGAACCACTTTACTCACTTCATGGGAGAGATCTTTAGATTGACATAGTCATCAACCTCTAACTCAAGATCCTTTCGATGAACATCAGCATACAACATCTGTCAGCTCTGAGCTGCCTGAAGTCTTTATCTGATTAACTATACTTTCCCGAAGGCGTCGAATACTAAGTTAGGCCCTTTGACTGAGGCCTCTCTAACTTTGAACCACCAAATTGGAGATTTGCACCTTCTACCATAGAGATCCTTGAATGGAGCCATTCTAATATTAGAATGATAGCTATTATTGCATGCAAACTCAATCAAAGGAAAGTGGTCATCCCAACTTCCCTTGAAATTAATTGGACATATACTTAGCATATCTTCAAGAGTCTAAATGGTCCTTTCTTCTTGACCATTTTTCTGTGGATGAAAAGCTGTACTGAGATGAACTTGGGTACCAAGACCCTTTTGGAATACTTTCCAGAAGTGAGAGGTGAACTGGGTACCTCTCTGAGATGATATATAATGGAACACCCTGTAATCTAACCAACTCCCTGATATCGAGTTTGTCCTAATCCTCAGCTAAATAAGAGGCATCGACCGAAAAGAATTGAGCTAACTTGGTCATTCTATCTACAATGACCCAAACTGAATCATGCTGAGGATGAATTCAAGGAAAACCTAACATGAAGTCCATGTTCACTTCTTCTCACTTCTAAGTAGGACTGGTGAATTCTTGCATGGAACCACTTGGTTTATGATGCTCTATATTAACCTGCTAATATGTAGGGCACTTAGCCACAAATTCTGCAATATCTTTCGTAATCCCACTCCACAAATAGATCTCCCATAGGTCACAGTACATCTTAGTGGCCCTTGGATGAATAGAGTATCGCGTACCATGCATTTCTACAAGAATTCACTGCTTTAAATCATCTATACCTAGACTACAGAGATAACCCTGACAACAAATGACACCATCTCCCCCTTGGGAGAAAAACTTTACTTTCTGATTCTAAAATGACTCTTTTAGCTTGACAAGGCTAGGATCCTTATCTTGATTTTGTTTCACCTCAAAAAATAGAGATTATTCTTAACTACTCTGAACAGATACACTGCCCTCTGAATAGTCAACTAAGAGAATGCCTAGTCTGGCAAACTGGTGGACTTCCTAGACTAACTTCTTCTTACTATCATCAACACAAGAAATATTACCCATGGATAGTCTACTGATAGTCTTGGCCACTATGTTGGCCTAGCCTAGATGATAGAGGACACACATTTCATAATCTTTTAACAGCTCTAACCACCTTCTCTGATTAAGATTGAGATCTTTTTGGGAAAATACATACCGAAGGCTCTTATAATCTGTGAAGACATCTACATGAACACCGTATAATTAATTCCTCCAACTCTTCAAGGAAAAAAGTATGGATGCTAATTCAACATCATGAGTAGGATAACTCCTATCATGGGGTTTAAGCTTTCTGGAGGCGTAGGCTATGACCTTACCATGTTGTATGAGGACATAACCTAAACCCACTCTAGATGTATCACAATAAACTACAAACCCATATGAACTATTCGGAAGAGCTAAGACTGGAGCTGAGGTGAGTCGAGTCTTTAATTCCTGAAAACTCTTTTCGCATGGATTTGGCCCCGAGAACTTCACTTTCTTCTGAGTCAATCTAGACGTACGGGATGTAATGGATGAAAATACTTCAATAAACCGTCTGTAATAGCCTACCAAATCCAACAAACTCTTGATATCTAATGGAGAAATAAGGCGAGTCAAGTTTCTTACTGCTTCGATCTTTTGAGGATCTAGTCTAATCTCATTACCGGAAATAATATGGCCAAGGAATGCTGCTGATCATAGACAAAACTCAGACTTACTGAATTTGGCATATAGCTGGTGATCTCTGAGAGTCTGAAGAAAAATTCTGAGATGGTCTGAATGATAATGCGTTGTATGGGAATAGACCAAGATATCATCTATGAAGACGATAACGAACATGTCCAAGTACTGCTTGAACACATGGTTCATCAAGTCCATAAAAGCGGCTAGGGCATAGGTAAGACCAAAGGACATAAGAAAAAATTTAATGTGACAATATCGTACACAAAAAGCTCTGTTCGGAATGTCACATTCTCTAACTTTGAGCTGATGATAGCCGGATCTGAGGTCTATCTTAGATAAATAATTAGCACCGTAAAGTTTGTCAAATAAGTCATCGATTCTGGAAAGAGAATACTTGTTCTTGACCGTAATCTTATTGAGTTGATGGTAATCAATGCATATTCTGAGTGAACCGTCTTTCTTGTGCATGAATAACACTGGTGCGCCCCATGGGGAAATGCTGGGTCTGATGAATCCCGTATATAAGAGATCCTTCAACTGTTCTTTCAGTTTCTTGAGTTCTACTGGTGCCATTCTATATGGCAGAATAAATATAGGCTGAGTATCTGAAAGAAGATCAATACCGATGTCTATTTCCCTTTCGAGAGAAATTCCTGGAAGATCTTCAGGAAAGACATCTAAATATTCATTCACTACTGGGACTGATTCGAGACTTGGAGCCTTAGAACTAAAATCTCTAACATGAACTAGATGATAAACACATCTCTTAGATAACAATTTCCTTGCTTGAAGGTTGGAAACAAGTTGAACCCTGAAAGCGGATACGCTACCCTTTTTCTCTAGGATTGGTTCATTCGGGAATTAAAACTGAACTATTCTATTTCTGTAGTCAACTGTCGCATAGCAGGAATGAATCCAATCCATGAAATGAATTACATTAAAATCAGTTATATCTAATTCGACTAAGTCTGCTGAAGTGACTTTCTGAAATATAATAATTGGGCAATTCTTGTATAACTGCCGAGCTATGATGGTTATACCCACTTGGGTAGAGATTGAGAAAGGCTTGGCTAGAATTTCGGTACTGATTCCAAAATCAACTGCTATATAAGGACTAACAAAATACACGGAAGATCCTCGATCTAGCAAAGCGTAAACATGAACATGAAATATCTGTAATGTACCAGTAACTACATCAAAGGAACTTTCCTGATTTTGTCGTGTCTGAAGAAAATATAGATGATTTGCGCATTGCCAACTAGTAGCACTAGAAGTGGCACCCTGTTGATTTGGGTGATCGGACTGAGCGGGAGAGTGATTCTGTTGACCATGAGGAATTGGATACGGACAGTCTCTAACTCTATGGCCTGGCTTGCCACAACAAAAACAAATGCCACTACCTACTCTATACATACCCTGATGGTGCTTACTGCAAGTCTGGCAAAGTGGATAGGTACGGGAACTGCTAGTACTACCCTGGGTCTTAGGGCCTGACGCTCTATCTTTGTTACCCTCTCTGAACATAGGAACTAGAGCACTGTTGTCACGACCCGAGCCTAGGCCCTAGCCGTGACCAGCATACCATGAAGGCCCGGAACACCCATTCCCTATCTGGTTATCATGCACAACTTTCGTAATCATAATAGAATGCGGAATTTAAAGTGAGTATGGAAAACATGGTCATGTTCTGCAACATTTTGGAATAATACTATCTGATATCAGTCTGCGAAATCTCTACTAAGAACATAAACATCCGTCTGAAAAGAAATTGGGATAAGGCCCCCAGTAAACCAAAAACATAATAAATAAGATAATGTCTGACATGATTAGGCCTTCCGAATGATAGAAGGCTCACCACTATAAATCAAGTCTGCAAATCCAAAAATGTCTACTGAGTAGCTGGACCCCTAAACTGTGCCTTAGAACCTGGAAGGAGGGGGGGTCAGCACAAAAGTACCGGCACGCGTAGCACTCCAAAAATAGTATAATGGAACATACATACATATATATATATATATTAAGTGAAAGCAATTCTTTTCATCAAGACATCATGTATAAAACTATTTCTGAAAAATACATGGGCACTTTCTGAAAACATGAAACCTGGCTATTCATTTCAAATTATGATCTGTGTTTTACTTCTGAGTTAGGTGGTATTCCCTTACAAGTCTGATATTCCACAGGCTGTATGGAATCCTCCAATGACTCGGTGGGGAAGCCCCAACCCAAGTGTGCCGCAAGGGTTTTAGTGTCTGAGTCTGATACGCCACAGGACATTTAAGTCAGTGCATAATAGTATACTCGGGTAGGCAAACCACGGTTTTAGGTAATGAGACGCTTGAACTCAAGCCCTCTTTGGGGGACCACCTAACATCTTTGTATGCCTATTTTTAACCTTTTCTGTACATGCAACATTCTGAATGTCTAAAATCATGAAAGTCTGAAATGTCTGTTAGTCTGAGTCTGATATAGCATTAGTCTGAATTGGTATCGTCATACCAAGACATTGCAAGTCCTATTTTTGAGTTATAATGCTTTTAGCACGATCATCCATAAAAATATAGTTTCAGACCACCGACGCATGTAGTTTGTATTAAAGATGTCATGTTCCGAAACTCAAGTCTAATCCATGCAAAACTTTCATCAAACATATGGTAGTCATGTGCATTTTGGCAAAACTATGCATTCTTTCATTACATGCATATTCAACATTCACAACCCTCTCTTTCGTGTTCAAAATCATATTCCAAACATATCAAGAGTCAAAGTACTTCATATCATTATTTCCTTTTCTTTTCGAGATGTATTTCAAAACAATTTATATTACGTAAATCATGAAAAATTTACATTAAGAGAGGGGTTTCATAAAAGTCATGTTCTCAATTCATATTTCAGGACAAACACAAATATACGTATACATAAAGTTTTCAATCACTTTGGGGGAAAGCCAAAAGGCCAAAACAATATCATTAAAGCTTCTAAAACATGAGTACGTACATGAATTTGAAAACCCGATTCTTAAAACATGATTTCTATGCCCATGAGATTTTAGGAAAACACCGCGTACCTTTTTCTCCACGAATTTTAGGTGTCTATCGAAGCCTACGTCGAGAGGATTCCGAATCTATAATTTGTTTTACGAAGATGTTTATGAATGATCGGACCTTCAAGCTTATTTCCTCAAACCCTAGTTGCTTCTCCTCTAAAGTTCTTGAAGTATTAGATTTTGGGTTTTTTTTTATAGGAGGCTCCAATGTTGTTAATAGGTCAAAATCCGTTTAGGAGTGAGTAAAGATGATTTTGGGTTTTGTAAGGACTAAATTGCACTTAAAATAACTCAAAACGGAGTGTTTTCGTCACCTGAAACCATATGTGTGTGCCGCACTTTGCATCGCATAGATTAAGATTGGCGCCGCCCTTTGCATCGCATAGATTAAGGTATGTGCCTCCTTGTGTATCGTGCAACCAGTCCAGTGGCTATGAGCGATTGGTTAGGCGACGCACTCTACTTTGCAAAGCCATAACTTCTTGCTCGGGTGTCGGATTTTTACAAAATTGGTATCGTTGAAAAGTTAACTCGAAGACCTATCATTTGACACCTAGTAGGTTCTCTAATTCTACCTGCACAGAGAGTTATGGTCAGTGAAAGCTGACACAAGTTACAACGTCCACTAAAACTTAAGTCTAAAGCTCCGAAATTACCGTCTAATACATGCATGACTTTTACGGGGCGTTACATTATCCCCCCCTTGGGATCATTCGTCCCCAAATGATGATGCGGGAATAGTCATGCCCGATTTCAAGTAGATTCATACATAGAAGGAAACATAAAGTAAGAATTGTACCTTCCAATTCTTTATTTGCTGGTTCAAATAGGCTTGGGTATCTCACTTTCATGTCATGCTCCGACTCCCAAGTTGGTTCTTCAACTTTCTGATTTCGCCATAACACTTTCACTGAGGTTATCTCTTTACTTCTCAATTTTCTCACTTGACGATCTAGGATTTCCACGAGCTCTTCCTCGTAAGACAAGGAATCTCTCACCTTGATCTCATCAATGGGCACCACCAAAGTGTGATCTCTAATGCACTTCTTCAACATGGATATGTGGAATACTGGATGAACAGAACCCAAACTTGCAGGCAATTCTTATTCATACGCAACTCCACCTAGTCTTCTTACAATTTGATACGGGCCTATATAGCGAGGACTTAGCTTACCCCTCTTCCCAAAGCATAACTCCCTTCATGGGAGAAACTTTGAGGAAAACCCAATCTCCAATCTCAAACTCTAACTCTCTTCTTCTGATGTTAGCATAGGGTTTCTGATGACTCTGAGTTGTCTTAAGTCGTTCCCTAATGAGTTTCACATCCTCCATTGACTGATGAACAAGGTCAGGGCCATACATCTGTATCTCAACTAATTCATACTAGCCTATTGGAGACCTGCATCTCCTACCATATAATGCCTCAAAAGGTGCCATCTTAATACTAGAGTGGAAACTGTTGTTATAGGCAAACTCTATCAGTGGCATGTGATCAACCCAACAACCTTTAAAGTCAATCACACAGGCCCTCAACATGTCCTCCAGGGTCTGGATGGTGCGTTCAGCTTGCCCATCAGTTTGAGAGCGAAATGTTGTACTTAAGTTCACCTGAGTACCTAAACCTTTCTGAAACGATCTCCAAAACTGAGAAGAAAACTGCGCACGTCAGTCGGATATAATGGAGACAGGCCCTCCATGTAAACGGACAATTTCTGCAATGAACAGCTTAGCATAATCTTCCCCCGAATAGTTAGTCCTGACAGGCAGAAAGTGAGCTGACTTGGTCAGCCTATCTACAATCACCCATATAGAGTCATACTGATTTCGGGACTTCGTAAGTCCTGTAATAAAGTCCATATTGATCATTTCCCACTTCCACAAGGGCAACTCTATTTCTTGGGAAGTACCTCCTGGCCGCAAATGTTCTACTTTCACTTGTTGACAATTCAAGCACTTAGAAACAAAGTTAGCCACATCTCGCTTCATATTATTCCACCAAAACATAGATTTCAAATCATGGTACATCTTAGTAGAACCAGGATGAACAATATACCTCGAGGTGTGAGCTTCATCAAGAATTCTTTCTTGAAGCCCATCGACATTCAGAACACATATCTACCCTAAAACCTCAGAATGCCATCACCACCAACTTGAAAAGACATCACCTTCTGTTGACCCACATCTTTCTTGATTTGCATCAAGATGGAATCTTCAACCTGCTTCTCCTTCACTTCGGCACAAATGGATGACTTAGCTAACTCATGAACAACTACCCCTCCATCTTCGAAATCTAACAGTTGGACTCCCGTATTTGCAAGGCGGTGAATATCCTTCACAATCTCTTTTTTTTCTTCTTCCACATGAGAAAGGCTGCCCATAGACAACCTGCTGAAGGCATCGGCTACAACATTTGCCTTGGCCAGATGGTAATGCAGGCTCATATCGTAGTCTTTCAGATGTTCCAACCACCGCCTCTGCCTGAGATTCAATTCTTTCTGCGACAAAACATACTGCATACTCTTGTGATCAGTGAAGATATCAATATGAACACCGTACAAGTAGTGCCGCCAAATCTTAAGGGCAAACACCACAGCCGCTAACTCCAAATCATGAGTAGGGTAGTTTCGCTCGTGCACCTTCAACTGCCTAGATGCATAAGCTACCACCTTACCATGTTGCATCAAAATGCAGCCAAGTCCCACACGGGATGCATCACAGTAAACCACAAAACCATCAACACCCTCGAGAAGAGTCAAAACAGGTGCAGTGGTCAGTCTGTCTTTCAACTTCTCAAAACTATTTTCACATAAATCAGACCATACAAACTTTACCTTTTTCTGAGTCAGTTTAGTGAGTGGGGCCGCTATGGCTGAAAAACCCTTTACGAACCTTCTGTAATAACTTGCCAAACCCAAGAAGCTCCAAATATCGGTTGGAGTCATGGGTCAGGGCAATTTCCTCACAGCCTCAACTTTCTGGGGGTCCACTCTAATCTTGTCACTGGACACAATATGCCCTAAGAAGGCAATAGCATCTAACCAGAACTCACACATGGAAAATTTGGCATACAACCGATGATCCTTAAGGGTCTGAAGAATGATTCGATGGTGATCCGCATGATCCTCCTTACTCTTAGAATAAATCAGAATATCATCAATAAATACAATTACAAACGAGTCAATAAACTGACGAAAAACTCTATTCATAAGATCCATGAAGGCTGTAGGGGCATTAGTTAACCCGAAGGACATGACAAGAAACTCGTAGTGACCATATCGGGTTCAAAAAGTTGTTTTGGGAATGTCTGACTCCCTAACTTTCAACTAATGATAGCCCGAACGAAGGTCTATTTTTGAAAAACATCTAGTACCCTGAAGCTGGTCAAAAAGATCATCAATCCTAGGAAGAGGATATTTGTTTTTAATTGTGACCTTATTCAACTGACGGTAATCTATGAACATACGAAGGGAACCGTCTTTCATATGCACAAAAAGTACAGATCCACCCCAAGGAGATACACTGGGGCGTATAAATCCCTTATCTAGGAGGTCTACTAGCTGCTCTTTCAACTCTTTTAGCTCTGCGGGAGCCATTCTATATGGCGGAATAGAAATGGGACGGGTATCTGGTAACACATCAATACCAAACTCTATCTCCCTATCAGGGGGTATTCCTGGGAGATCTTTGGGAAAGTCTTCTAGAAATTCATTCACCACAGGGACAGACTGAAGAGGAGGATTTTTAACTTTAGAGTCCTTGACTCGAATAAGGTGAGACAAGCAACCCTTAGAAATGAGTTTTCGGGCTCTGAGATAAGATATAAAGTGCCCTTTAGGTGCTAAAGAATGTCCATCCCATTCTATCATTGGTTCATTCGGGAAAGAAAAGGTAACTCTACGGGTCCTACAATACAATATGGCATAGTATGAATAGAGCCAATCAATCCCTAAGATAGCATCAAATGCAACCATGTCCAACTCTATAAGGTTGGCCACCGTCCCGACTACCAACAGTCACCACACAACCCCTATATACCCTTCTAGCAACAACAAAATCCCCCACCGGGGTAGAAACAGAAAAGGGTTCAGAAATCACACTGGGACCAAACCCGAAACCAACAGCCACATAAGGGGTCACATAGGATAAGGTGGATCCGGGGTCAAGTAACACACAGACATCACGGGAAAAGATTTGTAACGTACCGGTAACAACATCAGGGGAAGCTTTCGCCTCCTGGCGGTTGGTCAAGGCATATAACCGGTTCCGACTGTTCCCGACAGCTGATATGGCGCCCTTCTGAGATGAGGGTGGTGCTGTGGAATTGCCCTGAAAATTAGCACCACCAGCACTCCTCCTAGCAGATAGATAGTCCCTCATAAAGTGGCCTGACTGACCGCATGAATAACATACAAGTGCGCCCAACTGACATTTTCCCGGATGATTCCTACCATAATTTCCACATCATGGGTAAGTGCGATACTGCTGAGCCACACTACCCTGCGACTGAGTATCTGGTGCTCTAGATCCATGAGGAGTCTGAAAGCTCTGAGTCTGTCCGTTTGCAGGGGTCTGGGCGCTGGGCACTGGCTGCTGACTATGTATTATTCCAAAACCTCATCTTCTTCGACCGCCTATTTCCCCAGTTACCACTCTGCGGCTGACTGTGGTGCCGATCCGCAGATTTGACTCTCTTGGTCTGTCTGTCCTTCTCTCTAGATTCAGCGATCTTTCTCTTCTTCTCTTCCACCTGCTTCATGTGGACTGTCAGTCTAGCAAAGTCTAACTCCCTATTCAACATTGCCCCCTGGCACTTAAGTACCAGGTTATCAGCAAGGTCGGATGCAAATTTCCTCATCCGGTCTCTCATATTGCTAGTCCATTTTGGTGCATAGCGGGCTAGTTGATTAAACTTTAAAGTATACTCCTGTACACTCATACTGCCCTGCTTCAGATTCATAAACTCTTCTGCTTTGGCCTCCCTGGAATCTGTCAAGGAAATCTTCTACAAACTCACCCCAAATTGTAGGCTCAGCACTCTCACCTTTTGCATCTTCCCAGTCTGCATACGACTGATTTGCAACATCCTTAAGCTGATAAGTTGCCAATTCCACTCCTTCAATCTCATCTACATGCATTACCTTAAAGATCTTCTCCATCTCATCCATGAACTCCTGTGGATCTTCCTCCACCCTTGTACCAGTGAACTTAGGTGGATTCATCTTCAGGATACCCGACTCTAGTAGCCTCAGATGTAACGGATGCAGACCCAACATCTTTCGATCGTTGATACTGGTTAGCTACCAGTTGTGTCAGCATATGTATAGACCGTCTGAACTCTGCATTTGAGATATCTCTCTGAGCAGTTGGTGGATGGTTGACATTAGTCCGCGGAACCTGAGGTGACTTAGCTGGAACTGGAGGGACTCCCGGAGTAGGGACATGTTTTGGCGTGGAAGCTCTATTATGGGTCCGCATCCCATGGGTGGGACGGACCACATCTTCCTGAGCACTCTGATCGATTTTGTGACGGGGAAACATAGTCTTGTTTCACTGTAATACAAGAGATCATCGATCAGGGGACAGTTTAGACTCTGACGCACAAATTAAATCACAAAAAAGGGAAGCATTCCTAAATGCCTAGTAGCCTCCTGTTTATAAGTGTGGCGCACTACACACCAATAAACAGAACTCTACTCGACGCGATTTTGCAGACATCTTGGGACCATGAACCGTGCTCTGATACCAAGTTTTTCATGACCCGAGCCTAGGCCCTAGCCGTGACGAGCATCCCGAATAATGAAGGCCCGAAACACCCATTGCCTATCTGGTTATCATGCACAACTTTCGTAATCATAATAGAATTCGGAATTTAAACTGAGTACTGAAAATATAGTCATGTTCTGCAACATTTCTGAATAATACTATCTGACATCAGTCTGCGAAATCTCTACTAAGAACATAAACATCCATCTAAAAAGAAACTGGGACAAGGCCCCCAGTAAACCAAAAACATAATAAATAAGATAATGTCTGACATGATGAGGCCTTACGAATGATAGAAGGCTCACCACTGTAAGTCAAGTCTGGAAATTCGAAAATGTCTATTGAGTAGCTGGACCCCTAGACTGTGCCTCAGAACCTGGAAGGAGGGGGGGGTCAGCACAAAAGTGCTGGCACGCGAAGCACTCCAAAAATAGTATAATGGAACATATATATATATATATATATATATTAAGTGAAAGAAATTCTTTTCATCAAGACATCATGTATAAAAATGTTTCTGAAAAATACATGGGCACTTTCTGAAACCATAAAACCTGGCTATTCATTTCAAATTATGATCTGTGTTTTACTTCTGAGTTAGGTGGTATTCCCTTACAAGTCTGATATTCCACGGGTGTTATGGAATCCGCCAATGACTCGGCGGGGAAGACCCCAACCCAAGTGTGCCGCAAGGGTTGGAGTGTCTGAGTCTGATACGCCACAGGACATTTAAGGCAGCACATAATAGTATACCCGGGTCGGCAAACCACGGTTTTAGGCAATGAGTCGCTTGAACTAAAGCCCTCTTCGGGGGACCACCTAACATCTCTGTATGCCTATTTTTAACCTTTTACGTACATGCAATATTCTGAATGTCTAAAATCATAAAAGTCTGAAATGTCTGTTAGTTTGAGTCTGATATGGCATTAGTCTGAATTGGTATCGTCATACCAAGACATTGCAAGTCCTATTTCTGAACCATAATGCTTTCAGCACGATCTTTCATAAAAATATAGTTTCAGACCACCGAAGCATGTAGTTTGTATTAAAGATGTCATGTTCCGAAACTCAAGTCTAATCCATGCAAAACTTTCATCAAACATATGGTGGGCATGTGAATTTTGGCAAAACTATGCATTTTTCATTACATGCATATTCAACATTCACAACCCTCTCTTTCGTGTTCAAAATCATATTCCAAACATAGAAAGAGTCAAAGCACTTCATATCATGATTTCCTTTTCTTTTCGAGATGTATGTCAAAACAATTTATATTACGTAAATCATGAAAAACTTTACATTAAGAGAGGGGTTTCATAAAAGTCATGTTCTCAATTCATATTTCAGGACAAACACAAATATACGTATACATAAAGTTTTCAATCACTTTGGGGGAAAGCCAAAAGGCCAAAACAATATCATTAAAGCTTCTAAAACATGAGTATGTACATGAATTTGAAAACCAGATTCATAAAACATGATTTCTATGCCCATGAGATTTTAGGAAAACCCTGCGTACCTTTTTCTCCATGAATTTTGGGTGTCTATCGAAGCCTACGTCGAGAGGATTCCGAATCTGTAATTTGTTTTACGAAGATGTTTATGAATGATCGGACCTTCAAGCTTATTTCCTCAAACCCTAGTTGCTTCTCCTCTAAAGTTCTTGAAGGATTAGATTTTGGGTTTTTTTTTTATAGGAGGCTTCAATATTGTTAATAGGTCCAAATCCGTTTAGGAGTGAGTAAAGATGATTTTGGGTTTTGTAAGGACTAAATTGCACTTAAAATAACTCAAAACGGAGTGTTTTCATCACCTGAAACCATAAGTGTGTGCCGCACTTTGGATCACATATATTAAGATAGGCGTCGCACTTTGCATCACATATATTAAGATAGGCGCCGCCCTTTGCATCGCTTAGATTAAGGTAGGCGTCGCCCTTTGTATCGCATAGATTAAGGTATGCGCCTCCTTGTGTATCGCGCAACCAGTCCAGTGGCTATGAGCAATTGGTTAGGCGACGCACTCTACTTTGCAAAGTCATAACTTCTTGCTCGGGTGTCGAATTTTTGTAAAATTGGTATCGTTGGAAATTTAACTCGAAGACCTATCATTTGAGACCTAGTAGGTTCTCTAATTCTACCTGTACAGATATTTATGTTCAATGGAAGCTGACACAACTTACAATGTCCACTAAAACTTTAGTCTAAAGCTCAGAAATTACCGTCTAATACATGCATGACGTTTATGGGGCGTTACAACTGGCTATAGAGAGAGCTAGAATTTATGACCTAGGATGAATTTGAGAATGGTTTCCTCTTTCTGATTTAGGCTGAGCGAAGTTGAAACTACCTGTTTTCTCCCTTTTATTCTGCTTTTCCCTCTGCTTAATTTTTTGCTGCTCTATCTGCTGAGCATGGGTCATAAGTCTAGCTAAGGTCATGTAACTATTCAGCATGGCAGATCTGTACTCATTAACCACGCTGTTATTCACCCCTGAAGCAAACTTACTCATCGTAGATCTACTGTATGCAACCACAGGAGGGATATACCTGGCTAATTGATTAAACTTTAAAGAATACTTCTTCACTGTCATATTTCCCTTCCTGAGGTTGATGAACTCTAGCACCTTGTCTTCTCTAAGCTCTTAGGGAAAGAATCTGTCTGAGAATGCATTGACAAACTCCTCCCACTCTATAGGACCTACATCATCTTGTCTTTTGAACTTCCACTGTTTGAACCAAACATAAGCCATATCATGTAACTAGTATGCAGTTATCTCATCACTCTCAACAGTAGTCACCCCCATGGCGTCTGTCACTTTTTGAACTTGATCTAATAATTCCTAAGAGTCTTCATCTACCTTATACCCACGAAAGGTTGGAGGATTTATTTGGGTAAAGTCCTGAATCCTCGCTGCAGCTGAGTTGGCCACTAGGTTGGTTGGAATAACAATTAGCCATTCATTATGAGCAACGACTGATTGGGAAAAAGTGGTAAATGTAGTCCTGAACTCCGCATTAGAAACTTGATCGCCCAAAGGTTCTTTAGGCTGAGGGGCTGAATAATTTCTTTTCTTAAGAGGCATGTTCTGAAATAAAGAGAAAAAGCAGATTAGATTGAGAGACTGACTTAGGATTATGCTCACATGCATAACATGAATACTGAAAGAACAAATATTGTTCTTAAACATCTCATAGCCTCTTGTACATAAATGTGGCGTGCAACACCTCTGCACAAGACTCTACTAGAATCGGCTTTCAAACTTTCTAGGACTCTATTGAACCTTATGCTCTGATACTATGTTTTTAACACCCCAAATCTGGTGCCTGAAATGCTACACGGTGCTCATGACCCCAATGGACCAGAAGCTAACCCATGACTGATTTCTGTACCTTATGAACAATTGTCCATAAGGTTCAACTAAATAGAAAATCTAATAAATACTAACGTCCGTATAGGGTAATTAAAACCTAAAAGAACTGAAAGCTAAATCTAAAATCTAAATTTAATTTGAAAGACTCTAAATATTGTCTGAAATAAGGAGTTGAAGGAACATGTCTCCAACTAACCCTGTCTAGCATAACTGAACTGAAATAATGAATGAAATAAAATAATATCATTCTCAAATGGATGAGGACTCACTACAACACTGCGACTGGAATGCTACTGCTGATCTGGAACTCATGTCTCTGAACCTATGGTGTAATATGAAAGAAAGTACCATAGCACAAATATGTCAGTACGACTGGGAGTACTGAGTATAGGGTGAGGTAGGCTAAATGCAAAAGGGTTTACATGCATGAATAATGCTAACTTACTGACTGATATAAATGTAAGAGTACAAACATGCATACATAGTAACTAAAATCGTGAATACCTGATCTTACATGACTGATACCAACATTTTGATAACATGGATGACTGTGTCTGACAGTCTTGAATTTGATGGAACTACCTGAGTTCCGTACTATAACTAAATTGACTGTAACTAATAGTCCTAGTTACTGAAATCTGAAGAACTATCTGAGTTCTTTTACAAAGACTGGGGCTGAAACTATGGCAGGTAGTTGCTTAACCGACAAACCCAAATAACGTATAAAGCTAGGTTGGGGTCCAATCTCTGCCCCTACTGGAAGGGTGTTAATACCGTGCCATTGGTAAGGACAACTGTGAGTGACCCTTAGTTAGCAGGTACTCGAATGAGAATGGTGGGAACCCTAAACTGACAGGTTAAGACACCTAATAAACCCTAATCTAGCAGGTTAAGATATCTCAACCTATGCTGGCTATGTAGTTCTGGAACACAAGGATGACTACTAAGAATCACACCCTAAACTGGCAGGTGAGTTCCAATACTTGGGTTCACTCGGTGCTAACTTCTACTCCTATCTGAAGAGACTGAACATGATTTAACTGGATGTACATGGACTGAGTAATTGACTTCCGTTGACTGATGGTATAGTACTACTATCTGAGAATTTATTAAGATCGTGAGATTTCTGAGATTTCCTGAGTTACATTACTGACTGAGTTCTATAGATCATGGCTTGACTGAAATTATTATGATAACGTGACATGTCTCTAGGAACACAACTATATATTTCAGTTAATAGTAGCCCCAGGACTCGATTGAAGGAAACTGACAGACATAACTGACATGATCATAATTACTACAACGAGGATGTGACATAAAAGACTGAGACACATTCTCTTGGGACTGGGTTCCATAATCCCCAAGCCTATCTCCTGACTAAAAATGCTATTCACCCAAAGGCCTGGGCTGAGGTGCACTTGCTGACGACTGAGCATTGCTCCAAAACTTCTTTTTAGAACACTTATTTCCCCAATTACCACCTTGGTGCTAACTATTATTCTAATTTGTGGACCCAGCTCTCTTAGTTTCTCTTTCTTTTCCCTTACCTCAGCCAACCTCTTCTTTTACTCTTCTACCTATTATATATGAATGGACAACCTAGAGAAATCCATATCTTTATTCAGCATCGCTCCCTTACATTTCAACACCAAATTATCTAAGAGACTAGATACAAACTTTTTCATGCGAGCTCTTATGTTACCCCCTAATTCTGGAGCATAATGGGATAGCTGGGTGAAATTTAATGTATAATATTTTACCCTTTTCTTCCCTTGCTTCAGATTCATAAATTCTTCAGCCTTTTCTTCCCTCAATTCTTGGGGAAAGAAGCAATCTAGGAAGGCCTCTACAAACTCACCCCATATAGAAGGCTTAGCATCACTACCCTTTGAATCCTCCCATTCATTATACCATTGATTGTCTAAATCCTTTAACTGATAGACTGCTAACTCAACACCATTTTGTTTTTCCCCTTCCATTCCTTTTCTGTTCTATATAAGTTTTCTTGCTTTTTCTTTTCAACATCTCTTCTCTTATTTTCTCCTTTTATTACTTTGTTTATTTTCTTTCTTGCTATTCCCTATTTTTTGTTTTTATCCTTCTGTTGTTTCGTTTGTTTTCCTTGTTTCAATTTCTAAATTATTGTCTCTTTGTATGTATAATTTTGTACTTTATTTTTTTATTTAGGGATTTGAGAAATTGGGGTTTCAAGAACAAGTGGTGGACTACGTGTTAAAGTCTCCAAGGGAAGTTGATTGGAAGGATGGAGGTTTAGAAGTTTTCTATTAAGAGGTAAGAATGAACTTTCATATTCTTAAAGGATTTATAGATTTTTTTACTGCTTACTTCAAATTTTCTATTCATACAACATACAACAACAATAACAACAACAAACCTATTTTATTTCATGGTTGTTTTTTTTACTTTTCTTAGATTGATTTTTGTATAAATTGCATGTCCAAGCCCAAGTGTAACACCCCAAATCTGGTACCCGGAATGCTACACGGTGCTTATGACCCTAAGGGAACACAAGCTAACCCATGACTGATATTTGTACCTGTACACTACATAATATACTTCTAGAATGTGAAAAACAAGAATAATAGGCCATAAGGTTCAACTAAATAGAATGTCCGATAAATACTAACGTCCATATAGGGTAACAAATACCCAAAACAACTAAAACTTAAATCTAAAATCTAAACTAATCTGAAAGCCTCTAAATACTGTTAGAAATAAAGATTTGAAGGAATATGTCTCCAACTAACTCCTTCTAGCAAAACAGAACTGAAAAAAAATAATATCTTCCTCGAATGGATGAGGACTCACTGCAACACTACGATTGGAATGCTACTTCTGATTTGGAACTCGTGTCTCTAAAACTATGGTGTAACATGAAAAAAAGAACCATAGCACAAATATATCAGTACGATTGGGAGTACTGAGTATACGAGAGAGGTAGGCTAAATGCAAAAGGGTTTACATCCATTAACAATGCTAACTGACTGACTGATATGAACATTTGAGTACAAACATGCGTGCATAGTAACTTAAATCATGAATATGTGATATCTGGATCTGCACGCTAATACATGGTTTACTATTATCTCACATGACTGATACTAAAATTTTAATAACATGGATGACTGTGTTTGACAGTCCTGAATTTGATGCAACTACCTGAGTTCTGTACTGTAATTGAATTGACTGTAACTAACAGTCCTGGTATACTAAAATCTGAAGAACTATCTGAGTTCTTTTAATGAGACTGGGACTAAAACTGTGGGAGGTAGTTGCTTAACTGACTTTCCCTAATAAAGCATATAGCTAGGTTAGGACCCAATCTCTACCTTGACTGGAAGGGTGTCAATACCGCGCCACTGGAAAGGAAAGCTGTGACTGACCCTTAGCTGGAAGTTACTCGAATTAGAATGGTGGGAACCTTAAAATGACAGTTTAAAACATATTATCAAACCTAATCTGGTAGGTTAAGAAGTCTCAACCTATAATTGCTGCGTAGTTCTGGAACACATGAGTGACTACTAAGAAACACACCCTAAACTGGCAGGTGAATTGCCATCCTTGCGTTCACTCGGTGCTCACTTTTACTCTCATCTGAAGAGGCTGAACATGATTTAGCTGGATATACATGGATTGAGTAACTGACTTCTGTTGACTGATGGAACAGTACTACTACCTGAGAATTTATTGAGATCATAAGATTTTTGAGATTTCCTAAGTCATATGACTGACTGAGTTCTATAGACCATGGCTAGACTGAGATTATCGTGAAAACATGACATGGATCTAGGCACACAACTTTATTTTTTGGGTACTAGTAGCCCTAGGACTCAATGAAAGGAAACTGACACACATAACTGACTTTATCATAAAATGGAGTCCAGAATTCACCATATCATAAGTAGGGGATTTCACACTAAGCATGGTTCTCAACATCTTACGTATGGAAGGGAAATTCATAAACCTGTGTATACTTGCATAGCTTCAATATCATTCACAATCCACATCACAGCAACGACGCATATCAATCACATGGAATTCATGTGAAATTATAAAGCATAGAGCATGGACTTGTCATTTAAGAACTATTAAATTATGGACACGAATCTTATCACCTTAAGCATTTTATCAAACACTTTGCATGCATTCTTTTAGCTTAGGTGTGTTTCCACAAATTTCCCCATTTTAAACCACATAAAGTTCATGGATTTCAACTAACGAACACATATACTTCATGAAAACACCTTTGGATATCATCTTGAAACTTAAACAATAATAATCAACATGTACATGGTTATATCAAAACAAAACAATCACAATATAATATTTAAAACATTGTTCTTGAGCTCTATGAACGAAATAGATCCAGAATACCACACATACCGTACATGGAAAATCTTGATGATTGATGGAGAAATTTGCTTGAACTTGAATCCCCAACTGAAAATCCTAATGTGTTCTTGAGAGGACTTTGAGAGAAAGAGTATGTTTTTGTGAAATAAGGGCTTAATTTGTTTTTTTATGGAATGTATATAGGGGTGGAAAGATGACCCAAATACCCCTCTAGATGCGTCATTTAATTTCTACGAAAATGTCCCGACTTGGGTCCCCGGCACGACGCGGGGAGATCACGTTGCTCCCCGCTTGTGACTTGGAAACTCACCGCGATGAATTGGAATTGTGGAGAGACACTGAAAATTGATAACCATCATTTTGGCTTACGGCGCGATGCACTACTGTCTGAAATGACGCTGCTAAAACTGTAAATCGCCATAACTTCTTCACCGGGTGTCTATTTTAGGAAAATTTGGTATCGATGGAAATCTTATTCAATTCTATACAATTTGGATGGTATAAATCTGCCAAAAATTTCACCTATAAACCAAGTTATGCTTATTAAAAGATGACCTATGTGAAATCATACACAAAAACTTGGTAGATTCAAAAGTTCTTAGCTTGGCTTACCCTAAGTGACTCTTATGGACATGCTTAACATATCATAAGCTCTATTATCACTAGGATACTCATCCTAATTCCTGTACACCAATATGAATCACAGGATAGGAGTCTTCATGTGTAGGAACGACGTTCATTTTCTAGCTTAGAAATATACGGGGTATAACAATATTTCCCCTTGGGAAACATTTGTCCTCGAATGAGACAAACTGAAATTGGAATAGACAATAAACTAGAGTACGTGCAAGACACACACTACTGGAACATGATCTCATGACGGACATGGTTGATATGCTAAACATATAATGCTGGACATGCATATCTAATGTATGAGTAACTGATTCATGAATGAATAAATGAGATTTCTGATAACTAAGTTCTCCCAATGAGAATGCATATTTGATGCATGATTATACACTAATTTTATACATGAATGCGTGAATGAATATGGAATAGTACCTAATACCATATTTGTGATAAAACATGAGCATGAACTGAATACCAAGTTGTATAGAATTCTGAATGGGAAACTGAATAAGCTTAAGGAGGATTGTTACCTTGACCTATATCTGGATTGGTGTAGAAGTGGTGAGGAAACTTGGTACACATGTCTTCTTCTACTTCCCAAGTAGCTCCCTCAACGAACTGATTTCGCTAAAGCACTTTAACTAGAGGGACTTCTTTGTTCCTCAGTCTACGAGTCTAATAGTCTAGAATTTCAACCAGAATTTCTTCATAGAAGACACTGTTATGACTATCAATGCTCTGTATAGGGACTACGGCTGATGGATCCCCTATAAACTTCTTGAGCAAACAGACATGAAAGACTAGATGAACAGAGTCTAGATCTGAAGGCAATTCGAGCTCATAAGATACCTTGCCTAAACGACTGAGAATCTTGAAGGGACCAATATATCGGGCACTAAGCTTTCCCTTCTTGCCGAACTGCTTTACGCCCATCATGGGAGAGATCTTTAGATAGACATAGGCATCAACCTCGAACTCAAGATCCTTTCTACAAACATCAGCATACGACTTCTGTTGGCTCTAAGCAGCCTGAAGTCTTTCTCTGATTAACTAGACTTTCCCTAAGGCGTCAAATACTAATTCAGGCCCTATGACTGAGGACTCTCTAAATTTGAACCACCCATTTGGAGATCTGTACCTGCTACCATAGAGAACTTTGAATGGAACCATTTTAATACTGGAATACTAGCTACTATTTTATGTAAACTCAATCAATGGAAAGTGGTCATCCCAACTTCCCTTAAAATTAATTGCTCATACCCTTAGCATATATTCAAGAGTCTGAATGGTCCTTTCTTCTTGACCATGGGTCTTAGAGCCTGGTGCTCTATCTTTGTCACCCTCTCTAAACTAAGGAACTGGAGCACTGTCTAGACAGAGAGCTGGAACTGATGACTTAGGATGAATTTGAGAATGGTTTCCTCTTTCTGATTTAGGCTGAGCCAAGTTGAAACTACCTAATGTCACTCTTATATTGTGCTTTTCCCTTGGCTTAATATTCTTCTCCTCTATCTGCTGACATGGGTCATAAGTCTAGCTAAGGTCATGTCACTGTTCAGCATGGCGCATTTGCGCTCATTACCCTTACTGTTATTAACCCTTGAAGCAAACTTACTCATCTTAGATCTAATGCATGCAACCACATGAGGGACATACATGGAAAATTGAGTAAACTTGAAAGAATACTCTTTCACTGTCATATTTCCCTTCCCGAGGTTAATGAACTCTAGCACCATGTCTTCTCTAAGCTCTTAGGGAAAGAATTTGTCTAAGAATGCAGTGACAAACTGCTCCCACTCTATAGGACCTACATCATCTGATCTTTCAAACTTCCACTATTTGAGCCAAGCATGAGCCACATCCTACAACTGGTATGGAGCTAGCTCAACACTATCAATAGTAGTCACACCCATGGCGTCTGTCACTTTGTGAACTTGATCCAAGAATTCCTAAGAGTCTTCATCTACCTTAGACCCGAGAAAGGTTGGAGGATTCAGTCAGGAGAAGTCCTGAATCCTCGCTGCAACTTAGCTGGCTACTGAGTTGGCCAGAAGAAGCGGATTAGACTAAGAGACTGACTTGTGATTATGCTCACAGGCACGACATGAATACTAAAAGACGGAAAACTATTCTTAAACATCCCATATCCTCTTGCACATAAATGTCGCATCCAACACCCATGCACAAGACTCTACTAGATGCGGCTTTCAGACTTTCTAGGACTCTATTGAACCTTAGGCTCTGATACCATGTTTTTAACACCCCAAATCTGGTACCTGAAATGCTACAAGGTGCTCATGACCACAAGGGACCACAAGCTAACCCATGACTGATATTTGTACCTATACACTACGTAATATACTTGTAGAATTCAGAAAACATGAACTATTGGCCATAACGTTCAACTGAATAGAATATCTAATAAATACTAACATATATATAGGGTAATAAGAACCCAAAACAACTGACAGCTGAATCTAAAATCTATACTTAATCTGAAAGTCTCTAAATATTGTTTGAAATAAGGAGTTGAAGGAACATATCTCTAACTAACTCCGTCTAGCAAAACTGAACTGAAATAATGATAGAAATAAAATAATATCATCCTCGAATAGATGAGTACTCACTACAACACTGCGACTGGAATGCTACGGCTGATATGGATCTCATGTCTCTGAACGTATGGTGTAATATGAAGGAAAGCACCATAGCACAAATATGTCAGTATGACTGGGAGTACAAAGTATAGAGTGAGGTAGGCTAAATGCAAAAGGGTCTACATGCATGAACAATGCTAACTAACAGACTGATATAAACGTATGAGTACAAACATGCATACATAGTAACTAAAATCGTGAATACATGATATCTAAATCTGTACGATAATACATGGTTTACTGTTATCTTACATGAATGATACCAAAATTATGATAACATGGATGACTGTGTCTGACAGTCTTGAATCTGATGGAACTACCTGAGTTCTGTACTGTAGCTGAATTGACTGTAATTGATAGTCCTAGTTACTGAAATCTGAAAAACTATGTCAGTTCTTTTACTAAGACTGCGACAGAAACTATGGGAGTTATTTGCTTAACTGACATGCCCAAATAACGCATATAGCTTGGTTGGGGTCCAATCTTTGCCCCGACTAGAAGGATGTCAATATCGTACCACTGGTAAGGACAACAGTGAGTTACCCTTAGCTAGTAGGTACTCGAATGAGAATAGTTCGAACCCTAAACTGACAGGTTAAGCCAGCTAATAAACACTAATCTGGTAGGTTAAGATATCTCAATCTATGCTGGCTACGTAGTTTTGGAACACAAGGATGACTACTATGAATCATACCCTAAACGGGCAAGTGAGTTCCAATACTTAGGTTCACTCGGTGCTAACGTCTACTCCCATCTGAAGAGCCTGAAAATGATTTAAGTGGATGTACATGGACTGAGTAACTAACTTCCGTTGACTGATAGAATAGTACTACTATCTGAGAATTTATTAAGATCATGAGATTTCTGAGATTTTCTAAGTCACATGACTGACTAAGTTCTATAGATCATGGCTTGACTGAGATTATTATGATAACGTCACATGGTTCTAGGAACAAAACTATATTTTTCAGGTACTACTACCCCCAGGACTCGATGGAAGGAAACTGACACACATAACTGACTTGATTATATAGTGGAGTCCACAATTCACCATATAAGTAGGGGATTTCACACTAAGCATAGTTCTCAATATCTTACATATGGAAGGGAAATTCATACAACATGTATATACTTGCATAGCTTCAATATCATGCTCAATCCACATCACAACAACGACGCATATCAATCATGGGAAATTCATGTGAAATCATAAAGCATAGAGCGTGGACTTGTCATTTAAGCACTACTAAATCATGGGACACGAATCTTATCATCTTAAGCATTTTATCAAACACTTTGCATGCATTCTTTTAGATTTGGTGTGTTTGCATAAATTTCTCCATTTTAAACCACATAAAGTTCATGGATTTCAACTAACGAACACATATACTTCATGAAAACACTTTTAGATATAATCTTGAAACTTAAACAAAAATCATCAACATGTAGATGGTCATATAACAAAAATACAATCACAATATAATATTTAAAACATGGTTCTTGAGATCTATGAACGAAATGGATTCATAGATGAACACTATGCATACTTAGATGGAAGATTCTTGATGATTGATGGAGAAATTTGGTTGAACTTGAATCCCCAATTGAAAGACCTAATGTGTTTTTCTGTGGATTTTGAGAGAAAGAATATGTTTTGGTGAAATAAGGTCTTAATTCCATGTTTATGGAATATATATAGGGGTGGTAAGATGACCCAAATACCCCTCCAGATACGTCATTTAATTTCTATGAAAATTACCAGATTTGGGCCCCCGATGCGATGTGGAGATATCGCGTTGCCTCGTATTTGTGACCTGAAAACATACCGCGATGCGGTGGAATTTCAAAGAGACACTGAAAATTGAGAAACGTCATTTTGTCTTATGGCGCGACGTGCCACTGACTGTAATGACGCTGCTAAAACTTTAAATCTCCATAACTTCTTCACTGGGTGTCTATTTTAGGAAAATTTGTTATCGATGGAAAGCTTATTCAATTCTATACAATTTGGATGGTATAAATCTACCAAAAAATCCACCTATAAACCAAGTTATGCTCATTAAAAGATGACATATGTGAAATCATACACAAAAACTTGGTAGATTCAAAAGTTCTTAGCTTGGCTTACCCTAAGTGACTCTTATGGACATGCTTAACATATCATAAGCTCTATTATCACTAGGATACTCATCCTAATTCATGTACTCCAATATGAATCACAGGATAGGAGTTTTCATATGTAGGAACGACGTTCATTTTCTAGCTTAGAAATATACGGGGTACTACAATATTTCCCCTTGGGAAACATTTGTCCTCGAATGAGACAAACTGAAATTGGAATAGACAATAAACTAGAGTACGTGCAAGACACATACTACTGGAACATGATCTCATGACGGACATAGCTGATAAGCTAAACATATAATGCTGGACATGCATATCTAATGTATGAGTAACTGATTCATGAATGAATAAATGAGATTTCTGATAACTAAGTTCTCCAAATGAGAATGCATATTTGATGCATGATTATACACTAATTTTATACATGAATGCGTGAATGAATATGCAATAGTACTTAATACCATATTTGTGATAAAACATGAGCATGAACTGAATACCAAGTTGTATAGAATTTTGAATGGGAAACTGAATAAGCTTAAGGAGGACTGTTACCATGACCTATATCTGGATTGGTGTAGAAGTGGTGAGGAAACTTGGTACACATGTCTTCTTCTACTTCCCAAGTAGCTCCCTCAACGAACTGATTTGGCCAAAGCACTTTAACTAGAGGGACTTCTTTGTTCCTCAGTCTACGAGTCTGATAGTCTAGAATTTCAACCAAAATTTCGTCATAGAAGACACTGTTATGACTATCAATGCTCTGTATAGGGACTACGGCTGATGGATCACCTATAACCTTCTTGAGAAAACAGACATGAAAGACTAGATGAACAGAGTCTAGATCTGATGGCAATTCGAGCTCATAAGATACCTTGCCCAAACGACTGAGAATCTTGAAGGGACCAATATATCGGGTACTGAGCTTTCCCTTCTTGCCGAACCGCTTTATGCCCTTCATGGGAGAGATCTTTTGATAGACATATTCATCAACCTCGAACTCAAGATCCTTTCTACGAACATCAGTATACGACTTTTGTTGGCTCTGAGCAGCCTGAAGTCTTTCTCTGATTAACTAGACTTTCCCTAAGGCGTCGAATACTAATTCCGGCCCTATGACTGAGGCCTCTCTAAATTTGAACTACCCGATTGGAGATCTGTACCTGCTACCATAGAGAACTTTGAATGGAGCCATTTTAATACTGGAATGATAGCTATTATTTCATGAAAACTCAATCAAATGAAAGTGGTCATCCCAACTGCCCTTGAAATTAATTGCTCATACCCTTAGCATATCTTCAAGAGTCTGAATGGTCCTTTCTTCTAGACCATGGGTCTTAGAGCCTGACGCTCTATCTTTGTCACCCTTTCTAAACATAGGAACTGGAGCACTGTCTAGAGAGGGAGCTGCAACTGATGACTTAGGATGAATCTGAGAATGGTTTCCTCTTTCTAATTTAGGTTGAGCCAAGTTGAAACTACCTATCTTCACTCTTATATTCTGCTTTTTCCTTGGCTTAATATTCTGCTCCTCTATCTGCTGAGCATGGGTCATAAGTCTAGCTAACGTCATGTCATTGTTCAGCATGGCGAATTTGCGCTCATTAACCTCATTGTTATTAACACTTGAAGCAAACTTACTCAAATTAGATCTAATGCATGCAACCACATGAGGGACTGATAACGCTCAATCTACAGCTCTCGAAGGAGTGTAAAGCGGTCGATAGCAAATATAGAACCCAACTGGGTTGGGTATCGATCCCACAGAGAATAGCTTGGTCAACAAGTAAGTGAAATTATTAGACTTTTGATGCAAGTCTCGTAAGAATGGGGGGATTGTAATAAGTAACCAAAGTAATGAAATAAAATCTGAAAATAATAAAGTAAAAAGAGAGTATTTCGTAGGTTGTGAAACAATGAGAATTGAGGCGTTGGGGTTATGTTCACCTTCAGAAGTATACGTCTCTATTGGCTATGAGTGTGTAGAGTCTTGACATGCAATTGCTTATAGAGAATTGTAGTCGATGGTAAATCCAAGCGTCTCTCGACCTAAACAAGGACTATTTCACTTTAACTCTCTCGAGCTTAAAGCGTGTCTAACGGTACGAATTCTCCAAGAGGTTAGTCCAGGTACGGCACTAGCTTTTTAATAGGAAAGGGTGTCCTACTACCTTGACATTATCTCTTTTCCAGACAAATAACCTTTCTCTCGAACAAGTTAAATGTTAGACTGGCGTTGGTCTATGCGTCTTCTTTTCTAGACAAATAACCTTTCTCTCGAACAGGTTAGATGTTAGAATGGCGTGTTCTTGTGTTTGAACCGCAAAGGATGTAGATTTAAGATGAAGAGAATAATGATATAAGCAATATACTTGTCTTGAACTCACAAACTCACAGCTATAGATAGTAACTCATTCGGCTTCCATAACCCCAACTAAGAGGTTTAGTTACCCATGAATGCGAAGGATATCACGTTTTGCATGGTGAATGGCGTGAATAGTAGGTGTTTGGCGTGTGGTTTTGGTGATTCCGTAGCAAGTAACGATTCTCTTGTTGTGGAATAGATGAATAGAAGAATAGATTAGAAGTGTTTGTGGTGGAAGATGAGAGAGATGGAAGAAAATTAATAGTTTAAGAATGAATTTCTTGAATGAAGGGAGGAGTTGCCTCCACTAAGGGAGGACTTGATTAAAATCTCTAGCATGATAGGGTATTTATAATACTCCTATCCTACTCCTACTATGCTAATGAAATAAATAACCAAATCCTACTAAACTAAGGAAATACTTAACCCATTTGTACTAGGTTAATGTAACATTCTCCTAATCCAAATAAACTAATGAAATACATAACCCAATTGTACTAGGTTAATGTATCATTGTTAAAATCCAGCTTTGTGTCTGTAAGTCCCCAAAGTCTTCAGAAATGCTGTTTTAGTCCTGGACAGATTTTCCATGCAGTCCCCAAAGTATTCAGAAATGTTGTTTTAGCCCGGGACAGAGTTTCCATGCAACAGATTTGGTCCTTTAGGCGTCCAGCTCCTTTCTACTTCGTTTGTGAGCTTTCTTTTGCGTCAAGTAAGCCATAAAATGCTGTATTTTGCATCATTTATACCTGAAACTTTCCTAATCATGTTTGTTAGCTCATTTACAGGAAAAAGGACTAAAAGTGCATGAAATAGATAATTAGTTCTCAAAACTAGGTTAAAATATGGGCAAAATATATTGATATAGGCGCGTAAATTCGCCTATCATCAACACCCCACACTTAGAGCTTTGTTCGTCCTCGAACAACATATCATGTCCTTCTAAGCATCGACTTAAGGTTTTTACAGAAACAACACAAAACATTCTTCAAGACAAGCACAACAATTATCAACGAAGAGTAGCTTTCCGATTATAAGTAGAAACAATTTAACCTCAAGCATAGACTCGTGATGGTGATCAACTCGCATGCAAACGTTAAGGTACATAGAATCATATACAACTATCCAAAACTTATCAACCATGTGTGTCTCACAATATAGTACCCATAATCACTCACAAATATAGCATATTTTTCAAACATGGGTATCAAAGTGTCCTTGCTCTCACTTCTCACAAAGAATTCATATGTAGCAACTAATGACCATAAGTTTGCCCTTAATGTAGTACTCTACTAAATGTCGGAATGTTAAGGTTAGGATCAAGTAGGTCTTTTGATGGTTGTAATGTAGGCTAAGGGACGGGTAGGATCAACTATTTTGGCCAGAAATAGTGACTAAGTTCCTAAGCACTTTAATACATCACATTGTATCATTGACACTTTTTTCTTTCAACCTTTCTTTATTTTATTCTTCCACCCTTGTTCTTATCTTTTGTTTTTCAATTTTAAGCACAACTCACTTTTCAACTTTCTTTTCCTTTTTCTTTTCACAACATACCTCTTATGATAGCCCTTTCTTTTTCATAACATATTCAAGCACCCTTGCAATTTAAAGCATCATACTCACCCAATTTCCTCTTATGTTGTCACATGACTTTTTCACTTTAAAGCACTTAGGAATTTGGATCAAATTACGGTCTTGAAAGAAATGGATTAGGCTTACATACAAGGTTGTCAAAGAAATAGGCTAAAGGCTCAAAAGGGTTTAACTAGGATGATTTACATGGGTAGGAAAAACTGATGGTAAACAAATATAGGTTGCCAAAGAAATGCCTAAATCATATCCTAACTTACACTCCTTATTTTCGCTTTGCATACATACCAGGCAAGTTCTAGCATCAGCCACAAACATAGAATATACTATTTTCTCACACACACAAGGCACATGGTCGACTTGTTTGGAAGTAATATAGACTCTCGACCCAACAATTGAAGGAATTGAATCACACAATATCACATAATGAATCACAACTAGAGCCTAAACGTCTCAATAGTCACAATTGTAGCACATACTCTTGTTATAATCTCATGCTGCCTATCAAAATAATTTCATGCGAAGCTAGAAAAAAAATTTTAACTACTAAAAAAAACGAAACAAAAATGAAACAAACGCAAACAAACATAGATGCGAATAGATAAGTATAGCATGCAATACCACCACCCCACACTTAGTTGGGACACTGTCCTCAGTGGAAAATAAATACGAGGAACCTGGTTGGTCGGACTTATCCTCTATGTCTGGGGTCATACCCCTTGCATTGGAATCATCGTCAGAGTCGTCATCCTCAGAACTTTCTCATAAGTATCCCACTTAATTCCAAGCGTGAGTCGGGGTATTTGCTGCGAGGAGGGTTCTCCTTGGTCCTTGTAACTTCTCTTTTTGCCCTTTTGGGAGGTGGTAGCCTTCTCCTTGCCTTGTCTCGCTTTAGGTGCCATTGTACCTGAGACTAGAAATAGTGTTAGTTTCAGCACAATCTCACTTGATACAATCTATAAGCAAGTACTAGGGGTACCACCCCACACTTAGTTTTGTTGCACAAATCAGCGAGGTGAACGTAGTCGATTTACTCAGATTTCGTCGACATACGTTTTAGGATTGTGTTCCAACAAGAAAATCAGCATTGTATCACTTATTTGCAGCCATTGGACTACTTTCATGGTAGATATAGCAACACTACGACATAGGGGTTACCACCTGGAATCGTTATTCTTACAACAAGCACAACCTCCTAAGTCGATAGGCACTATAATCTTATCCCGATGGCCGGGATAGTCTAACATGTAAGCATCCAAACAACACTCTTAAGCAATATTCATAGCCATATCTATTCAGCAAATATCATAACAATGCTATTGAAACCAAATTCAAGTCGGAAATAAGTCAAGAATTCCCTACGTATATGTTCACTCACATGATTATGCAACAACAATTCGAACACATGAACATCACCAACAATCTTATATGATTTAGCAATTTATAATAAGCATAGCAACGTAGTACTTACGATAAATAGGTGGAGAATAAGAGAGCACTTACTTGCTTGAAGATTGTGGAGAAGTTGTTGTGGATTGGAAGAACAAAGGAAGAAAATTTTGAGAAGATTTGGAAGGTTATGTGGCGCCTTTAGGGTGTTTTCTAATGTGGTTGTGTTGTAAAACTATGTCCCCTTTATATAGGAAGAGTATGGGTCGGGTTATGACCCATTTACAATCGGATTTGGGGACAAAATCACCCTATATGCGGCGCATATCCCTCGGCATAACACATGTATATGCGGCGCATTGTCCATGGCATAATGGGACATATGCGCCGCACATGGTATGGCATATCTAGGCATATGCGGCGCATATCGTATGGCATTTGGTCGCAGTATCTCAAATGCCATAGCATAGGCGGCGCATAGTCAAACGCACACCTAGGAATAGGCGGCGCATAGTGTATTGCACACTAGATTCCGAGTCCTTAGGCTATAGAATAGGTTGTGCATCGTTCGTGGCCTATTTTCACCAAGGCCTAGCCTTCCTCGAAGACTATTATGACGTGAGAAAGGCTCAATTCATAGCCTTATGCATCACCATTCCTAACTTACCGACTTTACCATACAATATGACCAAATCGTCAATTGAAATCAATCTCCTCGTTGCATCTTTCTTGCACCTATTTTTGCTCAAAACCAAATGAAAACGATTAGTACGATGGGTTGCCTCCCACCAAGCGCCTTAGTTTTGGTCGTGGCACGACTCTTATTTTTGGATTTTCATTTATCAAAAGCAAAAACAAGTACTAGAATGAAAGAAAGACAAAACGATAAACGATAAAACGATAAAACGATGGGTTGCCTCCCATCTAGCGCCTTATTTATTGTCGTGGCTCGACATAGTTACCTCGAGTACTTAGACTTCATCGAGATAGGTGATGGATCGTTTTCTAAAAGGATTTAGACGACAATGAGGCTTACCTGTGGGCATGCGATATTTTTCGAGATGGCTCATACGTTTCTCCGGAGAGTCACCAATTATATCATCAATAGTCCAACCCATAGCTCTCTTGTATCTCCTCAGAGCAGAGATAAGAGCTTCTACGTGCTGTTCACTTAAATCATCTGCGCTCTCCGGAAGTATATTTCTAGTTTCCAAGAACACATACCTTAGATAATCGGGGAGCTCTTGCGATTCTAGCACTGGTGGCTCATCAATGGGAGTCTTTGCCGTTGGTTGATTCTTGAGATCACATCCCGGTTGCTTAGGAGTATAAGACTCTATTTCTGTTAGATCACCCATAAGTTCTTCATAATCTTCATCATGCTCAACATTCAGTGGCGCAGCAGACAATGGCTCAACAGTAGGTTGTTTCTCTATAGATAATGCTTTCGTATCCTCATAATGAACATCAGCTATGGATGACTCATTCATATCGCTGGGCTGCTTCATTGTTTTGCGTATATCAAACCGTACCACTTCGTCATTAATTCGAAACAAAAGCTCATTATCTTTCATGTCAATAAGCACACTTCCAGTTGCAAGGAAGGGACGTCCCAAGATGATGGGAACTTCAGAATCCTCCTTACAATCCAGAATAACGAAGTCTGCCGGAAAGATGAATGAAGAAACTTTCACCAACACATCATTCAAGATACCCACAGGTCGTTTTACCGACCTATCAGCCATCACGAGCCTCATATTGGTTGGTGTCGGATCGCCTAGCCCCAACTTCTTGTAGATGGATAGTGGCATCAAATTGATGCTAGCTCCCAAATCGCACAATGCCTTCGCAAAATCCAACGACCCAATTGTGCAAGGAATAGTGAAAGCTCCAGGGTCTGCCTTCTTTTGAACTAGCGATCTTGTAGCAATTGCACTACAATGATGAACATTATCTGCCAAGTCATAACTTGCTGCCCGCTTCTTTGTCAAGAGATCCTTCATAAATTTTGCATACCCAGGCATTTGTTCAAGTGCCTCCACCAATGGAACATTAATGGTGAGCTGTTTTAACATATTCATGAACTTGCTGAACTTTGTGTCATCCGCCACCTTCTTCAATCTTTGGGGAAAAGGTGGTGGTGGGTATGGAAGTGTTCTCTCCACGGTTTTCGTCTCCTCTTGCTTCCGTTTTTCCACTTTTTCAGGCTGCACAGTGCTGGATGTGGCATCCTTAACGTCAAGAGTAGTAGCTGGGGCATCTTCTCCTTTTGCGTTGTCATCTATGTCTGCAACTTCGTCAATCACTTTCTTGCCTTTTGCTGAAGTTTCCAGCGCCTTACCACTTCTGGTAGTGATGGCCATGCATGACCCATCATTCCTTGGGTTTTGCACAGTATCGCTAGGTAAGGTGCCGGCTTTTCTTTGGTTGAGTGCTGCTGAAAGTTGACTGAATTGCTGCTCTAGTTGTCTTATAGAAGTGGAATGAGAATCAACTAATTGCTTCATGGAGGCTAAATCGTCGATTACCTCCTTAACTCCCGCGCTCGTTGCTTCTACTCCTTTCAATAACTTAGCCATCATGTCTTCCATAGAATTAGATGTGGTGGTATCACGTCTACCAGGGGGAACGTACAAACCACTATTTTCATTATTTTTCTTCCAACTACCTTGGTCTTTACCTCCAGATTTATCATAATAGTTCCGACCTTTGTTTCCTTGGGCATTCCCACGGAAACCCCCCTGATTGTTCAAGTAGTTGGCCTCCTCTTCCGAATCAGATTCGTCTCTTCCTTTTGACGCAATAGATTTCACTTTTTCAATCTTCCCTAATAGATGCTTTGTAAGAAGATCCATTTGGGTTTTCATGTGCGCCATATCTTGATCACGTTCTTCTTATCTTCTTCTTTGGTCTGCAGACATGCCAAAAGATACAGTAGAGCTTGCTACCTCAGAATCCCTGGTATGCCAAGCTCTACTTTGCTTCGTCATCCGATCTAGCATATTGCTTGCCTGCACAAAGGTGAGGTTCATAAATGATCCACCTGCCGCATTATCAACCACTGGCTTAGTCACCGAATTCAAAGCTCTGTATAATATCTCCATCAAGTGGACATTGGTCATATGATGGTTTGGGCATCGCATTAGCTTCGTCTTGAACCTCTCCCATGTTTCGTGGAGAGCTTCAGAGGGAAGCTGACGAAAGTTGCTGATTTCATCTCTCAATTGTGCTTTTTTGGATGGCGGAAAGAATCTTTCTAGGAAAGCGTCTTTCAATTGCCTCCAATGAGTAATAGAATCAGGAGTCAGCCCATTCAACCACATAGTTGCCTCCCCAGACAGAGACAATGGAAATAGACGTAATCGAATTGCATTCTGTCCAACTCCAGGATTGTCGAATGACTTGCATGTAGAAATAAAGTTGATGAGATGCATATTCGGATCATCGCCTGCTAGTCCACCAAATAATCCCTTGAGTTGCAAAAGCTGAATCATGGCGCTAGTGATATTGAACTTTGCTCCCGGTGCTAAGGGAGGAAGAATAATAGCTCCTGTGGAACCAGGTCCGTCCAGATCGTCCGCATCGTCAGGATTTGTTGCTCGCCTACGGTTATCAATATTCTGTTGATGCACTTGAGCAGCCATCCTTTCAATTTCACGTTGTGCCTCCATTGATGCACTAAATAAACCTAAAAAAAACAAAAACAACAACTAAAAGTAAAAGTACGAGAATCTTTGACCAAAGGGTCTAGTAATTATCACGAACTTGATTGACACTCGTATTCCCCGGCAACGGCGCCAATTTTTGATAATGCTCAATCTACAGCTCTCGAAGGAGTGTAAAGCGGTCGATAGCAAATATAGAACCCAACTGGGTTGGGTATCGATCCCACAGAGAATAGCTTGGTCAACAAGTAAGTGAAATTATTAGACTTTTGATGCAAGTCTCGTAAGAATGGGGGGATTGTAATAAGTAACCAAAGTAATGAAATAAAATCTGAAAATAATAAAGTAAAAAGAGAGTATTTCGTAGGTTGTGAAACAATGAGAATTGAGGCGTTGGGGTTATGTTCACCTTCAGAAGTATACGTCTCTATTAGCTATGAGTGTGTAGAGTCTTGACATGCAATTGCTTATAGAGAATTGTAGTCGATGGTAAATCCAAGCGTCTCTCGACCTAAACAAGGACTATTTCACTTTAACTCTCTCGAGCTTAAAGCGTGTCTAACGGTACGAATTCTCCAAGAGGTTAGTCCAGGTACGGCACTAGCTTTTTAATAGGAAAGGGTGTCCTACTACCTTGACATTATCTCTTTTCCAGACAAATAACCTTTCTCTCGAACAAGTTAAATGTTAGACTGGCGTTGGTCTATGCGTCTTCTTTTCTAGACAAATAACCTTTCTCTCGAACAGGTTAGATGTTAGAATGGCGTGTTCTTGTGTTTGAACCGCAAAGGATGTAGATTTAAGATGAAGAGAATAATGATATAAGCAATATACTTGTCTTGAACTCACAAACTCACAGCTATAGATAGTAACTCATTCGGCTTCCATAACCCCAACTAAGAGGTTTAGTTACCCATGAATGCGAAGGATATCACGTTTTGCATGGTGAATGGCGTGAATAGTAGGTGTTTGGCGTGTGGTTTTGGTGATTCCGTAGCAAGTAACGATTCTCTTGTTGTGGAATAGATGAATAGAAGAATAGATTAGAAGTGTTTGTGGTGGAAGATGAGAGAGATGGAAGAAAATTAATAGTTTAAGAATGAATTTCTTGAATGAAGGGAGGAGTTGCCTCCACTAAGGGAGGACTTGATTAAAATCTCTAGCATGATAGGGTATTTATAATACTCCTATCCTACTCCTACTATGCTAATGAAATAAATAACCAAATCCTACTAAACTAAGGAAATACTTAACCCATTTGTACTAGGTTAATGTAACATTCTCCTAATCCAAATAAACTAATGAAATACATAACCCAATTGTACTAGGTTAATGTATCATTGTTAAAATCCAGCTTTGTGTCTGTAAGTCCCCAAAGTCTTCAGAAATGCTGTTTTAGTCCTGGACAGATTTTCCATGCAGTCCCCAAAGTATTCAGAAATGCTGTTTTAGCCCGGGACAGAGTTTCCATGCAGCAGATTTGGTCCTTTAGGCGTCCAGCTCCTTTCTACTTCGTTTGTGAGCTTTCTTTTGCGTCAAGTAAGCCATAAAATGCTGTATTTTGCATCATTTATACCTGAAACTTTCCTAATCATGTTTGTTGCTCATTTACAGGAAAAAGGACTAAAAGTGCATGAAATAGATAATTAGTTCTCAAAACTAGGTTAAAATATGGGCAAAATATATTGATATAGGCGCGTAAATTCGCCTATCATCAGGGACATACCTGGATAATTGAGTAAACTTGATAGAATACTCTTTCACTATCATATTTCCCTTCTGGAGGTTGATGAACTCTAGAACATTGTCTTCTCTAAGCTCTTAGGGAAATAATTTGTCTAAGAATGCAGTGACAAACTGCTCCCACTCTATAGGACCTACATCATCTGATCTTTCGAACTTCCACTATTTGAACCAAGCATGAGCCACATCCTACAACTGGTATGCAGCTAGCTCAACACTCTCAACAGTACTCACACCCATGGCGTCTGTCACTTTTTGAATTTGATCCAAGAATTCCTAAGAGTCTTCATTTACCTTAGACCCGAGAAAGGTTGGAGGATTCAGTCAAGTAAGTCCTGAATCGTCGCTGCAACTTAGTTAGCTACTGGGTTGGCCAGAATAACTATTTTCCATTTATTATGAGCAGCGACTAATTGGGAAAGAGTGGTAAATATAGTCCTGAAGTCCGCATTAGTAACATGATCGCCCAAAGGTTCTTTGGGCTGAGGAGCTGACTAGTTTCTTCTCTTAGAAGGCATGTTCTAAAATAAAGAGAAGAAGCAGATTAGACTGAGAGATTGAGTTGTGATTATGCTCACTGGCACGACATAAATACTGAAAGAAGGAAAACCGTTCTTAAACATCTCATATCCTCTTGCACATAAATGTGGCATCCAACACCCATGCACAATACTCTACTAGATACGGCTTTCAGATTTTCTAGGACTCTATTGAACCTTAGGCTCTGATACCATGTTTTTTACACCCCAAATCTGGTACCTAAAATGCTACAAGGTGCTCATGACCACAAGGGACCACAAGCTAACCTATGACTGATATCTGTACCTATACACTACATAATATACTTGTAGAATTCAGAAAACATGAACAATTGTCCATAAGGTTCAACTGAATAGAATATCTAATAAATACTAACATCTATATAGGGTAATAAAAACCCAAAACAACTAAAAGCTGAATCTAAAATCTGAACTTAATCTCAAAGTCTCTAAACACTTTTTGAAATAAGGAGTTGAAGGAACATATCTCCAACTAACTCCGTCTAGCAAAACTGAACTGAAATAACGATTGAAATAAAATAGTATCATCCTCGAATGGATGAGGACTCACTACAACACTACGACTGGAATCCTACTGCTGATATGGACCTCATGTCTCTGAACCTATGGTGTAATATAAAAGAAAGCACGATAGCACAAATATGTCAGTATGACTGGGAGTACTGAGTATAGAGTGAGGTAGGCTAAATGCAAAAGGTTTTACATACATGAACAATGCTAACAAACAGACTGATATAAATATAAGAGTACAAACATTCATACATAGTAACTAAAATCGTGAGTACATGATATCTGAATCTGTACGATAATACATGGTCTACTGTTATCTTACATGACTGATATCAAAATTTTGATAACATGGATGACTGTGTCTGACAGTCTTGAATCTGATGAAACTACCTGAGTTCTGTACTGTAGCAAAATTGACTATAATTGATAGTCCTAGTTACTGAAATTTGAAGAACTATCTCCGTTCTTTTACTGAGACTGGGACAGAAACTATGGGAGGTATTTGCTTAACTAACATGCCCAAATAATGCATATAGCTAGGTTGGGGTCCAATCTCTGCCCTGACTAGAAGGGTGTCAATACCGTGCCACTGGTAAGGACAACAGCGAGTTACCCTTAGCTAGTAGGTACTCGAATGAGAATAGTGAGAACCCTGAACTGACATGTTAAGCCACTTAATAAGCCCTAATATGGTAGGTTAAGATGTCTCAACCTATGCTGGCTACGTAGTTTTGGAACATAAGGATGACTACTATGAATCACACCCTAAACTGGCAGGTGAGTTCCAATACTTGGGTTCACTCGGTGCTAAGTTGCACTCCCATCTGAAGATACTGAACATGATTTAACTGGATGTACATGGACTGAGTAACTAACTTCTGTTGACTGATGGAATAGTACTACTATCTGAGAATTTATTAAGATCATGAGATTTCTGAGATTTTCTAAGTCACATGACTGACTAAGTTATATAGATCATGGCTTGACTAAGATTATTATGATAACGTGACATGGTTCTAGGAACAAAACTATATTTTTCAGGTACTAGTACCCCCAGGACTCGATGGAAGAAAACTGACACACATAATTGACTTGATCATATAATGGAGTCCACAATTCACCATATAAGTAGGGGATTTCACACTAAACATAGTTCTCAATATCTTACATATGGAAGGGAAATTCATACAACATGTGTATACTTGCATAGCTTCAATATCATGCTCAATCCACATCACAACAGCGACGCATATCAATCATGTGGAATTCATGTGAAATCATAATTTATAGAGCGTGGATTTGTCATTTAAGCACTACTAAATCATGGGACACGAATCTTATCACCCTAAGCATTTTATCAAACACTTTGCATGCATTCTTTTAGATTAGCTGTGTTTGCATAAATTTCTCCATTTTAAACCACATAAAGTTCATGGATTTCAACTAACGAACACATATACTTCATGAAAACAGTTTTAGATATAATCTTAAAACTTAAACAAAAATCATCAACATGTAGATGGTCATATCACAATAATACAATCACAATATAATATTTAAAACATTGTTCTTGAGCTCTATGAACGAAATGGATCCATACATGAACACTATGCATACTTAGATGGAAGATTCTTGATGATTGATGGAGAAATTTGCTTGAACTGTAATCCCCAATTGAAAACCATAATGTGTTCTTTAGAGGATTTTGAGAGGAAGATTATGTTTGGGTGAAATAAGGTCTTAATTCCATGTTTATGGAATATATATATAGGGGTGGAAATATGACCCAAATACCCTTCTAGATACGTCATTTAATTTCTGTGAAAATTACCAGATTTGGGCCCCCGACGCAATGTGGAGATATCGCGTTGCCTCGTATTTGTGACCTGAAAACTCACCGTGATGCAGTGGAATTTCAAAGAGACACTAAAAATTGAGAAACGTCATTTTGTCTTATGGCGCGAATTTAGTATCGACAGAAAGCTTATTAAATTCTATACAATTTGGAGGGTATAAATCTGCAAAAATTCCACCTATAAACAAATTTATGCTCATTCAATGATGACCCATGTGAAATCACACACGAAAACTTGGTGGATTCAAAAGTTCTTAGCTTGGCTTACTCTAAGTGACTTTTATGAACATGCTTAACACATCATAAGCTCTATTATCACTAGAATACTCATCCTAATTCATGTACTCCAATATTAATCACTTGATAATAGGTTTCTTGTGTAGGAACAACAGTTTATTTTCTAGCTTAGAAATATATGGGGTATTACACCAAGAAATTGATATTACCCTTATTTAGAAATCTAAAGGAAAAATTGATGAGAAAGAAAAGAGAATTAGAAGTGGAAAAAAATCCTATAGAACAAAGAGACACCATAAGAAGCCATCATTAAAAAAAGATAACTTCAAAAGAGTGAAGAACAAAGAACAACGATATAACAAAACATATCGATCTCTTACTAAAAAAGTTTAAAAATTTATTCAAAAATAGATGAAATTTACAAGCAGAGGATGAGAGTGTGAAGAACATAGATTAGATATTCCATATCTTGGAAGACAAATTTAGGGAAAATAAAGGAAATTGAGCCTACAACAAAGGAAAATTTGTAGAGAATGTGAAGGAGATGAAACAGTGCGTAATATTTTAAAAGTAGTAATTTATATTTAGTTTTTTTGTTTTCTTTTTGTTGTCTAATTGCGGGAAGTATCATTCTTATTTTTGTGAATTTTTTTGACGGAAAAGATAAGATTTTTAGATTCTTATTCCATACATGATTGTCCAATAGGTGGAACCAACCATCGAAAACTTAGGAAGATGAAGTACCAAAGAAAATGGCTAACTGGTTATTTTAATTTTTTGGTCACCTCAGTATTTCAACTTTACGGGTAGCGTCACCTACCATTTTCTTGTAAGTTTCCTTTAATCTTTTCCCATTCAATGTTTACTTGCGACATTTTCTTTACATATATAACCATGTAAGCATCAAATCTGCTACCTATCTAATTTTATTGCAAAAAAGTTTATGTGGTAATATAAATTGGAAGCAAAAGACCTTACTATATTGCTGACTAGGCAGTACCTTCTTAGTACTAGCATAAATAAAATTGTTCACATCCTTAAAAATCCAAGACACAATGCCTTACAGTTATGAATGAGTTGTAACGCTTTAAAATATGATCCCGAAATGTCACACCGTGCTCAATACTATGAGTATCCTTAATCTAGCCTTTTCTACATACTACTGAGCCTAAATCTCATAATGATGGAAATATAGGTATAAAAGTCATGCTAGAAAGCAAAAATTGTCTATAATATCTGAGAATAATATTTGAAACATCAATACTGAATAATTTGAATCAAAATTGGCAGTTTGATAAGCCTCAATTACTAACACTAGGGAGTCACAGAGATAAACCCCCAGCTAACACAAACTGTCTGAAAGAAATGCTAAAATCTCATAAACTGATAAACTGTAAAATCTGAGTAATAAGTCCCAGAACTATGAGGACTCACCAGCTATCGTATGTAGACAGAGATGCTCAAACTACTCACATGGCTGATACTGAGTTCCTGAACCTACATTATGAGACAACATAGCACACAAAAATATATGTGGACCAGTACTTTGAGGATGTACTGAGTATATGGGGTGAAATGCATAAGTAAAACATAATCTCATCATCATAATTTATAAAACAATGCATTCTAAATGTAAATGACTCACATAATCTGGAGTACCTAAAATACTGAAAGCATGAATAATAAATCAATCATACTTCATAAATCGAGTAAGTCATAACAATTAGTTCTGAAAGTTGTACTTGTGTTCTCTCTTTAAATCATATTAAGTGTAGAAAGGACTAACTCTAAATTCTGAAATCTGAAAGCTGAAGTATGTAGCTACTATCATTGTATAAAGCATAATCTGAGTAAACTTTGTGATCCTTTACACTTAGTTTTCTAAAATCTTTTCTGTTAATCTTTTCTAAAATATTTAATCTGTAGGGAAAACACTTTATCTTAAGCTTACTTGTAAGGAAATTCTTTCGAAGCTTTTCTTTACTAGTAGGGAAAAATTATTTATTTACTTTTACTAGCAGGGAGGTTCTCTTAACCGACATAAACCATGAGAGCTACATGGAGTCTAACGTCTCGTCCTCCTAAGGAAGAAATCTCACATTGGGGAGAAGTGTCATAGTCTTTACAGGGAGTATAAACTGAGCTAAGTGATCACATCTGAAACTGTCAATCATATATAAGTGGGAATAAGCTAATAATCTGTACCTATGTTAGCTACGAAGTTCTGTGGAAATAGGATGTGCTAAACCAACACTTCCCGTTCGGTGCTAAATACTACTCCCTTTTTATTTGCTACTGTCATTCTGTTGGAAATCCACTTTAAAACCAGCATAAGGGTTTATCTAAAACCACTAATGCATTTATCTAATAAAATCTGTAAATAAAGATGATGTGAATTCTGTAATCTGTAATAATCTAAAAATTGGATTCAAAAATTTATCTGATGATCAAAAGATCAGAGCTTTTACTGAAAATCTATAAATAATCTGATAATAGGACGCATAAAGCATCATCTTTCTTAAAATAATATTAAATCTTGGGGTAATAATCCATGCTTCAATCTCATGTCAAAACATCAAAATAGTCATGCTTGATATTGAAAACAATGATATTTTATCTCAAAATTTGTAAATTACTGCAACAGGCATGAAAATATGAAAATAGACATGCAATTCAACTTCTAAAACATTGGAAATCTCAAAATCTTGCAAAGAGCAATAATGGGTATGAACCCTAATTCAAAACTCATGGAATATCATTCAAAATCATATGAATTTAATGTAAAATCTTAGTTTTGGGCACAAGGACGAAAGGAGATCCTTGTTCATAAACCCCACATACCTTGATTAATGATTAGATGTAGATTCTTGAATTATGGATTCCTATTTGAGTTCTTGATGATGGATTCTTGATTATGTTGCCTTGGGAATCCTCAATTTAAAGATTTCTTTGAGAATCTATGGAGGATTTTGATTTCTTAGAGAAGAGGTTTTAGAGCTCTAGGGTTTTTCTTTTGAAAAGAATGATGAATAATAATCACAAAGCGCTTTGAATATGATTAATCTTGTGTTTTGGACGGATTGTGAGCTTGGAAATTGTCTAAAATACCCTTTTTAAACTCGTAAATGGGACTGGAAACAAGAACTGAAAATCCCGATTTAATGAGCCACCGTGACATGCCACTATCATGATGGTTCACTGGAAATTGACGACTGGGAAATTGGTGGTCTCCGCAATGTGGAGCTATCGCATTGTCTAACTAGATTTTGACAATTGGGACCTGAAGCTTCAATGCGATGTGCCACCATCGTGGTGTCCTATAGAAATGCCATTTTGTCCACTAGCACGACGCGCAAATATCACGTTGGGCTACTGGAAATTGTCAATTGGTAAATTATCCCTCTCCATGATGTGGGGATATCCCAGAGGGCCATTGGAATTTGACAATTATCATTTTACTGACATCCGCAACGTGCCCAGTGTCCAAGTTTCACCCTGTCAACTTTAAAATGCTCTAAATCCTCAATCGAGTATCAGAATTAGGCGAATTTGGTATCGATGGAAAGCTTATTCAATTTCTCACACAATGGGAGATCTAAATCTGAAAAATTCCACACCAAATAAATATTCTTCATTTTGAAAAATATTTCTTAACATTCTAGGAATAAATTTAAGCTAGGAAAAGTGTAGGGTATTACATGAGCCTCATATTCCAAGTAATCATTTTTGTATTTATTTATGTGCCTGATCCACTCAACTCGTTGACTGATGTAGAGCTTAATGCACTGGATAAATTAAAACATAAGATTGAAAATGTAAGAACTATGGTGACTCCACATTCTCCACTCCGTTTTCATTTCTACTCCATTTTGGTCACACGCCATATTTTTTTACATTTTTTTCATTGTTTTTAACATGTAAGTCAGTGGATTTGAAGTTTTATCAGATTTTATTTATTGATTACTACTGATTATGAATAAAGTAGCATATATATTTCTCAATTACCTTTTCGCGGTTAATTTTATGCTTAGAGATGATTGAATTGAATATCTATGACGTAAGACAAGTGTGTGCATCCATTTAGTGAGGATACAATCAGAGAAAAGAAATTCTCTTGAATAAGATAGCTAACTCAGAAAATTGGCACTAGCTGTCGAGCAACAACCCCTATTGAAATTTGAGGTGATTAGAACTTCCAGAATATGAGAAAAAGTATTTTGTGTGCTTAAATATGAAAATTGCAGTTAAAGAAACTTTCTCGACTATTGTTATAAATCAATAAAGCTAAGGTGCTTGGTAAGATGAAAACCTTTTGTGACTAACTATTTGATTCTCTAACTCTCATTATTTCAAGATCTGATTAATGTTGTTTGATTTTTAGTCTCAAAATCATACTATTAATCTTCATATTATGTGAGGTAAGAACTTATGCGCATTGTGTATTACCATGTTAGTTGCTTCTCCTATTCATTTCTTATTCAAGGGTAATATCAGAATTTTAGAAGCTAAATGTATGCCTCATTTTAGTTGGAAGGATATTAAACACAAACCTGCTTCATCCAACTCTCTAACACTTACTATCCGTATAATTGTACAGCTACAACTCCAAAAAGTTATGATTTTCATTGCCAAACTATAATATCCCGAAAATCCAAACCAATAGAGACATGTTTCAAGATCATGAATAGTACATTATAGTTATTTCGCAGTGACATGCATGAGTTTGATGTATATTAAGGCCTCAAATAACTCCCAACCATTAGACGAATCAAAATAATTCTTACCAATTGAGTTTTTGATAAGAATGTTGCTTTAGTCCACTTTAAATAGCATATATTTTGCTATATTGAGAATTTTCTAGATCAAAGTCCACCAAATAATAAGAAATAGAATTCCCTTTCCAGTGATATCAATTTTGCCCGAATCCGATACTTGGGTGAGAAGTTACGACACTTTTACCGTAAAATAGTAGCCCAACGTGATAAGGCCGCGTTGCGGTGATGGACGAAATGAAGTTTGTCTTTTTCTAGTGTGCCACTGCGATTACCATCGTGCCGCACCAATGGGACATTTCAGAATAGTTCTTTTCTAGTGGGGCATCGTGATTGGCACAGTGTCGCGGCAAGCTTCTAATTTAAGATCGTCCATTTTCAGAGGCACAACGCAATAACACCGCATCGTGTCATTGGGTAAAATGGGGATTTTCAAATTTCAAGTGGCCCGATGCAATTGCACCGCGTCGCGCTGGTGCCAAAAATTGAGACTTTTGCGATTTGAATTCCAGGGACCGTTTGGTCTTTTCTTATAGCCCCAAATCCATCCAAACATGGGATTTATGTCCCAATAGAGCATTATTTGATCATTATTTCATAATTCTCTCAAAAAATTTAAAGTATCCCTCTTTCAAGAACAAAAACCCTAGCTTTCTAATTTCAAATTCACAACTCAAGAATTCACCATCAATTCTCATAAATTCATCAACCCAGGTATGTTAAGTGTTCATCTATGGGTTTATATCACCATGGAGTCCAAATATCCAATTCTAAATTCAACTTGGGATCTTATAAGTTTTCATGATTTTTAATTGTGATTTTAACAATGAATTCCTATAAATTATAATTCTACACCATGTTTACATAAAATTGTCGTTGTTATTCAACCCCACATGTTTTAATGATGTTATTCGCTGATTTAATTCATAATTAGTGATGTTGATGTTGAAATCATGTTATTACTACAAGATTTAAATTATTCACATGCTTAGCTTACACTATGAATATCAAGTGTTTGATAAAATGCCTACAAGAGTGAATTTTGAATAAATTCTTTCATATTATGTCCTCAAAGTTTTAGTACTATTTTGCTATTATTGCTATTGAGTCCTGGGGGTTGTGAATTCCCAAAAACTTAGCTGTGTACTTAGTCTCAATATCTTCGGAATAGCTTCAGAATATGTTATGCTCATTATCAGTTCAATATGTCATCATAATCAGTTAAAGTTAGAACACTTCAATATCTCGAGTCAATTTAGTTGGGAGTAGGACTTAGCACCAAGCGAGTGTAGGGATTGCGGCTTCCTTGTTAGTTAGTCACAGTCATTAGCAGCATTCCTTGAACTCTAGAACTACTTAGCCAGCGTAGGATATGAGGAGTCACCCGTCAGTTTAGGCTTGACTACCTCGCAGGGGTCACCGTCAGTTTAGGCTTGACACCTTTAGTCCTTCAGGATAGTACATATGTCGATCCACACAGCCAGTGTTAGTACCTATGGCACAGTAATAACACCCTTCTAATTGGGGTCACAGATTGGACCCCAATTTTCTCATTGAGGTATGTCGGTTAGATGATAGCTCCCACATTCTTAGTTCAGTATTCATTATAATTCAGTTCAGGCTTGTATTGACCATAGCATACAGATATCGGTTATTCAGTTATCAGATTTTAGCATTTTAGTTTGCCGATTATATTAATAACATGTTTTATGCTTGGTCATACATTTTCAGTATTTACAGATTTCATTCATACTATTCAGTACTTCATGCTATTCATTCATTCAGTTATTACTCCTGTACATGAAACCATGCATATCAACCTACCTCATTTAGCATACCAGTACATTCAAAGTATTGATCACATTCTTTTTTCTTGCACTATGATGTATCATATCATAGGTTCAGATGCTCAATTCTTGGACCGCATATAGACCTTTCAGATTATCAGTCGTAGTTTTGGTGAGACCTTTTATTTCTAGGACAGACTAAATTTATTTTCATACTTTTAGTTCAGTAGTTAAATAGAGTTAGTTAGGGATGGTCCCATCAACTCTTATTCAGTCAGTAGAGGCTTTTCAGACTAGTATAGACTGTCAGACAGTTTTGTTATTATTTTTTTAGTTCTAGACAATTGTTTCCAGTTTCATGATCAAATATTTTTTTCAGTTATTTAAAACCTTATGGCTTATTGATTGTTATTCCGCATATGTTATTATATTATTTTGTGCTCACAGCAGGTACCAACTCATGGATTAGTTTGTGGTCTCTCGGGACCGTAAGCACCATGTGGGGCCCAAGGTGTACTATTGGGTCATTACAAACTTGGTACCAGAGCCTAAGTTTTTAATGTGTCCTAAAAAGTCTGAAAGCCACCTCGAGTAGAGTCTTGTTCATTTGTTTGAAATGCGTCACTCTTATGGGCAAGTGACTACGAGGTATTTTAAGAAAAGTTTCCCTTTTTTAGTGTTCATGTTATGCAACCGATCATGAGATTATGTTAAACTCTCTGTCTAATCTGTTCTCCCTTCTATTTATAGATTATGTCTCCTTGAAAGATAAACGAAAGGAGAAATGTGAACCAGCCAGCATCTCCGCCTATTCAGGAAGATCCCCTGAATGAGAATGTTTCCCATGTAGTGTTCAGAGCTTCATTCACTACTCTAGCTTACTTTGTAGAAGCACAAAATGCTCATCTAGCTGCTTTCCCAGCCAACCCAGTGTCCAATACTGCCGCAGCTTGGATTCAGGACTTTATCCAAAAGAATCCTCCTCTAGTTTTGAGATCCCAATATGAAGAGGATCTACAGGAATTCATTGACATGGTCCAGAAGGTAACAGATATTATGGGGGTAACTTTTAGTAAGAGTGTTGAATTGGATGCTTACCAATTACAGGATATGGCTCATATATGGTTTAAGCAGTGAAAGGTAGATAGAGACATAGATGTAGGGCCTATAGAGTGGGAAGAGTTTGCTACTGCCTTCTTAGATAGATTCTTTCTGCTAGAAATTAGAGAATCCAAAGTGTTAGAGTTTATCAAATTGAGGCAAGGAAACATGAGTGTGAATGAGTATTCCCTTAAGTTTACTCAGTTAGCTAGGTATGCTCCTCATGTGGTAGCTGATACCAGATCTAGGATGAGTAAGTTTGTGTCTAGGGTATTTGATAGTATGGTCAATAAGTGTAAGGCAGCGATGTTAATTAAGGAGATGGACAAATCTAGGCTTATACTCCATGCTTAACAGATTTAGGAGTAGAAGAACAATAAGAAGGATAGAGAGAGAATAAGAGGGCTAGAACAGGTAGCTTTAATTTCACTTAGCCAAAGTCAAAAAGTGGTAACTGTCCAATATTCCATCAGAAATCTTTAGTCCCAGCTCCATCTTTACCTAGTGACCTAGTACCCAAATTCAAAAATGATAATATGGATAGAGCTCCAGGATCTAAGTTCCAAGGTAGTGTAAGCAGTAGTCGTACAAATCCTCATTGCTAAAAATATAGTAGAAACCATTCAACTTAGTTTAGAGCTGGTAGTTAGGAAATTTCCATATGTGTTTTCTGAAGATCTTCCCAGAGTTTCTCCCAAAAGGAAAATTACTTTTGGAATAGACCTTATTCTAGATACCCACCTTATCTCTATTGCTCCGTACAGAATGGCTCCTATGGAACTCAAAAAGTTAAAAGAATAGTTGAAAGATCTCTTAGATAAGGGATTCATCAGGCCCAGCATTTTCCTGTGGGGCACGCCAGTTCTGTTTGTGCGTAAGAAATATGGTTTTCTTAGAATATTTATTGACTACCGTCAGTTGAACAAAGTCACAATAAAGAACAAATACCCACTTCCCAGAATCAATGACTTATTCGACCAACTTCAGGGTGCCAGTTATTTTTCTAAGATAGATCTCAGATCCGGCCATCATCAGCTCAGAGTCAAATAATGTGACATTAACAAAATAGATTTTAGAACCCAGTATGGTCATTTCAAATTTCTAGCCATATCCTCTGGTCTCAGGAATTCCCTAACAACCTTTATGGACTTGATGAACAGAGTGTTCAAAAGGTACTTAGACATGTTCATTATAGTCTTTATTGATGATATTCTTGTCAATTCCCATAATGAAAATTATCATGCAGACCATCTCAAAATAGTATTGTAGACTCTTACACCCCATCAGTTGTTTGCTAAATTCTGTGAGATCAAATTTTGACTAAGTTTAGTAGATTTTCTTGGCCATATTATTTTTTTTGATGGCTTAGAGTTGATACTCACAAGACCGAGGTGGTGAAAAAATAGACCAGACCTATCTCTCCATCAGATATCAAAAGTTTCTTGGGTTTGCCTGGCTATTATCGACAGTTTTTTAAAGGATTTTTGTCCATTATGTCCTCCATGAATAGATTGACTCAGAATAAAGTTAAGTTTCAATGGTCCAATTCTTGTGAAATGAGTTTTTAGGAGTTGAAGAGTCGACATACCACAACCTTAATTTTGACATTGCCAGATGGTTCAGATAGATTTTTTGTGTGTTGTGATGCTTCCAGAGTTGGTTTGGGGTATGTTTCGATGTAGAAGGGTAAAGTTGCACCCTATGCCTCTAGACAGATTAAGCTCCATGAAAAGAATATCCCACCTATGATCTTGAGTTACTAGCTGTTATGTTTGCTTTAAATATTTGGAGGCACTATTTATATGGGGTGTGTGTTGATGTGTTCACAGATCATAAAAGCTTGCAATATGTGTTTTTGCAGAAGGATTTGAATCTGTGTCAGAGAACATGGTTAGAGTTGCTGAAAGATTATGATATAAGTGTTTTGTACCATCCCGGAAAAGTCAATATAGTGGCATTTACCCTAAGTAGATTGTCTATGGGTAGTTTTGCTCATGTCGAGGATGATAAAAAGAATTTAGTTAGAGAAGTTCATCATCTTTTTAGGTTAGGTTTTCATTTGGTTGATTCAGCTGAGGGTAGTGATTGGGTTCAAAATAGTTTGGAATCTTCTTTGAGTTACCAGGGTAGAATGTATATGTCATGTGTTAATGAGTTGAGACAGCGAATTCTTACAAAAGCGCATGGTGTACGTTACTCAATTCATCCAGGGGCCACGAAGATGTACTGTGATATACGAGAAATCTATTGGTGGAGTAGGATAAAGAGAGATATTTCAGAGTTAATTGGTTAGTGCTCCATTTATTAATAGGTTAATATTAAATATTAGAAGCCTAGTAGGTCTAGGAAGGAGTTCGATATTCCTACTTGGAAGTGGGAGGAAGTAAACATGGATTTTGTGATGGGTTTGCCTCGTCTCGCCATCAACATAATTTATTTGGGTCATTGTAGACAAGATGACTAAATCAGCCAATTTTTTGCCATTCTATAGTTCTTGTTCAGCCGAGGACTATGCCAAAATCTATCTCAGAGAATTGGTTAGGTTGAACGGTGTTTTGTTGTCCATCATTTCAGATAGAGGTCTCAATTTACATCACACTTTTGGAAGGCTTTGTAGAAGGGTTTTGGTACCCAAGTTTACCTCAGTACAGGGTTTCACCCTTAGACAAATGGTCAGGCAGAAATAATAATTCATACCCTTGAGGATATGTTGAGAGCGTGTGCTATTGACTAGGGATAGTTGGGATGACCACTTGCCTTTGATTGAGTTCACGTATATTAATAGCTGTCATTTTAGTATTCAAATGGCTCAGTTTGAGGCTCTGTATGGAAGGAAATGTAGATCTCTGATTGATTGGCTTGAAGTAGGTGAGGCCACGGTAGTGGTGCCTGACCTGGTGTTTGATGCCTTAGAGAAAGTATAGTTGATCAGGAAGAGGCTTAAGGCAGCACATAGCCAATAGAAATCTTATCCAAATGTGAGGACAAAAGACGTTTAATTTGAGGTTTCCAATTTGTATATCTAAAGATCTCTCCCATGAAGGGAGTAAAGAGTTTTGGGAAGAAAGGGAAACTTAGTATCCGATATGTTCGCCCTTACAGAATTATGAGTTGTTTCGGAAAGATGGCTTATGAGAATGAGTTGCCTGCACACGTAACATTAGTGCACCCAGTGTACTGGATACCCAACAGTTTTCGTTCCATTATCAAGGTTATATGTTTAGAACAACCTCTCTTACAAAGAAATTCCAGTCGAGATCCTTGATCGACAAATTTGTAGACTTAGGAACAAAGAAGTTCCCCTAGTCAAAGTTCTTTGTCTGAATTAGTCCATTGAGGGATCCACTTGGGAAGAAAAAGTAGATATCCTAATCAAGTACCCCCATCTTTTCTCCGCAAACTCAGATTCAGTTAAGGTAACATCCTTCTTAGAATTTCTCTTTTCCATGCTCAGTTTCAGCTGCATATCATTCTCATGTTAGTCATGCATTCATAGAACTAGTTTAGTCATGTGTTACACTTTAGACTCAGTCATGTAATCACGTATATCCAACATGTAACCTAAGTTCCTCAGTCTTTTCATCTTAACCAGTCTCATTCGAGGACGAATGTTCCCAAGGGAGAGATATTGTAATACCTCAAAAATTCAAACCAATGTTAGAGCCATGTATCAAGATCATGCGTAGTACATTATAGTTATTTGGTAGTGATATGCATGAGTTTGATGTATATTAAGGCCTCAAATAACTCCCAGCTATTAGATGAATTAAAATAATCTTTACCGATTGAATTTTTTCAAAAGAATGTCTCTTTATTCAACTTCAAATGAGCATATCTTTTTCCATATTGGGAATTTTCCAGCGCAAGACCCACTAAATGATAGAAAATTGAATTAGCTTTCCAATGATACCAATTTCACCGAAATTTGATACTCGGGTGAAAAGTTATGGTACTTTTAGTGCAAAATAGTAGCCCAATGTGATAAGGCCGCGTCGTGGTGAAGGCCTAAATCACGTTCGTCCTTTTCCAGTGTGTCACTGCAATTGACAATACGTCGTGCCAGGGGGCCATTTCGCTATTGTCCTTTTCCAGTGGGGCACTGCGAGCCAAGCTTCCAGTTTAGGATCGTCAATTTCCAGAGGTGTAATGCGATAGCACTGCATTTCACAATAGGGTAAAATGGAAATTGTCAGTTTTCCAGTGGCCTGACGTGATTGAACCGCGTCGCGCCGTAGCCAAAAATTGGGATTTTTAGCTTTCGTGATTTAAATTCCAATGACCGTTTGGTCTTTTCCCATAGCCCCAAATCCATCCAAACATGGGATTTAAGTCCCAATAGAGCATTATTTGCTCATTATTTCACAATTCTCTCAAAAAAGTAAAGTATTCCTCTTGCAAGAACAAAAACCCTAGCCTTCCATGTTCAAGATTAAAACTCATGAATTCACCATCAATTCTCATGAATTCCTCAACCCAGGTATGTTAAGTGATCATATTTGGGTTCCTTTTAACCATGGAGTCCAAATATCCAATTCTAAATTCAATTTGTGATCTTTACAATTTTTTCATGATTTTTAATTGTGATTTTAAACATGAATTCCCATGAATTGTAATTCTACACCATGTTTACATGAAATTGTCGTTGTTATTCAACCCCACATGTTTTAATGATGTTATTTGCTGATTTAATGCATAGATGGTGAAACCATGTTATTAGTAAAAGCTTTAAATTAATCATATGCTTATCTTACACTACTAATATCAAGTGTTTGATGAAATGCCTACAAGAATGAATTTTGAATAAATGCTTTCATATTATGTGCTCAAAGCTTTAGTACTATTTTTCTATTATTGCTATTGAGTCCTGGGGGTTGTGAATAACCAAAAACTTAGATGTTTACTTAGTCTCAATACCTTTAGAATAGATTCAGAATATGTTATGAGCATTATCAGTTCAGCCAGTCACCATAATCAGTTAAACTTAGAAAATTTTAGTATCCCGAGTCAATTCAGTTGGGAGTAGGATTTAGCACCAAGTGAGTTCAAGGATGGCGGTTTTCCCAAAAGATACGCAGAGTCATTAGCAGTAGTCCTTGTACTCCAGAACTATGTAGCCCGCATAAGATATGAGGAGTCACCCGTCAGTTTAGGCTTGACTACCTCACAGGGGTCACCCGTTAATTTAAGCTCAACACCCTTAGTCTTTTGGGATAGTACATCAGTGGATCTACACAACCAGTGTTAGTACCTATGGCACAGTACTGACACCCTTCCAACTGGGGTCACAGGTTGGTCCCAATTTGCTCATTGGGGCATGTCAGTTAGGTGATAGCTCCCACAGTCTCAGTTCAGTATTCAGTATACATTAGTTAAAGCTTCTATTGACCATAAAATACAGATATCGGTTATTCAGTTATCATATTTTGGTATTCCAGTTTACAAATTATATTTAGAACTTGTTTTAAGCTTGGTTATGCATTCTCAGTATTTATAGATTTCATGCATTCTACTTAGTACTTCCTGCTATTCATTCAGTCAGTTATTACTCTTGTACATGAAACCATGCATATCCACCAACCTCCTTTAGTATACCAGTACATTCAAAGTACTGATCGCATAATTTTTTCTTGCACTATGATGTATCATATCATAGGTTTGGAGGCTCAGTTCCTGGATCACATATAGACCTTCCTGATTATCAGCCGTAGTAGTGGCGAGTCCTCGTATTTCGAGGATAGACTATATTTATTTTCATTCTTTCAATTCAGTAGTTAGATGGAGTTAATTGGGGCCTATCCCATCAACTTCAATTCAGTTTGTAGAGGCCTTTCAGACTAGTACAGACAATCTGTCAGTTTTGTTATTATTTTATTAGTTCCAAACAGTTGTTTCCATATTCATGATCCAATTTTGCTTTCAGTTATTTAAAACCTCATGACTTATCACTTGTTTTTAGACATATGTTATTATATTATTCAATGCTCACAGCAGGTACCAGCTCATGGGTTAGCTTGTGGTCTCTCAGAACTATAAGCACCGTGTGGCACCCAGGGTGTACTCTTTGGGAGTTACAAAAACTTGCATTTGTATGTTTCAAAATAAATAAGTTAGTGAATGCTTTGGATGCACATTGATGGATTGGTATAAGTGATGTATTGAGAAGCCCCTGCCACCGCCGACCAAGCTGAACTCATGGTTTTAGGCAATGTTTCTCAGATGACTCCCACTCCCTCTACAAAAATTGGTATATTACTCCACTCAGATGTTTTATGGCTGAAATTTATATGCATGTACACATAGATGCTAAATATTCTCATATTTCTTACTATCAGATAAGAGAAAAATATAGGTCGCATTCAAAATAGGCGTCCAGAGATTACCGTGGCTGATGATCAGTAACTATAACCTTTTAAATAAGATAGTGGAGTTTCAACTCTGAAAATACCTGCATTTTTTTAACAAATTCCGGAACAAAAGGTAGTTACTTCTTGCTGCTTTCATGAACCCTCAGTTTCTCCTCACTTTATGGGATGACTTCGAAGGAAGCGTACCCAATCATACTTGTAAGGAACATATGGTGTGTTAGCGTTTTTTCCATGATTTTCTTACCAAAATTAAGTTTTACTTTTTCTTATAAGGAAAATAAAAGTAACCATAAATAATTTTACTCTTTCTCAAAGGAAAATATAATACTTTTTCATATTTGGCAAACCTTTTTCTTAGAGGAAAGGTTTTGGAACTCTATAAATAGATGACCCCCTTCTCATACCATAACACAATAGCTTCCACAATGTAGTCGTTATAAGACTTTGGTTTAGGGGGAGATTTATCCCATAGGTTTATGTTTTTTCATAGATTTTATTTTTTCAATATTTTTTTATTATGTAGGTCGTTTGACTGAATAATATTAATAATATATCTTTTTAATATATGTTTTATTTTTCATATGAATTATCACTACAACAAATTTGATTATTTGGAATGAATTATTTTGTCACTTATAAGTCATATTTTGGCGCAAAAGATTTAGTGTGACCAAAAAGATTTCGTCAATCAATTGTCTCTAAATGTGGGTCGCAAAAAGTAGACAAAGACGATTTAGTGCTTCGTCGCTAAAATAAATTAAATTAGCTACAAAAAAAAATCGTCCCTAAATGTGTAACATTTATGACGAATCTGTTGTCATAAAAATGTAATTTTTTTTGTAGCTGATGGTAAGCTTTTGTCAATAAAAAGTTATCAATACCGACAAAATTTCATCGTCCCTAATTATTTAGTTCAATCAGAGACGACACCAATTGTCGCTAGAGTTATATATATTTCGTGGCTGAACAAATGTTTTTTCGTCACTATTGACAATTTTTTGTATACATCGAAAATTTTCGTCCTTAAATGTATGAATTAGTGACAAATTTATTATTATAATAAAGATTGATAATTTTGTAGTTAAATCTACAATTTGTCACTAAAAATAGTATTTTTTTTACCGACAATGTAGAATCATCACTAAATTATTATGATTACATACAATTAGGATTGTCATAAAATACAAAATTAATTTGTATCAAATAAAAAGGAAGATATTGAGACAAATGCATATGTCACTAAATATAGTCAAACATATGACGAACTAGTTTATTTCGTGACGAAAATATTTGTCTTGAAAAGTCTAATTTAATCATTGCTAAAAGTTATCTTTGATAATAAAATTTTTTGTCAAAAATTACAAGAAATCGCTTAATTTTTTAAATTAGAATTGAATAAATCAAAAATAAAATTATAAAACATGTCAGATTGATAAAATTCACCCACAATCATACAATTAAAAAAACTAAAATTGTACTAAGGTGATATCTCCTCACAGTTCAAAGAAAAGTAAAACTAGTCAAACATAAAGGAAACTAACTGAAATATAGTACTAAATATTACTCCTATCCTAAACTAAGGCAGATATGTAGAGGCTTCTTCGAAAGTACCAATAACGTATTGAGCTTGCAATTAGTCTTCATTCAACTCACTTTTACACCTGTGGAAAAGAGAAGAAAATTAAGATTGATGATGATTCTTTCAGGTTTGATAGTTAAAATGACTCTACATGCTACTTCTTCTCCAAGCTAAAACTAGAATCAATTAAACATGTAATTATGAAAAGCGAGGCTACCCAGAAACTAGATAAATATTATCCAGTAAACACATCAAATTTCTATAACAATAACAATAACATACTCGGTGCATTCCCACAAAGTGAGGTTTGGAGAGGGTAACTGTACGTAGTCCATACCACTACCTTAAATGAATTATACAACAACATAGCCAGTGTATCCCCACATAGTGGGGTATGAGGAGGATAATGTGTACACAGTGCACACCACTACCTTGAATGAAGTAGAGAGATTGTTTTCCATAAACCCTGATAGTATAACAAAAAAATCATTAATTCACACAACAACGGTACAACACACTTCTAGCTAATACAAGTCACAAAAGTTTCAGTTATTCAGTAGTACTTTATTAAGAAAAAAACCTAAGTAGAACTAATACAATCTATAATAAATATCCCGGAAACTTATCAAAACCCCGTAATTGTCTATATAAACCCGCGAAACAAGATATAATGGCAAGCAAATAGGAACATATGATAACAAACATCGAAATATTCCTATAGACATGTTTTCTAAAGTCTTTCACAACGTGATACAGTCAACACACAGAGAGAATGAAAATTACATCATTTTGAGAACATACCTGTGAACAACAGTAAAAGAGATAATAAGAATAATAAAGGCCAAACACTTGCAACAGTGAAATATGGAAGATGTTTTCAGTAAGCCTTGAAGGAAAATTGAAGAACCATGAAAATATATAATTTCCTTGTATTAAAATAGCCAGTAGTTCTTTTTGTTTTGGTTTATTTTAGAGAGTAGTAATTGTCATTCAAGAACTGTCCCTCCAATGAAAAGAAGGGTGGTTTATACAGTAGTAGGAATACAGTACCACAAAAGGAAAAAGTATATTATAAAAAAAATAGCTTTCGAAAATTAAAGAAAAAATATATCAAGAATCAATTAGGAGAAATCTCAATCCCTTTAATGCCATATTTACCATAAAAAAATAACATTATCAAGGCAGGCAACAGTTAATATACATTTAATTTGCAAAAAGAAAACTAAAAATGGACTCAATCAATTATTTAGTATTTTACTATAAATAGATGAGGAAAATAAGGTGCGAATTTAAAAGAGAAGAGATAATAATAATAGCAACATGTATCAACACTAATATTTAGCATATATGTTAAAAATTGATTTACAAATCATAAGGCAACTAATCACAAAAATCAAACCAAATCCATTCCATCAATCTACTAAATCAATTTAGTACTTTCATTTAGGAATTAGCATAATCAATATTTTACCATAAAAGCATATTCAAATTTCAGTCAATATCAATTAAATCAAACGTAATACAAGTATAACATCTTTTGAGAACAAGCAGAGATAAACACGTAATTAAATGGATTGAATCAACATTCAAAGTTAGATATCACAAACTTTAGATCTAACAGTTTAATTTAGAAAATTTGTACCCAAAGAAGAAAAAGAACATGCAAATAAAACTAAAGAAAATAATCATGCAATTAAAGGATTGAGGAATCAAATCGGGTAATAGTCGGTTTCACCAAAAGGGACTTCACCGGTCCTCAATTTTGATGAGAATGTGACCAGTGAGAAGCGGGGGAGGTTGAATCACGGATGGGGATGCGTTGCTAGTTCAAGATTGCTGGAGGCGACCATAGCGATGACAGAGCGGCAGAGGACAAGCGGCGGGATACTGCTGCTGTTGTTGGCAGCGTCGATTTGGTTAAGTTCCATTGTCTAGAGTGGAAGCGGGATAATATTGATATTCGTTCGAGGAGAACTTAGCCGGTTTGCTTTCCAACAGATGCGGTTGGTGGTGCCGGTTGGGAGGTGCAGATTTTGGTTATCCGGCGGCGGATTGGTGGTTGGAGCGGTTTCTGTGGCTGATGATGGAGAGGGGAGGGCGAAGCTATTAATGCTGCCTTAAAATCATCGGTCATCAATTTCGGCGAGTCATCGATGAGAGTGAGAGACAAAAGAGAGTGGGAGGGAGGAGGCCAAATTTTTCTCCAACCCATGGTGGATGGCTGGCGGCAGCAGCCATGGTTATGGTATACAGATAAGTGAGGCTAGAGAGAAGGTAGAGAGAGAGAAAAGGTAGAGAGAAAGAGCGCCAAGATAGGCGAATGTTTTTATGTAATAAGGAATTAGGGTTTCAGTGTGTTTTAAGATGGAAAGAGTGAGTGATATGATCTTAGTCGTTGGATCAAAATTGATCCATGGGTGAGATTAAAAGAATTATAAAAACATAAAATGAATTGAAATGGAGTTAAATGTATCTAAAATTGTAATAAATTGGGTAAAATTAGGCTACAATTGTCATAAATCGAATAGAAAAAGGCTAGCATTTAAATGAACTTGGAAATAGAATTGAATTAGGCTACAATTTAACAGATGTAATAATAACGAAAAAGATAATAGGGTGTCAAGGTTAAAACAAATTACGCATTTAAAATTAATGTTATGTAAAAATTTTCATATAAGATTATCGTTAATAATAATAATTATAATAATAATAATAATAATAAGCAATGTATTTATAAATTGTAAGTGCGCATATTTTGTGAAAAATAATTTAATCAATATTAATAAAATTATGTAAAATGTTGTATCTGAATTATTAAATTGTAAACAAATGACACCAAAAATTAATAAAATAATTTGTACATTTTGAAACATGAATGTGACACGTAAAAAATCTGTTTGATCTAAGAAAAATGTGTAAAAAATACTAACATTTAAAAATTAATAATTATGCAAAAATAGCAGCCTAAATGTAGTATCGGGAGGTCAAAATTGGGTGTCAACAATCATTGGGCCTAAAGGCTCCTTTTCCTGTTTTAAAATGGGGTTTTCACAAGGGTAGACTGGTAGAGAACAAAGTGAGTGAAGAGAAATCTTTAGTTGGTTCTTAAGAGTTGAGAGTGGAGTCATATAAACAAACTGATAAGAAAATAGGAAGGCGTCTAATTGTTCCCAACATATTTATCCATACCCAGATGGGAGGTGAAAGTACATGAGTCGAACAATTTCTTTTCAATTAAACAAGTTTGATTGCACAATATTCATACTCGCTAAGACCATCTTGAAAATTCCTTTGACAACTTAAAATCATTCAAGCTAGAAACCTAAGAGCTATGTCAATCAATTGATATAATCCACGTGTATGTGATGGAAATAGATACTAGTTACCATCCACAAAACCCTAACCCAGTGACTAGTGCACCACAAATGGGAAAAATGAAAATAGAAAATAAAACAGGAAGTGTTTTAGTATATATCTAAACTATAACATGTCTCAGATGTAATTTTCCCACGTAAATCAAAATCTATGATCAAGTAATTAAAAATTTTAAAAAGAGAAATCAGAAGTTCTTTGAATCAACACTTCGGTTGCAACAGGGGAACGTAAATGGAAATGACCAGTTAGAAGACCCATTTCTTCTATCTTCTGCACAGCAGGACACACTTGTTGCCTGCCAGCAGGTAGATTAATTGGCGCAATAGGAGAAGTTGTAGCAGGCTGAAAGAGTTGTTCCTCACATTTATCCCCCTAGCCTATAGACCTGTAGCTAGCAAGAAGGACTCCCAGTGTAGGGGAGAGTTTATACAAGATTTGTGAATGATTCACCTAAGGATGAAAAGACATTACAACTATTTTCGGGTTCGAGCATCTTAGTATCTTCATCATAGCCATAGCTACACCAAGGGGAATTTGTTAGCTCAAGCAAGTGTGGATAGATCTAGAATTAGCAGAAGGAGCTTACTTGGTTATGTATTTACAGCCAAGGGGCTCAAACCCTTATTCAACACCAAAAAACAGCTCCAAATTCCAATATCGGAGATCACAGTTAGGAAGAATAACCAAAAAAAATGAGATGCAGATAAACACGAAGAAGACAAAGGTGAAAACAATACTTACTCTGACAACTGATTAATCAGAAGCATATACGCTGAGGATACGAGGAAGAGTAAGTATCACCCATATGAACAACAAGAAGAAACTCAGATTGAACTCAACCATGAACAATATTTCTTAGGTTTTTGAAGAAGTGATGGATAATTTTGGAATTGGATTAGGAAATCCTATCTTCATGGGTTTTGTACTAAGCAGAATAGGGCTGGTTCAGATGTTTTATTTTGGGCCTTCTAATTTTAAATGTTTGGACAATGCCATTTTAAATGGGTTAGTCTATTTATGTAAAGACAATGTGGTTTAGTCTTTAAATTAATAAAAGAGGAAAGGACAAAAATAACACCTAAAATTAAATTAATTTCACAAAACTTGAGCCTAAATTTAAAATTCCGAGAAATAGCCACTGAGGGATGGGCGCACGCGAGAAGCTGGGATAGATTTTTCACTGTTCCACATATTTTCCTCAATTCTATAACACAATTTGGCCCTTTCCGTTTTGGGTACTGGACCCACTTTCATCTTTAATGGTTCATGCTCTTTTTGGCTCTTTTTTCCCTTTCTTTTTTAAAGATTCAACTCTTCTTTATATCTCACTGATACTTTTACTTTAGAATTGTGTTTTAACTGAGCTTTAAAAAAAAGTTACAATTATAAATGTCTTTTAATTATATTAATTACAAATAAGACAAATTATATTAATCTAATTATATTAATTACAAATGTGACAAATTAATATTAGATTGAACAAAGCGATGTAATATAGGCAAAGGGTAGTGGAACAAATCTTTGTCCAACTTAAACTACACACATGTTTTAGACAATAGACAAGGTGTTTCACCTCCATAGTTTGATACAATAAACCAAAAGAGTAACTATATAATACAATTGCTAAAGATATATATTTATATATAATAATGAAACAGTTTCTATATATATACATATTCTATATAATAATTATAGCATATTTATACACATTTTATATAATTTTTAACTACCATAATTATTTAGATACATATTTTATACGACTCTATGTAGTTTCTACATGCATTCTAAAAATGTATTAATCTAGTGTAAGAGAGTATCAATTAAGTACATGGACACTGCAAGTGTATCAATGTAGTATTAAAGTATATTAATGTGGTATAAAAGAGTATCAATTGGGTATAGGAAATGCATGTGCTTGCATGAATTTCCTTTCTCTTTTTTAGAAAGTGTATCAATATAGTATAAAAGTGTATCAATGTGGCATAAAAGTGTATCAATTGAGTATAGACACTGCATGTGCCCAATTGGGCCAAATGGCTAAAAGGAGGAATTAAATTGGGTCGACTGGCTAAGGTTGTCCACTTTTTCAATTATGGGTCATTCTTTTTTTTAAAATGGCCAGCCCATGTCCTTTTCCCTTAGTAAAATCCCTATTAAATTGGAAAAAAAAAAACTTAAGAAGGCATACCTGGTAAACAAAGGAGAGCATTTTGACAATTTGGATAATTAATTTAAGAGTATTGGTTGTACATCGGGGATGAAGAATTTCAATTTTCGCACAATATTGGGTCATTTCTTGGAGTATCGTATAAAAGAGTTTTAATCTTTTTACTTGGTCCTCTTTGGATATGCAGAAAAAACATAAATGATTATGTGAAATTTCACCAAAAATTCAATCGGTACTGAAATTTGAGAAGTGTGGCTTTGAGAAACAGTAAAGTACACTGCAAATCAAGGTTGGAAATTGCTTACACGTATCTAAATCGAGTTTTAACACCAATTTGGTAGATAAAGAAGATTGAATTAACATGAAGAAGACGAACTGCGTGCTTCTAGATTTATCTTCAATAGTTACTTTCCTTTTTCTGATTTTTGATGTTTCTTTTTATTTTAGTCTTGATGTAGACATTTTTTAGTTTTGTTGTTTTTTATTGCTTAGTACTTATAATTTTTTTTAATGTATTTTGTGGTTCACATCTAAAAATAATATATATATATATATATAGAGAGAGAGAGAGAGAGAGAGAGATGTAAATCAAAAAGTATATATAAGAAAGAAGTGAATATTTATTTTTGCAGCAAATGGTTACACCGATTTAATAAACATATTACAGTGCATTCACAAAAAAATTATCACAAAATTATAATTAATTAACATACACAAATTTTTATTTATTTATAATTAAATATGATTAGCTATAAATAAATATTTTTAAAAAAGAAACTATGGGTAAATTAAAAGGTCCTTTGGTATGGTGTATATGAATTATATAAAATATGGTGTATTACTAATGCTGGAATAGTTATGTTTGCATATTATTTTGGTAGTTTTTTGTTTGGTGTAAAATATAATTGCATAATTTCTAAAAAATATATTTTTACTATTTTGACATTTTCACTCATAATCTCCTTTTAAAAAATAATAAATTAAAAAAATCTTAATTTGATAATATTATTTGGGAGATTTTATTTAATGTTGGATATTCTCGACGTTAAATAGGATAAATTTTGATATGTGTAAAAAAGTAAGGATAGAGAAAGTAACGTAAATAATATAGAAGGTATTTTAAAAGTACTATAAATATAATAATTAATAATTAATTTTTTTAAAAATATATAAAAAATTTGATTATAGCCAAATTGCATTTGTGTCACATAATTGAGACTAAATGTTACTGTCTCCGTACATATTTACTTGTCCATTTTATGAAAAATAGATGTGTAATAAGACTGTTCAATTTGAAAAATCAATGGATAATTTTTCATTTCTTTCGAGTTTACCATTGATATTAAATATGATTCATTATCCAATAAAATTTTCAAAATATTAAATTTATTATATTCAAAAGATAACATAGTAGCATTATCCCTATCATTTACTAGTTTTAAACATATGTGTCAAAGTTAATAGTGAACAACTATTGATGGGCCGAGGGATAAACATATATTGAGTCCATACTAGCGCGGGTGCTCCGATATGTAGTCTTATAAATATAAATAAGAATGAGCACACATTTAATATATATTTTTTCTACTATCTTCAACATGTGGGGCATTTCAAATAAAATGAAGCATATATGATTGGTCTTGAGGAAATATTACTCTATCTTCTGTATGTTTTCAAGACACAATATAAGCGTCATTGAATAGGAATACTATAGTGAAATAATTATGTTATTAATTCTTTTTCTCAATAGATCGTGTCAAGTAAAAATGTGACAAGTAAAAGCGAACGAGTACTTACTACATTTTAAATTATGGTATTAGTAAGGGATAGAAGAAGGCATCTCTTATTGTAAATAGAATCCAAATAGACCTCGACTTTTATCTAGTGTCAAAAAGTAACCTTTAAAACGAATAAAATTCTTATAAGCACTTTTGTTTAAAACAAGTCGCCTAAGAAAGTTTGTAATAGAACAAACAAGACACATAAAATATCTTTAAAAATTAAAATAAAAAATAAACAAGACAACATATCATAAACACATAACCAAAAGATGAGGATCTTATAGTTAAACCTATAAATTACTTCGTATCCAATAATTACACTATTCAACTACCAAATCAAAGTCGTAATTATTTTTTGTGAAAAATTTTTACTGTGATTAATTGCAGGTTAAACAGTGACGATAATATCATCATTGCTAATTGTTTGAATAATTAGTTACAAAAACTATTGTCACAAATAAATATAAAATTTTGTGGCTAAAACTTACAATATGATAGCTTCAAACTTTAATTAATTAGTTGATCATATTCAACGTTGGTCTACTTAAAATGTTTCTCACATGTACAAGATTAACACACTGACTTTATACCTTCTGAAAAATTCATTAAATAAGTTCACTTCAACCTTAACACAATTAGATCGAGTCTTATTTTTTATAGGTATATCAATATATAATTAATTTTCTATAATCATAAACAAAAATAGCCAAAGATCAATTTATATTTATCTATGAAATTTTTTCGTAGAAAAAACTAACTAAATTATTCAGCTACAAATTCCAAATCATCACTACTTAACGATGACATATTTTTTTATAAAATTATGTTGTCACTGAATCATAGATTAACTAGAGACAATAAAATAAGTGTCACTAATTGTTTATAGTATTAGTGACAAAAATTGAAGTCACAATTAAGTATCAAATTTGTAGCTAAAACTTACAATATTTAACTACGAACTCTAATTTGTCACTATTGCGATAACTCATTTTTTATGATGAATTTTTTTGGTGTCTAAAAGTATAACTAATTCAAGATAAAAAATAGTTTGTCACAAATTGAGTTCATTATTAGAGACAATAAAATGAGCGTCACTAATTGTTTATAGTATTAGTGACAAAAATTGAGTTCACAATTAAATATCAAATTTTGTAGCTAAAACTTACAATATTTAACTACGAACTCTAATTTTTCGCTGTTGCGATAACTTATTTTTTATGTCGATTTTTTTTTATATCTAAGATTATAACTAATTCAAGACAAAAAATAGTTTGTCACAAATTGGATCCATTATTGGTGATAATAAATGGTGTCACTGAAAACATGAAATTCGTCACTAATGGTACTCAACAAAATGGCGCCAACATATTTTATTGGTGGGAACATTAGAGGACAAAACTTTGCTACGAAATTTACGTTTGGTCACTAAAAGTATGTGCTTCATATATTTAGATATGAAATGTAATTTTTGTCATAAAAGGTGAACAATTAGTGACGAATTTCATCTCGTAGCTATATATCAATTTTATTGTAGTGATATATATTATCACGTTGGTTTGCAAACTTTAAGCTCCCGCATGACGCCCTCTCGATTTCGATACCAACAAGTGGTATCAAAGCCAATGATTCAAAGATCTGATGGTTCAATTGAGGATACCTTAAGGTTGAAGTTGCAACCAATTTATTGATAAGTATGATATATGTCCAAAAAATACATATGGAGATGATTCTCAATTATATTTTCAATAATCCTACTGTCACATATTTGAAAATAAAGGTCACTTTTAACCTTGCAAAAGGACTCCAATATTTTTTATCCTGAAAATTTCTCCTATACTTTTAACCCAGGCTCCATTTTTAACATGCCAAACGACAGTGGTGAAGACTATGTGAAACACAAGGGTCAAAGATCTGAAGAAGGTGGATATTAGGAAGAAAATGATGCCAAAAAGGGGAGATTTGTTAGGGTTTTTGACCAGATTTTCTTATCAAAATTAAGTTTTACTTTTTCTTAGAAGGAAAATAAAAGTAACCATAAGTACTTTTACTTTTCCTGAAAGGGACAAGTTTTTCATATTTGGAAAACATCTTCCTTAGATCAAAGGTTTTCGAACTCGATAAAGAGATGCTCACTTCTCATACCATAACACAATAGCATCCACAATGTAGTCGTTAAAAGAGTTTGGTTTAGGGGGAGATTTCTCACATAGCTTTCTGTTTTTCCATATTTTTTATTTTTTTAATATGTAGGTCGTCTGACCGAATCATATTAATAATATATATTTTTAATATATGTTTTATTTGTCATCTGAATTATCACCATAGATTTGCAAACTTTAAGCTCCCGCATGATGCCCTCTCGATTTCAAACCCAACATGGTGTAATGTACAAGGCTCATGATCGTGTAACTAATGAAATTATTGCACTAAAAGAAAGCAGGATGGAGCAGGAAGTTATTTTAATTTTCGTTTTGTTTTTTGGTCTTGGTACTGTTCCTTTTTACCAATTTGTAAAAAGTTCTCTTAAATACCAATCTTCTGTGAATGTAGGAGTCCCTAATGAAGAGAATATTTCCCCTACATCTTAATTTGTGTGGCAAAGACTAAATTTAGCAGTTGAAGTTTGTTACCAATATGTTGAAATTTCCCGTGCATCGTTTTCAACGTTACACAAAAATTATTATCTTGTTGAACATAACTGCCTTTCCATTTCCATTGGTTTGTAAATTAATATGTTTAGTCTTACTGGCCTTGCCCATATAATATATGTATAAAGGGATACTCCTAATTCCTCCAACACTAACAAATTAAGCTTCTGGATTGGAATTGAACCACCAGATATTAAAGCTACTTTCAAGAGTCCAATCAGCTACTACTGGGGTTTTTAGCGCTTCTCCACACTCCCTTGTCAAATGGGAGTCACTGGATACCCTTTCGCTAAAATATTATATTATATATATATATTCCATATATTTTCACCTTAATTTCTCAGTGTTTTTTACTTCTTTATATTTAATTTCCTTAATTAAGATACTGGATTCGTCTTTGAATCTCGGGATGCTTCAGCTTCGAGATGGAGATACCTAACACTAACACTGTTAATTAAGAATTTTCAAGATATACATGTAGCGCGGAAGAAATTTCACGAATAGTTTCATTCAAGATTATTGCAAAGGACATTAACTTATAATCATTTGGATTTGATCATGCTACTAACACAGTGTTTTTGAACCCTTTTTTCATATATGGCTTTATAACAGAGATAAATGTGTGCAACCTCTAACCATGTATCGGCTTGAAATATTTTTCTTCTGCACCATTGATCATAGAAAAGGTATAATAGTTTTTGCAAAAGAAGAGATGCTGCACCTAATCTTAAGAATGCAGATAAACCTACATGTTACAGTTCAGCCAATTGACTAGTCTAGAGAAGACATGGACATTGATGCCACTCAAAACAAAAGAATAAGTAGTATTCTGCCATCGAACTAGGCACTCTGATTTAGTAAAAAAGTTTTATATTATCATTTTCTAAGTCATATGAAATAACCTTATCACCTACAAATAAGCAAAAGATGTGAAGATTAATAGATTGAATATTTGTTGAGAAACTACAAAGGAGAAGACCGGTGGTAGTCCACACATTAGTCTCAGAAGAGAAGCTTTCAATTGTTACATTCGATTGAAGATCAAATGAAATTTCATAATGAACTATTGTAGAGGAGATCACATCACGTTTGATACCAACAAAAGTTCGTGGTTTAGATGGATCAACAATACACCAGTGGCGGTTCAAGCGAATCTTGGCCCAAAAAAGATGAGGCCCTCAAATTTTGGGTGCCTAAGGCTGCCGCCTTATTTCCCAAAGGATTGAGACGCCCCTGCAATACACTTTAAACCAATTCTAACAGACACATACAAACCTTGCAAGAGAGATTGGAAACTATGTGATTAATTTATCGCTTTATTTTTAAAACTTGAAAAATAAAGTGGACGGAGACTGTGGATGCATTTAATTTGGTACAATTATTTTTTAAATTTTTATATGAGCCTATAGAAATAGTTTATGATGTGTAAATCTATTCCACACATCCTTAATTAATTAAGTATATCTACAATTCACTATATCACTGAAGAAAAAGAAGATAGAAAACACCGGAACATTGATGTTATAAAAGACTTATTAATTATTAAATAAAGTACAAAGAAAGAAAATAATACAAATTATGGTAATTAAACTTGTAAACTTGTTCCTTCTCTTATCTGGTCAGATTTATGAGAAAATCTAGCGATAATTGAAATGTAGAGAAATAAAGAAGACAAAAATAAAAAGAAACAAGGGACGCTGCCGAAATAAGAAACGAGGGATATATCCACTCTTTATATAATCGAGGGATATATTTTCGTCTTAACTAATTAACTTCTTCTGCTTAACCAAATACATCAAAACATGCATCGATGATTTTTAATTACTATCATTTTGAGGAGATTAAAGGTATTATTTTGACCAGGATGTAACAAAAATATTTCCATATCGCAGTTAACAATAAATAAATAACTTAATTCTTTCATATCATTATCTTTAAGTAAATAAGACAATTTTATCATGATTTAACTCAAACATGCATCATTGGGTAATTCTCAAAGACAGAGACCAATTAGGGTAGCTTTCAAATTTTAGCCCTAAATAATAAAACTTCGTTAAAATAGCCTTTACTTGTTAAGTCATATTCTTTTGGACGAAAATACCCTCCTGCAAAATATTCTCGTTCAAATCTCTCTCTTCCTCTCTTTCTTCCAATTTCCAGAATCGACCTCCAAAATATTTTTGTTAAATAGCTTTCTTCCAAATTCGAGAATCGACTTTCAAACATTCGTAGAATTGACTTTAGCCATAAGGTTTCTTCAGGTATGAATTTCATCATCAAATTCATTGTGGTAATTTTAGCTTATTGATGCGATGTGGTAATTTTAGCTCATTATATAATTAGCACATTAATTTGATTTTTGGGGAGGTGAACGTAAACAGAACTTCGGATATGTTGTTGATGTAGTAACATATTTACCATTGAGGAATTCCATCGAACAGGTTGTGGGCTGTTTTTTACTGCGGTTATAATTGTGTTTGAGTAGGTGTGGGAGGTTGATCTGGGAGAGAAGGGCCGTTAATATGAGAGTTAATATTAATCCCAACATCTTTTGGGATTCCAAATGTATAAGGTCAAGGCGGTACAAGAAATTAGTTCTAAGTATTTCAACCTAGTGGTATAATTAGCATTAGAAGATGATGAGGAATTGTTTCAGACAGTTTGTGGAGAGTTTGTTATTGCGATTATAATTGTGTTTGAGTAGTTGCGAGAGTTTGGTCTTGGAGGGAAAGGCTGTGTTTTCCATCTCAAATGAATTCAGCCTATATTTTGGTGATGAAACAAGCACTAAGTTGTTGATTCTAAGAGAGAGCACCTTAGCTATTAGCTTGTATAACATAGAGCAACATGCAATGGGTTTAAACACTCTAATGGTATTAGGATTTGTCACTTTAGTTAATAAGGTTACTATTATACAACTTTTCAGTGTTAAAAAAATCCTTCATTGTTGAACACGCATCATATTTATATTCATTGACCATTTGTTGTTGACCCATGCTTACCTAGATATGTTGGAATAATCACCAGTGTTTCTAGCAACTTCTTTTGTCTCAGTATAACATGTTTCTATTGGGTGACACAACAGAGGAGATCCCCTAAAGATGACACAATTTCTTAGTTTTCCACACACCTTCTAGAACCCCGTATTAGAAAACTCCTGTCTTGGCATATTAGAATATCCATTATGTTTGCTACATTCAGTCCCTTGACTGTGGGCGTGAACCTTTGGGTGTTGAGGTGATTTGGCAAAATAATAAATGATCCCTTTTGGGGTAGCCATGGTTATCTACAAGATTTTACAAGACAAAGGAAAATTTTCTGGCTGTGTTCGGTGAGGTAAAGAATATATTCAACAAAGCATTAACCAAAAATTTAAAAGGCAAAGCAAATAATAATATAATAATATTCTTAGTTTACAAACTAAATAAGATTCTTGTTACTTTTTTTCTTTATGACTGTACTAAAATACATAGGGTTTGAATCACCTAGCTTATACACAAAGACCTAAATTTTTATTGTAAAATGCTCTCTTCAATATTGCTCCACTTCTTAATTATAGTCATTCCATCATTCTCTTTCAAGGTCATACTATACGAGTATTTAGTTGATAAACTATGTTTTATCACTTGCAACCTATCTCTGAACTAAATAACCCTTTCAGAATCACCCCTATAGTGTTGGTTATACCGTAGTTTCAAGTGCGATTTAACATCTTTAGATTCTGCCATACATTTTAAGTCTTTCCCCATGGGCAAGAGTTGACACTTCATTATTCTATAATAATTTGGAAAATGACCTATAACTCTTGCCCCATAGGCAAGACGGAGACAGTTATGCCCCATGGGCAAGAGTTGAGACTGTCATAGTCCGTAATGATTTGGCAGATGACCTATAACTCATTCCCTAGTGGCAAGACTTTGACAGTTTTCCCAATGGACAATACTTAACTATGCCTTACTCTTTAAGGATTTTACTTGTTGAAGATATATATCCTAAATTAAATTGTTACTAATCTTTGGTTGTTTTATTTTTCACAAGGGTTGTGCTTGGAATGGATGGAAAAGAAATGAGTATTGAGCAATACAATATGGAATAATCAATTGAAATTATTGATAGAAATAACGAGTTATAGGTTATCAAACCAATATTGGAGGCCGCAATAGATGAAGAAATGGGGCAGCCATCGAAGATTAAGAGGGTACGACAAAAGAAGAAGAGGATACTTGATGTCGAGACTACTCTCTTGAGACACAATGCCTTTTTGAATGAGGTAAATGTCAATTGGATGTTAATTGACAAACAAAATATGATGACGTTCATGTCAAACATTGCAATTACAAACAACATCCAATTTAAGGTTTTCAAATCAAGCACAACAAGATATTCTCTGCGATGTTTGAATGACAACTGTGTGTGGCGTTTTCATGCCTCGAGATTCCTGATTCTTTGCTCTTTTAGGTAACTACATAGGAAATGTCTCACAATTGCTCGGTTGATTTTATAATGTCCAACCACAGGAATGCAACATCAAAGGTCATATGTGACTACATACTAGAACTTGTGCGTGACTCTAGTAATGTAATCACACCAAACTTTGTGGTAGATAAAATGAGAAGGAAATATGGAATAATCATATCCTACAACAAAGGATGGCGAGCGATACAGCATGCCTATACGATGATAAGAGGAACCACAAAAAAGAACTACAATAGTTTGCCATCGTATCTTCACATGATGAAAGAAAACAACCCAGGCATGTACACAAACATAAAGAGGGACGATGAGAATAGGTACAAATGTTATACTGTTGAAATTGAAAACTTTTACCCAAGAGACAAAAGTTTTTTTCTTTAATTGCACTAATTAAATTATTAACAAATATGCAACTCTTGCCTCATAGGCAAGACTTAGTTTATAAAATCATTATACAAATGCTATACTGTTGAAATTGAAAACTTTTGCACATGGGGTAAAAGTTTATTCTTTAATTGCACTGATGCGATTATTAACATATATGCAACTCTTGCCTCATGATCAAGACATAATTTAGAAAATTATGGAAATTGAAAACTTATGCCCAAGAGGCAAAAGTTTATTCTTTAATTGCACTGATTAGATTATTAACATATATATAACTCTTGCCTCATGGGCAACACTTAGTTTAGAAAATTATTGAAATTCAAAACTTTTGTCCAAGAGGCAAAAGTTTATTCTTTAATTGTACTGATTAGATTATTAACATATATGCAACTCTTGCCTCATGGACAAGACTTAGTTTAGAAAATTGTTGTACAAATGCTATACAACTTGAAAACTTTTGCCCAAAGGCAAAACTTTATTCTATAATTGCACTGATTAGATTATTAACATACATTCAACTCTTGCCTCAAGGGTAAGTCTTAGTTTAGAAAATTATTGAAATTGAAAACTTTTACCCAAGAGGCAAAAGTTTATCCTTTAATTGCACCGATTAGATTATTAACATACATACAACTCTTACCTTATGGGAAAGACTTAGTTTATACAAATGCTATACTGTTGAAATTGAAAACTTTTACCCAAGAGGCAAAAGATTATTGTTTAATTGTACTGCTTAGATTATTAACATATATGCAACTCTTGCCTCATGGAAAAGACTTAGTTTATACAAATGCTATACTATTGAAATTGAAAACTTTTGCCCAAGAGGCAAAAGTTTATTCTTTAATTTCACTGATTAGATTATTAACATATATGTAGCTCTTGATTCATGGCCAAGACTTAGTTTATAAAATTATTGAAATTGAAAAAAATTTCCCTAGAGGAAAAAGTTTATTCTAAAATTGCACTGATTAGATTATTAACATATATGCAACTCTTGCCTCATGGGCAAAACTTAGTTTAGAAAATTGTTGAAATTGAAACTTTTGCCCTAGAGGCAAAAGTTTATCCCTTATTTGCACTGATTATATTATTAACATAGATGGAACTCTTACCTCACGGGCAAAAGTTCGTTTTGAAAATTGTTGTACAAATGCTAACTGTTGAAGTTGAAAACTTTTGCCCAAGAGGCAAAAGTTTATTCTTTAATTGCACCGATTAGATTATTAACATATATGCAACTCTTGCCTCATGGGAAAGACTTAGTTTAGAAAATTATTGTACTTTGATTATAAACATCAAATACAAATTGTTACTAATATTCTTTTGCTCAACACAGGTTTCAATATGCATTTTTTGCTTATGGCACCTTAATCATTGGATAGACCAACTATACACCAGTAATAATGGTAGATGTAACATTTTTGAAGTCAAAATATCATGGTTTCCTCATGATAGCAATGTTAAAGAACAGAAGCAACAACATATTTCCCTTGTCTTTTGGAATTGTGGACTCAAAAAATAATGAGTCTTATAACTGGTTCTTCAATCAATTAAGAAATGCAATTGGGGTTCGTAGACAATTGTCTATTCTCTCTGATCGTCACCCAGCCATTACAAATGCAATTTCAAATGTCTATCCAGAGTGTCAGCAAGGGATATACATCTACTAAATGTAGAAGAATTTAAGAAAAAGATAGTTCTCAGATGTGGTTCTATCACTCTTATACAATGCAATAACAACATAAAAACAAGCTGAATTTTATACTTTAATGGATGGGATATAAAAAGTCGACAAAGTCTCTACAGAGTACTTGAAAGAAGAAGAACCAAAAAGATGGGCTCGTTCATTTCATACCAACAGAAGGTACAATTTGCTTACAACTAACAACGTGGAGTCCTTCAATGAGGTAGTGAGAAAAGCAAGGCAACTGCCAATACTGGGACTGAATGATTATATTCAGAACAAGTTACAAAGTTGGTTCTATGAAATAAAAATGGAAGAACAAGGCAAATTTCAAGACATCACACATTGGGCGGAAGTGGAGGTGACTGAAAAGATTCAAGTCACCTTGAAATTGAAAGTAAGTAATTGAAATTGTATTTTGATTATAGGGAAATATAAGGTTACTATTTTTTGATTGCAGATTATATATAGCTGGTTTACAGTTATTTGTGATTTATTGCTAGTTTTTATTTCCTTGAAATTCCCGCGCGAAATATATATTTTGTTGCTTCTGTTCCATTTTTCTACTCATAGCTGTGTGATCGTTTGTGATTTGGTGTTGTATGCCAGATTGTAGCTGTTTTTTGGTTGCCTCAACATTCATCCCCTGTGTATGTTTGATTGCTATGTATGGCTGATTCTGCTTATATACTACATGTTTCACTATCATAGTTGATTCTACTCCCATGTTAGATACAATATCTGTTTTATCTTAGTTTATTTGTAGCTAATTCTCCTACTCATATGTTGGAAGCATCACTATTGAATCATCTACTGCTCCTGAGCAAGGTTCTATCCTTTCCATATAATACAGAGAATTTGACTTTGAAAGCTCATTCCTTGGATGACACATCCTTGTCCTGCGCTATCCCCTGACCAAGCCAAGCATCAAAACTCTAACTATCCCCTATATTGGCCCTTCTCTTCCATTTTGAAATAGAACCTTAATTGTGACTACTTATTATCGGTCACTTATTATTAGATTTTTGATTAGTTAAACAATAGATTATGATTTGATGTTATATGCTTGATTGTAGCTGTTTTTAGGTTGCCTCAATATTCGTTCCATATGTATGGTTGATTGCTCTGTATGCCTGATTCTGCTCATATACTAGATGCTTCACTATAAGTTGTCATTTATTTATCATTTTGTTTATAGGTAGACCCCATTGATGCAATAAGATTTGTTGTAAGAGAAGGAGGAGTTGAATATATTGTAGACCTGAAGAGTAGGACATGCCAATGCTTGGTATTTCAAACAGATGAGATACCATACACCCATGCAATTGCAGCAATAAACAGTAGAAATATGAACAAGTATAGCTATTGTTCTCATTGGTTCTCAAGATAGTCTTGGCTAAAAAACTACCAGGGAGAATCCTACCAGTTCAAAACACAACATCATGGATTGTCCCAAATAGCATAAAAGATCTAATCACAAACATCCAGATTTCCATGCAAAATAGAATCTTCAAGAAACAATTACAGATGTTTGAGATGCAAAAGTACTGGGAATAACATATCAAATTATCACTACACTCCTATCCTTCATCCATATGCAAGAAGATACAGAAAGAAAAATAATAAAACATGATTAGTTTGACTTTTTATCCGAGAAGTTGGATCAAAATAACAGTTATAATAGGATTATTTGATCCCCTATTTTAGTTAGCAACGATTACTTTTGACTTTCAATCATGATATTCTTCTTATTTATTTGAAGTTTAAACTTGTGGTGACATATTTAACTCAATACCTTCTTATAGTTTTTTTATAAAGATTACTTAGCATGTTAAATTCTTTTATAAATTGATGTGTAAAAATAAATCATATTAAAAGGATTCAGGGAAGGACCACATCCCCAAGAAATGTGCTGTGAATAATTCCATAGGATACACTTTAAAATTTTCCTTGAAGGCAAGATGCAGAACAAGTTGTGCCCTATGAGCAAGAGTTCGCACTAGCTTATTTTGAAATAATTCGTTAGATGATCTACAACACTTGCCCTAGAGGCAATACCTAAGACCCAAAGAAACAAGTTATGCCCTATCGGGAAGAGTAGACTTGGAAGATGATCAACAGCTCGTTCCATGGAGGCAAAAATTAATACAACAAATGGACAAGTTATTCCCCATGGCCAAGCGTTGATACTAGATTAGTGTGTAATGATTTGGTAGATAGTTTATAAGTCTTTCCTAAGAGAAAAGATTTTTAGACCCTAAAGGAACAAGTTATGCCCCATGGACGAGAGTTGACACTAGCTTAGTCTACAATGATTCGGCAGGTGATCTACAAAACTTTCCCTAGAGGCAAGACTTAAGCCCCAAAGAAACAACTTATGCCCCATGGGCAAGAGTTGATACTAGTTTGGTGTGTAATAACTTGGCTGATGATCTACAGCTCGTGCCCTAGAGGCAAAAATTAATGCAACAAATGAATAAGTTATGACCATGTCCAAGCTTTGATACTAAATTAGTGTGTAATGATTTGGTAGATAATTTATAAGTCTTGCCCAAGAGGCTAGATTTTTAGACCCCAAAAGAACAAGTTATGCCCCATGGGCAAGAGTTGACACTAGCATAGTCTATAATGATTTGACAGATGATCTATAACTCTTACCCTAGAGGTAAGACTTACACATCAAAGGTGGTTCAACTCGAAATTTTTCAAAGAGCATTCTTCCTCTACCATACAAAATATGTTTATAGGAATACTACAACCTTACAACCATATGAGAATCAATCTTCTAGACCAAAAACTAAAATAGTATAAGCCAAGAACAAAAGCAATAAATATGAAAAATTACAAAAAGAAAAACATGAGGGAGTATTCAATTGCGAGTAGAAACAAAGATGATATCAATCAACAAAACCAAACATCAAACCAAATAAATAAAATTGGAGAAACAACTACTAATGAGGAGTAGATGAACCTTAGATTACAAGGTCTAAATTGTTTCTTATTTTGTGCCATTTAATCGAGGACAAATGTGATTTAAAAGTTCACAATGACCAAAATACTCATGTAGCAGTCGCACATAATTAATGATAAGACAACCCCCGTAGGAACAAGTTGTACCTCATGGGTATGAATTGGCCCTGCCACATTGTTTACTAATTTAGAAGATACTCAATAACTCTTGCCTCAAGTGCAAGACTTTCCACATGGAAAGGAAAAAAATATTCTTCGATAATAAAACATAAATATACAAAGATCTAAACAAATGAATCAGTAGCGATTCTACATTGTATACTTTATGTTATCACATAAAAAATAATTGATTCAATTTGAAAAGACTATTTAAAATTTACATAATGTCATAAAAATAGCTAAAACTCCTTCTTGTACAGTGATTTTCAATAACTACAAAACTAAACTACTGCTCCTAGTGCGTCCTCTTCCTCTTTTTCTTTCCAAATAATCTGCAAACTTTTTCTATAGTGTTGTCTTTTATACCAGCTTCTAATTTTCTCTTTTCATGATCCCATAATAAAGCTCCATACCTCATGTGAACATAACTAATGTCAATCTATTTAGGAATATCTATACCATGAATAACATATTTAGCAAACGCACAAATAAATTCTCCACAATCACTATGATACAATAGAAATATAGTACGTGAATATATGGAAAAAACAAAAAACGAAGTGAAATAAACATTTAAAAAATAAATTCAATAATATACCATTGAATTTGTTGCGGTAGCTCATCAACCATTTTTATCGATAAAGTGTCATTTCTAGATTTGTCAATGCCCTTCTCAAGATAGAAATTGACCTTTTTCATAAAATGCGGTATCAATGTTTGGTAAGGTAACATCACTTTTTGAACAACTTTATTACTGTGCCTGGTATGGTTGAAGTCATATACATATATGCACCAATCAGTAAAGTCAAAAACTCCCAAAATCCAGTGTCCAAGTTCAGAGTTTTCTCGTGGAACATAAACAACAAATAAAAAGTTTTTAAAAGGTTGAATAAAATTGAACAACAACTTATAAACCCACAAGTTAAGTGTTCCATCCAGATCAAGAGAAAAAGCCTTTGATATTGGAGTCATTGCATCTTTTGTAGTTTTTTACGTCAACTCAAGTGCTCCAACAATTATTGTTATTTCATCAGGTGTCAAATCCCCTCCTTTTATAGCCTCTCATAGCAATAAAAAGTAAACAAGTTGAGGCATACAATTAAAGGAACATAATGAATTGAAAACAAGGTTCAACTAGCTATAACACCTAATCTTTATGAGATGAAATTGGTTGTGTAAGCGGATTGTGTTCATGCATACATAAAAAATATTGCATGTCCATAGATATATTTACATTTGCTTAGATTAGAATTAAAAATCGGGAAATACTGAATAGATTATCTCATTGCCATGGAAATCCATAAACATTTTTAGTTCAGCTCTCCGTAGAAGGGCAGCGTGCCCCTTACCTAACATCCAATCCAAGACCTAAAAGAAAAACCAAGGATGAAATTAATATCCCTTTACTTTATCAAGCCAATTATAAGATCCTTAATAACAGAAAGTAGCACTGAGAAATTCTCTGAAATTATTACATGAGGTTTTGGCTTTTTTTTCCAATTCTAAAGATGAATATCCGTGTATCTTAATAAAGAAACTGATGGATATTTTACATATCAAGTTATTAGCATGAGAAGTTTCTCATTTATAGTAATAACAAAAAATAAATAGAGATAGAAAAATGGAGTAACTATGATATTATTACTAATTGTTTCCTTCCGTTCGGATTTACTTGTCACTATTTTCCTAATTTGATTTTCATTTTTTCTCAACATTTTTGACATATCAAGAAAAAACAACATAAAAAACTTCATGTTTTACCCTTAGCATTAATTACTTATTCTCAAAATCACTTCCAATACCTATTACTAAACATCAATTGATAGTGGTAATATTGTAAAGTCACTATACCAATTATTGTTTTCTTAATAGTTGTGCCACATCAAAATGTGACAAGTAAATCCAAACGGAGGGAGAACATAACCAAGGAACTCCTCAATTCAACTTTATGTTGCATTCTTTCCATTTCTTTCCAAGCTATAGAAAAGGAACAAAGGATACAAATTAACCACCATAGCGTATATGAGTATAGATAATGGGTTCATGTAGTTTTATTTCTTAAACCTTGTCATATAACTCGGATTGAAAGTATAAGGTGGCAACCAAACACACAGCTAGTGAAATATCTCTCTCTCTCTAGTAGCAAAACATGAAAACTTAACAACTCTACATGAGTAAATTATAGAATGTGATTGTTGTGCTTTATACCTTACTAATCGCTTATTGATTATTTTTTAAGAGAGGTAAATTGCATGGTCATACATTTTAAGAAGTTGTGATTCTTTTATTATTTGAATATTAAGATGCTAGAGTTAATTTGTTTCTCATACTAGCTTTTGTATCGTTCCATTTAGATGTTTTATTTTCCATGACCTTTTAATCAATTAATGTGTTTTATTAGTAATATTTTGTTTTATTATATTGTATTACTATATTATTAATTAAAAAATTTAAAATACATGAAGCTTAAGCCCAATGCCTCGAGGCATTTGGCTCACCCCCTGCTAAGTAAAATGCAATGTCTCCTACACCACTGCCTTTTAAAACACTGATTTAAAGTACGCAATTATTTAATTTCTATTACAATGATTTGATGTGAATAAATAATGGTGGTATATATATATTATATACCCGTTTTCAGTGTTTCCTTCCTATGAAAATGATTGCAAGCTTAGGTACCATATAACCTAGACAAGGCATGTAATAAACTTTTCATTTAGTAAAAGTAGTTTTTTTAAACAGAAAAAATAATATAATATTTCTAGACAGATTAAAGATATAAGGAATTTATTTTTGATTTAACTAAAAGCAATTAATATTACTTGTAATTACATGTACAAAATTCTAGGTTTTTTTTTCCACTTTTTTATAATGTTGCACGAACTAAAAGTTTCATGTTTATATCTGATGACTGTACTGGTATGAAGGAGTTAAAATCAAATGTTAATCTCCAAATTAGTTACACTCTTTAACTAATTTTATCCAACAAACTGTTGGGGTCATAGTATATGAGAGGTGTGAATGGAAAATGGAGAAAACCAAGTGGAAGAGAAAAATTGAGATCACACCAATATGAAAAGTGTACTCAAAAATAGGAAATCTTACTAAATTCCCCCACATTGAAAGGACAAAGAAGATTTAAAGTGTTTATATTGTGAAGTACACTACTAAATGATAAGTGAGGCAAGGAATAAGATATGCCTCGCGCCATCGTTGTTGTCGCTCGCTCGGCTTCGACTTCGGCATTGGAAAATGAGATCTATCTTTTTGGATAAATTTTATTTGATGATCCCTCTTTGGATGAACAGACATGAATTTAAAGAACATGTGTAACCTTTGACATAAACCATTACCTCTTTTCAGAAGAGGAGAAGAGGCATGTTATGTCTATAAAAACCCGCTTTCTTTCACACGTTTTGATACGAGAAATTTTAGAATAAAAAATACTCTTTTTCTCTTAAAAATTTTGTGTGATCATTTAAACTGTTGAGTGCGTTCGACGAGTCCAAATATTTGAGGTACCACTATAGTTGGATTGAAGGCCATTTTATGCTGGGAGGAAAATTCCGCAACCTTGGGTACAGTGAGGGAAATTATTTCCTTAAGGAAAGTCCATGAATTCGGACGACCTAGCCTTATTCAGTTTTGTTTCATCTATTTTCTGAAAAAATAAAATACACCTCTTGAAAAAGTCAATTTGGTCTTGTGTTGAGGGTAATTGATATACTTCATTGTGTTCTTGTTTATACTTGAACTCTAGTTGAAGTTGTTGTTTTGCATATACAGATTCTGTATACCCATAGAAGAAAATAACAATCTTAAGGAAAGAAGTTTCAGAATCTGTATAGCTTGTTTTTGAAGATTAAAGTTTTAACTTTCTACTCTTCCTGAACTTAACTAGTTATTTAAAGTCATAAAATCTTCATTACATGTTAAAAATCATTCGGTTGACACTTGGAAGTCATAAAAACTTCATTATCAACTAGAAAAAAGAAGAAAAGTTTAAAGTTGCTTAACTTTATAAGTAGTATTCTGAAAATACTAAGTATTATGTGTCTTGTGGTGACAGAAAAAATGTCAAGCGATAGTCAAATGCAAGATGTTGCAACATCTGTGGGGGAAACTAATATTGCCACATCAAGTCTCACAAATGCTCCGCCTACAATGGCACCGGCGGAGAATCCTGAAAAATTTGCGAACATTGACTTTAACGATGGCAGCAAGAGTTGTTCATTTACCTTACCACTTTCTGTATGCAATGGTTCACTTGTGAAGATGCTCTTGAGATTCCTGAGGAAACCTCGGACAAAGAGCATTTCGTAATTGTAGAAGGTTGGAAACATTCAGACTTCCTTTGCAGGAATTATATTCTGAGTGGTCTCCAAGACGACCTCTACAATGTTCACAGTGGAACTAAGAAATCGAAGAAATTGTGGGGGGGCACTTGAATGATATAGAAAACAGAGGATGTGGGAATTAAGAAATTCCTTGTTGCACGGTTCCTGGACTTTAGACTGATAGATAACAAATCGGTCGGCTCTCAAGTGCAGGAGTTACAAGTCATCATACATAAACTGTTGAAAAGTAACTTAGTTGAACAAATTAAAAAGGTTCTTAATACTCACATAAACTGTTTTGTAGGTTTGATTGTGAGTGATGCATTTCAAGTAGCAGCGATAGTTGAGAAGCTACCACCTTTGTGGAAAGACTCCAAAAAATACTTGAAGCATAAATGCAAAGAGATAGAGTAGATGAGGTTGGCTTTAAAGGAAAGAATAGAAAAGAGAGACGGAAGTTGTACTTGAAAATTTCGAGCTTTCAAGTTGTGTCACAGAAAGCAACTGAAGGGTGAACAATTAAAGAACAAAAAAATGGTTTTTATACTTGGTGTGAGATGCTTTTACAAGATAATATTTGGAAATCTTATAAATAACATTCTATATACATTGATTTACATTAGATTTTCTCAAAAATCAAAATTAGACCAAATTTATCAGTCTGAGCAACCTACCAAAAATATAATATTCTTAATAAAAAAGGTAAATGAATTATTATTACTAATTCATTATTTGTCCATTCAACCAAAATTACATAAAAAATCCCGCAAAATGATTTGATTCATAAGTATTGAATTTAAAATATTATCAAAAAAGAAATTTTTTTAAGGAACAAATTATAAGAGAGAAAATGGTCAGAACCACATAAATGACAATCTATTTCAATATTGTCTGATTTTGTAACTGAAAGTCAAGTCATTTGAAATTCAAGTAAAAATATACATTTATTATGACTTTACGAAAGATCCTGTCACGACCCAAACAGACGCCCAAGAACAGATGATCATCCCGAACCATGAAGGCTCGGAAGCCCTTCTCTAACTAACAATCATATGAACAATTCATATATTGTAACGAAATGTGGAAAATAAATGGAAACATGGTCACTTTAATATCTCAAATGATTAATGCGGACATAAGTTCAATAAAACTCAAACCATCTAATACACGTTTGCGAAATCTCTACTACAAAAATAGCAATCTGTTTGAAACCGGGACAAGGCCCTCGGTCGGATCTTGAACTAAAAACAATGAGAGAAACATAAGTAAACAAGACACCTTCTGAACCTGAAATATAGGAAGTCAATGCAAAATTTACTGGTATGTCAAACAACACAAAATAACTTGTTTTTATATATCATAATAAGAACATTTTATAAAATAATAAACATAATGCATAAGTGAAAACACATGGGCATACTAAAATGAATTTCAACAACTCTTGGAAATCATGACTCGCAACTTGCTGAGTGGTGTGATCGTGGAAACTTGCTGCCTCACACGAAAAATGTTGAGTGGTGTGATCGTGGCAACTTGCTGCCTCACACGAAAAATGCTATAACTTTTCACTCGGGTGTAGGATTAAGGCAAATTAAAATAGTTGGAAAGCTGACTCAATTATCTACAATTTGGTGGGGCCTTGATCTAAAAAATTTCATGTATATCAAAAGTTATACACGTTCAAAGTAGACCCTTGTTGAATCGAATACCAAACTCTGGACGAATCAAAGATTCTTAGCTCAACTTTGCTCTCAGTAAATTCTATGAACATCTTTCACTTTGAGAGAACTTCATAAAATAGGATAAAAATCACGACACATGAATTAAAATATAAATTATGGGATTACAGTTTGAACACATAGGAATAACGGTTCAATTTCTAGCTAAAAAATGTGGGTTGTTACATTATCTCCCCATATTTTTTTACATTTTTTTCATTGTTGTTCACATGTAAGTCAGTGGATTTGAAGTTTTATTAGATTTTATCTATTTATTACTACTGATATTGAATAAAGTAGCATATATATTTATCAATTATCTTTTCGAGGTTAATTTTATGCTTAGAGATGATTGAATTGAATATCTCTGATGTAAGACAAGTGTGTTCATCCATTTAGTGATGAGACAAAATCAGATAGAAGAAATTCTCGCGAATAAGATAGTTGACTAAAAATATTGGCACTAGCTATCGAGCAACAACCCCTATTGAAATTAGAGGTGATTAGAACTTCTAGAATATGAGAAAAAGTATTTTCTGTGCTTAAATATGAAAAATGCAGTTAAAAAAACTTGCTCGACTGTTGTTATAAATCAATGAAGCTAAGGTGCTTGGTGAAATGATAGCCTTTTGTGATGCACTATTTGATTCTCTAAATCTCATTATTTCAATGTTTGATTAATGTTATTTTATTTTTAGTCTCAAAATCATATTATTAATATTCATATTATGTGAGGTAAGAATTTATGCGCATTGGGTATTACCATGCCAGTTGCTTCTCCTATTCATTTCTTATTCAAGGGTAATATCAGAATTTTAGGAGCTAAATGTGTGCCTTATTTTAGTTGGCAGGAGATTAAACACAAACCTGCTTCATCGAAATCTCTAACTCTTACTATCCATATAATTGTACAACTACAACTCCGAAAAGTTATGATTTTCATTGCCAAACTATAATATCCCAAAAATCGAAACCAATGTTAGAGACATGTTTCAAGCTCATTCATAGTACAGTATAGTTATTTCATAGTGATATGCATGAGTTGGATGTATATTAAGGCCTCAAATAACTCCCAACTATTAGGCGAATCAAAATAATCCTTACCGATTGAATTTTTGATAAGAATGTTTCTTTAGTAAACTTTAAAGGAGCATATATTTTTCTATAATGAGAATTTAATAGATCAAAATCCACCAAACAATAGGAAATTGAATTAGCTTTCCACTGATATCAATTTCGTCCGAATCCGATACTCGGGTGACAAGTTATGATACTTTTAGTGCAAAATAGTAGCCCAATGCGATAAGGCTGCACTGCGGTGATGGCCGAAATGACGTTTTTCCTTTTCCAGCGTGCCAACGCAATTACCATCGCATTGCACCAAGGGGATATTTCACAGTAGTTCTTTTCCAGTGGGGCATCACGATTGGCAGCGCATCGTGGCAAGCTTCTAGTTTAGGATCGTCCGTTTTAAGAGGCACAACACAATAGCATCGCATCGTTCCGTAGGGTAAATTAGGGATTGCCAATTTTCAAGTGGCCCTATGCAATTGCTCCGCGTCGCGCTGGAGCCAAAAATTGAGACTTTTGCGATTTAAATTCCAGGGACCGTTTGGCCTGTTTTCATAGCCCCAAATCTATCAAAACACGAGATTTAAGTCCCAATAGAGCATTATTTGCTCATTATTTCATAATTATCTTGAAAAAATTAAATTATCCCTCTTTCAAGAACAAAAACCCTAGCTTTCTAAGTTCAAAATCAAAATTCAAGAATTCACCATCAATTCTCACGAATTCATCAACCCAGGTATGTTAAGTGTTCATCTGTGGGTTTATTTCACCCATGGAGTCCAAATATCAAATTCTAAATTCAAGTTGGGATCTTTATAACTTTTTCATGATTTTTAATTGTGATTTTAACCATGAATTCCTATGAATTATAATTCTACACCGTGTTTACATGAAATTGTCGTTGTTATTCAACCCCACATGTATTAATGATTTTATTCGCTGATTTAATTCATAATTCGTGATGTTGATGTTGAAATCATGTTATTACTACCAGATTTAAATTATTCCCATGCTTAGCTTACACTATGAATATCAAGTGTTTGATGAAATGCATACAAGATTGAATTTTGAATAAATGCTTTCACATTATGTCCTCAAAGTTTTAGTACTATTTTGCTACTATTGCTATTGAGTCCTGGGGGTTATGAATACCCAAAAACATAGCTGTTTACTTAGTCTCAATATCTTCGGAAGAGGTTCAGAATATGTTATGAGCATTATCAGTTCAATCAGTCATCATAATCAGTTAAACTTAGAACAGTTCAATATCTCAAGTTAGTTTAGTTGGGAGTAGGACTTAGCACCGAGTGAGTGTAGGGATGGCGGCTTCCTTATTAGATAGGCAGAGTCATTAAAAACATTCCCTGTACTCTAGAACTACGTAGCCATCATAGGATATGAGGAGTCACCCGTCAGTTTAGGCTTGACTACCTCGCAGGGGTCACCGTCTGTTTAGGCTTGACACCCTTAGTCCTTCGGGACAGTACATCTGTGGATCCACACAGCCAGTGTTAGTACCCATGGCACAGTAATAACACCCTTCCAATTGGGGTCACAGATTGGACCCCAATTTTCTCATTGGGGCATGTCGGTTAGATGATAACTCCCACAATCTCAGTTCAGTATTCATTATACTTCAGTTCAGGATTGTATTTACCATAGAATACAGCTATCGGTTATTCAGTTATCAGATTTCAGCATTTCAGTTTACAGATTATATTAAGAACATATTTTATGCTAGGTCATATATTCTCAGTATTTATAGATTTCATTCATTCTATTCAGTACTTCATGCTATTCATTCATTCAGTTATTACTCCTGTACATGAAACCATGCATATCAACCTACCTTATTTAACATACCATTATATTGAAAGTACTGATCGCATGTACATTCAAAGTACTGATCGCATACTTTTTTCTTGCGCTATGATGTACCATATCATAGGTTCGGATGCTCAGTTCCCGGATCACACATAGACCTTCCAGATTATCAGTCGTAGCAGTGGTGAGTCCTCATATTTCGAGGATAGACTATTTTTATTTTCATGCATTCAATTCAGTTGTTAGATGGAGTTTGGTAAGGCCTGTCCCATAAAATTTTATTCAGTTTGCATAGTCTTTTCAGACTAGTACATACAATCTGTTAGTTTTGTTATTATTTTATAAGTTCCAGACAGTTCTTTCTAGCTGTTGTTTCCATATTCATGATCCAATATTGTTTTTAGTTATTTAAAACCTCATGACTTATCAGTTGTTTTTAAACATACGTTATTATATTATTCAATGCTCACAGTAGGTACCAACTCATGGGTTAGCTTGTGGTCTCTCAGAACCGTAAGCACCGTGTGGAATCTAGGGTGTACTCTCGGGGCGTTACAAAAACTTGCACATGTACGTTTCAAAATAAATAACTAAGTGAATGCTTGGGATGCACAGGCATGTATTGCTATAAGTGATGTATTGAGAAGCCCCTTCCACCGCCGACCAAGCTGAATCTCATGGTTTTAGGCAATGTTTCTCAGATGACTCCCACTCCCTCTCCAAAAATTGGTATATTACTTCGCTCAGATGTTTTATGGTTGAAATTTATATGTATGTACACATAGATGCTAAATATTCTCATATTTCTTACTATCATATAAGAGAAAAACATAGGTCACATTCAAAATAGGCGTCGAGAGATTATGGGGGCTGATGATCGGTAACTATAACCTTTTACATAAGATAGTGGAGTTTCTACTTTGGAAATACCTGCATTTTTGTAACAGATTCTGAAACAAATGGTAGTTTCTTCTTGCTTCTTTCAGGAACCCTCAGTTTCTCCTAACTTTAAGGGATGACTTAGAAGTAAGAGTAACCAATCATCCTTGGAAGGAACATATGGTGTGTTAGGATTTTTTCATTTTCTTACCAAAATTAAGTTTTACTTTTTCTTTGAAGGAAAATAAAAGTAACCATAAATACTTTTACTTTTCTTGAAAGGAAAATATAAAACTTTTTCATATTTTGCAAACCTCTTTCTTAGAGGAAAGGTTTTGGAACTCTATAAATAGATGACCCCCTTCTCATACCATAACACAATAGCTTCCACCATGTAGTCGTTATAAGAGTCTGGTTTAGGGGGAGATTTATGGTTTATGTTTTCCATAGATTTTAATTTTTCAATATTGTTTTTAATATGCAGGACGTTTGACCAAATCATATTAATAATATGTCTTTTTAATATATGTTTTATTTGTCATCTGAATTATCACTACAACAAATTTGACTATCTGGAATGAATTATTTGTCACTTATAAGTCATATTTTGGCACAAAATATTTAGTGCGAAGAAAAATATTTCATCAATCAATTGTCTCTAAAAGTGGGTCGCCAAAAGTAGACAAAGAAGATTTAGTGCTTCGTCACTAAAAAAATTAAATTAGCTACAAAAAAAAAATCGTCCCCAAATGTGTAACGTTTATGAAGAATCTGTTGTCATAAAAATGTAATTTTTTTTGTAGTTGATGGTAAGCTTTTGTCACTAAAAAGTTATCAATACCGACAAAATTTCATCGTCGCTAATTATTTAGTTCAACCAGAGACGACACCAATTGTCGCTAGAGTTATATATATTTCATGGCAGAAGAAAAGTATTTTTGTCACTATTGACAACTTTTTGTATACAACAAAAATTTTCATCCTTAAATGTATGAATTAGTGACTAATTTATTATTATAATAAAGATTAATAATTTTGTAGTTAAATCTACTATTTGTCACTACAAATAGTATTTTTTTTTATCGACAATGTAGAATCGTCACTAAATTATTATGATTATTGAAAATTATGATTGTCATAAAATACAAAATTAATTTATATCAAATAAAAAAGAAGATATTGAGATAAATACATATGTCACTAAATATAGTCAAACTTATGACGAACTAGTTTATTTTGTGACCAAAATATTTGTCTTGAAAAGTCTAATTTAACTGTTGCTAAAAGTTATCTTTGATAATAAAATCTTTTGTCACAAATTACAAGCAATCACTTAATTATTTCATATTGATATTATTTTTTAAATTAGAATTGAATATATCAAAAATAAAATTATAAAACATGTCAGATTGATAAAATTCACCCACAATCATACAATTAAAAAAATTAAAATTGTACTAAGGTAATATCTCCTCACTGTTCAAAGAAAAGTAAAACTAGTCCAACACAAAGGAAACTAACTGAAATATAGTACTAAATATTACTCCTATCCTAAACTAAGGCAGATATGTAGAGGCTTCTTCGAAAGTACCAATAACGTGTTGAGTTTGCAATTAGTCTTCATTCAAGTCACTTTTACACCTGTGGAAAAGAGACGAAAATTAAGATTAATGATGATTCTTTTAGGTTTGATAGTTAAAATGACTCTACATGCTACTTTTTCTTCAAACCACAACTAGAATCCATTAAACATGTAATTATGAAAAGCGAGGCTACCCAGAAACTAGATAAATACTATCCAGTACACACATCAAACTTCTATAACAACAACAATAACATACTCGGTGCATTCGCACAAAGTGAGGTTTGGAGAGGGTAACTATATGTAGTCCATATCACTACCTTAAACGAATTATACAACAACATAGCCAGTGTATCCCCACATAGTGGGGTACGAGGAGGATAATATGTACGCAGTGCACACCACTACCTCGAATAAAGTAGAGACATTGTTTTCGATAAACCCTAACTCAGCGCCAATTAATCTACCTGCTGGCAGGCAACAAGTGTGTCCTGCTGTGCAGAAGATAGAAGAAATGGTTCTTTGAACTGGTCATTTCCATTCACGTTCCCCTGTTGCCACCGAAGTGTTGAGTCAAAGAACTTCTGATTTCACTTTATAAAATTTTTAATTACTTGATCATAGATTTCTATTTACGTTGGAAAATTACAGTAGAGACATGCTATAGTTTTGTTATATCCTAAAACACTTCCTGTTTTATTTTCCATTTTCATTTTTTTCCCTTTGTGGTGTACTAGTCCCTGGGTTGGGGTTTTGTGGATGGTAACAAGTATCCAGTTCAACCACATATATATGGATTATATCAATCAATTCATATAGCTCTTTGGTTTCTAGATTGAATGATTTTAAGTTGTCAAAGCAATTTTCAAGATGGTCTTAGCGAGTATGAATATTGTGCATTCAAACTTGTTTAATTAAAAAGAAATTGTCTGACTCATTTACATTCAACTCCCATCTGGGTATGGATAAATGTGTTGGGCAGAATTAGATGCCTTCCTATTTGCTTATCAATTTGCTTATATGACTCCACTCTCGACTCTTAAGAACCAACTAAAGATTTCTCTTCACTCACTTTGTTCTCTACCGGTCTACCCTTGTGGTAACCCTATTTTAAAACAGGAAAAGGAGCCTTTAGGCCCAATGATTGTTGACACCCAATTTTGACCTCCCGATACTACATTTAGGCTGCTATTTTAGCAAAATTATTAATTTCTAAGTGTTAGTATTTTTTACACATTTTTCTTACATCAAACAGATTTTTGACGTGTCACATTCATGTTTTAAAATGTACAAATTATTTTATTAATTTTATGTAATGTTTTTACAATTTATTAATCCAGATACAACATTTTACATAATTTCATTAATCTTTATTAAATTATTTTTTCACAAAATATGCGCACTTACAATTTATAAATACATTGCTTATTATTATTATTATTATTATTATTATAATTATTATTATTATAATTATTATTATTATTTACGATAATCTTGTATGACAATTTTTAGGTAACATTAATTTTAAATGCATAATTTATTTTAACCTCGACACCCTATTATCGTTTTCATTATTATTACATCTGTTAAATTGAAGCCTAATTCAATTCAATTTCCTAGTTCATTGAAATGCTAGCCTTTTTCTATTCGATTTATGACAATTGTAGCCTAATTTTACCCAATTTATTACAATATTAGTTACATTTAACTCCATTTCAATTCATTTTCTATTTTTATAATCCTTTTAATCTTAGCCGTGGATCAATTTTGATCCAACGACTGAGATCATATCACTCACTCTTTCCATCTTAAAAAACACTTAAACCTTAATTCCTCATTACACAAAAACATCCGCCTCTCTTAGCGTTCTCTCTCTCTCTGCTTTTTCTTTCTCTCTACCTTCTCTCTAGCCTCACTTATCACTATACCATAACCATGGCTGCCGCCGTCGGCCAGCCACCATGGGTAGTAGAAAAATTTGGCCTTCTCCGTCCCACTCTCTTCCGTCTCTTACTCTCATAGATGACTCACCAGAATTGATGACCGATGAATTCGAGGCAGCATCAACAGCGTCAACTGCCACTAATGGCAGGTGAACAAACCAGGCACCACGACTCCCTCTCCTCTCCATCATCAGCCACCAGGAAAACCAAGGGAAAACTGCTCCAACCTCCAATCCTACTGCCGGACAACCAAAATCAGCGCCTCCCAGCCGGCGCCACTAGCCGCATCTGTTGTCAAGAAAATTGGCTAAGCTTCCCTCGAACGAATATCAATATCAGCCTACTGCCACTCCAGATGATGGAAATAGACCCAATCAATGCTACCAACAATAGTAGCAGTATCCCGTCGCTAGTCCTCTGCCGCTCCATCATCACCGTGGCCGCCTCCAGCAATCGTGAACTAGCAACGCATCCCTAGTCGCGATTCAGCCTCCCCCTTTTCTCACCGGTCACGTTCTTATCGAAATTAAGGACCGGTGAGGTCCCTTTAGGTGAACCCTACGATTATAAGATTTGGTAAATACGGCATTAAAGTGATTGAGCTTTCTCCTAATTGATTCTTGATATATATTTCCTTTAATTTTCGAAAGTGATTTTTTTTATAATATACTTTTTCCTTATGTGCTACTGTATTCCTACTACTGTATAAACCGCCCTTCTTTTCATTGGAGGGACAATTCTTGAATGACAATTACTACTCTCTAAAATAAACAAAAACAAAGAATTACTGGCTATTTTAATACAAGGCAATTACATATTTTGATGGTTCTTCAATTTTCCTTCAAGGCTTACTAAAAAAATCTTCCATATTTCACTGTTACAAGTTCTTGGCCTTTATTATTCTTTTTATCTCTTTTACTGTTGTTCACTGGTAAGTTCTCGAAATGTTGTAATTTTCATTCTCTGTGTGTGTTGACTGCATCACATTGTGAAAGCCATTATAAAACATGTCTATAGGAATATTTCGATGTTTGTTATTATATGTTTCTATTTTTTTGCCATTATATCTTGTCTCGCGGGTTTAAATAGACAATTACGGGGTTCTAATAAGTTTTCGAGATATTATAATAGATTGTATTAGTTCTACTTAGTTTTGTTTTCTTATTAATGTACTACTGAATAACTGAAACTTCTCTGACTTTTATTAGTTAGAAGTGTGTTGTACCGTTGTTGTGTGCTTTTATGTTTATTTTCTTATACTGTTATCTATCCTGCAATAGGAGAAATTGTAGTAGGCTGAAGGATCTGTTCCTCCCATTCATCCCCCTAGCCTATAGATCTGCAGCTAGCAAGAAGGACTCTCAGTGTAGGGGAGAGTTTATACAAGATTTGCGAATGATACACCTGAGGATGAAAATACATTGCAACTATTTTCGGGTTTGAGTATCATTGTATATAGCTACACCAAGGAGTATTTGTTAACTCAAGCAAGTGTGGATAGATCTAGAATTAGCAGAAGGAGCTTACTTGGTCATGTATTCACAGCCAAGGGGCTCAAACCTGCATTCAGCACAAAAAAGCAGCTCCAAATTCCAATACTAGAGATCATAGTTAGGAAGAATAACCAATAAAAATGAGATGCAGATAAAGAAGAAGAAGACAAAGATGAAAAGGATACTTACTCTGACAATTTATCAGAAGCATACACGTTGAGGATACGAAGAAGAGTAAGTATCACCCATATGAACAACAAGGCGAAACTCAGAATGAACTAAACTAAGAACAATATTTCTTAGGTTTTTGAAGAAGTGATGGATAATTTTGGAATTGGATTAGGATATCCTATCTTCATGGGTTTTGTATTAAGCAGAATATGGCCGGTTCAGATGTTTTAATTTCGGCCTTCTGATTTTAAATGTTTGGACGATGTCATTTGAAATGGGTTGGTCTATTTATGTAAAGACAATGCGGTTTAGTATTTAAATTAATAAAAGAGGAAAGGACAACAATAACACCTAAAATTAAAATAATTTCACAAAACTAGCACCTAAATTTAAAAACTCGAGAAATAACCACTGAGGGATGGGCGCACGCGAGAAGCTGGGATATATTTGTCACTGTTCCACATATTTTCCTCAATTCTACAACACAATTTGGCCCTTTCCACTTTACATCTTTAATGGTTCATGCTTTTTTTTGGCTCTTTTTTCCCTTTCTTTTTTAAAGATTCTACTTTTTTTTATATCTAACTGATACTTTTACTTTAGAACTGTATTTTAGCTGAGATTTAAAAAGCTGTTACAATTATAAATGTCTTTTAATTATATTAATCTAAATATAATAATTACAAATATGACAAATTATATTAATATAATTATATTAATTACAAATGGGACAAATTAATATTAGATTGAACAAAGCAATGTAATATAGGCCAAGGGTACTTGAACAAATCTTTGTCCAACTTAAACTACACACGTGTTTTAGACAATAGACGATGTGTTTCACCTTCATAGTTTGATACAATAAACCAAAAGAGTAACTATATAATAAAATTGTTAAAGATATATATTTATATATAATAATGATACAATTTCTATATATACACATATTGTATATATTAATTATAGCATTTTTATATAATTTTTAACTACCATTATTATTTAGATACATATTTTATACGACTCTATATAGATTCTATATGCATTCTAAAAATGTATCAATTTAGTATAAGAGAGTATCAATTAAGTGTATGGACACTGCAAGTGTATTAATGTAGTATAAAAGTGTATTAATGTGGTATAAAAGAGTATCAATTGGGTATAGGATATTAATGTGCTTGCATAGAATTTCCTTTCTCTTTTTTAAAAATTGTATCAATATAGTATAAAAGTGTATCAATGTGACATAAAAGAGTATCAATTGAGTATAGAGACTTCATGTGCCCAATTAGGCCAAATGGCTAAAAAGGGGAATTAAATTGGGCCGACTGGCCAAGGTTATCCAGCTTTACAATCACGGGTCAATCTTTTTTTAAAATGGTCAGCCCATGTCCTTTTCCCTTAATAAAATCCCTATTAAATTGAAAAAACAAAACTTAGTAAGATAGACCTGGTAAACAAACGAGAGCATTTTGACAATTTGGATAATTAATTTAAGAGTCTTGGTTGTGCATCAGGGATGAAGAATTTGATTGCAGTCCTACTAAGAATTTCAATTTTTGCACAATATTGGGTCATTTCTTGGAGTATCGTATACCAGAGTTTCAATCTTTTTGTTTGGTCCTCTTTGGATATGCAGAAAAAACATAAATGATTATGTGAAATTTCACCAAAAATTCCATAGGTACTGAAATTTGAGAAGGGTGGCTTTCAGAAACAGTAAAGTAGACTGCAAATCAAGGATGGAAAGTGCTTACACGTATCTAAATCGAGTTTCAGCACCAATTTGGTAGAAAAAGAAGATTGAATTAACATAAAGAAGATGAACTGCATGCTTCTAGATTTATCTTTAATAGTTACTTTCCATTTTCTGATTTTTGATGTTTCTTTTTCTTTTAGTCTTTATGTTGACATTTTTTGTTTTGTTGTTTTTTATTGCTTGGTATTTATATTTTTTATAAATGTATTTTGTGGTTCACATCTAAAAACAATATATATATTTATATATATATATATATATATATATATATATATATTTTTAGATGTAAATCAAAAAGTATATAAAATAAAAAACTGATTATTTATTTTTGCAGCAAATAGTTACACCGATTTAATAAACATATTACAGTGCATTCACAAAAAAATTATCACAAAATTGTAATTAATTAAGATACACAAATTTTTATTTAATTGTAATTAAATATGATTAGCTATAAATAAATATTTTTAAAAAAGAAACTATGGGTAAATTAAAGGGTCCTTTGGTACGGTGTATATGAATTATATAAAATATGGTGTATTACTAATGCTTGAATAGTTATGTTTGCATATTATTTAGGAAGTTTTTTTTGGTGTAAAATATAATAGCATAATTTCTAAAAAATATATTTTTACTATTTTGACATTGCCACTCATAATCTCTTTTTAAAAAATAATAAGTTAAAAAAATTTTAATTTAATAATATTATTTGGGATATTTTATTTAATGTTGGATATTCACGACATTAAATATGATAAATTTTGATATGTGTAAAAATGTAAGGATAGAGAAAGTAACGTATAGCATACAGAAGCTATTTTAAAAATTAATAATTAAATTTTTTATAAAATAGATAAAACATTTAATTAACGCCAAATTATATTTGTGTCACATAATTGATACTAAATCTTACTCTCTCCTTACATATTTACTTGTCCATTTTATCAAAAATAGATGTGTAATAATACTGTTTAATTTGAAAAATCAATGGATAATTTTTCATTTCTGTCGAGTTTACCATTGATATTAAATATGATTCATTATCCAATAAAATTTTCAAAATATTAAATTTATTATATTCAAAAGATAACATAGTAGCATTATCCCTATCATTTACTAGTTTTAAACATATGTGTCAAAGTTAATAGTGAACAACTATTGATGGGCCGAGGGATAAACATATATTGAGTCCATACTAGCGCGGGTGCTCCGATATGTATTCTTATAAATAAAAATAAAAATGAGCACACATTTAATATATATTTTTTCTACTATCTTCAACATGTGGGGCATTTCAAATAAAATGAAGCATAAATGATTGGTCTTGAGGGAATATTACTCTAGCCTCTGTATGTTTTCAAGACACATTATAAGCATCATTGAATAGAAATACTATAGTGAAATAATTATGTTATTAATTCTTTCTCTCAATAGACCGTGTCAAGTAAAAATGTGACAAGTAAAAGCGAACGAGTACTTACTACATTTTAAATTACGGTATTAGTAAGGGATAGAAGAAGGCATCTCTTATTGTAAATAGAATCCAAATAGACCTCGACTTTTATCTAGTGTCAAAAAGTAACCTTTAAAACGAATAAAATTCTTATAAGCACTTTTGTTTAAAACAAGTCGCCTAAGAAAGTTTGTAATAGAACAAACAAGACACATAAAATATCTTTAAAAAATAAAATAAAAAATAAAAATGACAACATATCGTGAACACATAACCAAAAGACGATGATCTTATAGTTATACCTAAGAATTACTTCGTATCTAATAATTACACTATTCAACTACCAAATCAAAGTCGTAATTATTTTTTGTGATACAATTTTATTGTGATTAATTTCAGTGACGATAATATCATCGTTGCTAATTGTTTGAATAATTAGTTACAAAAACTATTGTCACAATTAAATATAAAATTTTGTGGCTAAAACTTACAATATGATAGCTTCAAACGTTAATTAATTAGTTGATCATATTCAACGTCGGTCTACTTAAAATGTTTTTCACATGTACAATATTAACACATTGACTTTATACCTTCCGAAAAATTCATTCAATAAGTTCACTTCAACCTTCACACAATTAGATCGAGTCTTTTTTTTATAGCTATATCAATATACAATTAATTTTCTATAATCATAAACAAAAATAGCCAAAGATCAATTTATATTTAGATATGGAATTTTTTCGTAGAAAAAAAATAACTAAATTATTCAGCTGCAAATTCCAAATCATCACTACTTAACGATGACACGTTTTGTCACAAAATTATGTTGTCACTGAATCATAGATTAATTAGAGACAATAAAATAAGTGTCACTAATTGTTTTTAGTATTAGTGACAAAAATTGAGGTCACAATTAAGTATCAAATTTTGTAGCTAAAACATACAATATTTAACTACGAACTCTAATTTATCGCTATTGCGATAACTTATTTTTTATGATGAATTTTTTTTTTGTCTAAAATTATATTTAATTCAAGACAAAAAATAGTTTGTCACGAATTGAATCCATTATTAGAGACAATTAAATGAGCATCACTAATTGTTTATAGTATCAGTGACAAAAATTGAGGTCACAATTAAGTATCAAGTTTTGTAGCTAAAAGTTACAATATTTAACTACGAACTCTAATTTGTCGCTGTTGCGATAACTTATTTTTTATGTCGATTTTTTTTTTTGTCTATAATTATAACTAATTCAAGATAAAAAATAGTTTGTCATAAATTGGATCCATTATTGGTGATAAAAAAGGGTGTCACTGAAAACTTAAAATTCGTCACTAATGGTACTCAATAAAATGGCGCCAACATATTTTTTGGTGGGAAACTTTAGAGGACAAAACTTTGTTACGAAATTTTACGTTTGGTCACTAAAAGTATGTGCTTCATATATTTAGATATGAAATGTAATTTTCGTCATAAAAGCTGAACAATTAGTGACGAATTTCATCTCGTAGCTAATAATTTCGTAGCTATATATCAATTTTGTTGTAGTGATATATATTATCACCGTTCGTTTGCAAACTTTAAGCTTCCGCAAGACGCCCTTTCGATTTCGAACCCAACAAGTGGTATCAAAGCCTATGGTTCAAAGATCTGATGGTTCAATTGAGGATACTTTAAGGTTAAAGTTGCAACCAATTTGATGATAATAATGATATATGTCCAAAAAATACATGTGGAGATGATTTTCAATTATATTTTCAACAATCCTGCTGTCACATATTTGAAAATAAAGTCCACTTTTAACCCTGCAAAAGGACTCCAATATTTTTTAACCCGAAAATCATATACTTTTAACCCAAGCTCCATTTTTAAACATGCCAAACAACAGTGGTGAAGACTATGTGAAATACAAGGACCAAAGATCTGAAGAAGGTGGATATTAGGAAGAAAATCAAGCCAAAAAGGAGAGATTTGTTAGGGTTTTTGCCCTGATTTTCTTATCAAAATTAAGTTTTTCTTTTTCTTACAAGGAAAATAAAAGTAACCATAAATACTTTTACTTTTCCTGAAAGGGAAAAGTTTTTCATATTTGGTAAACCTCTTTCTTAGAGCAAAGTTTTTCGAACTCGATAAATAGATGCCCCCTTCTCATACCATAACACAATAGCATCCACAATGTAGTCGTTAAAAGAGTCTGGTTTAGGGGGAGATTTCTCGCATAGGTTTATGTTTTTCCATATGTCTTATTTTTTCAATATTGTTTTTAATATGTAGGTCGTTTGGCCGAATCATATTAATAATATATCTTTTTAATCTATGTTCTATTTGTCATCTGAATTATCACCATTGATTTGGAAACTTTAAGATTCCGCATGACGCCCTCTCAATTTCGAACCCAACATGGTGTAATGTACAAGGCTCATGATCGTGTAACTAATGAAATTATTACACTAAAAGAAAGAAGGATAGAGCAGGAAGTTATTTTAATTTTCATTTTGTTTTCTGGTCTTGATACTGTTCCTTTTTACCAATTTGTAAAAAATTCTCTTAAATACCAATCTTCAGTGAATGTAGGAGTCCCTAATGAAGAGAATCTTCCCCATGCATCTTAATTTGTGTGGCAAAGATTGGATCTTGTAGTTGAAGTTTGTTACTAATATGTTGAAATTTCCCGTGCATCGTTTTCAACGTTATGCGAAAATTATTATCTTGTTGAACATAACTGCCTTTCCATTTCAATTGGTTTGTAAATTAATATGTTGAGTCTGTGCTTAGCACGGGCCTTAGCCATCTAATATATGTATAAAGGGATACTCCTAATTCCTATTACACTAACAAATTAAGCTTCTGGATTGGAATTGAACCACTAGATAGAAAAGCTACTTTCAAGAGGCCAATCAACTACTACTGGGGTTTTTAGCGCTTCTCCTCACTCCCTTGTCAAATGGGAGTCAATGGATACCCTTTCGCTGAAATATTATATTATATATATATTCCATATATTGTCACATTAATTTCTCAGTGTTTTTTACTTCTTTATATTTAATTTCCTTAATTAAAATCCTGGGTTCGTCTTTGAATCTCGGGATGCTTCAGCTTCGAGATGGAGATACCTTGCACTAACACTGTTAATTAAGAATTGTCAAGATATACATGTAGCGCGGCATAAATTTTATGAATAGTTTTATTCAGGATAATGAAAAAGGAAATTAACTTAAAATCATTTGGCTTTGATCATGCCAGTAACACAATGTTTTTGAACCCTTTTTTCATATATTGCTTTATAACAGAGATAAATGTGTGCAACCTCTTACCATGTATGGGCTTGAAATATTTTTTTTCTGCACCATTGATCATAGGAAAAGTGTAATAGTTGTCGCAAAAGTAGAGATGCTGCACCTAATCTTAAGAATGCAGATATACCGACAAGTTACAGTTCTGCCAATTGACTAGTTTAGAGAAGACATGGCCATTGATGCCACTCAAAACAAAAGAATAAGTAGTATTCTGCCATCGAACTAGGCACTCTGATTTAATAAAAATATGAAATAACCTTATCACCTACAAGTAAGCAAAAGATGTGAAGATTAACAGATTGAATATTTGTTGAGAAACTACAAAGGAGAAGACCGGTGGTAGTCCACACATTAGTCTCAGAAGAGAAGCATTCAATTGTTACACTCGAGTGAAGATCAAATGATATTTCATAATGAAATATTTTTGAGGAGATCATATCATGTTTGATACCAACAAAAGTTTGTGGTTTAGATGGATCAACAATACACCAGGGACGACTGAAGCGAATCGTGGCCCAAGGCCAAAATCAAACGGAAGTTTTTCAGAAAAATTAATTATTTTTATAAAGTCTGTTTTTAAAATTATATAATTGATTTCCTCTAATAATTTTTTTAAATTAATAATAGAGTCAATGCATTAATTTCTTGACACATAGTATTCTGGACTAGATATATCAAACTCCATCTAAATTCTTTCTTTTATAAAAAAATTATTTTTGCTATAAATAGTATTTAATTTTTTTTTTAAATTAAAAATTTATTATTACTAACAAAAATGAGGCCCTCAAATTTTGGGGGCCATAGGTTGCCGCCTTATTTCCCAAAGGGTTGAGGCGCCCCTGCAATACACTTTCGCCAATTCTAACACACACATACAAACCTTGCAAGAGATGATTGGAAACTATGTGATTAATTTATCGCTTTATTTTTTAAACTTGACAAATAAAGTGGACGGAGACTGTGGATGCATTTAATTTGGTACAATCATTTTTTAAATTTTTATATGAGCTGAGAGAAATAGTTTATGATGTGTAAATCTATTCCGCACATCCTTAATTAATTAAGTATATCTACAATTCACTGTATCGTTGAAGAAAAAAAAGATAGAAAACACCGAAACTTAGATGTGATAAAAGACTTATTAAATATTAAATAAAGTACAAAGAAAGAAAATAATACAAATTATGGAAATTAAACTTGTAAACTTGTTCCTTCTCTTATCTGGTTAGATTCGTGAGAAAATCTAGCGATAATTGTTAAGTAGAGAAATAAAGAAGACAAAAATAAAAAGAAACAAGGGACACTGCCGAAATAAGAAACGAGGGATATATCCACTTTTCGTATAATCGAGGGATATATTTTCCTCTTAACTAATAAACTTCTTCTGCTTAACCAAATACATCAAAACATGCATCGATGATCTTCTATTACTATCATTTCGAGGTGATTAAAGGTATTATTTTGACCATGATGTAATAAAAATATTTCCATATCGCATTTAACAATAAATAAATAACTTAATTCTTTCATATCATTATCTTTAAGTGCATAAGACAATTTTATCACGATTTAACTCAAACATGCATCATTGGGCAATTCTCAAAGATAGACCCCAATTAGGGTAGGTTTCAAATTTTAGCCCCAAATAAAAAAACGTCATTAAAATAGCCTTTACTTGTTAAGTCATATTCTTTTGGACGAAAATTCCCTCCTGCAAAATATTCTCGTTTGAATCTCTTTCTTTCTTTCTATCTTCCAAATTTCAAAATCGTCCTCGAAAATATTGTTGTTAAATTGCTTTCTTCCAAATTCGAGAATCGACTTTCAAACATTCATAGAATTGACTTTAGCCATAAGGTTTCTTCAGGTATGAATTTTATCATCAAATTCATTGTGGTAATTTTAGCTTATTGATAAATTGTGGTAATTTTAGCTCGTTATTTAATTAGAATATTGATTTGATTTTTGGGGAGGTGAATGTAAACAGAACTTGGGATATGTTGTTGTTGTAGTAACATATTTACTACTGAGGAATTCCATGGAACAGGTTGTGGGCAGTTTGTTATTGCGGTTATAATTGTGTTTGAGTAGGTATGGAATGTTGGTCTTGGAGAGAAAGGCCGCTAATATAAGAGTTAACGTTAATCTCAACATATTTTGGGAGGCCAAATGTATAAGGTCAAGTCGGTACAAGAAATTAGTTCTAAGTATTTCAACCTAGTGGTATAATTAGCATTAGAAAATGATGAGAAATTGTGTTGGACAGTTTGTGGAGAGTTTGTTATTGCAATTATAATTGTTTTTGAGTAGTTGCGAGGGTTTGGTCTTGGAGGAAAAGGCTGTGTTTTCCATCTCGAATGAATCCATCCTTTGTTTTGGAGATTAAAGAAGCACTAACTTGTTGATTCTAAGAGAGAGAACCTTAGCTATTAGCTTGTATAACATGGAGCAACAGGCAATGGGTTTAAACTCTGTAATGGTAGTAGGATTTGGCACTTTCGGTAAAAAGGTTACTATTATACAACTTTTCATTGTTAAAAAAAATCCTTCATTGTTGAACATGCATCATATTTATATTCATTGACCATTTGTTGTTGAACCATGCTTACCTAGATATGTTGGAATAATCACCAGTGTTTCTGGCAACTTCTTTTGTCTCATTATCACGTGTTTCTGTTGGGTGACACAACACAGGAGATCCCCTAAAGATGACACAGTTTCTTAGTTTTCTACACATCTCCTAGAACCCCTTATTAGAAAACTTCTGTCTTGGTATATTAGAATATCCATTATGTTTGCTACATTCAATCCCTTGACTGTGGGCATGAACCTTTGGGTGTTGAGGTGATTTGGCATGGTAATAAATGATCCAATTTAGGGTAGCCATGGTTATCTACAAGATTTTACAAGCCAAAATAAAAATTTCTGGTTGTATTCGGTGAGGTAAAGAATATATTCAACAAGGCATTAACTGAAAATCTGAAAGGCAAAGCAAATACTAATATAATAAGATTCTTAGTTTAAAAACTAAATAAGATTATTGTTACTTTTTTTCTTCATAACTGCACTAAAATATACAGGGTTTGAATCACCTAGCTTATACATAAAGACCTAAATTCTTATTGTAACGTGCTCTCTTCAATAGTGCTCCACTTCTCAATTATAGTCATTCCATAATTCTCTTTCAAGGCCATACTATAAGAGTATTCAGTTGATAAAATATGTTGTATCACTTGCAACCTATCTCTGAAGTAAGCAACCCTTTCAGAATCACCCCTATAGTGTGTGTTACTCCGTACTTTCAAGTGCGATTTAGCATCTTCAGATTCTGCCATACATTTTAAGTTGAAATTCATTATTCGGTAATGATTTGGAAAATGTCCTATAACTCTTGCCCTAGAGGCAAGACTGAGACAGTTTTCCCCCATAGGCAAGAGTTGAGACTGTCATAGTCTGTAATGATTTGAAAGGTGACCTATAACTCTTTCCCTAGAGGAAAGACTTTGACATTTTGTCCAAAGTACAATAGTTGACTATGCCTTACTCTTTAATGATTTTACTTATGTAAGATATATATCCTAAATTAAATTGTTACTAATCTTTTGTTGTTTTATTTTTCACAAGGGTTGTTCTTGGAAATGATTGAAAATAAATGAGTATTGAGAAATATAATGTGGAACAATCAATTGAAATTATTGATAGAAATAACAAGTTACAATTTATCAAACCAATATTAGAGGCTGCAATAGATGAAGAAATGGGGCAGCCATCGAAGATTAAGAGGGTACAACAAAAGAAGAAGAGGATACTTGATGTCGAGACTACTCTCTTGAGTCACAATGCCTTTTTGAATGAGGTAAATGTCAAGTTGATGTTAATTGACAAACAAAATATGATGATGTGCATGTCAACATTCCAATTACAAACAATATCCAATTTAAGGTTTTCAAATCAAGCACAACAAGATATTCACTGCGATGTTTGAACGACAACTATGTGTGGTGGTTTCATGCCTCGAAGATTCTCGATTCTTTACTCTTTTAGGTTACTACATATGAAGAGGCTCATAATTGCTCAGTTGATTTTATAACGTCCAACCATAGGAATGCAACATCAAAGGTCATATGTGACTACATACTAGAACTTGTGCGTGACTCTAGTAATTTAATCACACCAAACTTCGTGCTAGATGAAATGAGAAGGAAATGCGGAATAATCAAATCCTATAACAAAGGATGGCGAGTGATACATCATGCCTATATGATGATAAGAGGAACCATGGAAAATAACTACAACAGGTTGCCATCGTATCTTCACATGATGAAAGAAAATAACCCAGGCACGTACACAAGCATAAAGAGGGATGATGAGAATAGGTAAAAATGTTATACTGTTGAAATTTAAAACTTTTACCCAGGAGGCAAAAATTTTATTCTTTAATTGCACTGATTAAATTATTAACATATATGCAACTCTTGCCTCATGGGCAAGAATTAGTTTAGAAAATTATTGTACAAAAACTATACTGTTGAAATTGAAAATGGGCAAGAATTAGTTTAGAAAATTATTGTACAAAAACTATACTGTTGAAATTGAAAACTTTTGCACAAGGGATAAAAGTTTATTCTTTAATTGCACTGATGCGATTAATAACATATATGCAACTCTTGCCTCGTGAGCAAGACTTACTTTAGAAAATGGTTGAAATTGAAAACTTTTTCTCAAGAGGCAAAAGTTTATTCTATAATTGCACTGATTAGATTATTAAAATATATGCAACTCTTGCCTCATAGGCAAGACTTAGTTTAGAAAATTATTGTAATTGAAAACTTTTGCCCAAGAGGCAAAAGTTTATTCTTTAATTGTACTGATCAGATAATTAACATATATGCAATTCTTGCCTCATGAGCAAGACATAGTTTAGAAAACTGTTGTACAAATGCTATACAACTTGAAAACTTTTGCCCTAGAGGAAAAACCTTATTCTATAATTGCACTGATTAAATTATTAACATATATTCAACTCTTTCCTCATGGACAAGACTTAGTTTAGAAAATTATTGAAATTGAAAACTTTTACACAAGAGGCCAAAGTTTATCCTTTAATTGCACTGATTAGATTATTAACATATAAACCACTCTCACCTCATGGGAAAGACTTAATTTATACAAATGCAATACTGTTGAAATTGAAAACTTTTGCCCAAGAGGCAAAACATTATTCTTTAATCGCACTGTTTAGATTATTAACATATATGAAATTCTTGCCTCATGGGAAAGACTTAGTTTATACAAATGCTATACTGTTGAAATTGAAAACTTTTGCCCAAGAGGCAAAAGTTTATTCTTTAATTTCACTGATTAGATTATTAACATATATGCAACTTTTGACTCATGGGCAAGACTTAGTTTATCAAATTATTGAAATTGAAAAAAATTTCCCAGGAGGAAAAATTTTATTCTTTAATTGCACTAATTAGATTATTAACATTTATGCAAATCTTGCCTCCTGGGCAAAACTTCGTTTAGAAAATTGTTGAAATTGAAACTTTTGCCCAAGAGGCAAAATTTTATCCTTTATTTGCACTGATTATATTATTAACATAGATGGAAGTCTTACCTCATGGGCTAGACTTCGTTTAGAAAACTATTGTACAAATGCTAACTGTTGAAGTTGAAAACTTTTTCCCAAGAGAAATAAGTTTATTCTTGAATTGCACCAATTAGATTATTAACATACAGCAACTCTTGCCTCATGGGCAAGACTTAGTTTAGAAAATTATTGTACTTTGATTATAAATATCAAATGAAAATTGTTACTAATATTGTTTTGCTCAACATAGGTTTCAATATGCATTTTTTGCTTATGGCACTTTAATCATTAGATGGACCAACTGTAGACCAGTAATAATGGTAGATGCAACATTTTTTAAGTCAAAATTTCATGGTGTCCTCATGACACCAATTTCAAAGAATGGAAACAACAACATATTTTCCTTGGATTTTGTAATTGTAGACTCAAAAAATAATGAGTCTTATCACTTGTTCTTCAATCTGTTAAGAAATGCAATTAGGGTACGTAAACAATTGTCTATTCTATAAGATCTTCACCCATCCATTACAAATGCAATTTCAAATATCTATCAGAGTGTTAGCAAGGGATATACATCTACTACATGGAGAAGAATTTAAGAAAAATATCCATCTTAGTGGTTCTATCACTCTTCTACAATGCAACAACAACATACAAACAAACTGAATTTTTTACTTTCATGGATGGGATAGAAAAAGTTGACAAAGTTGCTACGGAGCACTTAAAATAAGAAGAACCAAAAAGATGGGCTCGTTCATAGAAGGTACAATTTTTTTACAACTAACAACGTGGAGTCCATGAATACGGTATTGAGAAAAGCAAAGCAACTGCCAATACTGGGAATGATCGATTATATTCAGAACAAGTTACAAAGTTGGTTTTATGACATAAAATAGAAGCACAAGGCAAATTTCATGACATCACACGTTGGGCGGAAATGGAGGTTACTAACAAGATTCAAGTCACCTTGAAATTAAAAGTAAGTAATTGAAATTGTATTTTAATGATAGGGAAATATAAGGTTACTATTTTTTGATTACAGATTATATATAGTTGGTTTACTGTTATTTGTGATTTATTGTTATTTTTTTTATTTCCTTGAGATTCTGTTCCATTTTTTCTACTCATAGCTGTGTGATTGTTTGTGATTTGAAGTTGTATACTTGATTGTAGTTGTTTTTTGGTTGCCTCAAGATTTGTCCCCTATGTATGTTTGATTGCTATGTATGGCTGATTCTGCTTATATACTAGATGTTTCACTATCTTTGTTGACTCTACTCCTAGATTAGATACAATATCAGTTTTATCTCAGTTATTTGTAGTTGATTCTCCAGCTCATATGTTGGAAGCATCGCTATTGAATCAGCTGCTATCCCTGAGCAAGGTTCTGTCTTTTCTATATAATATAGGGTATTTGACTTTGAAAGCTCATTCCTAGATGACGTATCCTTCTCCTGCTCTATCCCTGACCAAGCCAAGCATCAAAACTCAAACTATCCCCTATATTGTCCCTTCTCTTCCATTTTGAAATAGAACCTTAATTGTGACTCCTTATTAGTGGTCACTTATTATAAGATTTTTGATTATTTCAATATTATATTGTTATTTGATGTTATATTCTTGATTGTATCTATTTTTTGGTTGCCTCAAGATTTGTTCCATATGTATGGTTGATTGCTCTGTATGCCTAATTCTGCTCATATACTAGATGTTTCACTATAAGTTGTCATTTATTTATCATTTTGTTTACAGGTAGACCCTATTCATGCAATAAGATTTTTTGTAACAGAAGGAGGAGTTGAATATATTGTAGACCTGAAGAGTAAGACTTGTCAATGCTTGGTATTTCAAACAGATGAGATACCATACACCCATGCAATTGCAGCAATACACAGTAGAAATATGAACAAGTCTAGCTATTGTTCTCATTGGTTCTCAAGACAGTCTTGGCTACAAATGTACATGGGAGAATCCTACCAGTTGAAAACACAACATCATGGATTGTCCCAAATAGCATAAAGGATCTGATGACAAAACCCCCAGATAAGGAGGTTCTACTTGGGAGAAGACAACCATCTAGATATCCTTGTAGAATAGAATCTTCAAGAAACAATTACAGATGTTCGAGATGCAATAGAACTGGGAATAACATATAAAATTATCACTACACTCTTATCCTTAATCCATATGCAAGAAGATATAGAAAGAAAAAAAGCATGATTAGTTTTACTTTTTATCCGAGAAGTTGGATCAAAATAGCAGTTACAATAGGATTATTTGATACCCTATTTTAGTTAGTAACAAGTACTTTTGACTTTCAATCATGAACTTCTTCTTATTTATTTGAAGTTTAAACTTGTGGTGAAGTATTTAACTCAATACCTTCTTATTGATTTTTTATAAAAATTACTTAGCATGTTAATTTTTTTTATATATTGATGTGTAAACATATATCATATTAAAAGGACTCAGGGAAGGACCACATCCCCAAGATATGTGTTGTGAACAATTCCACGGGATACACTTTAAAATTTTCCTTGAAGGCAAGATGCAGAACAAGTTGTGCCCTATGGGCAAGAGCTGACACTAGTTGTGCCCCAAAGAAACAATTTATGCCCTATCAGCAAGAGTAGACACTAACTTAGTGTGTAATAACTTGGTAGATGATCAACAGCTCGTGCCCTAGAGGTAAAAATTAGTACAAGAGACAAACAAGTTATGCCCTATGGCAAAGCCCTGGTACTATATTAGTGTGTAATGATTTGGTAGATAGTTCATAAGTCTTTCATAAGAGGAAAGATTTTAAGACCCCAAAGGAACAAGTTATGCGCCATGGACGAGAGTTAACACTAGCTTATTCTGCAATGATTCGGTATATGATCTACAACACATTCTCTAGAGGCAAGACTTAAGCCGCAAAGAAACATGTTATGCCCTATGGGCAAGAGTTGACACTAGTTTGGTGTGGACTAACTTGGCAGATAATCTATAGTACATGCCCTAGAGGCAAAAATTAATACAACAAACGAACAAGTTATGCCCATGTCCAAGCGTTGATACTAGATTAGTGTGTAATGATTTGGTAGATAATTTAAAAGTCTTGCCCAAGAGGCCAGATTTTTAGACTCCAAAGGAACAAGTTATTCCCCATGCGAAAGAGTTGACACTAGCATAGTCTATAATGATTTGACAGATGATCTATAACTCTTGCCCTAGAGGCAAGACTTACGCATCACAGGTGGTTCAACTCGCAATTTTTCAAATAAAATTCTTCCTCTACCATAAAAAATATGTTTATAGGAATATTAAAATCTTACAACCATATGAGAATCAATCTTCTAAACCAAAAACTAAAATACTATAATAGAAGAACAAAAGCAGTAAATATTAACAATTAAAAGAATAAAAGCATGGGGGAGTATTCAATTGCGTGTAGAAAAAAAGATGATATCAATCAACAAAACCAAACATCTAACCAAATAAATAAAAGTGGAGAACCAACTACAAAGGAGGATTAGATGACCCTTAGATTACAAGGTCTAAATTGTTTCTTATTTTATGACATTTAATCAAGGACAAATGAGATTCAAAAGTTCACAATGATCAAAATACTTATGTAGCAGTCGCACATAATTAATGATAAGACAGCCCCCATAGGAACAAGTTATACCTCATGGGCATGAATTGCCCTGCCACATTGTTTACTAATTTAGAAGATACTCAATAAATCTTGCCTTAAGGGCAAGACTTTCCACAAGGAAAGGAAAAAAATTTTCTTCAATAATAAAACATAAATATACAAAGATATAAACAAATGAATCAGTAGCGATTATACATTGCATACTTTACATTATCACATAACAAGTAGCCAATTCCATTTGAAAAGACTGTTTAAAAGTTACATAATCTCATAAAAATAGCCAAAACTCCTTCTTGTAGAGTGATTTTCAATAACTAAAAAACTAAACTACTGCTCCTGGTGCGTCCACTTCCTCTTTTTCTTTCCAAATAATCTGCCAACTTTTTCTATAGTGTTGTCTTTTATACCAGCTTCTAGTTTTCTCTTTTCATAATCCCACAATAAAGCTCCATACCTCATGCGAACATAACCAATGTCAATCTATTTAGGAATATCTCTACCATGAATGACATATTCAGCAAACGCACAAATAAATGCTCCACAATCACTATGATACAAAAGAAATATATTACGTGAATATATGGAAAACAAAAAAAAAGAAGTGAAATGAATGTTTAAAACATAAATGCAATAAGCTACCATTGAATTAGTTGTGGCATCTCATCAACTATTTTTATTGGCAAAGTGTCATTTTTAGATTTGTCAATGCACTTCTCAAGATAGAAATTGACCTTTTTCTGAAAATACGATATCAATGTATGGTAAGGTAACATCACTTTTTGAACAACTTTATCACTGCGCCTAGTACGGTTGAAGTCGTATACATATATGAAACAATCAGTAAAGTCAAAAACTCCCAAAATCCAGTGTCCAAGTTCAGATTTTTCTCATGGAACATAAACTGCAAATAAAATGTTTGTGAACTCTTGAATAAAATTGAACATCAACTTATAAACCCACAAGTTAAGTGTTCTGTCCATATCAAGAGAAAAAGCCTTTGATATTGGACTCATTGCATCTTTTGCAGTTTTTTCCATCAACTCAAGTGCTCCAACAATTATTATTGTTTCATCAGCCTTTTCTAGCCTGTCATAGCAATAAGAAGCAAACAAGTTGAGGCTACGGTTAAAGGAACATAATGAATTGAAAAGGAGGTTCAACTAGCTATAACACCTAATCTTAGTGAGATGCACTTGGTTATATAAGAGGATTGTGTTCATGCATACATACAAAATATTGCATGTCCAGAGATATACTTACACTTTCTTAGATTAGCATTAAAAATTGGGAAATATTGAATAGATTATTTCATTGTCAAGGAAATCCACAAATGTTTTTAGTTTAGCTCACCGTAGAAGGGCAGCGTGGCCCTTACCTAACATCCAATCCATGAGCTATAAGAAAAACTAAGGATGAAGTTAATATCCCTTTTCTTTATCAAGCCAACTATAAGATCCATAACAACAGAAAGTAGTACTAAGAAATTCTCTCAAATTACTGCATAAGGTTTTGGCTTTTTTTTTTCCAATTCTAAAGATGAATATCCGTGTATCTCCATAAAGAAACTGATGGATATTTTACATATCAAGTTATTAGCATTAGAAGTTTCTCATTTATAGTAATAACAAAAAATAAATAGAGATAGAAAAATGGAGTAACTATGATATTATTACTAATTTTTCCTTCGTTCGGATTTACTTGTCGCTATTTTCCTAATTTGATTTTCATTTTTACTCATCATTTTTGACAAATCAAGAAAATACAAAATAAAAAGTTTCATGTTTTACCCTTAACATTAATTACTTATTCTCGAAATCATTTCCAATACCTATTACTAAACATCAATTGATAGTGGTAATATTGTAAAGTCACTATACCAATCATTTTGGGGTAGCTAATTCTATACATATATTTACCCAACTGATACAAGTCAAATGGCCACCTTAATTTTTGAAGATATGATTGGACATCACCATTTAAAGGCTCAATACTTGGTCACCCCGAGGGCACAAGAATATGCAAGGAAGACTCATTTTGAGCAAAATCAAATATCGTGGGTGGATGATTTCTTAGAGTATCAAAGACTTGAGGACTCATGGTTTTTGACAACTCTTAATGGGTCATGATTTGGTTATCTTCATTAAGGGTATTTTGGTCACTTCATTGGGTCTAAATGCAGTCCATGGCCACTCCTCCCTTTAGGGTCATTGTTGTTATTTTGCCTTGTCTTGTAATAGAATATAAATAGAACATTTTAGTTCTTTTTCTATTTATATGTTCATTGATGTAAGACTTGAAGCATGAAACACCTTTAGTGGTAGGGCTTGGAATAGCCAACACACCTAAATGAGGGCAACAAGTGTGGATATCACTTGTGTTGCAATGTTGGCTTAAGACGTTGGAGTTTAGAGGAGGTAAAGTTCCTCTTGTGTTAACGTAGGAGTTAGGTTAACCATTGTGTGTAGTGTTAAGGGTCCAAGATTACCATATTCTTGGATTCTTATGATTATACTAACCAAGGTCTAACTAGCTATCCATTTTGTTTATATTGTAATCGTTTGTTTGTGTTCTTGTAATTTAAATCCGTGACTTGTTGTTCTTGTTTCATTGTTGTTGTTCTTCATTTTGTTGTTGTTAGCTGTTTTTAGGTGATAAACACATCAATACATTGTGTTCTTGTTGTTGTTTGTTGAATTCGAGTGTGTTCTTCAAAGGGATCCTCGAATCTTTGATCTTGTGAACTGATTTTGAAGTGTGTTTCGTGTTGTCCTTATAATTCTTGTATCACTAGCTGAACGATTTAAAAGAAAAAGTCTGACTAGAGCATAGAATAAGCAAGAGAAAATAGAACTCCGAGAATTGAACATATAGAAAAGTTTATAGCTTTACACCAAAGTTACAAAGTAGCACCTAGATATTTAGCTAATCAACTACTGAAACAACATCGTTAAAGGGGTGGAGGCCAAATTTTCATCATCTTCAGTGTATACATAACAAAGTGAATTTTTAACCTTGTATATACATATACAATATGAATTTTTGACAAAGGAGGCCCAACTGACCCCTTCTACCTGCACAATGTAGGGGTACATACACTCAATCCTCCCAGATCCCACTTGTGGATTGTTGAATTACACTTGGTATGTTGTTGTTGGTCCGAATGACCCCCTTTTGCCCCTCTAACTATACATCTGGCTCTACTAGTGAATAGGAAACTTACAACTTTACACCAAAGTTACAAAGGTAGCAGATAGATATGAGCCAATCCAAACTACTGACCAGTATTAGTTGAAGTTGGATTTTCATGATGGGTATTCATCATCTACCATATACACATAAAATAGTTTTTGACCTTATAAAATGACATATGAATTTTCGCCAATGCATAACCTGTACTTAACTCTGCCCCTAGCTCTACTAATGAAGTAAACGACAAGAATAATGGATAAGACATTTCTTAATTAACCCGAAAAAAACTAGTGATCAACATTAGAAGAAGCTGATTTTTTACCAAGACGTTCATCGTCTACAAAATACACAATTTTTTTTTTAAAGCTTGTATCCAAAGAACCAGAATAAATATAACCATTACAAACAACCAAACAAGAAATACTGTCAGCATGTTTTACCTACTAGAAGAAATGGAGGAACAAAACAAAGGACAAGTCAAAAGCACATTACAAATATAGATTAGGATAGCACTTGATAATACCGTGTCATTCAAAGGTCGACCACAAGTTGCAAGTGAATAAAACCGCTCATTCGAATCCACAACACAAGAGCCAAACATTAAAAATTCAGCCAGCACATCTTTGAGAAATGAGAGCTTTGTTTCCTACACGTGCCATTGATGAATCCCAACTTGTTTCTTCCAAGTATGGCAATTACCATTGATTCAATACACACAATAGTTTTTAGATCTCGCTAAGTGAATAAAAATCAGCATAACTCCAGACAGATCTAATGCCTTCAGATACAATTGATGATTATGACTCAATTTCTTGGGCAATTCATTATCTATCACCACCACCACTGTTACTCCTACTAGCTTTCTTAATTTTTCTCCTCAATTATCTTAACTTAGACCATATCAATAGTCAATAGCTCTTATACCATGATGTAAAAGAGGATCAAGAGAAAGAGGAGAAATGAGGATAATCTCCAAGGTGAACCAAGTCATGATCCAATGGTTGATGATCAATATCGCGAGTTTATTTGATTGAAATCGGATGAAGAGAAAGAGGAAAAAGAGAATGAATATTTGAGAAATGAGGAAAAAAGATAAACAACTAGAATGAATATCTGAGAAAAATTTGGGAAAAAAAAAGAGAAATAAAAAAACTCTAAATAAAGGTTAAAGACAAATAAATTTTAAAAATAAAAAAAATAAAGAAATAGATAATGGTGGAGAAAAATGAAAAAGAAAAAAAATAAAGGTTGAGACAAATAAATTAAAACATGAAAATAAAGTTAAAGGAAAAAATAAAAACTAAAAATAATAAAAAACAGAATAATAAATTTAAAGGAAAAAAATAAAAAAAGTGAAAAAAAGAAATTATAAAAGTAAAGGAAAAACAAAAACTTGAAAATAATAAAAAGTAAAATTTGAGAGATAAATGAGTATGGAAATTTTAAAAATATATTTGAGGTGTAGAGGGGAAAAATGATACTTTTAGTATATTAAAAAGTAAGGAAGACAATTCTTATTTAGGGTCAAATATCTAAAGCTACCTATATTTGGATCTATAGCATGCAATTTCCTGTGCATCATTAGTTTGGGCCTGCATAATGAGTTGGAGAACATCCACATTACCCAACTATTCGTTGACTCCGACAACTAACTTTTATCCTTTAACCCCAACGGCACCAACTCTACCTAGTTGTATCAAGGAAGAAATTTGTCCGAATTCATTTGTTAGCCTACTGTCTAGTCCTCTTCGGCATCATGCGAGGATAATGTGGCGTTTCATTCTTACTAAAATTTGAATACTATCCTTGCATGATGTCCAGAGGACTACACTACTAGTGTGTTTGCAAATGAACTCAACCAATAGTATGGTCTTCCTTGATACAATCAGATATAGTCAATGGAATTAGCTTTAGACGAAAGAAGAGAAAAGAGAGCAAGAAGTTGTACTTGAAAATTTCTAGCTTTCAAGTTGTGTCACAGAAAGCAACTAAAGGGTGAAAAATTAAAGAAGAAAAGAAGGGTTTTTATAGTTAGTATGATATGCTTTCACAAAGATAATATTTGGAAAATTTATAAATAACATTCTATATACATTGATTTACATTAGATTTTCTCGTACGTCAAAGTTGTATTTATCAATCTTAACAACCTACCAAAAACATAATATTCTTAATAAAAAAATCAACATAAAAAAAAAGGCAAGTGAATTATTGTTATTATTAATTCATTTTTTCCAGTCAACCCATATTGCATAAAAAAATCCGCAAGATGATATGACTAGTAAGTATTAGATTTACAAGATTACCAAGAAATAATTTTTTTTAAGGAACAAATTATAAGTGAGTAAATGATTAGAACAACATAAATAACAATCCATTTTAATCTTGTCTTTTGATGTAACTGAAAATCAAGTCGTTCGGAAGTCAAGTAAAAATTGACATTTATTATGACTTTAAGATAGATCTACAATTGGCGTCCATTAAATTAATTTAAGTCATTATCTATTAAACTAACATTACGTGACAGAAAAATGAAAGAGAATTTATGATTTTTTTTACTTTTAAGTATCAAAAACAATTTTTTTTTAAATATGCGAATTGGGTAGACTGAGAACATATTTTTTTTTCCGTGTGTATGACACGACCTGAACTGAGGCCCAGATCGACACGGGCATTTCAAACCGTGAAGGCCCAAGAGCTAACTGGCAATCATACACGCCATTCATATATTTATAAGGAAGTGCGGAAAAGATAACAAAACGGAAACATGGTCATCTGAGTATATTAAGAAAACAACACGACATAAGTTCAACAAGACTCAAATCCATTTAACACTTGTCCGCGAAATGTCTACTAACTGAAGGAAAACAATAATCAGGACAAGGCCCCTGGTCGGACCATAAACCCAAACCAAATGAGATTAACCTAAGTGAACAAGACGCCTTCCGAAGTAAGGGAGCCTTACCAACTTTGAATGTCCGACAACAATCTACTATTCAGCAAGTCCGCTAGACTGGGCCTCATAACCTGAAATGGAGACGGTCAATACAGATGTAGTGGTATGTAAAGTAATCCAAAATAACATACTTTTGTATAACATAAGTTAGAGCAATTTATGAAATATTTTACATACAATATATGAAAATTCATGGGCATACTTAAAAGAATTTAAAACATTTCTTGAAACCATGACTTACTCTTTATCTTACTTTTGAGCTAGATGGTACACCCTACAACTCTACAATCCCACGGGCTATATGGAATCCACCCTTAACTAGGCGGTGAAGCCCCTAGCCCATGTTTGTCCCAAGGGTTAGAGTCTCTATCTCTAATATGCTAAGGTACTCAAAGCCAACATTTGGTCCCTCTTGGGGACATAATAAACCCGCATCGACAAAACACGATTTCCCACAATGAGCCTTTCCACTCAAATGCATTCTTCGGATAACCACCTAACTCTCTTTAAATCCACTTTTAACTCTTTAAGGCATCCATTGTTTGAAATCAAAATTTGAAAATCTTACACATTTCATTCAAAACAATGTTTAGACCACCAAGTCATTCAAACAGTACAGGAGGATTTGTATATCGAATTAAATGAAACTTATAGAAAGACTCTCTCTTTCAACTCTTAAAACATGTGGTGGTCCATTACTTGTAGCAAAGCATGCAACTCTTTAAATCATCACTTTTCATCTATATTAACAAGAAACACCCTCTCTTAAGTTTATAACCAAAACCAAGTCTTAAACTATAGTAAATATATTTGTATTCAAGCTTCTCAATATGCAATTGAATAATTCATGACCTATAAAAACAAGAGGCTTTATAACAAGAGAGGGATTATAAATGTTTATGCTCTCAATTAAACATTCAAACTAAAAAAGCGTACATACTTATATACGAGTACAAATCAAATTTAGGGAAAGGCCTCAAGACCAAAACATTATCTCATTGAAAGAGTTCACAAAGCATACTTTTTAATTTAATTCAAAACCCTTCATAAATACATGATTTCTCAATGTTCAAAACATTATAAAAATGATTTCATCATACCCATGTAGTTTAGAAAAACCCACATACCTTAATGATGATGAATTTTTAAAAAGATTAAACCTTTAAGCTTGATTGCCCAAACCCTAAGTTGTTTTTCTCCTCTTGTATTTTAGATGATTAACTAATGATTTTACAGGGTTAAAACGTGTTTTAGGGACTTAAATACGTGTTACTATGTTTAGGGATGGTTATTGGGTGACAAAAGACCATGTTGTCCTTGAAATACTCAAAAATAGAGTTTCTGCATCACTTAGCCATAGGGTTTGCGGCTCCATATACATGGCAAACATTGAAATTTGCAGCACCAAGTCCATGGAAAACATTAGGCTTCGCATCACCAACCTTATTTCCAACCATTTCTAGTGAGCGTTGGTGATCATAAGGTGATGTCAAGCCATCGCCTAAGCTATAGTTTGCGGTGCCTACTTAGTTTTGAGGTCCTTGAACACCCCCAAGACCCCCCAAAATGTTAATACATGATAAACCATCAGTAATGTGGTCCAAAAGATAATTTTAGAAGCATCAAATAAATGTTACGACTATATGGTGTCAGAATAATACAACCTGTACGGTGCCTTATTCAAACACTCATAACCTGTTACTCCGGACTCAGATTGATGAACGGTCGGAGGTGTTGGAAAGAAGACTCGAATATACTTAACTTGATATATAGTAGGCCACATAAATCTTTATATACTATGAGTAACAGTCACTGGAAGTTGGCCCATGCAAAATCATCAACTAAAAATCAACCGATAGGAAAAGTTTTCAACTCGACTTTGTGTTAGGGGATTTTTGTGACTTAAATTCATATTCAAAGGTATTCAAACACTATAGGATTGATAATCACACATATATTAACAAGGATTCATTGGGTTCTGGTCTATATGTATAGAAACTATGGTTTAAATTCTATCCCAAAGGTGCGGGTGTTACATTATCTCTCCCTTGGGATCATTCATACTCGAATGATGGGTAGTGACTTGTTCAAGCTCTAAAAGTATGAAATAATGAAAGTAACCTTGCAATGAACATTTCACCTCAACAATATATGCAAAGACATCAAAATAACTTCATGATAACCCCTATAAAACTGTGTAAGCACGAAGCGTGAGATATAAAAATTGACATAGAGATGACCTTGCACATGATATCTTAGGATCATAATCATCATGGAATATGATGTGAGTTTATTTGGTGACCATAGGTCTTGATTTACATTGGTACAACTATGAAATGAGATTTTGCAGTAGACAGGAATACAAACATTCTCTAATTTACCAGATACAAAGAATAGATGTTACACCTAGAAACACTACTTATCTATGATCCAAACAATAAACAACATACTTCATTATTTCCAACTTAAAATTATCCCATAACACTTCTAACCACAAGAGTTTGAGACCCGCCACGTAATATTCCTATGTTGAAGCCTAACTCAGAGAAAATAGGAGCTAGCTTAAGCTATGGAACCTCATACCCTACATCTCTTTAAGGATATTACTTCACCTTATCACTACCATCAAACACCCTCGGGTCTTAATTCAGGGAGTTCTAGCCACATAGCACTTTGGTTTGATTTTTTATTAATTATAATATTCAAGCCTATCATTACTACACCCACTTCATGGATCTCCCCACTAGGACCGGCAAATTCTATCACTATTACCAAGATTTTTTTTTCCACATATCTCCTTTCTAACTATTTCACTTAACGAAAGTTCATCTCCTTCTTTTCCCTTTTACCTATAACCTTAGCTCAAGAAATTACATCAAAATTTTCACATTGAAGAACATCTACTTCCTTACCTAGACATTACTAAACTTTCACAACCACCATCACACTAATATACGGAGGGTCATTGAGGAACCTGAGCATAAGCATCATGAATAGGAGTAACACTATTAGACTATAACTTATACTTATTACACTACTCAAGGAGGGACATGAGGTAAAGATACGATATAATCACGAAGTGATTTATATATCAATAGTCTTGATCATAAGTATATAGATACTCTGTCATAAACACAACATAACATGAGTCCTTAGGATAAACCATACCGAGAAAAATAAGTGCTTACATTATGAGTCGTATAACATAAGTTTAAGATTCATGAAGTCAACAATTGAGACAAGGAAATCTACTCGAAGCTATCGCTTCTCATTTTCAGATTTGAAATAGTCATGAGTTCGTACAACTTTATCTTTTTGTGTAATTCCGACATAAGATGAATCAGCAACATTTAGAAAGCATATTTTATTAGAACCAAACATTTTGTGAGACATGAATTTTTATCGATCATGAGCAACATAACATAAAGCGTAAATATCTGGAATATTAAATTACCGAGGGACATTAATGCTTCTAGTTTGGAGGTCAGAACATGACATGAGTTACATAGAGATCTCAAACCTTAGTTATAGGCAAGACTTGGATTCATAAGACTTTGGTAGAATGACCGCTTAAATTGGAGTAGGAGGGGCTTTCTTTCATAGGAATTGATTTTATCATGATTCTTACTTTAAACTTGACACCACAAGAAAATACGGGAACTATTTAATTCATCATCTCCCCTTTAGATCAAAGTCAGAATCCTAAACTTAAGGACATATCTTCTCATTAAATCTTACAAGAACAACACTCAACGCAATGGGGTATCACCATACACATAAATGGTAAACTTCCCCTTTTAACTATACTCTAAAGGCATTTCTTTCCAAGAACGCTACTCTTCATTTTCACCATCCTCTATAGAAATCAACCTACAACTCCCAGTCTCATGAGCATACCCATCCTCATGCCTTATCACATAAAAATCCACTCTCCACTACTTAACATTTTAACATTAGACCATTAATCACATAACTTACATCATAATAAAATATTTAAGACTATACCAAATAAACATACTGCCTACTTATAGTTCCTCCATTCATATCTAAAGAACATCACACAATAACTCCTTAGTCTTCTCCATACTACGAGAGTCGAGAATGAAATCTCGGTACACGTGACACTGGTACTCATTACACTTTATCTAACAGTATACTACCTCCGGGTTAAACTTATTCTTGTATACTCCTGCTCTTATACACTTAATGACTCAACCACAATTCATCATTTTAACACTACTCCTCATGTACATAAATATCATAATTATCCACTCCTTTTTTCGTAAGTTGCCAGCCTAAGCTATTTCACACCCCATATTAAACCTACTAATTCATTCCTATAAAACATACATCACTAATCTTAAACTAATATCCTTTTTACCACTACCCACATCTCAAGTTTAATCTTATAGTCTACAATCAGGGTCGGATCTACATGGAGCCCAGAGGGTTCATCCGAATCCCCTCGGCCAAAAAAATACACTGTGCATGTAGGATCAAATTATTGTTTTAGGAATGAATAACTAGCACTGCACCTCCTAAACAAAGTATAGTCTGCAACTCAATGGTAAAAGGGCTTAAAATCTATAACTTTGATTGCTTATTTACTATTTGAAAATATTGTGAGAGTGAATATCACTTACATTTCTTTTAAAATACATACCCGGATTTTACATCTTCACCTGTAATTGTTTTTAATGTTTTTTATTTTATTCTTTTTAATTTTTTATTTATAATTTTCAAAATTATCATATTTTATTATTTTATTGTTTAAAAGTATTTTACTTTTATTCATGCAGTGATATTTTAATTGTAATGCTAATATCTTATTGATTATTTTTTTAGAGAGGTAAATTGCATGGTCATATATTTTAAGAAGTTGTGATTCTTTTATTGTTTAAATATTAAGATGCTAGAGTTAATTTGTTTCTCATACTAGCTTTTGTATCGTTGCATTTAGAAGTTTTATTTTCCATGACCTTTTAACCAATTAATGTGTTTTTTAGTAATACTTTGTTTTATTATATTGTATTACTATATTATTAATTAAAAAATTTAAAATACATGAAGCTTAAGCCCCATGCCTCGAGGCTTTTTGCTCACCCCTTGCTAATTAAAATGCAATGTTTCCTACACCATCGTTTTTTAAAACACTGATTTAAAGTATGCAATTATTTAATTTCTATTACAATGATTTGATGTGAATAAATAATGGTGATATATATATATATTATATACCCGTTTTCAGTTTTACCTTCCTATGAAAATGATTGCCAGCTTAGGCACCATATAACCTAGACAAGGCATGTAATAAACTTTTCATTTAGTAAAAGTAGTATTTTTTAAACAGAAAAAAATATTTTGATGTGAATAATATAATATTTATAGACATATTAAAGATATAAGGAATTTATTTTTGATTTAACTAAAAGTAATTGATATTACTTGTAATTACATGTACAAAATTCTTTTTTTTTTTCACTTTTTGATAATGTTGCACGAACTAAATGTTTCATATTTATATCTGATGATTGTACTATTATGAAGGAGTTAAAATGAAATGTTAATCTCCAAATTAGTTACTCTCTTTAACTAATTTTATCCAAAAAATTGTTGGGTTCATAGTAAATGAGAGGTGTAAATGGAAAATGGAGAAAACGAAGTGAAAGGAATAAATTGGGATCACACCAATATGAAAAGTGTACTCAAAAATAGGAAAGCTTACTAAATTCTCCCACATTGGTCGGAGTAAGAAGCTTAAAGTGTTTATATTGTGAAACACACTCCCACATGGATAAGTGAGGCAAGGAATAAGATATGCCTCGCACCGTCGTCGTGGTCGCTCGCTTGGCTTCAACTTCAGATTTGGAAAATGAGATCTATCTTTTTGGAAAAATTTTATTTGATGATCTAGATCTACCAAAATGCAACAGTTGTGTTGTTTTAGAAAGATGCAAACCTTCAGCAAAAGGACACACTGATTCATGGAGAGAGATGACTGTTCAAGAAAAGATGCAATCTTTTGATGAACAGACATGAATTTACAGAACATGTGTAACCTTTGACATGAACCATTTCCTCTTTTCAGAAAAGGAGAAGGGCATGTTATGGCTATAAAAACTTGTTTTCTTCCACAGGTTTTGATACGAGAAATTTCAGAATAAAAAATACATTTTTTCTCTTCAAAAATTCCGTGTGATCATTCAAACTGTTGAGTGCATTCGACGAGTCCAAATATTTGAGGTACCGCTATATTTGGATTGAAGGACATTTTATCTTGGGAGGAAAATTCTGCAACCTCGGGTATAGTGAGCGGAATTATTTCCTTAAGGAAAGTCCATGAATTCGGACGACTTAGCCTTATTCATTTTTGTTTCATCTATTTTCTGAAAAAATAAAATACACCTCTTTGAAAGGTTATTTTGGTCTTGTGTTGAGGGTATTTGATATACTTCATTGTGTTCTTGTTTATACTTGAAATCTAGTTGAAGTTGTTGTTTTGCATTTACAAATTCTGCGTACCCATAAAAGAAAATAACAATCTTAAGGAAATAAGTTTCAGAATCTGTATAGCTTGTTTTTGGAGATTAAAGTTTTAATTTTCTACTCCGCCTGAACTTAACTTGTGATTTGAATTCATAAAAACTTCATTACATATTAAAGATCATTCGGTTGACAATTGGAAGTCATAAAAACTTCATTGTCAACTAGATAGAAGAAGAAAAGTTTAAAGTTGCTTAATTTTATAAGTAGTATTCTGAAAATACTAAGTAGTTTTTGTCTTTTGGTGACAGAAAAAATGACAAGAGATAGTCAAATACAAGATGCGGCAACATCTGTGGGGGCAACTAATATTGCCATATCAAGTCGCACAAATGCTCCACCTACAATGGCACCGGCAGAGAAACCTGGAAAATTTGCGAGCATTGACTTTAACGATGGAAGAAAAAGATGTTCTTATACCTCACCACTTTCTGTCTGCAATGGTTCACTAGCGAAGACGCTCCTAAGGTTCCTGAGAAAACCTCAAAAGAATAGCATTTTGGAGTTGTAGAAGATTGGAAACATTCAGACTTTCTTCGTAGGAATTATATTCTGAGTGGTCTCCAAGACGACCTCTACAATGTTTACAGTGGAACTAAGACACAGAAGGAATTGTGGGAGGGGGGGCAATTGAACAAAAATATAAAACAGAGGATATGGGAATTAAGAAATTCCTTGTTGCACGGTTCCTGGACTATAAAATGATAGATAATAAATTGGTTGTCTCTCAAGTGCAGGAGTTGCAAGTCATCATACACGATCTCCTAGAAGAAATTATATCTGTAAAAAGTACCTTAGTTGAACAAATTAAAAAGGTTCTTAATACTCACATAAACTATTTTGTAGGTTTGATTGTGAATGATGCATTTCAAGTAGCATCGATATTTGAGAAGCTACCACCTTTGTGGAAAGACTCCAAAAACTTCTTGAAACATAAATGCAAAGAGATAATTTTTGAAGATCTTATTGTCCGACTGCAAATTGAAGAGCATAATAAGGCTGCCGAGAGAAGGTCAAAAAGGAATTCTACAATTAATAGAGAAGATAATCGAAACAATTCTAAGAAAAAGAAGAAAGTTGAATAAGGAAGCAATCAACCCAAGAAGAAATTCAAGGGAAAATGATTCAATTGTGGCAATATTGGCCACAAGTCCACGAATTATCATGCCTCGAAGAAAGGCAAGAAAAAGAATCAAGCAAATATGATTGAATCTAACAAAGAATGCTATGATTTATGTGCTATGTTCTCAGAATGCAACTTGGTGGGGGAATACTCACAAATGGTAGATGGATTCTGGTGCCACCCGCCATGCATGTGCCAATAAAGAGTTGTTTTCATCATTTTCTCCAACATAAGTAGAAGAAACGATCTACATGGCTAACTTCGCTACTGCTAAGGTGAAAGAAATAGGGAAAGTGTGCTTGAAAATGACTTCGGGAAAGGTCTTGACACTTAACAATGTCTTGTATGTTCCAGAATTATGTAGGAACTTAATTTACGTTTCACTTATAGATAAGAACGGATTCAAATGTGTAACCGTTTCTTGAAAAATTATAATTAGCAAAGGAGAAATGTATGTAGGAAAAGGCTATCTCATCGAGGGCCTTTATAATATGAATGTAATGACTGTTGAAATAAATAAAAGTTCAAATTCTTCTTATTTTCTTTAGTCTTATTAGTTTTGGCATGAACGTTTAGAAATTGTTAATTATAAAAAGTTATGAAAATTGATTAACTTAGATGTTTTACCAAAATTTGAGTGAAATAAATCAAAGTGTCAAATGTGTGTAGAATCAAAGTATGCAAAACATCCTTATAAGTTTGGTGAAAGGAATTCTAATCCTTTAGACTTAGTACACACTGACATTTGTGATATGAAATCAACAGCATCACGTGGTGGGAAAAAGTATTTCATAACTTTTATTGACGATTGCACTAGATATTGTTATGTCTATTTGCTAAATAGTAAGGATGAAGCAATAGAAGCATTTAGGCAATATAAAACTGAAGTTGAAAATCAGTTAGATAAAAGATAAAAATTGATAGAAGTGATAGGGGCAGAGAATATGAATCTCCCTTCGCCCAAAAATGTGTAGAGAATGGAATTGTCCATCAAACTACAGCCCCGTATTCACCTCAATCAAACGGAATTGTGGAAAGAAAAAACAAACTTTGAAGAAAATGATGAATGCCTTGCTTATAAATTTTGGTTTACCGCAAAACTTATGGGGGGAGGTTATCCTTACAACCAATCATATACTCAACAGAGTTCTCCATAGTAAGACACAATCAATTTCTCAAGAAAAATGGAAAGGAAGGAATTCAAAGTGTGGGGGTGTCTAGCAAAGGTCCAAATATCTATGCCCAAAAGGGTTAAGATAGGACCTAAAATAGTGGACTGTGTATTCATAGGATATGCTAAAAGTAGTAAAGCATGTTAATTTTTGGTTCATAAATCCAAACTTCGAGATATTAATGAAAATACGATAATTGATTCAGACAATGCTAAATTCTTTAAAAACATTTACCCATACAAAATTTGACATAAACAGTCTATTGGAGGATCTAAACGACCTCGAGATGAACCAACTGAGAATGTACATAATGAAGAAAATCCAAGACATAGTATACGTCAAAGAACGCTACTTCATTTGGATCGGATTTTGTAACATTTCTCTTAGAAAATGAGCCTCAAACATTTAGGGAAGCGATGACATCTTCGGACTCATCCATTTGGAAAGAGGTAGTCAATAGTGAGATTGATTCAATCTTAAGCAACCATACATCGTATTTAGTTGATCTTCCTCCCAGAAATAATCCTTTAGGTTCTAAATAGATTTTCAAAAGGAATATGAAAACGGATGGCACTATTGACAAATACAAGGCAAGACTTGTAGTAAAGGGCTTCAAAAAAAAAAGGCCTTGATTACTTTGATACATACTCGGCATTAATAAGGATAACATTGATTCAAATGTTAATTGCCTTAGCAAAAGTATATGATCTCCAAATGTATCAAATAGATATAAAAACCGTTTTCCTAAATGGAGAATTGGAGGAAGAAATATACATAGAACAACCTGAGGGTTTTGTGGTTCCAGGAAAGGAAAAAAAGGTGTGTAAACTTATTATGTCATTTTATGGACTAAAGTAATCACCAAAACAATGGCATGCGAAGTTTGACCAAACCATGTTGGCAAACGGATTCAAAAAAATTGAATGTGATAAATATTTTTATATTAAAGACACTCACCATGTCATTGTATGTTTATATGTGGATGATATGTTGATCATCAGTAGAGACATTTTTGACATAAAAGCAACAAAACGAATGCTCGAGAGCAAGTTTAATATGAAAGACCTTGGAGTTTTAGATGTAATTTTAGGTATAAGAATCCATTGAACTCCAAAAAGGTTGGCATTGTCACAGTCTCATTATATCGAAAAGGTACTTGACAAGTTCAAGTATATGGAATTCGGAATTGCCAAGACTCCATTGGAGAGGAGTAGGTTTCACCTCTTCCTTTGAGTAGAAAATTCAGTTCAGAATCTTCCATATTTGTGTCTAAAAGTGCACCGTAATGAAAAATGAGTCAGGGGCCTTAGCATCAGGACTTAGTCCAATTAACACTTATTTTAGTGATTTGAGCGAGAATTTTTGATGAGGAAGAGGAAGAAAATATGTTGGATATGTGCTTTGATAAAGTGGATAGAGATGGAATCTCACCTCAACAACAAAAAAGTGGAAGAAATAAAAAGAAACATGAGAGGCAACATAGATGGGATGGTAAAGTGCGGGGAGTATGTTCCAAGACACCTACCAATGCGACTGACAAAGCAAAATCCTACAACAGTGTCAATAGCTTCAACAAAATACAATAATTCCAAGAATAACTGATGAACTATCAAATGTTGTTGGACAGATTGGAAGATGAAGACAAGAGAAAATACTTCAGGTTACTTTAGACGGGCAATCTTTCTTTTTTAAATTTATGCATTTGTAGAAGGAAGTTTGAGTTTGATAACTCAAATTTCATCGTGGATTTTATATTTTTGTACTGTTTAAGCATCATCATTTGTAATATCATAATAGGGTATGTTACATACTCTGTGATGATCATAAGATACCTAGTTCTCTGTAGTTCTTATTTTCTTCATGACTGTTGATTAATAGATGTTCATTACCTCATTAGGATTGGTAAAGGAAGACCTAATTCCCCTTACTTATCCATGTTGAAGATTTTTATTATTAATAAAAGGCTTCTAGAAACACTGTGGTATAAATTAGGCCAAAAAAAAGGAAAAAAAAAACTACATAGAGTAGTTCGTGACATTCATTTTGGTTAGGAGATCGATTGATTTGGCCTAATCAAATCTAGTGTAAATCAATGGATATACAATATTACTTATATGATTTTCAAATATTATCTTATCAAAACACGGCACACCAACGTACAAAAGCCATTTTATGTTTAGGTAGGTTTTAAAGTTAGATCAGGTCTAAATTTTAAAAATTACCTTACACACTTTTTACCCTTTTAGATTCGATCTAACTGAAAAAGCACTATCATTTATTCAATTCTGACCCAAGCTCATTTTATGATTAAGTAGAAGAGAGATTTGTTTTCCCATTTGGATCGGATTTGGAGGGCTGAAAGAATGGGTGACTTCATTTTCTAAATCTAACAATAAAAAAAGACAGTAAAGGCTTGAGTAGATGGCCTTTTGAAATTAGAAGATCACTTTCAGGATTTTTCTTTAAGTTAGTGAGTATAGGCCAGTTATGAAAAAGGGTAAATATACACTATTTTTTAAATGAGGGATATATCCCCTCGAAATTATTTTTTCCTTTACTAATTAAATCCTTGTACGTAATAAAATACTTCAAAACTTGCATCACTGATTATTCCTACCATTTAGATCAAGAAATTAAAGCTACTATTTCGACCATGACAACATAATAAAAATATTTCCATAGTCCATTTAACTGAACAAAAATAACTTAAGTCTTTCATATCATTATTTTTAAAAATATAAGGAAAATATGATCAGAATTTTAATCCAACATCATTTAGGCTACCTAATGAGTTGGAGTACGTCCACACTACCCAATTCTTTGTTACCTCGCGGAGAACAAACTTCTACCCACTATCTAGTCCTATTGGACAACCTACAAGGGTAATACTTCAACGTACAAGTATAAAAACAACGGTAATGTTTTTATGTTTGTAGGTTGATGTTTAACCTGGTAGGATGTAAAGTAGAACTAGAAAGTGGGCTTGCAATCGAACTCCACCAAGGTGTTACTTGATACGACCAGATAGAGCTGATAATGTTGGCTATAAAGGAAATAAGCTTGTTGTTGGAGTCAATGAAGAGTTGGGTGGTGTGGACTCCAACAAAAAGAGAAAAGAGGAGCAAGAAGTTGTGCTTGGAAATTCCTAACTCTCAAGGTGTTAGAAAAAGCAACTGAAGGGTGAAAAATTAAAGAACAAAAGAAGAATTGTTATAATTGATATGAGATGATTTTACAATATAATATGTAAGAATCTTATAAATACATTTATATAAACAATGATTTACATTAGATTTTTTCAAAAGTCAGAATTTGATCAAACTTATCAATCTTAACAACTTACCAAAAGCATAGTATTCTTAGTAAGAAATCAACATCACAAAAGGTAAAAGAATTATTGTTATTAATTAATTTTTTGACCAGTGAATGGCAAGTCAATATAAAATCATGCAAGATGATATGAATAATAACGAAATCCTCAACACCCTCATGAGGAGGGATCAAAACCCAGTGGAAACATTATTTTTTAGCCTTTCTTCTGTTACATTTTTACCTTATATTTCCCAGTCAACTCTTTTTTTTTGTTTCAAAAAATGAATAATTTATATTTTCTTTACGTCTTTCTTGCCTCACGACTAATTCCACTTCTACCGCCCCCTCCCCCGGCCCTCCTTTTTTATAGTCCAAATATTACTTTATTTTATTAGAAACTTACAAATTTAAAATTTTAAAGTCGCCTCTGCTAATTAGTAGATACCAAGCTTTTCACAAGACAAAACTGTGCAGCTTGGAAAGAATTTTTTATTTTTTTTTTGGAATCTCTATGGTATGCTTAGTGGGAATATTTTATTAATATAAAAAAATCACATACAAACGACACAGAACAAAAGCTAAAGCAAAATCCAAAGAAATATCAAGCAACTCTCGTCAGCATTCATGGCAGTAGATTCATCCTTTAGGGAAGCAATTTAGGTGATTTCAGATAAGTGTTAATGGAGTTGTAACTGGTCCAAATAGTGAGGAACATTTCTCACGTTAAAAAATGGGAGTTAACTTATAATATATACATCATTTGTTAGACAATGAAGTATATGTACACTACCATTTTAACGAGGAATATTTTCACTCTTCGTATAGTTGAGGGATATATTTTCCTCTTAACTAATTAACTTCTTGTGATTAACCAAATACATCAAAACCTCCATCAATGATCTTTTATTTCTATCATTTCGGGGAAATTATAGGTATTATTTTGACCACGATGTCATAAAAATATTTTCATATCATATTTAACAATAAATAAATATCTTAACTCTTTCATATCATTATCTTTAATTACATAAGATAATCTTATCATAATTTAACGCAAACATCATTAGTTTGGGCCTGCATAATGAGTTGGAGAACATCCACATTACCCAACTATTTATTGACTCCGATGACACACTTCTACCTTTTAACGTCAATGACATCAACTCTACCTGGTAGTATCAAGGAAGAAATTTATCTGAATTCATTTGTTAGCCTATTGTATAGTCCTCCTGGACATCACGCGAGGATAATATGACATTTCATTCCTGCTAAAATTTCAATACTATCCTCGCATATTGTCCAGAGGACTAGTAGATTTGCAAATGAGCTCGAGCAATGGTATGGTCTTCCTTGATACAACCAGATAGAGTAGATGAGGTTGGCTTTAAGGGAAAGAAGGGAAAAGAGAGCAAGAAGTTGTACTTGAAAATTTCTAGCTTTCAAGTTGTGTCATAGAAAGCAATAGAAGGGTGAAAAATTAAAGAACAAAAGAAGTGTTTTTATAGTTGGTGTGAGATGCTTTTACAATATAATATTTGGAAATCTTATAAATAACATTCTATATACATTGATTTACATTAGTTTTTCTCAAAAATCAAAATTAGACCAAATTTATCAATCATAGCAACCTACCAAAAATATAATATTCTTAATAAAAAAATCAATACAAAAAAGGTAAATGAATTATTATTATTAATTCATTATTTGTCCAGTCAACCCAAATTGCATAAAAAATCCCGCAAGATGATTTGATTAATAAGTATTGAATTTAAAAGATTATCAAAAAAGAAATTTTTTTAAGGAACAAATTATAAGAGAGAAAATGGTCAGAACCACATAAATGACAATCTATTTTAATCTTGTCTGATTTTTTAACTGAAAGCCAAATCATTTGAAATTCAAGTAAAAATTAACATTTATTATGACTTTTCGAAAGATCCTGTCATGACCCGAACAGACGCCCAGGAACAGATGAGCATCCCGAACCATGAAGGCTCGGGAGCCCTTCTCTAACTGACAATCATATACACAAATCATACATTGTAAGGAAATGTGGAAAATAAACGGAAACATGGTCACTTTAATATATCAACTGTGTAATGCAGACTTAAGTTCAATAAAACTCAAACCATCTAATACACGTTTGCGAAATCTCTACTACGAAAACAACAATCTGTTTGAAAGCAGGACAAGGCCCCCGGTCGGATCATGAACTAAAAACAATGAGAGCAACATAAGTAAACAAGTCGCCTTCCAAAGTAGGGGAGGCTCACCAACTCTGAATGTCTGGCAACAATCTAATATTTAGAAAGACCGCTAGACTGGACCTCAGAATCTGAAATATAGGTGGTCAATACAAAATGTACTGATATGTGAAACAACCCAAAATAACATGTTTTATATATCATAATAAGAGCATTTTATAAAACAATAAACATAATGCATAAGTGAAAACACATGGGCATACTGAAATGAATTTCAACAACTCTTGGAAATCATGACTCACTTTCTATTTTCTCAGAGCTAGTTGGTACACCCTACAATTCTGATTATCCCATGAGTGATATGGTATACTTACTTGACTCGGTGGACAAGCCCCCTACCTAAATTTTCCTCAAGGTTTGGAGTATCGGTATGGGAGACATGCCAGTCCACAAAGCAGAGTGCCATAATTCTCAATCAAAATAATATATCATGGTAGGGCACAAAACCCCAAACCATGGCTCCTAACCATAGAACAAAGTTGGGATGACATAAATCAAGGCACACAAGACCACACAATATGGTGCCAAAATCCCAAGTCGGCAAATCATGATTTCCAACATTTAGTCTTTCAACTTGTTCTTTCTTTGGGTAACTATCGAACTCTCTTAAGACCAACTTTTAGTTCCTTAAAACCATTATTCATACATGGAAAATATTAAACACTTGTTCTGTTAAGGTCATACTATCACCAGGTATCCTCATACCCCAACTTGCAAGTCATTCATGTCATACCCCGACTTCTAAGTCAAAACTCTTCTTCATAAACATGATTGGGGATGTTTAAACATGATAAAATAGTAAATCTTATGCCCATGGTGTTTAAAGTAGTCCCATTTACCTTAGACTACCTAGTTCGAAGAATAGGATCCGAATCTTGATTTTGTTTCTTGAAAATCTTGAAGTTAAAAGTATAGATTCTTGATCTTTGGAAGGGAGGTTAGGGTTTTATTCTTGATATATTTGACTGAATTTGGGCATATTATATCCAAAAGACATTTTAATTTACTGTTTACAAGACTTGGGTTTGTAGAGAAAAGATAAGACTTCCCCTCAGAATTAAAAGTTTCAGACGAAATACAAAATTTGAGGCTCACCGCTGAGACCTATTGGTGCCACCACTATAGGCACCACTGAGCGGTGTAATCGCGGTGACCTATTATTTTAGAAAATCCTGATTTTGAGGCTTACCACTGAGTGCAATTGGTTCCACCGCTATAGGCACCACCGAGTGGTGTAATTGTGGTAACTTACTGCCTCACACGAAAAATGCAATAACTTTTCACTCAGGTATTAGATTAGGGCAAAATTAAAATCATTGGAAAGATGACTCAATTATCTACAATTTTATGTGGTCTTGATCTTAAAAATTTCATGTATAAAAAAAGTTATACACATTTAAAGTAGACCCTTGTTGAATCGAATACCAAACTCTAGACGAATCAAAGATTCTTAGCTCAACTTTGATCTCAGTAAATTCTACGAACATCATTCACTTCAAGAGAACTTCATAAAATAGGATAAAAATCATGGCACATGAATTAAAATATAATTTATGGGATTAGAGTTTGGACACATAGGAACAACGGTTCAATTTCTAGCTAAAAAATGTAGGTTGTTACATTATCTCCCCATTGGGATCATTCGTCCCTGAATGATGGATAGGATCTTGTTGAAGCTCGAAAAGTATGAAGTAAGGAATGTAACCTCAGATTGAACATTTTCTTTTCCTTTAGAGAATATGCAAAGGCATCAAAAGAGTTTCATGATAATCCCCTAGTGAATCGTATACGCACGAAGCGTGATTTGATAAGGATGACATAGAGATGACCTTGCACATGATTCATGATCATCACAACATAAGACATGAGTTTATTTGGTGATAATAGGCCTGATTATATCGGTACAATCATGAAATGAGATTTCGTGGAAGATAGGAATTAGAAGCATTCTCTACCTTACAAGATACAATGAATAGACCTAAAACTTAGATACACTACTCAAACATGACCCTAACAATAAATCACATACTTCATCATTTCCGACTTAAAATTGTCCCGAAAATCATCTAACCACAAGAGTTTGAGTCCCACTGTATAGTACTTCCATGTTGAAGCATAACTTGAAGTTAAAAGGATGCTAACTTAAACTACGGGATCCTGTACTCTACATCACATTAAGAAATTACCTCACCTCATTACTATAACCCAACAATCTCAAGTTTTAATTCAAGGAGTAATAACCACATGGCTCATTTGTTTGTGTTTTCATCAATCACAACATTCAAGCCTATCATTACTACACCCACTTAATGGCTCTCTCCACTAAGACCATCAAATTCAATCATTCTCACAAAGATTTTCCCCAAATATCTCCTTTCTAACTATTTCACGTAACGAAACTTCATCTCCTTCTTTTCCCCTTCACCTATAACCTTATCTAAATAAATCACATCAAACTTTTCACACTCAAGAACATCTACTCCCCTACCTAAAACATTACTATGCTTCCCCAACCACCATTCTATTAACATACGGAGGATCATTGAGGGACCCGAGCATAAGCATCATGAATGGGAGAAAATTAAGGAACTACCTTAATTCACCATCTTCCTCTTAGGTCAACGTCATGATCCTAGACTTGCGAACATATTCCCTCATCAAATAAATAACAACAACTCTGAACAAAATAAGGTATCACCATACACATTTACTACAATGATGATGTGACCTAAAAGACCGAGTCATATTCTCTTGGGACTGGGTGCCATAATCTCCTGGCCTTTCTCCTGACTGAAAATGCTATTCACCCGAAGTCCTGGGCTCAGGTTCACTTGCTGACGACAGAGCATTGCTCCAAAACTTCTTTTTAGAACACTTATTTCCTAAATTACCACCTCGGTGCTGACTGTTATTTTGATCTATGGACCCAACTCTCTTAGTTTCTCCTTCTTTTCCCTTACCTCAGCCAACCTCTTCTTTTTCTCTTCTACCAATTTTATATGAATGGAAAACCTAGAGAAATCCATATCATTATTCAGCATTGCTCCCTTGTATTCCAACACCGGCTACAAACTTTTTCATGCGAGCTCTCATATTACCCCCTAATTCTGGAGCATAATGGGATAGCTAGGTGAAATTTAATGTATAATCTTTTACCCTCATCTTCCGTTGCTTAAGATTCATAAATTCTTCAGCCTTTTCTTCCTTCAATTCCGGGGAATGAAGCAATCTAGGAAGGCCTCTACAAAATCACCCCATATAGGAGGCTCAGCATCGCTATCCTTTGAATCCTCCCATTCATTATACCATTGATTGGCCAAATTCTTTAACTGATAAGCTGCTAAATCAACCCCCTCAGCCTCATTCGCATGCATAACTTTAAGTTTTTTCTCTAGTTTTTAAATGAACACATGGGGTTCCTCCTCAACCTTTGTGCTAGTAAAGGTAGGTAGGTTTTGCTTTATGAATTGACCAACCCATGTAACCTCAGATGAACCAGACATAGAATCAACATCTTCAGACCGACGGGTCAGAGAGTCCACTAGTTGAGCAATCATATGGATGGACTGTTGGACCTCAGCATTTGAAACTTCCCTCTGAGGAATCTGGGGATGGTTAACACCAGTACTTGGGGCCCGAGGTGGACCATTCGGAACTGGAGAAACTCCAGAGTAGTAGTAAACTCTGGGGTACGAGCTCTATTATGGGTCCGTATTCCATGAGTAGGACAGACATCCTTAGCTTGGGCATTTTTTTCGTTGGATCTATAGTAAGGCATGATAATTTTTCTAAAATATAGGAAATCATTGATTAGAGGACATTCATACTATATGGCATGAACCAAATCATGAAAAGAAGAGAGATATATCTAAACGCCTTATAGGCTCCTACGTATAAGTGTGGTGCGCTACACACCCATAAATAGGACTCTACCCTACATGATTTCGCAGACACCCTGGGACAATGAACCTTGCTATGATACCAAGTTTGTCACGAACTGAACCGAGGCCCAGTATAGGACGAGCATCCCAAACCATAAATGCTCGAGAACCCTTCTCTAAATAACAATCATACACACAATTCATATACTATAAGGAAATGCAGAAAATAAATGGAAACATGGTCACTTCGATATATCAATTGAGTAATACAGGCATAAGTTCAATAAAACTCAAACCATCTAATACACATTTGCAATATGTTTAATATAACTGAAAACAACAATCTGTTTGAAATGGGACAAGGCCCTCGTTCGGACCATGAACTAAAATCAATGTGATTAATATATGTAAACAAGATGCCTTCCGAAATAAGTGAGGATTACCAACTTTGAATGTCTGGCAACAATCTACTATTTAGCAGGACCACTAGATTGGGCATCAGAACCTAAAATATAGGGAGTCAATACAAAATGTACTGGTATGTGAAACAACCCGAAATAACATGTTTTTATATACCATAATGAGGGCATTTTATAAAACAATAAGCATAATGCATAAGTGAAAACACACGGGCGTACTGAAATGAATTTCAACAACTCTTAGAAATCATGGCTCACTTTCTATTTTCTTTTGATCTCGATAGTACACCCTACAATTCTATCATCCCACGGGCTATATGGGGTCAATTCTTGACTCGGTGACCAAGCTCCTAATCCAAGTTTGCCATAAGGGTTGGAGTATTGATATGGGAGACACTCCAGTCCACAAAGTAGGGTTCCATAATTCCCAACCATAATAATATATCATGGCAGGGAACAAGACCATAAATAATACTTCCTAACAATAGTCCCAAGTTGAAACGATATGAATCAAGGAATACAAGACCAAAGAACATAGTGCTAAAACTTTGAGTCGGCAAACCAAAATTTCTATCATTGAGTCTCTCGACTAGTTCTTTCTTTAGGTAACCATCTAACTCTCTTGAGACCAACTTTTAGTTCTTTAAAACCATTCTTCATATATTCAAAACATTCAACACTTGTTCTGTTAAGTGCATACTATCACCGGGTATCGTCATACCCCGACTTGCAAGTGATTCATATCACACTACAACATATATATAACCCCTTTTCACTTATCCTCATGTTAATGACCATCCATAGTTTTTAAACATCAAGTGAGAGAGATTCATGCAACAGATTTTCATTTGAGTTTACATGAAAGACACTCTTCTCTCTATAGTACAATCATAAGGGGGCAATATCATATTTACATTACTCAAAACCCATGGAAATTATTAATTTGACACAATGAACATTTATAATGTGAAAGACAACCTCTTAACATGTCATAATTAGTATCAATCCATGATCATTAAACAAACTTTCACCTTTTTGTTTTCTTTAAGAAAGTTCATGCAATTCAAACAATCCACAACACTTGAAACAAAGACATCATAAAAATAGAAGGAGTTTTTATTAATCATGCTCCCAATCAAACTCTTCATTACAAACGAATATATATATATATATATACAATTTAAATTTTGTGAAAAAGGTCCAAGACAACATATAATTTCACCAAAATAATTCCATGATACATACTTTTCGGAACAATATCAAAACTCTTCTTTATAAACATGATTGGGGATGTTTAAACATGATCAACTAGTAAATCTTATGCCCATGGTGTTTATAGTAGTCCCATATACCTTAGACTACTTAGTTCGAAGAATAGGATCAGAATCTTGATTTTGTTTCTTGAAAATCTTGAACTTAAAGTATAGATTCTTGATCTTTAGAAGGGAGGTTAGGGTTTTATTCTTGATAGATTTGAGTGAATTTGGGCATATAATGTCCAAAAGACATTTTAATTTACTATTTACATAACTTTGGTTTATAGGGAAAAGACAAGACTGCCCATTAGAGTTAAAAGTTTCAGCAGAAATTCAAATTTTGAGGCTCACCGCTGAGCGCTATTGGTGCAACCGCTATGGGCACCGCCGAGCGGTGTAATCGTAGTCACCCAGTATTTTAAAATATCCCAACTTTGAGGTTTAATGCTGAGAGCTATTGGTTCCACCGCTTTAGGCACCGCCGAGCGGTGTAATCATGTTAGCTTACCGCCTCACACGAAAAATGATATAACTTTTCACTCGGGTATTAGATTAAGGCGAAATTGGCATCTTTGGAAAGCTGACTCTATTATCTACAATTTGATGGTCCTATATATTGAAAATTGCAAGTATATCAAAAGTTATACATGTTTAAAGTATACCTTTGTATAATCGAATATCAAACTTTGGATGAATCAAAGATTCTTAGCTCAACTTTGCTCTCAATAAATTCTATGAACATCTTTCACTTTGAGAGAACTACATAAATTAGTATAAAGATCATGACAAATGAATTAAATTATGAATCATGGGATTAAGTTTTGCACATATAGGAACGATGATTCACTTTCTATCTCAAAAATGCGGGTTGTTATAGATCCACAATTGATGTCAAGAAATTATTATTATTCATTATCTATTAAATTCATATTACATAATAGAAAAATAAAAAAAAGATTTTATGATTTTTTTTATTTTAGTATCAAACACAGTTGTTTTTTAATAAATATGCGGGTCGGGTGGATTGAAAATATGTGTGCGGTGGGACAGGTTAAAATCTTTGCGGGATTGAACCACAACCGCACCGTTTGCCATGTTTAGGTACATAACATCAACCTCTAAATGAAAAGGGTAAAAATAGCTAAGGAATGGATTTTTCCAACATATGTGAAGAGGCTTATAACTATCAAGGTATAAAAGAAGTCTGATTAATATCTGTTTTAAATTATCTAAGTAAGTTGGCATAATAGTACTACTCTATTATACAAGCCAATAGTTATAGGACTATCACAACATCCAATTATTGTACCAAAGGTAGCCAAATATGTATAACACTGCTAGTGAACCAACAGTGTAGTTAATTATTGTACCTAGCATTACTTATATTGTACTTCAAACCCAAACTTTTAATTTATGGAGAAATATCTATCTACCTATTCACTTTGATGATTCACTAATTCCTATCTTTACGTTAAAAGAAAAGGGCTTCCACTACACCATTTTGTTTTTCCCCTTCCTCCTCTTTTCTGTTCTTTATTAGTTTTCTTGCTTCTTCTTTTCTACGTCTCTTCTCTTATTTTCTCCTTTTATTACTTTGTTTATTTTTTTCTTGATATTCCCTATTTTTCTTTTTCTCCTTTAGTTATTTTGTTTGTTCTCCTTCTTTCAATTTCTAAATTATTGTCTCTTTGTATGAATAATTTTGTACTTTATTTTTTTATTTAAGGATTTGAGTAATTGGGGTTTCAAGAACGAGTGGTGGAGTATGCATTAAAGTTTCCAAGGGAAGTTGATTGGAAGATGGAGCTTTAGAAGTTTTCTATTAAGAGGTAAGAAATAACTTTCATATTCTTAAAAGAATTATAGATTTTTTTACTGGTTACTTCAAATTTTTTATGCATGCAACATACAACAACAATAACAACAACAAACCTAGTTTATTTCATGTTTTTTTGTTTTACTTTTCTTAGATTGATTTTTGTATGTGTAACACCCCAAATCTGGTACTCGGAATGCTACACGGTTCTTATGACACTAAGGGACCACAAACTAACCCACGACTGATATCTGTAGCTATACATTGCATAATATACTTGTAGAATGCGGAAAACATGAATAATTGGCCATAAGGTTAAACTAAATAGAATATCTGATAAATACTAACGTCCATACAAGGTAACAAATACCCAAAACAATTGAAAGTTGAATCTAAAATCTGAACTAAATCTGAATGCCTCTAAATACTGTTTGAAATACGGAGTTGAAGGAATATGTCTCCAACTAACTCTGTCTAGCAAAACAAAACTGAAATAATGAATGAAATAAAATAATATCGTCACCGAATGGATGAGGACTCACTACAACACTGCGACTGGAATGCTACTGCTGATCTGGAACTCGTGTCTCTGAACCTATGGTGAAACATGAAAGAAAGAACCATAGAGCAAATATTTTAGTATGAGTGGGAGTACTGAGTATACGAGTGAGGTAGGATAAATACAAAAGGGTTTACAAGCATGAACAATGCTAACTGACTGACTGTTATGAACATAAGAGTACAAACATGCATACATAGTAACTAAAATCATGAATACATGATATCTGGATCTGTACGCTAATACATGGTTTACTGTTATCTTACATAACTGATATTGAAATTTTGATAACATAGATGACTGTGTCTGACAGTCCTGAATCTGATGGAACTACCTGAGTTCTGTACTGTAATTGAATTGACTTTAACTAACAGTCCTGGTATACTGAAATCTGAAGAACTATCTGAGGGACTAAAAATGTGGGAGGTGGTTGCTTAACCGACATGGACCAATAACACATATAGCTAGGTTAGGGCCAAATCTCTACCCCGAATGGAAGGGTGCCAATACCGCGCCACTAGTAAGGACAGCTGTGAGTAACCCTTATCTGGCAGGTACTCAAATGAGAACGGTGGGTACCCTAAACTGACAGGTTAAGCCATCTCATCAACCCTAATCTGGCAGGTTAAGATGTCTCAACCTACGCTGGCTACGTGGTTCTGGAACACAAGAATAACTACTAAGAATCACACTCTAAACTGGAAGGTGAGTTTCCATCCTTGGGTTCACTCGGTGCTAACTTCTACTCCCATCTGAAGAGGCTGAACATGATTTAGCTGGATATACATGGACTGAGTAACTAACTTCTATTGACTGATTGAATAGTACTACTATCTGAGAATTTATTGAGATGATAAGATTTCTAAGATTTCCTGAGTCATATGACTGACTGAGTTCTATAGATCATGGCTTGAATGAGATTATCGTGAAAACATGACATGGACCTAGGCACATAACTATATCTTTTGGGTACTAGTAACCCCAGGACTTGATGGAAGGAAACTGACACACATAACTGACTTGATCATAAAATGGAGTCCACAATTCACCATATCATAAGTAGGGGATTTAAGACTAAGTATAGTTCTCAACATCCTACGTATGGAAGGGAAATTCATAAACATGTGTATACTTGCATAGCTTCAATATCATTCTCAATCCACATCCCAACAACGGCGCATTTCAATTACGTGGAATTCATGTGAAATCATAAAGCATAAAACATGGACTAGTCATTTAAGAACTATTAAATCATGGGAAATGAATCTTTTCACCTTAAGCATTTTATCAAACACTTTGCTTGCATTCTTTTAGCTTAGGTGTGTTTTCACGAATTTCCCCATTTTAAACCACATAAAGTTGATGGATTTCAACTAACGAACACATATACTTCATGAAAACACCTTTAGATATCATCTTAAAACAGAAAAAATAATAATCAACATGTACATAGTTATATCACAACAAGACAATCACAATATCATATTTAAAACAAGGTTCTTGAGCTCTATGAACTAAATAGATCCATAGATGAACACTACACATACCTTAGATGGAAGATCTTGATGATTGATGGAGAAATTTGCTTAAACTTGAATCCCCAATTGAAAATCCTAATGTGTTCTTGAGAGGATTTTGAGAGAACGAGTATGTTTTGTCGAAATAAGGGCTTAATTCTGTATTTATGGAATATATATATAGGGGTGGAAAGATGACCGAAATACCCCTATAGATGCGTCATTTAATTTCTATGAAAATTTCCCGATTTGGGCCCCCGATGCAATGCGAAGAGATCACGTTGCTCCCCTTTTGTTACTTGGAAACTCATTGTGATGCATTGAAATCGAAGAGAGACACTGGAAATTGACAAACGTCATTCTGGCTTACAGTGCGATGCTCCACTGTCTGAAACTTTAAATCACCATAACTTCTTCATCGGGTGTCTGTTTTAGGTGAATTTGGAATTGATGGAAAGCTTATTCAATTCTATACAATATGGGGTATAAATATGCCAAAATTCCACCTATAAATCAGGTTATGATCATTCAAAGATTACCTATATGAAATCATACACAAAATCTTGGTGGATTCAAAAGTTCTTAGCTTGGCTTACTCTAAGTGAGTCTTATAGACATTTTTAACACATCATAATCCCTATTATCACTAGGATACTCATCCTATTCATATAGTCCAATATGAATCTAAACATAGGAGGTTTCTTGTGTAGGAACGACGGTTCATTTTCTAGGTTAGAAATATATGGGGTATTACAATATCTCCCCTTGGGAATCATTTGTCCTCGAATGAGATACACTGAAATTGTGATAGACGATAAATTGTAGTACGTGCAAGATATACACTACTGGAACTAGATCTCATGATGGACATGGCTGATAAGATAAACATATCATGTTGGACATTCATATCTAATGTATGAGTAACTGATTCATGAATGCATCAATGAGATTTTTGATAACTAAGTTCTCCCAGTGAGAATGCATATTTGATGCGTGATTATACACTAATTTTATAAATGAATGCATGACTGAATATGCAATGGTACTTGCTACCATATTTGTGATGAAACGTGAGCATGAACTGATTACCAAGTTGTATAGAATTCATTATGGGAAACTGAATAACCTTAAGGAGAACTGTTACCTTGAGCTATATCTGGAATGGAGGAGAAGCGGTGAGGACACTTGGTTTGCATGTCTTTTTTTGCTTCCCAAGAAGCTCCCTCAGTGGACTAAATTCGCCAAAGAACTTTAACTAGAGAGACTTCATTGTTCCACAGTGTACGACTCTGATAGTCTAGAATTTAACCCAGAATTTCCTCATAGAAGAGACTGTTCTGACTATCAATTCTCTGAATAGGGAATACGACTGATGGATCAACTATAAACTTCTTGATCAAAGAGACATCAAGGACTAGATAAACTGTGTCTAGATCTGAAGGCAATTCGAGCTCATACGCTACCTTGCCTAAACGACTGAGAATTTTGAAAGGACCAACATATCGGGGACTGCGCTTTCCATTCTTGCCGAGCCGCTTTACTTCTTTCATGGGAGAGATCTTTAGATAGACATAGTCATCAATCTCAAACTCAAGATCCTTTTTATGAACATGAGCATACAACTTCTGTCGGCGCTGAGAAGCCCGAAGTCTTTCTCTGATTAACTAGACTTTCCCTAAGGCGTCGAATACTAAGTCAGGCCCTATGACTGAGGCCTCTCTAGTTTTGAACTACCCGATTGGAGATCTGCACCTGCTACCATAGAGATCTTTGAATGGAGCCATTTTTCTACTGGAATTATGGCTATTATTGCATTCAAAATCAATCAAAGAAAAGTGGGCATTCCAACTTCCCTTGATACTAATTTCACACACCCTTAGCATATCTTCAATAGTCTGAATGGTCCTTTCTTCTTGACCAATTATCTGAGGATGAAAAGCTGTACTGAGACGAAGTTGGGTACCAAGACCCTTTTGGAATACTTTCCAGAAGTAAGAGGTGAACTAGGTACCTCTCTAAGATGATAGATAATGGAACACCATGTAATCTGACCAACTCCCTGATATAGAGTTTGTCGTAATCCTCGGTTTAATAAGAGGCATGGACTGGAAAGAGATGTGCTAACTTGGTCATTCTATCTATAATGATCCAAACTGAATCATGCTAATGATGAGTTCTAGGAAAACCCGCTACGAAGTCCATGTTCACTTTTTCCCACTTCTAAGTAGGAATGGTGAACTCTTGCATGGAACCACTATGTTTCTGATGCTCTATATTAACCTGCTAACATGTAGGGCACTTAGCCACAAATTCTGCTACATCTTTCATTATCCCACTCCACCAATAGATCTCCCATAGGTCACGGTACATCATAGTGACCCCAGGATGAATAGAGTATCGTGCACCAGGCACTTCTGCAAGAATTCACTATTTTAAATTATCTACACCTGGGATACAAAGATGACCCTGACAACAAATGACACTATCTCCCCCTTGGGAGAAAACCTTTACTTTCTGATTCTAAAACGACTTTTTTATCTTGACAAGGCTAGGATACTTATCTTGATTTTGTTTCACCTCAAAAAATAGAGATGATTCTGAACTACTCTAAACACAAACACTGCCCTCTGAAGAGTCAACTTAGAGAACGCCTAGTGTGGCAAACTGGTAAACTACTGAGAGTGTTGGCCATTATATTGGCCTAGCCCAGATGATAGAGGACACTTATGTCATAATCTTTTAAGAGCTCTAACCATCTTCTCTGACGAAGATTGAGATCTTTTTGGGAAAAGACATACCAAAGGCTCTTATGATCTGTGAAAACATCTACATGAACACCGTATAAATAATGCCTCCAAATCTTCATGGCAAATACTACGACTGCTAATTCAAGATCATGAGTAGGATAATTCCTCTCATAGGGTTTAAGCTATCTAGAGGCATAGGCTATGACCTTACCATGCTGTATGAGGACATAACCTAAACCCACTCTAGATGTATCATAAGAAACTACGCACCCATATGAACCATCTGGAAGAGCTAAGATTGGAGCTGAGGTGAGTCGAGTCTTCAATTCCTGAAAACTCTTCTCGCAAGGATCCGACCACTGGAACTTGACTTTTTTCTGAGTCAATCTAGACATACGGGATGAAAATCGTTCAATAAACTGTCTGTAATAGCCATCCAAACCCAAGAAACTCCTAATAGCTGACGGAGAAATAGGGCGAATCCAGTTTCATACAACTTCGGTCTTTTGAGGATCTACTATAATTCCATCACCGGAAATAATATGGCCAAGGAATGCTCCTGATCTTAGCCAAAAATAGGACTTACTAAATTTTTCATATAGCTAGTGATCTCTGAGAGTCTGAAGAACAATATTTAGATGGCCTAAATGATAACGCTCTGTATGGGAATAGATCGGGATATCATTTACGAAGATGATGACAAACATGTCCAAGTACTTCATGAACACGCGGTTTATGAAGTCCATGAAAGCATCTAGGGCATAGGTAAGAACAAAGGGCATAACTAAAAATTCAAAGTGACCATACCGTGTACAAAAAGCTATGTTCGGGATGTCACATTCTCTAACTCTATGATGATGATAGCCGGATCGGAGGTCTATATTAGAGAAATAATTGGCACCCTAAAGTTTGTCAAACAAGTCATCGATTCTGGGAAGAGGATACTTGTTCTTAACCGTAACCTTATTGAGTGGATGGTAATAAATGCACATTCTGAGTGAACCATCTTTCTTGCGCATGAAAAACACTGGTGCACCCTACGGGGAAATGCTGGGTCTGATAAATCCCTTATCTAAGAGATCCTTCAACTTTTCTTTCAGTTCCTTGAGTTCTGCCGGTGACATTCTATATGGTATAATAAACATAGGATAATTATCTAAAAGTAGATCAATACCGAAGTCTATTTCCCTTTCAAGAGGAATTCTTGGAAGATCTTCAGGAAAGACATCTAAATATTCATTCACTACTGGGACTTATTTGAGACTTGAAGCCTCAGAACTGAAATCTCTAACATGAACTAGATGACAAACACATCTCTTAGATAATAATTTACTTTCCCAAAGGTAGGAAACAAATTGACCCCTAAAAGCTGATACGCTACCCTTGCACTTTAGGATGGGTTCATTCGGGAATTGAAACTGAACTATTCTATTTCTGTAGTCGACTGTGGCATAGCATGAATGAATCCAATCCATGACATGAATGACATTAAAATCAGTTTCTTCTCTTAGGAGGCATGTTGTATAATAAAGAGAAGAAGCGGATTAGACTGAGAGACGGACTTGTGATTATGCTTATAGGCACGACATGAAGACTGAAAGAAGGAAAACTATTCTTAAACATCTCATAGCCTCTTGCACATAAATGTGGCTTGCAACACCCATACACAAGGCTCTACTAGATGTGGCTTTCAGACTTCCTAGGACTCTATTGAACCTTATGCTCGGATACAATGTTTTTAACACCCTAAATCTGGTGCCTAAAATGTTACACGGTTCTCATGACCCCAAGGGACCACAAGCTAACCCATGACTGATATCTGTACCTGCACACTACAAAATAAAATTGTAGAATGCAGAAAATATGAACAGTTGTCCATAAGGTTTAACTGAATAGAATATCTGATAAATACTAACGTCCATATAGGGTAATAAAAACCTAAAACAACTGAAAGTTGAATCTAAAATCTGAACTTAATCTGAAAGCCACTAAATATTGTCTGACATAAGGAGTTGAAGGAACATGTCTCCAACTAACTCCATCTAAACTGAAATAAAATAATATCATCCTCGAATGGATGAGGACTCACTTCAACAGTATGACTGGAATGCTACTATTGATCTGGAACTCATGTCTCTGAACCTATGGTGTAATATGAAAGAAAGCACCATAGCGCAAATGTGTCAGTACGACTGGGAGTACTGAGTATAGACTGAGGTAGGCTAAATGCAAAAGAGTTTACATACATGAACAATGCTAATTGACAGACTGATATAAACGTAAGAGTACAAACATGCATACATAGTAACTAAAATCGTGAATACATGATATAAATTTTGATAACATGGATGACTGTTTCTGACAGTCTAGAATCTGATGGAACTACCTGAGTTCTGTACTATAACTGAATTGACTGTAACTGATAGTCCTAGTTACTGAAATCTGAAGAACTAGCTGAGTTCTTTTATTGAGATTGGGACTGAAACTATGGGAGGTAGTTTCTTAACCGACATGCCCCAATAACGCATATAGCTAGGTTGGGGTCCAATCTCTGCCCCGACTGGAAGGGTTTCAATATCATGCCACGGGTAAGGACAGCTGTGAGTGACCATTAGCTAGAAGGTACTCAAATGAGAAAGGTGGGAACCCTAAACTGACAGGTTAAGCCACCTAATATACCCTAATCTGGCAGGTTAGGATATCTCAACCTATGCTGGATACGTAGTTCTGGAACACAAGTATGACTACTAAGAATCACACCCTAAACTGGTAGGTGAGTTCCAATACTTGGGTTCACTCGGTGCTAACTTCTACTCCCATCCGAAGAGACTGAACATGATTTAACTGGATGTACATGGACTGAGTAACTGACTTCCGTTGACTGATGGAATAGTACTACTATCTGAGAATTTATTAAGATCATGAGATTTCTGAGATTTCCTGAGTTACATGACTGACTGAGTTCTATAGATCATGGCTTCACTAAGATTATTATGATAAAGTGACATGTCTCTAGGAACACAACTATATTTTTCAGGTACTAGTACCCCCAGGACTCGATGGAAGGAAACTGACACACATAACTGACTTGATCATAATACGACAACGAGGATATGAAATAAAAGGTTGCGTCACATTCTCTTGGGACTGGGTGCCATAATCCCCAGGCCTATCTCCTGACTGAAAATGCTATTCACCCGAAGGCCTGGGCTCAGGTGCACTTGCTGACGACTGAGCATTGCTGCAAAATATCTTTTTAGAACACTTATTTCCCCAATCACCACCTTGGTGTTGAATGTTATTTTGATCTGTGGACCCAACTCTCTTAGTTTCTCTTTCGTTTCCCTTACCTCAGCCAACCTCTTCTTTCGCTCTTCTACCTATTTCAGATGAATGGACAACCTAAATAAATCCATATCATTATTCTGCATCGCTCTCTTGCATTCCAACACCGGATACAAACTTTTTCATGAGAGACCTCATGTTACCCCCTAATTCTAGAGCATAATGAGATAGCTGGGTGAAATTCAATGTATTATCTTCTACCCTCATCTTCCCTTACTTCAGATTCATAAATTCTTCAGCCTTTTTTCCCTCAATTCCCGGGGAATGAAGAAATCTAGGAAGGACTCTACAAACTCACCCCATATAGAAGGCTCAGCATCACTACCCTTATTCGCATGTATAACTTTAAATTTTTCTCCAATTTATCAATGAACTCTTGGGGTTCCTCCTCAACCTTTGTGCTAGTAAAGGAAGGTGGGTTTAGCCTCATGAATTGACTAACCTATGTAACCTCAGATGAACCAGAAACAGAATCCACGTCTTCAGACTGACGGGTCAGAGAGTCCACTAGCTGAGCAATCATATGGATGGACTGTTGGAACTCAGCGTTTGAAACTTCCCTCTGAGGAGGCTGGAGATTGTTAACACCGGTACTTGGGGATCGAGGTGGACTATTCAGAACTGGATAAACTCCCAGAGTAGCAACAAACTCTGGGGTACGAGCTTTATTATAGGTCCGTATTCCATGAGTAGGACAAACACCCTTAGCTTGTGCATTTTGTTGATTGGATCTATAGTGAGGCATGATAATTTTTCTGAAATATAGGAAATCATTAATTAGGAGACATTCATACTATATAGCATGAACCAAATCATGCAAAGAAGAGAGACATTTTTTAATGCCTTATAGCCTCCTACTTATAAGTATGGCAGGATACATACCCATAAACAGGACTCTACCCGACATGATTTCGCAGACACCCTGGGACAATGAACCTCGCTATGATACCAAGTTTGTCATGAACCGAACTGTGGCCCAGGTTGGGATGAGCATCCCGAACCATAAAGGCTCGAGAGCACTTCTCTAAATGGCAATCATATACACAAGTCATATACAGTAAGGAAATGCAGAAAATAAATGGAAACATGGTCACTTTAATATATCAACTGAGTAATGCAGACATAAGTTCAATAAAACTCAAACCATCTAATACACATTTGCAAAATCATTACTACAATTGAAAACAACAATTTATTTGAAACGGGACAAGGCCCCCATTTGGACCATTAACTAAAAACAATAAGATTGATATATGTAAACAAGATGCCTTCCAAAGTAAGGGAGGCTCACCAACTCTTAATCTCTGGCAACAATCTACTGTTTAACAGGACCACTAGATTAGGCCTCAGAACCTAAAATATAGGGGGTCAATACAAAATGTACTGGTATATGAAACAACCCAAAATAACATATTTTTATATATCATAATGAGGGCATTTTATAAACCAATAAACATAATGCATAAGTGAAAACACTCGAGCATACTGAAATGTATTTTAACAACTCTTGTAAATCATGACTCACTTTCTATTTTCTACTGATCTAGATAGTACACCCTACAATTCTCTCATCCCACGGTCTATATGGGATTTGCTCTTAACTCAGTGGCCAAGCTCCTAATCCAAGTTTGTCGTAAGGGTTGGAGTATTGGTATGGGAGATACGCCCGTCCACAAAGTAGGGTGCCATAATTCCCAATCATAATAATATATCATGGAAGGGCACAAGAACACAAAGAATAGCTCCTAACAATAGTCCCAAGTTGAAATGATATGAATCAAGAAATACAGGACCATACAACATGGTGCCAAAATTTTGAGTCGGCAAACCACAATTTCAGTCATTGAGTCTCTCGACTCGTGCTTTCTTTGGGTAACCATCTAACTCTCTTGAGACCAACTTTTGGTTCTTTAAAACCGTCCTTCATACATTCAAAACATTCAACACTTGTTCTGTTAAGTGCATACTATCACCGAGTATCGTCATACCCCGACTTGCAAGTGATTCTTGTTACACCATAACATATATATAGCCCTTTTTCACTTATCCTTATGTTAATGACCATCCATAGTTTTTAAACATCAAGTGAGAGAGATTCATGCAATAGATTTTCATTTGAGTTTAAATCAAAGACACTCTTCTCTCTATAGTACGATCATAAGGTGGCAATATTATATTTGCATTACTCAAAACCCATGGAAATTATTAATTTGACACAATGAACATTTATCATGCGAAAGACACCCTCTCAACATGTCATAATTAGTATAAATCCATCATCATTAAACAAACATTCACCCTTTTGTTTTCTTTAAGAAAGTTCATGCAATTGAAAGAATCCACAACACTTGAAACCAAAGACATCATAAAAGTAGGAGTTTTTATCAATCATTCTCCCAATCAAACACTTCATTACAAACAAAAATATACATATATATTTACAATTTAAATTTTGTGAAAAAGGTTCAAGACAACATATAATTTCACCAAAACAATTCCATGATACATACTTTTCGAAACAATATCAAAACCGTTCTTTATAAACATGATTGGGGATGTTTAAACATGATAAAATAGTAAATCGTATTACCATGGTGTTTAGAGTAGTCCCATATACCTTAGACTACTTAGTTCGAAGAATAGGATCGGAATCTTGATTTTGTTTCTTGAAAATCTTGAACTTAAAGTATAGATTCTTGATATTTGGAAGGGAGGTTAAGGTTTTGATCTTGATAGATTTGAGTGAATTTGGGCATATTATTTTCAAAAGAGATTTTAATTTACTAATTAGATGACTTGGGTTTATAGGTAAAAGACAAGACTGCCCATTGGAATTAAAAGTTTCAGCAGAAATCCAAATTTTGAGGCTCACCGCTGAGCACTATTGGTGCCACCGCTACGAGCACCGCCGAGCGGTGTAATCACAGTCACCCACTATTTTGAAAAATCCCAACTTTGAGGTTTACTGCTGAGTGCTATTGGTTCCACCAGTATAGGCACCGCCGAGCGGTGTAATCACGGCAGCTTACCGTCTCACATAAAAAATGCTATAACTTTTCACTCGGATATTGGATTAAGGCAAAATTGGTATCTTTGGAAAGTTGACTCAATTATTTACAATTTGGTGGGTCTTGATATGAAAAATTCCAAGTATATCAAAAGTTATACACGTTTAAATTATGCCTTTGTATAATCGAATACCAAACTTTGGATGAATCAAAGATTCTTAGCTCAACTTTGCTCTCAATAAATTCTATGAACATCTTTCACTTTGAGAAAAATTCATAAACTAGGATAAAGATAATGGCAAATGAATTAAATTATGAATCATGGGATAAAGTGTTGCACATATAGGAACGATGGTTCTTTTTCTAGCTCGAAAATGCGGGTTGTTATAGATCCACAATTGATGTCATGAAATTATTATTAGTCATTAGCTATTAAATTAATATTACTTGATAGAAAAATGAAAAAAAGATTTTATGATTTTTTTTTATTTTAGTATCAAACACAGTTGTTTTTTAATAAATATGCGAGTCGGGTGGATTGAAAATATGTGTGCGATGGGAGAGGTTGAAATCTTTGCGGGATTGAACCACAGCCACACCGTTTGCCATGTCTAGGTACATAACATCAACCTCTAAATGAAAATGGTGCTAGTAACTAAGGAAAGGATTTTTCCAACATATGAAGAGGCTTATAACTATCAAGGTATAGAAGAAGTCTGATTAATATGCCTTTTAAATTATCTAAGTGAGTTGGCATAATAGTATTACTCTATTATATAAGCCAATAGTCATAGGACTATCAGAATTCCAATTATCGTACCAAAGGTAGCCAAATATGTATAACACTGCTAGTGAACCAACAGTATAGTTAATTATTGTACCAAATGTTAGTTATATTGTACTTCAAACCCAAACTTTTAATTTATGGAGAAATATCTATCTACCTATTCACTTCGATGATTCACTAATTCTTGTCTTTACTTTAAAATAAAAGGGCTTCCACTACACCATTTTGTTTTTCCCCTTCCTTCTCTTTTCTGTTCTTTATTAGTTTTGTTGCTTCTTCTTTTCTACATCTCTTCTCTTATTTTCTCCTTTTATTACTTTGTTTATTTTCTTTCTTGCTATTCCTTATTTTTTGTTTTTCTCCTTTTGTTGTTTTTTTTGTTTTCCTTCTTTCAATTTCTAAATTATTGTCTCTTTGTATGTTTAATTTTGTACTTTATTTTTTATTTAGGGATGTGAGAAATTGGGGTTTCAAGATCGAGTGGTGGACTACGCGTTAAAGACTCCAAGGGAAGTTGATTGGAAGGATGGAGCTTCAGAAGTTTTCTATTAAGAGGTAAGAATGAACTTTCATATTCTTAAAAGAATTATAGATATTTTTGCTGCTTACTTCAAATTTTCTATGCATGCAACATACAACAACAATAACAACAACAAACACAGTTTATTTCATGGTTGTTTATTTTTACTTTTCTTAGATTGATTTTTGTATAAATTACAAGTCGAAGCCCAAGTGTAACACCCCAAATCTGGTACTCGGAATGCTACATTAGGCTTATGACCCTAAGGGACAACAAGCCAACCCATGACTAATATCTGTACCTGTACAATGCATAATAAACTTGTTGAATGGGGAAAAGATGAATAATAGGCCATAAGGTTAAACTAAATAGAATATCAAATAAAAATACTAACATCCACATAGGGTAATAAATACCCAAAACAACTGAAAGTTGAATCTAAAATCTGAACTAAATCTGCAAGCCACTAAATACTGTTTGAAATAATGAGTTGAAGGAATATGTCTCCAACCAACTGCGTCTAGCAAAACAAAACTGAAATAATGAATGAAATAAAATAATATCTACCTCGAATGGATGAGCACTCACTGCAACACTGCGATTGGATTGCTACTGCTGATCTGGAACTCGTGTCTCTGAACCTATGGTGTAACATGAAAGAACGAACCATAGCACAAATATGTCAGTACAACTAGGAGTACTGAGTATACGAGTGAGGTAGGCTAAATTCAAAAGGGTTTACATGCATGAACAATGCCAACTGACTGACTGATATGAACTTAAGAGTACAAACATGCATGCATAGTAACTAAAATCGTGAATACATGATATCTGGATCTGCACGCTAATACATGGTTTACTGTTATCTCACATGACTGATACTAAAATTTTAATAACATGGATGACTGTGTCTAACAGTTCTAAATCTGATGGAACTACCTGAGTTCTGTACTGTAATTGAACTGACTATAACTGATAGTCCTGGTATACTGAAATCTGAAGAACTATCTGAGTTCTTTTACTGAGACTGGGACTGAAACTGTGTTAGGTAGTTGCTTGACTGACATGCCCCAATAATGCATATAGCTAGGTTAGGTCCCAATCTCTACACCGCCTGGAAGGGTGTCAATACCGCACCACTGGTCTGGAAAGTTGTGAGTGACCCTTAGCTGGCAGGTACTCAAATGAGAACGGCGGGAACCCTAAACTGACAGGTTAATCCATCTCATCAAACCTAATCTTGTAGGTTAAGATGTCTCAACTTATACTGGCTACGTAGTTCAGGAACACAAGAATGACTACTAAGAATCACACCCTAAACTGGAAGGTGAGTTCCCTTCCTTGGGTTCACTTGGTGCTAACTTCTACTCCCATCTGAAGAGGCTGAACATGATTTAGCTGGATATACATGGACTGAGTAACTGAATTCTGTTGACTGACGGAATAGTACTACTATCTGAGAATTTATGACTGAATGAGTTCTATAGATCATGGCTTGACTGAGATTATCATGAAAACATGACATGGATCTAAGAACATAACTATATTTTTTGGGTACTAGTAACCCCAGGACTCGATTGAAGGAAACTGACACACATAACTGACTTGATCATAAAATGTAGTCCACAATTCACCATATCATAAGTAGGGGATTTCACACTAAGCATAGTTCTCAACATCTTACGTATGGAAGGGAAATTCATAAACATGTGTATACTTGCATAGCTTCAATATTATTCTCAATCCACATCACGACAGTGGCGCATATCAATCACATGGAATTCATGTGAAATCATAAAGCATATAGCATGGAATTGTCATTTAAGAACTATTAAATCATGGGACACGAATCTTATCACCTTAGGCATTTTATCAAACACTTTGCATGCATTCGTTTAGCTTAGGTGTGTTTTAACGAATTTCCCCATTTTAAACAACATAAAGTTCTTGGATTTCAACTAACGAACACATATACTACATGAAAACAGCTTTAGATATCAGCTTGAAACTTAAACAATAATAATCAACATGTACATGGTTATATGACAACAAGAAAATGACAATATAATATTTAAAACATTGTTCTTGAGCTCTATGAACGAAATAGATCCATAGATGAACACTACACATACCTTAGATGGAAGATCTAGATGATTGATGCAGAAATTTCCTTGAACTTGAATCCCCAATTGAAAATCCTAATGTGTTCTTGAGAGGATTTTGAGAGAAAGAGTATGTTTTGGTAAAATAAGGGCTTAATTCTATATTTATGGAATATATATAGGTGTGGAAAGATGACCCAAATACCCCTCTAGATGCGTCATTTAATTTTTGTGAAAATTTCCCGATTTGGGGCCCCGGCGCGATGCGGAGAGATAACGTTGCTCCTGGTTTGCGACTTGGAAACTCACCACGATGCGTTGGAATCGTGGACAGACACTGAAAATTGACAAACGTCATTTTGGCTTAAGGCGGGATGCACCACTATCTGAAATGACGCTGCTGAAACATTAAATCGCCATAACTTCTTCACCGGGTGTCCGTTTAAGGAAAATTTGGTAGCGATGGAAAGCTTATTCAATTCCTACACTTTGGAGGGTATAAATCTACCAAAATTCCACCTATAAACCAAGTTATGCTCATTCAAAGATGACCTATGTTAAATCATACACGAAAACTTGGTGGATTCAAAAGTTCATAGCTTGGCTTACTCTAAGTGAGTCTTATGGACATGCTTAACACATAATAATCTCTATTATAACTAGGATACTCATCCTAATTCATGTAATACAATATGAATCATAGGATAGAAGGTTTCATGTGTAGGAACGACGGTTCATTTTCTAGCATAGAAATATACGGGGTATTACAATATCTGCCCTTGGGAAAATTTTTTCCTCGAATAAGACAGACTAAAATTGGGATAGATGATAAACTATAGTACGTGCAAGACATACACTACTAGAACATGATCTCATAACGGATATGGGTGATAAGCTTAATAGATAATGCTGGACATGCATATCTAATGTATGAGTAACTGATTCATGAATGCATAAATGAGATTTCTAATAACTAAGTTCTCCCAATGAGCATGCATATTTGATGCATGATTACACACTAATTTTATAAATGAAAACATGACTGAACATGTAATGGTACTTGATACCGTATTTGTGATGAAACGTGAGCATGAACTGAATACCAAGTTGTATTGAATTCTGAATGGGAAACTGAATAATCTTAAGGAAAACTGTTGCCTTCAGCTCTATCTGGATTGATGGAGAAGAGGTGAGGACACTTGGTACGCATGTCTTCTTCTACTTCCCAAGTAGCTCCCTCAACGGACTGATTTTGCCATAGAACTTTGACTAGAGGGACTTCTTTGTTCCTCAGTTTACGAGTCTGGTAGTATAGAATTTCAACCAGAATTTCATCATAGAAGAGACTGTTCTGACTATCAATGCTCTGAATAGGGACTACGATTGATGGATCACCTATAAACTTCTTGAGCAAAAAGACATGAAATACTAGATGAACTAAGTCTAGATCTGAAGGCAATTCGAGCTCATAAGCTACCTTGCCTAAACAACTGAGAATCTTTAAGGGACAAACATATCGGGGACTGAGCTTTCCCTTCTTGCTGAGCCTCTTTACTTCTTTCATGGGAGACATCTTTAGATAAACATAATCATCAACCTCAAACTCAAGATCCTTTTTACGAACATGAGCATACGACTTTTGTCGGCTCTGTGCAGCCCGAAGTCTTTCTCTGATTAACTAGACTTTCCCTAAAGCGTCGAATACTAAGTCAGGCCCTATGACTGAGGCCTCTCTAACTTTGAACCACCCGATTGGAGATCTGCACCTGCTACCATAGAGATCTTTGAATAGAGCCATTTTAATACTGGAATGATAGCTATTATTCCATGCAAACTCAATCAAAGGAAACTGCTCATTCCAACTTCCCTTGAAATTAATTGCACACACCCTTAGCATATCTTCAAGAGTCTGAATGGTCCTTTCTTCTTGACCATTTGTCTGAGGATAAAAAGCTGTACTGATATGAACTTGGGTACTAAGACCTTTTTGGAATGACTTCCAGAAGTGAGAGGTGAAATGGGTACCTCTTTGAGATGATAGATAATAGAACACTGTGTAATCTGACAAAATTCCTAATACAGAGTTTATCGTAATCCTCGGCTGAATAAGAGTCATCGACTGGAAAGAAATGGGCTAACTTGGTCATTCTATCTACAATGACCCAAACTGAATCATGCTGATGATGAGTTCTAGGAAAACCCATCACGAAGTCCATGTTCACTTCTTCCCACTTCTAAGTGGGAATGGTGAACTCTTGCATGGAACCACTAGTCTTCTAATGCTCTATATTAACCTGCTAACATGTAGGGAACATAGCCACAAATTCCGCAACATATTTCTTTACCCTACTCCACCTATAGATCTGCTATAGGTCACAATACATCTTAGTGGCCCCCAGATGAATAGAGCATCGCCCACCATGCGCTTCTACAAGAATTCATTGCTTTAAATCATCTACACCTTGAATACAGAAATGAAGCTGACAACGAATGACACCATCTCCCCCTTGGGAGAAAACCTTTACTTTCTAATTCTAAAATGACTCTTTTATCTTGACAAGGCTAGGATCCTTATCTTGATTTGTTTCACCTCAAAAAGTAGAGATAATTCTAAAATACTCTGAACACATACACCACCCCCTGAAGAGTTAACTAAGAGAATGCCTAGTCTAGATAATTAGTGGACTTCCTAGACTAACTTCTTCTTACTATCATCAACATGAGAAATACTACCCATGGATAGTCTACTGAGAGTGTTGTCCACTATGTTGGCCTAGCCTAGATAATAGAGGACACTCATGTCATAATCTTTTAAGAGCTCTAACCACCTTCTCTGATGAAGATTGAGATCTTTTTGGGAAAAGACATAACGAAGGCTCTTACGATCTGTAAAGATGTATACATGAACACCGTATAAATAATGCCTCCAAATCTTTAAGGCAAATACTACGGCTGCTAATTCAAGATCATGAGTAGGATAATTCCTCTCATGGGGTTTAAGTTGTCTGGAGGCGTAGGCTATGAGCTTACCATGCTGCATGAGGACATAACCTAAACCCACTCTAGATGAATCACAATAAACTATGAACCCATATGAACCATCTAGAAGAGCTAAGACTGGAGCTAAGGTGAGTAGAGTCTTCAATTCCTGAAAACTCTTCTTGCAAGCATCTGACCACTAGAACTTGACTTTCTTCTGAGTCAATCTAGACATACGGGATGCAATGCATGAATATCCTTTAATAAACCGTCTGTAATAGCCAGCCAAACCCAAGAAACTCCTAATATCTGATAGAGAAATAGGGCGAGTCTAGTTTCTTACTGCTTCGGTCTTTTGAGGATCTACTCTAATGCCATCAACGAAAATAATATGGCCATGGAATGCTACTGATCTTAGCCAAAACTCAGACTTACTAAATTTGGCATATAGCTGGTGATCTCTAAGACTCTGAAGAACAATTCTAAGATGGTTTGAATGATAACGCTCTGTATCGGAATATACCAGGATATCATTCATGAAAATGATTACAAACATTTACAAGTACTGCTTGAACACGTAGTTCATTAAGTCCATGAAAGCGGCTAGGGCATAGGTAAGACCAAAGGACATAACTAAAAATTCAAAGTGACCATACCGTGTACAAAAAGCTGTCTTGGAGATGTCACATTCTCTAACTCTGAGGTGATGACAACCGGATCTGAGGTCTATCTTAGAGAAATAATTGGCACCCTAAAGTTGGTAAAACAAGTCATCAATTCTGGCAAGAGGATACTTGTTCTTGACCGTAACCATATTGAGTTGACGGTAATCAATGTAAATTCTGAGTGAACCGTCTTTCTTGTACATGAATAACAATGGTGCGCTCCATGGGGAAATACTGGGTCTGTTGAATCCCTTATCTAAGAGATCCTTCAACTATTCTTTCAGTTCCTTGAGTTCTTTTGGTGACATTCTATATGGTAGAATAAAGATAGGCTGAGTATCTGAAAGAAGATCAATACCGAAGTCTATTTCTCTTTTGAGATAAATTCTTAGAAGATCTTCAGGAAAGACATATGAATATTCATTCACTACTGGGACTGATTCGAGACTTGGAGCCTCAAAACTAAAATCTCTAACATGAACTAGATGATAAATACATCTCTTAGATAACAATTTCCTTGCCTGAAGGTAGGAAACAAGTTGACCCTTGATAGCGGATACCCTACCCTTCCACTCTAGGATGGGTTCATTTGGGAATTAAAACTGAACAATTCTATTTCTGTGGTCGACTGTGGCATAGTAGGAATGAATCCAATCCATGACATGAATGACATTAAAATCAGTCATCTCTAATTCGACTAAGTCTGATGAAGTGTCTTTCAGAAATATCATAACTGGGCAGTTGTCGTATACCTATTAGGCTATGATGGTTTTATCCACTTGGATAGAGACTGAGAAAGGCTCGGCTAGAATTTGGGAACTGATTCCAAAATCAACTGCTATATAAGGAGTAACAGAAGTCAAGGAAGCTCCTCGATCTAGCAAAGCATAAACATGAACATGAATGATCTGTAATGTCCCAGTAACTACATCAGGAGAACTTTCCTAATCTTGTCAAGTCTGAAGAGCATATAGATGATTTCGGCATTGCTAGCTAGTAGCACTAGAAGTGGCACCCTGCTGATTTGGGCGATCGGACTGAACTGAAGAGCGATTCTATTGACCATGAGGACTTGGCTGCGGACAGTCTCCAACTCTATGGCCTGGCTTGCCCAACAAAAACAAATGCCACTACCTTCTCTACACATACCCTGATGGTGCTTACCACAAGTCTGGCAAAAAGGATAGGTGCGGGCAATGCTAATACTCCCCTGGGTCTTAGAGCCTGGCACTCTATCTTTTTTACCCTCTATGAACTTAGAAACTAGAGCACTATCCAGAGAGGGATCTGGAACAGATGACTTAGGATGAATCTAATAATGGTTTCCTCTTTCTGATTTAGGCTGAGCCAAGTTGAAACTATCTATTTTTGCTCTTTTATTTTGATTTTCCCTCTGCTTAATCTTTAGCTCCTCTATCTGCTGAGCATGGGTCATAAGTCTAGCTAAGGTCATGTCAATATTAAGCATGGCGGATCTGCACTGATTAACCACACTGTTATTCACCCCTGAAGCAAACTTACTCATGTTAGATCTACTGTCTGCAACCACATGAGGGACATACCTGGCTAATTGAGTAAACTTGAAAGAATATTTTTTCACTGTCATATTTCCTTTCGTGAGGTTGATGAACTCTAGAACCTTTTCTTCTCTAAGGTCCTTGGGAAAGAATCTGTCTAAGAATGTAGTGACAAACTCCTCCCACTCTATAGGACCTACATCATCCGATCTTTCAAACTTCCACTGTTTGAAACAAGCATGAGCCACATCTTACAACTGGTATGTAGCTAGCTTAGCACTCTCAACAGTAGTCACCCTCAGGGTGTCTGACACTTTTTGAACTTGATCTAAGAATTCCTGAGAGTGTTCATCTACCTTAGACCCGAGAAAGGATGGAGGATTCAATCAGGTAAAGTATTGAATCCTTGCTGCAGCTGAGTTGGCCACTAGGTTTGCCGGAATAACTGTTAGCCATTCATTATGAGTAGCAACTTATCGGGAAAGAGTGGTAAATGTAGTCCTGAACTCCGCATTAGAAACATGATCGCCCAAAGGTTCTTTGGGCTGAGGCGATGACTAGTTTCTTCTCTTAGGAGGCATGTTCTAAAATAAAGAGAAGAAGCGGATTGGATTGAGAGACTAACTTGTGAATATGCTCACAGGCACGACATGAATACTGAAAAACGAAAATTATTCTTAAACATCTCATAGCCTCTTGCACATAAATGTGGCATGCAATACCCATGTACAAGACTCTACTAGATGTGGCTTTCAGACTTCCTAAGACTCTATTGAACCTTAGGCTCTGATACCTTGTTTTTAAGACCCCAAATCTGGTACCTGAAATTATACATGGTGCTCATGACTACAAGGGGAGACAAGCTAACCCATGACTGATATCTGTACCTGTACACTGCATAATATACTTGTAGAATTCAAGAAAGATGAACAATTATCCATAAGGATCAACTGAAAAGAATATCTGATAAATACTAACGTCCATATAGGGTAATAAAAACCTAAAACAACTGAAAGCTGAATCTAAAATCGAAACTTAATCTGAAAGCCCCTAAATACTGTCTGAAATAAGAAGTTGAAGAAACATGTCTCCAACTAACTCCGTTTAGCAAAATTAAACTGAAATAATGAATAAAATAAAATAATATTGTCCTCGAATGGATGAGGACTCACTACAACACTGCGACTATAATGCTACTGCTGCTCTAGAACTCATGTCTCTGAACCTATGGTGTAATATGAAAGAAAGAACCATAGAACAAATGCGTTAGTACAACTGGGAGTACTGAGTATACAGTGAGGTAGGCTAAATGAAAAAGGATTTACATGCATGAACAATGCTAACTGACTGACTAATATAAACGTAAGAGTACAAACATGCATACATAGTAACTAAAATCATGAATACATAATATCTGAATCTGTACGCTAATACATGGTTTACTTTTATCTTACATGACTTATACCAAAATTTTGATAACATGGATGGCTGTGTCTGACTGTCTTGAATCTAATAGAACTACTTGAGTTCCATACTGTAACTGAATTGACTGTAACTGATAGTCCTAGTTACTGAAATCTGAAGAACAATCTGAGTTCTTTTACTGAGACTAGAACTGAAACTATGGGAGGTAGTTGCATAAACGACATGCCCCAATAACGCATATAGCTAGGTTGGGGTCCAATCTCTGCCCCAATTGGAAGGGTGTCAATACCGTGCCACTGGTAAGGACAGCTGTTAGTGACCCTTAGCTAGCAGGTACACGAATGAGAATAGAGGGAACCCTAAACTGACAGGTTAAGCCACGTAATAAACCCTAATCTGGTAGGTTAAGATGTCTCAACCTATGCTGGCTACATAGTTCTGGAACACAAGGATGACAACTAAGAATCACACCCTAAACTGGCAGGTTAGTTCCAATACTTAGGTTCACTCAGTGCTAAATTCTACTCCCATCCGAAGAGACTAAACATGATTTAACTGGATGTACATGGACTGAGTAACTGACTTCCATTGACTGATAGAATAGTATTACTATCTGAGAATTTATTAAGATCATGAGATTTCTGAGATTTCCTGAGTCACATGATTTACTGAGTTCTATAGATCATGGCTTGACTAAGATTATTATGATAATGTAACATGGCTCTAGGAACACAACTATATTTTTCAGGTACTAGTACCCCCAGGACTCGATGGAAGGAAACTGACACACATAACTGACTTGATCATAAAATGCAGTCCACAATTCACCATATCATAAGTAGGGGAATTCACATTAAACATAGTTCTCAATATCTTGCATATGGAAGGGAAATTCATACAAAATGTGTATACTTGTATAGCATCAATATCATGCTCAATCCACATGACAATAATGATGCATATCAATAATGTGGAATTCATGTGAAATCATAAAGCATAGAGCATGGACTTGTCATATCACAACAATACAATCAGAATGTACTATTTAAAACATGGTTCTTGAGCTCTATGAACGAAATGGATCCATAGATGAACACTACGCATAACTGATATGGAAGATTCTTGATGATTGATGGAAAAATTTGCTTGAACTTGAATCCTCAATTGAAAACCCTAATGTGTTCTTGACAGGATTTTTAGAGAAAGAATATGTTTTGTTCAAATAAGTTCTTAATTCCATGATTATAGAATATATATAAGGGAGGAAAGATGACCCAAATACCCCTCAAGATACGTCATTTAATTTCTGTGAAAATTACCAGATTTGGGCCCCCGACGCGATGTCGAGATATCGCGTTGCCTCACATTTGTGACCTAAAAACTGACTGTGATGCGGTGGAATTGTAGATAGACATTTCAAATTGATAAATGTCATTTTGTCTTATGGCTCTATATGCCACTGACTGAAATGACGCTATTGATACATTAAATCGCCATAACTTCTTCACCGAGTGTCCGTTTTAGGCGAATTTAGTATTGACAGAAAGCTTATTCAATTCTATACAATTTGGAGGATATAAATCAGCCAAAATGCCACCTATAAATCAATTTATGCTCATTCAAAGATGACCAATGTGATATCACACATGAAAACTTGGTGGATTCAAAAGTTCTTAGCTTGGCTTACTCTAAGTGACTCTTTTGAACATGCTTAATACATCAGAAGCTCTATTATCACTAGGATACTCATCCTAATTTCTGTACTCCAATATTAATCACTAGATAGGAGGTTTCATGTGTAGGAACATGGTTCATTTTCTAGCTTAGAAATATATGGGGTATTACACCAAGGAATTGAAATTACCGTTATTTAGAAATGTAAAGGAAAATTTGATGAGAAAGAAAAGAGAATCAGAAGTAGAAAAAAATCCTATAGAACAAAAAGACACCATAAGATGTCATCCTTAAGAAAAGATAACTTCAAAAGAGTAAAGAACAAAGAACAACAATATAACAAAACATATCGATCTGTTACTAAAAAAATGAAGAAAAAAGTTCAAAAAATTATTCAAAAATTGATGAAATTTACAAGCAGAGGAGGAGAGTGTGAAGAACATAGATAAGACACTCCATATCTTGGAAGAAAAATATAGAGAAAATAAAGGAAATGGAGCCTACAACAAAAGAAAATTTGTAGAGAATGTCAAGAAGATGAGAATGGTGCGTAATAGTTCAAAAGTAGTACACAAACTGGAGTATTAGTCGGTACACATGTTGGTTCATTGATGAAAGAATCCTATGTATATTTGAAAATTTCTAATACCTTTAGTACGATTAATCAATGATGTGTTTTCACTCGTTGCTCTATGTTGATTAAGAGAACGTTCTGATTGACATAATTGAGGTATAATGTAATTTATATTTGGTTTGTTTGTTTTCTTTATGTTGTCTAATTGCAGGAAGTATCATTTTTATTTTTGTGAATTTGTTTTGACGAAAAACATAAGCTTTTTAGATTCTTATTCCATACATGATTGTCCAATAGGTGGAACCAACCATCGAAAACTTAGGAAGATGAAGTACCAAAGAAAATGGCTAACTGGTTATTCTAGTTTTTTGGTCACCTCAGTATTTCAACTTCACAGGTAGCGTCACATACCATTTTCTTGTAAGTTTCCTTTAATCTTGTCCCATTCAATGTTTACTTACGACATTTTCTTCGCATATATAACCATGTAAGCATCAAATCTGCTACCTATCTAATTTTATTTCAAAAAAGTTTATCTGCTAATATAAATTGGAAGAAAAAGACCTTACTATATTGCTGACTAGGCAGTACCTTCTTAGTACTAGCATAAATAAAATTGTTCACATCCTTAAAAATCCAAGACACAATGCCTTACAGTTATGAATGAGCTATAACGCCTTAGAATCCGATCCGAAGATGTCACGCGGTGCTCAAGACCATGAGTTGCCTTAATCTAACCATGTCTACATACTACTGAGCCTAAATCTCATAATGATGGAAATATAGGTATAAAAGTCATGCTAGAAAGCAGAAATTGTCTATAATATCTCAGAATAATATTTGAAACATCAATACTGAATAATTTAAATCAAAATTGGCAGTCTGACAAGCCTCAATTACTAACACTAGAGAGTCACAGGGATAAACCCTCAGCTAACTCAAACTGTCTGAAAGAAATGCTAAAATCTCGTAAACTGATAAACCGAAAAACCTAAGTAACAAGTCCTCGAACTATTAGGACTCACCAACTGTCGTATGTAGACGGATATGCTCGAACTACTCACGTGGCTGATAATAATCACCTGAACCTACATTATGAGACAACATAGCACATAGACATGTGTGTGGATCAGTACTTTGAGGATGTATTGAGTATATGGGGTGAAATGCATAAGTGAAACATAATCTCATCATCATAATTTATAAAACAATACATGCTAAATGTAAATGACTCACATAAGCTAGAATATCTAAAATACTAAAATCATGAATAATAAATCAATCATATTTTATAAATCTAGTGAGTCATAACATTTAGTTCTGAAAGTTGTACTTGTGTTCTCTCTTCAAATCATACTAATTGTAGAAAGGACTTACTCTAAATTCTGAAATCTGAGAGCTAAAGTCTGTAGCTAATATCATTATATAAAGCATAATCTGCGTAAACTTTGTAAGCCTTCACACTTAGTTTTGTAAAATCTTGTCTGTTAATTTTTTCTAAAATATTTAATCTGTAGGGAAAACACTTTATCTTAAGCTTACCTGTAAGAATATTTTTTCAATGCTTTTTTTTACTAGTAGGGATTAATTGTTTATTTACTTTTACTAGAAGGGAGGTTATCTTAACCGACATAAACCATGCGAGCTGCATGGAGTCTAACGTCTCGTCCTCCTAAGGAAGATATCTCACATTGGGTAGAAGTGTCATACTCTTTCCAGGGAGTATAACCTGATCTAAGTGATCACATCTGAAACTGTCAATAACATATAAGTGGGAATAAGCTAATAATTTGTACCTACATTAGCTACAAAGTTATGTGGAAGTAGGATGCGCTAAACGCACACTTCCCATTTGGTGCTAAATACTACTCCCTTTTTATTTGCTACACTCATTTTGTTAGAAATCCACTTTAAAACTAGCATAAGGTTTTATCTAAAACCACTAATGCATTTATCTAATAAAATCAATAAATTATGCTGATGTGAATTCTGTAATCTGTAATACTATGAAAAATGGATTCAAAAATTTATCTGATGATCAAAAGATCAAAGCTTTTACGAAAAATCTATAAATAATTAGATAATAGGATGCATAAAGCATCATCTTTCTTAAAATAATATTTGATCTTGGGGTAATAACTCATTCTTCAATCTCATGTCAAAACATCAAAATAGTCATGCTTGATATTGAAAACAATGATATTTTATCTCAAAATCTGTAAATTACTGCAATAGGCATGAAAATAAGAAAATAGACATGCAATTCAACTTCTAAAACATTGGAAATCTCAAAATCTTGAAAGAGCAATAATGGGTATGAACCCTAATTCAAAACTCATGGAATATCATTCAAAATCATATGAATTTAATGTAAAAGCTTGGTTTTGGGCACAAGGATGAAAGAAGATCCTTGTTCATAAACCCCACATACCTTGATTAATGATTAGATGTAGATTCTAGAATTATGGATTCCTATTTGAGTTCTTGATGATGGATTCTTGATTATCTTTCCTTGGGAATCCTCAATTTAGAGATTTCTTAGAGAATCTACGGAGGATTTTGATTTCTTATAGAAGATGTTTTAGAGATCTAGGGTTTTTCTTTTGAAAAGGATGGTGAATAATAAGCACAAAGCGCTTAGAATATGATTAATCCTGTGTTTTTAACTGATTGGAGGCTTGGAAATTGTCCAAAATAACCTTTTTAAAATCCTAAACGGGACTGGAAACGAGAACTAAAAATCCTAATTTATTGAGCCACTGTGACGTACCAGTATCACGGTGGTTCACTAGAAATGGACGACTGGGTAATTGGTGGTCTCCGCAATGCAGAGCTATTGCATTGTCCAACTAGATTTTGAAAATTGGGACCTGAAACTTTAATGCAATGCGCCACCATCGTGGTGTCCTATTGAAATGCCATTTTGGCTACTGGCACGACGCGCCAATATCACGTTGGGCTACTGGAAATCGACAATTGGGAAATTATCCCTCTCCACTATGTGGGGATATCGCAGAGGGCCATTGGAATTAGACAATTATCATTTTACTGACTTCCGCGACGTGCCCAGTTTCCAGGTGGCACACTGTCAACTTAAAAATTCTCTAAATCCTCAACCGAGTATCAAAATTAGGCAAATTTGGTATCGATGGAAAGCTTATTGAATTTCTCACACAATGAGAGATCTAAATCTGGAAAATTCCACACCAAATAAATATTCTTCATTTTGAAAAATATTTCTTAACATTCTAGGAATGAATTTAAGCTAGGAAAATTACGGGGTATTATATGATCCTCTTATTCCAAGTAATAATTTCTGTATTTATTGAGGTGCTTGATTCACTCAACTTGTTGACTGCTGTAGAGCTTAATGGACTGGATAAATTAAAACATAAGATTGAAAATGTAACAACTATGGTGACTCCACATTCTCCACTCCGTTCTCATTTCTACTCCATTTTGTTCACACACCATATTATTTTTACATTTTTTTCATTGTTTTTAACATGTAAGTCAGTGGATTTGAAGTTTTATTAGGTTTCATCTATTGATTACTACTGATAATGAATAAAGTAGCATATATATTTCTCAATTATCTTTTCGAGGTTAATTTTATGCTTAGAGATGATTGAATTGAATATCTATGATGTAAGACAAGTGTATGCGTCCATTTAGTGAGGAGACAAAATCAGAGATAAGATATTCTCGCGAATAAGATAGTTAACTCAGAAAATTGGTACTAGCTGTCAAGCAACAACCCCTATTGAAATTAGAGGTGATTAGAACTTCCAGAATATGAGAAAAAGTATTTTCTATGCTTAAATATGAAAATTGCAGTTAAAAAAACTTGCTCGACTATTGTTATAAATCAATGAAGCTAAGGTTCTTGGTGAAATAAAAACATTTTGTGATGCACTATTTGATTCTCTAACTCTCATTTCAATGTCTGATTAATTTTGTTTGATTTTTAGTCTCAATATCATACTATTAATCTTCATATTATGTAAGGTAAGAACTTATGCGCATTGTGTATTACCATGTTAGTTAATTCTCCTATTCATTTCTTATTCAAGGGTAATATCAGAATTTTAGGAGCTAAATGTGTGCCTCATTTTAGTTGGAAGGAGATTAAACATAAACCTCCTTCATCCGACTCTCTAACACATACTATCCGTATAATTGTACAGCTACAACACCGAAAAGTTATGATTTTCATTGCCAAACTGTAATATCCCAAAAATCCAAACCAATGTTAGAGACGTGTTTCAAGCTCATGCATAGTACATGTTAGTTCTTTCGCAGTGATATGCATGAGTTTGATGTATATTAAGGCCTCAAATAACTTCCAACTATTAGACGAATCAAAATAATCCTTATTGATTTAATTTTTGAGAAGAATCTTGCTTTAGACAACTTTAAAAGAGCATATATTTTGCTATATTAAGAATTTTCTAGATCAAAATGCACCAAACAATAGGAAATTGAATTAGCTTTCCAACGATATTAATTTCGCCCGATTCCGATACTTGGGTGAGAAGTTATGACACTTTTAGTGCAAAATAGTAGCCCAACGCGATAAGGCCGCGTTGTGGTGATGGCCAAAATGACGTTTGTCTTTTTCCAGTGTGCCACCACGATTACAATCGCACCTCACCAAGGGGACATTTCACAATAGTTCTTTTCCAGTGGGGCATCGTGATTAGCACCGCATGGCGGCAAGCTTCTAATTTAGGATCGTTCATTTTCAGAGGCACAACGCAATAGCACCGCATCATGCCGTTGGGTAAAATGGGGATTTTCAGTTTTCAAGTGGCCCGATGCAATTGCACCGCGTCGCGCTGGAGCCAAAAATTGAGACTTTTGCGATTTGAATTCCAGGAACCGTTTGGTCGTTTTTCATATCCCCAAATCCGTCCAAACACGGGATTTAAGTCCCAATAGAGAATTATGCTCATTATTTCATAATTCTCTTGAAAAAATTAAAGTATCCCTCTTTCAAGAACAAAAACCCTAGCTTTCTGAGTTCAAAATCAAAACACAAGAATTCACCATCAATTCTCAGGAATTCATCAACCCAGGTATGTTAAGTGTTCATCTATGGGTTTATTTCACCCATGCAGTCCAAATATCCAATTCTAAATGCATGTTGGGATCTTTATAAGTTTTTCATGATTTTTATATGTGATTTTAACCATGAATTCCTATGAATTATAATTCTACACCGTGTATACATGAAATTGTCATTGTTATTCAACCCACATGTTTTAATGATGTTATTCGCTGATTTAATTTATGATAAGTGATGTTGATGTTGAAATCATGTTATTACGACAAGATTTAAATTATTCACATGCTTAGCTTACACTATGAAGATCAAGTGTTTGATAAAATGCCTACAAGATTGAATTTTGAATTAATTTTTTCATATTATGTCCTCAAAGTATTAGTACTATTTTGCTATTATTTCTATTGAGTCCTGGGGGTTGTGAATTCCCAAAAACTTAGCTGTTTACTTAGTCTCAATATCTTTGGAATAACTTCAGAATATGTTATGAGCATTATCAGTTCAATCAGTCATCATAATTAGTTAAACTTAGAACAGTTCAATATCTCGAGTCAATTTATTAAGGAGTAGGACATAGCACCGAGCGAGTGTAGGCATGGAGGCTTCCTCGTTAGATAGGCAGAGTCATTAGTAGCATTCCCTATACTCTAGAACTACATAGCTAGCGTAGGATATGAGGAGTCACCCGTCGGTTTAGGCTTTACTACCTCGCAAAGGTCACGGTCAGTTTAGGCTTGACACCTTTAGTCCTTCGGGACAGTACATCTGTGGATCCACATAGCCAGTGTTAGTACCCATGGAATAGTAATAACACCCTTCCAATTGGGGTCACATATTAGACCCCAATTTCCTCATTGGGGCATGTCGGTTAGATGATAACTCCCACAGTCTCAGTTCAGTATTCAGTATACTTCAGTTCAGGCTTGTACTGACCATAGCATACAGATATCAGTTATTCAATTATCAGATTTCAGCATTTTAGTTTGCAGATTATATTAAGAACATGTTTTATGCCTGGTCATACATTCTCAGTATTTACAGATTTCATTCAAACTATTTAGTACTTCATGCTATTCATTCATTCAGTTGTTACTCCTGTACATGAAACCATTCATATCAACATACCTCATTTAGCATACCAGTACATTCAAAGTACTGATCACATTCTTTTTTCTTGCGTTATGATGTATCATATCATAGGTTTGGACGTTCAGTTCTTGGACCGCGTATAGAACTTTCAGATTATCTGTCGTAGTTGTGGTGAGACCTTATATTTGAAGGACCTACTAAATTTATTTTCATACTTTTAGTTCAGTAGTAAAATAGAGTTAGTTAGGGTTGGTCCCATCAACTCTTATTCAGTCAGTAGAGGCTTTTTAGACAAGTATAGACTATCAGATAATTTTGTTATTATTTTATTAGTTCTAGATAGTTGTTTCCGGTTTTATGATCCAATATTTTTTTTAGTTATTTAAAACCTTATGGCTTATTGATTGTTATTACGCATATGTTATTATATTATTTTGTGCTCGCAGAAAGTACCAACTCATGGGTTAGTTTGTGGTCTCTCGGGACCATAAGAACTATGTGGTGCCCAAGGTGTACTATTGGGTCGTTACAAACATGGTATCAGAGCCTAAGTTTTTAATGTGTCCTTAAAAGTCTGAAAGCCACCTCGAGTAGAGTCTTGTGCATGGGTGTGAAACGCACCACTCTTATGGACAAGAGACTATGAGGTATTTTAAGAAAAGTTCCCCTTTCTTCAGTGTTCATGTATGCATCCGAGCATGAGCTCATGTTAAACTCTCTGTCTAATCTGTTCTCCCTTCCATTTACAGATTATGCCTCCCAAAAAGATAAATGAAAGAAGAAATGTGAAGCAGCCAGCGTCTCCGCTTGTTCAGGAAGATCCCCTGAATGAGCATGTTTCCCATGTAGTGTTCAGAGCTTCATTCACTACTCTAGCTCACTCTGTAGAAGCACAAAATGCTCATCTAGCTACTTTCCCGGCCAACCCAGTGTCCAATACTGCCTCAGCTAGGATTCAGAACTTTATCTGGATGAATCCTCCTCTATTTTTTAGATTCAAATATGAAGAGGAAGCACAGGAATTCTTAGACATGGTCCAGAAGGTAACAGATATTATGGGGGTATCTTCTAGTAAGGGTGTTGAATTGGATGCTTACCAATTACAGGATATGGATCATACATGGTTTAAGAAGTGGAAGGTAGATAGAGGCATAGATATAGGGCCTATAGAGTAGGAAGAGTTTGCTACTGCCTTCTTAGATAGATTATTTCTGCTGGAACTGAGAGAAGCCAAAGTTTTAGATTTTATCAACTTGAGGCTAGGTATGCTCCTCATGTGGTAGCTGATACCAGATCTAGGATGAGAAAGTCTGTGTCTATGGTATCTGATAGTATGGTCAATAAGTGTAGGACAACGATGTTAAGTAAGGATATGGACAAATCTAGGCTTATGGTCTATGCTTAATAGATTGAGGAGTAGAAGAATAATAATAAAGAGAGAGAGAACAAGAGTGATTGAACAGGTAGCTTTAATATCACTCAGCCAAAGTCAAAAAGTGGTATCTATCCTCAGTTCCATCAGAAATCTTTAGTCCCAGCTCCATCATTGGATAGTGACCTAGTATCCAAATTCAAAAATGATAATATGGATAGAGCTCCAGGATTTAAGTTCCAAGGAAGTGTAAGCAGTAGTCGTACAAATCATCTTTGCCAAAAATATAGTAGAAACCATTAGGGTGAGTGTAGAGCTAGCAATGATGTATGCTTTGGGTGTGGTAAGCCAGACCGTTAGATTTGAGAGCGTTGGACAGTTGCTAAAAAAGGTAGGGATTTGTGCTAATAGGGCTAGTCCCCTCAGTCATCAATTCTAGCCGGCCACTCGACTTAGTAGGATGGTGCTTCCAGCGCTACTAGCGGTCAGCATTAGAACAATCTCTATACACTTTAGTCTCTATAAGATTAGAAAGGTTCTCCTCACGTAGTTACTAGTACATTTCAAGTCTTTCATTTCAAGAATTTCTCTTTAGTCAACTTCAAATGGGCATATCTTTTGCCATATTGAGAATTTTCCGGCTTAAGACCTAGCAAATGATGGGAAATTGAATTAGCTTTCCAATGATACAAATTTCACCCGAATTTGATACTCGGGTGAAAAGTTATGGCACTTTTAGTGCAAAATAGTAGCCCAATGCGATAAGGCCACGTCGTGGTGAAGTCCTAAATCACGTTCGTCCTTTTCCATTGTGTCACTGCAATTGACAATGTGTCGCACCAGGGGGCCATTTCACAATTGTCCTTTTCCAGTGAAGCACCGTGAGCCAAGCTTCCAATTTGGGATCGTCCATTTCCAGAGGTGTAATGCGATAGCACTGCATTGCACAGTAGGGTAAAATGGAGATTTTCAATTTTCTAGTGGCCTGACGTGATTGAACCATGTCGCGCCGGAGCCAAAAATTGGGATTTTCAGCTTTTCTGATTTAAATTCCAGGGATCGTTTGGTCTTTTCTCATAGCCCCAAATCCGTCCAAACTTGGGATTTAAGTCCCAATAGAGCATTATTTCTCATTATTTCACAATTCTCTCAAAAACTTAAAGTAGCCCTCTTTCAAGAACAAAAACCCTAGCCTTCCAAGTTCAAGATTAAAACTCAAGAATTTACCATCAATTTTCATGAATTCATCAACTTAGGTATGTTAAGTGATCATCTATGGGTTCCTTTTAACCATGAAGTCCAAATATCTAATTCTAAATTCAAGTTTGGATCTTTACAATTTTTTCATGATTTTTAATAGTGATTTTAACCATGAATTCCCATGAATTGTAATTCTACACCATGTTTACATGAAATTGTCGTTGTTATTCAACCCCACATGTTTTACTGATATTATTTGCTGATTTAATTCATAGATGTTGAAATCATGTTATTAGTACAAGCTTTAAATTAATCTCATGCTTATCTTACGCTACTAATATCAAGTGTTTGATGAAATGCCTACAAGAATGAATTTTGAATAAATGCTTTCATATTATGTGCTCAAAGCTTTAGTACTATTTTTCTATTATTGCTATTGAGTCCTGGGGGTTGTGAATACCCAAAAACTTAGTTATTTAATTAGTCTCAATATCTTTAGAATAGCTTCAGAATATGTTATGAGCATTATCAGTTCAGCCAGTCACCATAATCAGTTAAACTTAGAACAGTTTAGTATCCCGAGTCAATTCAGTTGGGAATATGATTTAGCACCAAGTGAGTTCAGGGATGGTGGCTTTCCCAAAAGAGTCGCAGAGCCGTTAGCAGTAGTCCTTGTACTCCAGAACTACGTAGCTAGTATAGGATATGAGGAGTCACCCATCAGTTTAGGCTTGACTACCTCATAGGGGTCACCCGTTAATTTAAGCTTGACACCCTTAGTCTTTCGGGATAGTACATCAGTGGATCCATACAACCAGTCTTAGTACCCATGGCACGATACTGACACCCTTCCAACTGGGGTCACAGGTTGGACCCAATTTTCTCATTGTGGCATGTCAGTTAGGTGATATCTCCCACAGTCTCAGTTCAGTATTCAGTATACTTTAGTTCAAGCTTCTATTGACCATAACATATAGATATCGGTTATTCAGTTATCATATTTTAGTATTTCAGTTTACAAATTATATTTAGAACATGTTTTTTGCTTGGTTATGCATTCTCAGTATTTATAGATTGCATGCATTCTATTTAGTACTTTATGCTATTCATTCAATCAGTTATTACTCTTGTACATGAAACCATGCATATCCGCCAACCTCATTTAGCATACCGGTACATTCAAAGTACTGATCGCATACTTTTTTCTTGCGCTATGATGTATCACATCATAGGTTCGGATGCTCAGTTCCCGGATCACACATAGACCTTTCAAATTATCAGTCGTAGCAGTGGCGAGTCCTCATATTTCGAGGACAGACTATATTTATTTTCATGCATTCAATTCAATAGTTAGATGGAGTTAGTTAAGGCTTGTCCCATCAAATTTTATTCAGTTTGCAGAGTCTTTTTGGACTAGTACAGACAATCTGTTAGTTTTGTTATTGTTTTAAAAGTTCCAGACAGTTGTTTCTAGCAGTTGTTTCCATATTCATGATCCAATATTGTTTTCAGTTATTTAAAACCTCATGACTTATCAGTTGTTCTTAGACATATGTTATTATATTATTCAATGCTCACAGCATGTACCAGCTTATGTGTTAGCTTGTGGTCTCTCAGAACCGTAAGCACCGTGTGGCACCTAGGGTGTACTCTCGGGGCATTATAAAACCTTGCACATGTATGTTTCAAAATAAATAACTAAGTGAATTCTTTGGATGCATAGTCATGGATTGGTATAAGTGAGTGGAGTCTCTACTTTGAAAATACCTGTATTTTTGTAACAGATTTCGAAACAAATGGTAGTTACTTCTTGCTGCTTTCAGGAACCCTCAGTTTCTCCTCATTTCATGGGATGGCTTCGAAGAAAGAGTACCCAATCATCCTTGTAAGGAACATATGGTGTGTTAGGGTTTTTGCTGTGATTTTCTTACCAAAATTAAGTTTTACTTTTTCTTAGAAGGAAAAAATAAAAGTAACCATAAATACTTTTACTTTTCCTGAAAGGAAAAAATATAAAAATTATTCATATTTGTCAAACCTCTTTCTTAGAGGAAAGGTTTTGGAACTCTATAAATAGATGACCCCCTTCTCATACCATAACACAATAGCTTCCACATTGTAGTCTTTATAAGAGTCTGGTTTAGGGGGAGATTTATCCCATAGGTTTATGTTTTTTCATAGATTTTATTTTTGCAATATTGTTTTTAATATGTAGGTCGTTTGACCGAATCATATTAATAATATGTCTTTTTAATATATGTTTTATTTGTCATCTGAATTATCACTACAACAAATTTGATTCTTTGGAATGAATTATTTTGTCACTTATAAGTCATATTTCGGTGCAAAATATTTAGTGTGATGAAAAAGAGTTCGTCAACCAATTATATCTAAAAGTGGATCGCAAAAAGTAGACAAAGACGATTTACTGCTTCGTCGCTAAAAAAAATTAAATTAGCTTCAAAAAAAATCGTAAATAAATGTGTAACATTTATGATGAATCTGTTGTCATAAGAATGTAATTTTTTTGTAGTTGATGGTAAGCTTTTTTCAATAAAAAGTTATCAATACCGACAAAATTTCATCATCCCTAATTATTTAGTTCAATCAGAGACGACACCAATTGTCTCTAGAGTTATATATATTTCGTGGCTGAACAAATGTATTTTCGTCACTATTGACAACCTTTGGTATACACCAAAAATTTTCGTCCTTAAATGTATGAATTAGTGAAAAATTTATTACTATAATAAAGATTAATAATTTTGTAGTTAAATCTACCATTTGTCACTAAAAAATAGTATGTTTTTTACCGACAATGTAGAATTGTCACTAAATTATTATGATTACTGACAATTATGATTGTCATAAAATACAAAATTAATTTGTATCAAATAATCAGGAAGATATTGAGACAAATACATATGTCACTAAATATAGTCAAACTTATGACGAACTAGTTTATTTCGTGACGAAAATATTTGTCTTGAAAAGTCTAATTTAATCATTGCTAAAAGTTATCTTTGATAATAAAATTTTTTGTCACAAATTACGAGAAATCGCTTAATTATTTCATATTGATATTATTTTTTAAATTAAAATTGAATAAATCAAAAATAAAATTATAAAACATAACAGATTGATAAATTTCACCCACAATCATACAATTAAAAAAACTTAAATCGTACTAAGGTAATATCTCCTCACTGTTAATAGAAAAGTAAAACTAGTTCAACACAAAGGAAACTAACTGAAATATAGTACGAAATATTACTCCTATTCTAAACTAAGACAGATATGTAGAGGCTTCTTCGAAAGTACCAATAACGTGTTGAGCTTGCAATTAGTCTTCATTCAACTCACTTTTACACCTATGGAAAAGAGAAGAAAATTAAGATTGATGATGATTCTTTCAGGTTTGATAGTTAAAATGACTCTGCATGCTACTTCTTCCCTAAACCACAACTAGAATCCATTAATCATGTAATTATGAAAAGCGAGGATACCCAGAAACTAGATAAATACTATCCAGTAAACACATCAAACTTCAATAAAAACAACAATAACACACTCGGTGCATTCCCACAAAGTGAGGCTTGGAGAGGGTAACTGTACGTAGTCCATACAACTACCTTAAACGAATTATACAGCAACATAGCCAGTGTATCCCCACATAGTGGCGTATGAGGAGGATAATGTGTACGCAGTGCACACCACTACCTTGAATAAAGTAGAGAGATTGTTTTCGATAAACCCTGACTCAGGATAGATAACAGTATAACAAAAAAAACATAAAAGAACACAACAACAGTACAACACACTTCTAGCTAATACAAATCAAAGAAGTTTCAGTTATTCATTAGCACTTTAATAAGAAAAAAAAACTAAGTGGCTAATACAATCTATTATAAATATCCCGGCAACTTATCGAAAACCCGTAATTATCTATATAAACCTGCAAAACAAGATATAATGGCAAGCAAATAGGAACATATAATAACAAATATCAAAATATTCCTATAGACATGTTTTCTAAAGGCTTTCACAACGTGATGCAGTCAACACACAGAGAGAATGAAAATTACATCATTTGGAGAACTTACTAGTGAACAATAGTAAAAGAGTTAATAAGAATAATAAAGGCCAAGCACTTGTAACAGTGAAATATGGAAGATGTTTTCAGTAAGCCTTGAAGGAAAATTGAAGAACCTTCAAAATATATAATTTCCTTGTATTAAAATAGCCAGTAGTTCTTTTTATTTTTGTTTATTTTAGAGAGTAGAAATTGTCATTCAAGAACTGTCCCTCCAATGAAAAGAAGGGCAGTTTATACAGTAGTAGGAATACAGTACAACAAAAGGAAAAAGTATATTATAAAAAAAATCACTTTCGAAAATTAAAGGAAAAATATATCAAGAATGAATTAGGAGAAATCTCAATCCCTTTAATGTCGTATTTACCAAAAACAAAATCACATTATCAACGAAGGCAACAGTTCATATACATTTAATTTGCAAAAAGAAAACTAAAAATGGACTAAATCAATTATTTAATGTTTTACTATAAATAGATAAGGAAAATAAGGTGTGAATTTAAAAGAGAAGAGATAATAATAATAGCAACATTTATAAACACTAATATTTAGCATATATATTAAAAATTGATTTACAAATCATAAGGCAACTAATAACAAAAATCAAACTAAATCCATTCCACCAATCTACTAAATCAATTTAGTACTTTCATTTAGGAATAAGCATAATCAATATTTTACCATAAAAGCAGATTCAAATTTCAGTCAATATCAATTAAATCAAACGTAATACAAGTATAACATCTTTTGAGAACAAGCAGAGATAAACATGTAATTAAACGGATAGAATCAACATTAAAAGTCTGATATCAAAAAATTTAGATCTAACAGTTTAATTTAGAAAATTTACAACCAAAAAGAGAAAGAACATGCAAATTAAACCAAAGAAAATAATCATGCAATTAAAGGATTAAGGAATCAAATCGTATAATAGTCAGGTTCAACAAAAGGGACCTCACCGGTCCTTAATTTTGATAAGAACATGACCAGTGAGAATAATAGGAGGATGAATCACGGCTGGGGATGCGTTGCCAGTTCAAGATTGCTGGAGGTGGCCACGGTGATGACAGAGCGGCAGAGGACAGGCGGTGGGATACTGCTACTGTTGTTGGCAGCGTCGATTGGGTTTAGTTCCATCGTCTGGAGTGGCAGCGGGCTGATATTGATGTTTTTTCTAGGGGAGCTTAGCCGGTTTGCTTTCCAACAGATGCGGCTGGTGGCGCTGGTTGGGAGGCGCTGATTTTGGTTATCCGGCAGCGGGATTGGAGGTTGGAGCGGTTTTCCCTTGATTTTTCCGGTGGCTGATGATGGAAAGGGGAGTGCGATGCGGTGGTTGGTTTGTTCACCAGCCATTAGTGGCGGTTGACGCTACTGATACTGCCTCAAACTTGTTGGTCATCAATTCCGGCGAGTCATCAATGAGAGTGAGAGACGGAAGAGAGTGGGAGGGAGGAGGCCGAATTTTTCTCCAACCCATGGTGGATGGCTGGCGGCAGCAGCCATGGTTACGGTATACAGATAAGTGAGGCTAGAGAGAAGGTAGAGAGAGAAAAGGTAGAGAGAGAGTGCCAAGAGAGGCAGCTGTTTTTATGTAACAAGGAATTAGGGTTTGAGTGTTTTTTAAGATGGAAAGAGTGAGTGATATGATCTCAGTCGTTGGATCAAAATTGATCCATGGCTGAGAATAAAAGGATTATAAAAATAGAAAATGAATTGAAATGGAGTTAAATGTAACTAAAATTGTGATAAATTGGGTAAAATTAGGCTGCAATTGTCATAAATCGAATAGCAAATGGCTAGCATTTAAATGAACTTGGAAATTGAATTGAATTAGGCTACAATTTAACAGATGTAATAACGAGAAAGATAATAGGGTGTCAAGGTAGAAATAAATTACGCATTTAAAATTAATGTTACGTAAAAATTCTCATGTAAGATTATCGTTAATATAATAATAATAAGCAATGTATTTATAAATTGTAAGTGCGCATATTTTGTGAAAAAATAATTTAATAAATATTAATAAAATGTTGTAAAATGTTGTATCTGAATTAATAAATTGTACAAAAATAACATAAAAATTAATAAAATAATTTGTACATTTTAAAACATGAATGTGACACATCAAAAATCTTTTTGATGTAAGAAAAATATGTAAAAAATACTAACATTTAAAAATTAATAATTTTTCTAAAATAGCAGCCTAAATGTAGTATCGGGAGGTCAAAATTGGGTGTCAACAATCATTGGGCCTAAAGGCTCCTTTTCCTATTTTAAAATGGGTTTTTCACAAGGGTAGACCGGTAGAGAACAAAGTGAGTGAAGAGAAAACTTTAGTTGGTTCTTAAGAGTCGAGAGTGGAGTCATATAAGCAAACTGATAAGAAAATAGGAAGGCATGTAATTGTTCCCAACACATTTGTCCATACCCAGATGGGAGGTGAAAGTACATGAGTCGGACAATTTCTTTTCAATTAAATAAGTTTGAATGCACAATATTCATACTCGCTAAGACCATCTTGAAAATTCCTCTGACAACTTAAAATCATTCAAGCGAGAAACCTAAGATTTATATCAATCGATTGATATAATCCACATGTATGTGATGGAAATGGATACTAGTTACCATCCACGAGACCCCAACCCAGGGACTAGTGCACCACAAAGGGAAAAAAATAAAAATGGAAAATAAAACAGGAAGTGTTTTAGGATATATCTAAACTATAGCGTGTCTCAGCAGTAATTTTCCCATGTAAATAGAAATCTATGAACAAGTAATTAAAAATTTTAAAAAGAGAAATCAGAAGTTCTTTGACTCAACACTTCGGTGGCAACAGGGGAACGTTAATTGAAATGACTAGTTCAAAGAGCCATTTCTTCTATTTTCTGCACAGCAGGACACACTTGTTGCCTGCCAGCAGGTAGATTAATTGGCGCAATAGGAGAAGTTGTAGCAAGCTGAAGGAGTTGTTCCTCCCATTTAGCCCCCTAGCCTATAGATCTGTAGCTAGCAAGATGGACTCCCAGTGTAAGGGAGATTTTATACAAGATTTGTGAATGATACACCTGAGGATGAAAAGACATTACAACTATTTTCGGGTTCGAGCATCTTGGTATCTTCATCACAACCATAGCTACACCAATGAGAATTTGTTAACTCAAGCAAGTGTGGATAGATCTAGAATTAGCAGAAGGATCTTACTTGGTTATGTATTTACAGCCAAGGGGCTCAAACCCTCATTCAGCACCAAAAAATAGCTCCAAATTCCAATACCGGAGATCACAGTTAGGAAGAATAACCAAAGAAAATGAGATGCAGATAAAGACGAAGAAGATAAAGGTGAAAAGGATACTTACTCTGACAATTGATTTATCAGAAGCATATATGTTGAGGATACGAGGAAGAGTAAGTATCACCCATATGAACAACAAGACGAAACTCAGATTAAACTCAACCAAGAACAATATTTCTCAGGTTTTTGAAGAAGTGATGGATAAGTTTGGAATTGGATTAGGAAATCCTATCTTCATGGGTTTTGTACTAAGCAGAATAGGGCCGGTACAGATGTTTTTTTTTGGCCCTTCTGATTTTAAATGTTTGGACGATGTCATTTTAAATAGGTTGGTCCATTTATGTAAAGACAATGTGGTTTAGTCTTTAAATTAATAAAAGAGGAAAAGACAAAAATAACACCTAAAATTAAATTAATTTCACAAAACTAGCGCCAAAATTTAAAAACCCAAGAAATAGCCACTAAGAGATGGGCGCACGCGAGAAGCTGGGATATATTTATCACTGTTCTATATATTTTCCTCAATCCTACAACACAATTTGGCCCTTTCCGATTTGGGTACTAGACCCACTTTTCAACTTTAATGGTTCTTGCTTTTTTGTTGGCTCTTTTTTCGCTTTCCTTTTTAAATATTCTACTCTTTTTTATATCTCACTGATACTTTTACTTTAGAATTGTCTTTTAGCTGTGCTTTAAAAAAATGTTACAATTATAAATGTCTTTTAATTATATTAAGCTAAATATATTAATTACAAATATGAAAAATTATATTAATCTAATTATATTAATTACAAATGTGACAAATTAATAATAGATTGAACAAAGCGATGTAATATAGGCCAAGGGTACTAGAACAAATCTTTGTCCAACTTAAACTACACACATGTTTTAGACAATAGACGAGGTGTTTCACCTCCATAGTTTGATTCAATAAACCAAAAGAGTAACTATATAATACAATTGTTAAAGATATATATTTATATATAATAATAATACAGTTTCTATATATATACATATTCTATATAATAATTATAGCATTTTTATACACATTTTATATAATTTTTAACTACCATAATTATTTAGATACATATTTTATACGACTCTATAAAGTTTCTACATGCATTTTAAAAATGTATCAATCTAGTATAAGAGAGTATCAATTAAGTACATGGACACTGCAAATGTATCAATGTAGTATAAAAGTGTATTAATGTGGTATAAAAGAGTATCAATTGGGTATAGGAAATGCATGTGCATGCATAGAATTTCCTTTCTCTTTTTTTATAAAGTGTATCAATATAGTATAAAAGTGTATCAGTGTGGCATAAAAGTGTATCAATTGAGTATAGAGACTGCATGTGCCCAATTGGGCCAAATGGCTAAAAAGAGGAATTAAATTTGGCCGACGGGCTAAGGGTGTCCACCTTTTCAATCATGGGTCATTCTTTTTCTAAAATGTCTAGCTCATGTCCGTTTCCCTTAATAAAATCCCTATTAAATTGAAAAAAAATTAAGAAGCCATACCTGGTAAACAAAGGAAAGCATTTTGACAATTTGGATAATTAATTTAAGAGTCTTGGTTGTGCATCAAGGATGAAGAATTCAATTGCAGTCCTACTAAGAATTTCAATTTTCGCACAATATTGGTTCATTTCTTGGAGTATCGTATAAAAGAGTTTCAATCGTTTTGCTTGGTCCTCTTTGGATATGCAGAAAAAACATAAATGATTATGTGAAATTTCACAAAAAATTCAATAGGTACTGAATATTGAGAAGGGTGGCTTTGAGAAACAGTAAAGTAGACTGCAAATCAATGTTGAAAAGTGATTACATGTATCTAAATCGAGTTTCAACACAAATTTGGTAGATAAAGAAGATTGAATTAACATGAAGAAGATGAACTGTGTGCTTTTAGATTTATCTTCAACGGTTACTTTCCTTTTTCTGATTTTTGATGTTTCTTTTTCTTTTGGTCTTTATGTAGACATTTTTTGTTCTGTTGTTTTTTATTGCTTAGTATTTACATTTTTTTTTAATGTATTTTGTGGTTCACATCTAAAAATAATATGTATATATATATATAAAGAGAGAGAGATGTAAATCAAAATTTATATACAAGAAAAAAGTGAATATTTATTTTGCAGCAAATGGTTACACCGATTTAATAAACATATTACAGTGCATTCACAAAAAAATTATCACAAAATTATAATTAATTAAGATACACAAATTTTTATTCAATTATAATTAAATATGATTAGCTATAAATAAATATTTTTAAAAAAGAAACTATGGCTAAATTAAAGGGTCCTTAGGTACGGTGTATATGAATTATATAAAATATGGTGTATTACTAATGCTTTAATAGTTATGTTTGCATATTATTTAGGTAGTTTTTTGTTTGGTATAAAATATAATTGCATAATGTCTAAAAAATATATTTTTACTATTTTGACATTGCCACTCATAATCTCTTTTTAAAAAAGAATAAATTAAAAAAATCTTAATTTGATAATATTATTTGGGAGATTTTATTTAATGTTGGATATTCTCGACATTAAATATGATAAATTTTGATATGTGTAAAAAAGTAAGGATAGAGAAAGTAACGTAAATAATACAAAAGCTATTTTAAAACTACTATAAATTATAATAATTAATAATTAAATTTTTTTAAAAATATAAAAAAAAAATTGATTAACGCCAAATTGCATTTGTGTCACATAATTGAGACAAAATATTACTCTCTCTGTTCATATTTACTTGTCCATTTTATCAAATTTTGTAGCTAAAACATACAATATTTAACAACCAACTCTAATTTGTCGTTGATGTGATAACTTATTTTTTATGTCGATTTTTTTTTGCATCTAAAATTATAAATAATTCAAGACAAAAAATAGTTTGTCACAGATTGGATCCATTATTGGTGATAAAAAAGTGTGTCACTGAAAACTTAAAATTCGTCACTAATGGTACTCAATAAAATGGCGCAAACATAATTTTTGGTGGAAAAATTTAGATGACAAAACTTTGCTACGAAATTTTACGTTTGGTCACTAAAAGTATGTGCTTCTTATATTTAGATATGAAATGTAATTTCGTCATAAAAGGTGAACAATTAGTGACGAATTTCATCTCGTAGCTAGTAATTTCGTAGCTATATATCAATTTTATTGTAGTGATATATATTATCACCGTTGGTTTGCAAACTTAAAGCTTCCGCATGACGCCCTCTCGATTTTGAACCCAACAAGTGGTATCAAAGCCTATGGTTCAAATATCTGATGGTTCAATTGAGGATACTTTAAGGTCAAAGTTGCAACCAATTTGATGATAATAAAGATATATGTCAAAAAAATACATGTGGAGATGATTTTCAATGATATTTTCAACATTCTTGTTGTCACATATTTGAAAATAAAGTTCACTTTTAACCCTGCAAAAGGACTCCAATATTTTTTATCCTGAAAATTGCTCATATACTTTTAACCCAAGCTCATTCCAAACAACAGTGGTGAAGACTATGTGAAACACAAGGGCCAAAGATCTGAAGAAGGTGGATATTAGGAAGAAAATCAAGCCAAAAAGGGGAGATTTGTTAGGGTTTTTGTCCTGATTTTCTTATCAAAATTAAGTTTTACTTTTTCTTAGAAGGAAAATAAAAGTAACCATAAATACTTTTACTTTTACTGAAAGGGAAAAGTTTTTCATATTTGTAAAACCTCTTTCTTAGAGCAAAGTTTTTCGAACTCGATAAATAGATGCCCCCTTCTCATACGATAACATAATAGCATCCACAATGTAGTCGTTAAAAGAGTCTGGTTTAGGGGGAGATTTCTCGCATAGGTTTATGTTTTTTCATATGTTTTATTTTTTCAATATTGTTTTTAATATGTAGGTCGTCTGACCGAATCATATTAATAATATATCTTTTTAAAATATGTTTTATTTGTCATCTGAATTAACACCATTGATTTGCAAACTTTAAGCTTCCGCATGACGCGCTCTCGATTTCGAACCCAACATGGTGTAATGTACAAGGCTCATGATCGTGTAACTAATGAAATTATTGCACTAAAAGAAAGAAGGATGGAGCAGGAAGTTATTTTAATTTTCATTTTGTTTTTTGGTCATGGTAGTGTTCCTTTTTCCCAATTTGTAAAGATTTCTCTTAAATACCAATCTTCTGTGAATGTAGGAGTCCCTAATGAAGAGAATCTTTCCCATGCATCTTAATTTGTGCGGAAAATATTGGATCTTGTAGTTGAAGTTTGACACCAATATGTTGAAATTTCCCGTGCATCGTTTTCAACGTTACACGAAAATTATTATCTTGTTGAACATAACTGCCTTTCCAATTCCATTGGTTTGTAAATTAATATGTTCATTCTGTGCTTAGCACGGGCCTTACCCATCAAATATATGTATAAAGGGATACTCCTAATTCCTCCAACACTAACAAATTAAGCTTCTGGATTGGAATTGAACCACCAGATAGAAAAGCTACTTTCAAGAGGCTAATCAGCTACTACTGGGGTTTTTAGCACTTCTCCTCACTCCCTTGTCAAATGGGAGTCATTGGATACCCTTTCACAGAAATATTATATATATATATATATATATATATATATATTCCATATATTGTCACCTTAATTTCTCAGTATTTTTTACTTATTTATATTTAATTTCCTTAATTAAGATCCTGGGTTCATCTGTGAATCTCGGGATGCTTCAGCTTCGAGATGGAGATACCTAACACTAACATTGTTAATTAAGAATTGTGAAGATATACATGTAGTGCGCACAAATTTCATGAATAGTTTCATTCAAGATCATGACAAAGGACATTAACTTACAATCATTTGGCTTTGATCATGCCACTAACACAATGTTTTTGAACCCTTTTTTCATATATTGCTTTATAACAGAGATAAATGTGTGCAACCTCTTACCATGTATGGGCTTGGAATATTTTTCTTTTGCACCATTGATCATAGGAAAGGTGTAATAGTTATTGCAAAAGAAGAGATGTTGCACCTAATCTTAAGAATACAGATAAACCTACAAGTTACAGTTCTGCCAATTGACTAGTCTAGAGAAGACATGGCCATTGATGCCACTCACAACAAAAGAATAAGTAGTATTCTACCATCGAACTAGGCACTCTGATTTAATAAAAAAGTTTTATATTATTGTTTTCTGAGTCATATTAAATAACCTTATCACCTACAAGTAAGCAAAAGATGTGAAGATTAACAGATTGAATATTTGTTGAGAAACTACAAAGGAGAAGACCGGTGGTAGTCCACACATTAGTCTCAGAAGATAAGGTTTAAAATTATATAATCAATTTCTTCTAATAATTTTTTTAAATTAATAATAGAGTCAATGCATTAATTTCTTGACATATAGTATTCTGGACTAGATATATCAAACTCCATCTAAATTCTTTCTTTTATAAAAAAATTATTTTTTCTATAAATAGTATTTAATATATTTTTTAAAATTTAAAATTTATTATTACCAAAAAAAAATGAGGCCCTCAAATTTTGGGTGCCTTAGGCTGCCGCCTTATTTCCCAAAGGATTGAGATGCCCCTGCAATACATTTTCGCCAATTCTAACAGACACATACAAACCTTGCAAGAGATGATTGGAAACAATGTGATTAATTTATCGCTTTTTTTTAAAAAAACTTGACAAATAAAGTGGACGGAGACTGTGTGTGCATTTAATTTGGTACAATCATTTTTTAAATTTTTATATGAGCTGAGAGAAATAGTTTATGATGTGTTAATCTATTCCGCACATCCTTAGTTAATTAAGTATATCTACAATTCACTGTATCGTTGAAGAAAAAGAAGATAGAAATCACCGGAACTTAGATGTGATAAAAGACTTATTAAATATTAAATAAAGTACAAAGAAAGTAAATAATACAAATTATGGCAATTAAACTTGTAAACTTGTTCCTTCTCTTATCTGGTCAGATTTGTGAGAAAATCTAGCGATAATTGTTAAGTAGAGAAATAAAGAAGACCAAAATAAAAAGAAACAAGGGACACTGCCGAAATAAGAAACGAGGGATATATCCACTCCTCATATAATCGAGGGATATATTTTCCTCTTAACTAATTATCTTCTTCTGCTTAACCAAATACATCAAAACATGCATAGATGATCTTTGATTACTATCATTTCGAGGAGATTAAAGGTATTATTTTGACCAAGATGTAATAAAAATATTTCCATATCGCATTTAACAATAAATAAATAACTTAATTCTTTCATATCATTATCTTTAAGTACATAAGACAATTTATCATGATTTAACTCAAACATGCATCATTCGGTAATCTCAAAGATAGACACCAATTAGGGTAGTTTTCAAATTTTAGGCCCAAATAAAAAAACTTCGTTAAAATAGTCTTTACTTGTTAAGTCATATTCTTTTGGACGAAAATACCCTCCTGCAAAATATTCTCATTTAAATCTCTTGCTTCCTCTATTTCTTCCAATTTCCAGAATCGACCTCCAAAATATAGTTGTTAAATCGCTTTCTTCCAAATTCGAGAATCGACTTTCAAGCATTGGCAGAATTGACTTTAGCCGTAAGGTTTCTTCAGGTATGAATTTTATCATCAAAATCATTGTGGTAATTTTATCTTATTGATGCATTGTGGTAATTTAAGCTCATTATATAATTAGCTGATTTGATTTTTGGGTAGGTGAACGTAAACAAAACTTGGGATATGTTGTTGTTGTAGTAACATATTTACCATTGAGGAATTCCATCGAACAAGTTGTGGGCAGTTTGTTATTGCGGTTATAATTGTGTTTGAGTAGGTGTGGGAGGTTGGTCTTGGAGAGAAAGACCATTAATATGAGAGTTAACGTTAATCCCAACATATTTTGGGAGGCCAAATATGTAAGGTACAGGCGGTACGAGAAATTAGTTCCAATTATTTCAACCTAGTGGTATAATTAGCATTAGAAGATGATGAGGAATTGGGTCGGACAGTTTGTGGAGAGTTTTTTATTGCTATTATAATTGTGTTTGAGTAGTTGCGAGGGTTTGGTCTTGGAGGGAAAGGCTGTGTTTTCCATGTCGAATGAATCCAGCCTATGTTTTGGAGATTAAAGAAGCACTAACTTGTTGATTCTTAGAGAGAGCACCTTAGATATTAGCATGTATAACATCGAGCAACAGGCAATGGGTTTAAACTCTCTAATGGTAGTAGGATTTGACACTTTAGGTAACAAGGTTACTATTATACAACTTTTCAATGTTAAAAAAATCCTTCATTGTTGAACACGCGTCATATTTATATTCATGAAACATTTGTTGTTGAACCATGCTTACCTAGATATGTTGGAATAATCACTAGTGTTTCTAGCAACTTCTTTTGTCTCAGTATAACATGTTTCTGTTGGGTGACACAACACAGGAGATCCCCTAAAGATGACAGTTTATTAGTTTTCCACACACCTTCCAGAACCCCTTATTAGAAAACTTCTGTCTTAGCATATTAGAATATCCATTATGTTTGCTACATTCAGTCCCTTTACTGTGGGCATGAAACTTTGGGTGTTGAGGTGATTTGGCAGAATAATAAATGATCCTTTTTGGGGTAGCCATTTTTATCTACAAGATATTACAAGCCAAAGGAAAATTTTTTGGTTGTATTCGGTGAGGTAATGAATATATTCAACAAAGTATTAATAAAAAATCTGAAAGGCAAAGCAAATAATAATATGATAAGATTCTTAGTTTAAAAAATAAATAAGATTCTTGTTACTTTTTTTCTTCATAACTGCACTAAAATACCTAGGGTTTGAATCACCTAGCTTATACACAAAAACCTAAACTTTTATAGTAACATGCTCTCTTCAATATTGCTCCACTTCTCAATTATAGTCATTCCATCATTCTCTTTCAAGATAATACTATAAGAGTATTCAGTTGATAAACTATGTTGTATCCTTGCAACATATCTCTGAAGTAAACAACCCTTTCAGAATCACCCCTATAGTGTGTGTTATTACGTAGTATCAAGTGCGATTTAGAATCTTCAGATTCTGCCATACATTTTAAGTTATTCCCCATGGGCAAGAGTTGACACTTTAATATTCTGTAATAATTTGGCAAATGTCCTATAACTCTTTCCCCAGAGGCAAGAGAGAGACAGTTATGCCCCACGGGCAAGAGTTGAGACTGTCATAGTCTGTAATGATTTGGCAGATGACCTATAACTCTTTCCCTAGTGGCAAGACTTTGACAGTTTTCCCAATGGACAATATTTAACTATGCCTTACTCTTTAATGATTTTACTTGTTGAAGATATATATCCTAAATTAAATTGTTACTAATCTTTTGTTGTTTTATTTTTCACAAGGGTTGTGATTGGAATGGAAAAGAAATGAGTATTGAGCAATACAATATGGAATAATCAATTGAAATTATTGATACAAATAATGAGTTATAGGTTATCAAACCAATATTGGAGGCCGCAATAGATGAAGAAATGGGGATGCCATCGAAGATTAAGAGGTTACGACAAAAGAAGAAGAGGATACTTGATGTCGAGACTACTCTCTTGAGACACAATGCCTTTTTGAATGAGGTAAATGTCAATTGTATGTTAATTGACAAACAAAATATGATGACGTGCATGTCAAAAATTGCAATTACAAACAACATTCAATTTAAGGTTTTCAAATCAAGCACAACAAGATATTCACTGTGATGTTTGAACGATAACTGTCTGTGGCGGTTTTATGCCTCGAAGATTCCTGATTCTTTACTCTTTCAGGTTACTACATATGAAAAATCTTCACAATTGCTCGGTTGAGTTTATAACGTCCAACCACAGGAAAGCAACATCAAAGTTCATATGTGACTATATACTAGAACTTGTGCGTGACTCTAGTAATGTAATCACACCAAACTTCATGGTAGATGAAATGAGAAGGAAATACAGAATAATCATATCCTATAACAAAGGATGGAGAGCGATACAACATGCCTATACGATGATAAGATGAACCATGGAAAAGAACTACAACAGGTTGCCATCGTATCTTCACATGATGAAAGAAAACAACCCAAGCACGTACACAAACATAAAGAGGGACGATGAGACTAGGTACAAATGCTATACTGTTGAAATTGAAAACGTTTACCCAAGAGGCAAAAGTTTTATTCTTTAATTGCACTAATTAAATTAATAATATATATGCAACTCTTGCCTCATAGGCAAGACTTAGTTTAGAAAATTATTATACAAATGCTATACTACTGAAATTTAAAACTTTTGCACAAGGGGCAAAATTTTATTCTTTTGCACTAATGCGATTATTAACATATATGCAACTTTTGCCTCATGAGCAAGAGTTACTTTAGAAAATTGTTGAAATTGAAAACTTTTAACTAAGAGGCAAAACTTTATCTTTAATTGCACTGATTAGATTATTAACATATATATAATTCTTTCCTCATGGGCAAGACTTAGTTTAGAAAATTATTGAAATTCAAAAATTTTGCCCAAGAGGCAAAAGTTTATTCTTTAATTGTACTGATTAGATTATTAACATATATGAAATTCTTCCCTCATGGACAAGACTTAGTTTAGAAAATTGTTGTACAAATGCTATACAACTTGAAAACATTTGCCCAGAGGAAAAACTTTATTTTATAATTGCACTGATTAGATTATTAACATATATTCAACTCCTGCCTCAACGGTAAGACTTAGTTTAGAAAATTATTGAAATTGAAAACTTTTTACCAAGAGAAAAAAGTTTATCCTTTAATTGCACTGATTAGATTATTAACATACATACAACTCTTCCCTTATGGGAAAGAGTTAGTTTATACAAATGCTATACTGTCGAAATTGAAAACTTTTGCCCAAGAGGCAAAAGATTATTCTTTAATTGCACTGCTTAGATTATTAACATATATGCAACTCTTGCCTCATGGGCAAGACTTAGTTTATACAAATGCTATACTGTTGAAATTGAAAACTTTTTCCCAAGAGGCAAAAGTTTATTCTTTAATTTCACTGATTAGATTATTATCATATATGTAAATCTTGCCTCATGGGAAAAACTTAGTTTAGAAAATTGTTGAAATTTAAACTTTTGCCCAAGAGGCAAAAGTTTATCGTTTATTTGCACTGATTATATTATTAACATAGATGGAAGTCTTACCTCATGGTAAAGACTTCGTTTAGAAAATTGTTGTACAAATGCTAACTGTTGAATTTGAAAACTTTTGCCCAAGAGGCAAAAGTTTATTCTTTAATTGCACCGATTAGATTATTAATATATATGCAACTCTTGCCTCATGGGCAAGGCTTAGTTTAGATAATTATTGTACTTTGATTATAAACATCAAATGCAAATTTTTACTAATATTCTTTTGCTCAACACAGGTTTCAATATGCATTTTTTGCTTATGGCACTTTAATCTTTGGATAGACCAACTATAGACCAGTAATAATGGTAGATGCAACATTTTTGAAGTCAAAATATCATGGTGTCCTCATGATAGCAATGTCAAAGAACGGAAACAACAACATATTTCCCTTGTCTTTTGGAATTGTAGACTCAAAAAATAATGAGTCTTATAACTGGTTCTTCAATTAGTTAAGAAATGCAATTGGGGTACGTAAACAATTGTCTATTCTATCAGATCGTCACCCAACCATTACAAATGCAATTTCAAAAGTCTATCCAGAGTGTCAGCAAGGGATATGCATCTACTAAATGGAGAAGAATTTAATAAAAAGATACTTCTCAGATGTGGTTCTATCACTCTTCTACAATGCAACAACAACATACAAACAAACTGAATTTTATACTTTTATGGATGAGATAGAAAAAGTCAACAAAGTTACTACAGAGTACTTGAAAGAAGAAGAACCAAAAAGATGGGCTCGTTCATTTCATACCAACAAAAGGTACAATTTTCTTACAACTAAGAACGTGGAGTCCATGAATGCGGTACTGAGAAAAGTAAGGCAACTGCCAATACTGGGACTGATCGATTATATTCAGAACAAGTTACAAAGTTGGTTTTATGAAATAGAAATAGAAGAACAAGGCAAATTTCAAGAGGCAAGTTATTCTGCAGATGATCTACCACATTTTCCCTAGAGGCAAGACTTAAGACTCAAAGAAACAAGTTATGCCCTATCGGCAAGAGTAGACACTAACTTAGTGTGTAAAAACATGGTAGATAATTAATAGCTCGTGCCCTAGAGGCAAAAATTAATACAACAAATGGACAAGTTATGCCCCATGGCCAAGCATTGATACTAGATTAGTGTGTAATGATTTGGTAGATAGTTTATAAGTCTTTCCTAAGAGGAAAGATTTTTAGACCCCAAAGGAACAAGTTATGCCCCATGGACGAGAGTTGACACTATCTTAGTCAACAATGATTCGGCAGATGATCTACAACAATTTCCCTAGAGGAAAGACTTAAGCCCCAAAGAAACAACTTATGCCCTATGGGCAAGAGTTGACTCTTGTTTGGTGTGTAATAACTTGGCAGATGATCTACAGTTCATGCCGTAGAGGTAAAAATTAATACAACAAACGAATAAGTTATACCAATGTCCAAGCTTTGATACTAAATTAGTGTGTAATGATTTGGTAGATAATTTAAATGTTTTGCCCATGAGGCTAGATTCTTAGACCCCAAAGGAACAAGTTATGCCCCATGGGCAAGAGTTTACACTAGCATAGTCTATAATGATTTGACAGATGATCTATAACTCTTGCCCTAGAGGCAAAACTTACACATCAAAGGTGGTTCAACTTGCAAATTTTCAAAGAACATTCTTCCTCTAACATACAAAATATGTTTATAGGAATATTACAATATTACAACCATATGAGAATGAATCTTCTAGACCAAAAACTAAAATTCTATAAGCCTAGAACAAAAGAAATAAATATTAAAAATTCCAAAAAGAAAAGCATGGGAAGTATTCAATTGCGATTAGAAAAAAAGATGATATCAATCAACAAAACCAAATATCTAACCAAATAAATAAAAGTGGAGAACCAACTACTAAGGAGGAGTAGATGACCCTTAGATTACAAGGTCTAAATTTTTTCTTATTTTATGCCATTTAATCGAGGACAAATGTGATTGAAAAGTTCACAATGACCAAAATACTCATGTTGTAGTCGCACATAATTAATGATAAGACAGCCCCCATAGGAACAAGTTATACCTCATGGGCATGAATTGGCCCTGTCACATTGTTTACTAATTTAGAAGATACTCAATAACTCTTGCCTTAAGGGAAAGACTTTCCACAAGGAGAGGAAAAAAATATTCTTCAATAATAAAACATAAATATACAAAGATATAAACAAATGAATCAATAGCAATTATACATTGTATACTTTACGTTATCACATAAAAAATAGCTGATTCAATTTCAAAAGACTGTTAAAAATAACTACAAAGCTAAAACTCTTTCTTGTACAGTGATTTTCAATAACTACAAAGCTAAACTACTGCTCCTGGTGCGTCCTCTTCCTCTTTTTCTTTCCAAATAATCTGCCAACTTTTTCTGTAGTGTTGTCTTTTATACCAACTTCTAGTTTTCCCACAATAAAGCTCAATACCTCATGCGAACATAACCAATGTCAATCTATTTAGGAATATCTCTACCATGAATGACATATTCAGCAAACGCACAAATAAATGCTCCACAATCACTACGATACAAAAGAAATATATTACGTGAATAGACGGAAAACAGCAAAAAAAGAAGTGAAATGAACATTTAAAAAATAAATGCAATAAGATACCATTGAATTTGTTGTGGCAGATCATCAACCATTTTTATCGGCAAAGTGTCATTTCTAGATCTGTCAATGCCCTTCTAAAGATAGAAATTGACCTTTTTTAGAAATTATGGTATCAATGTTTGGTAAGGTAACATCACTTTTTGAACAACTTTATCACTGCACCTAGTACGGTTGAAGTCATATACATATATGCACCAATCAGTAAAGTTAAAAACTCTGACAATCCAGTGTCCAAGTTCATATTTTTCTCGTGGAACATAAACAACAAATAAAAAGTTTTTGAAAGCTTGAATAAAATTGAACACAACTTATAAACGCACAATTTAAGTGTTCCGTCCAGATCAAGAGAAAAAGCCTTTGATATTGGAGTCATTGCATCTTTTACAGTTTTTTTCGTCAACTCAAGTGCTCCAACAATTATTGTTGTTTCATTAGGTGTCAAATCCCCTCGTTTTCTAGCCTGTCATAGCAATAAGAAACAAACAAGTTGAGGCATACAGTTAAAGGAACATAATGAATTGATAACAAGGTTCAACTAGCTATAACACCTAATCTTTGTGAGATGAAATTGGTCGTGTAAGCGGATTGTGTTCATGCATACATACAAAATATTGCATGTCTAGAGATATATTTACACTTGCTTAGATTAGTATTAAAAATTGGGAAATACTAAATAGATTACCTTATTTCCATGGAAATCCACAAACATTTTTAGTTCAGCTCTCCGTAGAATGGCAACGTGCCCCTTACCTAACATCCCATCCAAGACCTAAAAGAAAAACCAAGGATGAAGTTAATATCCATTTTCTTTACCAAGCCAACTATAAGATCGTTAACACAAGAAAGTAGCACTGAGAAATTCTCTCAAATTACTGCATGAGGTTTTGCCTTTCTTTTCCAATTCTAAAGATGAATATCCATGTATTTTAATAAAGAAACTGATGGATAATTTACATATCAAGTTATTAGCATGAGAAGTTTCTCATTTATAGTAATAATAAAAAGTAAATAGAGATAGAAAGATGGAGTAACTATGATATTATTACTAATTTTTTCCTTCTGTTCAGATTTACTTGTCACTATTTTCCTAATTTGATTTTCATTATTACTCATCATTTTTGACAAATCAAGAAAAAACAAAATAAAAAATTTCATGTTTTACCCTTAGCATTAATTACTTATTCTCGAAATCATTTCCAATACCTATTACTAAACCTCAATTGATAGTGGTAATATTGTAAAGTCACTATACCAATCATTATTTTCTTAATAGTTGTGCCACATCAAAATGTGACAAGTAAATCCAATCGGAGGGAGAACATAACCAAGGAACTCCTCTTCAACTTTATGTTGCATTCTTTCCATTTCTTTCCAAGCTATAGAAAGGGAACAAAGCATACAAATTAACCACCATAGCGTATATGAGTACAGATCATGGGTTCATGTAGTTTTATTTAAACCCTGTCATTTAACTCGGATTGAAAGTACAAGGTGAAAACCGAACACACAGCTGGTGAGATCTCTCTCTCTCTCTAGGAGAAAAACATGAAAACTTAACAACTCTATATGAGTAAATTATAGAATGTGATTGTTGTGCTTTATACCTTACTAATTGGATTAGCAGTGGGGAAGAATAACTAGAGAAAAAGCTTAACACGGGGTGATATAGTGGATCTAACTGTCAATCCATAGCGAGTATAGATTGATCGAGGAATTATCTGCAAATGTAAAACCGACGAACCTAGTTAGAGGACAAAATCCGAGCAAATTCCATAGCTACCAAGCTGAAAGGTTAAGTTAATGAATATAATAGACCACCTCTCCAAACATGAGAATCAGTTTAACAGATATCAGTATTACTGCCCACGACGGTACAAGCTTGTCCAAGAATATAGGAGGAGACTACAACGAAAAAGGAGAAAAGTAATATATAGGAGAAAAGTAATAAATAAGACGACAGGGGTAATAAAAGGATAACTATTACTAAATAAGTATTGGTACACAAACCTCATTGCTCAGGAGTTGCCGATCAAGAGTGTGCAAAGCAATAGATGTTGGTTTTTACCACCGAAAGTATTTTAGCTGTAAAAGAAAGGAAGAATACTTTAAAAGGTCGATCAAAGAAGACATAGGTACAACTCAAACTGTGCACAACACTGCTTCTCTTCTAACTTATCCCACTATAAGCCCTACTCTAATATGGGTGGTTATTAGACCCATGATATGTAAAGTGGCTTAACGTTTGTAATTATGCATTCCAGGTATATGAAGAATCATGTACCTTTTTTCTCTTACTCTTTAAACTATTCAAATACCTTTGCTTGGGTACATAATCAATGCATCATTCCTTTAATGTAAGTTTAATTCCACTATTTACTTTGCAATAAACCACATCAAAGCATTTCTAGACAGTTTATTCAGTTCAAGGGAAAAATTCACTCTCTTTTACTTACTCGTGATTTATAGACACCTTGCCTAAGTCAACATTAAACCTTTTCCATAATTTCTTTGATATTTTGTGGTAGCAAATTCTATACATATATTTACCCAGCTGATACAAGTCAAACGACCACCTTAATTTTTGAAGATATGATTGGAGGTCATCATTTAAAGGCTGAATACTTGGTCACCCTGAGAGCACAAGAATATGCATGGAAGACTCGTTTTGAGCACAAGCAAGGCCGTGTGTGGAAGATTTGTTGGAGCATCGAAAACTTAAGGACTCACGGTTTAGGAAAACTCATAATGGGTCTTGGTTTGGTTATCTTCATTAAGGGTATTTTGGTCACTTCATTGGGTCTAAATGCACTCCGTGTCCACCTCTCTCTTTAAGGGCATTGTTGTTATTTTGCCTTGTCTTGTAATAGAATATAAATAGAACATGTTAGGTCTTTTTCTCTTTAGTTGTTCATTGATGTAAGACTTGAAACATGAAACACCTTTTGTTATAGGGCTTGGAATAGCCACCACACCAAAATGAGGGCAACAAGTGTGGATATCACTTGTGTTGCAACATTGGCTTGAGACGTTGGTGTTTAGAGGAGGTAAAGTTCCTTTTGTGTCAACGTAGGAGTTAGGTTAACCATTGTATGTAGTGTTAAGGGTTCAAGATTACCATATTCTTGGACTATTAAGATTATACCAACCAAGGTCTAACTATCTATCCATTTTTTTTATGTTGTAATCGTTTGTTTGTGTTCTTGTAATTCAAATACTTGACTTGTTGTTCTTGTTTCATTGTTGTTGTTCTTCATTTTGTTCTTTTTAGCTGTTTTTAGGTGATAAACACATCAATACATTGTGTTCTTGTTGTTGTTTGTTGAATCCGAGTGTGGTCTTCAAAAGGATCCTTAGATCTTTGATCTTGTGGACTGATTTTGAAGTGTGTTTCGTGTTGTCCTTATAATTCTAGTATCACCAGCTGAACAATTTAAAAGAAAAATTCTAACTAGAGCATAGAATAAGCAAGAGGAAATAGAAATCCAAGAATTGAACATATAGAAAAGTTTATAGCTTTATACCAAAGTTACAAAGTAGCAGCTAGATATTTAGCTAATCAACTACTAAAACAACATCGTTAAAGGAGTGGAGGCCAAATTTTCATCATCTTCACTGTATACGTAACAAATAGAATATTTAACCTTGTATATACATATACAATATGAATTTTTGACAAAGAGGGCCCAACTAAACCCTTCTACCTGCACAATGTAGGGGTACATACACTCTATCCTCCTAGACCCCACTTGTGGCTTGTAGAATTAGACTTGGTATGTTGTTGTTGGTCCGAATGACCCCCTTTTGCCCCTCTAACTATACATCTGGATCTACTAGTGAATAAAAAAGTTACAACTTTACACGAAAGTTACAAAGGTAGCAGGTAGATATTATCCAATCCAAACTACTGACTAGTATTAGTGGAAGTTGGATATTCATGAAGGGTATTCATCATCTACAATATACACATAAAAACAGTTTTTGATCTTATAATATGACATATGAATTTTTGCCAATGAACAACCTCTACTTAACCCTACCCGTAGCTCTACTAATGAAGTAAATGGCAAGAATAAAGGATACAACATCAAACATCCATGAAAAACAAGAAAACAAACAATAAAAATCCAAAACAACAAACTTTAGCACTTCTTAATAAACCTGAAAAAAACTAATGATCAACATTAGCAGAAGCTGAATTTTTACCAAGATGTTCATCGTCTACAAAATACACATAATATTTTTTTTATTAAGCTTGTATCCAAAGAACCAGAATAAATATAACCATTACAAACAACCAAACAAGAAATACCGTCCGCATGTTTGACCTACTAGAATAAATGGAGGAACAAAACAAAGGACAAGTCAAAAGCACATTACAAATATAGATTAGGATAGCAAGTGATAATACCGTGTCATTCAAAGGTCGATCACAAGTTGCAAGTGAATAAAACCGCTCATTCGAATCCACAGCATAAGAGCGAAACATTAAACATTCAGGCAACACATCTTTGAGAAATGAGAGATCTGTAAGTTGAAGCTTTCTTTCCTACACATGCCATTGATGAATCCCAACTTGTTTCTTCCATGTATGACAATTCTCATCGATTCAATCCACAAAATAGTTTTTAGATCACTCTAATTGAATAAAAATCAACATAACTCCAGACAGATCTGATTCATTCAGATACAATTGATGATTCTAACTTAATTTCTTGGGCAATTCAATATCTATCACCACCACCACTGTTACTCCTACCATCTTTCTTAATTTTTCTCCTCAATTATTTTAACTTAGACCCTATCAATAGTCAATAGCTCTTATACCATGATGTAAAAGAGGATTAAGAGAAAGAGGAGAAATGAGGATAATCTCCAAGGTGAACCAATTCATGATCCAATGGTTGATGATCAATATCGTGAGTCTACTTGATTGAAATAGGATAAAGAGAAAGAGGAAAAAGAGAATGCATATCGGGAAATGAGGAAAAAACATAAACAACGAGAATGAATATCTAAGAAAATTCGGGAAAAAAAAAGAGAAATAAAAAAACTCTAAATAAAGGTTAAAGACAAATATATTAAAAAAATTAAAAAAATGAAGAAATAGATAATGGTTGAGAAAAATGAAAAATAAAAAAAATAAAGGTTAAGACAAATTAATTAAAACATGAAAATAAAGTTAAAGGAAAAAATAAAAACAATAAAAAAAAGAATAATAAATTTAAAGGAAAAAATAAAAAAGTGAAAAAAAGTAGAATTATAAAAGTAAAGGAAAAACAAAAAATTGAAAATAATTATAAATAAAATTAGAGAAATAAATGAATATGGAAAGTTTAAAAATATATTTGAGGTGTAGAGGGGAAAAATGATACTTTTAGTATATTAAAAAGTAAGGAAGACTATTCTTCAAAGACATTCTTATTTAGGGTCAAATATCTAAAGCTACCCATATTTGGGTCTATAGCATGCAATTTCCTGCGCAACATTAGCTTAGGCCTGCATAATGAGTTGGAGAACATCCACATTACCCAACTATTCGTTGACTCCGACAGCTAACTTTTACCCTTTAACCCCAACTGCACCAACTCTACCTGGTTGTATCAAGGAAGAAATTTATCTGAATTCATTTCTTAGCCTACTGTCTAATCCTCTTGGGCATCATGCGTGGATAATATGGCATTTCATTCTTACTAAAATTTCAATACTATCCTTGCATGATGTCCATAGGACTAGACTACAAGTTTGTTTGCAAATGAACTTGACCAATAGTGTGTTCTTCCTTGATACAACCAGATATAGTCAATGGAGTTGGCTTTAGACGAAAGAAGAGAAAAGAGAGCAAGAAGTTGTACTTGAAAATTTCTAGCGTTCAAGTTGTGTCACAGAAAACAACTAAAGGGTGAAAAATTAAAGAAGAAAAGAAGGGTTTTTATAGTTAGTATGATATGCTTTTACAAAGATAATATTTGGAAATTTTATAAATAACATTCTATATGCATTGATTTACATTAGATTTTCTCGTAACTCAAAGTTATACTTATCAATCTTAACAACCTACCAAAAACATAATATTCTTAATAAAAAAATCAAGATAAAAAAAGGGCAAGTGAATTATTGTTATTATTAATTCATTTTTTCCAGTCAACCCATATTGCATAAAAAATTCCGCAAGATGATATGACTAGTAAGTATTATATTTACAAGATTATCAAGAATTTTTTTAAGGAACAAATTATAAGAGAGAAAATGATTAGAATAACATAAATAACAATCCATTTTAATCTTGTTTGTTGATGTAACTGAAAATCAAGTCGTTTGGACATCAAGTAAAAATTGACATTTATTATGACTTTAAGAAAGATCCACAATTGGCGTCCAGTAAATCAATTTAAGTCATTATCTATTAAACTAACATTACGTGACAGAAAAATCAAAAAGAATTTATGATTTTCTTTTATTTTAAGTATCAAAAATATTTGTTATTTTTTTTAAATATGCGAATTGGGTAGACTAAAAACATATTTTTTTTTCATGTGTATGACACAACCCAAACCGAAGCCCAGATCGACACGGTCATTTCAAACTGTGAAGGCCCGAGAGCTAACTAGAAATCATACACACCATTCATATATTTACAAGGAAATGCGGAAAAGATAACAAAACGGAAACATGGTCATCTGATTATATTATGAAAACAACACGGCATAAGTTCAACAAGACTCAAATCCATCTAACAGCTGTCTGCGAAATCTCTTCTAACTGAAGGAAAACAATATCTGTTTGAAGATCGGGACAAGGACCTCGGTCGGACCATAAACCAAAACCAAATGAGATTAACACAAGTGAACAAGACGCCTTCCAAAGTAAGGGAGGCTCACCAACTTTGAATGTCCGACAACAATCTACTATTTAGCAAGACCGCTAGACTGGGCCTCAGAACCTGAAATATAGAGGGTCAATACAGATGTAATGGTACGTAGAGTAATCCAAAATAACATACTTTTATATAACATAAGTGAGAGCAATTTATGAAATATTTTATATACAATATATGAAAATGCATGGGCATACTTAAAAGAATTTAAAACATTTCTTGAAACCATGACTTACTCTTTATCTTACTTTTGAGCTAGGTGGTACACCCTACAACTCTACAAACCCACGGGCTATAAGGAATCCACCCTTAAATAGGAGGTCAAGCCCCTAGCCCAAGTTTGTCCCAAGGGTTAGAGTCTCTATCTCTAATACGCTAAGGGGCACAAAGCCATCGTATGGTCCATCTTGATGACATAACAAACCCGCATCGACAAAACATGATTTGACACAATGATCCTTTTCTCTCAAATACCTTCTTCGGATAACCACCTAACTCTCTTTAAATCCATTTTTAAATCTTTAAGACATCCATTCTTTGAAATCAAAATTTGAAAATCTTACTCTGTTATGAAATTTATTTGTTTGGTATCGTCATACAAAAACTTGCAAGTCATATCTCTAAGCCATAAAATATCACATTACAGTACTTTCATTACAAACAATGTTTAGACCACCAAGTCATTCAAACAGTACAGGAGGATTTGTATATTGAATTACATGAATCTTGTGCAAAGACTCTCTCTTTCAACTTTTAAAACATGTGGTGGTCCATTACTTCTAGCAAAGCATGAAACTCTTTAAATCATCACTTTTCAGCTATATTAATAAGAAACACCCTCTCTTAAGTTCATAACCAAAACCAAGTCTTAAACGATAGTAAATATATTTGTATTCATGATTCTCAATATGTAATGGATATGCAATTAAATAATTCATGACATATGAAAACAAGAGGCTTTATAATAAGAGAGGGATTATCAATGTTTATGCTCTCAATTAAACATTCAAACTCAAAAAGCATACATACTTATATACGAGTACAAATCAAATTTAGGGGAAGTCCTCAAGACCAAAACATTATCTTATTGAAAGAGTTCACAAAGCATACTTTTTAATGTAATTCAAAACCCGTCATAAATACATGATTTCTCAACATTCAAAATATTATAAAAATTATTTCATCATACCCATGTAGTTTAGAAAAACCCACATACCTTAATGATGAAGAATTTGCGAAAAGATTAAACCTTTAAGCTGGATTGCCCAAACCCTAAGTTGTTTTTCTCCTCTTGTGTTTTAGATGATTATCCAATGATTTTATATGGTTAAAACGTGTTTTAGGGACTTAAATACGTGTTAAGAGGTTTAGGGATGGTTATTAGGTGACAAAAGACCATGTTTCCCTTGAAATACTCAAAAATAGAGTTTCTGCACCACTTAGCCATAGGGTTAGATGCTCCATATCCATGGCCAACATTGAAGTTTGTGGCACCAAGTCCATAGAAAACAGTAGGCTTTTCGTCAACAACCTTATTGCCAACCTTTTTGAGTGAGCGTTGGTGATGTTAAGGAGATGTCAAGCAATCGCCTAAGCTATAGTTTGTGGCACCTACTTAGTTTTGAGGTCCTTAAACACCCCCAATACCCCCCAAAATATCAATACATGATCTACCATCACTACTGTGGTCCTAAATATCATTTTAGAAGAATCAAATGAGTGTTACGACTATAGCGTATCACAATCAAACAACCTATAGGTGCCTTATTCAAAGACTCATAACCTCTTACTCTAGACTCAGATTGATGAACGGTCGGAGGCATTGAAAACAAGACTCGAATATACTTAACTTGATATATAGTAGGCCACATGAATATTTATATACTATGAGAAACAGTAACTGGAAGTTGACCCATGCAAAATCGTCAACTAAAAATCAACCGATAGGAAAAGTTTTCAACTCGACTTTGTGTTAGGGGATTTTTGTGACCTAAATTCATATTCAAAGGTATTCAAAAACTATAGGAGTTATAATCACACATATATTAACAAGGATTCATTGGGTTGTGTTCTATACATGTAGGAACAACGATTTAAATTCTAGCCCAAAGGTGCGGGTGTTACATTATCTCCCCCTTGGGATTAGTCATCCTCGGATGATGGGTAGTGACTTGTTCAAGCTCTAAAAGTATGAAATAATGAAAGTAACATCGCATTGAACATTTCTCCTCAACAATATATGCAAAGTCATCAAAAGAGCTTCATGATAACCCCTATTGAAACGTGTAAGCACGAAGCATGAGATATAAGAATTGACATAGAGATGACCTTGCATATGATATCTTGGGATCGTAATCATCACGACATATGATGTGAGTTTAATTGATGACAATAGGTCTTGATTTACATCGGTACAACTATGAAATGAGATTTTGCAGGAGATAGGAATATAAACATTCTCTAATTTACAAGATACAAAGAATAGATGTTACACCTAGAAACACTACTCATCTATGGCCCAAAAAAAAAATAACATACTTCATTATTTCCAACTTACAATTATCCCATAACACTTCTAAGCACAAAAGTTTGAGTCCTGCCACGTAATACTCCTGTGTTAAAACGTAACTCAGAGAAAAGAGGAGCTAGCTTAAGCTATGGGAACTCATACCCTACATCTCTTTAAGGATATTACTTCACCTTATCACTACCATCAGACACCCTCGAGTCTTAATTCAGGGAGTACTAAACACATAGCACTTTGGTTTGAGTTTTCATCAATCATAATATTCAAGCCTATCATTACTACACCCACTTCATGGATCTCCCCACTAGGACCGACAAATTCTATCACTATTACCAAGATTTTTTTCCACATATCTCCTTTCTAACTATTTCACTTAACAAAAGTTCATATCTTTCTTTTCCCCTTCACCTATAACCTTAGCTCAAGAAATTACATCAAAATTTTCACATTGAAGAACATCTACACCCTTACCTAAGACATTACTAAACTTTCACAACCACCATCACACTAATATACGAAGGGTCATTGAGGAACCCGAGCATAAGCATCATGAATGGGAGTAACACTATTAGACTATAACTTATACTTATGATACTACTCAAGGAGGGAAATGATGTAAAGATACGATATAATCACGAAGTGCTTTATATATCAAGTCTCTTGATCATAAGTAGAGAGACACTCTGGCATAAACACAACATAGCATGAGTTCTTAGGACAAACCATAGCGACAAAAATAAGTGCTTACACCATGAGTCGTATAACATAAGTTTAGGATTCATGAAGTCAACAATTGAGACAACGATTTCTACTCGAAGCTATTGCTTCTCATTTTCAGATCTGAAATAGTCATGAGTTCGCACAACTTTATCATTTTGGGTAATCTCAACATAAAATGAATCAGTAACATTTAGAAAGCATATTTTATTAGACCCAAGAATTTTGTGAGACATGAATTTTTATCGATCATGAGCAACATAACATAGAGCTTGAATATCTGAAATATTAGATTACCGAGGGACATTATTGCTTCTAGTTTGGAGGTCGGAACATGACATGAGTTACAGAGAGATCTTAAACCTTAGATATAGGCAAGACTTGAATACATAAGACTTTGGTAGAATGACCTCTTAAATTTGAGTATGAGGGGCTTACTTGCATAGGAATTAATTTTATCATGATTCTTACTTGAAACTTGACACCGCAAGAAAATACGAGAACTATTTAATTCATCATCTCCCCCTTAGATCAAAGTCAGAATCCTAAACTTATGGACATATTTTATCATTAAATCTTACAAGAACAACACTCAACACAATGGGGTATCACCATACACATAAATGCTAAACCCTTTTTAACTATACACTAAAGGCATTGCTTTCCAGGAACGCTACTCTTAATTTTCACCATCCTCTATAGCAATCAACCTACAACTCCTAGTCTTATGAGCATACCCATCCTCATGCCTTATAACATAAAAATCCACTCTCCACTACTTAACATTCTAACATTAGACCATTAGTCACATAACTTACATCATTATAAAATCTTTAGGACTATAGCAAAGGGACATACTGCCTACTTATAGTTCCTCCATTAATCTCTAAAGAACATCATACAATAACTCCTTAGACTTCTCCATACTACGAGATTGGAGAATGAAATCTAGGTACACGTGACACTCGTACACATCACACTTTATCTAACAACATACTACCTCCGGGTTCAACTTATTATTTTATACTGACGCTCTTATACACTTAATGATTCAACCACAATTCATCATTTTAACACTAGTCCTCATGTACATAAATATCATAATTATTCACTCCTTTGTTCACAAGTTGCCAACCAAAGCTAATTCACACCCCATATTAAGCCTGCTAATTCATTCTCATAAAACATACATCCCTAATCTTAAACTAATAGCCTTTTTACCACTGACCACATCTCAAGTTTAAGCCTATTGTCTACAATCAGGGTTGGATCTACATGGAGCCTAGAGGGTTCATCCGAACCCCCTCGGCCAAAAAAATATACTGTGCATCTAGGATCAAATTATTGTTTTAGGTATGAATAACTAGCACTGCACTTCCTAAACAAAGTATAGTCTGCAACTCAATGGTAAAAGGGCTCAAAATCTATAACTTTTATTACTTTTTTAGTATTTGAGAATATTGTGAGAGTGAGTATCACTTACATTTATTTTAAAATACACTCCCGAATTTTACATCTTCACCTGTAATTGTTATTAATATTTTTTATTTTATTCTTTTTAATTTTTTATTTATAATTTTCAAAATTATCATATTTATTATTTTATTGTTTAAAAGTATTTTACTTTTATTCATGCAATGATATTTTAATTGTAATACTAATCGCTTATTGATTATTTTTTAGAGAGGTACATTGCATGGTCATATATTTTAAGATGATGTGATTCTTTTATTGTTTGAATATTAAGATGCTAGAGTTAATTTGTTTTTCATACTAGCTTTTGTATAGTTGCATTTAGAAGTTTTATTTTCCATGACCTTTTAATCAATTAATGTGTTTTTTTAAGTAATATTTTCACTTATTATATTTTATTACTATATTATTAATTAAACAATTTAAAATACATGAAGCTAAAGCCCCATTCCTCTAGGCATTCGGCTCACCCCCTGCTAAGTAAAATGCAATTTCTCCTACACCATTGCCTTTTAAAACACTGATTTAAAATATGCAATTATTTAATTTCTATTACAATGATTTGATGTGAATAAATAATGGTGGTATATATATATTATATACCAGTTTTCAGTTTTACCTTCCTATGAAAATGATTGCCGGCTTAGGTACCATATAACCTAGACAAGTCATGTAATAAACTTTTCATTTAGTAAAAGTAGTTTTTTTAAACATAAAAAAATATTTTGATATGAATAGTATAATATTTCTAGACATATTAAAGATATAAGGAATTTATTTTTGATTTAACTAAAAGCAATTGATATTATTTGTACAAAATTCTACTTTTTTTTCACTTTTTGATAATGTTGCACGAACTAAAAGTTTTACATTTATATCTGATGATTATACTATTATGAAGGAGTTAAAATTAAATGTTAATCTCCAAATTAGTTACTCTCTTTAACTAATTTTATCCAACAAACTTTTGGGTTCATAGTAAATGAGAGGTGTGAATGGAAAATGGAGAAAACAAAGTGGAAGAGAAAAATTGAGATCACACCAATATGAAAAGTGTACTCAAAAATAGGAAAGCTTACTAAATTCTCCCACATTGGTGGGAGAAAGAAGCTTTAAAGTGTTTATATTGTGAAATACCCTCCCACATGGATAAGTGAGGCAAGGAATAAGATATGCCTCGCGTCGTCATCGTTGTCGCTCTCTCGGCTTCGACTTCGGCATTGGAAAATGAGATCTATCTTTTTGGACAAATTTTATTTGATGATCCGAATCTACCAAAACGCCATAGTTGTGTTGTTTCAGAATAAAAAATACACTTTTTCTCTTCGAAAATTCTGTGTGATCATTCAAACTGTTGTGTGCGTTCGATGAGTCCAAATATTTGAGGTACCGCTATATTTTGATTGAAGGCCATTTTATATTGGGAGGAAAATTCCGCAACCTCGGGTACAGTGAGGGGAATTATTTCCTTAATGAATGTCCGTGAATTCAGACGACTTAGCCTTATTCATTTTTGTTTCATCTATTTTCTAAAAAATTAAAATACACCTCTTGAAAAGGTTAATTTGGTCTTGTGTTGAGGGTATTTGATATACTTCATTGTGATCTTGTTTATACTTGAACTCTAGTTGAAGTTGTTATTTTGTATATACAGATTCTGCGTACCCATAGAAGAAAATAACAATATTAAGGAAATAAGTTTCAAAATTTGTATAGCTTGTTTTTGGAGATTAAAGTTTTAACTTTCTACTCCGCCTGAACTTAACTAGTTATTTGAAGTCATAAAAACTTCATTACTTGTTAAAGATCATTCGGTTGACAATTGGAAGTCAAAAAAACTTCATTGTCAACTAGAAAGAAGAAGAAAAGTTTAAAGTTGCCTAACATTATAAGTAGTATTCTGAAAATACTAAGTATGTTTTTCTTGTGGTGACAGAAAAAATGACAAGCGATAGTCAAATGCAATATGCGGCAACATCTGTGGGGGAAACAAATATTGCCACAACAAGTCGCATAATGCTCCGCTTACGATGGCTCCGACGGAGAAGCCTGGAAAATTTGCGGGCATTGACTTTAACGATGGCAGCAAAAGATATTGTTTTACCTCACCACTTTCTGTCTGCAATGGTTCAAGGAACCTCAGACAAAGAGCGTTTCTTAATTGTAGAAGCTTAGAAACATTCAGACTTCCTTTGCAGGAATTATATTCTGAGTGGTCCCCAAGAAGACCTCTACAATGTTTACAGTGGAACTAACACATTAAAGGAATTGTGGCGGCACTTGAACGAAAATATAAAATAGAGGATGCGGGAATTAAGAAATTCCTTTTTGCACGATTCCTGGACTTTAAAATTATAGATAACAAATCGGTTGTCTCTCAAGTGCAGGAGTTAAAAGTCATCATACATGATCTCCTAGCAGAAGGTATATCTTTGAAAAGTATGTTAGTTGAACAAATTAAAAAGGTTCTTAATACTTACATGAACTATTTTGTAGGTTTGATTGTGAATGATGCATTTCAAGTAGCAGCAATAGTTGAGAAGCTACCACCTTTGTGGAAAGACTCCAAAAACTACTTGAAGCATAAACGCAAAGAGATAATTTTTTAAGATCTTATTGTTCGACTGCATATTGCAGAGGATAATAAGGTTGTCCAGAGAAGGTCAAAAGGGAATTCTACAATTAATGGAGCATATATTGTGGAAGATGATAAAAACAATTCTAAGAAAAGGAAGAAAGTTGACTAAGAAAGCAATCATCCCAAGAAGAAATTCAAGGAAAAATGCTTTAATGTGGCAAGATTGGCGACAAGTCCACGAATTGTCGTTCCCCAAAGAAAGGAAAGAAAAAGGATTAAGCAAATATGATTGAATCCAACAAAAAATGTAATGATCTGTGTGCTATGTTCTCAGAATGCAACTTGGTGGGGAATCCTTGCGAATGGTAGATGGATTCTGGTGCCACCCGCTATGTATGTGCCAATAAAGAGTTGTTTTCATCATTTGCTCCGGATCAAGCAGAAGAAATGACTTACATGGCTAACTATGCTACTGCTAAGGTGGAAGGAACAGGGAAAGTATGCTTGAAAATGACTTCGGGAAAGGTCTTGACACTTAACAATGTCTCGTATGTTCCAGAATTATGTAGGAACTTAATTTATGTTTCACTTCTAGATAAGAACGGGTTCAAATGTGTAATCATTTCTGTAAAATTGTAATTAGCAAAGGAGAAATATATGTAGGAAAATGCTATCTTACCGAGGGCCTTTATAAGATGAATGTAATGACTGTTGAATTAGATAAAAGTTCAAATTCTTCTTATTTGCTTGAGTCTTTTTATTTTTGGCATGAATGTTTAGGCCATCTTAATTATAAAATGTTACAAAAACTGATTAACTTAGAAATTTTGCCAAAATTTGAGTGCAATAAATCAAAGTGTTAAACGTGTGTAGAATCAAAGAATGCAAAGTATCCTTATAATTTCGATGAAAGGAATTCTAATCCTTTAGACTTAGTACACATTGATATTTGTGATATGAAGTCAACAGCATCACATGGTGGAAAAAAGTATTTCATAACTTTTATTGACGATTGCACTAGATATTGTTATGTCTATTTGTTAAATAGTAAGGATGAAGCAATAGATGCATTTAGGCAATATAAAATTAAAGTTGAAAATCAGTTAGATAAAATTAAAAATTATAGAAGTGATAGGGGCGGAGAATATGATCCTCCCTTTGCCAAAATATGGGTAGAGAATAGAATCGTCCATCAAACTACGGCTCCGAATTCACCTCAATCTAACGGAATTGTGGAAAGGAAAAACCAAACTTTGAAGGAAATGATAAATGCCTTGCTTATAAGTTTTGGTTTACCATAAAACTTTTGGTGGGAGACTATCCTTACAACCAATCATATACTCAATAGAGTTCCCCATAGTAAGACACAATCATATCCTTATGAAAAATGGAAAGGAAGGAAACCCAACTTGAAATATTTCAAAGTGTAGAGGTGTCTAGCAAAGGTCCAAATTCCTATGCCTAAAAGGGTTAAGATGGGACCTAAAATGGTGGATTGTGTGTTCATAGGATATGCTAAAAGTAGTAAAGCATGTCAATTTTTGGTTCATAAATCCGAACTTCTGGATATTAATGAAAATATGGCAATTGAATCAGACAATGCTGAATTCTTTAAAAATATTTACCCGTATAAAATTAGTCATGAACAGTCTAGTGGAGGATCTAAATGACCTCGAGATGAAGCAAGTGAGAATGTACTTAATGAAGAAAATACAAGACGTAGTATACGTCAAAGAACGTCTACTTCATTTTGATCGGATTTTGTAATATTTCTCTTAGAAAATGAACCTCAAACATTTAGGGAAGCGATGACATCTTCGAACTCATCCTTTTGGAAAGAGGAAGTCAATGGTGAGATTGATTCAATCTTAATCAACCTTACATAAGAATTAGTTGATGTTCCTCCCGAAAATAAACCCTTAGGTTCTAAATGGATTTTCAAAAGGAATATTAAAGCGGATGGCACTGTTGACAAATACAAGGCAAGACTTGTAGTAAAGGTCTCCCAATAAAAAGAAGGCCTTGATTACTTTGATACATACTTGCCAGTAATAAGGATAACATCGATTCAAATATTAATTGCCTTAGCGGCGGTATATGATCTTAAATTCCATCAAATGGATGCGAAAACCACTTTTCTAAATGGAGAATTAGAGGAAGAAATATACATGGAACAGCCTGAGGGTTTTGTGGTTCCAGGAAAGGAAAACAAGGTGTGTAAACTTATCAAGTCATTATATGGACTAAAGTAAGCACCAAAATAATGGCATGCGAAGCTTGACCAAACCATGTTGGCAAATGGATTCAAAATAAATGAATGTGATAAATATGTTAATATAAAAGACACTCCAAATCACCAAGTCATTGTATGTTTATTTGTGGATGATATGTTGATCATCAGTAGAGACATTTCTGACATAAATGCAACAAAACGAAGGCTCGAGAGCAAGTTTGATATGAAAGACCTTGGATTTGTAGATGTAATCTTAGGTATAAGAATCCATTGAACTCCACAAGGGTTGGCATTGCCACAGTATCATTATATTGAAAAGGTACTTGACAAGTTCAAGTATATGGAATTCGGTATTGCCAAGACTCCATTGGATGGGAGCTTTGCACTTCGAAAAAATGAAGGTGAAAGTAACTCGTAATTGGACTACACAAGAGTATTGGGATTTTTAATGTATATAATGAACTGTACACGACCATACATAGCATATACTATCAGTAAATTTTGTCGGTACATAAGTAATCCTAACTAAACTCACTGGATAGCAATGAAAATAGTTTGGGGTATCCTAAATACACTCAAGATTATTCTTTGCATTATAATAAATATCCTACGATACTTTAAAGATATAGTGATGCAAATTGGATCACCGGATCGAATGAAGTAAAATCCACAAGTAGATATGTATTTACTATCGGTGGAGGAGCAGTCTCTTAGAAATCATCCAAACAGACTCGTATTGCTTGCTCTATAATAGAATATGAAATTATCGCATTGGATAAAGCCGGTGAAGAAGCAGAATGGCTCCGAAATTTCTTATAAGATATTCCTTATTGGCCCAAGCCAGTGGCACCAGTATGTATACACTGTGATACCAAGCGGTAATAGGTAGGGCAGGGAGCATGATGTACAACTCTAAATCTCGTTATGTACGACGGAGACATAATACCATTAGGGAACTTCTCTCTAGTGGAATTATTGCTGTTGACCATGTAAAGTCAAAGGATAATGTGTCGGATCCACCCACAAAAGGCCTATCTATAGAAAGAGTGGAAAGGAATCCAAGGGAATGGATTTAAGGCCTAGGATAAGTTAGCATGGCGATAACTCTACTAGCAGAATGGAGATCCCAAGAGTTAGGTTCAAGGAGGTCAAGCAAAGTTTTGTCTGACAGGTTCAACATTGTCAATTACCCAACCCATTGTCTTGATGTAGACAATGTATAGTAATCAAGGATAAGACATAAAGTGAAAAGTCTTTTAATGATTATCTAAATTTGGCATATTTGACCAAATAGTTTAATCTATAGGATTGAATGTTTAGAAATCACCTATGTGAGGGCGAAGTGGAAGCCGCTTCAAGGAGAATGTTAGTAAAGGCCTATTATCTAAGCTCTCACAAAATCAAAACGTGTTCATGGCTGAACAAAAAAAAACTGTGAGAACCATAAATGATAAAAGGCTGGTTGTATGATATTTGTTGTCTAGGTGTACATTAAAGATCGACTATTCAAAGATATCAAATCTGCCGATTAACCGAGTGTATACAATACATGTTCACTACGGAAAATTCAAAGGGTAACCCATTTATCACATACTTGTCCGTGAAACTTTTATGAAAAATTGCCATTCCCCATTTATGTGAGGGATTGTTGGGTTTATAGTAAATGAGAGGTGTGAATGGAAAATGGAGAAAACCAAGTGAAAGAGAAAAATTGAGATCATACCAATATGGAAAGTGTACTCAAAAATAGGAAAATTACTAAATTCTCCCACATTGATGGTAGAAAGAAGATTTAAAGTATTTATAATGTGAAACACACTCCCACATGGATAAGTGAGGAAAGGAATAAGAGATGCCTCGTGTCATCGTCATCGTCGTCGCTCGCTCGGTTCGATGTCGGATTTAGATTTGGATTTGGATTTGTCAAATGATCGATCAATGAGATCTATCTTTATGAACAAATTTTATTTGATGTTCTGAATCTACAAAAATTAAACAGTGTTCTCCATTTATACATGCAGCAACATATGTAATGCTTCAGAAATTTTGAACTGATGCTTCTGTTATCCCGAACAGAACTAATGCTTCAAAATAGCTGCACTGTTTTGAACTGACGTGTTGTTTCAGAAGGATGCAATACTTCAGCAAAAGGACATACTGATTCATGGAGAGAGATGACTGTTCAGGAAAAGATACAATCTTTGGATGAACAAACATAAATTTATCGAACATGTGTAACCTTTGACATGAACCATTGCCTCTTTTCAGAAGAGGCATGTTATGGCTATAAAAACCTGCTTTCTTCCATAGGTTTTGATAAGAGAAATTTTAGAATAAAAAATACTATTTTTCTCTTAAAAAATTATGTGTGATCATTCAAACTGTTGAGTGAGTTCGACGAGTCCAAATATTTGAGGTACCGCTATATTTGAATTGAAGGCCATTTTATCCTGGGAGGAAAATACCGCAACCTCAAATACAGTGAGGGGAATTATTTCCTTAAGGAAAGTCTGTGAATTCGGACGAATTGGCCTTATTCATTTTTGTTTCATCTATTTTCTAAAAAAATAAAATACACCTCTTGGAAAGGTCATTTTGATCTTGTGTTGAGGGTACTTGATATACTTCATTGTGTTCTTGTATATACTTGAACTCTAGTTATAGTTTTTGTTCTGCATATACAGATTCTGCGTACCCATAGAAGGAAATAACACAAACAATCATTAGATATTTACTTATCTTACTGTGTAATCTTTCAGATAAACAAATTTTCATATGCATTATGCTAGGACATCAGTTACCTATAATTTATTGAGATAACATGGAATCTCATTCCTAAGAAAGAATCTTGTCCTCCGTAATCGTGTGAAGCATAATGCAATAGACTTTCACTTTTCCCGCCCCATATGTTGGAAAAAAAGGTTCGTGTTATACATATTGAAGGTAATAACCAAATAGTTGACACTTTCAAAAAAGCACTAGTCGGGCCTGCATATGCGAGCAATCTATTTAAGTTAGGGTTAGTGACCCATCACTTAACTTGAGGGGGGCCTATTCGTCCACGGGGAATAACAAAGATGTGATGAAAGGGGAGATGAGTGTTCCTAGATAGGATGATTTAGTTGATGGAGAGGAGTAGGTTTTACCTCTTCCTTTGAATAGCAAATTCAGTTCAGAAGCTTCCATATTTGTGTCTAAAAGTGCACCGTAATGAAAATGAGTCAGGGGCCTTAGCATCAGGACTTAGTCCAATTAACACTTATTTTAGTGATTTGAGTGAGAATTTTTTATAAGGAAGAGGAATAAAATATGTTGGATATGTGCTTTGTTAAAGTGGCTAGAGAAGAATCTCACCTCAACAACAAAAAAGTGGAAGCAATAAAAAGACACATCAGAGGCAACATAGTTGGGATGGTAAAGTGCAGGGAGTATGTTCCAAGACACCTACCAATGCCACTGACAAAGCAAAATCATACAACAGTGTCAATAGCTTCAACAAAATTGAATAAATCCAAGAATAACTGATGAACTATCAAATGTTGTTGGACAGATTGGAAGATGAAGACACTTCAGGTTACTTTAGACGGGCAATCTTTCTTTTTAAAATTTATGCATTTGTAGAAGGAAGTTTGAGTTTGATAACTCAAATTTCATCCTGGATTTTATACTTTTGTACTGTTTAAGCATCATCATTTGTAATATCATCATAGGGTATGTTACATACTCTGTGATGATCATAAGATACCTAGTTCTCTATAGTTCTTATTTTCTTCATGCTTGTTGATTAATAGAGGTTCATTACCTCATTAGGATTGGTAAAGGAAGACCTAATTTCCCTTACTTATCCATGTTGAATATTTTTATTATTAATAAAATGATTCTAGAAACACTGTGGTATAAATTAGCCCCCCAAAAAAGGAAAAAAAAGACTCCACAGAGTAGTTCGTGACATTCATTTTGGTTAGGAAATCGATAGATTTGGTCTAATCAAATCTAGTGTAAATCAATGGATACACAATATTACTTATATGATTTTCAAATATTATCTTATCAAAACATGGCACACCAACGTACAAAAGCCTTTTTATGTTTAGGTATGTTTTAAAATTCGATCAGGTCTAAATTTTAAAAATTACCTTACACAATTTTTACCCTTTTAGAATCGATCTAACTGAAAAAGCAATATCATTTATTTAATTCTGACCCAAGCTCGTTTTATGAATAAGTAGAAGAGAGATGTTTTTTCCCATTTGGATCGGATTTGGAGGGCTAAAAGAATGGGTGACTTAATTTTCTAAATCTAACATTAAAAAAAGACTGTAAAGGCTTGAATGGATGGCCTTTTGAAATTAGAAGATCACTTTCAGGATTTTTCTTTAAGTTAGTGAATATTGGCCGGTTATGAGAAAGGGTAAATATACACTATTTTTTTAATGAGGGATATATCCCCTCAAAATTATTTTTTCCCTTACTAATTAACTCTTTGTACGTAATCAAATACTTCAAAAGTTGCATCACTGATTATTCCTATCATTTAGATCAAGAAATTAAAGCTACTATTTCGACCATGACAACATAATAAAAATATTTCCTTAGTCCATTTAACTGAACCAAAAATAACTTAAGTCTTTCATATCATTTTTTTTAAGATTATAAGGAAAATATGATCAGCATGGTGCCGAAATCCCGAGTCGGCAAGTCATGATTTCCAACATTGAGTCTTTCAACTCGTGCTTTCTTCGGGTAACTATCGAACTCTCTTAAGCCCAACTTTTAGTTCCTTAAAACAATTCTTTATACATGAAAAGAATTCAACACTTGTTCTGTTAAGGCCATACTATCACCGGGTATCCTCATACCCCGACTTAGAAGTCATTCATGTCATACCCCGACTTATAAGTCAAAACTCTTCTTCATAAACATGATTGGGGATGTTTAAACGTGATAAAATAGTAAATCTTATCCCCATGGTATTTAGTGTAGTCCCACATACCATAGACTACTTAGTTCAAAGGATAGGATCCAAATTTTGATTTTGTTTCTTGGAAATCTTGAACTTAAACTATGGATTCTTGATCTTGGGAGGGAGGTTATGATTTTTTCTTGATAAATTTGAGTGAATTTGGGCATATTATGCACAAAAGATGTTTTGATTCCCTGTTTATATGACTTAGGTTTGTAAGGAAAAGATAAGACTACCCCTTAGAATTAAAAGTTTCAGCAAAAATACAAAATTTGAGGCTCACCGCTGAGCCTTATTGGTGCCACCGCTATAGGCACCACTGAGCAGTGTAATCGCGGTGACCTACTGTTTTACAAAATCCTGAATTTGAGGCTTACCACTGAGCTCTATTGGTTCCACCGCTATAGGCACCACCAAGTGGTGTAATCGTGGCAACTTACTGCCTCACACGAAAAATGCGATAACTTTTCACTCGGGTATCGGATTAAGTTAAAATTAAAATCGTTGGAAAGTTGACTCAATTATCTATAATTTGGTGGTGTCTTGATCAAAAGTTATACACGTTCAAAGTAGACCCTTGTTTAATCGAATACCAAAATTTGGACGAACCAAACATTCTTACCTCAACTTTGCTCTCAGTGAATTCTATGAACATCATTCACTTCGAGAGAACTGCATAAAGTACGATAAAAATCATGACACATGAATTAAAATATAAATTATGGGATTATAGTTTGGACACATAGGAACGGCGGTTCAATTTATATTTATTCCCTCATCAAATAAATAACCACAACTCTAAAAAAAATAAGGTATCACCATACATATAAACGTTAAACTCCCCTTTTTTAATTATACTCTACAGGCATTGCTTTCCAAGAACTCTACTCTTAACTTTTATCCTCGATAGCCATCAAGTTACAACTCAGTCTTATGAGCATACCCATCCTCACTCCTTATTACATAAAAATCCAATCCATTCCACTTAACATTCTTACATTAGACCGCCAATCACATAAGCTACAACATAATAAAATTTTGTAAAACTATCCCAAAGGCACATACCGTCTACCGATATTTCCTCATTTCAGATCTAAAGAACATCACACAACAACTCTTTAGTCTTTCCCATACTACCAAAATTCAAGAACAGGAACTAAGTGCACAAAACACTTACACACATAAAACTTTATCTAACGACATGCTACTTGGGGGTTTAACTTATTCTCCTTTACCCACACTCTTATCTGCTTAATAACTCAACAACAATTCATTGTTATAACACTAGTCTCATGGATATATGTATATATAAATTATTATTATCCACTCCTTATTTCGGAAATTGCCAACCTAGGTTATTCAAAATATTGCATCAAGCCCACTAAGTCCTTTCCACAAGACACACATTAACAACCTTAAGCTACTGTTTCCACCACTACACTCCACATCTTATTGTCTAATGACACCAATAATGTGAAGCATGCCAAATACATACCCATCATGGGAGAAAATCTATAACATACCCGTAACAACATCCGGTGAGGTCTCTGCATCCTGGAGGTCAGATAAGGTATATAATCAATTGTGACCACTACTGGCAGATGAAGTAGTACCCTTAGGAGGAGATAATATGGATGCATCTTGGGAGTTAGCTCCCCTATATTCCCTCCAGCTGAGGGATATTCCCTCTGAAAATGACCCACTTAGCCGCACAAATAACACGTCTGAATCTTAGAGTAACACTTCCCCAAATGATTTCTCCTACAATTACTACAGCGAGGATATGGCCTAAAAGACTGAGTCATATTTTCTTGGGAATAGGTGCCATAAGATCCAGGCCTATCTCCTGACTGAAAATGATATTCACCCTAAGGCCTGGGCTCAGGTGCACTTGCTGATGACTGAGCATTGACCGAAAACTTCTTTTTAGAAAACTTATTTCCCCAATTACCACCTTGGTGCTGACTGTTATTTTAATCTATGGACCCAACTCTCTTAGTTTCTCTTTCTTTTCCCTTACCTCAGCCAACCTCTTCTTTTGCTCTCTTACCTATTGCATATAAATGGACAACCTAGAGAAATCCATATCTTTATTTAGCATCGCTCCCTTGCATTCCAATACCAGATCATCTAAGAGATCGGATACAAAATTTTTCATGCAAGCTCTCATGCATAATGGGATAGCTGGATGAAATTCAATGTATAATCTTTTAACCTCATCTTCCCTTGCTTCAGATTCATAAATTTTCAGCCTTTTCTTCCCTCAATTCCTGGTAGAAGAAGCAATCTAGGAAGGCCTCTACAAACTCACCCGTCATAGAAGGCTCAGCATCACTACCCTTTGAATCCACCCATTCATTATACCATTGATTGTAAAAATCCTTTAACTGACAGGCTGCCAACTTAACCCCCTCAACCTCATTCGCATGCATAACGTTAAATTTATTATCCAGTTTATCAATGAACCCTTGGGGGACCTCCTCAAACCTTGTGCCATTAAAGGTGGGTGGGTTTAGCCTCATAAATTGACCAACCCATGTAACCTCAGAGGAATCTGACATAGAATCCACATCTTCAGACTGACGGGTCTGAGAGTTTACTAGCTGAGCAATCATATGGATGGACTGTCGGAACTCAGCATTTGAAACTTCTCTCTAAGGAGGCTGGGGATGGTTATCACCGGTCTATGGGGCCCGAGATGGACTATTTAGAACTAGAAAAACTCCTAGAGTAGCAATAAACTCTGGGTACGAGCTCTATTATGGGTCCGCATTCCATGAGTAGGACATATATCCTTATCTTGGGCATTTTGTTTAGTGGATCCATAGTGAGGCATGATAATTTTTCTGAAATATAGCAAATCAGTGATTAGAGGACATTCATACTATATGGAATGAAACAAATCATGAAAAGAAGAGAGACATTTCTAAACGCCTTATAGTCTCCTACTTATAAGTGTGGCGCGCTACACACCCATAAATAGGACTCTACCTGACATGATTTGGCAGACACCTTGGGACCATGAACCTCGCTATTATACCAAGTTTGTCACGAACCGAATCGAGGCCTAGGATGGGACAAGTATCCCAAACCATGAAGGCTCCAAAGCCCTTCTCTGAATGGCAATCATATACACAATTCATATACTGTAAGGAAATGCAGAAAATAAAGGGAAACATGGCCACTTTAATAAATCAACTGAGTAATGCAGACATAAGTTCAATAAAACTCAAACCATCTAATACATATTTGTTAAATCTTTACTACAACTGAAAACAACAATATGTTTGAAACCGGGACAAGGCCCCCATTTGGACCATGAACTAAAAACAATGAGATCGATATATGTAAACATGATTCCTTCTAAAATAAGGGCGGCTCACCAACTATAAATTTTTGATAACAATCTACTATTTAGCAGGACCACTAGATTGGGCCTCAGAACCTAAAATATAGGGGGTCAATACAAAATTTATTGGTATGTGAAACAACACAAAATAACATGTTTTTATATATCATAATGAGGGAATTTTATAAAACAATAAACATAATGCATAAGTGAAAACACACGGGCATACTGAAATGAATTTCAACAACTCTTGGAAATCATGACTCACTTTCTATTTTCTACTGATCTAGATAGTACACCCTATAATTCTATCATCCCACGGGCTATATGGGATCCTCCAAGCTCCCAATCCAAGTTTGCCATAAGGGTTGGAGTATTGGTATGGAAGACAGGCCAGTCCACAAAGTAGGGTGCCATAATTCTCAATCATAATAATATATCATGGTAGGGAACAAGACCACAAAGAATAGCTCCTAAGCATAGTCCCAATTTGAAATGATATGAATCAAGGAATACAAGACCATACAACATGGTGCCAAAATTTTGAGTCTGGCAAACCACAGTTTCCATCATTGAGTCTCTCGACTCGTGCTTTCTTTGGGTAACCATCTAACTCTCTTAAGACAAAATTTTAGTTATTTAAAACCATTATTAATACATTCAAAACATGTTATGTTAAGGGCATACTATCACCGGGTATCGTCATACCCCAACTTGCAAGTGATTTATGTCACACCATAACATATATATAACCCTTTTTCACTTATCCTTATGTTAATGACAATCCATAGTTTTTAAACATAAAGTGAGAGAGATTCATGCAATAGATTTTCATTTGAGTTTACATTAAAGACACTCTTCTCTCTATAGTAAGATCATAAGGTGGCAATATCATATTTGCATTACTCAAAACCCATGGAAATTATTAATTTGACACAATGAACATTTATCTTGCGAAAGACACCCTCTCAACATGTCATAAGTAGTATCAATCCATGATCATTAAACAGACATTCACCCTATTGTTTTCTGTAAGAAAGTTCATGCAATTCAAATAATCCACAACACTTGAAACCAAAGACATCATAAAAGTAGAGGGAGTTTATATCAATCATGCTCCCAATCAAACTCTTCATTACAAGCGAAAATATTCATATATATTTACAATTTAAAATTTTGTGAAAAAAGTTCAAGACAACATATAATTTCACCAAAACAATTCCATGATACATACTTTTCGAAACAATATCAAAACTCTTCTTTATAAATATGATTGGGGATGTTTAAACATGATAAAATAGTAAATCTTATACCCATGGTGTTTAGAGTAGTCCCATATACCTTAGAATACTTAATTCAAAGAATAGGATCTGAATCTTGATTTTGTTTCTTGGAAATCTTGAGTTTCAAGTATAGATTCTTGATCTTTGGGAGGGAGGTTAGGGTTTTGTTCTTGATAGAGTTGAGTGAATTTGGGCATATTATGTCCAAAAGACATTTTAATTTATTGTTTACACAACTTGGGTTTATAGGGAAAAGACAAGAATGCCCCTTGGAATTAAAAGTTTCAGTAGAAATCCCTATTTTGAGGCTCACCGCTGAGCGCTATTGGTGCCACCGCTATGGGCACCGCTGAGCGGTGTAATCGCAGTCACCTACCATTTTGAAAAATACCAAATTTGAGTTTTAATGCTGAGTGCTATTGGTTCCGCCGCTATAGACCCCGCCGAGCAGTGTAATCACGGCAGCTTACCGCCTCACACGGAAAATTTTATAACTTTTCACTCAGGTATCGGATTAAGGCAAAATTGGTACCTTTGGAAAGCTGACTCAATTATCTACAATTTGGTTGTTATTGATATGAAACATTCCAAGTATATCAAAAGTTATACACATTAAAAGTATAACTTTGTATAATCGAATACTAAACTTTGGTTGAATCAAAGATTCATAGCTCAACTTTGCTCTCAATAAATTCTATGAACATCATTCACTTTTAGAGAACTTCATAAACTAGGGTAAAGATCATGACAAATGAATTAAATTATGAATCATGGGATTAAGTTTTGCACATATAGGAACGATGGTTCACTTTCTAGCTCGAAAATGCGGGTTGTTACAGATCCACAATTGATGTCAAGATATTATTGTTAGTCACTATCTATTAAATTAATATTACTTGATAGAAAAATGAAAAAAATATTTTATGATTTTTTTATATTATTAGCAAACACAGTTGTTTTTTAATAAATATGCGGGTCGGGTGGATTGAAAATATGTGTGCGGTGGGACAAGTTGAAATCTTTGCAGGATTGAACCACAACTGCACCGTTTTCCATATCTAGGTACATAACATGAACATCTAAATTAAAATGGTGCTAGTAGCTAAGGAATGGATTTATCCAACATGTGAAGAGGCTTATAACTATCAAGGTATAATAGAAGCCTGATTAATATCCCTTTTAAATTATCTAAGTGAGTTGGCATGATAGTATTACTCTATTATATAAGACAATAGTCATAGGACTATCACAACATCCAATTATTGTACCAAAGGCAGCCAAATATGTACAACACTGCTAGTGAACCAATATTGTAGTTAATTGTTGTACCAAATGTTACTTAAATTGTACTTCAAAACCAAACTTTTAATTTATGGAGAAATATCTGTCTACCTATTCACTTTGATGATTCACTAATTCCTGTCTTTACTTTAAAAGAAAAGGGCTTCCACTACACCATTTTGTTTTCACCCATCCTTCTCTTTTCTATTCTTTATTAGTTTTCTTTCTTCTTCTTTTCTACGTATCTTCTCTTATTTTCTCCTTTTATTACTTTGTTTATTTTATTTCTTGCTATTCCCTATTTGTTGTTTTTATCCTTTTCTTATTTTGTTTGTTTTCCTTCTATCAATTTCTAAATTATTGTCTCTTTGTATGTATAATTTTGTACTTTGTTTTTTTATTTATGGATTTAAGAAATTGGTGTTTCAAGAAGGAGTGGTGGACTACGCGTTAAAGTCACCAAGGGAAGTTGATTGGAAGGATGGAGCTTTAGAAGTTTTCTATTAAGAGGTAAGAATGAACTTTCATATTCTTAAAAGAATTATAGATTTTTTACTGCTTACTTCAAAGTTTCTATGCATGCAACATACAACAACAATAAAATCAACAAACCCAGTTTATTTCATGGTTGTTTTTTGTACTTTTCTTAGTTTGATTTTTGTATAAATTGCACATCGAAGCCCAAGTGTAACACCCCAAATATGGTACCCAGAATGCTACATGGTTCTTATGACCCTAAGGGACCACAAGATAACCCATGACTGATATCTGTACCTGAACACTACATAATATACATGTAGAAATGTGGAAAACATGAATAATAGGCCATAAGGTTCAACTAAATAGAATATCTTCTAAATACTAATGTCCATATAGGGTAAAAAATACCCAAAATAACTAAAAGTTGAATCTAAAATCCGAACTAAATATGAAAGCCTCTAAATACTGTTTGAAATACGGAGTTGAAGGAACATGTCTGCAACTAACTCCATCTAGCAAAACTGAACTACAATACGGAATGAAATAAAATAATATCATCCTCAAATGGATAAGGACTCACTACAAAACTGCGACTGGAATGCTACTGCTGATCTGGAACTCGTGTCTCTGAACCTATGGTGTAACATGAAAGAAAGCACCATAGCAAAAATGCGTCAGTACGACTTGGAGTACTGAGTATACGAGTGAGGTAGGCTAAATGCAAAAGGGTTTACATTCATGAACAATGCTAACTGACTAACTGATATGATCATAAGAGTACAAACATGATATCTAGATCTATACTCTAATACATGGTTTACTGTTATCTAACATGGCTGATGCTGAAATTTTGATAACATGGATGACTGTGTCTGACAGTCTTGAATCTGATGATCTACCTGAGTTGTGTACTGTAACTGAATTGACTGTAACTGACAGTCCTGGTATACTAAAATATGGAGAACTATCTGAGTTCTTTTACTGAGACTGGGACTGAAATTGTGGGAGGTAGTTTCTTAACCGACATGCCCCAATAACGCATATAGCTAGGTTGGGGTCCAATCTCTATACCGACTGGAATGGTGTCAATATCGCGCCACTGGTAAGGACAACTGCGAGTGACCCTTAGCAGGAAGGTACTCGAATGGGAATGGTGGAAACACTAAACTGACAGGTTAACCCACCTCATCAACCCTAATCTGTCAGGTTAAGATATCTCAACCTATGCTGGCTACGTAGTTCTGGAAGACAAGGATGACTAAGAATCACACCCTAAAATGGCAGGTGAGTTCCCATCCTTGGGTTCACTCGGTGCTAACTTCTACACCTATTTGAAGAGGCTGAACATGATTTAACTGGTTATACATGGATTGAGTAACTAACTTCTGTTGTCTGATGGAACAGTACTACTAGCTGAGAATTTATTAAGATCATGAGATTTCTGAGATTTCCTGAGTCATATTATTGATTGAGCTCTATAGATCATGTCTTGACTGAGATTATCATTAAAACATTACATGACTCTAGGCAAACAACTATATTTTTTGGATACTAGTACCCCCAGGACTCAATGGAAGGAAACTGACATACAAAACTGACTAGATTATAAAATGGAGACCACAATTCACCATATCATAAGTAGGGGATTTCACACTAAGAATAGTTCTCAACATCTTACGTATGGAAGGGAAATTCATACAACATGAGTATACTTGCATAGCTTCAATATAATTCTCAATCCACATCACAACAACGGCGCATATCAATCACAAGGAATTCATCTGAAATCATAAAGCATAGAGCATGGACTTGTCATTTAAGAACTATTAAATCATGGGACACGAATCTTATCACCTTAAGTATTTTATCACACACTATGCATCCATTCTTTTAGCTTAGGTGTGTTTTCACAAATTTCCCCATTTTAAACCACATAAAGTCCACGGATTTCAATTAACGAACACATATACATCATGAAAACATCTGTAGATATCATCTTGAAAAATAAACAATAATCATCAACATGTACATGGTTATATCACAACAAGAAAATAACAATATATAATTTAAAACATGATTCTTGATCTCTATGAACAAAATGGATCCATAGATGAACACTACACATACCTTAGATAGAAGATCTTGATGATTGATGGTGAAAATCCTAATGTGTTTTTGAGAGAATTTTAAGATAAAGAGTATTTTTTGGTGAAATAAGGGCTTAAGTTTGTATTGATAGAATATATATAGGGATGGAAAGATGAACCAAATACCCTCTAGATCCGTCATTTAATTTCTATGAAAATTTCCCGATTTGGGCCCCGACGTGATGCGGAGAGACCACATTGCACCCCGTTTGTGACTTGGAAACTCACCAAGATGTGTTGGAATTGTGAACAGACTGGAAATTGACAAACGTCATTTTGGCTTATGGCACGACGCACCATTGTCTGAAATGACGCTGCTGAAACTTTAAATCGCTATAACTTCTTCATTGGGTGTCCGTTTTAGTAGAATGTGGTATCGATGTAAATCTTATTAAATTCTATACAATCTGGAGGGTTTAAATCTGCCAAATATGTAATACCCCAAGAAATGTTTTTTTGAAATTTTGTGAGTAAATGTGTTGGGTTCAATCTTCTAGAATGAACCATAAATTTTCCATGGAGAATATCTTAGATTATGACCCACCATTATGTAGAATATCAAATAATATTTCCAATGATATGTGGATCATCCAAAATAGACGCCCGAGTGAAGAGTTATGAACATTCCGATCGAACCGTGAATAGTAGTGAACAGTAAAACGTGCAGGAAAAAGTACTAAGGCCAGGGGTATTTTTTCTCTAACTTTAAACAATCGTAACTCCTTGTACATAATGATCTGTGTGATCTACTATATATCAAAGGAAATATCTATGAGTCCTCTTTCTAATGAAATTAGTTTCATCCAATTTTTCTATCAGAGAAAAAAGTTATTCTAGATCTACTTCAGCCTATCAAAAGTGAATTTTTTGGTCTATTTCAAACGATCATAACTCCTCGTACACAATGATCTGGGTGAGATACGATTTATCAACGGAAAGATATGAGAATCTTCTTTCTAATGAATTTTGTTTCATCCAATTTAGATATCAAAGTAAAACATTATGGTTGATCTACTTCAGACTATCAAAATAGTCCACCAAAGGACAGATTCGAGAATTATTTGATTTTTAGGGGCGTTTTGGTCATTCCCCCTCACCCAAAATCCATCCAAACACGATATTAAAGCCTATTAGAAGCATTAAATGTTATATTTCATCAAATTCCCTCAAAAAGAAAAGCCTAAGGTCCAACATCCAACTTCAAGAACCTCCAAAGTTCACCATGAATTCTGCAAATTTATTCAAGATTCCAAGTTCCTAGTTCAAAAAATCCAAGAACCATCATTCAAAGGCATGATTAACATCTCAAAAATGATTATCGATCTAAAGTTTATCATTCAAGGTATGTGGGGTTTTTCAACAAGAACTCTCTTTCGTTCTTGTGCCCAAAAGTAATTTTCTTTACAAAGGCAAGATTTTTAATTGATTTTTATGAATTTGAAGCATGAACCCATATCTTATGATGATTATTATGAAATATTGATGTTTATGACTTTTAAAGATGAATTTACATATGTGGTGATATAAAGCATGAATCTTGAATGATATTTATCATTATTTTGATATTTGGGTCGTGAATCCCCATTGGAAATTGTTTTTTTTAAAAGTGGGTGTTATAAACACATTGATGTTGAATATTTGAGATATTTTTAATGATTTGACCTTTTGTTCGTAACGTAGTTGTTTTGAACTCGAGTGCGAAAGAAATCCACAACGTGGTTGATTTTGATAGATGGGAAGCTTGATGGCTCCCAATGTATATTTATATATTACTGAAATTGTTTTGTTAGGGATGGTCTTTGAAATTATCTGAGCTAAGTCTACGAGAAATCTTTAGCACCGAGTGGGAGGTATAAAGCAACCTTACTTTGCTAGAACTACGTGCCCCCGTAGGATTGAGCCTGAGGCTGATTTATATAGTGATCACTAATTCTTATGGATTTTATATCGATAGTCCTACTCCGATGGCAAGGATAGGATGGCTCTACCCAACGTGGGTTGTACGTTAGATTCCATGTATCTCACATGGTTTATGACGGTTATATGATCTCCCAGTGTGTATGTGTTTTCTTATGTCTATGGTGAATGGTGAAGTGATTTGAAAGTGGAATTGTGAATGTTATTCTTTCGAAAGATTTAAATGATATTTACATTATGAGAATTGATATTCTTGATGAACTGAAAATGATTGAAAAATTATATGACGACTCACATGTGTTATTATACTTATTTTATCCTCTCATGATTATGATGATTTTCTTCGGGCTATGTGAGTCTTTGATATATCCTGCATATTTCTTATAAATATTTATGATGATGATGTTTATACAACTGCATACAACCCCATATACTCGGTTTCTTTCCATGGTACTGACCCATATCCTTGGATGTGGGCTGCATTTTCTCAGAATGTAGGTTCTGGTGCTCAATTCTAGGTTCGATAGTGACTCATTGGTCACGTTGTTCTACATCATCTGTTGTGATGAGTCCTCATGTTCCGAGGACGTGATGTCTAATGCTGGTTTCACGGAATTGCTTACATTTGATAAATGAGTATGAGTTAGTTGGGGTATGTCTCATTGGCTGACTGGTTTTATTGATTTTCTTAGAGGCTTGTCAGACTAGTATAGATGTTGGGAGTTGACTAATAAGTCATATTTTTTTTATCTTGTTGAAATTCTTTTATTCTTGGATGATGATTACTCTGTTGATATTTGAGGGTTATTTATGGAAACCCCATTGATTTGCGTTGAACTGAATGAAAATGGCTCAAAGGGTTAGCTTGGGGCTACTCGTAGCCTCAAGCACTATGTGACGCTCCGGGACCCGTTTTTGGGGCATTACAAACTTAGTATCAAAGACTAAGGTTTTAAGGTGTCCTAGGGAGTTTGAAAAGCCGTGTTAAGTAGAGTCTTGATCATCGGTGTGTAGCGCGCCACATCTATGAACAAGAGACTACAATAAGTTTTAGGAAAAAGTGTGATTCTTTCTTTTGGAAGTCTATCGTGCTTAAAGTGTCTCTCCCTGCAATTGATTCACGCTCTCCTCTTTTAGAAATAGTTTTCACTGATCATAAGAGTCTGCAGTATATGTTTACCCAGAGAGAATTGAATCTTAGGCAGAGACGATGGTTAGAATTGTTAATAGACTATGATATGAGTATGCTATACCATTCGGACAAGGCCAATGTTGTGGTGGATTCCCTAAGTAGAGTGTCCATGGGTAGTGTTTTGTATGTGGTAGAAGGTAAGAAAGAGTTGTCTCGTGAAGTATATCATTTGGCTAGATTGGGGGTTAGGTTGTTTAACTCTGCTGAAGGTAGTATAGGGGTTCAAAGTATTTTTGAATCCTCCTTGTTTTCGGAAGTAAAGGAAAAACAATACTTAGATGCTAGTTTGGTCAGACTGAAGAAGTTAGTCAAGGACCAAAAAGTAGAGGTTTTCTTCCAAGGGAGAGATGGTGTATTGAGATTGTAGGATACATTGTGTGTCCCCAATGCTGATGATCTGAGACAGAGGATTATAGCTGAAGTGCATGGGACACGATATTCTATTCATCCTGGTGCCACCAAGATATTCCGAGACTTGCAGGTAATCTATTTGTGGAGTGGTATGAAGAAAGATATAGTAGCATTTTTATCTAAATGTGCAACATGCCAACAGGTTAAGGTTGAACACCAAAGACTTGGTGGTATGATGCAAGAGTTTAGTATTCCCACCTGGAAGTGGGAAGAGATAAATATGGACTTCGTGATTGGTTTACCCCCTTCCCGATGCCATCATGATTCCATTTGGGTTGTGGTTGATAGATTGGCAAAGATTGCTCATTTCTTTCATGTTCCTACTTCATATACTACTGAGTATTATGCTAGATTGGATATCCAGGAGCTAGTCAGACTGCATGGAGTTCCCTTGCCTATCATTTTGGATAAAGGTACTCAGTTCACATCGCAATTTTGGAAATCTTTTCAAAAGGGTCTTGGTACCCAAGTGCTTTTGAGTTCTGCTTTTCATCCGCAATCCGATGGTCAGGCTGAGAGGACCATCCAAACCTTAGAGGATATGTTGAGAGCTTGTGCACTTGACTTTAAGGGAAGTAGGGATGATCACTTACCGTTGATAGAGTTTGCTTACAGTAACAGTTTCCACTTTAGTATTGGAATGGCTCCGTTTGAAGCCTTATATAATAGGAAGTATAGATCACCCATAGATTGGTTCGAGATGGGTGAAGAGGCTGTGAGTGGTCCTGATTCGGTATTTGAGTCTATGGAAAAAGTTAAGTTGATTAGGGAAAGGTTGAAAACTGAACAAAGTCATCAGAAGTCATATGCGGATGTTAGAAGGAGAGACCTTGAGTTTGAAGTTGGTGACCTAGTGTATCTTAAAATTTCACCCATGAGGCGGGTGAAGAGATTCGAAAAGAAGGGGAAGCTTAGTCCCTGTTATGTTGGTCCTTACAAAATTCTTAGTTGTGTTCGTAAGGTAGCTTATGAGGTCGAGTTGACTTCTGAGTTGTCCTCTGTTCATCCAATATTCCATGTCTCAATGCTTAGAAAGCATATTAGAGATGTTGTGGTAGTGTATTCCTCTATGAGTGCTGACATTCACGAAAATCTTTCTTTTGATGAGATTCCTGTTGAGATTCTTGAATTCAGTGTACGAAGACTAAAGAACAAAGAAGTTCACTTGGTCAAGGTGTTGTGGCGAAACCAATATATTGATGGTGTAACTTGGGAAGATGAGGCAGATATGCGATCCAAGTACCCACACCTATTTTCTGGGAACTTCGATCAAGACGAAGGTACCGTTCTTTCCTAAATCATGCACTTTTGATAAAAGTTGCAGTAGTTCAGCTGTCATTCAATATATGTTCAACTGTAGTTTCTTGAATTTATACATTCTATGTTGCATTCTATCTAATGTTGGCATATCTAGCATCATTTGAGGAAGAATGTTTCCAAGGAGGGATGATGTAATACCCCGGGAAATTTTTCGTTGAACTTTTATGCGTAAACGTGTTGGGTTCTATCTTCTAGAATAAACTATAACTTTTTCATGTAGAATGTCTTAGATTATGACCCACCATTATGTATAGTATCGAATAAGATTTCAAACTATATGTGGATCATCAAAAATGGACACCCGAGCAACTAGTTATGAACATTCCAATCGAACCGTGAATAATAGTGAACAGTAAAACGTGCAGGAAAAAGTACTGAGGTCTGGCATATTTTTTCTCCAAATTTAAACAATCATAACTCTGTGGACATAATGATTTGGGTGATCTAATATATATCAATGGAAAGCTATATGATTTCTCTTTCTAATAAAATTGGTTTCATCTAATTTGTCTATTGGAGCAAAAAGTTATGGTCAATCTACTTCAGACTATCAAAAGTGAATTTTTGGGTCAATTTCAAATGATCATAACTCCTCGCACACAATGATCTGGGTGAGACACTCTATATCAACAGAAATATATGAGAGTCCTCTTTCTAATGAAATTGGTTTCATCCAATTTAGATATCGAACTAAAAAGTTATGGTTGATCTACTTCAGACTATCAAAATATTCCACCAAAGGACATATTAGAGAATTATTTGATTTTTAGGGGCATTTTGGTCATTCCTCCTCACCCTAAATCCGTCCAAACCCTATATTAAAGACTATTAGAAGGATTATATGTTATATTTCATCAAATTCCCTCAAAAAGAAAACCCTAAGCTCCTACATCCAACTTCAACAAACTCCAAATTTAACCATTTATTCAAGATTCCAAGTTCCTAGTTCAACAACTCCAAGAACCATCATTCAAAGGCACGATTAACATCTCAAAAATGAGTATCGATCTAAAGTTCATCATTCAAGGTATGTGGGGTTTTTCAACAAGAACTCTCTTTCGTTCTTGTGCCCAAAAGTAATTTTCTTTACAAAGGCATTATTTTTATTTGATTTTTATGAATTTGAAGCATGAACCCATATCTCATGATGAGTATTATAAAATCTTGATGTTTATGATTTTGAAAGATGAATTTACATGTGTGGTGATATAAAGAATGAATCTTGAACAATATTTATCATGATTTTGATATTTGGGTCGTGAATCCCCATTGGAAACTATGTTTTTTTGAGAAAGTGTGTGTTATAAGAACGTTGATGTTGAATATTTGAGATATTTTGAATGATTTGACCTTTTGGTCTTAACGGAGTTGTTTTGAACTCGAGTGTGAAAGAAATTCACAACGTGATTGATTTTGATAGATGGGAAGCATGAGGGCTCCCGATGTATATTTATATATTACTAAAATTCTTTTTTTATGGATTGTCTTTGAAATGGTCTGAGCTAAGTCCAGGAGAAATCTTTAGCACCGAGTGGGAGGTATAAAGCGACCTTACTTCCCTAAAACTATCTGCCCCCATAGTAGTGAGCCTGAGGTTTATTTATATAGTTATCACTAGTTTGAATGGTTTTGATATCGATAGTCCTACTCCGATTGCAAAGATAGGATGGCTCTCCCCAATGTGGGTTGTACGTTGGACTCCATGTAGCTCACATGGTTTATGTCGGTTATAGGATCTCACTTTGTGTGTGTTTCCTTGTGTCTATGGTGAACGGTGAAGTGATTTGAAAGTGAAATTATGAATGTTATTCTTTCGAAAGATTTAAATGATATTTACATTATGAGAATTGATATTCTTGATGAACTGAAAGTGATTGACATATTATATGATGACTCACATGTATTATCATACTTATTATATCCTCTCATGATTATGAAGATTTTTTTCGGGCTATGTGAGTCTTTGATACATCCTACATATTTCTTATAAATATTTATGATGATGATGTTTATACAACTGCATACACCCCCATATACTCGGCTCCTTTCCAAGGTACTAACCCACATCTTTGGATGTGGGCTGCATTTTCTCGGAATGTAGGTTCAAGTGCTCAGTTCCAGGTTTGATAGTGATTCTTCGGGAACGTTGTTCTACATTCTCTGTTGTGCTGAGTCCTCATACTTCAAGGATATGATGTCTAATGTGGGTTTCACGGAATTTTTTACATTTGATAACTGAGTATGAGTCAGTTGGGGCAGGTCTCCATGGCTCGCTGGTTTTACTGATTTTCTTAGAGGCTTGTCAGACTAGTATAGATGTTGCGAGTTGATTAATAAGTCGTATTTTTTTATATTTCAGAAATTCTTTTATTCTTGGATGAGGATTACTCTATTGATATTTCAGGGTTATTTATGTAAACCCCATTGATTTGTGTAGAAATGAATGAAAATGGCTCAAAGGGTTAGCTTGGGGCTACTCGTAGCCTCAAGCACCGTGTGACGCTCCGGGACCTGTTTTCGGGGCATTACAAAATGCCACATATTAACCAAGTTATGCTCGTTAAAAGATGACCTATGTTAAATCATACACGAAAACTTGGTGGATTCAAAAGTTCTTAGATTGGCTTACTCTAAGTGACTCTTATGAACATGCTTAACATATCATAAGATCTATTAGCGCTACGATTCTCATCCTAATTCATGTACTCTAATATGAATCACAAGATAGGAGGTTTCATGTGTAGGAATAATGGTTCATTTTCTAGATTAGAAATATACGGGGTATTACAATATCTCCCCCTTTGGAAACATTTGTCCTCGAATGAGACTGACTAAAATGGGTATAGACGATAAACGGGAGTACGTGCAAGACATACACTACTGGAACATGATCTCATGACGGACATGGATGATAAGACAAACATATCATGTAGGACATGCATATCTGATGTATAAATAACTGATTCATGAATGCATAAATGAGATTTTTGATAACTGAGTTCTCCCAATGAAAATGCATATTTGATGCATGATTATACACTAAACTGATACATGAATGCATTACATAATATGCAATGGTACTTCATACCAGATTTTTGAGGAAACATTTGCATGAACTGAATACCAAGTTGTATAGAATTCTGTACGGGAAACTGATTAAGCTTAAGGAGAAATGTTACCTTGAGCTATATCTTGATTGGCGAAGAAGAGGTGAGGATACTTTGTATGCATGTCTTCTTCTGCGTCCCAAGTATATCCCTCAACGGACTAATTTCGCTAAAGAACTTTGACTTGAGGGACTTCTTTGTTCCTCAGTCTACGAGTCTGATAGTCTAGAATTTCAACAAGAATTTCCTCATAGAAGAGACTATTCTGACTATCAATGCTCTGAATAGAGACTACGACTGATGGATTACCTATACACTTCTTGAGCAAAGAGACATGAAAGACTAGATGAACTGAGTCTAGATCTGAAGGCAATTCGAGCTCATAAGATACCTTGCCTAAACGACTGAGAATCTTGAAGGGACCAACATATCGGGGACTGAGCTTTCCCTTCATGCCGAACCCCTTTAATCACTTCATGGGAGAGATATTTAGACAAACATAGTCATCAACCTTGCACTCAAGATCCTTTCTACAAACGTTAGCATACGACTTCTGTCGGCTCTGAGCAGCCCAAATTCTTTCTCTGATTAACCGGACTTTCTCTAAGGCGTCAAATATTAAGTCAGGCCCTACGACTGAGGCCTCTCTAACTTTGAACCACCCGATAGGAGATTTGCACCTGCTACCATAGAGAGCTTTGAATGGATCCATTTTAATACTGGAATGATAGTTATTATTGCATGCAAACTCAATCAAAGGAAAGTGGTCATCCCAAATTCCCTTGAAACTAATTGTACACAACCTTAGCATATCTTTAAAAGTCTAAATGGTCCTTTCTGCTTGACCATTTGTCTGAGGATGCAAAGTTGTACTGAGATGAACTTGGGTACCAAAACCTTTTGGAATGCTTTCCAAAAGTGAGAGGTGAACTGGGTACCTCTCTAAGATGATAGATAATGGAACACCGTGTAATCTGACTAACTCCCTCATATAGAGTTTGTCGTAATCCTTGGCTGAATAAGAGGCATGGACTAGAAAGAAATGGGCTAACTTGGTCATTCTATATACAATGACCCAAACGCAATCATACTAATGATGAGTTCGAGGAAAACCCATCACGAAGTCCATGTTTACTTCTTCCCACTTCTAAGTAGGAATGGTGAACTCCTGCATAGAACCACTAGGTTTCTGATGCTCTATATTAACCTGTTAACATATAGGGCACTTAGCCACAAATTCTGCAATATATTTCTTCATCCCACTCCACCAATAGATCTCCCGTAGGTCACGGTACATCTTAGTTTCCCCCGGATGAATAAAGTACTGCGCACCATGCGTTTCTATAAGAATTCACTGCTCTCAATCATCTACACCTGGAATATAGAGTTGACCCTAAAAACGAATGACACCATCTCCCCCTTAGGAGAAAACCTCTACTTTCTGATCCTAAAATGACTCTTTTATATTGACAAGTCTAGGATCCTTATCTTGATTTTGTTTCACCTCAAAAAATAGACATGATTCTAAAATACTCTGAACACATACACCACCCTCTGAAGAGTCGACTAAGAGAACACCTAGTCTGGCAAACTGGTTAACTTCCTAGACTAACTTCTTCTTACTATCATTAACATTAGAAATAATACCCATGGGTAGTCTACTAAGAGTGTTAGCCACTATGTCGGCCTAGCTCAGATGATAGAGGACACTCATGTCATAATCTTTTAAGAGGTCTAACCACCTTCTCTAACAAAGATTGAGATCTTTTTGGGAAAAGACATACCGAAGGCTCTTATGATCTGTGAAGACGTCTACATGAACACCGTATAAATAATGCCTCCAAATCTCCAAGGCCAATACTACGGCTGCTAATTCAAGATCATGAGTCGTATAATTCCTCTCACGGGGTTTAAGATGTCTGGAGGCGTAGGCTATGACCTTACCATGCTGCATGAGGACATAACCTAAAGCCACTCTGGATGTATCACAATACACTACGAACCCATCTGAACCATCTGAAAGAGCTAAGACTGAAGTCGAGGTGAGTCGAGTCTTCAATTCCTGAAAACTCTTCTCACAAGGATCTGACCACTGGAACTTGACTTTCTTCTGAATTAATCTAAACATACGGGATGTAATGGATGAAAATCATTCAATAAACCATTTGTAATAGCCATCCAAACCCAAGAAACTCTGATGGAGAAATAGGGCGAGTCCAGTTAATTACTGCTTTGGTCTTTTGAGAATCTACTCTAATGCCATCCCCAGAAATAATATGGTGAAGGAATGCAACTGACCTTAGCAAAAACTTGGACTTACTAAATTTAGCGAATAGATGGTGATCTTTGAGAGTCTGAAGAACAATTTAGAGATGGTCTGAATGATAATGCTCTGTATGGAAATAGAGCAGGATATCATCTATGATGACTGTGAAGAGCATGTCCAAGTACTACTTGAACATGTGGTTCATCAAGTCCATGAAAGTGGATAGGGCATTGGTAATACCAAATAACATAACTAAAAATTCAAAGTGACCACACCGCGTACAAAAAACTGTCTTCAGGATGTCACATTCTCTAACTCTGAGCTGATAATAGCCGGATCTGAGGTCTATCTTAGAGAAATAATTGGCACCCTGAAGTTGGTCAAACAAGTCATCGATTCTGGGAAGGGGATACTTTTTCTTGACCATAACCTATTGAGTTGATGGTAATCAATGCACATTCTGAGTGAATCGTCTTTCCTGCGCATGAATAAGACTGGTGCTCCCCATGGGGAAATGCTCGGTTTGATGAATCCCGTATCTAAGAGATCCTTCAAATTTTTAGTTCCTTGAGTTTTGTTGGTGCCATTCTATATGGAAGAATAAATATAGGCTGAGTATCTGAAAGAAGATCAATACCGAAGTCTATTTCACTTTTAAGAGAAATTCCTGGAAGATTTTCGAGAAAGATATCTGAATATTTATTCACTACTGGGATTGATTCGAGACTGGGAGCCTTAGAACTGAAATATCTAACATGAACTAGATGATAAACACATCGCTTAGATAACAATTTCCTTTCCTGAAGGTAGGAAACAAGTTGAACACTGAAAGTGGATATGCTACCCTTCCACTCTAGGATGGGTTCATTCGGGAATTGAAACTGAACTATTCTATTTCTGTAGTCGACTGTGGAATAGTAGGAATGAATTCAATCCATGACATGAATGACATCAAAATTAGTCATCTCTAATTCGACTAAGTCTGCTGAAGTGACTTTCTAAAATATCATAACTAGGTAGTTCTTGTATACCTGCCGAGCTATGATGGTTTTACCCACTTGGGTAGAGACAGAGAAAGGCTCGGCTTAAATTTTGGTACTGATTCCAAAATCAACTGCTATATAAGGAGTAAAAAAAGACAAGAAAGCTCCTCGATCTAGCAAAGCGTAAACATGCACATGAAAAATCTGTAACGTACCAGTAACTACATCTGGAGAACTTTCCTGATCTTGTCGAGTCTGAAGAGAATAGAGATGATTTGGGCATTGCCTGCTAGTAGGACTGGAAATGGAACCCTACTGATTTTGGCGATCGAAATGAGCTGAAAAGCGATTCTGCTGACCTTGAGGACCTAGATGCAGACAGTCTCTAACTCTATGGCTTGTCTTGACACAACAAAAACAAATGCCACCACCTCCTCTACACATACCCTGATGGTGCTTACCGCAAGTCTGGGAAAAAGGATAGGTGCGGGCAATGCTAATACTACCCTGGGTCTTAGAGCCTAGCGCTCTATCTTTGTTACCCTCTCTGAACTTAGGAACTGAAGAATTGGCTAGAGAGGGAGCTATAAATGATGTCTTAAGATGAGACTGGGAGCGGTTCCCTCCTTCTGATTTAGTCTGAGCGAAGTTGAAACCACTTGTCTTCGCTCTTTTATTATGCTTTTCCCTCTGCATAATCTTTTGTTCCTCTATCTGCTGATCATGGCTCATAAGTCTAGCTAAGGTCATGTCACTGTTCAGCATGTCGGATTTACACTCATTAACCACACTGTCAGTCACCCCTGAAGCAAACCTACTAATCTTAGATCTACTGTCTGCAACCACATGAGGGGCATACCTAGCTAATTGAAAAAACTTAAAAGAATACTCTTTTAACTGTCATATTGCCCTGCCTAAGGTTGATGAACTCTAGCACCTTGTCTTCTCTAATCTCTTAGGGAAAGAATCTGTCTAAGAATGCAGTGACAAACTCCTCCCACTCTTCAAGACTTGCATCATCTGATCTTTTGAACTTCTACTGTTTGAACCAAGCATGAGCCACATCCTGCAACTGGTATGCAGCTATCTCAACACTCCCAACAGTAGTCCCCCCGATGGCGTCTATCACTTTTTGAACATGATATAAGAATTCCTAAGGGTCTCCAACTACCTTAGACCTAAGAAAGGTTTGAAGATTCATTCGGGTGAAGTCCTGAATCATCGATGCAGCTGAGTTGGACACTAGGTTGGCCGGAATAGTGATGATAGGCGATATTACGCACCTATATCAATATATTTTGCCCATATTTATGCCATGTTTTGAGAACAAAGTATATATTTCATGCGCCTTTAGTCCTTTTTCCTGTAAGTGAGCTAACGAACATGATTAGCAAAGTTTCAGGTATAAATGATGCAGAAATCAGCATTTTATGGCTTACTTGACGCAAAAGAAAGCTCACGAAGGAAGGAAAGGGAGCTTGAATGCCTAAAGGACCAAAAGTGATGCATGGAAAATCTGTCCCGTGCTAAAACAACATTTCTGAAGACTTTGGGGACTAGCAGTAACTTATTAGGATTAGGATAATGATACATTAACCTAGTACAATTGGGTTAAGTATTTCATTAGCTTATTAGGATTAGGATAATGATACATTAACCTAGTACAATTGGGTTAAGTATTTCATTAGCTTAGTAGGATTTGGTTAAGTATTTCATTAGCTTAGTAAGAATAGGATATGGGTATTATAAATACCCTATCTTGCTAGAGATTTTGATTCATTCCTCCCTTAGTGGAGAGATTTATTCACTTACTATTCCAACAATTCTAATTCTTCCATTAATTCTATTTTTATTCTTCTTCCATTCTTCTATTAAATTCCACAACAAAAGAGACGTTACTTTGCAAAGGACTTCACGCCATCCTCACCCTTAGACCTAACGTGCAAATCTTTATTGGGGTACAATGATCATGTTTATTGTGACTTCCTTCGCACTCATGGGTAACTAAACCTCTCTGTTGGGGTTATGGAAGCCGAATGAGATACTATCTATTGCTGTGAGTTTGTGAGTTCGTGACACGTATGTTGCTTATATCATTATTCTCTTCATCTTAATGTAAATTCTTGTGGCTACAGACGCATAGAATAACGCCAGTATAACATTTAACTTGTTCGAAAGAAAGGTTATCTGTCTGGATAAGAGATAATGTCAAGGTAGTAGGGTCACATCCTAAATTCCCTATTAAACAGTTAGTGCCGTAACAGGATTAACCTCTTGGAGAATTCATACCGTTAGACACGCTTTAAGCTCGAAAGAGTTAAAGTGAAATAATCCTTGAATAGGTCGAAAGACACCTGGATTTACCATCGAATACAATTCTCTATAAGCACATGCATGTCGGAATTCTACACACTCATAGCCAATAGAGACGTATTCCTCAGAAGGTGGACATAACCCCAACTCCTCAATTCTCATTATTTCACAACCTACGAAATATTCTTTCTTTTCACATTGCTATCTTTAGTTTTTACTTTATTATTTCGGTTACACATTACAATCCCCCCTTTTTACGAGACTTGCACTAAAATTCTAGTAATCGTTGCTTATTTGTTGGCAAAGCTATTCCCTGTGGGATCTACACCCAACCCAGGTTGGGTTCTATATTTGCTAACGACCGTTTTACACTCCCGCAAGAGCTGTATATTGAGGGTTACCAAAAATTGGTGCCGTTGCCGGGGAATACGAGTGTTAACTAAGTTTGTGATAATTACTAGACCCTTTGGTCAAAGATTCTCGTACTTTTACTTTTAGTTGTTGTTTTTATTTTATTCAGGTTTGTTCAGTGCATCAATGGGTACACAACGTGAAATTGAAAGGATAACTGCTCAAGTGCATCAACAGAATATTAATAACCCAGGTCGTGCAACAAATCCTGATAATGAGGACCTGGGCGATGAGGAGCTACTAAACCCACAACATACTGCTGAGATGGAGGCACCCATGCAGAGAAGAGATCATCAAGCTAGGTTTAGACCTGATCGCCGAGCTATGCAAATTCCTTTTGATGACGATGAGGATGGACCTGGTGCCACCGGAGCTATTATTCTTCCGCCATTGGAACTCGGAGCCAAGTTCAATATCACTAGCACCATGATTCAACTTTTGCAACTCAAGGGATTATTTGGTGGACTAGCAGGCGATGATCCGAATATGCATCTGATCAACTTTATTTCTACATGCAAGTCATTCGACAATCCTGGCGTTCGACAGAATGCAATTCAACTATGCTTATTTCCATTGTCTCTGTCTGGGGAGGCAACTCTATGGTTGAATGGGTTGACTCCTGATTCTATTACTAATTGGAGGAAATTGAAAGACGTTTTCCTATAAAGATTCTTTCCACCATCCAAAAGAGCACAGTTGAGAGATGAGATCCCAAATTTTCGGCAGCTTCCAACTGAAGCCCTCCACGAAACGTGGGAGAGGTTCAAGACGAAGCTTATGCGGTGCCCAAATCACCATATGACCAATGTCCACTTGATGGAGATATTATACAGATCTTTGAATTCAGTGACTTAGCCAGTGGTAGATAATTCAGCAGGTGGATCATTTATGGACCTTACCTTTGTGCAGGCAAGCAATATGCTAGATCGGATGATGAAGCAAAGTAGAGCTTGGCATACCAGGGATTCTGATGTAGCAATCCCTACTATATCTATTGGCATGACTGCTGAACAAAGGAGAAGAGAAGAAGAACGTGATCAAGACATGGTGCCATGAAAACACAAATGGATCTTCTTACAAAGCATTTATTTTCAGGAAAGACCGAAAAAGTTAAGGCCGTGGTATCACATGGAAGAGATGAATCTGACTCTGAGGAAGAAGCTAACTACTTGAATAATCAGGGGGGGTTCCGAGGCAATGCCTAAGGAAACCAATGTCGGAACTATTATGATAATTCAGGATATAAGGACCGTGATCAAGGTAGTTGGAAGGATAAGACTGACAGGAGTTGTTTGTATGTTCCTCCTGGAAGACGTGACGCCGCTGCCTCTAGTTCTGGAAATATGTCAATGGAAGATAGGATGGGTAAATTATTGAAAGGAGTATAGGCAACTAATATGGGAGTGAATGAGGTGAAGAACGACTTGTCCTCAATGAAGCAATTGGTTGACTCGCATTCCACTTCAATAAAATAGCTGGAGCAACAATTGAGTCAATTATCTGCGGCATTCAATCAAAGAAAGACTGGTACTTTACCTAGCAACACTGTGCAAAATCCAAGGAACGATGGATCATGCATGGCCATTACTACCCGAAGTGGTAAGGTGCTGGAAACTTCAGCAAAAGGCAAGCAAGTGGTTGACGAAGTAGTGGACATTAATGATAAGGTGAACGGGAAAGATGCCGCAGCAGCTGAACCTGACGTCCATAATGTCACCCCTCACGATTTGCAACCTGAAAAAGCTGAAAAAAGGAAGCAAGAGGAGAAGAAAGCCGAGGAGACAACAATCCCATACCCACCACCACCTTTTCCTCAAAGATTGAAGAAGGTGGCGGATGATACGAAGTTCAGCAAATTCATGACTATGCTAAAGCAGCTGACCATTAATGTTCCGTTGGTAGAGGCACTAAAAGAAATGCCTGGGTATGCAAAATTTATGAAGGATCTTTTGACAAAGAAGCGGGCAGTAGGCTATGAGCCAGCAGATAATGTTCACCATTACAGTTCAATTGCTACAAGATTGCTAGTTCAGAAAAAAGCCGACCCCGGTTCCTTCACTATTCCTTGCACGGTTGGATATTTGAAATTTGCCAAGGCATTGTGCGATCTGGGTGCTAGCATCAATTTGATGCCACTATCCCTCTACAGGAAGTTGGAGTTAGGCGATCCGACACCAACCAATATGAGGCTCGTGATGGCTGATAGGTCGGTAAATCGACCTGTGGGTATCTTGAATGATGTGTTGGTGAAGGTTTCTTCATTCATATTTCCTGCAGACTTTGTTATTCTGTATTGTGAGGTGGATTCTGAAGTTCCCATAATCTTGGGACGTCCTTTTCTTGCAACTGGAAGTGTTCTTATTGGCATAAGGGATAATGAGCTTTTGTTTCGGTTGAATGACGAAGTGGTCTGCTTTGATATATGCAAAGCAATGAAGCAAACCAGCGATATGGATGTGTTCTCCGTAGCTTATGAGGGTAAGAAAGCATTATTTGTAAAGAAACATCTTACTGTTGAGCCATTGTCTGCTGCACTGCTGAATGTTGAGCATAAGGATGATGATGATTATGAAGAACTTATGGGTGCTCTAACAGGAATAAGGTCCTATTCTCATACTCCTAAACAGCTGGACCTTGATCTTACGAATCAACCGTAACCAACAGCAAAGACTTCCATTGAAGAGCCACCAATGCTAGAATCGAAAGAGCCCCCCAATTATCTAAGGTATGCATTCTTGGGAAGTGGAAATACACTTCCGGTAAGTGTTACAGATGATTTAAGTGAACAAAACGTGAAGGCTCTCATCTCTGCTCTGATGAGGTACAAGAGAGCTATGGGTAGGAAGATTGATGATATAATTGGTATCCCTCCTGGGATATGTACGCACAAGAGTCATCTCGAAGAAGATTGCATGCCTACAAGTAAGTATCAACGTCGTCTGAATCCATTTAGAAAATGATGCCCCATCTATCTCGATGAAGTCTAAGTAATCGAGGTAAGTATGTCATGCCGCGACAATAAATAAGGCGCTAGATTGGAGGCAACCCATCATTTATCATTTCTCATTTTACATTTTTTGTCTTTCTTTCATTCTAGTACGTATTTTACTTTTGATAAGAGAAAATCCAAAAATAAGAGTCGTGCCACGACCAAAACTAAGGCTCTTGGTGGAAGGCAACCCATCGTACTAATCGTTTTTATTGGTTTTTAGCAAATGTAGGTGCAAGAGGTATAAAACGAGGAGATTGATTTCAAATGTCGATTTGGACGTGTTTCATGGTAAAGGTGGTAAGTTAGGAATGAAGATGCATAAGGATATGGATTGAGCATTGCTTGTGACAAAATAGGCATCAAGCAAGGCTAGGCCTAGGTAAAACTAGGCCACGAACAATGCAAAACCTATCTTATAGCCCAAGGTCTCGGACTCTAGTGTGCAAAGACATAGGCGTCGCCTATGCTTAAGTATGCTATAGCATAGGCGCCGCCTATGCTATAGCATTTGGTCTCAGTATCTCATATGCTATACACTATGCGCCGCACATGTCCCCTATATGCATTACACTATGCGCCGCCTATGCTAGCTTATGCTTTGCATTAGGCGCCTCATATACCATGCTTATGCAAAGCACTATGCGCCGCACATGGACCCTTTTTATCTCCAAAACCATTCTTAAATGGGTCAAAACCCGACCCATTCTTTTCCTATATAAAGGGGACTTGGTCTTGAAACATAACTACATTGAAACCTGACCTAAAGGCTCCGCACATCAACCCAAATCATCTCAAAATTTTTCTTTTTTGCTCTTCCAATTCACAAGAACATCTCTAAAGGCTTCAATCACGTAAGTACTCTTTTATTCTTCATTTATATTTTGTAAGTACTACGTTACTACACCTATTATGAATTGCCAAATCTTGAAAAAGTATTGGTGATGTGAATGTGCTTGAATTAATGTGATACAACTAAGTGAGTGAATGAATACGTAAGGATGATCTTCACTTACTTCCGACTTGAATCTGATTTTAATGCATTGTTATACTACTTGCGAAATTTCTATAGTCATGAACATTGCATAATATTGTCACTTGAATACTTGCATGTTAGAAGACCCCGTTCATCGGAATAAGACTTATAAGTGCCTACCGACATAGGAGGTTGAGATTATTGATAGAAACTATACCATGATGTAATCCCTATGTAGTAGTCTTGTTATACCTAACATGAAAGTATTGCAAAGGTTCCAAGAAGTTATACATCTCTGATTTTCTTGTCGGAATTTATCCCCTAAAACGTATGTCAATGAAGTCTAAGTAATCGACCACTTTCACTTCACTAGTTTGTGCCAACAACCTAAGTGTGGGGTGGTACCCCTACTGCTTGTTTATAAATTGTATCCATTGAGATGATGCTAACATGACTCTATTGAGATCTCAGGTACAATGGAACCAAAATACAAGGCAAAGATAAGGCTACCACTTCACAAAAAGGCAAGAAAAGAGGCCAAAAAAAGCAAGGAGAACCCTCCTCGCTGCAAACACCTCGACTCACTCTTGGAATTAAGAGGGATACTTATGAGGAACTTCTAAGGGTGACGAATCTGATGATGATTCCAATGCAAAGGGTATGACCCCAGACATAGAGAATGAGTCCGACTAACCAGGTTCTTCTTATTTATTTTCCACTGAGGACAGTGTGTCCCGTCTAAGTGTGGGGTGATGGTATTTGCATGCTATACTTCTCTATCCGCATTTGCATTTATTCATGTTTGTTTGCTTAGTTTTCTCATTTTGTTTTTTAGTAGTAAATTTTTTCTTTACGTAGCTTCGCATGAAATTATTCTAATAGGCAGCATGAGATTATAACAAGAGTATGTGCTATAATTATGACTATTGAGACGTTTTAGGATCTAGTTGTGACTCATTATGTGATATTGTGTGGTTCAATTCCTTCACATGTTGGGTCAAGAGTCTATATTACTTCCCATAAAGTCGACCGTGTGCCTTGTGTATGTGAGATTAATAGTATATTCTATGTTTGTGGCTGATGCTAGAACTTGCCTGGTATGTATGCAAAGCGAAAATAAGGAGTGTAAGTTTAGGAGATGATTTAGGCATTTCTTTGGCAACCTATACATGTTTACCTTCGTTTTACCTACCCATGGACATCATCCTAGTTGAACCCTTTTGAGCCTTTAGCCTATTTTCTTTGACGAACCTCATATGTAAGCCTAATCCATTTTTTCAAGACCGTAATTTGATCCAAAATCCTAAGTTCTTTAAAGTGAAAAAGTCATGTGACAAAATAGGAGGAAATTGGGCGAGTATGATGCTCTAAATTGTAGTGGTTCTTGAATGAGTTATAAAAAAGAAAGTGCTATCATAAGAGGTATGTTATGAAAAGAAAAAGCAAAAAGCAAGCTGAAAAGTGAGTTATGATTAAAATTGAACAACAAAAGAGGAGAACAAGGGTGGTAGAATAAAAGAAAGAAGAAAGGTTGAAAGAAAAAAATGTCAATGATACAATGTGATGTATTAAAGTGCTTAGGAACTTAGTCACTATTTTTGGCCAAAATAGTCCTACCCGTCCCTTAGCCTACATTACAACCATCAAAAGACTTATTTCATCCTAATCATAGCATTCTGACATTTAGTGGAGTATTACACTAAGGGCAAGCCTATGGTCATCAGTTGCTACATACGAATTCTTTGTGAGAGCGAGAGCAAGGATATTTTGATACCCATGTTTGAAAAATATGCTATACTTGTGAGTGACTATGGGTAATATATTGTGAGACACACATGGTTGATGAGTTTTGGATAGTTGTACATGATTCTTTGTGCCTTAACTTTTGAATATGAGTTGACCACCATCACGAGTCTATGCTAGAGGTTAAATGGTTTCCACTAATGATCGGAAAACTACTCTTCGTTAATAATTGTTGTGCTTATCTTGACGAATGTTTTGTGTTGTTGCTGTGAAACCCTAAGTTGATGCTTAGAGGGACATGATATGTTGTTCGAGGACGAACAAAGCCTTAAGTGTGGGGTGTTGATGATAGGCGATATTACGCGCCTATATCAATATATTTTGCCCATATTTATGCCATGTTTTGAGAACAAAGTATATATTTCATGCGCTTTTAGTCCTTTTTCCTGTAAGTGAGCTAACGAACATGATTAGCAAAGTTTCAGGTATAAATAATGCAGAAATAAGCATTTTATGTCTTACTTGACGCCAAAGAAAGATCACGAAGGAAGGAAAGGGAGCTTGAATGCCTAAAGGACCAAAAGTGAGGCATGGAAAATCTGTCCCGGGCTAAAACAACATTTCTGAAGACTTTGGGGACTAGCAGTAACTTATTAGGATTATGATAATGATACATTAACCTAGTACAATTGGGTTAAGTATTACATTAGCTTAATAGTATTAGGATAATGATACATTAACCTAGTACAATTGGGTTAAGTATTTCATTAGCTTAGTAGGATTTGGTTAAGTATTTCATTAGCTTAGTAAGAATAGGATATGGGTATTATAAATGCCCTATCTTGCTAGAGATTTGGATTCATTCCTCCCTTAGTGGAGAGATTCATTCACTTACTATTCCAACAATTCTAATTCTTCCATTAATTCTATTTTTATTCTTCTTCCATTCTTCTATTAAATTCCACAACAAGAGAGACGTTACTTTGCAAAGGACTTCACGCCATCCTCACCCTTACACCTAACGTGAAAATCTTTATTGGGGTACAATGATCATGTTTATTGTGACTTCCTTCGCACTCATGGGTAACTAAACCTCTCTGTTGGGGTTATGGAAGCCGAATGAGATACTATATATTGCTGTGAGTTTGTGAGTTCATGACACGTATGTTGCTTATATCATTATTCTCTTCATCTTAATGCAAAATTCTTATTGCTGCAGACGCATAGAATAACGCTAGTATAATATTTAACTTGTTCGAAAGAAAGGTTATCTGTCTGGAAAAGAGATAATGTCAAGGTAGTAGGGTCACATCCTAAATTTCCTATTAAACAGTTAGTGCCGTAACAGGATTAACCTCTTGGAGAATTCGTACCGATAGACACGCTTTAAGCTCGGAAGAGTTAAAGTGAAATAATCCTTGAATAGGTCGAAAGATGCCTGGATTTACCATCGAATACAATTCTCTATAAGCACATGCATGTCGGAATTCTACACACTCATAGCCAATAGAGACGTATTCCTCAGAAGGTGGACATAACCCCAACTCCTCAATTCTCATTGTTTCACAACCTACGAAATATTCTTTCTTTTCACTTTGCTATCTTTAGTTTTTACTTTATTATTTCGGTTACACATTACAATCCCCCCTTTTTACGAGACTTGCACTAAAAGTCTAGTAATCGTTGCTTATTTGTTGGCCAAGCTATTCCCTGTGGGATCGACACCCAACCCAAGTTGGGTTCTATATTTGCTAACGACCGCTTTACACTCCCACGAGAGCTGTAGATTGAGCGTTACCAAATAGCTATTGACTGTTCATTATAAGCAGCGACTGATTGAGCAACAGTGGTAAATGTAGTCCTAAACCCCGCATTAGAAACATGATCGCCCAAAGGTTCTTTGGGCTGAGGGGCTGACTAATTTCTTCTCTTAGGAGGCATGTTCTAAAATAAATAGAAAAAGCAGATTAGATTGAGAGACTAACCTGTGATTATGCTCACACGCACGACATGATTACTGAAAGAAGGAAAACTATTCTTAAACATCTCATATCCTCTTGGACATAAATGTGGCATGCAACAACTGTGCACAAGACTCTACTAGATGCGGCTTTCATACTTCCGAGGACTCTATTGAAACTTAGGCTCTGATATCAAGTTTTTAACACCCCAAATATGGTACACGAAATTCTACACGGTACTTATGACCCCAAGGGATCACAAGCTAACCCATGATTGATATCTGTACTTGTATACTACATAATATACTTGTAGAATGTAGAAAACATAAACAATTGTCCATAAGGTTCAACTTAATAGAATATCTGATAAATACTAATGTCCATATAGGGTAATAAATAACTAAAACAATTGAAAGCTGAATCTAAAAGCTGAACTTAATCTGAAAGCCTCTAAATACTGTCTGAAATAAGGAGTTGAAGAAACATGTTTCCAACTAACTCCATCTAGCAAAACTAAACTGAAATAATGAATGGAATAAAATAATATCATCGTCGAATAGATGAGGACTCACTGCAACACTGTGACTGGAATTCTACTGCTGATCTGAAACTCATGTTTATGAACCTATGGTGTAATATAAAAGAAAGCACCATAGCGCAAATGTGTCAGTACGATTGGGAGTACTGAGCATAGAGTGAGGTAGGCTAAATACAAAAGGGTTTACATGCATGAACAATGCTAACTGACTAACTAATATGAACGTAAGAGTACAAACATGCATACATAGTAACTAAAATCGTGATTACATGATATCTGGATCTGTACGCTAATATCTGGTTTACTATTATCTTACATGACTGACACTAAAATTTTGATAACATGGATGACTGTGTCTGACAGACCTGAATCTGATGGAACTACCTAAGTTCCATACTATAACTGATAGTCCTAGTATACTGAAATGTGAAGAACTATATGAGTTCTTCTACTAAGACTGGAAATGAAACTGTGGGAGGTAGTTGCTTAACCGACATGCCCTAATAATGCATATATCTAGGTTAGGGTCCAATCTCTGCCCCGACTGGAAGGGTGTCAATATCGTGCCACCGGTAAGGACAGCTGTGAGTGACCCTTTGCTAACAGGTACTCGAATGAGAATGGTGGGAACCCTAAACTGGCAAGCTAAGCCACCTCATAAACCCTAATCTGGCAGGTTAAGATGTATCAACCTATTCTGGCTACGTAGTGCTAGAACACAAGGATGACTACTGCATATCACACCTTAAACTGGCAAGTGAGTTCCAATCCTTGGGTTCACTTGGTGCTAACTTCTACTCCCATCTGAAGAGACTGAACATGATTTAACTGGATGTACATGGACAAAGTAACTGACTTCCATTGACTGATGGAATAGTACTAATATTTGAGAATTTATTAAGATCATGAGATTTCTGAGATTTCCTGAGTCACATGACTGACTGAGTTCTATAGATCATGGCTTGATTGAGATTATTATGATAACATGACATAGCTCTAGGCACAAAACTATATTTTTTAGGTACTAGTAACCCCAGGACTCGATGGAAGGAAACTGACACACATAACTGACTTGATCATAAAATGGAGTCCACAATTCACCATATCATAAGTAGAGGATTTCACACTAAGCATAGTTCTCAACATCTTACGTATGGAAGAAAAATTCATACAACATATGTATACTTGCATAGCTTCAATATCATTCTCAATCCATATCACAACAACGACGCATATCAATCACGTGGAATTCATGTAAAATCATAAAGCATATAGCATGGACTTATCATTTAAGCACTATTAAATCAAGGAACACGAATCGTATCACCTTAAGAATTTTATCAAACACTTTTCATGCATTCTTTTAGCTTAGGTGTGTTTTTATGAATTTCTCCATTTTAAACCACAGAAAGTTCATTGATTTCAACTAACGAAAACATATACTTCATGAAAATACCTTTAGATATCATCTTGAAACTTAAACAACAATCATCAACATGTACATGGTCATATCACAACATGAAAATCACAATATAATATTTAAAACATGGTTCTCGAGCTCTATGAACGAAATGGATCCATAGATGAACACTACGCATACCTTCCATGGAAGATTCTTGATGATTGATGGGGAAATTTTCTTGAACTTGAATCCCTAATTAAAAACCCTTATGTGTTCTTGAGAGGATTTTGAGAGAAAGAATATGTTTTAATGAAATAATGTCTTAATTCCATGTTTATAGAATATATATAGGGGTAGAAAGATGACGCAAATACCCCTCTTGATACGTCATTTAATTTCTGTGGAAATTACCTGATTTGACCCCCCGACGCGATGCTGAGATATCGCGTTGCCCCCCATTTGTGACATGAAAACTTACCATGATGTGGTGAAATTGCAGAGAGACACTGGAAATTGACAAACATCATTTTGGCTTACGGCGCGACATGCCACTGACTGAAATGACGTTGTTCAAACTTTAAATTGCCATAACTTCTTCACCGGTTGTCCATTTTAGGTGAATTTAGTATCGACGGAAAGCTTATTCAATTCTATACAATTTGTGAATTTTTTTTGATGAAAAAGATAAGCTTTTTAGATTCTTATTCCATACATGATTGTCCAATAGATGGAACCAACGATCTAAAACTTAAGAAGATGAAGTACCAAAGAAAATGACAAACTGTTTATTCTAATTTTTTGGTCACCTTAGTATTTCAGCTTTACAGGTAGCATCACATACCATTTTCTTGTAGGTTTCCTTTAAAATTGTCCCATTTAATGTTTACTTGTGACATTTTCTTCGCATATATAACCATATAAGCATCAAATCTGCTACCTATCTAATTTTATTGTAAAAAAGTTTATGTGGTAATATAAATTTGAAGCAAAAGACCTTACTATATTGCTGACTCGGCAGTACCTTCTTAGTACTAGCATAAATAAAATTGTTCATATCCTTAAAAATCCAAGACACAATGCCTTATAGTTATGAATGAACTGTTATGCCTTAAAATCTAATCCCAAGATATGACACGATGCTCAAGACTATGAGTAGCCTTAATATAACCTTGTCAACATACTATTGAGCCTAAATCTCATAATGATGGAAATATAGGTATAAAAGTCATGATAGAATGCAGAAATTGTCTATAAGATCTGAGAATAATATTTGAAACATCAATACTAAATAATTTAAATCAAAACTAGCAGTCTAACAAGCCTCAATTACTAACACTAGAGAGTCACAGGGTTAAACCCCCAGCTAACTCAAACTATCTGAAAGAAATTCTAAAATCTTATAAACTGATAAACTGAAAAATCTGAGTAATAAGTCCCTGGGCTATGAGCACTCGCCAACCGTCATATGTAGACAAAGATGCCCGAACAACTCATGTGGCTGATACTGAGCACCTGAACCTACATTATGAGACAACATAGCACATAGACATATATGTGGATTAGCAGTTTGAGGATGTACTGAGTATATAGGGTGAAATGCATAAGTAAAACATCATCTCATCATCATAATTTATAAAACAATGCATGGTAAATGTAAATGAGTCACATAAGCTAGAATATCTAAAATACTGAAATCATTAATAATAAATCAATCATAATTTATAAATCTAGTGAGTCATAACATTTAGTTCTGAAAGCTGTACTTGTGTTCTCTCTTTAAATCATATTGTTTAAGTGTAGAAAGGTGATAACGCTCAATCTACAGCTCTCGTATGAGTGTAAAGCGGTCGTTAGCAAATATAGAACCCAACCTGGGTTGGGTGTCGATCCCACAGGGAATAGCTTGGCCAACAAGTAAGTAAAATTACTAAACTTTTGGTGCAAGTCTCGTAAGAAGGGGGGATTGTAATGTGTAACGAAAACAATAAAGTAAAGGCTGAAAATAGCAAAGTAAAAAGAGGAAGAATGTTACGTTGGTTGTAAACAATGAGAATTGAAGCGTTAGGGTTATGTCCACCTTTTGAGGTATACGTCTCTATTGGCTATGAGTGTGTAGAGTCTTGACATGCAAGTGCTTATAGAGAATTGTAGTCGATAGTAAATCCAAGCGTCTCTCGACCTAAACAAGGACTATTTCACTTTAACTCTCTCAAGCTTAAAGCGTGTCTAACGGTACGAATTCTCCAAGAGGTTAGTCCAGTTACGGCACTAGCTTTTTAATAGGAAAGGGTGTCCTACTACCTTGACATTATCTCTTTTCCAAACAAATAACCTTTCTCTCGAACAAGTTAAATGTTAGACTGGCGTTATTCTATGCGTCTGCAGCCACAAGAATTTTCATTAAGATGAAGAGAATAATGATATAAGCAATATACGTGTCTCGAACTCACAAACTCACAGCAATAGATAGTATCTCATTCGGCTTCCATAACCCCAACAGAGAAGTTTAGTTACCCATGAATGCGACGGAAATCACAATTTGCATTGTTATTGTTGAGTAATGGCGTGTGGATCAAGTGATACGCGTGAGGCATGATTCCTTGGCAAGTAACGATTCTCTTGTTGTGGAATAGATGAATAGAAGATAAGAATTGATGAAAAGATTAGAAGAGTTGTAGTGGAAGAAGAGAGGGATGGAAGAAAATTAATAGTTTAAGAATGAATTTCTTGAATTAAGGGAGGAGTTGCCTCCACTACGGGAGGACTTTTTTAAAATCTCTAGCATGATAGGGTATTTATAATACTCCTATCCTACTCCTACTATGCTAATGAAATAAATAACCAAATCCTACTAAACTAAGGAAATACTTAACCCATTTGTACTAGGTTAATGTAACATTATCCTAATCCAAATAAACTAATGAAATACATAACCCAATTGTACTAGGTTAATGTATCATTGTCAAAATCCAGCTTTGTATCTGTAAGTCCCCAAAGTCTTCAGAAATGCTATTTTAGCCCGGGACAGATTTTCCATGCAGCAGATTTGGTCCTTTAGGCGTCCAGCTCCTTTCCACTTCGTTCGTGAGCTTTCTTTTGCGTCAAGTAAGCCATAAAATGCTGTATTTTGCATCATTTATACCTGAAAACTTACTAATCATGATCGTTAGCTCATTTACAGGAAAAAGGACTAAAAGTGCATGAAATATATAATTTGTTCTCAAAACTAGGCTAAATTATGGGCAAAATATATTGATATAGGCGCGTAAATTCGCCTATCATCAACACCCCACACTTGAAGCTTTGTTCGTCCTCAAACAAAATATCATGTCCTTCTAAACATCAACTTAAGGTTTTACAGCAACAACACGAAACATTCTTCAAGACAAGCACAACAATTATCAACAAAGAGTAGCTTTCTGATTATAAGTAGAAACAATTTAACCTCAAGAATAGACTCGTGATGGTGATCAACTCGCATGCAAACGTTAAGGTGCATAGAATCATATACAACTATCCAAGACTCATCAACCATGTGTGTCTCACAATATAGTACCCATAATCACTCACAAGTACAGCATATTTTTCAAACATGGGTATCAAAATATCCTTGCACTCACTCTCACAATGAATTCATATGTAGCAACTGATGACCATAGGCTTGCCCTTAATGTAGTACTCCACTAAATGTCGGAATGTTATGATTAGGGTCAAGTAGGTCTTTTGATGGTTGTAATGTAGGCTAAGGGACGGGTAGGATCAACTATTTTGGCCAGAAATAGTGACTAAGTTCCTAAGCACTTTAATACATCGCATTGTATTATTGACACTTTTTTCTTTCAACCTTTTTTTATTTTATTCTTCCACCCTTGTTCTCATCTTTTGTTTTTCAATTTTAAACACAACTCACTTTTCAGCTTTCTTTTCCTTTTTCTTTTCACAACATACCTCTTATGATAGCACTTTCTTTTTCATAACACATTCAAGCACCATTATAATTTAAAGCATCATACTCAACCAATTTCCTCTTATGTTGTCACATGACTTTTTCACTTTAAAGCACTTAGGAATTTGGATCAAATTACGGTCTTGAAAAAAATGGATTAGGCTTACATACAAGGTTGTCAAAGAAATAGGCTAAAGGCTCAAAAGGGTTTAACTAGGATGATGTCCATGGGTAGGTAAAACTGAAGGTAAACAAATATAGGTTGCCAAAGAAATGCCTAAATCATATCCTAACTTACACTCCTTATTTTCGCTTTGCATACATACCAGGCAAGTTCTAGCATCAGCCACACACATAGAATATACTATTATCTCACACACACAAGGCACATGGTCGACTTGATTGGAAGTAATATAGACTCTCAACCCAACAAGTGAAAGAATTGAACCACTCAATATCACATAATGAGTCGCAACTAGAGCCTAAACGTCTCAATAGTCATAATTGTAGCACATACTCTTGTTATAATCTCATGCTGCCTATTAGAATTATTTCATGGCGAAGCTAGAAAAAAAATTTTAACTACTAAAAAAAACAAAAGCAAACAAACATAGATGCGAATAGAGAAGTATAGCATGCAATACCACCACCCCACACTTAGTCGGGACACTGTCCTCAGTGGAAAATAAATACGAGGAACCTGGTTGGTCGGACTTATCCTCTTTGTCTGGGGTCATACCCCTTGCATTGGAATCATCATCAAAGTCGTCATCCTTAGAAGTTCCTCATAAGTATCCCACTTAATTCCAACCGTGAGTCGAGGTGTTTGCAGCGATGAGGGTTCTCCTTGCTCCTTGCGGCCTCTTTTCTTGCCCCTTTTGGGAAGTGGTAGCCTTTTCTTTGCCTTGTCGTGCTTTGGGTGCCATTGTACCTGATACTAGAAATAGTGTTAGTGGTAGAACAATCCTAATGGATACAATCTATAATCAAGCAGTAGAGGTACCACCCCACACTTAGTTTTGTTGATACAAATCAGTGAAGTGAAAGTGGTCGACTACTTAGACTTCATCGACATACGTTTTAGGAGCTATATTCCAACAGGAAAATCAGAGATGTAACACTTCTTGCAATCTTTGCAATACTTTCATGTTAGATATATCAAGACTACGACATAGGGATTACATCATGGTATAGTTTCTATCAATAATCACAATCTCCTATGTCGGTAGGCAACTATAAGTCTTATTCCGATGAACGGGATATTCTAATATGCAAGTATTCAAGTGACAAGATTATGCAATGTTCATGACTATAGCAATTTTGCAAGTAGTATAACAATGCATCAAAATCAAATTCAAATCGAAAATAAGTTAAGAGCATCCTAACGTACATGTTCACTCACTTGGTTTTGTATCAACAATTCAAACACGTTCACATCACCAATACTTTTTCAAGATTTAGCAATTCATAATAGGTGTAGTAAAGTAGTACTTCCAAAATTTAAATGAAGAACAAAGTAGTACTTACTTGGTTGAAGCCTTTGGATGATGTTCTTGTGAAGAAAAAAAGCAAAAGGAAACTTTTTGATAGGATTTGGAGACTATAGGTGGTGCATGAGCTATGTTTCCAATGTGTTTTTGGTTCAAGATTAAGTCTCATATTTATAAGAAAAGGTTGGGTCAAGTTTTGACCCATTAAAATCGGATTTGGAGACCAAAAGTGACCATAGGCGGTGCCTAATGCTTTGCCTAGCTGAGCAGAATGCCATAGCATATGCCATGCATTTATTTAAGAATGCCATAGCATATGCCATGCATTTATTTAAGAATGCCATAGCATATGCGGCGCATTGTCTATGGCATTTAGGGACATATGCGCCGCATAGTCTATGGCATATGAGATCCTGAGACCTAATGCCATAGCATAGGCGGCGCATAGTCAAAAGCACACTTAGGAATGGGCGGCGCATAGTGTATAGCACACTAGATTCCGAGACCTTAGGCTATAGGATAGTTTTTCCAGTGTTAGTGGCCTATTTTTACCTAGGCCTAGCCTTCCTCGATGCCTTTTTAAGTGTGAGTAATGCTCAATCCATACCCTTATGCATCCTTATACCTAACTTACCACCTTTACCATACAATGCGTCCAAATCGTCAATTGAAATCAATCTCCTCGTTGAATACCTCTTGCACCTATTTTTGCTCAAAACCAAATGAAAACGATTAGTACGATGGGTTGCCTCCCACCAAGCGCCTTAGTTTTGGTCGTGGCACGACTCTTACTTTTAGATTTTCATTAATTAAAAACAAGACAAGTACTAGAATGAAATAAAATGATAAACGATAAATGAAAAACGATAAACAATGGGTTGCCTCCCATCTAGCGCCTTATTTATTGTCGTGGCACGACATGGTTACCTCGAGTACTCAGACTTCGTCGAGGTAAATGGTGGATCATTTTCTAAAAGGATTTAGACGGCAATGAGGCTTACCTGTGGGCATGCGATCTTCTTCGAGATGGCTCCTACGTTTCTCCGGAGAGTCACCAATTATATCATCAATAGTCCAACCCATAGCTCTCTTGTACCTCATCAGAGCAGAGATGAGAGCCTCCACGTGTTGTTCACTTAAATCATCCACCACACTTATCGGAGGTATACTTCCACTTTCCAAGAACACATACCTTAGATAATCGGGGAGCTCTTGCGATTCTAGCATTAGTGGCTCGTCAATGTGAGTCTTCGTTGTTGGTTGATTCTTGAGATCACAATCCGGTTTCTTAGGAGTATAAGACTCTATTTCTGTTAGATCACCCATAAGTTCTTCATAGTCTTCATTATCCTCATGCTCAACATTCAGTGGTGCAGCAGACAATGGCTCAACAGTAGGCTGTTTATCAATAGATAATGCTTTCGTATCCTCATAATGAACATCAGCTACAGATGACTCATTCATATCACTGGGCTGCTTCATTGTTTTGCATATATCAAACCGTACCACTTCGTCATTAATTTGAAACAAAAGCTCATTATCTTTCATGTCAATAAGCACACTTCCGGTTGCAAGGAAAGGACGTCCCAAGATTATGGGAACTTCAGAATCCTCCTTACAATCCAGAATAACGAAGTCGGCAGGAAAGATGAATGATGAAACCTTCACCAACACATCATTCAAGATACCCACAGGTCGTTTTACCGACCTATCAGCCATCACGAGCCTCATATTGGTTGGTGTAGGGTCTCCCAACCCCAACTTCCTGTAGATAGATAGTGGCATCAAATTGATGCTAGCTCCCAAATCGCACAATGCCTTAGCAAAATCCAACGATCCAATTATGCAAGGAATAGTGAAAGCTCCAGGATCTGCCTTCTTTTGAACTAACGACCTTGTAGCGATTGCACTACAATGATGAACATTATCCGCTAACTCATAACTTGCTGCCCGCTTCTTTGTCAAGAGATCCTTCAGAAATTTCGCATACCCAGGCATTTGTTCAAGTGCCTCCACCAATGGAACATTAATGGTCAGTTGCTTGAGCATAGTCATGAATTTGCTGAACTTTGTGTCATCTGCCACCTTCTTCAATCTTTGGGGAAAAGGTGGTGGTGGGTATGGAAGTGTTCTCTCCACGGTTTTCTTCTCCTCTTGCTTCCGTTTTTCCACTTTTTCAGGCTGCACGTCACTAGGTGAAACGTCCTTGACGTTGGGAGTAGTTGTTGCGGCTTCTTCTCCTTTTGCAACGTCACTAAGTGTAGCATTCATGTCCGCAACTTCGTCAACCACTTGCTTTCCTTTTGCTGAAGTTTCCAGCACCTTACCACTTCTGGTAGTGATGGCCATGCATGACCCATCATTCTTTGGGTTTTGCACAGTATCGCTTGGTAAGGTGCCAGCCTTTCTTTTATTAAATGCTGCTGAAAGTTGGCTCAATTTCTGCTCTATTTGCTTGATAGAAGTGGAATGAGAATCAACTAGTTGCTTCATGGAGGACAAATCATCAATCACCTCCTTAACTCCCACGCTCGTTGCTTCCACTCCTTTCAATAACTTAGCCATCATGTCTTCCATACTCCCAGAATTAGATGTGGTGGTATCACGTCTACCAGGGGGAACGTACAAACCACTCTTTTCATTATTTTTCTTCCAACTACCTTGGTCTTTGCTTCCAGATTTATCATAATAGTTCCGACCTTGGTTTCATTGGGCATTCCCACGGAAACCCCCCTGATTGCTCAAGTAGTTGGCCTCCTCTTCCGAATCAGATTCGTCTCTTCCTTTTGACGCAATAGCTTTCACTTTTTCAGTCTTCCCCAATAGATGCTTTGTAAGAAGATCCATTTGGGTTTTCATGTGTGCCATATCTTGATCACGTTCTTCTTGTCTTCTTCGTTGGTCTGCAGTCATGCCAATAGATAAAGTGGGGCTTGCTACCTCAGAATCCCTGGTATGCCAAGCTCTACCTTGTTTCGTCATACGATCTAGCATATTGGTTGCATGACCAAAGGTGAGGTCCATAAAAGATCCTCCAGCCGCATTATCAACCACTGGCTTAGTCACCGAATTCAAAGCTCTGTATAATATCTCCATCAAGTGGTCATTGGTCATATGGTGATTTGGGCACCGCATAAGCTTCGTCTTGAACCTCTCCCATGTTTCATGGAGGGCTTCAGTTGGAAGCTGTCGAAAATTTATGATCTCATCTCTCAACTGTGCTCTTTTGGATGGCGGAAAGAATCTTTCTAGGAAAGCGTCTCTCAATTGCCTCCAATTTGTAATTGAATCAGGAGTCATGCCATTCAACCATAGTGTTGCCTCCCCAGACAGAGACAATGGAAATAGACGTAATCGTATTGCATTCTGTCCAACGCCAGGATTGTCGAATGACTTGCATGTAGAAATAAAGTTGATCAGATGCATATTCGAATCATCGCCTGCTAGTCCACCAAATAATCCCTTGAGTTGCAATAACTGAATCATGGTGCTTGTGATATTAAACTTTGCTCCGGGTGCCAATGGCGGAAGAATAATAGCTCCGGTGGCACCAGGTCCGTCCAGATCGTCCTCATCGTCATGATTTGTTGCTCGCCTACGGTTATCAATATTCTCTTGAGCAGCCATCCTTTCAATGTCACGTTGTGCCTCCATTGATGCACTGAATAAACCTAAACAAAACAAAAACAACAACTAAAAGTAAAAGTACGAGAATCTTTGACCAAAGGGTCTAGTAATTATCACGAACTTGATTGACACTCGTATTCCCCGGCAACGGCGCCAATTTTTGATAACGCTCAATCTACAGCTCTCGTATGAGTGTAAAGCGGTCGTTAGCAAATATAGAACCCAACCTAGGTTGGGTGTCGATCCCACAGGGAATAGCTTGGCCAACAAGTAAGTAAAATTACTAAACTTTTGGTGCAAGTCTCGTAAGAAGGGGGGATTGTAATGTGTAACGAAAACAATAAAGTAAAGGCTGAAAATAGCAAAGTAAAAAGAGGAATAATGTTACGTTGGTTGTAAACAATGAGAATTGAAGCGTTAGGGTTATGTCCACCTTTTGAGGTATACGTCTCTATTGGCTATGAGTGTGTAGAGTCTTGACATGCAAGTGCTTATAGAGAATTGTAGTCGATGGTAAATCCAAGCGTCTCTCGACCTAAACAAGGACTATTTCACTTTAACTCTCTCGAGCTTAAAGTGTGTCTAACGTTATGAATTCTCCAAGAGGTTAGTCCAGTTACGGCACTAGCTTTTTAATAGGAAAGGGTGTCCTACTACCTTGACATTATCTCTTTTCCAGACAAATAACCTTTCTCTCGAACAAGTTAAATGTTAGACTGGCGTTATTCTATGTGTCTGCAGCCACAAGAATTTGCATTAAGATGAAGAGAATAATGATATAAGCAATATACGTGTCTCGAACTCACAAACTCACAGCAATAGATAGTATCTCATTCGGCTTCCATAACCCCAACAGAGAAGTTTAGTTACCCATGAATGCGACGGAAATCACAATTTGCATTGTTATTTTTGAGTAATGGCATGTGGATCAAGTGATACGCGTGAGGCGTGATTCCTTGGCAAGTAACGATTCTCTTGTTGTGGAATAGATGAATAGAAGATAAGAATTGATGAAAAGATTAGAAGAGTTGTAGTGGAAGAAGAGAGGGATGGAAGAAAATTAATAGTTTAAGAATGAATTTCTTGAATTAAGGGAGGAGTTGCCTCCACTACGGGAGGACTTTTTTAAAATCTCTAGCATGATAGGGTATTTATAATACTCCTATCCTACTCCTACTATGCTAATGAAATAAATAACCAAATCCTACTAAACTAAGGAAATACTTAACCCATTTGTACTAGGTTAATGTAACATTCTCCTAATCCAAATAAACTAATGAAATACATAACCCAATTGTACTAGGTTAATGTATCATTGTCAAAATCCAGCTTTGTGTCTGTAAGTCCCCAAAGTCTTCAGAAATGCTGTTTTAGCTCGGGATAGATTTTCCATGCAGCAGATTTGGTCCTTTAGGCATCCAGCTCCTTTCCACTTCGTTCGTGAGCTTTCTTTTGCGTCAAGTAAGCCATAAAATGCTGTATTTTGCATCATTTATACCTGAAACCTTACTAATCATAATCGTTAGCTCATTTACAGGAAAAAGGACTAAAAGTGCATGAAATATATAATTTGTTCTCAAAACTAGGCTAAAATATGGGCAAAATATATTGATATAGGCGCGTAAATTCGCCTATCATCGAAAGGACTTACTTTAAATTCTGAAATCTGAAAGCTGAAGTCTGTAGCTAATATCATTCTATAAAGCATAATCAGAGTAAACATTGTGATCCTTTACACTTAGTTTTCTAAAATCTTTTTTGTTAATATTTTCTAAAATATTTAATCTGTAAGGAAAATACTTTATCTTAAACTTACAGGGAATTCTTTCAAAGCTTTTCTTTACTAGAAAGGAAAGATTGTTTATTTACTTTTACTAGCAGGGAGGTTCTCTTAACCGACATAAACCATGCGAGCTATATGGAGTCTAACGTCTCGTCCTCCTAAGGAAGAAATCTCATGTTGGGGAGAGGTGTCATACTCTTTCTTGGGAATATAACCTGAGCTAAGTGATCACATCTGAAATTATCTTCCACGTATAAGTGGGAATAAGATGATAATATGTACCTACATTGGCTACGAAGTTCTATAAAAGTAGGATGCACTAAACCCACACTTCCCGTTCGGTGCTAAATACTACTTCCTTTTTATTTGCTACGCTCATTCTGCTGGAAATCCACTTTAAAACTAGCATAAGGGTTTATCTAAAACCACTAATGCATTTATCTAATAAAATCTGTAAATAAAGATAATCTGAATTCTATAATATATAATAATCTGAAAAATGGATTCAAAAACTTATCTGATGATCTAAAGATCAAAGCTTTACTGAAAATCTATATATAATCTGATAATAGGATGCTTAAAGAATCATCTTTCTTAAAATAATATTCAATCTTGGGGTGATAACCCATGCTTCAATCTCATGTCAAAACATCAAAATAGTCATGCTTGATATTGAAAACAATGATATTTCATCTCAAAATCTGTAAACTACTGCAATAGACATGAAAAATGAAAATAGACATGCAATTCAAATTCTAAAACATAGGAAATATCAAAATCTTGCAAAGAGCAGTAATGGGTATGAACCCTAATTTAAAACTCATGGAATATCATTCAAAATCATAGGAGTTTAATGTAAAAGATTGGTTTTGGGCACAAGGACGAAAGGAGATCCTTGTTCGTAAACCCCACATACCTTGATTAATGATTAGATGTAGATTCTTCAATTATGGATTCCTATTTGAGTTCTTGAGGATGGATTCTTGATTATCTTGCCTTGGGAATCCTCAATTTAGAGCTTTCTTGGAGAATCTATGGAGGATTTTGATTTCTTAGAGAAGAGGTTTTAGAGCTCTAGGGTTTTGCTTTTGAAAAGAATGATGAATAATAAGTACAGAGTGCTTTGAATATGATTAATCCTAATTTTTTGATGGATTGGGGGCTTGGAAATTGTCCAAAATACCCTTTTTAAACTCCTAAACGGGACTGGAAACGAGAATTGAAAATCCCAATTTAATAAGCCATTGTGATATGCAACTATCACGGTGGTTCACTGGAAATTGACGACTAGGAAATTGGTGGTCTCCACAATGCGGAGCTATTGCTTTGTCTAACTTGATTTTGACAATTGGGACCTGAAACTTCAATGTGATACGCCACCATCAAGGTGTCCTATAGAAATGCCATTTTGGCTACTGGCACGACGCACCAATATCACGTTGCTCCACTGGAAATTGATAATTGGGAAATTTTCCCTGTCCACAATGTGGGGATATCACAGAGGGCCATTGGAATTTAACAATTATCATTTTACTGACATCCGCAATACGCCAAGTGTCCAGGTGGCACACTATCAACTGAAAGGCTATAACTCCTCAACCGAGTATCGGAATTAGGAGAATTTTGTATCGATGGAAAGCTTATTCAATTTCTCAGACAATGAGAGATCTAAATCTGGAAAATTCCACACCAAATAAATATTCTTTTTTTAAAAAAATATTTCTTAACATTTTACGAATGAATTTAAGCTAGGAAAAGTATGGGGTATTACATGATCCTCTTATTCCAAGTAAATATTTCTGTATTTATTGATGTGCCTGATTCACTGATAACGCTCAATCTACAGCTCTCGTAGGAGTGTAAAGCGGTCCTAGTCAAATATAGAACCCAACTGGGTTGGGTATCGATCCCTCAGGGAATAGCTTGGTCAACAAGTAAGCAAGGATTACTAGACTTTTGGTGCAAGTCTAGTAAAAAAGGGGGGATTGTAATGTATAACAAAAGCATTAATGTAAAAACTGAAAATAACAAAGTAAAAAGAAAGAATGTTTAGTAGTTTGTAAAACAATAAGAATTGAGAAGTTGGGGTTATGTCCACCTTCTGAGTTGTACGTCTCTATTGGCTATGAGTTATGCGGAATTCAGACATGCATGTGCTTATAGAGAATTGTATTCGATGGTAAATCCAAGCGTCTTTCGACCTCAACATGGACTATTTCACTTTAACTCTTTCGAGCTTAAAGCGTATCTAACGGTACAAATTCTCCAAGAGGTTAATCCAGTTACGACACTAACTTTTTAATAGGGGATGGGACCCTACTACCTTGACATTATCTCTTTTACAGACATATAAGTTTTCTTTCGAACAAGTTAATGCTCTACTGGCGTATTCTATGCGTTTACAACCACAAGAATTTGCATTAAGATGAAGAGAATAATGATATAAGAAAAACACGTGTCACGAATTCACATACTCATAGAAATAGATAGTATCTCATATGGCTTCCATAACCCCAATAGAGAAGTTTAGTTACCCTTGAGCGCGAAGGAAATCACAATAGACATTGTTATTATACCACAATAAAGATTTCGTGTAGTAATAGTGTGGAGGCGTTAGGCATGAATTCCTAGCAAAGTAACATTTCTCTTGTTGCGGAAATTAAGAATTGAATAGATGAATAGAAGAAGAATTAGAAGTAGAATGTATTTTAATTGATGGAAGAAGAATTGATTGTAGAATAGAAAGATGTCTTAAAATCTCTAGCAAGATAGGGTATTTATAACACCCATATCCTATTCTTACTAAGCTAATAAATTACTTAACCCAATCCTACTAGATTAATGTATCATTATCCTAATCCTAATAAGTTACTGCTGGTCCCCAAAGTCTTCAGAAATGCTGTTTTTGCCTGGGACAGATTTTCCATGCGCCACTTTTGGTCCTTGGCGCCCAAGCTTTGTTTTCCTCCTTTCGTGAAGCTTTCTTTGGCATCAAGTTCTCCATAAAATGCTGAATTTTGCATCATTTATACCTGAAAACTTTCTAATCATGTTAGTTAGCTCACTTACAGGAAAAAGGACTAAAAGTGCATGAAATATATAATTTGGTCTCAAAACTTGGCTAAAATATGGGCAAAATCTAGTGCTATGGGCGTGTAAATTCGCCTATCATCAACACCCCACACTTAAAGCTTTGTTCATCCTCGAACAAACTATCATGTCCATCTAAACATCAACTTAGGGTTTCACAGTATCAACACAAAATATTCATCAAGACAAGCACAACAATTATCAACAAAGAGTAGTTTTCCGATCATTAGTAGAAACGATTCAACCTCTAACATAGACTCGTGATGGTAGTTAATTCGTATCCCAAAACTTAAGGTACAAAGAATCATACACCACTACCCAAAACTCATCAACCATGTGTGTCTCACAATATATTACCCATAATCACTCTCAAGCATAGTATATTTATCAGACATGGGTATAGAAATATCCTTGCTCTCGCTCTCATAAAGAATTCATATGCATCAACTGATGACCATAGGCTTGCCCTTAGTGTAATGCTCCACTAAATGTCAGAATACTAAGCTTAGGATCAAATAGGTCTTTTGATGGTTGTAATGTAGGATAAGGGACGGGTAGGACTATTTTGTCCAGAAATAGTGACTATGTTCCTAAGCTCTATAATACATCACATTGTATCATAAATACTTTCTTTTCAAACAACCTTTCTTCTTTCTTTTATTCTACCACCCTTTTTCTCCTCTTTTGTTTTTCAATTTTACACATAACTAACTTTTCAGTTTTCCTTTCCTTTTTCTTTTCATAACATACCTCTTATGATAGCAATACTTTTTCATAACAAATTCACGCACCATTACATTTTAAAGCATCATACTCACCCAATTTCCTCTTATTTTGTCACATAACTTTACAATTTAAAGCACTTAGGAATTTGGATCAAATTATGGTCTTGAAAAAAATGGATTAGGCTTACATATGAGGTTGTCAAAGAAAATAGGCTAAAGGCTTAAAGGTGGTTAACTAGGATAATGTCCACGGGTAGGTAAAAAGAAGGTAAACAAGTATAGGTTGCCAATGAAATGCCTAAATCATCTCCTAGACTTGCACTCCTTATTTTCGCTTTACATACATACCAGGCAAGTTCTAGCATCAGCCACAAACATAGAATATACTATTATCTCACTCACACAAGGCACATGGTCGACTTTATTGGGAGTAGTATAGACTCTTGCCACAACAGATGAAGGAATTGAACCACTCAATATCACATAGTGAGTCACAATTAGAGCCTAAATGTCTCAATCGACATGATTTTAGCACAAACTCTTGTCATAATCTCATGCTGTCTATTAGAATAATTTCATGCGAAGTTAAGTAAAAAAAAATTAACTAATAAAAAAAATTAACTACTAAAAAGAAAAACAAAACAAACATAAATGCAAATGCAGATAGAGAAGTATAGCATGCAAATACCACCACCCCATACTTAGACGGGACACACTGCCCTCAGTGGAAAATAAATACGAAGAACCTGGTCAGTTGGACTCCTTCTCTATGTCGGGGGTCATACCCCCTTCGTCGGAATCATCAAGGAGTCTTCGTCATCAGAATTCTCCTCCGCGTCGGAGTCTGGCATTCGTCGATCATCATCGGTCGGCACATTATCATCAAGAGGTTCCTCAAAATATGTACCTACTCTACACCTTTCCCTTGCATGCACATTCATTGGATAGTCATGATCCAGTTGTTGGAGCTCTGCAGCAGTTGGAACACGACCTCCGCTCATCATCGTAAAGCGAGTCATGCCATAAAGATGGCGAAATAAACTCTCATCCCGAGCATGTCTCTCTGCCGTAGTAAGGTTGACGCCATGTGTGGTTTCAGCATATTTGACCTTTGTGAGGTCAACCTTCTTTGGATTGTGTGGGAGTCTATGGTCAGTCGGTTTCTCTTCGATGTCTTCCTTCCTCAAGATTGCAGTCAATAGATTGCCGAAGTTGAAGTGGGACCGCTTGTGTCGCCTAGCCTTCCGCATTGTAGATCGAATGATTGCCCCAATGTTGATAGGTACATTCGTCATCAATGCGTATACCAAGTACACTCTATCTCTTGTTATCTTGATGTACTGGGTCCCTGGTTTGAGGCAAGAGTTGACAATACGCGACCATATCCTTGCTTCCCTATTCAAAGGAGCATATGGGAAGGTGTTGTGTCATCCGGTGTCTTTATGTCTGCTCCACCTTGCCATGGATCTACTTCCATAAAGTGTGTGTCGAATTGCTCTATATGGAGGTCTACTGTACAGCTCTCTGAATGGTGATGGATTAGGATAATGTTCACGTAAGTTAAGATTATCCTCACGTATATGTTCACTCACTTGGTTGTGTATCAACAATTCAAACACATTCAAATCACCAATACTTCTTCAAGATTTAGCAATTTATAATAGGCATAGTAACGTAGTTCTTACAAAAAATAAATGAGCAACAAAAGAGTACTTACGTGATTGAAGCTTTTGGAGATGTTCTTGTGAAGAAATAGAGCAAAAAAAAAATTTTTGAGAGGATTTGGATGCTATGGGCGGCGCCTAAGTTAGGTGTTCAATGTGTTTGTGCTTTAAGACTAAGTCTCCTATTTATAGAACCAAGTTGGGTCGGGTTTTGACCCATTTAAAATCGGATTTGGAGACAAAAGTGACTATAGGCGGCGACTTTAGCTTTGCCTATGCTTGGCATAGGCGGCGCCTTTTGCAAAGCCTTGTCAAGCATAGGCGGTGCCTTTATCTTAGCATTTGGTGACCATAGGAGGCGCCTTTCACTTTGCATATGAGATTATAGGCTATGGCACACTAGATTCAGAGACCTTAGGCCATAGTATGGGCCTTGCCTTGTTCGTGGCCTAGTTTTACCTAGGCCTAGCCTTGTTCGATGCCTATATTTTCATGAGAAATGCTCAATCCATAGCCTTTTGCATCTTCATTCCTAACTTACCACCTTTCACATGCAATACGTCCAAATCATAATTTGCAACCGATCTCCTTATTTTATACCTCTTGCACCTACATTTGCTAAAGACCAATAATAATGATTAGAACGATGGGTTGCCTCCCATGAAGCGCCTTAGTTTTGGTCGTGTCACGACTCTTCTTTTTGGATTTTTATTTATTAAAAGCAAAAGACAAAAAATGCAAAATGATAAACAATGGGTTGCCTCCCATCTAGCGCCTTATTTATTGTCGCGGCACGACATAGTTACCTCGAGTACTTAGACTTCGTCGAGATAAGTGATGGCCATATAATTTATCGAATCAAGAGGACCAATATAGGGTTTAACTCGTTGGCCATTCACTTTGAAGACAACACCTTTATTGTCTTCCAACTCAACTAGTCCAGACGAGTAGACTTGGATAACTTTGTACGGACCAGACCACTTGGACTTTAACTTACCTGGGAGTAGCTTAAATCTAGAGTTGAAGAGAAGCACCATATCATCTTTTTGAAAGTTTCGTCGAACAATCCGCTGATCATGATACTTTTTCATCCGCTCCTTGTATAGGTCTGACCTTTCATATGCATGGAGACGGAATTCGTCCATCTCATTCAGCTGCTCCACTCTCAGATTCATTGCATCGTCCCAATTCACATTCAATCGCTTTAATGCCCACAATTCCTTATGCTCAAGCTTAATGGGTAAGTGAAAAGCCTTCCCATAAACTAGTTGATAAGGGGACATGCCAATTGGTGTTTTGAATGCAGTCCTATAGGCTCATAGTGCATCGTCCAACTTCCGAGACCAATCTTTCCTATTAGAATTTACCGTCTTCGCAAGGATTTGTTTGATCTCCCGATTGGAAACCTCTACCTAGCCACTAGTTTGTGGGTGATAAGGCGTGGCTACCTTATGTTGCTTGACACCACATTTTGCCAACATGGATTTGAATAGCTTATTGCAAAAGTGATATTCTCCATTGCTTATAATAGTACCTGGTACTCTAAAAGGAGAGAAAATATTCCTCTTCAAGAATGCTACAACACGCTTTCCTTCATTGTCGGCCAACGCTACAGCTTCAACCCATTTTGAGACATAATCTACAGCAACTAGGATGTACTTCATTCCAAACGAATTTACGAATGGACCCATGAAATCAATACCCCATACATCAAATAGCTCTACCTCAAGAATTTTCGACATAGATATCTCATGGTGTTTCGAAATAGCGCCTTGGCGCTGGCATTTGTCGCATCTTCTAACAAAGTCGTAGGCATCTCTAAATATCGAAGGCCAATAAAATCCACTTTGCAATACCTTTCTTGCTATCCGATTACCTACATGATGTCCTCCAACTTGGGATGTATGGCATGCTTCCAATATAGTAGGCACCTCTACATGGGATATACATCGTCGGATAATACCATCCGCGCATCGTCGAAACAAATATGGATAATCCCAAAAGTAGTGTTGTACGTCATGCATAAACTTTCTCTTTTGATGGTAGGATAAGTTTGCAGGTACCACATTACTCACCACAAAATTTGCAAAGTCGGCATACCATGGTAATCCTTCCATTGTTGCCGCTAAGATCTCCTTAGCAAGGAATACATCATCAATCTCGATTTCAGGCTACGCAACATGCTCGTACTCGAGTCTAGATAGATGATCATCCACTTGGTTCTCACAACCTCTTCTATCTTTAACCTCGAAATCAAATTCTTGCAGCAGCAAAACCCATCGAATTAGTCTTGGTTTTGCATCCTTCTTTGTCATTAGATACCTTAGAGTTGCATGGTCTGTATGAACGATCACTTTGGTACCTAACAAATAAGCTCAGAACTTCTCAAACGCATACACAACCGCTAGGAGCTCTTGTTCTATGACAGTGTAGTTCTTTTGGGCTTCGTTTAGGACCTTGCTCGCATAGTATATAGGATGAAATAGCTTCTCCTTTCTTTGTCCAAGTACAGCACCAACGGCTACCCTACTAGCATCACACATGACTTTGAACGGGAGAGACCAATCTGGTGCTACCATGATAGGAGCTTCAATTAATTTTCCTTTGAGGCATTCGAATGCTTTCAAACAATCTTCATTGAAGTCAAACTTTGCATCTTTCTCTAAGAGTTTGGACAATGGACTAGTAATTTTGGAGAAATCTTTGATGAGTCGTTGATAGAAACCTGCATGAGCGAGAAAATAACAAACTCCCTTAATAGAAATTGGAGGTGGTAGCTTCTCAATGATTTCAATTTTCGCTCGGTCAACCTCAATTCCCCTTTCGGAGATTTTATGCCCAAGAACGATGCCTTCTTTTACCATAAAGTGGCACTTCTCCCAATTCAGCACTAGGTTGAATTCTACACATCTTTCCAATGCCATGCTTAGGTTTGTCAAGCACGCTTCAAAAGACTAACCAACAATTGAAAAATCGTCCATAAATACCTCCAAAGTGTCTTCAACCATATCAGAAAATATGGACATCATACATCGCTGAAAGGTGGCTGGTTCGTTACATAGCCCGAATGGCATACGTTTAAAGGCAAACGTACCATATGGGCATGTGAACTTTGTCTTCTCTTTGTGTTCGGGGGCAATATGATAACGCTCAATCTACAGCTCTCGTTTGAGTGTAAAGCGGTCGTTAGCAAATATAGAACCCAACCTGGGTTGGGTATCGATCCCACAGGGAATAGCTTGGTCAACAAGTAAGCAAAATTAATAGACTTTTGGTGCAAGTCTCGTAAGAAGGGGGGATTGTAATAAGTAACCAAAGTAATGAAATAAAAGCTGAAAATAATAAAGTAAAAAGAGAAATATTGTCACATTGGTTGTAAACAATGAGAATTGAAGCGTTGGGGTTATGTCCACCTTCTGAGGTATACGTCTCTATTGGCTATGAGTGTGTAGAGTCTTGACATGCAATTGCTTATAGAGAATTGTAGTCGATGGTAAATCCAAGCGTCTCTCAACCTAAACAAGGACTATTTCACTTTAACTCTCTCGAGCTTAAAGTGTGTCTAGCGGTACGAATTCTCCAAGAGGTTAGTCCAGTTACGGCACTAGCTTTTTAATAGGAAAGGGTGTCCTACTACCTTGACATTATCTCTTTTCCAGACAAATAACCTTTCTCTCGAACAAGTTAAATGTTAGACTGGCGTTAGTCTATGCGTCTTCTTTTCTAGACAAGTAACCTTTCTCTCGAACAAGTTAGATGTTAGAATGGCGTGTTCATGTGTTTGAAACCGCAAAGATTGTAAATTTAAGATGAAGAGAATAATGATATAAGCAATATACGTGTCTTGAACTCACAAGCTCATAGCAATAGATAGTAACTCATTCGGCTTCCATAACCCCAACTAAGAGATTTAGTTACCCATGAATGCGAAGGATATCACGTTTTGCATGGCGGATGGCGTGTAAAAGAGGTGTTAGGCATGTGGTTTTGGTGATTCCGTAGCAAGTAACAATTCTCTTGTTGTGGAATTTAAGAGTAGAAGAATGAAGAATTAAGAATGTATTGTAGGAAGATGTCTTAATTGTAAGGAGATGAATGAATTGTAAAAATGTGTCTCTAATTCTCTAGCATGATAGGGTATTTATAATACTCCTATCCTACTCCTACTAAGCTAATGAAATAAATAACCAAATCCTAATATACTAATGAAATCCTTGACCCAAATGTACTAGGGTAAGGTTACAAAATTATAGTCCAAATAGAATAATAAAACACATAACCTAATTGCACTAGGTTAATGTATTATGGCAAAAATCCAGCTTTGTGTCTGTAAGTCCCCAAAGTCTTCAGAATTGCTGTTTTATCCCGGGACAGATTTTCCATGCAGCAGATTTAGTCCTTTAGGCGTCCAGCTCCTTTCCACTTCGTTCGTGAGCTTTCTTTTGCGTCAAGTAAGCCATAAATTGCTGTATTTTGCATCATTTATACCTGAAACTTTCCTAATCATGTTCGTTAGCTCATTTACAGAAAAAAGGACTAAAAGTGCATGAAATATATAATTTGTTCTCAAAACTAGGCTAAAATATGGGCAAAATATATTGATATAGGCGCGTAAATTCGCCTATCATCAACACCCCACACTTAGAGCTTTGTTCGTCCTCGAACAACATATCATGTCCTTCTAATATCAACTTAGGGTTTTTACAGCCACAACACAAAACATTCTTCAAGACAAGCACAACAATTAGCAACAAAGAATAGCTTTCCGATTATAAGTAGAAACAATTTAACCTCAAGCATAGACTCGTGATGGTGATCAACTCGCATGCAAACGTTAAGGTGCATAGAATCATGTACAACTATCCAAGACTCATCAACCATGTGTGTCTCACAATATAGTACCCATAATCACTCACAAGTATAGCATATTTTTTTCAAACATGGGTATCAAAGTATCCTTGCACTCACTCTCACAAAGAATTCATATGTAGCAACTAATGACCATAAGCTTGCCTTTAATGTAGTACTCTACTAAATGTCGGAATGTTAAGATTAGGATCAAGTAGGTCTTTAGATGGTTGTAATGTAGGCTAAGGGACGGGTAGGACTATTTTGGCCAGAAATAGTGACTAAGTTCCTAAGCACTTTAATACAGCACATTGTATCATTGACACTTTGTTCTTTCAACCTTTCTTTATTTTATTCTTCCACCCTTGTTCTCATCTTTAGTTTTTCAATTTTAAGCACAACTCACTTTTCAGCTTTCTTTTCCTTTTTTTTTTCACAACATACCTCTTATGATAGCACTACATTCAAGCACCATTACAATTTGAAGCCTCATACTCAACCAATTTCCTCTTATGTTGTCACATGAATTTTTCACTTTAAAGCACTTAGGAATTTGGATCAAATTATGGTCTTAAAAAAAAATAGATTAGGCTTACATACAAGGTTGTCAAAGAAATAGGCTAAAGGCTCAAAAGGGTTTAACTAGGATGATTTACATGGGTAGGAAAAACTGAAGGTAAACTTGTATAGGTTGCCAAAGAAATGCCTAAATCATATCCTAAACTTACATTCCTTGTTTTCGCTTTGCATACATACCAGGCAAGTTCTAGCATCAGCCACACACATAGAATATACTATTACCTCACACACACAAGTCACATGGTCGACTTGGTTGGTAGTAATATAGACTCTCGACCCAACAAGTGAAGGAATTGAATCACATACTATCACATAATGAGTCACAACTAGAGCCTAAATGTCTCAATAGTCACATTGTAGCACATACTCTTGTTCTATTTTCATGCTACCTATCAAAATAATTTCATGCGTAGCTAGAAAAAATTTTACTCCTAAAAACTAAAAATAAAAAAAACAGTAAAACAAGCAAACATACAAACATAGGTGCAAACAAAGAAGTATAGCATACAGATTCTGCCACCCCACACTTAGACTAGACACTGCCCTCAGTGGAAAATAAAGTCGAAGAACCTGATTAATCGGACTCCTCCTCAATGTCGGGGGTCATACCCCCTTCGTCAGAATCATCACAAGAGTCATCGTCAGAGTTCTCCTCAGCATCAGAATCAGGCAATCGTCTATCATCATCAGTTGGCACGTCATCATCAAGAGGTTCCTCAAAATATACGCCCACTCCACACATCTCCCGGGCATGCCTATTCATTGGGTAGTCGTGGTCCAGCTGTTGGAGCTCTTCAGCAGTTGGAATACGTCCACCACTCATCATAGTGAATCTCGTCATGCCATAGAGATGACGGAAGAAACTCTCGTCACGAGCATGTCTCTCCGCAGTGGTAAGGTTGACTCCATGCGTTGTTTCAGCATCTTTGACCTTGGTGAGGTCAACCTTCTTTGGGTTATGTGGGAGTTTGTGGTCAGCTGGTTCCTCTTCTATATCCTCCTTCCGCAACATTGCTGTCAACAAATTGCCGAATGTGAAATGGGACCTTCGGTGGAGTCTGGCTTTTCTCATGGTAGATCGAATGATTGCCCCAAAGTTGATAGGGACATTCGTCATCAACGCATAAACCAAACACACTCTATCTCTCGATATCTTGGTGTATTGCGTCCCAGGAATAAGGCATGAGTTGACAATGCGCATCCAGATTCTTGCTTCCCTATTTAGTGGAGCATAGGGGAATATGTTGTGACGGCCTGTTTCCTTATGTCTGCCCCATCTTGCCATTGATCTGCTTCCACAAAGCATGTGTCTTATTGCTCTGTAAGGAGGCCTGCTGTACAGCTCTTTGTATGGTGCAGTGTCGACCGAAGGTAGGCCTAGAAACGAGTTGATCCAATCCGCTGTAAGTTGTAACACTTGGCCCCGAATTTTGACTTCGTTGCCTGTTGTGTTTGGCGACCAGTTGGCATAAAACTCTCTTGTCAAGTCAAGATTGCACTCTCCCATGTCACGAAAGATGAAATCCAGCTTCAAAGCCATAATTTTAGCCAACATTTGCGGCTACTTCTTTGCTAAGGTCTCCTTGTTGATTAAGTCGACGTGCACATATTTCTTTTCTTTATTGCTGCTGTACCATGCCTTGGCTTCTTCCTCAAGAACCCATTTGATTCCGAACATTCTGCGTGGTAGGTGTGCTGAAGATGATTCTCCTTGGTCTTTTCGGCTTCTCTTTTTATCCTTCTGGGTCGTGGTAGCCTTCTCCTTGCCTTGCTTTGCTTTGGGTGCCATTGTACCTGAGACTAGAGATAATGTTAGTTGCAGCACAATCTCACTTTATACAATCTACATGCAAGGACTAGGGGTACCACCCCACACTTAATCTTGTTAGCACAAATTAGTGAAGTGAAAGTGGTCGAGTACTCAGACTTCGTCGACATACGTCTTAGGATTGTATTCCGACAAGAAAATCAGCATTACATCACTTATGTGCAGCCATTTGGACGACTTTCATGGTGCATATAGCAACACTACAACATAGGGGTTACCACATGGAATTGTTATTCGAACAACAAACACCACCTCCTAAGTCGATAGTCACTATAACCTTATCCCGATGGCCGGGATGGTTAATCATGCAAGCATTCAAACCACACTCTCAAGTAATATTCATAGTCACATATGTTCAGCAAGTATCATACCAATGCCATTGAAACAAAATTCAAGTCGGAAACAAGTCAAGAATTCCATACGTATACATTCAATCACACAATTTTGCAACAATTATCCAATTATATGAACATCACCACCAATTTCTTATGATTTAGCAAATTATAATAAGTATAGCAACGTAGTACTTACGATAAATAGATGAAGAATAAGAGAGCACTTACTTGCTTTGAAGATTGTGGAGAAGTTGTTGTGGATTGGAAGAACAAAGGAAGAAAAATTTGAGAGGATTTGGGATGATATGCGGCGCCTTTAGGGTTGCTTCTAATGTGTTTGTGACATAAAACAAGTCCCCTTTATATAGGAGGAGTATGGGTCGGGTTATGACCCATTTACAATCGGATTTGGGGACAAAATCACAACATATGCGGCGCATATCCCTCGGCATATCACTTACATATGCGGCGCATTGTCCATGGCATAATGGGACATATGCGCCGCATATCCTATGGCATTTCTAGACATATGCGCCGCATAGTCTATGGCATTTGGTCTCAGTATCTCAAATGCCATAGCATAGGCGGCGCATAGTCAAAAGCACACCTAGGAATAGGCGGCGCATTGTGTATAGCACACTAGATTCCGAGTCTTTAGGCTATAGAATAGGTTGTGCATCGTTCGTGGCCTATTTATACCAAGGCCTAGCCTTCCTCGAAGCCTATTATGACGTGAAAAAGGCTCAATTCATAGCCTTATGCATCACCATTCCTAACTTACCGACTTTACTATACAATGCGACCAAATCGTCAATTGAAATCAATCTCCTCGTTGCATACTTCTTGCACCTATATTTGCTCAAAACACAATGAAAATGATTAGTACGATGGGTTGCCTCCCACCAAGCGCTTTAGTTTTGGTCGTGGCACGACTCTTATTTTTGGATTTTCATTTATCATAAAAAAAAAAAACTAAAACGACGAAACGATAAAACGATAAAATGATAAAACAATAAAATAATAAAACGATGGGTTGCCTCCCATCTAGCGCCTTTTTTATTGTCGTGGCTCGACGTAGTAACCTCGAGTACTTAGACTTCATCGAGATAAGTGATGGCCATGTCATTTATCGATTCAAGAGGACCGATATATGGTTTAACACGTTGGCCATTCACTTTGAAGATAACACCCTCATTATTTTCCAATTCGACTACTCCAGACGAGTAGACTTGGGTGACTTTAAATGGACCAGACCACTTTGATTTTAACTTACCTGGGAAGAGCTTGAGTCTGGAGTTAAAGAGTAATACCATGTCACCTTTTTGGAAGTTTCGTCGAACAATCCGCTGATCATGATACTTCTTCATCCGCTCCTTGTATAAATCTGATCTTTCATATGCATGGAGACGGAATTCATCTAGTTCGTTCAGCTGCTCCAACCTCAGGTTCTTCACATCATCCCAATTTAGATTCAAGTGCTTTAATGCCCACAATGCCTTGTATTCAAGCTCGATGGGTAGATGACAAGCCTTCCCATAAACTAGCTGATAAGGTGACATGCCAATAGGTGTCTTGAATGCAGTCCTATACGCCCATAGTGCATCATCTAGCTTTCGAGACCAATCCTTCTCATTCGCATTGACCGTCTTGGCAAGGATTTGCTTGATCTCACGATTGGAAACCTCTACTTGTCCACTAGTTTGAGGATGATAAGGCGTAGCTACCTTGTGTTGTTTGACTCCATACTTGGCCAATACAGTTTTGAATAGCTTGTTGCAAAAGTGAGATCCTCCATCACTTATGATAGTACGAGGTACTCCAAAGCGAGAGAAGATATTCTTCTTTAAAAACGCTACAACACGCTTTCCTTCGTTATCGGCCAATGCTACAGCTTCAACCCATTTCGACACATAATCCACAGCAACCAAGATGTATTTCATTCCAAACGAATTCACGAATGGTCCCATGAAATCAATACCCCACACATCAAAGAGTTCTACCTCCAGAATTTTGGACATGGGCATTTCATGGTGTTTTGAAATAGCACCTTGACGTTGGCATTGGTCACACCTTCTCACATAGTCGTGTGCATCTCTGAATATTGTAGGCCAATAATAACCACTTTGCAAGACTTTCCTTGTCGTTCGATTCCCTGCATGATGTCCCCCAACTTGCGAAGTGTGGCATGTTTCCAATATAGTAGGCACTTCTCCATGGGATATACATCGTCGAATGATACCATCCGCGCATCTTCGAAACAAATAAGGCTCATCCCAATAGTAGTGCTGAACGTCATGCATAAACTTCCTCCTCTGGTGGTAAGATAAATTGGAAGGTAGCACATTACTCACCACGAAATTTGCAAAGTCGGCATACCATGGTAAGTTCTCCATTGTTGTCGCTAGTATCTCCTCATCAGGGAATGCATCGTCAATCTGATTTTCTGGTTGCGCCATATACTCATTCTCAAGTCTAGATAGGTGATCAGCCACTTGGTTCTCGCAACTTCTTCTATCTTTGACTTCGAAATCAAACTCTTGTAGCAGAAATACCCATCTAATCAGCCTTGGTTTTGCATCCTTCTTTGTCATTAGATATCTAAGAGCTGCATGGTCTGTATGAATGATCACCTTAGTACCCAATAGATAGGCACGAAACTTCTCGAATGCATACACAACTGCTAGGAGCTCTTGTTCTGAAACAGTGTAGTTCCTTTGGGCTTCATTAAGGACCTTACTCGCATAGTAGATAGGATGAAATAACTTCTCCTTTCTCTGTCCAAGAACAGCACCAACGGCTACACCACTAGCATCACACATGATTTCAAACGGGAGCGTCCAATCTGGTGCTACCATGATAGGGGCTTCAATGAGTTTTTCTTTAAGGCATTCGAATGCCTTCAAGCAATCATCATTAAAGTCAAACTTCGCATCTTTCTCCAATAGCTTGCACAATGGACTTGAAATTTTGGAGAAGTCTTTGATGAATCTACGATAAAACCCAGCATGGCCAAGAAAACTACGAACTCCCTTCACCGAAATTGGAGGTGGTAGCTTTTCAATTACCTCTATTTTGGCGCGATCAACCTCTATTCCTCTTTCGGAGATCTTGTGCCCAAGAACAATTCCTTTTTTTACCATGAAGTGGCACTTCTCCCAATTCAGCACAAGGTTGAACTCTACACATCTTTGTAATGCCATGCTCAAGTTCACCAAACATGCGTCAAAGGACTCACCAACAACTGAAAAGTCGTCCATAAATACCTCCAAAGTGTCTTCTACCATATCAGAGAAAATAGACATCATACAACGTTGAAAGGTGGCTGGTGCGTTACATAACCCGAATGGCATACGTTTGAAGGCAAACGTACCATATGGGCATGTAAACGTTGTCTTCTCTTGGTCTTCTGGTGCAATACAAATCTGATTATAACCTGAATAACCATCAAGAAAGCAAAACCATCCTTTCCCCGCTAATCGATCTAGCATTTGGTCCATAAATGGCATGGGGAAGTGATCCTTGAGAGTCCAAGAATTCAGCTTGCGGTAGTCCATGCATACTCTCCATCCAGTAACGGGCCTGAGTGGAATAAGCTCATTCTTTGCATTAGCAACCACCGTCATACCTCCTTTCTTGGGACACATTGTACTGGGCTTACCCATGTACTGTCAGAAATAGGATACACGACTCCTGCGTCTAACCACTTGATAATCTCCTTCTTCACCACCTCTTGCATTGGTGGGTTTAGACGTCTTTGATGTTCAATGGTGGGTGTGCACTTTTCTTGAAGCTGAATTTTATGTGTGCAAATCCCAGGTGGAATACCAATGATATCCGCAATGGTCCATCCAATAGCTCTAATATACTTGCGTAAGATTACAATAAGAGCTGCAACTTGTTGCTCACCTAAATCGGCTGCCACTATGACTGGAAGAGTGTTTCCGCATCCTAAGAATGTGTACTTCAAATGGCTTGGCAGCTCCTTCAATTCTAACGTGGGTGGTTCTTCAATAGATGGCTTAGCTGGTGGTGTGGGTCGATTCTTGAGATCAAGATCCAGCTTCTTGGGAGTATAGCGATATGCTCCTAATCCCGATAGAGCACAAATATCATCTTCAGAAATTTCAGCATCATCATCCTCTTCTGCCATGAGCAAAACCTCCAAAGGATCATCAAGAATTTGCTCTTCAGCAAGTAAGTCATCCTCATCATCAACGACAACATCAGCCACAGAAAATACACTTAGATCTTTAGGTTGCTTCATTGATTTGCAAACATCAAAGCGCACCACTTCATCATTTATTCAGAATGAAAGCTCATTAGCTCTCAAATCTATGAGCACACTTCCCGTAGCAAGGAAGGGGCGTCCCAAGATTATGGGAACCTCTGAATCTGCTTCACAATCTAAGATGACAAAGTCTGCCGGAAAAATAAATGAAGATACCTTCACCAAGACATCGCATAGAATACCAACTGGTCGTTTTACCGACCTATCCGCCATAACAAGCCTCATATTAGTTGGTGTAGGATCTCCTAACCCCAACTTCTTGTAGATTGATAATGGCATCAAGTTGATGCTGGCTCCTAAGTCACACAATGCTTTAGCAAAGTCAAAAGATTCGACGGTGCAAGGAATAGTGAAAGCTCCGGGGTCGGCCTTCTTCTGAACTATGGATCGGGTAGCGATTGCACTACAATGATGCACATCATCTTTCAGCTCATAGCTTGCTGCCCTCTTCTTAGTCAAAAGATCTTTCATAAACTTCGCATACCCAGGCATTTGTTCAAGTGCCTCTACCAATGGGACATTAATAGTCAGCTGCTTCAACATGGTCATAAATTTGCTGAACTTAGTGTCATCGGCCACCTTCTTCAATCTTTGTGGAAAAGGTGGTGGTGGGTATGGAAGTGTTCTCTCCATGGCTTTCTTCTCCTCTTGCTTCCTTTTATTTTTTCAGGCTGCACGTCACTAGGTAAAACGTCCTTGATGTTGGAAGTAGATATTGCGGCGTCTTCTCTAGTGGCGTCACTAGGTGTGGCGTCCATGTCTGCTGTTCCGTCAACTACTTGCTTGCCTGTTGCTGAAGTTTCCAGCACCTTACCACTCCTCGTGGTGATGGCCATGCATGAGCCATCATTCCTTGGGTTTTGGACTGTATCGCTCGGTAAGGTGCCAGCCTTTCTTTGATTAAATGCTGCTGAAAGTTGGCTTAATTGCTGCTCTATTTGCTTGATAGAAGTGGAATGAGAATCAACTAATTGCTTCATGGAGGCCAAATCATCAATCACCTCCTTAACTCCCGCGCTCGTCGCTTCCACTCCTTTCAATAACTTAGCCATCATGTCTTCCATAGAATTAGATGTGGTGGTGTCACGTCTACCAGGGGGAACGTACAAACCACTATTTTCATTATTTTTCTTCCAACTACCTTGGTCTTTACCTCCAGATTTATCATAATAGTTCCGACCTTGGTTTCCTTGGGCATTCCCACGGAAACCCCCCTGATTGTTCAAGTAGTTGGCCTCCTCTTCCGAATCAGATTCGTCTGTTCCTTTTGACGCAATAGCTTTCACTTTTTCAGTCTTCCCTAATAGATGCTTTGTAAGAAGATCCATTTGGGTTTTCATGTGCGCCATATCTTGATCACGTTCTTCTTCTCTTCTTCTTTGGTCTGCAGACATGCCAATAGATAAAGTGGGGCTTGCTACCTCAGAATCCCTGGTATGCCAAGCTCTACTTTGTTTCGTCATACGATCTAGCATGTTGCTTGCTTGACCAAAGGTGAGGTCCATAAAAGAACCTCCAGCTGCGTTGTCCACCACTGGTTTAGTTACTAAATTCAAGGCTCTATACAAGATCTCCATGAGGTGAACATTAGTCATGTGATGGTTTGGGCATCTCGCTAGCTTTGTCTTGAACCTCTCCCATGTTTCGTGAAGAGCTTCAGAGGGAAGCTGACGAAAGTTGCTGATTTCATCTCTCAATTGAGCCCTCTTGGATGGCGGAAAGAATCTTTCTAGGAAAGCGTCTCTCAATTGCCTCCAATTTGTAATAGAATCAGGAGTCAGCCCATTCAACCATAATGTTGCCTCCCCAGACAGAGACAATGGAAATAGACGTAATCGAATAGCATTCTGACCAACACCAGGATTGTCAAAAGACTTGCATGTAGAAATAAAGTTGATGAGATGCATATTCGGATCATCGCCTGCTAGTCCACCAAATAATCCCTTGAGTTGCAATAACTGAATCATGGTGCTTGTGATATTGAATTTGGCTCCGGGCGCTAATGGTGGTGGAATTATGGCTCCAGTGGCTCCGGCACCATCAAGATCATCATCATCATCGTCGAAAGCTGGCTGCAAAGGTTGATGATCATATCTGTACCGAGCTTGTCGACCTCTTCGATTGGCAGGTGTTGCAATTTCAGCGCCATGCCTTGGGTTTATCAACTCGTCATCTCCTAAATCTTCATCGTCAGGATTTGTTGCTCGTCCAGGATTATCAATGTTTTGTTGTTGGACTTGAGCAGCGGCAAGAGCAGCTAGTCTTGCTTGCTCGTGTTGAGCAGCCATCCTGTCGATTTCAGCTTGTGCTTCCATTCTTCTAATTCGTTGCGGTTCAGGATTGATTGGTAATAACGGTTGACCAGAACTTCTAGTATGGGGCATGCACTAAAAGAAAAACCTGCAATAAACAAAAACAAAAACTAAACGTGAAAGTACGAGAATCTTTGACCAAAGGGTCTAGTAATTATCACGAACTTGATTGACACTCGTATTCCCCGGCAACGGCGCCAATTTTTGATAACGCTCAATCTACAGCTCTCGTTTGAGTGTAAAGCGGTCGTTAGCAAATATAGAACCCAACCTGGGTTGGGTATCAATCCCACAGGGAATAGCTTGGTCAACAAGTAAGCAAAATTAATAGACTTTTGGTGCAAGTCTCGTAAGAAGGGGGGATTGTAATAAGTAACCAAAGTAATGAAATAAAAGCTGAAAATAATAAAGTAAAAAGAGAAAGATTGTCACGTTGGTTGTAAACAATGAGAATTGAAGCGTTGGGGTTATGTCCACCTTCTGAGGTATACGTCTCTATTGGCTATGAGTGTGTAGAGTCTTGACATGCAATTGCTTATAGAGAATTGTAGTCGATGGTAAATCCAAGCGTCTCTCGACCTAAACAAGGACTATTTCACTTTAACTCTCTCGAGCTTAAAGTGTGTCTAGCGGTACGAATTCTCCAAGAGGTTAGTCCAGTTACGGCACTAGCTTTTTAATAGGAAAGGGTGTCCTACTACCTTGACATTATCTCTTTCCAGACAAATAACCTTTCTCTCGAACAAGTTAAATGTTAGACTGGCGTTAGTCTATGCGTCTTCTTTTCTAGACAAGTAGCCTTTCTCTCGAACAGGTTAGATGTTAGAATGGCGTGTTCATGTGTTTGAAACCGCAAAGATTGTAGATTTAAGATGAAGAGAATAATGAAATAAGCAATATACGTGTCTTGAACTCACAAGCTCATAGCAATAGATAGTAACTCATTCGGCTTCCATAACCCCAACTAAGAGATTTAGTTACCCATGAATGCGAAGGATATCACGTTTTGCATGGTGGATGGCGTGTAAAGGAGGTGTTAGGCGTGTGGTTTTGGTGATTCCGTAGCAAGTAACAATTCTCTTGTTGTGGAATTTAAGAGTAGAAGAATGAAGAATTAAGAATGTATTGTAGGAAGATGTCTTAATTGTAAGGAGATGAATGAATTGTAAGAATGTGTCTCTAAATCTCTAGCATGATAGGGTATTTATAATACTCCTATCCTACTCCTACTAAGCTAATGAAATAAATAACCAAATCCTAATATACTAATGAAATCCTTGACCCAAATGTACTAGGGTAAGGTTACAAAATTATAGTCCAAATAGAATAATAAAACACATAACCTAATTGCACTAGGTTAATGTATTATGGCAAAAATCCAGCTTTGTGTCTGTAAGTCCCCAAAGTCTTCAGAATTGCTGTTTTAGCCCGGGACAGATTTTCCATGCAGCAGATTTAGTCCTTTAGGCGTCCAGCTCCTTTCCACTTCGTTCGTGAGCTTTCTTTTGCGTCAAGTAAGCCATAAATTGCTGTATTTTGCATCATTTATACCTGAAACTTTCCTAATCATGTTCGTTAGCTCATTTACAGAAAAAAGGACTAAAAGTGCATGAAATATATAATTTGTTCTCAAAACTAGGCTAAAATATGGGCAAAATATATTGATATAGGCGCGTAAATTCGCCTATCATCACAATACAAATCTGATTATTGCCTGAATAACCATCTAAGAAACAAAACCATCCTTTTACCACTACTTGATCTAGCATTTGGTCCATAAATGACATTGGAAAGTGATCTTTGAGTGTCCATGAATTTAGCTTTCGGTAGTCCATGCATACTCTCCATCCGGTGACGGGTCTAAGTGGAATAAGCTCATTCTTTTCATTCGCGACCACCGTCATGCCTCCTTTCTTGGGAACACATTGTACTGGGCTTACCCATGTACTATCAGAGATTGGATGCACAACTCCTGCGTCTAACCACTTGATAATTTCTTTCTTCACCACTTCTTGCATAGGTGGGTTTAGACGCCTTTGATGCTCAATGGTGGGTGTGCAATTCTCTTCATGTTGAATCTTGTTTGTACAAATCCCAGGTGGAATACCAATAATATCCGCAATGGTCCATCCAATGGCTCTAATATACTTCCTTAGAATAGCAATGAGAGCTGCAACTTGTTGCTCACCCAAATATGCTGCCACAATGAATGGAAGTGTGTTTCCGCTTCCTAAGAATGCATACTTTAAATGACTTGGCAGCTCCTTCAATTCTAACGTGGGTGGCTCTTCAATAGATGGCTTAGCTGGTCGTATGGGTCAATTTTTGAGATCAAGGTCCAGCTTCTTGGGAGCATGGCGATATGTCCCTAATCCTGATAGAGCACAAATAGATTCTTCACAATTTTCAGCATACTTACTCTCACCATTCATAAGCAAAGTCGTCAATGGGTCATCAATCAACTGCTCCTCTTCAAGTAATTCTTTCTAATCATCAAAGTAAACATTAGCCACCGAGAATACATTCAGCTCTTTGGGTTGCTTCATTGATTTGCAAACATCAAAGCGAACTACTTCATCATTTATTCGGAATGAAAGCTCATTAGCTCTCAAATCAATAAGCACACTTCCCGTAGCAAGGAAAGGGCGCCCCAATTTTATGGGAACTTCTGAATCTGCCTCACAATCCAAAATAACAAAGTCTGTTGGAAAGATGAATGAAGAAACCTTTACCAATACATCACATAGAATACCAACAGGTCATTTTACCGACCTAACCGCCATTACGAGCCTCATATTGATTGGAGTAGGATCAACCAACCCCAACTTTTTATAGATAGATAGTGGCATCAAATTGATGCTGGATCCTAAATCACATAATGCCTTCATAAAATTTAAAGATCCAACGGTGCAAGGAATAGTGAAAGCACCGGGGTTAGCCTATTTCTGAACTATTGATCGGGTAGCGATTGCGCTGCAGTGATGAACATCATCTTTCAACTCATAACTTGCTGCCCGCTTCTTTGTCAAAAGATCCTTCATAAATTTTGCATACCCAGGCATATGTTCAAGTGCCTCCACCAATGGAACATTAATGGTCAGCTGCTTTAACATCATCATGAATTTGCTGAACTTCGTGTCATCCGCCACCTTCTTCAATCTTTGAGGGAAAGGTGGTGGTGGGTATGGAATTGTTCTCTCCACGGTTTTCTTCTCTTCTTGCTTCCATTTTTCAGCTTTTTCAGGTTGCAAATCGTGAGGGGTGATGTTATGGACGTCAGGATCAGCTGCTGCGGCATCTTCCCCTTTCTCCTTATCATCAATGTCCACTACTTCGTCAACCACTTGCTTGCCTTTTGCTGAAGTTTCCAGCACCTTACCACTTCGGGTAGTAATGGCCATGCATGACCCATCATTCCTTGGGTTTTGCACAGTGTCGCTAGGTAAAGTGCCAGCCTTTCTTTGATTGAGTACTGCTGAAAGTTGGCTCAATTGCTGCTCTATTTGCTTGATTGAAGTGGAATGAGAATCAACTAATTGTTTCATAGAGGACAAATCATTAACTACCTCCGTTACTCCCACGCTTGTTGCCTCCACTCCTTTCAATATTTTAGCCACCATGTCTTCCATACTTCCAGAACTAGATGTAGTGGCATCACGTCTTCCAGGGGGAACGTACAAATCACTCTTTTCATTCTTGTTCTTCCAACTACCTTGGTCCTTGTTTCCAGATTTATCATAATAGTTCCGACCTTGGTTTCCTTGCGTATTCCCTCGGAAACCCCCCTGATTGTTCAAGTAATTGGCCTCTTCCTCTGAATCAGATTCGTCTCTTCCTTTTGACACAATAGCTTTAACTTTTTCAGTCTTCCCTGATAATAGATGCTTTGTAAGAAGATCCACTTGTGTTTTCATGTGCGCCATATCTTGATCACGTTCTTCTTCTCTTCCCCTTTGTTCGGCAGTCATGCTAATAGATAAAGTGGGGCTTGCTACCTCAGAATCCCTGGTATGCCAAGCTCTACTTTGCTTCGTTATACGATCTAGCATATTTCTTGCTTGACCAAAGGTGAGGTCCATAAAAGATCCTCCAGCCGCATTATCCACCACTGGTTTAGTTATTCAATTCAAGGCTCTGTATAATATCTCCATAAGGTGAACATTAGTCATGTGAATGTTTGGGCACCTCGTTAGCTTTGTCTTGAACCTCTCCCATGTTTTTTAATGAAGGGCTTCAGTTGGAAGCTGACGGAAGTTGCTGATTTAATCTCTCAATTGTGCTCTTTTGGATGGCGGAAAGAATCTTTCTAGGAAAGCGTCTCTCAATTGCCTCCAATTTGTAATAGAATCAGGAGCCAGCCCATTCAACCATAGAGTTGCCTCCCCAGATAGAGACAATGGAAATAGATGTAATCGAATTGCATTCTGACCAACACCAGGATTGTCAAATAACTTGCATGTAGAAATAAAGTTGATGAGATGCATATTCGGATCATCGCCTTCTAGTCCACCAAATAATCCCTTGAGTTGCAATAACTGAATCATGGTGCTTGTGATGTCGAACTTGTCTCCGGGCGCTAATGGTGGAGGAATTATGGCTCCTGTGGCTCCGGCTCCATCAAGATCATCATCATCATCGTCAAAAGCTGGTTGCATAGCTCGGCGTTCAGGCCTAAACCTAGCTTGATGATCACTTCTATTGGCAGGTGTTGCGATCTCAGCAGCATGCCTAGGGTTTTGCAACTCATCATCACCTAGGTCCTCGTCGTCAGGATTTATTGCTCGGCCAGGGTTATCAATGTTTTTTTGATGCACTTGAGAGGCAGCAAGAGCAGCTAGTCTCACCTGTTCCTGTTGAGCAGCCATCCTTTCAATTTCGTGTTGTGCCTCCATTCTACCAATACGTTGTGGTTCAGGATTGATAGGTAATAACGGTTGACCAGAACTTCAAGTATGGGGCATGCACTGAATAAAAACCTGCAGAGAACAAAAACAAAAACTAAAAGTAAAAGTACGAGAATTTTTGACAAAAGGGTCTAGTTATTATCACAAACTTAATTGACACATGTATTCCCCGGCAACGGCGCCAATTTTTGATAACTCTCAATCTACAGCTCTCGTAGGAGTGTAAAGCGGTCGTAGTCAAATATAGAACCCAACTAGGTTGGGTATCGGTCCCTCAGGGAATAGCTTTGTCAACAAGTAAGCAAGGATTACTAGACTTTTGGTGCAAGTCTCGTAAAAAAGGGGGTATTGTAATGTGTAACAAAAGTATTAATGTAAACAATGAAAATAGCAAAGTAAAAACAAAGAATGTTTAGTAGTTTGTAAAACAATGAGAATTGAGAAGTTGGGGTTATGTCCACCTTCTGAGTTGTACGTCTCTATTGTCTATGAGTTATGCAGAATTCAGACATGCATGTGCTTATACAGAATTGTATTCGATGGTAAATCCAAGCGTCTTTCGACCTCAACAAGGACTATTTCACTTTAACTCTTTCGAGCTTAAAGCGTATCTAAAGGTACAAATTCTCCAAGAGGTTAATCCAGTTACGGTACTAACTTTTTAATAGGGGATGGGACCCTACTACCTTGACATTATCTCTTTTCCAGACATATAACTTTTCTTTCGAACAAGTTATTGCTATGCTGGCGTATTCTATGAGTTTGCAACCATAAGAATTTGCATTAAGATGAAGAGAATAATGATATAAGCAACACACGTGTCACGAATTCACAAAATCATAGCAATAGATAGTATCTCATATGGCTTGCATAACCCCAACAGAGAAGTTTAGTTACCCATGAGTATGAGGGAAATCAGAATAGACATTGTAATTATACCACAATAAAGATTTCGTGTAGTAATAGTATGGTAGGCGTTAGGCGTGAATTCCTAGCAAAGTAACGTTTCTCTTGTTGCGGAAATTAAGAATTGAATGGATGAATAGAAGAAGAATTAGAAGTAGAATGTATTGTAATTGATGGAAGAAGAATTGATTGTAGAATAGAAAGATGTCTTAAAATCTCTAGCATGATAGGGTATTTATAACACCCATATCCTATTCCTACTAAGCTAATAAATTACTTAACCCAATCCTACTAGGTTAATGTATCATTATCCTAATCCTAATAAGTTACTGCAGGTCCCCAAAGTCTTCAGAAATGTTATTTTTGCCCGGGACAGATTTTCCATGCGCCACTTTTGGTGTTTGGCGCCCAAGCTTTGTTTTCCTCCTTTCTTGAAGCTTTCTTTGGCATCAAGTTCTACATAAAATGCTGAATTTTGCATTATTTATACCTGAAAACTTGTTAATCATGTTAGTTAGCTCACTTACAGGAAAAAGGACTAAAAGTGCATGAAATATATAATTTGTTCTCAAAACTTGGCTAAAATATGGGCAAAATCTAGTGCTATAGGCGTGTAAATTCGCCTATCATCATTCACTCAACTTGCTGACTGATGTAGAGCTTAATGCACTGGATAAATTAAAATCTAAGATTGAAAATATAAGAACTATGGTGACTCCACATTCTCCACTCCGTTTTTATTTCTACTCCATTTTGTTCACACGCCATATTTTCTTACATTTTTTTCATTGTTTTTCACATGTAATTCAGTAGATTTGAAGTTTTATTAGATTTTATCTATTGATTACTAATATATTGAATAAAGTAGAATATATATTTCTCAATTATCTTTTCGAGGTTAATTTTATGCTTAAATATGATTGAATTGAATGTAAGACAAATGTGTGCATCCATTTATTGAGGAGACAAAATCAGAGAGAAGAAATTCTCGCTAATAAGATAGTTGACTCAGAAAATTGGGACTAGCTATCGAGAAAGAACCCCTATTGAAATTAGAGGTGATTAGAACTTCCAGAATATGAGAAAAAGTATTTTCTGTGCTTAAATATGAAAATTGCAATTAAACAACCATGCTCGACTGTTGTTATAAATCAATGAAGCTAAGGTGCTTAGTGAAATGGAAACCTTTTGTGATGCACTATTTGAATCTCAAACTCTCATTATTTCAATGTCTGATTAATGTTGTTTGATTTTTAGTGTCAAAATCATATTATTAATCTTCATATTATGTGAGGTAAGAACTTATGCGCATTGTGTATTACCATGTCAGTTGCTTCTCCTATTCATTTTTCATTCAAGCGTAATATCAGAATTTCAGGAGCTAAATGTGTGCCTCATTTTAGTTGGCTGGAGATTAAACACAAACCTGCTTCATCCGACTCTCTAACTCTTACTATCCGTATAATTGTACCGCTACAACTCCGAAAAGTTATGATTTTCATTGCCAAACTGTAATATCCCAGAAATCCAAACCAATGTTAGAGACACGTTTCAAGCTCATGCATATTACATCCTAGTTCTTTCGCAGTGATATCCATGAGTTTGATGTATATTAAGGCCTCAAATAACTCCCAACTATTAAACGAATTAAAATAATCCTTCCTGATTGAATTTTGATAAGAATGTTGCTTTAGTCAACTTTAACAGAGAATATCTTTTGCTATATTGAGAATTTTCTAGATCAAAATCTACCAAATTATAGGAAATTGAATTAGCTTTCCAACGATAGCAATTTTTCCCGAATCCGATACTCGGATCAGAAGTTACGACACTTTTAGTTCAAAATAGTAGCCCAGTGCGATAAGGCTGCATTGCAGTGATGGCCAAAATCACATTTGTCTTTTTCAAGTGTGCCACCACGATTACCATTGCGTTGCACCAAGGGGATATTTCGCAATAGTTCTTTTCCAGTGGGGCATCGCGATTGGCACCATATCGCGGTAAGCTTCTATTTTAGGATCATCCGTTTTCAGTGGCACAACGCAATAGCACAGCATCGTGCTGTAGGGTAAAATGGGTATTGTCAGTTTTCAAGTGGCCCGATGCAATTGCACTGCGTCGCGCTGGAGCCAAAAATTGAGACTTTTGTGATTTAAATTCCAAGGACCGTTTGGTCTTTTTTCATAGCCCTAAATTCGTCCAAATACGGGATTTATGTCCCAAAAGAGCATTATTTGCTCATTATTTCATAATTTTCTCGAAAAAAATTAAAGTATCCCTCTTTTAAGAACAAAAACCCTTGCTTTCTATGTTCAAAATCAAAACTCAAGAATGCACCATTAATTCTCACGAATTCATCAACCCGGGTATGTTAAGTGTTCATCTATGGGTTTATTTCACCCATGGAGTCCAAATATCCAATTCCAAATTCAAGTTGGGATATTTATAAGTTTTTCATGATTTTTAATTCTGATTTTAACCATGAATTCCTATGAATTATAATTCTACACCGTGTTTACATGAAATTGTCGTTGTTATTCAACCCCAGGTGTTTTAATGAGGTTATTCACTGATTTAATTCATAATTCGTGATGTTGATGTTGAAATCATGTTATTACTACAATATTTAAATTATTCCCATGCTTAGCTTCCACTATGAATATCAAGTGTTTAATGAAATGCCTACAAGATTGAATTTTGAATAAATGCTTTCATATTATATCCTCAAAGTTTTAGTACTATTTTGCTATTATTGCTATTAAGTCCTGGGGCTTGTTAATACCCAAAAACATAGCTATTTACTTAGTCTCAATATCTTCAGAATAGCTTCAGAATATGTTGTGAGCATTAACAGTTCAATCAATCATCATAATCAGTTAAACATAGAACAGTTCAATATCTCGAGTTAGTTCAGTTGGGAGTAAGACTTAGCACGAAGCGAGTGTAGGGATGGAGGCTTCCTCGTTATATAGGTAAAGTCATTAGCAGCATTCCCTGTACTCTAGTACTACTTAGCCAGTGTAGGATATGAGGAATCACCCGTCAGTTTAGGCTTGACTACCATGCAGGGGTCACCGTCAGTTTAGGCTTGACATTCTTAGTCCTTCGGTACATTACATCTGTGTATCCACACAGCCGGTGTTAGTACCCATGGCACAGTAATAACACCCTTCCAATTGGGGTCACAGATTAGACCCCAATTTGCTCATTGGGGTATGTCGATTATATGATAGCTCCCAAGGTCTCAATTCAGTATTCGTTATACTTCAGTTCAGGATTGTATTGACCATAGCATACAGATATCGTTTATTCAATTATCATATTTCAGCATTTTAGTTTACAGATTCTATTAAGAATATGTTTTATGCTTAGTCATACATTCTCAGTATTTACAGATTTCATTCATTCTATTCAGTACTTCATGCTATTCATTCATTAAGTTATTACTCCTATACATGAAACCATGCATATCAACCTACCTCATTTAGCATACTAGTACATTCAAAGTACTGATCACATTCTTTTTTCTTGCGCTATGATGTATCATATCATAGGTTCAGACACTCAGTTCTTGGACCGCGTATAAACCTTTTAGATTATCAGCCGTAGTAGTGGTGAGACCTTTTATTTTGACGACAGACTAAATTTATTTTAATACTTTTAGTTTAGTAGTTAAATTGAGTTAGTTGGGGATGATCCCATCAACTCTTATTCTGTCAGTAGAGGCTTTTCAACCTAGTATAGACTGTCACACAATTTTTTTATTATTTTATTAGTTCTAGACAGTTGTTTCCAGTTTCATGATCCAATATTGTTTTTAGTTATTTAAAACCTTATGGCTTATCTATTATTCTTCCGCATATGTTATTATATTATTTTGTGCTCACAATAGGCACCAAATCATGGGTTAGCTTGTGGTCTCTCGGGAACGCAAGCACCATGTGGCGCCCAGGGTGTACTATTTTGTCGTTACAAACTTGGTATCAGAGCCTAAGTTTTTAATGTGTCCTAAAAGGTTTGAAAGCCGCCTCGAGTAGAGTCTTGTGCATGGGTGTGAAACGCGCCACTCTTATGGACAAGAGACTACGAGTTATTTTAAGAAATGTTTCCCTTCTTTCAGTGTTCATGTCACGAAACTCATATTGAACTCAGCCAAGAACAATATTTCTCCGGTTTTCGAAGAAGTGATGGATAATTTTGGAATTGGATTAGGATATCCTATCTTCATAGGTTTTGTACTAAGAAGAATAGGGCCGGTTCAGATGTTTTATTTTGGGCCTTCTGTTTTTAAATGTTTGGACGATGTCATTTTAAATGGGTTGGTCCATTTATGTAAAGACAATGTGGTTTCTTCTTTAAATTAATAAAAGAGGAAAAGACAAAAATAACACCTAAAATTAAAATAATTTCACAAAACTAACACCTAAATTTAAAAACCAGAGAAATAGCCACTGAGAGGTGGGCGCACACGAGAAGCTGGGATATATTTGTCACTATTCCATGTATTTTCCTCAATTCTACAATACAATTTGGCCCTTTCCATTTTAGGTACTGGACCCACTTTTCATCTTTAATGTTTCATGCTTTTTTTCCCTTTCTTTTTTAAAGATTCTACTATATTTTATATCTCACTGATACTTTTACTTTAGAATTGTCTTTTAGTTGAGATTTAAAAAGTAGTTACAATTATAAATTTCTTTTAATTATATTAATCTAAATATATTAATTACAAATATGACAAATTATATTAATCTAATTATATTAATTACAAATGTGACAAATTAATATTAGACTGAACAAAGCGATTTAATATAGGCCAAGGGTACTAGAACAAGACTTTGTCCAACTTAAACTACACACATGTTTTAGACAATAGACGATGTGTTTCACCACCATAGTTTGATACAATAAACCAAAAGAGTAACTATATAATACAATTGTTAACGACATATATTTATATATAATAATGATACAGTTTCTATATATATACATATTCTACGTAATAATTATAGCGTTTTTATACACATTTTATATAATTTTTAACTACGATTATTATTTATATACATATTTTATACGACTCTATATAGTTTCTACATGCATTCTAAAAATGTATCAATCTAGTATAAGAGAGTATCAATTAAGTATATGGACACTGCAAGTGTATCAATGTAGTATAAAAGTGTATTAATGTCATATAAAAGAGTATCAATTGGGTATAGGAAATGCATGTGCTTGCATAGAATTTCCTTTCTCGTTTTTAAAAAGTGTATCAATATAGTATAAAAGTGTATCAATGTGGCATAAAAGTGTATCAATTGAGTATAGAGACTGCATGTGCCTAATTAGGCCAAATGGCTAAAAAGGGGAATTAAATTGGGCTGACTAGCTAAGGTTGTCCACCTTTTCAATTATGGGTCATTCTTTTTTCAAAATGGACAGCCCATGTCCTTTTCCCTTAATAAAATCCCTATTAAATTGAAAAAAAAAACATAAGAAGGTATACCTAGTAAACAAAGGAGAGCATTTTGACAATTTGGATAATTAATTTAAGAGTCTTGGTTGTGCATCAGGAATGAAAAATTCAATTGCAGTCCTACTAAGAATTCAATTTTCTCACAATATTGGGTCATTTCTTAGAGTATCGTATACAAGAGTTTCAATCTTTTTGCTTGGTCCTCTTTGGACATGCAGAAAAAACATAAATGATTATGTGAAATTTCACCAAAAATTCAATAGGTACTGAAATTTGTGAAGGGTGGCTTTGAGAAACAGTAAAGTAGAGTGCAAATCAAGGCTGGAAAGTGCTTACATGTATCTAAATCGAGTTTCAACACCAATTTGGTAGATAAAGAATATTGAATTAACATGAAGAAGATGAACTGCGTGCTTCTAGATTTATCCTCAACAGTTACTTTCCTTTTTCTGATTTTTGATGTTTCTTTTCTTTTAGTCTGTATGTTGACATTTTTTGTTTTGTTTTTTTTTATTTCTTAGTATTTACATTTTTTTTAATGTATTTTGTGGTTCACATCTAAAAACAATATATATATATATATTTATATACATACATATATATATATATATATATATATAAATACATATATATATATATATATAGATAGATATAAATCAAAAAGTATATACAAGAAAAAATTTAATATTTATTTTTGCAGCAAATGGTTACACCGTTTTAATTAACATATTACAGTGCATTCACAAAAAAATTATCACAAAATTGTAATTAATTAAGATACACAAATTTTTATTTACTTATAATTAAATATGATTAGCTATAAATAGATATTTTTAAAAAAAGAAAATATCGGTAAATTAAAGGGTCCTTTGGTGCGGTGTATATAAATTATATAAAATATGGTGTATTACTAATGGTTGAATACTTTTGTTGGCATATTATTTAGGTAGTTTTTTGTTTGGTGTAAAATTTAATTGCATAATTTCTAAAAAATATATTTTTACTATTTTGACATTGCCACTCATAATCTCTTTTTAAAAAATAATAAAGTAAAAAAAAATCTTAATTTGATAATATTATTTGGGAGATTTTATTTAATGTTGGATATTCTCGACATTAAATATGATAAATTTTGATATGTGTAAAAATTAAGGATAGAGAAAGTAACGTATATAATACAGAAGCTATTTTAAAAGTACTATAAATTAAAATAATTAATAATTAAATTTTTTTAAAAATATATTAAAAAATTGATTAACGCCAAATTGCATTTGTGTCACATAATTGAGACTAAATATTACTCCCTCCGTTCATATTTACTTGTCCATTTTATCAAAAATAGATGTGCAATACTACTGTTCAATTTGAAAAATCAATGGTTAATTTTTCATTTCTGTCGATTTTACTATTGATATTAAATGCGATTCATTATCCAATAAATTTTTCAAAATGTTAAATTGATTATAATCAAAAGATAACATAGTAGAATTATCCCTAAGTTAAGTTAGACTTAAATTTAGAATTAGTTATTTATTAAATTAATTATGAGAAGACCATTTAAAAATAAAGAAGCTTTTAGAAAAATTAAAGAATCTTTAGTTAGTAATTATTCAGAATATATAAGTTTAAATAAAACAAAAGAAAATCCACAAAGATTAGCCTATTTAATTACATTAATATCTAGTATTGAAGCAAAATTAATAATCCATTTAAAATCTAGAAGAATGAGACATATACCACCTAATTATGATAAAATTAGATTTAGATATCCACCAAAATATTATAAACATAATTCAAATGAATAAAGAACAAAAATACAAAGAATTAAAACAATTTATTGATGAAAAACGTAATGAATTAAAAATAAGAAAAGAAAGATTACATTATAATGTATTTGCCGGAGTTAGTAAAAATTCAATAAACATACAAAAAGATGAAATATCAAAACTAGAATCCCAAATAGATAGTTTAGAATATATATATCAACATGAACTATTCACAATAAAATGAATAAAGAAGAATTTATAATAAATGAAAAAATATATGAAAATCACGAAGGATCAAAAATAAATATAGTATTTTCTAATTTAGGAAGAAGTTATAAGAAAATAGGAGAACATTTATATTTAATGTTAGAAAAAGAAAAATTAAAATTAGAAGATAAATTAACAGCAATGGTAAGAATAGAAAAAGAAAAATGAAGAAATAGATAGAAAAAAGTAAATAGAAAAAATTAAACAACAAACTACGGAAGAAATACGAAAAATAGAAGAAACTAAAAATAGTAGGATTGCTGAATTAGAAAAAGAACTACAAATGTTAAAAGATTTATACGAACAAAGACAAAAAGAAAAAGATAAAGAACAAAAATTAATAAACGAGATAAATCAATTTAAGGAAAAATTAGAAATAAATAATATAGAGGAAGAAGAAACGGATAATTATGATTCAGAAGATAGTGAAACATATACGGAAATATTAACAAATATAAAAGATTTAGAAATTAACGAAAAACAAGAAAGAATTAATCAAGAAAACCTAGAAAATAAAAATACAGAAATAAATACTCTTGACAAAAAAGAAGATGAAAATCTTATACCCAAAACAACAGAAATAAGAAAACCTATATATTATAAAAATAAATTTAAAAGATATAATGAATATGACAAATGGACACCAAAACAAATAGTTAATAAAAATTATAACTTTTGAGATCTAGACTGTGTAATAGATACAGAAAAAACAATACAATTATGGATAGGATATATGACAAAACAATTATTAGATAATAATATAAACATAACAGATGCACGAGAATACATAGAAAAAACACTAATAGGATCAGTAAAATTATGGTTTTCAAATTTAACTGAAAATAGTAAAAAAGTATTAAGAGCTAGTAAACCTATGGAAGGAGCAGCATCAACAACAACTAAATTAACACCCATAGAATTATTGAAAAAATATGAAACAGCTATAAAAGATGAATTTGGTAGTATGACAACATTAGAAGAAGAACAAGATGAAGAAAAAGATACAAATAGGAATTTAATGGTAAAATTAATAATATGTAATATGTGTTATATAGATGAATATACTTGCGCATTTAAAGAATATTATTATAAAGGAGCATATAGCATAGAAGAAAGTAAAGAAATAAGAAAATTATATTTTAATAAATTACCCGAACCATTTAGTTCAAAAATAATAAAAAGTTGGGAAGAAGCAAAAATAGTAGATACATTAGGAGCTAGAATAAAATTTTTACAACAATGGTATTGAAAGCTATGTGAAAAATATAGAGAAGAATTAAAAATGGAAAAAACATTAATAAGAAAGTTAGCATGTTGCAAAAATAAAATAACACCTCAATTTGGATGCGAAGAAAGATATTATAAGAAAAGAAAAAGACATAAGAAATATAAGAAATATAAAAAATCAAAATATAAATACAAAAAACCAAGAAAAAGATATTATGTTAAAAATTACAAAAATAAAAGACCATAGAGAAAGAAAAAATCTATAAAAGAATGTACTTGTTATAATTGTGGAAAGTTAGGACATTTAGCTAGAGATTGTAAATTACCCAAAAATCCAAAAAATAAACAAATATCCGAAATAAAAATAGAAAATACAGAATAAATGCAAATAGATTATATAGATTATGAATTAGAAAGTGAAGACAGTATATATGAAATTTCAGAAAACGAGACAGATACTGAAATAGATAGTGAGATAGATGAATCAAATGACTGAAGAAGATATAAAAATAATAACAAAGGAAGAATATTTAAATGACGAAGGAACAGAACAAAAGATAATATTTGACAGTAATATATTTGATGAAATAAAAGGAAAAGAGTTAGATTTAAGTGTAGAAAAAATATTTAAAATACCAACAATAAAAAATATTTTTAGTAGGAAAAAAGATGAATATTATGTAATATGTCAAAAAGAACATGTAATAGACTGTAGATATGCAAAAGGAAAAGCTAGTATACCACTAGTAACAAAAAGAATAATTAATAAAGAAATAAATGATATAAAAAGTAAAGGAGATCCAATAAAATACGTACACCTCGGAGGTACAGAAATATTAATAAAAGCATGTTTTAGAGAAGGAATAGATACACCAAAAGAATTATATTTAGCAGATGACAGAATTATAAAACCTATAGAAAAAAGTATTATAACTGCCGTAAAAGGAAATTTAATATGTCAAAAATTTAAATTTATAATAAGTGCTAATTATTCAGTAGCAGTAACAGATAGAAATATAGATAAATCATTAGTATTATATTGGAAGATATCAGGAATAGAATTAACCCCAGGAAGTAAAATATTTACAGTGAGATGTAAAAATTTATATGTATTAACAACAAAACATAAAATAACAGGGAAAAATAAGATTAACAAAATACAAATAGATAGCCCATTTGAACAAATTGTAAAAACAATAGATTATAATGACTATAGCTATAGAGACATAGATATAGAAGAAAATTTAGAAATAGTAAATGATAGAATAAGTAAACGAAAAGAATAGCTAATGAAAAACCGGAGTCATCAAGCTCATCAAAAAGAATGAGTTATGAAACAAATTCAATAAGTAATTTAAACCAATATTACATAACAGGAAAAATAAATGAAAAAGAACATTTAATACTATGAAACACAGGACAAGAAGAAAATTATATAGCAAAATATCTGGTAAAAAATGAAGAAATAAAAACTAATAATGATATATGCCCAGATCTACCGAGAAGTTTAATAAATAATAAAGATATACTAGAAAAAGAAATAATAATAGGAGGAATTAGAAAAATAAAAATAGAATTTGAGGTAAAAGAAGAAATACAAAAAGAAGATATAATATTAGGAATAAAATGGTTAGAACAAGTAAAACCATATAATATAGAACATACACAATTAGCCATAACATATAATAGGGAAAGATTATTTCTAAGAAGAGCCTTAACATAAAATGAAAATATATGTATTAATGAAGATAGTAGTGGAAGGATATTACAATAGATATTATACGCCTATGATAGATACAGGACCAGAAACTAATTTATGTAGATATAATTGCTTACCAGAAAGTAAATGGTATAAATTAAAAATACCAATAGTAGTTAAAGGATTTAATAATGAAGGAAGCTTAATTACTTATAAAGCTAGGAATGTAAAAGCACAAATATGGGATAAGATATTGATAATAGAAGAAATCTATAATTATGAACTAACATCAAAGGATATACTTTTAGGAATGCCATTTTTAGATAAACTATACCGACATATAATAACTAGAAACGATTGGTGGTTCACAACACCATGTAAACAAAAAGTAAGAGCAAAAAGAGTTAGTAATAAAATAAGAAAGAAAACTGATTGGATAAAAGGAAGTGAAAAAATTACACAAAAGTTAGAAAATATAAAAACTACTGAAGATACAATAGAATTAGTAGTATTTTCGATAAATAAAACAGAAATAACTATATTTTCAATAAATAAAATAGAAATTGTTAAGAAAAAATTAGAACAATTATATAGTGAAGATCCACTAAAAGGATGGGAAAAACACAAAACTACCATAAAAATTGAATTAATAGATAAAAACAGTATAATAACCCAAAAACCATTAACATATAATTTTGACGATTTAAAAGAATTTAAAATGCACATAGATGAATTATTAGAAAAACAATACATACAAAAAATTAATAGTAAACATAATAGTCCAGCATTTATAGTAAATAAACATAGTGAACAAAAAAGAGGAAAAAGTAGAATGGTTATTGATTATAGAAATTTAAATGCAAAAACTATAACATATAATTATCCAATACCAAATAAGATATTAAAAATAAGACAAATCCAAGGATATAATTATTTTAGTAAATTCGATTGTAAATCAGGATTTTACCATCTAAAGTTAGAAGAAGAATCTAAAGAATTAACCGCATTTACGGTACCACAAGGATTTTACGAATGGAATGTATTACCATTTGGATATAAAAATGCACCAGGTAGATATCAACATTTTATGGATAATTATTTTAAACAATTACCTAATTGCATAGTATACATAGATGATATATTATTATATACAAAAACTAAAGAAGAACATATAAAACTATTAGAACAATTTACAGACATAATAGAAAAATCAGGAATAAGTCTAAGAGAAAAGAAAGCCGAAATTATGAAAAACCAGATAGAATTTTTAGGAATACAAATAGATAAAAGTGGAGTAAAAATGCAACAACCTATAGTACAAAAAATAATAAATTCGAAAGAAGAATTAGATACAAAAAAGAAATTACAATCATTTTTAGGATTAGTAAACCAAGTAAGAGAATATATTCCAAAATTAGCAGAAAACCTAAAACCACTACAGAAAAAATTAAAAAAGGATATAGAATATAATTATAATGAAGAAGATAAAAAACAAGTTCAGAAAATAAAATTACTTTGCAAGGATTTACCAAAATTACAATTTCCGGATGAAAATAGAAAATTTACATATATAGTAGAAGCAGATGCCAGTGAATATAGTTACGGAGGAGTACTTAAATATAGGTATGAAGCAGAAAAAATAGAACACCATTGTAGATACTACTCAGGTACGTTCAACGAAACAGAAATAAAGTGGGAAATAAATAGAAAAGAACTATGTTCATTATATAAATGTTTATTAGCATTTGAGCCATATATTGTATATAACAAGTTTATTGTGCGAACAGATAATACACAGGTACGCTGGTGGCTAACAAAGAAAATACAAAATTCAGTTACAACAAAAGAGATTCGGAGACTAGTTTTAAACATATTAAATTTTACATTTATAATAGAAGTAATCAGTACTAAAAAAATGTTATTGCAGATTACATATCAAGACAAAGCTACACAAACTGATATGATAGAAGAAAATATACATGAAAAGATACTCAACGCCCTGACTATGCTTTCATTGAAAGTAGACAGTATGGGTACTGAGATAGCAAAGAATGGTACTGAGATAGAAAAGCTAAAGCTAAAGACTAGTGAAGATAATCTGAAGTCTATAGCTATGAATCAGCTAACTCAGCAATGTGCAGAGCTATGTCGATCGGAAGACAATAAAATTCCAGAGCTAGAAGGAGATGTTGGGATACTCCATAAAACCCATAACGTTTATCAATCTACTTCTGCAGGTACAAGCAAAGGAGTTAGAAAAAATATGAACTTAAATAAGCTATTTGACAAGCCATATACACCAAATATACCAAAAGACCCCATGTTTACACCCCCACAAGTTACTACATACCGAGATAGCCTAAACCAAGACAAAAAGACATGCAACTACACAGCCCGCACATATATAGAAAATATTTACAACGTACAAACTTTCTTAAATAGCAACCCAAAATCTACAAATATCCAAGAACCAGATACGAACTATATAACCCAGAAATTAACCGGATACAACAAGCTAATTGCCTTACCAAAAACTAAACCAAGCCTAGTTAAAACTTGCTACGAATATGGATTACTTAGTACCGTCTATACCACGGACGGAACTGAGATATCTACTATACCCGAGATATATGAAGCATTTACCATATTTAAAAGAATAACCAAAGGTACTTTATTTTTTATAAAAATATACACGGCACCAGCAGAGATATTATTTGACGAAGTTAAGAAACCTATACAAGTTGTAAAAATAGGAATGACACGAGATATGATTATACCAGAAGATATTGGTACACAGCCAGAGATACCCAGAATCGAGATACCAAAATTCTATGCGAACAAAAGAGTTATCGGACTATCTACGATTTTACAAGAACTAGCAAATACATATTGTAATCAAAATCCTATATGGAGTTATTATTCAAGAAATCATGTATTAATCTATTCGAATTCAAAGGAGCTACGGGAAACAGACATGGAAACAATTCGGCAATGGATTATGACGTTGCTTAAACCAGAGACAGAACCTATCGCCAGAGCTATTAAAGAAAAATTTATTTCAGAAGAATTATTGACCAGATATTGCAAAACTATTGGACACAAATACCCAGACCACAGATGTTTAAAATGTAATGGAGGAGATAATGACGTCCCAGCAGTACAGTTAGAATAAAAGAAGATAAGGACGACAGCTGGATTGACTTTTATCTAGTGTTGAAAATTAACCATTAAAATGAATAAAATTCTTATAAGCACTTTTGTTTAAAAGAAGTCGCCTAAGAAAGTTTGTAATACAACAAACAAGACACATAAAATATCTTTAAAAAATAAACATGACAACATATCATGAACACATAACCAAAAGATGATGATCTTATACCTATGAATTACTTCGTATCCTATAATTACACTATTCAACTAAAAAATCAAAGTCGTAATTATTTTTTTTGTGATAAAATTTTATTGTGATTAATTGCAGGTTAAACAGTGACAATAATATCATCGTTGCTAATTGTTTGAATAATTAGTTAAAAAAACTATTGTCACAATTAAATATAAAATTTTGTGGCTAAAACTTACAATATGATAGCTTCAAACTTTAATTAATTAATTGATCATATTCAACGTCGGTCTACTTAAAATGTTTCTCACATGTACAAGATTAACACACTGAATTTATACCTTCTGAAAAATAATTCAATAAGTTCACTTCAACCTTCACACAATTAGATCGAGTCTTGTTTTTTTATATCTATATCAATACACAATTAATGTAGTATAATCACGAACAAAAATAGCCAAAGATCAATTTATATTTAGCTATGAAATTTTTTCATCGAAAAAAAATAACTAAATTATTCAGCTACAAATTTCAAATCATTACTACTTAACGATGACATATTTTGTCACAAAATTATGTTGCACTGAATCATAGATTAATTAGAGACAATAAAATAAGTGTCACTAATTGTTTATAGTATTAGTGACAAAAATTGAGGTCACAACTAAGTATCAAATTTTGTAGCTAAAACTTACAATATTTAAGTACGAACTCTAATTTGTCGCTATTGCGATAACTTATTTTTTATGATGAATTTTTTTTTGTGTCTAAAATTATAACTAATTCAAGACAAAAAATAGTTTGTCATGAATTGAATCCTATATTAGAAACAATAAAATGAGCGTCACTAATTGTTTATCGTATTAGTGACAGAAATTGAGGTCAAAATTAAAGATCAAATTTTGTAGCTAAAACTTACAATATTTAACTGCGAACTCTAATTTGTCACTGTTGTGATAACTTATTTTTTATGTCGATTTTTTCTTGTGTCTAAAATTAAAAATAATTTAAGACAAAAAATAGTTTGTCACAAATTGGATCCATTATTGGTGATAAAAAAGGGTGTCACTCAAAACTTAAAATTCGTCACTAATGGTACTCAATAAAAACGCACCAACATATTTTTTGGTGGGAAAGTTTATAGGACAAAACTTTGCTACGAAATTTTATGTTTGGTCACTAAAAGTATGTACTTCATATATTTAGATATGAAATGTAATTTTCGTCATAAAAGGTGAACAATTAGTAACGAATTTCATCTCGTAGCTAATAATTTCATAGATATATATCAATTTTATTGTAGTGATGTATATTATCACCGTTGGTTTGAAAACTTTAAGCTTCCGCATAACGCCCTCTTGATTTTGAACCCAACAAGTGGTATCAAAGTCTATGGTTCAAAGATCTGATGGTTCAATTGAGGATACTTTAAGGTCAAAGTTGCAACCAATTTGATGATAATAAAGATATATGTCCAAAAACAACATGTGGAGATGATTTTCAATTCTACTTTCAACAATTCTGCTGTCACATATTTGAAAATAAAGTTCACTTTTAACCCTGCAAAAGGAATCCAATATTTTTTAACCCGAAAATTTCTCATATACTTTTAGCGTAAGATCCATATTCGAACATGCCAAACAGCAGTGGTGAAGACTATGTGAAACACAAGGACCAAAGATCTGAAGAAGATGGATATTAGGAAGAAAATCAAGCCAAAAAGGGGAGATTTGTTAGGGTTTTTGCCCTGATTTTCTTTTCAAAATTAAGTTTTACTTTTTATTAGAAGAAAAATAAAAGTAACCATAAATACTTTTAATTTTCGTAAAAGGGAAAAGTTTTTCATATTTGGCAAACCACTTTCTTAGAGCTATAGTTTTCGAACTCGATAAATTGATTCCCCCTTCTAATGCCATAATACAATAGCATCCACAATGTAGTCGTTAAAAGAGTCTGGTTTAGGAGAAGATTTCTCGCATAGGTTTATGTTTTTCCATATGTTTTATTTTTTCAATATTGTTTTTAATATGTAGGTCATTTGACCGAATCATATCAGTAATATATCTTTTTAATATATGTTTTATTTGTCATCTGAATTATCACCATTGATTTGCAAACTTTAAGCTTCCGCATGACGCCCTCTCGATTTCAAACCTAACATGTTGTAATGTACAAGGCTCATGATCGTGTAACTAATGAAATTATTGCACTAAAAGAAAGAAGGATGGAGCTGGAAGTTATTTTAATTTTCATTTTGTTTTCTGGTCTTGGTACTATTCCTTTTTACCAATTTGTAAAAATTTCTCTTAAATACCAATCTTCTGTGAATGTAGGAGTCCCTAATGAAGAGAATCTTTCCCATGCATCTTAATTTGTGCGGCCAAGACTGGATCTTGCAGTTGAAGTTTGTTACCAATATGTTGAAATTTCCCTTGCATCGTTTTCAACGTTACAGGAAAATTATTATCTTGTTGAACATAACTGCCTTTCCATTTCCATTGGTTTGTAAATTAATATGTTGAGTCTGTGCTTAGCACGGGCCTTACCTATCTAATATATGTATAAAGGGATACTCCTAATTCATCCAACACTAACAAATTAAGCTTCCAGATTGGAATTGAACCACCAGAAAGAAAAGCTACTTTCAAGAGGCCAATCACCTACTACTGGGGTTTTTAGCGCTTCTCCTCACTCCCTTGTCAAATGGGGTTCAATGGATACCCTTTCGCTGAAATATAATATTATATATATATATATATTCCATATATTGTCACCTTAATTTCTTAGTATTTTTTACTTCTTTATATTTAATTTCCTTAATTAAAATCCTGGGTTCGTCTTTGAATCTCAGGATGCTTTAGCTTCGAGAGGGAGATGCATAACACTAACACTGTTAATTAAGAATTGTGAAGATATACATGTAGCGCGGCACAAATTTCATGAATAGTTTCATTCAAGATCATGAAAAAGGACATTAACTTACAATCATTTGGCTTTAATCATGCCACTAACACAATGTTTTTGAACCCTTTTTTCATACATTGCTTTATAACAGAGATAAATGTGTGCAACCTCTTACCATGTATGGGCTTGAAATATTGTTCTTCTGCATCATTGATCATAGGAAAGGTGTAATAGTTGTTGCAAAAGTAGAGATGCTGCACCTAATCTTAAGAATGCAGATAAACCTACATGTTATAGTTCTGCCAATTGACTAGTCTAGAGAAGACATGGCCATTGATGCCACTCAAAACAAAAGAATAAGTAGTATTCTGCCATCGAACTAGGCATTCTGATACAATAAAAAAAATTTATATTATCATTTTTCTAAGTCATATGAAATAACCTTATCACCTACAAGTAAGAAAAAGATGTGAAGATTAACAGATTGAATATTTGTTGAGAAACTACAAAGGGGAAGACCGGTGGTAGTCCACACATTAGTCTCAGAAGAGAAGCTTTCAATTGTTACACTCGAATGAAGATCAAATGATATTTCATAATGAAATATTGTAGAGGAGATCACATCACGTTTGATACCAACTAAAATTCGTGGTTTAGATGGATCAACAATACAGCAGGGGCGGTTCAAGCGAATCGTGGCCCAAGGCCAAAATCAAATGGAAGTTTTACGTTTTTAAGAAAAAATAATTATTTTTATAAAGTCTGTTTTTAAAATTATATAATCGATTTCTTCTAATATTTTTTTCAATTAATAATAGAGTCAATGCATTAACTTCTTGACACATAGTATTCTGGACTAGATATATCAAACTCCATCTAAATTCTTTCTTTTATAAAAAAAATTATTTTATCTATAAATTTTTCCCAAAGGGTTGAGACGCCCCTACAATACGCTTTCGCCAATTCTAACACACACATACAAACCTTGCAAGAGATTATTGGAAACTATGTGATTAATTTATCGCTTTATTTTTTGAACTTGACAAATAAAGTGGACGGAGACTGTGGATGCATTTAATTTGGTTAAATCATTTTTTAAATTTTTATGTGAGCCGAGAGAAATAGTTTATGATGTGTAAATCTATTCCGCACATCCTTAGTTAATTAAGTGTATCTACAATTCAGTGTATCGTTAAAGAAAAAGAAGATAGAAAACACCGGAAATTAGATGTGATAAAAGACTTATTAAATATTAAATAAAGTACAAAGAAAGAAAATAATACAAATTATGGCAATTAAACTTGTAAACTTGTTCCTTCTCTTATCTGGTCAGATTCGTGAGAAAATGTAGCGATAATTGTTAAGTAGACAAATAAAGAAGACAAAAATAAAAAGAAACAAGCGACGCTGCCGAAATAAGAAAAGAGGGATATATCCACTCTTCGTATAATCGAGGGATATATTTTCCTCTTAACTAATTAACTTCTTCTACTTAACCAAATACATCAAAACATGCATCGATGATCTTTTATTACTATCATTTCGAGGAGATTAAAGGTATTATTTTGACCATGATGTAATAAAAATATTTCCATATCGCATTTAACAATAAATACATAACTTAATTCTTTCATATCATTATCTTTAAGTACATAAGACAATTTTATCATGATTTAACTCAAACATGAATCATTGGGTAATTCTCAAAGATAGACCCCAATTAGGGTAGCTTTCAAATTTTAGCCCCAAATAAAAAAAACTTCGTTAAAATAGCCTTTACTTGTTAAGTCATATTCTTTTGGACGAAAATACCCTCCTGCAAAATATTCTCGTTTAAATCTCTTTCTTCCAAATTTTAGAATCCACCTCCAAAATATTGCTATTAAATTACTTTCTTCCAAATTCGTGAATCGAATTTCAAACATTCCCAGAATTGACTTTAGCCGTAAGGTTTCTTTAGGTATGAATTTCATCATCAAATTCATTGTGCTAATTTTAACTTATTGATGCATTGTGGTACTTTTAGCTTGTTATTTAATTAGCATATTGATTTGATTTTTGGGGAGGTGAACGTAAACAAAACTTGGGATATGTTGTTATTGTTGTAACATATTTACCATTGAGGAATTCCATCGAACAGGTTGTGGGTAGTTTGTTATTGCGACTATAATTGTGTTTGAGTAGGTGTGGGAGGTTGGTCTTGGAGAGAAAGGCCATTACTATGAGAGTTAACGTTAATCCCAACATATTTTTGGACGCTAAACGTATAAGGTCAAGGCGGTACAAGAAATTAGTTCCTAGTATTTCAACCTAGTGGTATAATTAGCATTAGAAGATGATGAGGAATTATATCGGACAGTTTGTGGAGAGTTTTTTATTGCTATTATAATTGTGTTTGAGTAGTTGCGAGGGTATGGTCTTGGAGGGAAAGACTGTGTTTTCTATCTCGAATGAATCCATCCTATGTTTTGGAGATTAAAGAAGCACTAACTTGTTGATTCTAAGAGAAAACACCTTAGCTATTAGCTTGTATAACATAGAGCAACAGGCAATGGGTTTAAACTCTCTAATGGTAGCAGGATTTGGTACTTTAGGTAACAAGGTTACTATTATACAACTTTTCAGTATTAAAAAAATCCTTCATTGTTGAACACACATCATATTTATATTTATTGACCATTTGTTGTTGAACTATGCTTACCTAGATCTGTTGAAATAATCACCAGTGTTTCTGGCAACTTCTTTTGTCTCAGTATCACATGTTTCTGTTGGGTGACACAACACAGGAGATCCCCTAAAGATGACACAGTTTCTTTGTTTTCCACACACCTTAACCCCTTATTAGAAAATATTTGTCTTGGCATATTAGAATATCCATTATGTTTGCTACATTCAGTCCCTTGACTATGGGCGTGAACCTTTGGGTGTTGAGGTGATTTGGCAGAATAATAAATGATCTCGTTTGGGGTAGCCATGGTTATCTACAAGAGTTTACAAGCCACAAGAAAATTTTCTGGCTGTATTCGGTAAGGTAAAGACTATATTCAACAAAGCATTAACTGAAAATTTGAAAGGCAAATCAAATACTAATATAATAAGATTCTTAGTCTAAAAACTAAATAAGATTCTTGTTACTTTTTTTCTTTATAACTGCACTAAAATACATAGGGTTTGAATCACCTAGCGTATACACAAAGACATGAATTTTTATTGTAACATGCCCTCTTCAATATTGCTCCACTACTTAATTATATTCATTCCATCATTCTCTTTAAAGCCCATACTATATGAGTATTCAGTTGATAAACTGTGTTGTATCACTTGCAACCTATCTCTGAAGTAAATAACCCTTTCAGAATCACCCCTATAGTGTGTTATTCCGTAGTTTCAAGTGCGATTTAGCATCTTCAGATTCTACCATACATTTTAATTTATTCCCCATGGGCAAGAGTTGACACTTCATTATCCTGTAATGATTTGGCAAATGACCTATAAATTTTGCCCCAGAGGCAAGATTGAGACAGTTATTCCCCATGGGTAAGAGTTGACACTGTCATAGTCTGTATTTATTTGGCAGGTGACCTATAACTCTTTCCCTAAAGGCCAGACTTTGAAAGTTTGACCAATGGATAATAGTTGACTATGCCTTACTTTTTAATGATTTTACTTGTTGAAGATATATATCCTAAATTAAATTGTTACTAACCGTTTTTTGTTTTATTTTTCACAAGGGTTGTGCTTGGAATGGATGGAAAAGAAATGAGTATTGAGCAATACAGTATGGAATAATCAATTGAAATTATTGATAGAAATAATGAGTTAAAGGTTATCAAACCAATATTGGAGTCTGCAATAGATGAAGAAATGAGGCAGCCACTGAAGATTAAGAGGGTACGATAAAAGAAGAAGAGGATACTTGATGTCGAGACTACTCTCTTGAGTCACAATGCCTTTTTGAATGAGGTAAATGTCAAGTCGATGTTAATTGACAAACAAAATATGATGACGTGCATGTCAAACATTACAATTACAAACAACATCTAATTTAAGGTTTTCAAATCAAGTACAACAAGATATTCACTGCGATATTTGAATGACAACTGTGTGTGGCGGTTTCATGCCTCGTAGATTCCTGATTCTTTTCTCTTTAAGGTTACTACACATGAAAAGGCTCATAATTGCTCAGTTGATTTTATAACGTCCAACCATAGGAATGCAACCTCAAAGGTCATATGTGACTACATACTAGAAATTGTGCGTGGCTCTAGTAATGTAATCACACCAAACTTCGTGCTAGATGAAATGAGAAGGAAATATGGAATAATCTTATCCTACAACAAAAGGATGGCGAGCGATACAACATGCCTATACAATGATAAGAGGAAACACAAAAAAGAACTACAATAGGTTGCCATCGTATCTTCTCATGATGAAAGAAAACAACCCAGGCACGTATACAAACATAAAGAGGGACGATGAGAATAGGTACAAATGCTATACTGTTGAAATTGAAAACTTTTACCCAAGAGGCAAAAGTTTTTTTCTTTAATTGCACTAATTAAATTATTAACATATATGCAACTCTTACCTCATAGGCAAGACTTAGTTTAGAAAATCATTATACAAATGCTATACTGTTGAAATTGAAAACTTTTGCACAAGGGGCAAAAGTTTATTCTTTAATTGCACTGATGCGATTATTAACATATATGCAACTCTTGCCTCATGATCAAGACTTAATTTAGAAAATTGTTTAAATTGAAAACTTATGCCCAAGAGGCAAAAGTTTATTCTTTAATTGCACTGATTAGATTATTAACATATATACAACTCTTGCCTCATGGGAAACACTTAGTTTAGAAAATTATTGAAATTGAAAACTTTTGCCCAAGAGGCAAAAGTTTATCTTTAATTGTACTGATTAGATTATTAACATATATGCAACTCTTGCCTCATGGACAAGACATAGTATAGAAAATTGTTGTACAAATGCTATACAAGTTGAAAACTTTTGCCCCAAAGGCAAAACTTTATTCTATAATTGCACCGATTAGATTATTAACATATATTCAACTCTTCCCTCGTGGGCAAGACTTAGTTTAGAAAATTATTTAAATTGAAAACTTTTAACCAAGAGGCAAAAGTTTATTCTTTAATTGCACTGATTAGATTATTAACATACATACAACTTAGATTATTAACATACATACAACTCTTACCTGATGGGAAAGACGTAGTTTATATAATTGTTATACTATTGAAATTGAAAACTTTTGGCCAAGAAGTAAAAGATTATTCTTTTATTGCACTGCTTAGACTATTAATACATATGAAACTCTTGCCTCATGGGCAAGACTTAGTTTATACAAATGCTATACTGTTGAAATTAAAAACTTTTGCCCAAGAGGCAAAAGTTTATTCATTAATTTCACTGATTACATTATTAACATATGTGCAAATCTTGACTCATGGAGACTTAGTTTATAAAATTATTGAAATTGAAAGCTTTTGTCCAAGAGGAAAAAGTTTATTCTTTAATTGCACTGTTTAGATTATTAACATATATGCAACTCTTACCTCATGGGCAAGACTTAGTTTATAAAATTGTTGAATTTGAAACTTTTACCCAAGAGGCAAAACTTTATCCTTTATTTGCACTGATTATATTATTAACATAGATGGGCCTCTTACCTTATGGGCAAGACTTCGTTTAGAAAATTGTTGTACAAATGCTAAGTGTTGAAGTTTAAAACTTTTGCCCAAGAGGAAAAAGTTTATTCTTTAATTGCACCGATTAGATCATTAACATATATGAAACTCTTGCTTCATGGGCAAGACTTAGTTTAGAAAATTATTGCACTTTGATTATAAACATCAAATGCAAATTGTTACTAATATTCTTTTGCTCAACACAGGTTTCAATATGCATTTTTTGCTTATGGCACTTTAATCATTGGATGGACCAACTGTAGACCACTAATAATGGTAGATGCAACATTTTTGAAGTCAAAATATCATGGTGTCCTCATGATATCAATTTCAACGAACGGAAACAACAACATATTTCCCTTGGCTTTTGGAATTATAGACTCAGAAAATAATGAGTCTTATAACTTGTTCTTCAATCAGTTAAGAAATGCAATTGGGGTACGTAAGCAATTATCTATTCTATTAGATCGTCACCCAGCCATTACAAATGCAATTTCAAACATCTATCCAGAGTGTCAGCAAGGGATATACATCTACTACATGGAGAAGAATTTAAGAGAAAAAAACTTCTCAGATGTGGTTCTATCACTCCTCTACAATGCAACAACAACATAAAAACAAAATTAATTTTATACTTTCATGGATGATATAGAAAAAATCGACAAATTTGCTACGGAATACTTAAAAGAAAAAGAAGAAAAAAGATGGGCTCGTTCATTTCATACCAACATAAGGTACAATTTGTTTACAACTAAAAATGTGGAGTCCATGAATGTTGTACTGACAAAAGCAAGGCAACTGCCAATACTGGGACATATCGATTATATTCAGAATAAGTTACAAAGTTGGTTTTATGAAAGAAAAATGGAAGCACAAGGCAAATTTCATGACATCACATGTTGGGCTGAAGTGAAGGTGACTGACAAGATTCAAGTCCGCGAAATATATATTTTTTTTCTTCTGTTCCATTTTTTCTACTCATAGCTATGTGATCGTTTGTGATTTAATGTTGTATGCTTGATTGTAGATGTTGTTTAGTTGCCTCAAGATTTGTCCCCTATGTATGTTTGATTGCTATGTATGGCTGATTCTTCTTATGTACTAGATGTTTCACTACCATAGTTGATTCTACTCCCAGGTTAGATACAATATCTATTTTATCTCAATTTATTTGTAGCTGATTCTCCTGCTCATATGTTGAAAGCATCACTATTGAATCAACTGCTATTCCTGAGCAAAGTTCTGTCTTTTCCATATAATACAAGGAATTTGACTTTGAAAGCTCATTCCGTGGATGACATATCGTTCTCCTGCGCTATCCCTGACCAAGCCAAGCATCAAAACTCTAACTATCCCCTATATTGGCCCTTCTCTTCTATTTTGAAATACAACCTTAATTGTGACTCCTTATTATTGGTCACTTATTATTTGATTTTTGATTAGTTCAATATTAGATTATTATTTGATGTTATATGCTTGATTATAGCAATTTTTTTATTTCCTCAAGATTCGCTCCATTTGTGTGGTTGATTACTCTGTATGCCTGATTCTGCTCATATACTAGATGTTTCACTATAAGTTGTCATTTATTTATCATTATGCAATAAGATTTGTTGTAAGAGAAGGAGGAGTTGAATATATTATAGACCTGAAGAGTAGGACTTGTCAATGCTTGGTATTTCAAACAGATGAGATACCATACACCCATGCAATTGTAGCGATAAACAGTAAAAATATGAACAAGTCTAGCTATTGTTCTCATTGGTTATCAAGACAGTCTTGGCTAAAAATGTACCAGGGAGAATCATACCAGTTGAAAACACAGCATCATGGATTGGCCCAAATAGCATAAATGATCTGATCACAATGCCCCCAGATAAGGAGGTTCTACTTGGGAGAAGACAAACATCCAGATATCTTTGCAGAACAAAATCTTCAAGAAACAATTGCAGATGTTCGAGATGCAAAAGAACTGGGAATAACATATCAAATTATCACTACACTCCTATCCTTAATCCACATGCAAGAATATAAAGAAAGAAAAATAAGAAAATATGATTAGTTTTACTTTTTATCTGAGAAGTTGGATCAAAATAGCAGTTACAATAGGATTATTTGATCCCCTATTTTAGTTAGTAACAAGTAATTTTGACTTTAAATCATGAATTTCTTCTTATTAGTTGAAGTTTAAACTTGTGGTAAAGTATTTAAGTCAATATCTTCTTATTGATTTTTTATAAAAATTACTTAGTATGTTAATTTTTTTTATATATTGATGTGTGAAAATATATCATATTAAAAGGATTCAGGGAAGGACCACATCCCTAAGAGATGTGGTGTGAATAATTCCACGGTATACACTTTAAAATTTGCCTTGAAGGGAAGATGCAGAAAAAGTTGTGCCCCTTGGGTAAGAGTGGACACTAGCTAATTCTGCAATAATTCAGCAGATGATCTACAACACTTGCCCTAGAGGCAAGACTTAAGACCAAAGAAACAAGTTATGCCCTATCGGTAAGAGTGGACTCTAACTTAGTGTGTAATAACTTGGTACATGATCAACAGCTCGTGCCCTAGAGGGAAAAATTAATACAACAAACGGACAAGTTATACCCCATGGCCAAGGGTTGATACTAGATTAGTGTGTAATGATTGGTAGATAGTTTATAAGTCTATCCTAAGAGGAAATATTTTTAGACCCCAAATGAACAAGTTATGCCCCATCCATGAGAGTTGACACTAGCTTATTCTGCAATGATTCGACAGATGATCTACAACACATTCCCTAGAGGCAAGACTTAATCCCCAAAGAAACAAGTTATGTCCTATGGGCAAGAGTTGACACTAGTTTGGTGTGTACTAACTTGGCAGATGATCTATAGCTCGTGCCCTAGTGGCAAAAATTAATACAACATATGAAAAAGTTATGCCCATGTCCAAGCATTGATACTAGATTAGTGTGTAATGCCCAAGAGGCAAGATTTTTAGACCCCAAAGGAACAAGTTATTCCCCATGGGCAAGAGTTGACAGTAGCATAGTCTATAATGATTTGACAGATGATCTATAACTTTTGCCCTAGTGGTAAGACTTACATATCAAAGGTGATTCAACTCACAATTTTTCAAAGAACATTCTTCCTCTACCATACAAAATATGTTTATAGGAATATTACAATCTTACAACCATATGAGAATCAATCTTCTAGACCAAAAACGAAAATACTATAAGCCAAGAACAAAAGCAATAAATATTAAAAATTACAAAAAGAAAATCATGGGGGAGTATTCAATTGCGAGTAAAAAAAAAGATGATATCAATCAACAAAACCAAACATCTAACCAAATAAATAAAAGTGGAGAACCAACTACTAAGGAGGAGTAGATGAACCTTAGATTACAATGTTTAAATTGTTTCTTATTTTATGCCATTTAATCGAGGACAAATGTGGTTGAAAAGTTCACAATGACCAAAATACTCATGTAGCAGTCGCACATAATTAATGATAAGATAGCCCCCATAGGAACAAGTTATACCTCATGGGCATGAATTGGCCCTGTTACATTGTTTACTAGTTTAGAAGATACTAAATAACTCTTTCCTCAAAGGCAACACTTGCCATAAGGAAAGGCAAAAAATATTCTTCGATAATAAAATAAAAATATACAAAGATATAAACAAATGAATCAGTAGCGATTCTACATTGTATACTTTACGTTATCACATAAAAAATAGCTGAATCAATTTGAAAAGACTATTTAAAATTAACATAATCTCATAAAAATAGCTAAAACTCCTTCTTGTACAGTGATTTTCAATAACTACAAAACTAAACTACTACTCTTGGTGCGTCCTCTTCCTCTTTTTCTTTCCAAATAATATTCCAACTTTTTCTATAGTGTTGTCTTTTATACTAGCTTCTAGTTTTCTCTTCTCATGATCCCACAATAAAGCTCCATACCTCATGCGAACATAACCAATGTCAATCTATTTAGGAATATCTCTACCATGAATGACATATTCAGCAAACGCACATAAAAATGCTCCACAATCAATTTGATACAAAAGAAATATATTATGTGAATATATGGAAAACAAAAAAAAAAAGAAGTGAAATAAACATTTAAAAAATAAATGTAATAAGATACCATTGAATTTGTTGTGGCAGCTCATCAACCATTTTTATCGGCAAAGTGTCATTTCTAGATTTGTCAATGCCCTTCTCAAGGTAGAAATTGACCTTTTTCAGAAAATACGGTATCAATGTTTGGTAAGGTAACATCACTTTTTGAACAACTTTATCACTGCGCCTGGTACGGTTGAAGTCGTATACATATATGCACCAATCAGTAAAGTCAAAAACTCCCAAAATCCATTGTCCAAGTTCAGATTTTTCTCGTGGAACATAAAATACAAATAAAAATTTTGTGAAATCTTGAATAAAATTGAACAACAACTTATAAACCCACAAGTTAAGTGTTCCGTCTAGATCAAGAGAAAAAGCCTTTGATATTGGAATCATTGCATCTTTTGCATTTTTTTCTGTCAACTCAAGTGCTCCAACAAATATTGTTGTTTCATCAGGTGTCAAATCCCCTCCTTTTCTAGCCTGTCATAGCAATAAGAAGCAAACAAGTTGAGGCATACAGTTAAAGGAAAATAATGAATTGAAAACGAGGTTCAACTAGCTATAACACCTAATCTTTAAAAGATGAACTTGGTCGTGTAAGAGGATTGTGTTCATGCATACATACAAAATATTCCATGTCCAGAGATATATTTACACTTTCTTAGATTAGCATTAAAAATTGGGAAATACTGAATAGATTACTTCATTGCCATGGAAATCCACAAATGTTTTTAGTTTAGCTCTCCGTAGAAAAGCAGTGTGCCCCTTACCTAACATCCAATCCAAGACCTAAAATAAAAACCAAGGATGAAGTTAATATCCCTTTTCTTTATCAAGCCAACTGTAAGATCTGTAACAATAGAAAGTAGCACTGAGAAATTCTCTCAAATTACTGCATGAGGTTTTGGCTTTTTTTTCCAATTCTAAAGATGAATATCCATGTATCTTAATAAAGAAACTGATGGATATTTTACATATCAAGTTATTAGCATGAGAAGTTTCTCATTTATAGTAATAACAAAAAATAAATAGACATAGAAAAATGGAGTAACTATGATATTATTACTAAGTTTTTCCTTCCGTTCGGATTTCCTCGTCACTATTTTCCTAATTTGATTTTCATTTTTACTCATCATTTTTGACAAATCAAGAAAATAAAAAATAAAAAACTTCATGTTTTACCCGTAGCATTAATTACTTATTCTCGAAATAATTTCCAATACCTATTACTAAACATCAATTGATAGTGGTAATATTGTAAAGTCACTATACCAATCATTGTTTTCTTAATAGTTGTGCCACATCAAAATGTGACAAGTAAATCCAAACGGAGGGAGAACATAACCAAGGAACTCCACCATTCAACTTTATGTTGCATTCTTTCCATTTCTTTCCAAGCTAAAAAAAAGGACAAAGCATACAAATTAACCACCATAGCGTATGTGAGTACAGATCATGGGTTCATGTAGTTTTATTTCTTAAACCATGTCATCTAACTCGGATTGAAAGAACATGGTGGCAACCGAACATACAGCTGGTGAAATATCTCTCTCTCTAGTAGCAAAACATGAAAACTTAACAACTCTACATGAGCAAATTATAGAATGTGATTGTTGTGCTTTATACCTTACTAATTGGATAAGCAATGGGGAAGAATAACCAGAGAAGAAGCTGAACAAGGGGTGCTATAGTGGATCTAACTGTCAATCCATAGCGAGTATAGATTGATCAAGGAATTATCTACAAATTTAAAACTAACAAACCTAGTTAGAGGACAAGAGATAAGTAAATTCCATAGCTAACAAGCTGAAAGGTTAAGTTGATGTATATAATAGACCACCTCTCTGAACATGAGAATCAGTTTAATAGATACCAGTATTACTGCCCACAACGGTATAAGCTTGTCCAAGAATATAGGAAGAGACTACAACGAAAAAGGAGAAAAGTAATAAATAAGCCGATAGGGGTAATAAAAGGATAACTATTGCCAAATAAGTATTGGTACACAAACCTCCATTGCTAAGGAGTTGACGATCAAGAGTGTGCAAAGCAATAGATGTTGGTTTTTTTTACCACCGGAAGTATTTTAGCTATAAAAGAAAGGAAGAATACTGTAAAAGTCCGATCAAAGCAGACATAGGTACAACTCAAACTGTGCACAACACTGCTTCTCTTCTAACTTATCCCACTATAAGCCCTATTCTAATATGGGTGGTTATTGATACAATTGTAGACCCATGATACGTAAAGTGGCTTAACTTTTGAAATTGTGCATTCCAGGTATAAGAAGAATCATGTACCTTTTTCTCTTACTCTTTCAACTATTCAAATACCTTTGCTTGGTTACATAATCAATGAATTATTCCTTTACTGTAAGTTTAATTCCACTATTTACTTTGCAATAAACAACTTCAGTGAATTTATACACAGTTTATTTAGTTTCAAAGGAAAAATTCACTCTCTTTTACTTACTCATGATTTATAGACACCTTGCCTAAGTCAACATTCAACCTTTTCCAGAATTCCTTTGATATTTTGGGGTAGCCAATTCTATACATATATTTACCCAGCTGTTACAATTCAAGTGGCCACCTTAATTTTTGAAGATATGATTGGAGGTCATCATTTAAAGGCTCAATACTTGGTCACCCTGAGGGTACAAGAATATGCAAGGAAGACTCGTTTTGAGCACAATCAAGACCGTGGGTGGAAGATTTATTGGAGCATTGAAGACTTGAGGAGTCACTTTTTTTGACAACTCTTAATGGGTCATGATTTTGTTATCTTCATTAAGGGTATTTTGGTCACTTCATTGGGTCTAAATGCAGTCCATGGCCACCTCTCCCTTTAATGGCATTGTTGTTATTTTGCCTTGTCCTGTAATAAAATATAAATAGAATATTTTAGTTCTTTTTCTGTTTAGTTTTTCATTGATGTAAGACTTGAAACATGAAACACCTTTAGTTGTAGGTCTTGGAATAGCCACCACATCGAAATGAGGGCAACAAGTGTGGATATCACTTGTGTTGCAATGTTGGCTCAAGACGTTGGTGTTTAGAGGAGGTAAAGTTCCTCTTGTGTTAATGTAGGAGTTAGGTTAACCATTGTGTGTAGTGTTAAGGGTCCAAGATTACCATATTCTTGGATTCTTAAGATTATACCAACCAAGGTCTAACTATCTATCCATTTTGTTTATGTTGTAATCATTTGTTTGTGTTCTTGTAATTCAAATCCGTGACTTGTTGTTCTTTTTTCATTGTTGTTGTTCTTCATTTTGTTGTTGTTAGCTTTTTTTAGGTGATAAACACATCAATACATTGTTTTCTTGTTGTTGTTTGTTGAATTCTAGTGTGTTCTTCAAAAGGATCCTCGAATCTTTGATCTTGTGGACCGATTTTGAAGTGTGTTTCGTGTTCCTTATAATTCTTGTATCAACAGCTGAACGATTTAAAAGAAAAAGTCTGACTAGAGCATAGAATAATCAAGAGGAAATAAAACTCCAAGAAGCAGCTAGATATTTAGCTAATCAACTACTGAAACAACATCGTTAAAGGGGTGGAGGCCAAATTTTCATCATCTTTAGTGTATACATAACAAAGAGAATTTTTAACCTTGTAGATACATATACAATATTAATTTTTGACAAAGGGGGCCCAACTGACCCCTTCTACCTGCACAATGTAGGGGTACATACACTCAATCCTCCCAGACCCCACTCGTGGCTTGTAGAATTACACTTGGTATTTTGTTGTTGGTCCGAATGACCCCCTTTCGCCCCTCTAACTACACATTTGGCTTTACTAGTGAATAGGAAAGTTACAACTTTACACCAAAGTTACAAAGGTAGCAGGTAGATACTAGCCAATCCAAACTACTGACCAGTATTAGTGGATGTTGGATATTCATGAAGGGTATTCATCATCTACAATGTACACATAAAAACAGTTTTTGACCTTATAAAATGACATATGAATTTTCGCCAATGCACAACCTCTACTTAACTTTGCCCCTAGCTCTACTAATGAAGTAAATGGCAAGAATAATGGATAAGACATCAAACTTCCATGAATAACAAGAAAACAAACAATAAAAATCCAAACCAACAAACTTTAGCACTTTTTAATAAACCCAAAAAAAATTACTGATCAACATTAGAAGAAGCTGAATTTTTACCAAGACATTCATCGTCTACAAAATACACATAATTTTTTTCTTAAACTTGTATCCAAGGAACTAGAATAAATATAACCTTTACAAACAACAAAATAACAAATATTGTCAGCATGTTTGACCTACTAGAAGAAATGGAGGAACAAAACAAAGGACAAGTAAAAAGCACATTACAAATATAGATTAGGATAGCATGTGATAGTACCGTGTCATTCAAAGGTCGACCACAAGTTGCAAGTGAATAAAACCGCTCATTCGAATCCACAGCACAAGAGCCAAACATTAAACTTTCAGGAAGCACATCTTTCAGAAATGAGAGATTTGTGGGTCGAAGCTTTCTTTCCTACACGTGTCATTGATGAATCCCAACTTTTTTCTTCCAAGTATGGCAATTCTCATTGATTCAATACACAAAATAGTTTTTAGATCTCGCTAAGTGAATAAAAATCAGCATAACTCTAGACAGATCTAATGCATTCAGATACAATTGATGATTATGACTCAATTTCTTGGGCAATTCATTATCTATCACCACCACCACTGTTACTCCTAATAGCTTTCTTAATTTTCCTCCACAATTATCTTAACTTAGTCCATATCAATAGTCAATATCTCTTATACCATGATGTAAAAGAGGATCAAGAGAAAGAGGAGAAATGAGGATAATCTCCAAGGTGAACCAAGTCGTGATCCAATGGTTGATGATCAATATCGTGAGTCTATTTGATTGAAATCGGATGAAGAGAAAGAGGAAAAAGAGAATGAATATTTGAGAAATGAGGAAAAAAGATAAACAACGAGAATGAATATCTGAGAAAAATCTTGGAAAAAAAAAGAGAAATAACAAAACTCTAAATAAAGGTTAAAGACAAATAAATTTAAAAAAAAAATGCAGAAATAGATAATGGTTGAGAAAAATGAAAAAGAAAAAAAATAAAGGTTGAGACAAATAAATTAAAACATGAAAATAAAGTTAAAGGAAAAAATAAAAACTGAAAATAATAAAAAACAGAAAAACAAATTTACAGGAAAAAATAAAAAATTGAAAAAAAATTACAATTATAAAAGTAATGGAAAAACAAAAAAGTGAAAATAATAAAAAATAAAATTTGAGAGATAAATGAGTATGGAAAGTTTAAAAATATATTTGAGGTGTAGAGGGGCAAAATGATACTTTTAGTATATTAAAAAGTAAGGAAGACTATTCTTATGTAGGGTCAAATATCTAAAGATACCCTTATTTGGATCTATAGCATGGAATTTCTTGTGCATCATTAGTTTGGGCCTGCATAATGAGTTGGAGAACATCCACATTACCCAACTATTCGTTGACTCCGACAACTAACTTTTATCCTTTAACCCCAACGGCACCAACTCTAACTAGTTGTATCAAGGAAGAAATTTGTCCGAATTCATTTATTAGCCTACTGTCTAGTCCTCTTGGGAATCATGCGAGGATAGTATGGAGTTTCATTCTTACTAAAATTTCAATACTATCCTTGCATGATGTCCAGAGGACTAGACTACTAGTGTGTTTGCAAATGAACTCGACCAGTAGTATGGTCTTCCTTGATACAATCAGATATAGTCAATGGAGTTGGATTTAGATGAAAGAAGAGAAAAGAGAGCAAGAAGTTGTACTTGAAAATTTCTAGCTTTCAAGTTGTGTCACAGAAAGCAACTAAAGGGTGAAAAATTAAAGAAGAAAAGAAGCGTTTTTATAGTTAGCATGATATGCTTTTACAAAGATAATATTTGAAAATTTTATAAATAACATTCTATATACATTGATTTACATTAGATTTTCTCGTAAGTCAAAGTTGTATTTATCAATCTTAACAATCTACCAAAAACATAATATTCTTACTAAAAAAATCAACATAGAAAAAGGCAAGTGAATTATTGTTATTATTAATTCATTTTTTCTAGTCAACCCATATTGCATAAAAAATTCCGCAAGATGATTTGACTAGTAAGTATTAGATTTACAAGATTACCAAGAAATAATTTTTTTTTAAGGAACAAATTATAAGTGATAAAATGATTAGAACAACATAAATAACAATCCATTTTAATCTTGTTTTTTGATGTAACTGAAAATCAAGTCGTTTGGAAGTCGAAAAAAAAAATTGACATTTATAATGACCTTAAGAAAGATCCACAATTGGCGTCCATTAAATTAATTTAAGTCTTTACCTATTAAACTAACATTACGTGACAGAAAAATGAAAAAGAATTTATGATTTTTTTTTTATTTTAAGTATCAAAAATAGTTGTATTTTTTTTTTTTTAAATATGCGAATTGGGTAGACTGAAAACATTTTTTTTTCGTGTGTATGACATGACCCGAACTGAGGCCCAGATCGACATGGGCATTTCAAACCGTGAAGGCCCGAGAGCTAACTGCCAATCATACACGCCATTCATATATTTATAAAGAAGTACGGAAAAGATAACAAAACAAAAACATGGTCATCTTATTATATCAAGAAAACAATACGTCATAAGTTTAACAAGACTCAAATCCATCTAACGCCTGTCTGCAAAATCTGTACTAACTGAAGGAAAACAATATCTGTTTGAAGATCTGGAAAAGGCCCCTGGTCGGACCATAAACCAAAACCAAATGACATTAACATAAGTGAACAAGAGGCCTTCCAAAGTAAGGGAAGCTCACCAACTTTGAATGTCCGACAACAATCTACTATTTAGCAAGACTACTAGACTGGGCCTCAAAACCTAAAATATAGATGGTCAATACAGATGTAGTGGTACGTAGAGTAATCCAAAATAACATACTTTTATATAACATAAGTTAGAGCAATTTATGAAATATTTTACATACAATATATGAAAATGCATGGGCATACTTAAAAGAATTTAAAACATTTCTTGAAACCATGACTTACTCTTTATCTTACTTTTGAACTAGGTGGTACACCCTACAACTCTAAAATCCCACGGGCTATAAGGAATTCACCCTTAACTAGGCGGTAAAGCCCCTAGCCCAAGTTTGTCCCAAGGGTTAGAATCTCTATCTCTAATATGCTAAGGGGCAGAAAGCTAGTGTTTGCTCCCTCTTGGGGACATAATAAACCCGCATCGACAAAACACGATTTCCTACAATGAGCCTTTCCACTCAAATGCATTCTTCGGATAACCACCTAACTCTCTTTAAATCCATCTTTAACTCTTTAAGACATCCAGTCGTTGAAATCAAAATTTGAAAATCTCACTATGTTATGACATTCATTTGTTTGGCATCGTCATACCAAAACTTGCAAGTCATATATCTAAGCCATAAAATATCAAGTTACAGTACTTTTATTCAAAACAATGTTTAGACCACCAAGTCATTCAAATAGTATAGGAGGATTTGTATATCAAATTAAATGAAACTTATACAAAGACTCTCTCTTTCAACTCTTAAAACATGTGGTGGTCCATTACTTGTTGCAAAGCATGCAACTCTTTAAATAATCAATTTTCATCTATATTAACAAGAAACACCCTCTCTTAAGTTCATAACCAAAACCAAGTCTTAAACTATAGTAAATATATTTGTATTCAAGCTTCTCAATATGCAATTGATATGCAATTGAATAATTCATCACATATGAAAACAAGAGTCTTTATAACAAGAGAAGGATTATAAATGTTTATGCTCTCAATTCAGCATTCAAACTCAAAGAGCATACATATTTATATACGCGTAAAAATCAAACTTAGGGAATGGCCACAAGACCAAAACATTATCTCATTGAAAGAGTTCACAAAGCATAGTTTTTAATTTAATTCAAAACCCTTCATAAATACATGATTTCTCAACGTTCAAAACATTATAAAAATGATTTCATCATACCCATGTAGTTTAGAAAGACCCACATACCTTAATGATGAAGAATTTGCAAAAAGATTAAACCTTTAAGCTTGATTGCCCAAACCCTAAGTTGTTTTTCTCCTCTTGTATTTTAGATGATTAACTAATTATTTTCAAGGGTTAAAATGTGTTTTAGGGACTTAAATACGTGTTAATATGTTTAGGGATGGTTATTGGGTGACAAAAGACCATGTTGCCCTTGAAATACTCAAAAATAGAGTTTCTGCATCACTTAGCCATAGGGTTTGCGGCTCCATATCCATGACAAACATTGAAATTTGCGGCACCAAGTCCATGGAATACATTAGGCTTTGCATCACCAACCTTATTTCAAACCTTTTCCAGTTAGCATTGGTGATGGTAAGGCGATGTCAAGCCATCGCCTAAGCTATAGTTTGCGGCGCCTACTTAGTTTTGAGGTCGTTAAACACCCCCAACACCCCCAAAAATGTAAATACATGATCTACCATCACTACTGTGGTCCTAAAAATCATTTTAGAAACATCAAATAAGTGTTACGACTATAGGGTGTCACATTCATACAACCTAGACGGTGCCTTATTCAAACACTCATAACCTCTTACTACGGACTCAGATTGATGAACGGTCGGAGGAGTTGGAAAGAAGACTTGAATGTACTTAACTTGATGTATAGTAGGCCATATAAATCTTTATATACTGTGAGTAACAGTCATTGGAAGTTGACCCATGCAAAATCGTCAACTAAAAATCAACCGATAGGAAAAGTTTTCAACTCGACTTTGTGTTAGGGGATTTGTGTGACCTAAATTCATATTCAAAGGTATTCAAACACTATAGGGTTGATAATCACACATATATTAACAAGGATTCATTGGTTTCTGGTCTATATGTGTAGGAACGATGGTTTAAATTCTAGCCCAAAGGTGCGGGTGTTACATTATCTCCCCCTTGGTATCATTTATCCTCGAATGATGGGTAGTGACTTTTTAAAGCTCTAAAAGTATGAAATAATGAAAGTAACCTTGCATTGAACATTTCTCATCAAAAATATATGCAAAGACATCAAAAGATCTTCATGATAACCCCTATTAAAATGTGTAAGAACGAAGCGTGACATATAAGAATTGACATAGAGATGACCTTGCACATGATATCTTAGGATCGTAATCGTTACGGCATATGATGTGAGTTTATTTGGTGACCATAGGTCTTGATTTACATTGGTACAAATATGAAATGAGATTTTGAAGGAGACAAGAATACAAACACTCTCTACTTTACAAGATACAAAGAATAAATGTTACACCTAGAAACACTACTAATCTATGGACCAACATAACATAGAGCTTGAATATCTGGAATATTAAATTACCGAGGGACAATACTGCTTCTAGTTGGGAGGTGAAAACATGACATGAGTTACATAGAGATATCAAACCTTAGATATAGTCAAGACTTGAATACATAAGACTTTGGTAGAATGACCTCATAAATTGGAGTAGGAGGGGTTTGCTTGTATAAGAATTGATTTTATCCTGATTCTTACTTCAAACTTTACACCACAAGAAAATATAGGAACTATTTAATTCATCATCTCCCCCTTAGATCAAAGTCACAATCCTAAACTTAAGGACATATCTTATCATTAAATCTTACAAGAACAACACTCAACACAATGGGGTATCACCATACACATAAATGATAAACTTCCCGTTTTTAACTATACTCTAAAGGCATTGCTTTCCAAGAACTCTACTCTTAATTTTAACCATCCTCTATAGCAATAAACCTACAACAACCAGTCTCATGAGCATACCCATCCTCATGCCTTGTCACATAAAAATCCACTCTCCACTACTTAGCATTCTAACAATAGACCATTAATCACATAACTTACATCATAATAAAATCTTTAAGACTATACCAAAGGAACAGACCGCCTACTTATAGTTCCTCCATTCATCTCTAAAGAACATCACACAATAACTCCTTAGTATTCTCCGTACTACGAGAGTCGAGAATGAAATCTAGGTACACGTGACACTCGTACAAATCACACTTTATCTAACAATATACTACATCCGGGTTAAACTTATTCTTATATAGTCACGCTCTTATACACTTAATGACTCAACTACAATTCATCATTTTAACACCAGTCCTCATGTACATAAATATCATAATAATCCACTCCTTTTTTCACAAGTTGCCAACCTAAGCTATTTCACACCCCATATTTAGCCTACTAATTCTTTCCCATAAAACAAACATCACTAATCTTAAACTACTATCCTTTTTACCACTACCCACATCTCAAGTTTAAGCCTATAGTCTACAATCATGGTCGGATCTACATGGAGCCCAGAGGGTTCATCCGAACCCCCTCGGCCAAAAAAATACACTGTCCATGTAGGATCAAATTATTATTTTAGGTATGAATAACTACCACTGCACCTCCTAAACAAAGTATAGTCTGCAACTCAATGGTAAAAGGGATCAAAATCTATAACTTTTATTGCTTATTTACTATTTGAGGTTATTGTGAGAGTGTATATCACTTACATTTCTTTTAAAATACATACCCGGATTTTACATCTTCACCTGTAATTGTTATTAATGTTTTTTATTTTATTCTTTTTAATTTTTTTTTTTTAATTTTCAAAATTATCATATTTTATTATCTGATTGTTTAAAAGTATTTTACTTTTATTCATGCAGTGATATTTTAATTGTAATACTAATTGCTTATTGATTATTTTTGTAGAGAGGTAAATTGCATGGTCATATATTTTAAGAAGTTGTGATTCTTTTATTGTTTAAATATAAAGATGCTAGAGTTAATTTGTTTCTCATACTAGATTTTGTATCGTTGCATTTAGAAGTTTTATTTTGCATGGCCTTTTAATCAATTAATGTGTTTTTTTTAGTAATATTTTGTTTTATTATATTATATTACTATAGTATTAATTAAAAAATTTAAAATACATGAAGCTTAAGCCCCATGCCTCGAGGCTTTCGGCTGACCCCTGCTAAGTAAAATGCAATGTCTCCTACACCACCGCCTTTTAAAACACTGATTTAAAGTATGCAATTATTTAATTTCTATTACAATGATTTGATGTGAATAAATAATGTTTGTATATATATATATATTATATACCCGTTTGCAGTTTTACCTTCATATGAAAATGATTGCCAGCTTAGGTACCATATAACCTAGACAAGGCATGTAATAAACTTTTCATTTAGTAAAAGTAGTTTTTTTTAAAAGAGAAAAAAATATTTTGATGTGAATAATATGATATATCTAGAAAGATTAAAGATATAAGGAATTTATTTTTGATTTAACTAAAAGAAATTGATATTACTTGTAATTACATGTACAAAATTCTGTGTTTTTTTTTCACTTTTTGATAATGTTACACGAACTAAAAGTTTCTTATTTATATCTGATGATTGTACTACTATGAAGGAGTTAAAATTAAATTTTAACCTCCAAATTAGTTACTCTCTTTAACAAATTTTATCCAACAAACTGTTGGGTTCATAGTAAATGAGAGGTGTGAGTGGAAAATGGAGAAAACCAAGTGGAAGAGAAAAATTAAGATCACACAAATATGAAAAGTGTTCTAATAAATAGGAAAGCTTAATAAATTCTCCCACATTGGTTGGAGCAAGAAGCTTTAAAGTGTTTATATTGTGAAATACACTCCCACGTGGATAAGTGAGGCAAGGAATAAGATATGCCTCACGTCGTCGTCGTTGTCACTCGCTCGGCTTCAACTTCGGCATTGCAAAATGAGATCTATCTCTTTGGAAAAATTTTATTTGATGATCCAAATCTACCAAAACGCAACAGTTGTGTTGTTTCAGAAAGATGTAATCCTTCAGCATAAGGCAACACCGTTTCATGGAGAGAGATGACTGTTCAGGAAAAGATGCAATATTTGGATGAACAGACATGAATTTACAGAACATGTGTAACCTTTGACATGAACCATTTCCTCTTTTCAGAAGAGGAGATGAGGCATGTTATGGCTATAAAAACCTGTTTTCTTCCACAGGTTTTGATATGAGAAATTTCAGAATAAAAAATACTTTTTTCTCTTCAAAAATTCTGTGTGATTATTCAAACTGTTGAGTGCGTTAGACGAGTCCAAATATTAGAGGTACCTCTATATTTGGATTGAAGGTCATTTTATCCTGGGAGGAAAATTCCACAACCTTGGGTACAATGAGGGGAATTATTTCCTTAAGGAAAGTCCATGAATTCAGATGACTTAGCCTTATTCATTTTTATTTCATCTATTTTCTGAAAAAATAAAATACACCACTTGGAAAGGTCATTTTGGTCTTGTGTTGAGGGTATTTGATATACTTTATTGTGTTCTTGTTTATACTTGAATTCTAGTTGAAGTTGTTATTTTGCATATACAGATTTTGCGTACCCGTAGAAGAAAATAATAATCTTAAGGAAATAAGTTTAAGAATCTGTATAGCTTGTTTTTGGAGATTAAAGTATTAATTTTCTACTCCGCTAAACTTAACTAGTGATTTGAAGTCATAAAAACGTCATTACATATTAAAGATCATTCGGTTGACAATTGAAAGTCAGAAAAACTTCATTGTCAACTAGAAAGAAGAAGAAAAGTTTAAAGTTGCTTAACTTTATAAGTAGTATTCTGAAAATACTAAGTATTTTTTGTCTTGTGGTGACAGAAAAAATGACAAGCGATAGTCAAATGTAGGATACGGCAACATCTGTAGGGGAAACTAATATTGCCACATCAAGTCGCTCAAATGCTCCGCCTACAATGGCACCGGCGGAGAAGCCTGGAAAATTTGCGGGCATTGACTTTAAAGATGGCAGCAAAAGATGTTCTTTTACCTCACCACTTTCTGTCTGAAATGGTTCACTAGCGAAGATGGTCCTAAGGTTCTTGAGGAAACCTCGAACAAAGAGCGTTTCATAGTTGTAGAAGATTGGAAACATTCAGACTTCCTTTGTAGGAATTATATTCTGAGTGGTCTCCAAGACGGCCTCTACAATGTTTACAGTGGAACTAAGACATGGAAGGAATTGTGGGGGGAACTTGAATTAAAAATATAAAACAGAGGATGCGGGAATTAAGAAATTCCTTGTTGCACGGTTCCTGGACATTAAAATGATAAATAACAAATCGGTTATCTCTCAATTGTAGGAGTTGCAAGTCATCATACATGATCTCCTAGAAGAAATTATATCTTTAAAAAGTACCTTAGTTGAACAAATTAAAATGGTTCTTAATACTTACATAAACTGTTTTGTAGGTTTGATTGTGAATGATGCATTTCAAGTAGCTGCGATAGTTGAAAAGCTACCACCTTCGTGGAAAGACTCCAAAAACTACTTGAAGCATAAATGCAAAGAGATAATTTTTTAAGATCTTATTGTCCGACTGCATATTGAAGAAGATAATAAGGCTGCCGAGGGAAAGTAAAAAGGGAATTCTACAATTAATGGAGCACATATTGTAGAAGATGATCAAAACAATTCAAAGAAAAGGAAGAAAGTTGAATACGGAAGCAATCAAACCAAGAAGAAATTCAAGGGAAAATGCTTCAATTGTGGAAATATTGGCCACAATTCCACGAATTATCATGCCCCAAAGAAAGGCATGAAAAAGGATCAAGCAAATATGATTGAATCCAACAAAGAATACGATAATTTGAGTTCTATGTTCTCAGAATGCAACTTGGTGGGGGAATCCTCACGAATGGTCGATGGATTTTGGTGACACCCGCCATGTATGTGCCAGTAAAGAGTTGTTTTCATCATTTTCTCTATCTCAAGTAGAAGAAATGATCTACATGGCTAACTTCGGTACTGCTAAGGGGGAAGGAACAGGGAAAGTGTTCTTGAAAATGACTTCGAGGAAGGTCTTGAGACTTAACAATGTCTTGTATGTTCCAAAATTATGTCGGAACTTAACTTAAGTTTCACTTCTAGATATGAACGTATTCAAATGTGTAACCGTTTCGGGAAAAATTGTAATTAGCAAAGGATAAATGTATGTAGGAAAAGCCTATCTCACCAAGTGCGTTTACAAGATGAATGTAATGACTGTTGAATTAAATAAAAGTTTAAATTCTTCTTATTTTCTTGAGTCTTATTAGTTTTGGCATGAACGTTTAGGCCATGTTAATTATAAAACGTTACAAAAATGGATTAACTTAGAATTTTTTCCAAAATTTGAGTGCAATAAATCAAAGTGTCAAACGTGTGTAGAATCAAAGTATGCAAAACATCCTTATAAGTTCGGTGAAAGGAATTCTAATCCTTTAGACTTAGTACATACTGACATTTGTGATATGATGTCAACAATATCATGTGGTGGGAAAAAGTATTTCTTAACTTTTATTGACGATTGCACTAGATATTGTTATGTCTATTTGCTAAATAGTAAGGATGAAGCAATAGAAGAGTTTAGACAATATAAAACTGAAGTTAAAAATCAATTAGATAAAAGATAAAAATTGATAGAAGTTATAGGGCCAGAGAATATGAATCTCCCTTCGCCAAAATATGTGTAGAGAATGGAATCGTCCATCAAACTACGGCCCCGTATTCACCTCAATCAAATGGAATTGTGGAAAGAAAAAACCAAACTTTGAAGAAAATAATGAATGCCTTGCTTATGAATTTTGCTTTACCGCACAACTTATGGGGGGAGGCTATTCTTACAACCAATCATATACTCAACAGAGTTCTCCATAGTAAGACACAATCAATTCCTTATGAAAAATGGAAAGGAAGGAAACCCAACTTGAAATATTTCAAAGTGTGAGGGTGTCTAGCAAAGGAACAAATACCTATGCCTAAAAGAATTAAGATAGGACATAAAACGGTGGACTGAGTGTTCATAGGATATGCTAAAAGTAGTAAAGCATGTTAATTTTTGGTTCATAAATCCAAACATCTGGATATTAATGAAAATACGGTAATTGAATTAGACACTGCTAAATTCTTTAAAAACATTTACCCATATAAAATTTGACATGAACAGTCTAGTGGAGGATCTAAACGACCTCGAGATGAACCAAGTGAGAATGTACATAATGAAGAAAATCAAAGACGTAGTATACGTCAAAGAACGTCTACTTCATTTGGATTGGATTTTGTAACATTTCTCTTAGAAAGTGAGCCTCAAACATTTATGGAAGCGATGACATCTTTGGACTCATCCTTTTGGAAAGAGGTAGTCAATAGTGAGATTGATTCAATCTGAAGCAACCATACATGGGAATTAGTTGATCTTCCTCCCGGAAATAAATCTTTGGGTTCTAAATAGATTTTCAAAAGGAATATGAAAGGGGATGGAACTATTGACAAATACAAGGCAAGACTTGTAGTAAAGGGATTCAAACAAAAAGAAGGCCTTGATTACTTTGATACATACTCGCCAGTAATAAGGATAATATCGATTCAAACGTTAATTGCCTTAGTGGAAGTATATGATGTTCAAATCCATCAAATAGATATGAAAACCACTTTCCTAAATGGAGAATTGGAGGAAGAAATATACATAGAACAACCTGAGGGTTTTGTGGTTCCAGGAAAGGAAAAGAAAGTGTGTAAACTTATCAAGTCATTATATGGACTAAAGTAAGCACCAAAACAATGGCATGCGAAGTTTGACCAAACCAAGTTGGCAAACGGACTCAAAAAAAATGAATGTGATAAATATGTTTATATTAAAGACACTACAAACAACCAAGTCATTGTATGTTTATAGGTGGCTGATATGTTGATCATCAGTAGAGATATTTCTGACATAAAAGCAACAAAATGAATGCTCGAGAGCAAGTTTGATATGAATGACCTTGGAGTTGTAGATATAATCTTAGGTATAAGAATCCATCAAACTCCAAAAAGATTGGCATTGTCACAGTCTCATTATATCAAAAAGGTACTTGACAAGTTCAAGCATATGGAATTCGGTATTGCCAAGACTCCATTGGATGTGAGCTTTGCACTTCTAAAGAATGAAGGTGAAAGTGACTCGCAATTGGAGTACTCAAGAGTATTGGGATGTTTAATGTATATAATTAACTGTACACGACCAGACATAGCATGCACTATCAGTAAATTGAGTCAGTACACAAGTAATACCAACAAAACTCACTGGATGGTAATGAAAATAGTTTGGGATATCTTAAATACACTCAAGATTATGCTTTGCATTATAATAAATATCTTGCGGTACTTGAAGGATATAGTGATGCAGATTGGATCACTGGATCGAACGAATTAAAATCCACAAGGGGATATGTATTTAATATCGGTGGAGGAGTAGTCTCTTGGAAATCATCCAAACAGACTTGTATTGGTCGCTCTACAGTGGAATCTGAATTTATCACATTGGATAAAGCCGGTGAAGAAGCAGAATGACTCTGGAATTTCTTAGAAGATATTCCTTATTGGCCCAAGCCAGTGGCACTTGTATGTATACACTGTGATAGCCAAGCGGTAATAGGTAGGGCAGGGAGCATGATGTACAACTATAAATCTCATCACATATGACGGAGATATAATAACATTAGTAAACTTCTCTCTAGTGGAATTATCAATGTTAACTGTGTAAAGTCAAAGGATAATTTGTCGGATCCACCTACAAAAGGCCTATCTATAGAAGGAGTGGAAAGGAATCCAAGGGAATGGATTTAAGGCCTAGGACAAGTCAGCATGGCGGTAACTCTACTAGTAGACTGGAGATCCCAAGAGCTAGGTTCAAGGAGATCAAACAAAGTTATGTCCTGTCAACATTGTCAATTACCCAACCCATTCTCGTGATGTAGACAATGTATAGTAATCAAGGATAAAACTTAAAGTGAAAAGTCTTTTAATGATTATCTAAATTTGGCAGATTTGACCAAATAGTTTAATCTATAGGATTGAATGTTCAGAAATCACCTATGTGAGGGCGAAGTGGAAGCCGCTTCAAGGAGAATGTTAGTAAAGGCATATTCTCTAAGCTCTCATGAAACCGAGATGTGTTCATGGCTGAAAAGAATAAAACCATGAGAACCATAAATTATAAAAGGTTGGTTATGTGATATGTGTTGTCTAGATGAACATTAAATCTCGACGGTTCAAAGATATCAAATCTACCGATTGACCGAGTGTATCCGATACATGTTCACTATAGAAAGTTCAAAGGGAAACCCACTTATCCAGATACAATCAGTCTTTGCTTCATGATCACATACTTGTCCGTAAAAATTTTACAAAAAATAGCCATTCCCCATTTATGTGAGGGATTGTTGGATTCATAGTAAATGAGAGGTGTAAATGGAAAATGGAGAAAACCAAGTGTAAGAAAAAATTGATATCATACCAATATGGAAAGTGTACTAAAAATGGGAAAACTTACTAAATTCTCCCACATTGGTGGGAGAAAGAAGCTTTAAAGTATTTACAATGTGAAACACACTCCCACATGGATAAGTGAGGCAAGGAATAAGAGATGCCTATTGTCGTCATCGTCGTCGCTCGCTTGGTTCAACTTCAGATTTGGATTTCGATTTGTCAAATGATCGATCAATTAGATCTATCTTTTTGAATAAATTTTATTTGATGATTCAAATCTACCAAAACAAAACAGTATTCTCCATCTATTCATGCAGCATCAGATGCAATGCTTTAGAAATTTTGAACTGATGCTTCTGTGATTCTAAACAGAACTAATGCTTCAAAATAGCTGCACTATTTTGAACCGATATGTTGCTTTAGAAGGATGCAATACTTCAGCAAAAGGACATAATGATTCATGGAGGGAGATGACTGTTCAGGAAAAGATGCAATCTTTGGATGAACAGACATAAATTTAAAGAGCATGTGTTACCTTTGACATGAACCATTGCCTATTTTTAGAAGAGGCATGTTATGGCTATAAAAAACTACTTTCTTCCACAGGTTTTGATATAAGAAATTTCAGAATAAAAAATACTCTTTTTCTCTTCAAAAATTCTATGTGATCATTCAAACTGTTGAGTGCGTTCGACGAGTCCAAATATTTGAAGTTCCGCTATATTTGGATTGAAGGACATTTTATCCTGGGAGGAAAATTCCACAACCTCGGGTACAGTGAGGGGTATTATTTACTTAAGGAAAGTCCGTGAATTCCGACAACTTGGCCTTATTCATTTCTGTTCATCTATTTTCTGAAAAAATAAAATACACCTCTTGGAAGGGTCATTTTGATCTTATGTTGAGGGTATTTGATATACTTCATTGTGTTCTTGTTTATACTTAAACTCTAGTTGAAGTTTTTGTTCTGAATATGCAGATTCTGCGTACCCGTAGAAGGAAATAACACAAACAACCATTAGATATTTATTTATCTTACCATCTAATCTTTCAGATAAACAAATTTGCATAAGCATTATGCTAGTACATCAGTTACCTATAATTTATTGAGATAACATGGAACGTCATTCCTAAGCAAGAATCTTGTCCTCCATAATCGTGTGAAGCATAATGCAATAGACTTTCACTCTTCCCGCCACCATATGTTGAAAAAAAAGGTTTGTGTTATACATATTCAAGGTAATACCAAATAGTTGAAACTTTAGACAAAGCACTGGCCAGGCCTGGATATGCGAGCAATCTATTCAAGTTAGGGTTAGTGACCCATCACTTAACTTGAGGGTGGCATATTCGTCCACGGGGAATAACAAAGATGTGATGAAAGGGGAGATGAGTGTTCCTAGATGGGCTGATTTAGCTAATGGAGAGGAGTAGCTTTCACTTCTTCCTTTGAATAGAAAATTTAGTTTAGAAGCTTCTATATTTGTGTCTAAAAGTGCACCATAATGAAAAATGAGTCAGGGGCATTAGCATCAGGACTTGGTCCAATTTACACTTATTTTAGTGATTTCAGCGAGAATTTTTGATGAGGAAGGGGAAGAAAATATGTTGGATATGTTCTTTGATAAAGTGGCTAGAGATGGAATCTCACCTCAACAACAAAAAAGTGGAAGCAATAAAAAGACATATGAGAGGCAACATAGCTGGGATGGTAAAGTGCGAGGAGTATGTTCCAAGACACCTACCAATGCGACTGACAAATAAAAATCATACAACAGTGTCAATAGCTTCAACAAAATTCAATAAAAATCAAATGTTGTTGGACAGATTGGAAGATGAAGACAAGAGAAAATACTTCAGGTTACTTTAGACGGGCAATCTTTCCTTTTTAAATTTATGCATTTGTAGAAGGAAGTTTGAGTTTGATAACTCAAATTTCATCCTAGATTTTATATTTTTGTACTCTTTAAGCATCATCATTTGTAATATCATCATAGGGTATGTTACACACTCTGTGATGATCATAAGATACCTAGTTCTCTATAGTTCTTAGTTTCTTCATGATTGTTGATTAATAGAGGTTCATTACCTCATTAGGACTGGTAAAGGAAGACCTAATTCCCATTACTTATCCATGTTGAAGATTTTTAATATTAATAAAAGGCTTCTAGAAACACTGTGGTATTAATTAGCCCAAAAAAAATTAAAAAAAAACTACACAGAGTAGTTCGTGACATTCATTTTGGTTAGGAGATCGATAGATTTGGTCTAATCAAATCTAGTGTAAATCAATGGATATACAATATTACTTATATGATTTTCAAATATTATCTTATCAAAACACGGAACACCATTGTACTAAAGCCTTTTTATGCTTAGGTAGGTTTTAAAGTTAGATCAGGTCTAAATTTTAAAAATTACCTTACACACTTTTTACCCTTTTAGACTCGATCTAACTGAAAAAATAATATCATTTATTCAATTCTGACCGAACCTCATTTTATGATTAAGTAGAAGAGAGATTTTTTTCCCATTTGGATCGGATTTGGAGGGCTAAAAGTATGGGTGACTTAATTTTCTAAATCTACCAATAATAAAAGACTATAAAGGCTAGAATGGATGGCCTTTTGAAATTAGAAGATCACTTTCAGGGATTTTCCTTAAGTTAGTGAATATAGGCCAGTTATGAAAAACGGTAAATATACACTATTTTTTTAATGAGGGATATATCCCCTCGAATTTATTGTTTCCTTTACTAATTAACTCTTTGTACGTAATCAAATACTTGAAAACTTGCATCACTGATTATTCCTATCATTTAGATCAAGAAATTAAAGCTACTATTTCGACCATGACAACATAATAAAAATATTTCCTTAGTCCATTTAACTAAACAAAAATAACTTAAGTCTACCTAATGAGGAAAATATGATGAGAATTTTACTCCAACAACATTTAGGCTACCTAATGAGTTGGAGTACGTCCACACTACCCAATTCTTTGTTGCCTCTCGGAGAACAAACTTCTACCCACTATCTAGTCCTATTGGACAACCTACAAAGGTAATACTTCAACGTACAAGTATAAAAACAACGGTAATGTTTTTATGTTTGTAGGTTGATGTTTAACCTGGTAGGTTGTAATGTAGAACTAGAAAGTAGGCTTGCAATCGAACTCCACCAAGGTCTTACTTGATACGACCAAATAGAACTGATAAAGGTGGCTTTAAAGGAAATAAGATTGTTGTTGGAGTCAATGAAGAGTTGGGTGGTGTGGACTCCTACAAAAAGAGAAAAGAGGAGCAAGAAGTTGTGCTTGAAAATTCCTAACTCTCAAGGTGTTAGAAAAAGAAACTGAAGGGTGAAAAATTAAAGAACAAAAGAAGAATTTTTATAATTGATATGAGATGATTTTACAAGATAATATCTAAGAATCTTATAAATAATTTTATATAAACAATGATTTACATTCGATTTTATCAAAAGTCAGAATTTGATAAAACTTATCAATCTTAACAACTTACCAAAAGCATAGTATTCTTAGTAAGAAATCAATATCACAAAAGGTAAAAGAATTATTGTTATTAATTAATTTTTTGACCAGTGAATGGCAATTCAATATAAAATCATGCAAGATAATGTGAATATAACGAATCCTCAACACCCTCGCGAGGAGGGATCCAAACCCAGTGGAAACATCATTTTTTTAGCCTTTTTTCTGTTACCTTTTACCTTATACCTTTTACCTTATATTTCCCAGTCAACTCTTTTTTTTCCTTTAAAAAAATGAATAATTTATATTTTCTTTACTTCTTTGTTGCCTCACGACTAATTCCACTTCTAGCACCCCCTCCCCTGCCCCTCCCTTTTTATTGTCCAAATATTACTTTATTTTATTAGAAACTTAAAAATTTAAAATTTTGAATTCCACTCGACTAATGAGTAGATACAAAGCTATTCACAAGACAAAACTGTGCAGCTTGGAAAAGATATTTTTTTTTTTGGAATCTCTATGCTATGCTTAGTGGGAATATTTTATTAATATTAAAAAATCACATACAAACGACATAGAACAAAAGCTAAAGAAAAATCCAAAGAAATATCAAGCAACTCTCCTCAGCATTCATGGCAATAGATTCATCCTTTAGGGCAACAATTTGGGTGATTTCAGATAAGTGTTGATGGAGTTGTAACTGGTCCAAATAGTGAGGAACACTTCTCACGTTAAAAAATGGGAGTGAACTTATAATATATACATCATTTGTTAGACAATGAAGTATATGCACACTACCATTTTAACGAGTAATATTTTCACTCTTCGTATAGTTGAGGGATATATTTTCCTCTTAACTAATTAAGTTCTTGTGCTTAACCAAATACATCAAAACCTCCATCAATGATCTTTTATTTCTATCATTTTGAGGAAATTGTAGGTATTATTTTGACCACGATGTAATAAAAATATTTTCATATCATATTTAACAATAAATAAATAACTTAACTCTTTCATATCAGTATCATTAATTACATAAGATAATCTTATCATAATTTAACGCAAACATCATTAGTTTGGGCCTGCATAATGAGTTGGAGAACATCCACATTACCCAACTATTCACTGACTCCGACGACACACTTCTACCCTTTAATGCCAACGACACCAACTCTACCTGGTAGTATCAAGGAAGAAATTTGTCCGAATTCATTTGTTAGCCTATTGTCTAGTCCTCCTGGACATCACGCGAGGATAATATGACATTTCATTCCTGCTAAAATTTTAATACCATCCTCGCATGTTGTCCAGAGAACTAATGGGTTTGCAAATGAGCTCGAGCAATGGTATGGTATTCCTTGATACAACTAGATAGAGATAGAGTAGATGAGGTTGGATTTATGGGAAAGAAGAGAAAAGAGAGTAAGAAGTTGTACTTGAAAATTTCTAGCTTTCAAGTTGTGTCACAGAAAGCAATTGAAGGGTGAAAAATTAAGGAACAAAAGAAGGGTTTTTATAGTTGGTGTGAGATGTTTTTACAAGATAATATTTGGAAATCTTATAAATAACATTCTATATACATTGATTTATATTAGATTTTCTCAAAAATCAAAATTAGACCAAATTTATCAATCTTAGCAACCTACCAAACACATAATATTCTTAATAAAAAAGTCAATATAAAAAAAAAAATGAATTATTATTATTAATTCATTATTTGTCCAGTCAACCCAAATTGCATAAAAAATCCCGCAAGATGATTTGATTAATAAGTATTGAATTTAAAAGATTATCAAAAAAGTAATTTTTGTAAGGAACAAATTATAAGAGAGAAAATGGTCAGAACCACATAAATGACAGTCTATTTTAATCTTGTCTGATTTTGCAACTAAAAATCAAGTCATTTGTTCAAGTAAAAATTGACATTCATTACGACTTTACGAAAGATCCTGTCACCACCCGAACAGATGGCCAGGAACAGATGAGCATCCCAAACCATGAAGGCTCGGGAGCCCTTCTGTAACTGGCAATCATGTACACAATTCATATATTGTAAGGAAATATGGAAAATAAATGGAAACATGGTCACTTTAATATCTCAACTGAGTAATGCGGACATAAGTTCAATAAAACTCAAACCATCTAAGACACGTTTGCGAAATCTCTACTACAAAAACAACAATCTGTTTGAAACCGGGACAAGGCCCCCGGTCGGATCGTGAACTAAAAACAATGAGAGAAATATAAGTAAACAAGACGCCTTCCGAATTAACGGAGTCTCACCAACTCTGAATTTCAAGCAATAATCTACTATTTAGCAGGACTGCTCGACTGGGCCTTAGAACCTCAAATATAGGAGGTCAATACAAAATGTACTATTATGTGAAATAACCCAAAATAAAATGTTTTTATATATCATAATAAGAACATTTTATAAAACAATAAACATAATGCATAAGTGTAAACACATGGGCATACTGAAATGAATTTCAACAACTCTTGGAAATCATGACTCACTTTCTATTTTCTCTGAGCTAGTACACCCTACAATTTTGATTATCCCATGAGTTATATGGGATCCTTACTTGACTCGGTGGCCAAGCCCCCTGCCCAAATTTTCCTCAAGGGTTGGAGTATCGGTGTGGGAGACACGCCAGTCCACAAAGTAGAGTGCCATAATTCTCAATCATAATAATATATCATGGTAGGGCACAAAACCACAAAGCATGGCTCCTAACCATATTCCCAAGTTGGGATGACATAAATCAAGGCACACAAGACCATACGGCATGGTACCAATATCCCGAGTTGGCAAATCAAGATTTCCAACATTGAGTCTTTCAACTCGTGCTTTCTTCGGGTAACTATCAAACTCTCTTAAGCCCAATTTTTAGTTCCTTAAAACCATTATTCATACTTGCAAAATATTCAAAACTTGTTTTGTTAAGAGCATACTATCACCGGGTATCCTCATACCCAGACTTGCAAATCATTCATGTCATACCCCGACTTGTAAGTCAAAAATCTTCATCATAAACATGATTGGGGATGTTTAAACATGATAAAATATTAAATATTATCCCCATGGTGTTTAGATTATTCCCACATACCTTATACTACTTAGTTCAAAGGATAGGATCCAAATCTTGATTTTATTTCTTGGAAATCTTGAACTTAAACTATGGATTCTTGACCTTTGGGGGGGAGGTTATGGTTTTTTCTTGATAAATTTGAGTGAATTTGGGCATATTATGAACAAAAGACATTTTAATTCACTGTTTACATGACTTTAGTTTGTAGGAAAAAGATAAGACTGCCCCTCAGAATTAAAAATTTGAGCAATTACAAATTTTGAGGCTCACCGCTGAGCCCTATTGGCACCGCTGAGCAGTGTAATCGCGGTGACCTACTATTTTAGAAAATCCTGAATTTGAGTCTTACCACTGAGCGCTATTGGTTCCACCGCTATTGGCACTGCCGAGCGGTGTAATCCTGGCAACTTACTGCTTCACACGAAAAATGCCTTAACTTTTCACTTGGGTATCAGATTAAGGCAAAATTAAAATTGTTGGAAAGCTGACTCAATTATCTACAATTTTGTGGGATCTTGATCTAAAATATTTCATATATATCAAAAGTTATACATGTTCAAAGTAGACCCTTGTTGAATCGAATACCAAACTCTGGACGAATCAAAGATTCTTAGCTCAACTTTGCTCTCAGTAAATTCTATGAACATCTTTCAGTTTGAGAGAAGTATATAAAGTATGATAAAAATCATGAAACATGTATTAAAATATAAATTATGGGATTAGAGTTTGGTCACATAGGAATGACGGTTCAATTTCTAGCTAAAAAATGTGGGTTGTTACATTATCTCCCCATAGTTTTTTACATTTTTTTCATTGTTTTTCAGATGTAAGTCAGTGGATTTGAAGTTTTATTAGATTTTATCTATTTATTACTACTGATATTGAATAAAGTAGAATATATATTTCTCGATTATCTTTTCAAGGTTAATTTTATGCTTAGAGATGATTGAATTGAATATCTCTGATGTAAGACAAGTGTGTGCGTCCATTTAGTGATGAGACAAAATCAGAAGATATTCTCGCGAATAAGATAGTTGACTCAGAAAATTGGCACTAGCTATCGACCAACAACCCCTATTGAAATTAGAGGTGACTAGAACTTCCAGAATATGAGAAAAATATTTTCTGTGCTTAAATATGAAAATTGCATTTAAAAAAACTTGCCCGATTGTTGTTATAAATCAATGAAGCTAAGGTGCTTGGTGAAATGAAAGCCTTCTGTGATGCACTATTTGATTCTCTAACTCTCATTATTTCAATGTCTGATTAATGTTGTTTTATTTTTAGTCTCAAAATCATATTATTAATCTTCATATTATATGAGGTAAGAACTTATGCGTATTGTGTATTACCATGCCAGTTGCTTCTCCTATTGATTTCTTATTCAAGGGAAATATCAGAATTTTAGGAGCTAAATGTGTGCCTCATTTTAGTTGGTAGAAGATTAAACACAAAGCTACTTCATTCGACTCTCCAACTCTTACTATCCGTATAATTGTACAGCTACTACTCCGAAAAGTTATGATTTTCCTTGCCAAACTGTAATATCCCAAAAATCCAAACCAATGTTAGAGACATGTTTTAAGCTCATGCATAGTACAGTGTAGTTCTTTCACAGTGATATGCATGAGTTTGATGTATATTAAGGCGTCAAATAACTCCCAACTATCATACGAATCAAAATAATCCTTACCGATTGAATTTTTGATAAGAATGTTGCTTTACTAAACTTTAAAGGAGCATATCTTTTGCTATATTGAGAATTTTCTAGATCAAAATCCACCAAATAATAGAAAATTGAATTATCTTTCCAATGATGCCAATTTAGTCTGAATCCCATACTCGGGTGAGAAGTTACGACACTTTTAGTGCAAAATAGTAGCCCAATGCGATAAGGCCGAGTTGCGGTGATGGTCGAAATCACGTTTGTCTTTTTCCTGAGTGCCACCATGATTACCATCGGATCGCACCAAGGGGACATTTGGCAATAGTTCTTTTCTAGTGGGGCATCGCGATTGGCACTGCATCGCGGCAAGCTTCTAGTTTAGGATCATTCGTTTTCAGAGGGACAACGCAATAGCATCGCATTGTGCCATAGGGTAGAATGGGGATTGTCAGCTTTCAAGTGGCCCCATTCAATTTCACCGCGTCCCGCTGGAGCCAAAAATTGAGACTTTTGCGATTTAAATTCCAAGGACCATTTGGTCTTTTTTCATAGCCCAAAATCCGTCCAACCACGGGATTTAAGTCCCAATAGAGAATTATTTGCTCATTATTTCATAATTCTCTCGAAAAAAATAAAGTACCCATCTTTCAAGAACAAAAATGCTAGCTTTCTAAGTTCAAAATAAAAACTCAAGAATTCACCATCAGTTCTCACAAATTCATCAATCCAGGTATGTTAAGTGTTCATCTATGGATTTATTTAACACATGTAGTCCAAATATCCAATTCTAAATTCAAGTTGGGATATTTATAAGTTTTTCATGATTTTTAATTGTGATTTTAACCATGAATTCCAATGAATTATAATTTTACACCGTGTTTACATGAAATTGTCGTTGTTATTCAACCCCACATGTTTTAATGATGTTATTCGCTGATTTAATTCACAATTTGTGATATTGATGCTGAAATCATGTTATTGTACGGAAATGTGGAAAATAAACGGAAACATGGTCACTTTAATATCTCAACTGAGTAATGCGGACATAAGTTCAATAAAACTCAAACCATCTAATACACATTTGCGAAATCTCTACTACGAAAACAACAATCTGTTTGAAACTAGGACAAGGCCCCCAGTTGGATCATGAACTAATAACAATGATACCAACATAAGTAAACAAGACGCCTCTAGAAGTAAGGGAGGCTCACCAACTCTGAATGTCTGGCAATAATCTACTATTTAGAAGGACCGCTAGACTGGGCCTCAGAACCTGAAATATAGGGGGTCAATACAAAATGTACAGGTTTGTGAAACAACCCAAAATAACATGTTTTAATATATCATAATTAGAGCATTTTATAAAACAATAAACATAATGCATAAGTGAAAATACATGGGCATACTGAAATGAATCTCAACAACTCTTGGAAATCATGACTCACATTCTATTTTCTCTGAGCTAGTTGGTACACCCTACAGTTCTGATTATCCCATGAGTTATATGGAATCCTTCCTTGACTCGGCGGCCAAGCCCCTACCTAAATTTTCCTCAAAGGTTGGATTATTGGTATGGGAGACACGCCAGTCCACAAAGCAGAGTGCCATAATTCTCAATCATAATAATATATCATGGTACGGTACAAAACCCCAAAGCATGGCTCCTAACCATAGTCCCAAGTTGGGATGTCATAAATCAAGGCACACAAGACCACGCAGCATGGTGCCAAAATCGCAAGTCGGCAAATCATGATTTCCAACATTGAGTCTTTCAACGCGTGCTTTCTTCGGGTAATTATCGAACTCTCTTAAGCCCAACTTTTAGTTCCTTAAAACCATTCTTCATACATGGAAAATATTCAACACTTGTTCTGTTAAGAGCATACTATCACCGGGTATCCTCATACCCCGACTTGCAAGTCATTCATGTCATACCCCGACTTCTAAGTCAAAAGTCTTCTTTATAAACATTATTTGGGATGTTTAAACATGATAAAATAGTAAATCTTATCCCTATGGTGTTTAGAGTAGTCCCACATACCTTAGACTACTTAGTTCAAAGGATAGGATCCAAATCTTGATTTCGTTTGTTGGAAATCTTGAACTTAAACTATGGATTCATGATCTTGGGAGTGAGGTTAGGGTTTTTTCTTGATAAATTTGAGTGAATTTAGGCATATTATGCACAAAAGATGTATTATTTCACTATTTACATGACTTGGGTTTGTAGAGTAAAGATAAGACTGCCCCTTAGAATTAAAAGTTTCAGCATAAATACAAATTTTGAGGCTCACCACTGAGCCCTATTGGTGCCACCGCTATAGGCACCGCTGAGCGGTGTAATCGCGCTGACCTACGATTTCAGAAAATCCTGATTTTGAGGCTTACCAGTGAGTGCTATTGGTTCCACTGCTATAGGCACCACCGAGTGGTGTAATTGTGGCAACTTACTGCCTCACACAAAAAATGCTATAACTTTTCACTCGGCTATCAGATTAAGGCAAAATTAAAATCGTTGGAAAGTAGACTCAATTATCTACAATTTGGTGGGGTCTTGATCGAAAACATTTCATGTATATCAGAAGTTATACACGTTCAAAGTAGACCCTTGTTGAATCGAATACCAAACTCTAGATGAATCAATGATTCTTAGCTCAACTTTGATCTTAGTAAATTCTACGAACATCTTTCACTGTGAGAGAACTTCATAAAATAGGATAAAATTCACGACACATGAATTAAAATATAAATTATGGGATTAGAGTTTGGACACATAGGAACGACGGTTCAGTTTCTAGCTAAAAAATATGGGTTGTTACATTATCTCCCCATTAGGATCATTCGTCCTTGAATGATAGATAGGATCTTGTTGAAGCTCGAAAAATATGAAGTAAGGAATGTAACCTCGGATTGAACATTTTATTTTCCTTCAGAGAATATGCAAAGGCATCAAAAGAGTTTCATGATAATCCCCTAGAGAATCGTATACGCACGAAGCGTGAGTTGATAAGGGTTGACATAGAGATGACCTTGCACATGATTCATGATCATCACAACATAAGACATGAGTTTATTTGGTGATAATAGGCCTGATTATATCGGTACAATCATGAAATGAGATTTCGCGGAAGATAGGAATTAGAAGCATTCTCTACCTTGCAAGATACAATGAATAGACCTAAATCTTAGAGACACTAGTCAAAGATGCCCCTAACAATAAATAACATACTTCATCATTTCTGACTTAAAATTCTCCCAAAAATAATACAACCACAAGAGTTTGAGTCCCACTGTATAGTACTTCCATGTTGAATCCTAACCTGAAGTTAAAAGGATGCTAACTTAAACTACGGGATCCTGTACTCTACATCACCTTAATAAATTACCTCACCTCATCACTATAACCCAATAATCTCAAGTCTTAATTCAAGGAGTAATAACCACATGGCTTATTGGTTTGTGTTTTCATCAATCACAATATTCAAGCCTAACATTACTACACCCACTTAATGGCTCTCTCCACTAAGACCATCAAATTCAATCATTCTTACAAAGATTTTTAACATATATATCCTTTCTAGCTATTTTAGGTAATGAAAGTTCGTCTTCTTCTTTGCCCCTTCACTTATAACCTTATCTAAAGAAATCACATCAAACTTTTCACACTAAATAACATCTACTTCCCTACCTAAAACATTACTATGCTTCCACAACCACCATCCTATTAGTCATTGAGGGACCCGAGCATAAGCATCATGAATGGGAGAAAATTCAGGAACTACCTTAATTCACCATCTCCCTCTTAGTTCAAAGTCATGATCCTAGACTTGCAAACGAATTCCCTCATCAAATAAATAACCACAACTCTCAACAAAATAAGGTATCACCATACACATAAATGCTAAACTCCCTTTTTTAAATTATACTCTACAACCATTGCTTTCCAAGAACGCTACTATTAATTTTTATCCTCTATATCCATCAAGTTACAACTCATAGTCTTATAAGCATAGCCATCCTCACTCCTTATTACATAAAAATCCAATTCATTCCACTTAACATTCTAACATTAGACCGCTAATCACATAAGCAACAACATAATAAAATTTTGTAAAACTATCCCAAAGGAACATACCGTCTAGCTATATTCCCTCAATTGAGATTTAAAGAACATCACACAACAACTCTTTAGTCTTTCCCATACTACAAAAATTCAAGAACAGGAACTAGGTGCACAAATACTTACACACATAAAACTTTATCTAACAACATGCTACTTGGGGGTTCAACTTATTCTCCTTTACCCACGCACTTATCTGCTTAATGACTCAACCGCAATTCATTGTTATAGTACTAGTATCATGGATATACGTATATATAAATTATTATTATCAACTCCTTATTTCGAAAGTTGCCAACCTAGGTTATTCCAAATATTGCATCAAGCCTACTAATTCCTTTCCACAAGACACGCATTAACAATCTTAAGCTACTATTTCAACCACTATACTCCACATCTTATTGTCTAAAGACACCAATAATGAAAAGCATGCCAAATACATACCCATCACGGGAGAAAATATATAACATACCCGTAACAACATCTAGCGAGGTCTCTGCATCCTGGAGGTTAGATAAGGTATATAATCAATTATGACCACCATCGGTAGCTGAAGTAGTACCCTTAGGAGGAGAAGATGTGGATGCGGCTTGGGAGTTAGCTCCCCCTATATTCCCTCCAGTTGAGGGACAGTCCCTCTGACAATGGCCCATTTAGCCGCATGAATAACACGTCCGAATCTCAGAATAACACTTCCCCAGATGATTTCTCCCACAATTACTACAACAAGGATGTGACCTAAAAGGCTGAGTCATATTCTCTTAGGACTGGGTGCCATAATCTCCAGGCCTATCTCCTGACTAAAAATGCTATTCACCCGAAGTCCAGGGCTCAGGTGCATTTGCTGACGACTGAGCATTGCTCTGAAACTTCTTTTTAGAACACTTATTTCCCCAATTACCACCTTGGTGCTGACTGTTATTTTGATCTGTGGACACAACTCTCTTAGTTTCTCTTTCTTTTCCCTTACCTCAACCAACCTCTTGTTTTACTCTTCTACCTATTGCATATAAATGGACAACCTAGAGAAATCCATATCTTTATTCAGCATCACTCCCTTGCATTCTAACACCAGATCATCTAAGAGACTGTATACAAACTTTTTCATGCGAGCTCTCATGTTACCCCCTAATTTTGGAGAATAATGGGATAGCTAGGTGAAATTCAATGTATAATCTTTTACCCTCATCTTCCCTTGCTTCAGATTCATAAATTATTCAGCCTTTTCTTTCCTTAATTCCTGGGGAAAAAAGCAATCTAGGAAGGCCTCTACAAAATCACCCCATATAGAAGTCTTAGCATCACTACCCTTTCAATCCTCCCATTCATTATACCATTGATTGGCCAAATCCTTTAACTGATAGGCTGCTAGCTCAACCCCCTCAACATCATTCGCATGCATAACTTTAAATTTTTTCTCCAGTTTATCAATGAACCCATGGGGTTCCTCCTCAACCTTTGTGCTAGTAAAGGTAGGTGGGTTTAGCCTCATGAATTGACCAACCCATGTAACCTCAGATGAACCAGACACATAGTCCACATCTTCAGACCTACGGGCCTGAGAGTCCACTAGCTGAGCAATCATATGGATAGATTACTGGAACTTAGCATTTCAAACTTCCCTCTAAGGAAGCTGGGGATAGTTAACACCGGTACTTAAGGCTCGAGATAGACTATTTGGAACTGGAGAAACTCCCAGAGTAAAAATAAACTCTGGGGTACGAGCTTTATTATTGGTCTGCATTTCATGAGTAGGACAGACATCCTTAGCTTGGGCATTTTGTTCGTTGGATCTAAAGTGAGGCATGATAATTTTTCTGAAATATAGGCAATCATTGATTAGAGGACATTCATACTATATGGCATGAACCAAATCATGAAAAGAAGAGAGATATTTCTAAACGCCTTATAGCCTTCTACTTATAAGTGTGGTGCGCTACACACCCATAAATAGGACTCTATCCGACATGATTTCTCAGACACCCTGGGACCATGAACCTCGCTATGATACCAAGTTTGTCACGAACCAAACCAAGGCCGAGGATGGGACGCACATCCCGGACTATAAAGGCTCGAGAACCATTCTCGAAATGGCAATCATATACACAATTCATATACTGTAAGCAAATCTAGAAAATAAATGGAAAAATGGTCAATTTAATATATCAACTGAGTAATACAGACATAAGTTCGATAAAACTCAAACCATCTAATACACATTGGCAAAATCTTTACTACAACTGAAAACAACAATCTGTTTGAAATGGGACAAGGCCCCCATTTGGACCATGAACTAAAAACAATGATATTGATATATGTAAACAAGATGCCTCCCGAAGTAAGGGAGGATCACCAACTCTGAATCTCTTGCACGAATCTACTGTTTAGTAGGACCACTAGATTGGGCCTCAGAACCTAAAATATAGGGGGTCAATACCAAATGTACTGGTATGTTAAACAACCCAAAAAAACATGTTTTTATATATCATAATGAGGGTATTTTATAAAATAATAAACATAATGCATAAGTGAAAACACACGGGCATAATGAAATGAATTTCAACAACTCTTGGAAATCATGACTCACTTTCTATTTTCTACTGATCTAGATAGTACACCTTACAATTCTGTCATCCCACAGGCTATATGTGATCCACTCTTTACTCGGTGGCCAAGCTCCTAATCCAAGTTTGTCGTAAGGGTTGGAGCATTGGTATGGGAGACACGCCAATCCACAAAGTAGGGTGCCATAATTCCCATCATAATAATATATCATGGTAGGGCACAAGACCACAAATAATAGCTCCTAATAATAGAGCCAAGTTGATATGATATGAATGAAGGAATACAAGACCATACAATATGGTGCCAAAATTTTGAGTCAGCAAACCACAATTTCCATCATTGAGTCTCTCGACTCGTTCTTTCTTTGGGTAACCATCTAAAATAGTAAATCTTATGCCCATGGTGTTTAGAGTAGTCCCATATACCTTAGACTACTTAGTTCAAATAATTGGATCCGAATCTTAATTTTGTTTCTTGAAAATCTTGAACATAAAGTATAGATTCTTGATCTTTGGAAGGGAGGTTAGGGTGTTATACTTGATAGATTTGAGTAAATTTGGGCATATTATGTCCAAAAGACATTTTAATTTACTGTTTACACGACTTGGGTTTATAGGGAAAAGACAAGACTGCCCATTGGAATTAAAAGCTTTAGCAGAAATCCCAATTTTGAGGGTCACCACTGAGTGTTATTGGTGCCACCGCTATGGGCACCGCCGAACGGTGTAATCGTAGTCACCCACTATTTTGAAAAATCCCAACTTTGAGGTTTACTGCGAGCACTATTTGTTCCACCTCTATAGGCACCGCCGAGCGGTGTAATCACGGCAGCTTACCGCCTCACACGAAAAATGCTATAACTTTTCACTCGGGTATTAGATTAAGGTGAAATTGGTATCTTTGGAAAGCTGACTCAATTGTCTACAATTTGGTGGGCCTTGATATGAAAAATTCCAAGTATATCAAAAGTTATACACGTTTAAACTATACCTTTGTAAAATAGAATACCAAACTTTGGATGAATCAAAGATTCTTAGCTCAACATTGCTCTCAATAAATTCTATGATCATCTTTCACTTTGAGAGAACTTCATAAAATTGGATAAAGATCATGACAAATGAATTAAATGATGAATCATGGGATTAAGTTTTGCACATATAGGAATGATGGTTCACTTTCTAGCTCGAAAATGCGGGTTGTTACAGATCCATAATTAATGTCGAGAAATTATTATTCGTCATTATCTATTAAATTAATATTACCTGATAGAAAAATAAAACAAAGATTTTATGATTTTTTATTTTTTTTAGTATCAAACACAGTTTCTTTTAGTAAATATGCGGGTCAGGTGGATTGAAAATATCTATGCGGTGGGACAGCTTGAAATCTTTGCGGTATTGAACCACAACCGCACCGTGTGCCATGTCTAGGTACATAACATCAACCTCTAAATGAAAAGGGTGCTAGTATCTAAGGAAATGATTTTTCCAACATGTGAAAAGGCTTATAACTATCAAGGTATAAAAGAATTCTGATTATATAAGCCAATAGTCATAGGACTATCACAACATCTAATTATTGTATGAAAGGAAGCCAAATATGTATAACACTGCTAGTGAACCAACAGTGTAGTTAATTATTGTACCAAATGTTACTTATATTGCACTTCAAACCCAAAATTTTAATTTATGGAGAAATATTTGTCTACCTATTCACTTTGATGATTCACTAATTCCTGTCTTTACTTTAAAAGAAAAGGCCTTCCACTACACCATTTGTTTTTCCCCTTCCTTCTCTTTTCTGTTCATTATTAGTTTTATGGCTTTTTGTTTTCTACGTCTCTTCTCTTATTTTCTCCTTTTATTACTTTGTTTTTTTTATTTCTTGTCATTCCCTATTTTTTGTTTTTCTCCTTTTGTTGTTTTGTTTGTTTTCCTTCTTTCAATTTCTAAATTATTGTCTCTCTTTGTATGTATAATTTTGTACTGTATGTTTTTATTTAGGGATTTGAGAAATTGGGGTTTCAAGAATGAATGGTGGACTACGCGTTAAAGTCTCCAGGGGAAGTTGATTGGAATGATGGAGCTTTAGAAGTTTTCTATTAAGAGGTAATAATGAACTTCCATATTCTTAAAAGAATTATAGATTTTTTTACTGCTTACTTCAAATTTTCTATGCATGCAACATACAACAACAATAACAACAACAAACCCAGTTTATTTCATGGTTGTTTTTTTTACTTTTCTAAGATTGATTTTCGTATAAATTGCATGTCGAAGCGCAGGTGTAACACCCCAAATATGGTACTCGGAATGCTACACGGTGCTTATGACCCTAAGGGACCACAAGCTAACCCATGACTTATATCTGTACCTATACATTGCATAATATACTTGTAGAATTCAGAAAACATGAACAATTGTCCATAAGGTTCAATTGAATACAATATCTAATAAATACTAACGTCTATATAGGGTAATAAAAACCCAAAACAACTGAAAGCTGAATCTAAAATCTGAACTAAATCTGAAAGCCTCTAAATACTGTTTGAAATAAGGTGTTGAAGGAATTTGTCTCCAACTAACTCCGTCTAGCAAAACAGATGTGAAATAATGAATGAAATAAAATAATATCGTCCTCGAATAGATAAGGACTCACTTCAACACCTACTGGAATGCTCCTGCTGATCTAGAACTCGTGTCTCTAAACCTATAGTATAACATGAAAGAAAGAACCATAGCACAAATATGTCAGTACGACTGGGAGTACTGAGTATACGAGTGAGGTAGGCTAAATGCAAAAGGGTTTACATGCATGAACAATGCTAACTGACTGACAGATATAGACATAAGAGTACAAACATGCGTACATAGTAACTAAAATCATGAATACATGATATTCTGATCTGTACGCTAATTCATGGTTTACTGTTATATCACATAACTGATACTGATATCTTGATAACATGGATGACTATGTCTGACAGTTCTGAATCTGATGAAACTACCTGAGTTCTGTACTGTAATTGAATTGACTGTAACTGACAGTCCCGGTATACTAAAATCTGAAGAACTATCTGAGTTCATATTACTACGACAAGGACTAAAACTGTGGGAGGTAGTTGCTTAACTGAAATGCCCCAATAACTCATATAGCTAGGTTAAGGCCCAATCTTTACCCTAATTGTAAGGGTGTCAATACCGCGCCATTGGTAAGGACAGCTGTGAATGACCCTTAGCTGGCAGGTACTCGAATGAGAAATGTGGGAACCCTAAACAGACAGGTTAAGCCATCTCATCAACCCTAATCTGGCAGGTTAAGATGTCTCAACCTACGCTGTCTACGTAGTTCTAGAACACAAGAATGATTACTAAGAATCACACCCTAAACTGGAATGTGAGATCACATCCTTGGGTTCACTCGGTGCTAACTTCTACTCCCATCTGAAGAGGCTGAACATGATTTAGCTGGATATACATGGACTGAGTAACTGACATCTATTGTCTGACAGAATAGTACTACTATTTGAGAATTTATTGAGATGATGACATTTTTGAGATTTCCTGATTCATATGACGGACTGAGTTCTATAGATCATGGCTTGACTGAGTTTATCGTGAAAACATGACATGGATCTAGGCACACAACTATATTTTTTGGGTACTAGTAACCCCAGGACTCGATGGAAGGAAACTGACACACATAACTGACTTGATCATAAAATGGAGTCTACAATTCACCATATCATAAGTAGGGGATTTCACAATAAGCATAGTTCTCAACATCTTACGTATGGAAGGGAAATTCATAAACATATGTATACTTGCATATCTTCAATTTCATTCTCAATCCACATCACAACAACGACGCATATCAATCACGTGGAATTCATGTGAAATCATAAAGCATAGAGCATGGACTTTTCATTTAAGAACTATTAAATCATTGGACACGAATCTTATCACCTTAAGCATTTTATCAAACACTTTGCATGCATTCTTTTAGCTTAAGTGTGTTTTCATGAATTTTCCCATTTTAAACCACATAAATTTCATGGATTTCAACTAACGAACACATATAGTTCTTGAAAACACCTTTAGATATCATCTTAAAAATTAAACAATAATAATCAACATGTACATGGTTATATCACAACAAGACAATCATAATATAATATTTAAAACATGGGTCTTGAGATCTATGAACGAAATAGATCCATAGATGAACACTACACATACCTTAGATAGAAGATGTTGATGATTGATGGAGGAATTTGCTTAAACTTGAATCCCCAATTGAAAATACTAATGTGTTCTTGAGAAGATTTTGAGAGAAAGAGTATGTTTTGGTGAATCGAGGGATTAATTTTGTATTTATGGAATATATATAGGAGTGAAAAGATGAACCAAATACCCCTCTAGATGTGTTATTTAATTTCTATGAAAATTTCCTGATTTGGGCCCCCAGCACGACACGAAGAGATCACGTTTCTCCCCGTTTGTGACTTGGAAACTCACCGCGATGCGTTGAAGTCGTGGAGAGACACAAGAAATTGACAAACGTCATTTTGGCATATGGTGCGATGCACCACTGTTTGAAATGACGTTGTTGAAACTTTAAATCATCATAACTCCTTCACTGGGTGTCCGTTTTGGGCGAATTTGGTATCGATGGAAAGCTTATTCAATTCTATACAATTTGGAGGGTATAAATCTACCAAAATTCCACCTATAAACCAAGTTATTCTCATTCAAAGATGACCTATGTGAAATCATACACGAAAACTTGGTGGATTCAAAAGTTCTTAGCTTGGCTTACTCTAAGTGAGTCTTATGGACATGCATAACACATCATAAGCTCTATCATCACTAAAATACTCATCCTATTCATGTACTCAAATATGAATCGTAGGATAAGAGGTTTCATGTGTAGGAACGACGGTTCATTTTCTATCTTAGAAATATACGGGGTATTACAATATCTCCCCTTGGGAAACATTAGTCCTCGAATAAGACAGACTAAAATTGGGATAGACAATAAACTGGATTACGTGCAATACATACACTACTGGAACATGATCTCATAACGGACATGGATGATAAGATAAACATATCATGCTGGACATACATATCTAATGTATCAATAACTGATTCATGAATGCATAAATGAGATTTCTGATAACTAAGTTCTCCCAATGAGAATACATATTTGATGCATGATTATACACTAATTTTATACATGAATGCATGACTGAATATGAAATGGTATTTGATACCATATTTGTGATAAAACGTGAGCATAAACTGAATACCAAGTTGTATAGAATTCTGAACGGGAAACTGAATAGGCTTAAGGAGAACTATTACCTTGAGCTATATCTTGATTGGAAGAGAATAAGTGAGGACACTTGGTACGCATGTCTTCTTCTGCTTCCCAAGCATCTCCCTCAATGGATTGATTTCACCAAAGAACTTTGACTAGAGGGACTTCTTTGTTCCTCAGTCTACAAGTCTGATAGTCTAGAATTTCAACCAGAATTTCCTCATAGTAGAGACTGTTCTGACTATCAATGCTCAGAATAGGGACTAAGACTGATGGATCACCTATAAAATTCTTGATCAATAATAAATGAAAGACTAGATAAACTGAGTCTAGATCTGAAGGCAATTCAAGCTCATAATCTACCTTGCCTAAACGACTGAGAATCTTAAAGGGACCAACATATCGAGGACTGAGCTTTCCCTTCTTGCCGAACCGCTTTACTCCCTTCATGGGAGAGATCTTTAGATAGACTTAGTCATCAACCTCAAACTCAAGATCCTTTCTACGAACATTAGCATACGACTTCTGTCAGCTCTAAGTAGCCCGAAGTCTTTTTTTGATTAACTAGACTTTCCCTAAGGCGTCGAATACTAAGTCAGGCCCTATGACTGAGGCCACTCTAACTTTGAACCATCCGATTAGAGATCTGCACCTGCTACCATAGAGATCTTTGAATGGATCCATTTTAATACTGGAATAATAGCTATTATTTCATGCAAACTCAATCAAAGGAAAGTGGTCATCCTAACTTCCCTTGAAATTAATTGTACACATCCTTAGCATAACTTCAAGAGTGTGAATGGTCATTTCTTCTTGACCATTTTTCTAAGGATGAAAAGTTGTACTGAGATGAACTTGGGTACCAAGACCCTTTTGGAATGCCTTCTAGAAGTGAGAGGTGAACTGGGTACCTCTCTGAGATGATAGATAATGGAACACCATGTAATCTAACCAAATCTCTGATATCGAGTTTGTCGTAATACTCGACTGAATAAGAGGCATGGAATGGAAATAAATGGGCTAACATTGTTATTCTGTCTACAATGACCCAAACTGAATCGTGTTGATGATGAGTTCTAGGAAAACCCATCAGGAAGTCCATGTTCACTTCTTCCCAATTCTAAGTAGGAATGGTGAACTATTGCATGGAACCACTAGGTTTTTTATGCTCTATATTGACCTGCTAACATGTAGGGCACTTAACCAAAATTCTGTAACATCTTTGTTCATCCAATTCTACCAATAAATCTCCCATAGGTCATGGTACATCTTAGTGGCCCCTGAATTAATAGAGTTTCGCCCACCATGCTCTTCTGCAAGAATTCACTAGTTTAAATCATCTACACCTGGAATACAGAGAGGACCCTAACAACGAATGACACATCTCCCCCTTGGGAGAAAACCTTTACTTTCTGATTCTAAAATGACTCTTTTTGCTTGACAAGGCTAGGATCCTTATCTTGATTTTGTTTTACCTAAAAAAATAGAGATGATTCTGAACAACTCTGAACACATACACCGCCCTCTAAAGAGTCAAGTAAGAGAATGCCTAGTCTGGCAAACTGGTGGACTTCCTAGAATAACTTCTTCTTACTATCATCAACATAAGAAATACTACCCATGGATAGTCTACTAATAGTTGTGGCCACTATATTGTCCTAGCCCAGATGATATAGGATACTCATGTCATAATCTTTTAAGAGCTCTAACCACCTTAAGAGATCTAACCACTTTCTCTGACGAAGATTGAGATCTTTTTGCGAAAAGACATAGCGAAGGCTCTTATGATTTGTGAAGACGTCTACATGAACACCATATAAATAATGCCTCCAAATCTTTAAGGAAAAAACTACGACTTCTAATTCAAGATCATAAGTAGGATAATTTCTCTCACGGGGTTTAAGCTGTCTGGAGGCATAGGCTATGACCTTACCATACTGTATAAGGACATAACCTAAACCCACTCTAGATGTATCACAATAAAGTACGAACCCATATGAACCATCTGGAAGAGCTAAGACTGGAGATGAGTTGAGTCGAGTCTTCAATTCCTAAAAACTCTTCTTGCACGGATCTGGCCACTGGAACTTGCCTTTCTTCTGAGTCAATCTAGACATACGGGATGCAATGGATGAATAGACTTCAATAAGCCATCTGTAATAGCCAGCGAAACCCAAGAAACTCCTAATATCTAACGGAGAAATAGGGTTTGTCCAGTTTTTTACTGCTTTGGTCTTTTGAGGATCTACTCTAATGCCATCACCGAAAATAATATGGAAAAGGAATGCTACTGATCTTGGCCCAAACTTGGACTTACTAAATTTGGCATATAGCTGATGATATCTGAGAGTCTGAAGAACAATTATGAGATGGTCGGAATGATAACTCTCTGTATGGGAATAGGCCAGGATATCATCTATGAAGATGATGATGAACATGTCCAAGTACTGCTTGAACACTTGGTTCATCAATTCCATGAAAGCTTCTAGGGAATAGGTAAGACCAAAGGACATGAAAAAAAATTCAAAGTGACCATATCGTGGACAAAAAACTGTGTTCGGAATGTCACATTCTCTAACTCTGAGCTGGTGATAGCTAGATCTAAGGTCTATCTTAGATAAATAATTTGCACCCTAAAGTTGGTCAAACAAGTCATCGATTCTGGGAAGAGGATACTTTTTCTTGACCTTAACCTTATTGAGTTGATGGTAATCAATTCATATTCTAAGTGAACCGTTTTTCTTGTGCATGAATAACACTGGTGCACCGGACGGGGAAATGCTTGGTCTGATGAATCCTTTATATAAGAGGTCCTTTAACTATTCTTTAATTTTCTTGAGTTTTGTTGGTGCCATTCAATATGGTAGAATAAAGATAGGCTGAGTATTTGAAAGAAGATCAATAGAGAAGTCTATTTCCCTTCCGAGAGTAATTCCTGGATGATCTTCAGGAAAGACATCTGAATATTCATTCACTACTAGGACTGATTTGAGACTTGGAGCCTCAGAACTGAAATGTCTAACATGAACTAGATGATAAACACATATCTTACATAACAATTTCCTTGCCCGAAGGTAGGAAACAAGTTGACCCCTGAAAGCGGATACGCTACCCTTCCACTCTAGGATGGGTTCATTCGTCAATTGAAACTGAACTATTTTATTTCTGTAGTCAACTGTGGCATAGCAGGAATAAATCCAATCCATGACATAAATGACATTAAAATCAGTCATCTCTAATTTGACTAAGTCTGCTGAAGTGACTTTTAGAAATATCATAACTGGGCAGTTCTTGTATAACTGTCGGGCTATGATGGTTTTAACCACTTAGGTAGAGACTGAGAAAGGCTTGGATAGAATGTCGATACTAATTACAAAATCAACTGCTATATGAAGAGTAGCAAAAGGCAAGGAAGATCCTCGATCTAGCAAAGCATAAACATGAACATGAAATATCTATAATGTACCAGTAACTACATCAGGAGAACTTTCCTGATCTTCTCGAGACTGAAGAGCGTGGAGATAATTTGGGCATTGCTACCTAGTAGCACTAGAAGTGGCACCCTGCTGATTTGGGCGATCGGACTGAGCTGATGAGCGATTTTGTTGACCATGAGGACTTGGCTATGGACAGTCTCTAACTCTATGGCGTGGCTTACCACAACAAAAAAAAATGCCACTACCTACTCTGCACATACCCTGATGGTGCTTACCGCAAGTCTGGCCAAGAGGATAGGTGTGGGAAATGCTAATACTGCCCTGGGTCTTAGAGCCTGGCGCTCTATCTTTGTTACCATCTCTGAACATAGGGACTGGAGTACTGTCTAGAGAGGGAGTTGGAACTGATGACTTAGGACGAATCTAAGAACGGTTTCCTCTTTTTGATTTAGGTTGAGCCAAGTTTAAACTACCTGTCTTCGCTCTTATATTCTGCTTTTGCCTCTGCTTTATATTCTGCTCCTTTATCTGCTGAGCATGGGTCATAAGTCTAGCTAAGGTCATGTCACTGTTCAGCATGGTAGATCTGTACTTATTAACCTCACTGTTATTCAGTCCTGAAGCAAACTTACTCATCTTAGATACTGTCTGCAACCACATGAGGTACATACCTGGCTAATTGAGTAAACATGAAAGAATACTCTTTCACTGTCATATTTCCCTTCCTGAGGTTGATGAACTCTAGCACCTTGTCTTCTCTATGCTCTTAGGGAAAGAATCTGTCTCAGAATGCAGTGACAAACTCCTCCAACTCTATAGGACCTACATCATCTGACCTTTCGAAGTTCAACTGTTTGAACAAAGCATGAGCCACATCCTGCAACTGGTATGCAGCTGGCTCAACAGTCTAAACAGTAGTCACCCCCATGGTGTCTGTCACTTTTTAAACTTGATCCAAGAATTCCTAAGAGTCTTCATCTATCTTAGACCCAAGAATGGTTGGAGGGTTCAATCGGGTGAAGTCCTGAATCCTCGCTGTAGCTTAGTAGGCCACTAGGTTGGCCGAAATAACTATTGGCCGTTCATTATGATCAGTGACTAATTGGGAAAGAATGGTAAATGTAGTCCTGAACTACGCATTAGAAACATGATCTCCCAAAGGTACTTCGGGCTGAGGGGCTGACTAGTTCTTATCTTAGGAGGCATGTTCTAAAATAAATAGAAGAAGCGGATTAGACTGAGAGACTGACTTGTGATTATGCTCACAGGCATGACATGAATACTGAAAGAAGGAAATATGTTCTTAAACATCTCATAGCCTCTTGGACATAAATGTGGCATGCAACAACCATGCACAAGACTCTACTAGATGTGGCTTTCAGACTTCCTAGGACTCTATTGAACCTTAGGCTCTCATACCATGTTTTTAACAACCGAAATCTGGTACCTGAAATGCTACACGGTGATCATGACCCCAAAGGACCACAAGGTAACCCATGACTGATATCTGTACCTGTATACTACATAATATACTTGTAGAATTCAGAAAACATGAACAATTGTCCATAAGGTTCAATTGAATACAATATCTAATAAATACTAACGTCTATATAGGGTAATAAAAACCCAAAACAACTGAAAGCTGAATCTACAATCTGAACTTAATCTCAAAGCCTCTAAATACTGTCTGAAATAAGGAGTTGAAGGAATATGTCTCCAACTAACTTCGCCTAGCAAAACTGAACTGAAATAATGAATGAAATAAAATAATATCATCCTCGAATGGATGAGGACTCACTACAACACTGTGACTGGAATGGTACTGCTGATCTAGAACTCATGCCTCTGAACTATGGTGTACTATAAAAGAAAGCACCATTGCACAAATGTGTCAGTATAACTGGGAGTACTGAGTATAAAGTGAGGTAGGCTAAATGCAAAAGGGTTTACATGCATAAACAATGCTAACTGACTGACTGATATAAACATAAGAGTACAAAGATGCATACATAGTAACTAAAATCGTGAATACATGATATCTGAATCTGTACGCTAATACATTGTTTACTGTTATCTTACATGACTGATACCAAAATTTTGATAACATGGATGACTGTGTCTGACAATCTTGAATCTGATGGAACTACCTGAGTTTTGTACTGTAACTGAATTGACTATAACTGATAGTCCTAGTCACTGAAATTTGAAGAACTATCTGAGTTCTTTTATTGAGACTGGGACTGAAACTATGGGAGGTAGTTGCATAACCGACATGCCCCAATAACGCATATAGCTAGGTTGGGGTCCAATCTCTACCCCAATTGGAAGGGTGTCAATACCGTGACACTGGTAAGGACAACTGTAAGTAACCCTTAGCTAACAGGTAGTCGAATGAGAATGGTAGGAATCCTAAACTGACAGGTTAAGCCACCTAATAAACCCTAATATGGTAGGTTACGATGTCTTAACCAATGCTGGCTACGTCATTCTGGAACACAAGGATGACTACTAATAATCACACCCTAAACTGACAGGAGAGTTCCAATACTTTTGTTCACTCGGTGCTAATTTCTACTCCCATCTGAAGAGACTGAACATGATTTAATTGGATGTACATGGACTGAGTAACTGACTTCCGTTGGCTGATGGAATAGTACTACTATCTGGGAATTTATTAAGATGATGAGATTTCTGATATTTCCTGAGTCACATGACTGACTGAGTTATATAGATCATGGCTTAACTGAGATTATTATGATAACGTGACATGGAACTATGAACACAACTATATTTTTTAGGTACTAGTACCCCCAAGATTCGATGGAAGGAAAGTGACACACATAACTGACTTGATCATAAAATGGAGTCCACAATTCACCATATCATAAGTAGGGGATTTCACACTAAGCATAATTCTCAATATCTTACGTATGGAAGGGAAATTCATACAACATGTGTATACTTGCATAGATTCAATATCATTCTCACTCCACATCACAACAACGACATATATCAATCACGTGGAATTCATGTGAAATCATAAAGCATAGAGCATGGACTTTTCATTTAAGAACTATTATATCATTGGACACGAATATTATCACCTTAAGCATTTTATCAAACACTTTGCATGCATTCTCTTAGCTTAAGTGTGTTTTCATGAATTTTCCCATTTTAAACCACATAAATTTCATGGATTTCATCTAATGAACACATATAGTTCATGAAAACACCTTTAGATATCATCTTAAAAATTAAATAATAATAATCAACATGTACATGGTTGTATCACAACAAGACAATCATAATATAATATTTAAAACATGTTCTTGAGATCTATGAACGAAATAGATCCATAGATGAACACTACACATACCCTAGATAGAAGATCTTGATGATTGATGGAGAAATTTGCTTGAACTTGAATCCCCAATTGAAAATACTAATGTGTTCTTGAGAATATTTTGAGAGAAAGAGTATGTTTTGGTGAAATGAGGGATTAATTCTGTATTTATGGAATATATATAGGAGTGGAAAGATGACCCAAATACCCCTCTAGATGTGTTATTTAATTTCTATGAAAATTTCCCGATTTGGGCCCCGGGCATGACACGAAGAGGTCACGTTTCTCCCCGTTTGTGACTTGGAAACTCACCGCGATGTGTTGAAGTCATGGAGAGACACTGGAAATTGACAAACGTCATTTTGGCTTATGGTGCGATGCACCACTGTCTGAAATGACACTGTTGAAACTTTAAATCATCATAACTCCTTCATCGGGTGTCCGTTTTGGGCGAATTTGGTATCTATGAAAAGCTTATTCAATTCTATACAATTTGGAGGGTATAAATCTGCCAAAATTCCACCTATAAACCTAGTTATTCTCATTCAAAGATGACCTATGTGCAATCATACACGAAAACTTGGTGGATTCAAAAGTTCTTAGCTTGGCTTACTCTAACTGAGTCTTATGGACATGCATAACACATAATAAGCTCTATCATCACTAAAATACTCATCCTATTCATGTACTCAAATATGAATCATAGGATAAGAGGTTTCATGTGTAGTAACGACGGTTCATTTTCTATCTTAGAAATATACGGGGTATTACAATATCTCCCCTTGGGAAACATTAGTCCTCGAATAAGACAGACTAAAATTGGGATAGACAAAAAACTGGAGTACGTGTAATACATACACTACTGGAACATGATCTCATAACGGACATGGATGATAAGATAAACATATCATGCTGGACATACATATCTAATGTATCAATAACTGATTCATGAATGCATAAATGAGATTTCTGATAACTAAGTTCTCCCAATGAGAATGCATATTTGATGCATGATTATACACTAATTTTATACATGAATGCATGATTGAATATGCAATGGTATTTGATACCATATTTGTGATGAAACGTGAGCATAAACTGAATACCAAGTTGTATAGAATTCTGAACGGTAAACTGAATAGGCTTATGGAGAACTGTTACCTTGAGCTATATCTTGATTGGAAGAGAAGAAGTGAGGACACTTGGTACGCATGTCTTCTTCTGCTTCCCAAGCATCTCCCTCAATGGATTGATTTCACCAAAGAACTTTGACTAGAGGGACTTCTTTGTTCCTCAGTCTACAAGTCTGATAGTCTAGAATTTCAACCAGAATTTCCTCATAGTAGAGACTGTTCTGACTATCAATGCTCAGAATAGGGACTAAGACTGATGGATCACCTATAAAATTCTTGATCAATAAGAAATGAAAGACTAGATAAACTGAGTCTAGATCTGAAGGCAATTCAAGCTCATAAGCTACCTTGCCTAAACGACTGAGAATCTTAAAGGGACCAACATATCGAGGACTGAGCTTTCCCTTCTTGCCGAACCGCTTTACTCCCTTTATGGGAGAGATCTTTAGATAGACATAGTCATCAACCTCAAACTCAAGATCCTTTCTACGAACATTAGCATACGACTTCTGTCAGCTCTAAGTAGCTCGAAGTCTTTCTTTGATTAACTAGACTTTCCCTAAGGCGTCGAATACTAAGTCAGGCCCTATGACTGAGGCCACTCTAACTTTGAACCATCCGATTAGAGATCTGCACCTGCTACCATAGAGATCTTTGAATGGAGCCATTTTAATACTGGAATAATAGCTATTATTTCATGCAAACTCAATCAAAGGAAAGTGGTCATCCTAACTTCCCTTGAAATTAATTGTACACATCCTTAGCATAACTTCAAGAGTGTGAATGGTCCTTTCTTCTTGACCATTTTTCTAAGGATGAAAAGTTGTACTGAGATGAACTTGGGTACCAAGACCCTTTTGGAATGCCTTCTAGAAGTGAGAGGTGAACTGGGTACCTCTCTGAGATGATAGATAATGGAACACCATGTAATCTAACCAAATCTCTGATATCGAGTTTGTCGTAATACTCGACTGAATAAGAGGCATGGAATGGAAATAAATGGGCTAACTTTGTTATTCTGTCTACAATGACCCAAACTGAATCGTGTTGATGATGAGTTCTAGGAAAACCCATCAGGAAGTCCATGTTCACTTCTTCCCAACTCTAAGTAGGAATGGTGAACTATTGCATGGAACCACTAGGTTTTTGATGCTCTATATTGACCTGCTAACATGTAGGGCACTTATCAAACACTTTGCATGCATTCTTTTATATTAGGTGTGTTTTCATAAATTTCTCCATTTTAAACCACATAAAGTTCATGGATTTCAACTAACGAACACATATACTTCATGAAAACACTTTTAGATATCATCTTGAAACTTAGAAAAAAATCATCAACATGAATATTGGTCATATCACAACAATACAATCACAATATAATATTTAAAACATGGCTCTTGAGCTCTATGAACGAAATGGATCCATAGATGAACACTACGCATAACTTAAATGGAAGATTCTTCATGATTGATGGAGAAATTTGCTTGAACTTGAATCCCCAATTGAAAACCCTAATGTTTTTTTGAAAGGATTTTGAGAGAAAAAATATGTTTTGGTGAAATAAGGTATTAATTCCATGTTTATGGAATATATATAGGGGTGGCAAGATGAACCAAATACCCCTCCATATACGTCATTTAATTTTTATGAAAATCACCAGATTTGGGTCGTCGACGCGATGCGGAGATATCGCGTTGCCTCGCAGTTGTGACCTAAAAACTCATCGCGAAGCGGTGGAATTGCAGAGAGACACTGGAAATTGACAAACGTCATTTTGGCTTATGACGCGACTTGCTACTGACTGAAATGACGCTATTGAAACTTTAAATCGCCATAACTTCTTCACCGGGTGTCCATTTTAGGCGAATTTAGTATCGATGGAAAGCTTATTCAATTATATAAAATTTGTAGGCTATAAATCTGCCAAAATGACACCTATAAACCAATTTATGCTCATTCAAAGATGACCCATGTGAAATCACACACGAAAACTTGGTGGATTCAAAAGTTCTTAGCTTGGCTTACTCTAAGTGACTCTTGTGAACATGCTTAACACATCATAAGCTCTATTATCACTAGGATACTCATCCTAATTCATGTCCTCTAATATTAATCACTGGATAAGAGGTTTCATGTGTTCGAACAACGGTTCATTTTCTAGCTTAGAAATATATGTGGTATTACACCAAGAAATTGATATTACCCTTATTTAGAAATCAAAGGAAAAATTGATGAGAAAGAAAAGAGAATCAGAAGTGGAAAAAAATCCTATAGAACAAAGATACACCATTGTCACACCCCGTAAAAGTCGTGCATGGATTAGCCTTTAATAGAGTGCCCTTAAACATAAAAACTTGAAAATTTTTGTGAGTGTAATGAGGACTTAGGGTCATCTTAGCTGGCAATCTTCGGGATACAACTTTTCAACCTTTCCGATATTCGTTTTTCTATTTTCAAGTTTTGTTACGATTGGGAAAGCTCATAGTACATCTCGGATAAGTTTTGAAATTTTTCGGAATGCATAAGGCTGCGTTTGGATTTCAAAACAGTAGCAAAACGCATAGCCTATTGCCCAGTTTTCAGTATTTCTGGGTCAATTTCAAATGATCATAACTCCCTGTATTTAATGAACTGTGTGAGCTATAATATATAAAACGAAAGATATTTGAGTCCTCTTTAAAATGAAGTTGGTTTCATCCAATTTGAAAATATGAGTAAAAATTTATAATCGATTTACTCCAGCCTATGAAACTGTCAACTGAGAGACAGATTTGACTTTAATTGTTCCTTAGGGGTATTTTGGTCATCCTCCACCCCTATATATACCACCAACATGGGATTTAATCCCTCAAACACCATAATACACATTCTTTTCCAAAATTGCTCAAGAATTCTCCTTAGGGTTTCAAAATAAAACCCAAATAGTTCAAGATTCGACCGTAGGTTTTCGAAGATAATTACATATTCGGAATCACCAATCCGCAAGCTTCAAGAAACATCTATTATCCTTGGAAATAGATGTACGCGGGGTTTTTCCTAAATTATCATGGGCATAAAAAAAATAATCATGTTTTAGAATGGGGTTTTAAATTATGTATATATATTTATGTATAAGATGTTTTAACATCATTATTTTGGTCTTTTGACCATCTCCAAAGCGATTTGACAGTTTATATACATATATAAATGAATGTGTTTCAATTTTGAAAACATGAACTTGCTAAAGACAATTGACCACCAGGCGTTTGATGAAATTTCTGTAAGAATTGAACTTTAAGTTTCGGAATATAAAATCCTTTACATCAGTTACATGTTTTGGTGGTCTAAACTATGTTTTGAATGAAAGCTCTTGCTTAATACATTATGGCTCAGAAAAATCATGATTTGCAATGTCTTGGTATGACAATACCAATTCAGACTAACGCCATATCAGACTCAGACTAACAGATATTTCAGACTTTCATGATTTTTGACATTCAGAATGTTGCATGTACAGAAAAGGTTAAAAATGGGCATACAGAGATGTTAGGTAGTTCCCCGAAGAGGGCTTGAGTTCAAGTGACTCATTGCCTAAAACCGTGGTTTGCTGACCCGAGTATACTATTATGCACTGACTTAAATGACCTGTGGCGTATCAGACTCAGACACTCCAACCCTTGCGGCACACTTGGGTTGGGCGCTTCCCCACCGAGTCAATGGCGGATTCCATACAGCCCGTGGAATACTTGTAGGGGAATACCACCTAACTCAGAAGTAAAACACAGATCTTAATTTGAAATGAACAGGCAGGTTACATGTTTTCAGAAAGTGCCCATGTATTTTTCGGAAATAGTTTTATACATGATGTCTTGATGAAAAATTGCTTTCACTTAATATATATATATATATATATATATATGTATATGTATGTTCCATTATTCTATTTTTGGATTGGTTCGCGTGCCAGTACTTTTGTGCTGACCCCCCCCTCCTTCCAGATCCTGAGGTACAGTCTAGGGGTCCATCTACTCAGTAGAAATTCTCAGATTTTGTAGACTTGATCTAGCAGTGGTGAGCATTCTATTATTTGGAAGTCCTAATTATGTCAGACATTATCTTATTTATTATGTTTTTTGTTTACTGGGGGCCTTATCCTAGTTTCTTTTCAGACAGATGTTTGTGTTCTTAGTAGAGATTTCACAGACTGATGTCAGATAGCATTATTCAGAAATATTGCAGAACTTGACCATGTATTCCGTACTCAATTTCAATTCCGCATTTTATTATGATTACGAATGTTGTGCATGATAACCAGATAGAGAATGGGTGTTTCGGGCCTTCATGGTTTGGGATGCTCATCACTGCTAGGGCTTAGGCTCGGGTCGTGACAAACTTGGTATCAGAGCACAGTTAATGCTCCCAGGGTGTCTGCGAAATCGCGTCGGGTAGAGTCTTATTTATGGGTGTGTAGCGCGCCACACTTATAAATAGGAGTCTACAAGACGTTTAGGAATGTCTCTCTTTCTTCATGTTCTAGTTCATGAAACAGAGTCAGAATGTTCCTCCTTTATACTCTAATTCATGCTATGGTGACGTCCATACGAAAGTAAAATTATCCCAAATTCTTTCCTTACTCTGATGTTCTCAGACCCATCATATTTCTAGGGTGAATCAAGTGCAGAAGTTTAGAGTCTAAATGGTATTGTCCCTTCGGATCGCGTCATATAAGATCTTAAAATAGTCCAAGGACTTGGGAAGAGTCCGTTATCGCTTCAGAGTGTATGGGTTCCAGTGTGAACCTTGATCTTGACAAAATCGTGCTTTTCAGTCGTCTGTATTGAGTATATTCAGCCCTTTTCAGAAATTTATGTTGCAGATGTCATGCTTAATGGAAAAGATGTGTAGTAGAAGTGTTGGAATTGTATTTCCACCCAAATAGTAGTATAATTTAAAGTGTTGGTGTCATGACCTATTGGTAGCAAGTAACATGTGTGGATTGTATGATAATCTATGGGGAAAATATTTGACTCAGATTTTTTTTTTCTATAGAAAGTAAGATGTGTATTCTCAGATTATGGAATGTTGTGTGACAAGTTTCTATCTCTTGAAAATATTTTATCATCATGTTGTTGAAACTAAAAAGTCTAGTGAAGCTGTGTGGGGCTCTTTCAATTCACTAGGATAGTTGCCTTGTCATTCTTCTTATTTTCTTGTTCAAACTACAAAAAAAATCAAAGACTAGTGAAGCCGTGGGGGGCCTATTTCGATTCACTAGCAATTTGTCATTCAACGTGTGGTTCTTGTGTTGGTTTAATATATGTATAGCTGAATCTTTTTGCAGGAGATAGAGTTGGTAATGAAGCGATTCGTCCTTGTGTGTTAGTTTATTAGTAGAAGACAGAGAAAGAGTTATTAGGCGAGGTGAATTATCCTTGCTTGAAGTATGAAAATGGCCAGATTAGCCAGTAGGTTATAAGTATAGACTCATGGTTGTTGTGGATTTTGAAGGTAGTGTAAATGTACGCTTGGGTTAGTAATTGTGATGTGAGAAAGAAGTATAAGTAGATACGATTGTACGGGGTTATAATATAAGGATAAAGTTGACCATGTCTATTATGAGGCTTTAACCCCCTTGACCCTCTTTTCATTGGTAGTTGTAAACTAGTACTACTTGTGAGAAGGTATGTAGTAGATTTTTGATATATTTGGGTAGAATATCCCAATTTGATGGATTAGTATATTTATATTATGTTGCATTCTTCATTGGTGGTAAATGATTGATACTAAACTATAGGCTTGAATTTAAATAGTGTTGTCGTAAATAGTGGCACGAGTTTGATGATGCATGTTTTGTGGGATTAAATTAGTAGGCTTGATGTGCTGAAATAGTACATGCTAATGGATTATGATAAGGAAAACCGTTAGGTCATGATCGATTGTTGTGGTTATGAAGTTCTAGTGCACTAGTGTTTCGTGATGTTTATTGCATAGTTTCCAAGTGAAAATTTCATGTAAGGTTGGGTTCTAAATCATGCATAGCACTAGATATTAAGTTTGAAAAGTTGATGTACATGAATGTGGATGTGAAGATTTCTTGGTTAATGAATACTAGTTGTATATAAGTGATCTAATAGACTTAAAAGGTGCATGCAATAGAGTAAGTTTATTCGATTCGTAGTGGTGTATGATATTGCATGTATGATGTAGAAGTATGCCTAAGGTGACATGAGGTTTTGGCATTTTTCTAAGGCTATTACTTGTTGTGCGTGGCTAGTGGTACCATTGAATTGTTAAGTGGAGAAAGACTAGTTAGATGGTACATGGTGATCTAAATATCCATTTTAAGGTGTTTTGATTGATAGTGTTGGGCCTTTTGCGGTGATCTTGATTCTCATAGTAGAGGGATATAAATTTGGAGTCGCAATAGTGGTATGCTCTATCGAAAGAGATATGGTTCATCAAAGGCTTGGTGATATCCATGTTAAGTGTTAGCATCTAATCTTGACTTTCGAAGGTTAAACCGATAGAATAAGTGTGCAAGCATTATACTATGACTATTGATGGCTAGAGAAAGATAGAGTGTATCCCGGAAGGTAGTCATTCGGGCTAAGTTCTGTGATATGCATGTATTGTTATTTTTTTCAGACCCTAGAGTGTAGTAAGTGTAGTTCAGTTAGAATATGGTAAAGGATCTCCCAAACTCTAGATGATGACTTGAAGCTAAGGGGGAGATGACAGAACGAATGACCAAGTAAGGCTCTCAGATTCTAGTAGTGATGCGGTATGATTTAGAACGTTAGAAAGTGAGGGTGAGACTCAACCCATTCTTATCTTAGTATTTTTCAGTGATCCCAATGCCTACTCAAGCTTTACGTTTCAGTTCCATGATCATAATTCGTGATTCCTGTATATGATAGAGAGTCACGTACTCTTCCAGTTCCAAGATAATGAGTTCTAGTTAATTCAAGTAGTCAGAATTACATTCCTTATGTTAGGAAGTTTAGTTGAGGTCATGCAACTCATGACGCATGTACTCACTCTTTTTAATGTGTTCAGTCCCATATAAAAATCTTCTCATGCTTGGGGCCAATCTTTGATACATGTGATGTTTAGTGGAAAAGTTTGTGTGTCTATGTTTTTAGGATAGTGCGTGGGAGTTATATTGATAATTGTTTAGAAACTATGTGAAGTATGTATTTATGGGTGTTTTCCTTGAAGTTAACATGTGGTTATAAATAAGGCTTGAATGACGTTTTGGGATTGTAGTGGAAGGTTGAAATATGCATTAGCGACTTCATATTAAGAGTTCAGAGTAGTCATTAAAGTGGTAAGGCATGTTATGCTTAGAATGTGATCTTTAAAGGAGGTACAGAAGGTGGCATCATATGGTTTAGAATAATAGCATGGTGTAGCATGTTGTATTTTTGTGACTTAGAGTTAGGCTTGATCGCGGGGTAAGGATTAAACTATTTTAGACATTAGTAGAAAAATTTGTCAATGCTCCTATGAGAAATTTAAGTTGGAATTGAATGAATATCATATTTATAGGGAATAGTATAGTTATGGGATATTCGAGAAGTGTGCTAAGCCTGAAAGTAAGAAGTCGTATTGCCAAAGGTCTGAAAATTCTATCCTAATTTAGGAGTTATATGTCTATATTTCAGACTACAGAGTAGAGTTAATGTTGTGATTTCCTCATTTGGATGTCTTGTGTAATCCATACCCAAGATTCGTGGCTCCCTATTACTGTTAGAACTTCTTTAGAGAGAGTGTTGAAGAGATGCTCCAGTTAAGTATGAAAGTCCAGCATAATTCAATCTGTATAGTCAGTAAGTCAGTTTAACAGGCAGATTCGCATGACTTGTTTTCTCGTCTTTTCATATATTCATGCTACCCGAAATCTCAGACATACTACTATTCCAAGATAGAGTATACCAGTAATTGCGAGTATAGCTTAGTTCATGTGTCATGCATTAGATTCAGATTCCAGATGTTCAGTTATAATTCAATTTGTAGGTGCCTAGTGCATCGCCTCAATTTTTTTTTCCGAGTATGTTAATGAATTGAGCATTCATAGAGGGACATAGTGTCCCAAGGGAGAGATACCTCATTCAGTTGCATGTATAGATTCTTATTACAAGCCTTGCACTAGTTGTCATTGCGTAATCAGTCATACATTCATACGTTAGTCCAGTCAGATATACGTGCATTAAAAATGCATGTTCAATAGAAAAAGTTAAGCTTATCAGTGTATTTAGTCCTGCGTTCATGAGAACAACTCAAGGACAGATCCATGCATCAGATATGCATGTTCATTATGAGAATTCAACTGATGAATAGCTTCAGTCGTGTATTCCATGCATAAGATATGCGTGTCCGATATAAGAATTCAAAATATCAGTAGTTCCAGCCATATGGTCATGTTTCAAATCAATGTATTCTTTATTAAAGGGCATGTTGTGTCTGCGTTATTCTATATCTTTAAGGCTTCAACAAGTTCCTATCCATCATTCGAGGACGAATGATCCCAAGGGGGAGATAATGTAACACCCCGTAAAAGTCGTGCATGGATTAGCCTTTAATAGAGTGCCCTTAGACTTAAAAACTTGAAATTTATTGTGAGTGTAATGAGGACTTAGTGTCATTCTAGCTGGCAATCTTCGGAATACAACTTTTCAACCTTTCCGATATTTGTTTTTATATTTTCAAGTTGCGTTACGATCGGGCAAGCTCATAGTACATCTCGGATAAGTTTTGAAATTTTTCAGAATGCATAAGGTTGCGTTTGGATTTCAAAACAGTAGCAAAACGCATAGCTTATTGCCCAGTTTTTAGTATTTCTGGGTCAATTTCAAATGATCATAACTCCCTGTATTTAATGAACTGTGTGAGCTATAATATATAAAACGAAAGCTATTTGAGTCCTCTTTAAAATGAAGTTGGTTTCATCCAATTTGAATATATGAGTAAAACGTTATAATCGATTTACTCCAGCCTATCAAACTGTCAACTGAGGGACAGATTTGACCTTAATTGTTCCTTAGGGGTATTTTGGTCATCCTCCACCCCTATATATACCACCAACACGGGATTTAATCCCTCAAACACCATAATACACATTCTTTTCCAAAATTTCTCAAGAATTCTCCTTAGGGTTTCAAAATAAAAACCCAAATAGTTCAAGATTCGACCATAGGTTTTCGAAGATAATTACATATTCGGAATCACCAATCCGCAATCTTCAAGAAACATCTATTATCCTTGGAAATAGATGTACGCGGGGTTTTTCCTAAATTCTCATGGGCATAAAAAAAAACAATCATGTTTTAGAATGGGGTTTTAAATTATGTATATATATTTATGTATAAGATGTTTTAACATCATTATTTTGGTCTTTTGACCATCTCCAAAGCGATTTGACAGTTTATATATATATATATATAAATGAATGTGTTTCAATTTTTAATACATGAACTTGCTAAAGACATTTGACCACCAGGTGTTTGATGAAATTTCTGCATGAATTGAACTTTAAGTTTCGGAATATGAAATCCTTTACAAAAATTACATGTTTCGGTGCTCTAAACTATGTTTTGAATGAAAGCTCTTGCTTAATACCTTATGGCTCAGAAAAATCATGACTTGAAATGTCTTGGTATGACAATACCAATTCAGTCTAACGCCATATCAGACTCAGACTAATAGACATATCAGACTTTCATGATTTTAGACATTTAGAATGTTGCATGTACAGAAAAGGTTAAAAATGGGCATACAGAGATGTTAGGTGGTTTCCCGAAAAGGGCTTGAGTTCAGGCAACTCATTGCCTAAAACCGTGGTTTAACGACCCAGGTGTACTATTATGCGCTTACTTAAATGACCTGTGGCGTATCAGACTCAGACACTCCAACCCTTGCGGCATACTTGGGTTAGGGGCTTCCCCGCTGAGTCAATGACGGATTCCATACAGCCCGTGGAATATCAGACTTGTAGGGGAATACCACCTAACTCAGAAGTAAAACATAGATCTTGATTTGAAATGAACAGGCAGGTTACATGTTTTTAGAAAGTGCCCATGTATTTTTCGGAAACAGTTTTATACATTATGTCTTGATGAAAAATTTCTTTCACTTAATATATATATATATATGTATGTTCCATTATACTATTTTTGGATTGCTTCACGTGCTAGTACTTTTGTGCTGACCCCCCCCCCTTCTCCTTCCAGGTCTTGAGGCACAGTCTAGGGGTCCAGCTACTCAGTACACATTCTCGGATTTTGTAGACTTGATCTCGCAGTGGTGACCCTTCTATTGTTCGTAAGGCCTAATTATGTCAGACATTATCTTATTTATTATGTTTTTGGTTTACTGGGGGGCCTTGTCCCAGTTTCTTTTTGCACAGATGTTTGTGTTCTTAGTAGAGATTTCGCAGACTGATGTCAGATAGTATTATTCAAAAATATTGCAGAACTTGACCATGTATTTCGTACTAAGTTTCAATTCCGCATTTTATTATGATTACGAATGTTGTGCATGATAACCAGTTAGAGAATGGGTGTTTTGGGCCTTCATGGTTCGGGATGCTCGTCACGGATAGGGCCTAGGCTCGGGTCGTGACAACCATAAGATGCCATCATTAAAAAAAGATAACTTCAAAAGAGTGAAGAACAAAGAACAACCATATAACAAGACATATCGATCTATTATGGAAAAAGTGAAGAAAAAAGTTTCAAAATTTATTCAAAAATAGATGAAATTTACAAGAAGAGGAGGAGAGTGTGAAGAACATAGATTAGACACTCTATATCTTGGAAGAAAAAGTTAGAGAAAATAAAGGAAATGGAGCCTACAACAAAAGAAAATTTGTAGAGAATGTGAAGGAGATGAGAATGGTGCGTAATAGTTCAAAAGTAGTACACAAACTGGAGTTTTAGTCGGTACACATGTTGGTTCATTTATGAAAGAATCCTATGTATATTTTAAAATTTCTAAGACCTTTTGTACGATTAACCAATGATGTGTTTTCACTCACTGCTCTATGTTGATTAAAGAACGTTTTGATTGACATAATTGAGGTATAATGTAATTTATATTTAGTTTTTTTTGTTTTCTTTATGTTGTCTAATTGCAGGAAGTATCATTCTTATTTTTGTGATTTTTTTTTGACGGAAAAGATAAGATTTTTAGATTCTTATTCCATACATGATTGTCCAATAGGTGGAACAGACCACCGAAAACTTAGGAAGATGAAGTACCAAAGAAAATGGCTAACTGGTTATTCTAATTTTTTGGTCACCTCAGTATTTCAGCTTTACAGGTAGCGTCACAAACCATTTTCTTGTAAGTTTCCTTTAATCTTTTCCCATTCAATGTTTACTTGCGACATTTTCTTCACATATATAACCATGTAAGCATCAAATCTGCTACCTATCTAATTTTATTGAAAAAATATTTATGTGGTAATATAAATTGGAAACAAAAAACCTTACTATATTGCTGACTAGGCAGTACCTTCTTAGTACAAGCATAAATAAAATTGTTCACATCCTTAATATTCCAAGAAACAATGCCTTACAGTTATGAATGAGCTGTAACGCCTTAAAATCTGATCCCGAGATGTCACACGGTGCTCAATACTACGAGTAGCCTTAATCTAACCTTGTCTACATACTACTGAGCCTAAATCTCATAATGATGGAAATATAGGTATAAAAGTCATGCTAGAATGCAGAAATTGTCTATAATATCTGAGAATAATACTTGAAACATCAATACTGAATAATTTGAATCAAAATTGGCAACAAGCCTCAATTACTAACACTAGAGATTCACAGGGATAAACCCCCACCTAACACAAACTATTTGAAAGAAATGCTAAAATCTTATAAACTGATAAACTGCAAAATTTGAGTAATAAGTTCCCAAACTATGAGTACTCACCAACTTTCGTATGTAGACGGAGATGCTTGAACTACTCATGTGGCTGATACTGATCACCTGAACCTACATTATGATACAACATAGCACATAGACATATATGTGGATCAGTACTTTGAGGATGTACTGAGTATATGGGGTGAAATTCATAAGTAAAACATAATCTCATCATCATAATTTATAAAACAATGCATGCTAAATGTAAATGTCTCACATAAGATGGAATATCTAAAATACTGAAATCATGAATGATAAATCAATCATACTTTATAAATATAGTGAGTCATAACATTTAGTTCTGAAAGTTGTACTTGTGTTCTCTCTTTAAATCATACTAAGTATAGAAAGGACTCACTCAAAATTCTGAAATCTGAAAGCTAAAGTCTGTAGCTAATATCATTCTATAAAGCATAATCTGAGTAAACTTTGTGAGCCTTTACACTTAGTTTTCTAAAATCTTTTCTGTTAATCTTTTCTAAAATGTTTAATCTGTAGGGAAAACACTTTATATTAAGCTTACATGCAAGGAAATTCTTTCAAAGCTTTTATTTACTAGTAGGGAAAAATTTTCTATTTAATTTTACTAGCAGGGAGGTTCTCTTAACCGACATAAACCATGAGAGCCACATGGAGTCGAACGTCTCATCCTCCTAAGGAAGAAATCTCATGTTGGGGAGAATTATCATACTCTTTCCAGGGAGTATAACCTGAGCTAAGTGATCACATCTGAAACTGTCAATCACATATAAGTGGGAATAAGCTGATAATCTGTACCTATGTTAGCTACGAAGTTCTGTGGAAGTAGGATGCGCTAAACCCACAGTTCCCGTTCGGTGCTAAATACTACTCCCTTTTTATTTTCTACGCTCATTCTGTTAGAAATCCACTTTAAAACTAGCATTAGGGTTTATCTAAAACCACTAATGCATTTATCTAATAAAATCTTTAAATAAAGATGATGTGAATTCTCTAATCTGTAATAATCTAAAAAATGGATTCAAAAATTTATGTGATGATCAAAAGATCAATGCTTTTACTGAAAATCTAGAAATTATCTGATAATAGGATGCATAAAGCATCATCATTCTTAAAATAATATTCAATCTTGGGGTAGTTACCCATGCTTCAATCTCATGTCAAAACATCAAAATAGTTATGCTTGATATTGAAAATAATGATATTTTATCTCAAAATTTGTAAATTACTGCAATAGGCATGAAAATATGAATATAGACATAAAATTCAACTTCTAAAACAATGGAAATCTCAAAATCTTGCAAAGAGAAATAATGGGTATGAACCCTAATTCAAAACTCATGGAATATCATTCAAAATAATATGAATTTAATGTAAAAGCTTGGTTTTGGGCACAAGGAAGAAAGGAGATCCTTGTTCATAAACCCCACATACCTTGATTAATGATTAGATGTAGATTCTTGAATTATGGACTCCTATTTGAGTTCTTGATGATGGATTATTGATTATCTTGCCTTGGGAATTCTCAATTTAGAGATTTCTTGGAGAATCTATGGAGGATTTTGATTTCTTAGAGAAGAGATTTTAGAGCTCTAGGGTTTTTCTTATGAAAAGAATGATGAATAATAAGCATAAAGCGCTTTGAATATGATTAATCTTGTGTTTTTCATGGATTGGGGGCTTGGAAATTGTCCAAAATACCCTTCTTAAATTTCTAAACGGGACTAGGAACGAGAACTGAAAATCCCGATTTAATGAGCCACCGTGACATGCCACTATCACGGTGGTTTACTGGAGATTGACGACTGGGAAATTGGTGGTCTTCGCAATTCGGAGCTATCGCATTGTTCAACTAGATTTTGATAATTGGAACCTGAAGCTTCAATGCGATGCGCCACCATCGTGGTGTCCTATAGAAATGCTATTTTGGCCACTGGCACGACGCGCCAATATCACGTTGGGTTACTGGAAATCGAGAATTGGTAAATTATCCCTCTCCACGATGTGGGGATATTGCAGAGGGCCATTGGAATTTGACAATTATCATTTTACTGACATCCGCGATGTGCCCAGTGCCCAGGTGGCACACTGTCAACTTAAAAATTCTCTAAATCCTCAACTGAGTAACGGAATCAGGCGAATTTGGTATCCATGGAAAGCTTATTCAATTTCTCACACAATGGGAGATCTAAATCTGAAAAATTCCACACCATATGAATATTATTCATTTTCCCAAATATTTCTTAACATTCTACGAATGAATTTAAGCTAGGAAAGGTATGGGGTGTTACATGAGCCTCTTATTCGAAGTAATCATTTCTGTATTTATTGATGTGCCTGATTCACTCAACATTTTGACTGATTTAGAGATTAATGCACTGGATAAACTAAAACCTAAGATTGAAAATGTAAGAACTATGGTGACTCCACATTCTCCACTCCGTTCTCATTTCTACTACATTTTATTCACACGCCATATTTTTTTACATTTTATTCATTTTTTTAACATGTAAGTCAGTGGATTTGAAGTTTTATTAGATTTTATCTACTGATTACTACTGATAATGAATAAAGTAGCATATATATTTTGCAATTATCTTTTTAAGGTTAATTTTATGCTTAGAGATGATTGAATTGAATATCTATGATGTAAGACAAGTGTGTGAATCCATTTAGTGAGGAGACAAAATCACAGAGAAGAAATTCTCGCGAATAAGATAGTTGACTCAGAAAATTGGCACTAGCTGTCGAGCAACAACCCCTATTGAAATTAGAGGTGATTAGAGCTTCCAAAATATGAGAAAAAGTATTTTCTGCGCTTAAATATGAAAATTGCAGTTAAAAAAACTTTCTGGACTATTGTTATAAATCAATGAAGCTAAGGTGCTTGGTGAAATGAAAACCTTTTGTGATGAACTATTTGATTCTCTAACTCTCATTATTTCAATGTCTGATTAATGTTGTTTGATTTTTAGTCTCAAAATCATACTATAAATCTTCATATTATGAGAGGTAAGAACTTATGCGCATTGTGTATTACGATGTTAGTTGCTTCTCCTATTCATTTCTTATTCAAGGGTATTATCAGAATTTTAGGAGAGAAATGTGTGCCTCATTTTAGTTGGAAGGAGATTAAACACAAACCTTCTTCATCCGACTCTCTAACACTTACTATCCGTATAATTGTACAGCTACAACTCCGAAAAATTATGATTTTCATTGCCAAATTGTAATATCCCAAAATCCAAACCAATGTTAGAGACATGTTTCAAGCTCATGCATAGTACATTATAGTTATTTTGCAGTGATATGCATGAGTTTGATGAATATTAAGGCCTCAAATAACTCCCAACCATTAGACGAATCAAAATAATCCTTACCGATTGAATTATTGATAAGAATGTTTCTTTAGTCAACTTTAAAAGACCATATATTTTGCTATATTGAGAATTTTCTAGATCAAAATCCACCAAATAATAGGAAATTGAATTATCTTTCCAACGATATCAATTTCTCCTGAATCTGATACTTATGTGAGAAGTTATGACACTTTTAGTGCAAAATAGTAGCCCAACGCGATAAGACCGCGTTGCGGTGATGGCCAAAATGAAGTTTGTATTTTTCCAGTGTGCCACCGTGATTACCATCGCGCCACACCAAGGGGACAATTCGCACTAGTTCTTTTCCAGTGTGGCATCGTGATTGGCACAGTGTCGTGGCAAGCTTCTAATTTAGGATCGTCCGTTTTTAGAGTCAAAACGCAATAGCACTGCATCGTGCCGTTGGCTAAAATGGGGATTTTCAGTTTTCAAGTGGCCCAATGCAATTGCACCTCGTCGTGCTGGAGCCAAAAATTGAGACTTTTGCGATTTGAATTCCAGGGACCATTTGGTCTTTTTTCAAAGCCCCAAATTCGTCCAAACACGGGATTTAAGTCTCAATAGAGAATTATTTGGTCATTATTTCATAATTCTCTCAAAAAAATTAAAGTATCCCTCTTTCAAGAACAAAAACCCTAGCTTTCTATGTTCAAAATCAAAAATCAAGAATTCACCATCAATTCTCACGAATTCTTCAACCCAGGTATGTTAAGTGTTCATCTATGGGTTTATTTCACCCATGGAGTCCAAATATCCAATTCTAAATTCAAGTTGGGATCTTTATAAGTTTTTCATGATTTTTACTTGTGATTTTAACCATGAATTCCTATGAATTATAATTCTACACCGTGTTTACATAAAATTGTCGTTGTTATTCAACCCCACATGTTTTAATGATATTATTCGCTGAATTAATTCATAATATATGATACTGATGTTTAAATCATGTTATTACTACAAGATATAAATTATTCACATGCTTAGCTTACACTATGAATATCAAGTGTTTGATGAAATGCCTACAAGATTGAATTTTGAATAAATTCTTTCATATTATGTCCTCAAAGTTTTAGTACTATTTTGCTATTATTACTATTGAGTCCTAGGGGTTGTAAATTCCCGAAAACTTAGTTGTGTACTTAGTCTCAATATCTTCAAAATAGCTTTATAATATGTTATGAGCATTATCAGTTCAATCTGTCATGATAATCAGTTAAACTTAGAACATTTGAATATCTCGAGTCAATTTAGTTAGGAGTAGGACTTAGCACCGATCGAGTGTAGGGATAGAGTCATTAGTAGCATTCCCTGTACTCTAGAACTACGTAGCCAGCGTAGGATATAAGGAGTCACCCGTCAGTTTAGTCTTGACTACCTCGTAGGGGTCACCATTAGTTTAGGCTTGACACCTTTAGTCCTTTGGGACAGTACATCTGTGGATCCACACAGCGAGTGTTAGTACCCATGGCATAGTAATAACACCCTTCCAATTGGGGTCACATATTGGAACCCAATTTTCTCATTGGGGCATGTCGGTTAGATGATAGCTCCCACAGTCTCAATTCAGTGTTCATTATACTTCAGTTCAGGCTTGTATTGACCATAGCATACAGATATCGGTTATTCAGTTATCAAATTTCAGCATTTCAATTTGCAGAATATATTAAGAACATGTTTTATGCTTGGTCATACATTCTCAATATTTACAGATTTCATTCATACTATTCAGTACTTCATATTATTCATTCATTCAGTTATTACTCCTGTACATGAAACCATGCATATCAACCTACCTCATTTAGTATACCAGTACATTCAAAGTACTGATCACATTCTTTTTTCTTGCTCTATGATGTATCATATCATAGGTTCGGACACTCAGTTCCTGTACCACGTATAGACCTTTCATATTATCAGTCATACTTGTGGTGAGACCTTTTATTTGAAGAACAGACTAAATTTATTTTCATACTCTTAGTTCAGTAGTTAAATAGAGTTAGTTAGGGCTGGTCCCATCAACTCTTATCAGTCAGTAGAGGCTTTTCAGACTAGTTTAGACTATCAGACAGTTTTGTTATTATTTTATTAGTTCTAGATAGTTGTTTCCAGTTTCATGATCCAATATTTTTTTTAGTTATTTAAAACCTTATAGATTATCGATTGTTATTTTGCATATGTTATTATATTATTTTGTGCTCACAGTAGGTACCAACTCATGGGTTAGTTTGTGCTCTCTCGGAACCGTAAGCACTATGTGGTGCCCAAGGTGTACTATTGGGTCATTACAAACTTGGTATCAGAGCCTAAGTTTTTAATGTGTCCTAAAAAGTCTGAAAGACGCCTCGAGTAGAGTCTTGTGCATGGTTGTGAAATGCGCCACTCTTATGGACAAGAGACTACGAGGCATTTTAAGAAAATTTTTCCTTTTTTAGTGTTCATGTCATGCAACCAAGCATGATCTCATGTTAAACTCTCTGTCTAATCTGCTCTCCCTTCTATTTACAAATTATGCCTCCTAGAAAGATAAACGGAAGAACAAATGTGAACCATCCAGCATCTCCGCCTGTTCAGGAAGATCCCCTGAATGAGCATGTTTCCCATGTAGAGTTCAGAGCTCTATTCACTACTTTATCTCACTCTGTAGAAGCACAAAATGCTTATCTAGCTGCTTTCCCGGCCAACCCAGTGTCCAATACTGCCGCAGCTAGGATTCAGGACTTTATCCAAATGAATCCTTCTCTGTTTCTGATATCCAAATATGAAGAGGATCCACAGGAATTCTTAGACATGGTCAAGAAGGTAACAGATATTATGTGGATAACTTCTAGTAAGAGTGTTGAATTGGATGCTTACCAATTACAGGATACAACTTATATATGGTTTAAGCAGTGGAAGGTAGATAGAGGCATAGATGTAAGGCCTATAGAGTGGGAAAGAGTTTGCTACTTCCTTCTTAGATTGATTCTTTCTGCTGGAACTGAGAGAAGCGAAAGTGTTAGAGTTTATCAACTTGAGTAAAGGAAACATAAGTGTGAATGAGTATTCCCTTAAGTTTACTCAGTTAGCTAGGTATTCTCCTCATGTGGTAGCTAATACCAGATCTAGGATGAGCAAGTTTGTGTTTAGGGTATCTGATAGTATGGTCAATAAGTGTAGGACAACGATGTTAATTACGGAGATGGACAAATCTAGTCTTATGGTCCATACTTAACAGATTGAGGAGTAGAAGAATAATAAGATGGAGGGAGAGAACAAGAGGGATAGAATAGGTAGCTTTAATTTCACTTAGCCAAAGTCAAAAAGTGGTAATTGTCCTCTGTTCTATCAGAAATCTTTAGTCCCAGCTCCATCTTTATCTAGTGACCTAGTACCCAAAGTCAAAAATGATAATATGGATAGAGCTCCAGGATCTATGTTCCAAGGCAGTGTAAGCAGTAGTCGTACAAATCCTCTTTGCTAAAAATATAGTAGAAACCATTAGGGTTAGTGTAGAGTTGGCAGTGATGTATGATTTGGGTGTGGTAAGCCAGACCATCAGATTTGAGAGCGTCGGGAAGTTGCTAAAAAAGGTAGGGATATTGCCAATAGGTCTAATCCCCTCAGTCATCAATTCTAGCCGACCACTTGACTCAGTAGGGTGGCTCTTCCAGCGCTACTAGCGGTCAGCGTCAGAAAAAGCTTTATACACTTTAGTCTCAATAAGATTACAAAAGTTCTCCTCACATAGTTACTGGTACATTGCAAGTCTTTCATTTACATATTTATGATTTACTAAACCCTGGAGCTTCTTTTTTTTGTGACCTCTTATATAGCCATCAATTTCATAGTCTGTCCCAAAATCTTAGCAGAACTCTTTTCAGTCTCTACCCCAGTAGGTGTCTCTATTATAGCCCAGCGGGTATACAGGAACTGCCTGATTATAGTGTCTAAAAACTTACTTCAATTAACCTCATGGAGTTTGAGATGACAGATTTTTACGTGATTCTCAGCATGGATTGGATCCACTCATGCTATGCTTTAGTGGATTGCAAAAATAGAGTAGTTCATTTTCAGTTTCCAAATGAATCGATTCTTGAATGGAGGGGTAGTACTACAACACTTAGGGGTCAGCTTGTTTCATACCTTAGAGTGAGGGAAATTATATTCAAAGGGTGTATTTATCATCTTATCTGAGTTAAAGACTCAAATTTTGAGACTCCTAATCTTGAGTCAGTTTCAGCAGTGAGTAAATTTCCATATGTGTTTTCTGAAGATCATCCCAGAGTTCCTCCTGAAAGGGAAATTAACTTTGGAATAGACCTTATTCTAGATAACCACCCTATCTTTATTGCTCCATATAGAGTGGCTCCAGCGGAACTCAAAAAGTTAAAATAATAGCTGAATGATCTACTAGATAAGGGATTTATCAGGCACAACATTTCCTTGTCGGGCACACCAGTTCGGTTTGTACGTAAGAAAGATGGTTTTGTTAGAATATTTATTAACTACCGTCAGTTGAAAAAAGTCACAATCAAGAACAAATTCCCACTTCCCAGAATCAATGACTTATTCAACCAACTTCAGGGTGCCAATTATTTTTCTATGATAGATCTCAGATTCGGCCATCATCAGCTCAGAGTCAGATAACGTGACATTCCAAAAATAGCTCTTAGAACCCGGTATGGTCATTTCAAATATCTAGTCATATACTCTGGTCTCAGGAATTCCCTAACAACCTTTATGGACTTGATGAACATAGTGTTCAAACAGTACTTAGACATGTTTATCATAGTCTTTATTGATGATATTCTTTTCAATTCCCATAATGAAAATGATCATGCAGACCATCTCAAAATAGTATTGTAGACTCTTAGACCCCATCAGTTGTTTGCTAAATTCTGTAAGTGCAAATTTTGACTAAGATTAGTAGCTTTTCATGGCCATATTATTTTGGTTGATGGAATTAGAGTCGATTCTCAAAAGACCAAGGTGGTGAAAAACTGGACCAAACCCATCTCTCCATCAGATATCAGGAGTTTCTTGGGTTTTGCTAGCTATTATTGATGGTTTGTTAAAGGATTTTTGTCCATTGTGTCCTCCATGTACAGATTGACTCAGAAGAAAGTTAAGTTTCAATGGTCAGATTCCTGTGAGAAGAGTTTTTAGGAGTTGAAGAGTCGACATACCACAACCTCAATTTTGGCATTTCTAGATGGTTCAGATAGATTTTTTCTGTGCTGTGATGCTTCCAGAGTTGGTTTGGGGTATGTTTTGATGCAGAAGGGTAAAGTTGCACCCTATGCCTCTAGACAAATTAAGCCCCATGAAAAGAATATCCCACCTATGATCTTAAGTTATCGGCTGTTATGTTTGCCTTAAAGATTTGGAAGCACTATTTATATGGGGTGAGTTTTGATGTGTTCACAAATCACAAAAGCTTACAATATGTGTTTTTGCAGAAGGATTTGAATCTGTGTCAGAGAACATAGGTAGAGTTGCTGAAAGATTATGATATAAGTGTTTTGTACCATCCGAGAAAGGTCAATGTAGTGGCATTTACCCTAAGTAGATTGTCTATGGGTAGTGTTGCTCATGTGGAGGGTGATAAAAAGAATTTAGTTAGAGAAGTTCATCATCTTTTTAGGTTAGGTGTTCGTTTGGTTGATTCAGCTGAGGGTAGCATTTGGGTTCAGAATACTTTGGAATCTTCTTTGGCTGCCGAAATGAAGGGAAAGAAGGATAGGGATCCTAGTCTGCTAAAGTCGATGGAGTTAGTTAGAAATCATAAAGTAGAGGTTTTCTCCCAAGGGAGAGATAGTTTGTTGAGTTACCAGGGTAGACTGTGTATGTCAAATGTTGATGAGTTGAGACAACGAATTCTTGGAAAAGCACATGGTGTGCGTTACTCAATTTATCCAGGGGCAACGAAGATGTACTTTGATATGTAGGAAATCTATTGGTGGAGTGGGATAAAGAGAGATATTTCAGAGTTATTGGGTAAGTGCTCCATTTTTCAATAGGTTAATATTAAATATTAGAAGCCCAGTAGGTCTAGGAAGGAGTTCAATATTCCCACTTGGAAGTGGGAGCAAGTGTACATGGATTTTGTGATGGGTTTGCCTTGTACTCACCGTCAACATAATTTGATTTGGGTCATTGTAGACAAGATGACTAAATCAGCCAAGTTTTTGCCAGTCTATACTTCTTGTTCAGCCGAGGACTCTGTCAAAATCTATCTCAGAGAGTTAGTTAGGTTGAACGGTGTTTTTTTGTCCATCATTTCAGATAGAGGTACTCAATTTACATCACACTTTTGGAAGGCTTTGCAGAAAGGGTTTGGTACCCAAGTTTTCCTCAGTACAGCCTTTCACCCTTAGACAGATGGTCAGGCAGAAATGACAATTCATACCCTTGAGGATATGTTGAGAGCGTGTGCTATTGACTAAGGGAAGTTGGGATGACCACTTACCTTTGATTGAGTTCACGTATAATAATAGCTGTCATTTTAGTATTCAGATGGCTCAGTTTGAGGCTCTGTATGGAAAGAGATGTAGATCTCTTATTGATTTGCTTGAAGTAGGTGAGGCCACAGTAGTGGGGCCTGACTTGGTGTTTGATACCTTTTAGAAAGTATAGTTGATCAGGAAGTGGCATAAGGCAGCACAGAGCTGACAGAAATCTTATCCAGATGTGAGGAGAAAAGACGTTGACTTTGAGGTTTCCAATTTGTATATCTAAAGATCTCTCCCATGAAGGATGTAAAGAGTTTCGGTAAGAAGGGAAAGATTAGTATCCGATATGTTGGCCCTTACAGAATTATGAGCTATTTCGAAAAGATGGCTTATGAGCATGAGCTGCCTGCAGATTTAACATTAGTGCACCTAGTATTCTATTTCTCCTTCTTGAAGAAGTGTACTGGATACCCAGTAGTTTTCGTTCCATTATAAAGCATATATGTTTAGAATAACCTCTTTTACAAAGAAATTCCAATCGAGATCGTTGATCAACAAATTTATAGACAAAGAAATAAAGAAGTTACCCTAGTCAAAGTTCTTTGGTTGAATTAGTCCGTTGAGGGAGCCACTTAGGAGGCACAAGTAGATATACTAACCAAGTACCCTCATCTTTTCTCCGCAAACTCAGATTCAGCTAAGGTAACAACCTTCTTAGAATTTCTCTTTGCCATGCTCAGTTTTAGCTGCATATCATTCTCATGTTAGTCATGCATTCATAGAACTAGTTTAGTCATGCGTTACACTTTAGACTTAGTTATGTAATCACGTATATCCAACATGTAACCTAAGTTCCTCAGTCTTTTCAGCTTAACAAGTCTCATTCGAGGACGAATGAGAGATATTGTAATACCTCAAAAATTCAAACCAATGTTTGAGCCATGTTTCAAGATCATGCATACTACATTATAGTTATTTGGTAGTGATATGCATGAGTTTGATGTATATTAAGGCCTCAAATAACTCCCAGCTATTAGATGAATTAAAATAATCCGTACCGATTGAATTTTTTGAAAAGAATGTCTCTTTAGTCAACTTCAAATGAGCATATCTTTTGCCATATTGAGAATTTTCCAGCTCAAGACCCACCAAATAATAGGAAATTGAATTAGCTTTCCAATGATACCAACTTCACCCGAATTTGATACTAGGGTGAAAAGTTATGCCACTTTTAGTGCAAAATAGTTGCGCAACGCGATAAGGCCGCGTCGTGGTGAAGGCCTAAATCATGTTCGTCCTTTTCCATTGTATCACTGCAATTGACAATGCATCGCGCCAGGGGGCCATTTTGCTATTGTCCTTTTCCAGTGGGTTCCAGTTTGGGATCGTCCATTTCCAAAGGTGTAATGCGATAGCACTGCATTACACAGTAGGGTAAAATGGGGATTGTCAGTGTTCCAGTGGCCTGACATGATTGAACCACGTCACACCAGAGCCGAAAATTAGGATTATCAGCTTTTGTGATTTAAATTCTAAGGACCATTTGGTCTTTTCCCGTAGCCCAAATCCGTCCAAACATGGGATTTAAGTCCCAATAGAGCATTATTTGCTCATTATTTCACAATTCTCTCAAAAAAATTATAGTATCCCTCTTTCAATAACAAAAAACCTAGCCTTCCAAGTTCAAGATCAAAACTCAAGAATTCACCATCAATTCATCAACCCAGGTATGTTAAGTGATCATCTATGGGTTTCTTTTAACCATGGAGTCCAAATATCTAATTCGAAATTCAAGTTGGGATCTTTACAATTTTTTCATAATTTTTAATTGTGATTTTAACCATGAATTCCCATGAATTGTAATTCTACACCATATTTACATAAAATTGTCGTTGTTATCCAACCCCACATATTTTAATGATCTTATTTGCTGATTTAATTCATAGATGTTGAAAACATGTTATTAGTACAAGCTTGAAATTACTCTCATGCTTATCTTACACTACTAATATCAAGCGTTTGATGAAATGCCTACAAGAATGAATTTTGAATAAATGCTTTCATATTATGTGCTCATAGCTGTAGTACTATTTTTCTATTATTGCTATTGAGTCCTGGGGGTTGTGAATACCCGAAAACATAGCTGTTTACTTAGTCTCAATATCTTCAGAATAGCTTCAGAATAAGTTATGAGCGTTATCAGTTCAACCAGTCACCATAATCAGTTAAACTTAGAACAGTTTAGTATCCCGAGTCAATTTAGTTGGGAGTTAGATTTAGCACCAAGTGAGTTCAGGGATGTCGGCTTTCCCAAAAGATACATAGAGTCTTTAGCAGTACTCCTTATACTCCATAACTACGTAGCAAGCATAGGATATGAGGAGTCACCCATTAGTTTAGGCTTGACTATCTCACAGGGGTCACCCGTTAATTTAAGATTGACACCCTTAGACTTTTGGGATAGTACATCAGTGGATCCACACAACCAGTGTTAGTACCCATGGCACGGTACTGATACCCTTCCAACTGGGGTCATAGGTTGGACCCAATTTGCTCATTGGGGCATGTCAGTTTGGTGATAGATCCCACAGTCTTAGTTCAGTATTCAGTATACTTTAGTTCAAGCTTCTATTGACCATAACATACAGATATCGGTTATTAAGTTATCATATTTCAGTATTTTAGTTTACAAAATATATTTAGAAATTGTTTTATGCTTGGTTATGCATTCTCAGTATTTATAGATTTAATGCATTATATTTAGTACATCATGCTAGTCATTCAGTCAGTTATTACTCTTGTACATGAAACCATGCATATTCGCCAACCTCATTTAGCATACCAGTACATTCAAAGTACTGATCGCATACTTTTTTCTTGCGCTATGATGTATCATATCATAGGTTCGGATGCTCAATTCCCGAATCACGCATAGACCTTCCAGATTATCAGTCGTAGTAGTGGCAAGTCCTCGTATTTCGAGGATAGACTATATTTATTTTCATTCTTTCAATTAAGTAGTTAGATGGAGTTACTTGGGACCTATCCCATTAACTTTTATTCAGTTTGTAGAGGTTTTTCAGACTAGTACAGACAATCTGTTAGTTTTGTTATTATTTTATTAGTTCCAGACAGTTGTTTCTTGCAGTTGTTTCAATATTCATGATCCAATATTGTTTTCAGTTATTTAAAAGCTCATGACTTATCAGTTCTTATTAGACATATGTTATTATATTATTCAATACTCACAGCAGGTACTGGCTCATGGGTTAGCTTGTGGTCTCTCAGAACCATAAGCACCGTGTGGCACCCAGGGTGTACTCTCGGGGTGTTACAAAAACTTGCATATGTATGTTTTAAAATAAATAACTAAGTGAATGCTTTGGATGCATAGTCATGGATTGGTATAAGTAATGTATTGAGAATCCCCTGCCACCGCCGACCAAGCTGAATCTCATGGGTTTAGGCAATGTTTCTCAGATGACTCCCACTCCCCTACAAAAATTGGTATATTACTCCGCTCAGATGTTTTATGGGTGAAATTTATATGCATGTACACATAGATGCTAAATATTCTCGTATTTCTTACTATGAGCTAAGAGAAAAATATAGGTTGCATTCAAAATAGGCGTCGAAAGATTACCAGGGCTGATGATCGGTACCTATAACCTTTTACATAAGATAGTGGAGTTTCTGCTCTGAAAATACCTACATTTTAGTAACAGATTCTGGAACAAATGGTAGTTACTTCTTGCTGCTCTCAGGAACCCTCAGTTTCTCCTCACTTTATGGGATGACTTCGAAGGAAGAGTACCCAATCAGCCTTGTAAGGAACATATGGTGTGTTAGGGTTTTTACAGTAATTTTCGTATCAAAATTAGGTTTTACTTTTTCTTAGAAGGAAAATAAAAGTAACCATAAATACTTTTACTTTTCCTGAAAGGAAAATATAATACTTTTTCATATTTGGCAAACCTCTTTCTTAGACGAAAGGTTTTGGAACTCTATAAATAGATGACCCCCTTCTCATACCATAACACAATAGCTTCCACAATGTAGTCGTTATAAGAGTCTGGTTTAGGAGGAGATTTATCCCATAGGTTTATGTTTTGTCATAGATTTTATTTTTTCAATATTGTTTTTAATATGTAGGTCGTTTGACCGAATCATATTAACAATATGTCTTTTTAATATATATTTTATTTGTCATCTGAATTATCACTACAACAAATTTGATTATTTGGAATGAATTGTTTTGTCACTTATAAGTCATATTTCGGCGCAAAAGTTTAGTGTGACGAAAAAGATTTCGTCAATCAATTGTCTCTTAAAGTGGGTCGCAAAAAGTAGACAAAGACGATTTAGTGCTTCGTCGCTAAAAAAAATTAAATTAGCTACAAAAAAAAAATCGTCCCCAAATGCGTAACATTTATGACTAATCTGTTGTCATAAAATGTAATTTTTTTGTAGTTGATGGTAAGATTTTGTCAATAAAAAGTTATCAATACCGACAAAATTTCATCGTCCCTAATTATTTAGTTCAATCGGAGACGACACCAATTGTTGCTAGAGTTATATATATTGCGTGGCTGAACAAATGTATTTTCGTCACTATTGACAATTTTTGGTATACATCAAAAATTTTCGTCCTTAAATGTATGAATTAGTGATAAATTTATTATTATAATAAATATTAATAATTTTGTAGTTAAATCTACCATTATTCACTAAAAATAGTATTTTTTTACCGACAATGTAGAATCATCACTAAATTATTATGATTACTGACAATTATGATGGTCATAAAATACAAAATTAATTTGTATCAAATAAAAAGGAAGATATTGAGACAAATACATATGTCACTAAATATAGTCAAACTTATGACGAACTAGTTTATTTCGTGACGAAAATATTTGTCTTGAAAAGTCTAATTTAATCGTTGCTAAAAGTTATCTGTGATAATAAATTTTTTTGTCACAAATTACAAGAAATCGCTTAATTATTTCATATTGATGTTATTTTTTAAATTAGAATTGAATAAATCAAAAATAAAATTATTAAACATGTCAGATTGATAAAATTCACCTACAATCATACAATTCAAAAAACTAAAATTGTACTAAGGTAATGTCTCCTCACACTTCAAAGAAAAGTAAAACTAGTCCATCACAAAGGAAACTAACTTAGCGTGTTGAGCTTGCAATTAGTCTTCATTCAACTCACTTTTACACCTGTGGAAAAGAGAAGAAAATAAAGATTGATGATGATTCTTTGAGGTTTGATAGTTAAAATGACTCTACATGCTACTTCTTCTCCTAGCCACAACTACAATCAATTAAACATCTAATTATGAAAAGCGAGGCTACCCAGAAACTAGATAAATACTATACAGTAAACACATCAAACTTCTATAACAACAATAATAACATACTCGGTGCATTCCCACAAAGTGAGGTTTGGAGAGAGTAACTGTACGTAGTCCATACCACTACCTTAAATGAATTATACAACAACAGAGCCAGTGTATCCCCACATAGCAGGGTATGCGGAGGATAATGTGTACGCAGTGCACACCACTACCTCGAATGAAGTAGAGACATTGTTTTTGATAAACCCTGACTCAGGATAGATAACAGTATAACAAAAAAAACTTAAAAGCACACAACAACAGAACAACACACTTCTAGCTAATACAAGTCAGAGAAGTTTCAGTTATTCAGTAGTACTTTAATAAGAAAAAAAAAATAAGTAGAACTAATACAATCTATTACAAATATCCCGGCAACTTATCAGAACCCCGTAGTTATCTATATAAACCCACGAAACAAGATATAATGGAAAGCAAATAGGAACATATAATAACAAACATCGATATATTCCTCTAGACATGTTTTCTAAAGGCTTTCACAACGTGATACAATCAACACACAGAGAGAATGAAAATTACATCATTTCGAGAACTTACCAGTGAACAACAGTAAAACAGATAATAAGAATAATAAAGGCCAAACACTTGTAACAGTGAAATATGGAAGATGTTTTCAGTAAGCCTTGAAGGAAAATTGAAGAACCATCAAAATATATAAATTCCTTGTATTAAAATAGCCAGTAGTTCTTTTTGTCTTTGTTTATTTTAGAGAGTAGTAATTGTCATTCAGGAATTGTCCCTCCAATGAAAAGAAGGGCGGTTTATACAAAAGGAAAAAGTATATTATAAAAAAAATCACTTTAGAAAATTAAAGGAAAAATATATCAAGAATCAATTCGGAGAAATCTCAATCCCTTTAATACCGTATTTACCATAGAAAAATCACATCATCAAGGCAGGCAACAGTTAATATACATTTAATTTGCAAAAAGAAAACTAAAAATGGATTCAATCAATTATTTAATGTTTTACTATAAATAGATGAGGAAAATAAGGTGCGAATTTAAAAGAGAAGAGATAATAATAATAGAAACATGTATCAACACTTGTATTTAGCATATATATTAAAAATTGATTTACAAATCATAAGGCAACTAATCACAAAAATCAAACTAAATCCATTCCACCAATCTACTAAATCAATTTAGTACTTTTATTTAGGAATAAACATAAGCAATATTTTCCCATAAAAGCATATTCAAATTTCAGTCAATATCAATTAAATCAAACGTAATACAAGTATAACATCTTTTGATAACAAGCAGAGATAAACACGTAATTAAACGGATTGAATCAACATTCAAAGTCAGATATCACAAACTTTAGATCTAACAGTTTAATTTAGAAAATTTGCACCCAAAGAAGAAAAAGAACATGAAAATTAAACCAAAGAAAATAATCATGCAATTAAAGAATTGAGGAATCAAATCGTATAATAGTCGGGTTCACCAAAGGGGACCCCACCGGTCGTTAATTTTGATGAGAACGTGACAAGTGAGAAGAGGGGAAGGCTGAATCACGGCTGTGCATGTGTTTCTAGTTCACAATTGTTGGAGGCGGCCACGGTGATGACAGAGCGGCAGAGGATAAGCGGCGGGATACTGCTTCTGCTATTGGCAGCATCGATTGGGTCTAGTTCCATCGTCTGGAGTGGAAGTGGGCTGATATTAATGTTCGTTCGAGGGGAGCTTAGCCAGTTTGCTTTCCAATAGATACGGCTGGTGGCGTCAGTTGGGAGGCACTGATTTTGGTTGTGCGACGGTGGATTGGTGGTTGGAGCGGTTTTCCCTTGCTTTTTCTGGTGGCTAATGATGGGGAGGGGAGCGAGACACGGTGGCTGGTTTGTTCACCAGCCATTAGTGGCGGTTGATTCTATTGATGCTGCCTCAAACTCGTCGATCATCAATTCCATTGAGTCACCGATAAGAGTGATAGACGGAAGAGAGTGGGAGGGAGGAGGCCGTATTTTTCTCCAACCCATGGTGGATAGCTAGCGGCAGCAGCAATGGTTATGGTATACAAATAAGTAAGGATAGAGAGAAGGTAGAGAGAGTGAAAAGGTAAAGAGAGAGAGATCGCCAAGAGAGGAAGATGTTTTTCAGTAATAAGGAATTAGGGTTTGAGTGTGTTTAAGATGGAAAGAGTGAGTGATATGATCTCAGTCGTTGGATCAAAATTGATCGATGGTTGAGATTAAAAAGATTATAAAAAAACAGAAAATGAATTGAAATGGAGTTAAATGTAACTACAATTGTAATAAATTGGGTAAAATTAGGCTACAATTGTCATAAATCTAATAGAAAAAGGCTAGCATTTAAATGAACTTGGAAATTGAATTGAATTAGCCTACAATTTAACATATCTAATAATAACGAAAAAGATAATAGGGTGTCGAGGTTAAAATAAATGACGCATTTAAAATTAATGTTACGTAAAAATTTTCATGTAAGATTATCATTAATAATATTAATAATAATAATAAGCAATGTTTTTATAAATTGTAAGTGTGCATATTTTGTGAAAAATAATTTAATAAATATTAATAAAATTATGTAAAATGTTGTATCTGAATTAATAAATTGTATAAAAATGACATCAAAAGTTAGTAAAATAATTTGTACATTTTAAAACATGAATGTGGCACGTCAAAAATTTGTTTGATGTAAGAAAAATGTGTAAAAAATACTAACATTTAAAAATTAATAATTTTGCTAAAATAGCAGCCTAAATATACTATCAAGAGGTCAAAATTGGGTGTCAACAATCATTGGGCCTAAAGGCTCCTTTTCCTGTTTTAAAATAGGGTTTTAACAATGGTAGACCGGTAGACAACAAAGTGAGTGAAGAGAAATCTTTAGTTGGTTCTTAAGAGTCGAGAGTGGAGTCATATAAGCTACCTGATAAGAACATAGGAAGGCGTCTAATTGTTCCCAACACATTTATCCATACCCAGATGGGAGGTGAAAGTACATGAGTCGGACAATTTCTTTTCAATTAAACAAGTTTCAATGCACAATATTCATACTCTCTAAGACCATCTTAAAAATTACATTGACAACTTAAAATCATTCAAGCTAGAAACCTAACAGCCATGTCAATCGATTTATATAATCCATGTGTATGTGATGGAAATGGACACTAGTTACCATCCACGAAAACCCAACCCAAGGACTAGTGCACCACAAAGGGAAAAAATGAAAATAGAAAATAAAACAGGAAGTGTTTAGGATATATCTAAACTATAGCATGTCTCAGCTGTAATTTTCCCATGTAAATAGAAATCTATGAACAAGTAATTAAAAATTTTAAAAAGAGAAATCAGAAGTTCTTTGACTCAACACTTCGGTGGCAACAGGGGAACGTTAATGGAAATGACTAGTTCAAAGAGCCATTTCTTCTATTTTCTGCACAGCAGGACACACTTGTTGCCTGCCAGCAGGTAGATTAATTGGCGCAATAGGAGAAGTTGTAGCAAGCTGAAGGAGTTGTTCCTCCCATTTAGCCCCCTAGCCTATAGATCTGTAGCTAGCAAGATGGACTCCCAGTGTAAGGGAGATTTTATACAAGATTTGTGAATGATACACCTGAGGATGAAAAGACATTACAACTATTTTCGGGTTCGAGCATCTTGGTATCTTCAGCACAACCATAGCTACACCAATGAGAATTTGTTAACTCAAGCAAGTGTGGATAGATCTAGAATTAGCAGAAGGATCTTACTTGGTTATGTATTTACAGCCAAGGGGCTCAAACCCTCATTCAGCACCAAAAAATAGCTCCAAATTCCAATACCGGAGATCACAGTTAGGAAAAATAACTTAAAAAAATTTACGGTGTATATGAATTATATAAAATATAGTGTATTACTAATTCTTGAATAGTTATGTTTGCATATTATTTAGGTAGTTTTTTGTTTGGTGTAAAATATAATTGCATAATTTCTAAAAAATATATTTTTACTATTTTGACATTGCCACTCATAATCAGTTTTTAAAAAATAATAAATTAAAAAAATCTTAATTTGATAATATTATTTGGGAGATTTTATTTAATGTTGGATATTCTCGACATTAAATATGATAAATTTTGATATGTGTAAAATAGTAAGGATAGGGATAGTAACGTAAATAATACAGAAGCTATTTTAAAAGTACTATAAATTATAATAATTAATAATTAAATTTTTTTAAAATATATATAAAAAATTTGATTAACGCCAAATTGCATTTGTGTCACATAATTGAGACTAAATATTACTCTCTCTGTTCATATTTACTTGTCCATTTTATCAAAAATAGATGTGTAATAATACTGTTCAATTTGAAAAATCAATGGATAATTTTTCATTTCTGTCGATTTTACCATTGATATTAAATACGATTCATTATCCAATAAATTTTTTAAAATATTAAATTTTTTATATTCGAAAGATAACATAATAGCATTATCCCTATCATTCACTAGTCTTAAACATATGTGTCAAAGTTAATAGTGAACAACTATTGATGGGCCGAGGGATAAACATTTATTGAGTCCATACTAGCGCGGGTGCTCCGATATGTAGTCTTATAAATATAAATAAAAATGAGCACACATTTATTATATATTTTTTCTACTATCTTCAACATGTGGGGAATTTTAAATAAAATGAAGCATATATGATTGGTCTTGAGGGAATATTACTCTAGCTTATGTATGTTTTCAAGACACAATATAAACATCATTGAATAAGAATACTATAGTGAAATAATTATGTTATTAATTCTTTTCCTCAAGTAAAAATGTGACAAGTAAAAGCGAACGACTACTTACTACATTTTAAATTACGGTATTAGTAAGGGATAGAAGAAGGCATCTCTTATTGTAAATAGAAATCAAATAGACCTCGACTTTTATCTAGTGTCAAAAATTAACCTTTAAAACGAATAAAATTCTTATAAGCACTTTTGTTTAAAAGAAGTCGCCTAAGAAAGTTTATAATACAACAAACAAGACACATAAAATATCTTTACAAAATAAAATAAAATATAAACATGACAACATATCAGGAACACATAACCGAAAGATGAGGATCTTATAGTTATACCTATAAATTACTTCATATCCAATAATTACACTATTCAATTACCAAATCAAATTCGTAATTATTTTTTGTGAAATTTTTTTTACTGTGATTAATTGTAGGTTAAACAGTGACGATAATATCATCGTTGCTAATTGTTTGAATAATTAGTTACAAAAACTATTGTCACAATTAAATATAAATTTTTGTGGCTAAAACTTACAATATGATAGCTTCAAACTTTAATTAATTAGTTGATCATATTCAACGTTGGTCTACTTAAAATATTTCTCAAATGTACAAGATTAACACACTGACTTAATACCTTTCGTAAAATTCATTCAATAAGTTCACTTCAACCTTCACACAATTAGATCGAGTCTTGTTTTTTATAGCTATATCAATATACAATTAATTTTCTATAATCATAAAGAAAAATAACCAAAGATCAATTTATATTTAGCTATGAAATTTTTTCATAGAAAAAATTAACTAAATGATCCAGCTACAAATTCCAAATCATCACTACTTAACGATGACATATTTTGTCATAAAATTATGTTGTCACTGAATCATAGATTAGTTAGAGACAATAAAATGAGTGTCACTAATTGTTTATAGTATTAGTGACAAAAATTGAGTTCACAATTAAGTATCAAATTTGTAGCTAAAACTTACAATATTTAACTACGAACTCTAATTTGTCGCTATTGCGATAACTTATTTTTTATGATGAATTTTTTTTGTGTCTAAAATTATAACTAATTCACGATAAAAAATAGTTTGTCACGAATTGAATCCATTATTAGAGACAATAAAATGAGCGTCACTAATTGTTTATAGTATTAGTGACAAAAATTGAGGTCACAATTGAATATCATATTTGGTAGCTAAAACATACAATATTTAACTACAAACTCTAATTTGTCGCTATTGCGATAACTTATTTTTTGTGTCGATTTTTTTTTGTGTCTAAAATTACAACTAATTCAAGACACAAATTAGTTTCTGGCAAATTGAATCCATTATTGGTGATAAAAAAGGGTGTCACTGAAAACATAAAATTTGTCACTAATGGTACTCAATAAAATGGCGCCAACATATTTTTTGGTGGGAAAATTTTGAGTACAAAACTTTGCTAAAAATTTTTACGTTTGGTGACTAAAAGTATGTGCTTCATATATTTAGATATGAAATGTAATTTTCGTCAAAAAAGGTAAACAATTAGTGACGAATTTCATCTCGTAGCTAATAATTTCGTAGCTATATATCAATTATATTGTAGTGATATATATTATCACCGTTGATTTGCAAACTTTAAGCTTCTGCATGACGCCCTCTCGATTTCGAATCTAACAAGTGGTATCAAAGCCTATGGTTCAAAGATCTGATGGTTCAATCCAGGATACTTTAAGGTCAAAGTTGCAACCAATTTGATGATAATAAAGATATATGTCCAAAAAATACATATGGAGATGATTTTTAATTATATTTTCAACAATGCTGCTGTCACATATTTGAAAATAAAGTTCACTTTTAACCCTGCAAAACGACTCCAATATTTTTTAACCCGAATATTGCTCATATACTTTTAACCCAAGATCCATTTTTAAACATGCCAAACAACAGTGGTGAAGAATATGTGAAACACAAGGACCAAAGATCTGAAGAAGGTGGATATTAGGTAGAAAATCAAGCCAAAAAGTGGAGATTTGTTAGGGTTTTTGCCCTGATTTTCTTATAAAAATTAAGTTTTACTTTTTGTTAGAAGGAAAATAAAAGTAACCATAAATACTTTTACTTTTCCTGAAAACTTAACAACTCTACCTGAGTAAATTATAGAATGTGATTGTTGTGCTTTATACCTTACTAATTGGATTAGCAGTGGGGAAGAATAAACAAAGAAAAAGATGAACAAGGGATGCTACAGTGGATCTAACTGTCAATCCATAGAGAGTACAGACTGATCGAGGAATTATTTGCAAATGGAAAACCGACGAACCTAGTTAGAGGACAAGAGCAGAGAATATTCCATAGCTAACAAGCTGAAAGGTTAAGTTGATCAATATAATAGACCACCTCTCCAAGCATGAGACTTAGTTTAACAGATACCAGTATTACTGCCCACGATGGTACAAGCTTGTCCAAGAATATAGAAGGAGACTACAATGAAAAAGGAGAAAAGTAATATATAGGAGAAAAGTAATAAATAAGACGATAAGGGTAATAAAAGGATAAATATTGCCAAATATGTGTTGGTACACAAACCTCATTGCTAAGGAATTGCCGATCAAGAGTGTGCAAAGAATTAGATGTTGGTTTTTTACCACCGGAAGTATTTTAGCTGTAAAAGAAAGGAAGAATACTTTAAAAGGCCGATCAATGAAGACATACATACTACTCAAACTGTGCAAAACACTGCTTCTCTTCAAACTTATCCCACTATAAGCCCTATTATAATATGGGTGGTTATTGATACAATTGTAGACCCATGATACGTAAAGTGGCTTAATGACTCAACCATAATTCATCATTTTAACACTAGTCCTCATGTACTTAAATATCATAATTATCCACTCCCTTTATCAGAAGTTGCCAACCTAATCTATTTCACACACCATATTAAGCCTGCTAATTCATTCCCATAAAACATACATCGCTAATATTAAACTACTATCCTTTTTACCACCACCCACATCTCAAGTTTAAGCCTATTGTCTACAATCAAGGTCGGATCTACATGGAGCCCAGAGGGTTCATCCGAACCCCCTCGGCCAAAAAAATACATTGTGCATGTAGGATCAAATTATTGTATTAGGTATGAATAACTAGCACTGCACCTCCTAAACAAAGTATAGTCTGCAACTCAATGGTAAAAGGGCTCAAAATCTATAACTTTTATTGCTTATTTACTATTTGAGATTATTGCGAGAGTGAATATCACTTACATTTCTTTTAAAATACATACCTGAATTTTACACCTTCACCTGCAATTGTTATTAATGTTTTTTATTTTATTCGTTTTAATTTTTATTTATAATTTTCAAAATTATCATATTTATTATTTTATTGTTTAAAAGTATTTTACTTTTATTCATGTAGTGATATTTTAATTGTAATACTAATCGCTTATTGATTGTTTTTTAGAGAGGTAAATTGCATGGTCATATATTTTAAGATGTTGTGATTCTTTTATTGGTTGAATATTAAGATGCTAGAGTTAATTTGTTTCTCATACTAGCTTTTGTATCGTTGCATTTAGAAGTTTTATTTTCCATGACCTTTTAATCAATTAATGTATTTTTTTAGTAATATTTTGTTTTATTATATTGTATTACTATATTATTAATTAAAAAATTTTAAATACATGAGGCTTAAGCCCCATGCCTCGAGGCTTTCGGCTCACCCCCTGCTAAGTAAAATGCTATGTCGCCTACACCACCGCCTTTTAAAACACTGATTTAAGGTATGCAATTATTTAATTTCTATTACAATGATTTGATGTGAATAAATAATGGTGGTATATCTATAGTATATACCAGTTTTTAGTTTTACCTTCCTATGAAAATGATTGCCAGCTTAGGTACCATATAACCTAGACAAGGCATGTAATAAACTTTTCTTTTAGTAAAAGTAGTTTTTTTAAAATAGAAAAAATATTTTGATGTGAATAATATAATATTTCTAGAAAGATTAAGGATATAAGGAATTTATTTTTGATTTAACTAAAAGCAATTTATATTACTTGTAATTACATATACAAAATTCTGTTTTTTTTTTCACTTTTTGATAATGTTGCACGAACTAAAAGTTTCACATTTATATCTGATGATTATACTATTATGGAGTTAAAATTAAATGTTAATCTACAAATTAGTTACTCCCTTTAACTAATTTAATCCAACAAACTTTTAGGTTCATATTAAATGAAAGGTGTGAATGGAAAATGAAGAAAACCAAGTGCAAGAGAAAAATTGAGATCACACCAATATGAAAAGTGTACTCAAAAATAGGAAAGCTTACTAAATTCTCCAACATTGGTGGGATAAAGAAGCTTTAAAGTGTTTATATTGGGAAACACACTCCCACATGTATAAGTGAGGCAAGGAATAAGATATGCCTCGAGCCATCGTCGTTGTCGCTCGCTCGGCTTCAACTTCGGCATTGGAAAATGAGATCTATCTTTTTGGACAACTTTTATTTGATGATCCGAATCTACCAAAATGCAATAGTTTTGTTGTTTAAGAATAAAAAATACTCTTTTTCTCTTTAAAAGTTCTGTGTCATGATTCAAACTATTGAGTGCGTTCGACGAGTCCAAATATTTGAGGTACCGCTATATTTTTACTGAAGACCATTTTATCCTGGGAGGAAAATTCCGCAACCTCGGGTATAGTGAGGGAAATTATTTCCTTAAAGAAAGTCCGTGAATTCAGACGACTTAGCCTTATTCATTTTTGTTTCATCTATTTTCTGAAAAAATAAAATACACCTCTTGAAAAGGTAATTTTGGTCTTGTGTTGAGGGTATTTGATATACTTCATTGTGTTCTTCTTTATACTTGAACTCTAGTTGAAGTTGTTGTTTTGTATATACAGATTCCGCGTACCCATAGAAGAAAATAGCAATATTAAGGAAAGAAGTTTCAAAATCTGTATAGCTTGTTTTTGGAGATCAAAGTTTTAACTTTGTACTCCGCCTTCATTAAATGTTAAAGATCATTCTATTGACAATTAGAAGTCATAAAAACTCATTGTCAACTAGAAAGAAGAAGAAAAGTTTAAAGTTGCTTAACTTAATAAGTAGTATTCTGAAAATACTAAGTATTTTTTTTCTTGTGGTGACAGAAAAAATGACAAGCGATAGTCAAATGAAAGATACGGCAACATCTATGGGGGAAACTAATATTGTCACATCAAGTCGCACAAATGCTCCGCCTACAATGGCACCGGCGGAGAAGCCTGGAAAATTTGGCATTGACTTTAAGGATGGCAGCAAAAGATATTGGTTTACCTCACCACTTTTTGTTTGCAGTGGTTCACTAGCGAAGACGCTTCTGAGGTTCCCAAGGAAACCTTAGACAAAGAGCGTTTCTTAATTGTAGAATCTTGGAAACATTCAGACTTCCTTTGCAGGAATTATATTCTAAGTGGTCTCCAAGATGGCCTCTACAATGTTTATAGTGGAACTAAGACATCTATGGAATTGTGGGGGGCACTTGAACGAAAATATAAAATAGAGAATGCGGGAATTAAAAAATTCCTTGTTGCACGGTTCCTGGACTTTAAAATGATAGATAACAAATAGGTTGTCCCTCAAGTATAGGATTTACAAGTCATCATACATGATCTGCTAGCAGAAGGTATATCTTTGAAAAGTACCTTAGTTGAACAAATTAAAAAGGTTCTTAATACTCACATAAACTATTTTGTAGGTTTGATTGTGAATGATGCATTTCAAGTAGCAGCGATAGTTGAGAAGCTACCACCACTGTGGAAAGACTCCAAAAACTACTTGAAGCATAAATGCAAAGAGAGAATTTTTAAAGATCTTATTGTCCGACTGCTTAGTGAAGAGGATAGTAAGGCTGTCGAGAGAAGGTCAAAAGGGAATTCTACAATTAATGAAGCACATATTATAGAAGATGATCAAAACAATTCTATGAAAAGGAAGAAAGTTGAATAAGACAACAATCAACCCAAGAAAAAATTCAAGGGAAAATATTTCAATTGTGGCAAGATTTGCCATAAGTCCACGGATTGTCGTGCCCCAAAGAAAGGAACAAAAAAGGATCAAGCAAATATGATTGAATCTAACAATGAATGCAATGATTTGTGTGCTATGTTCTCAGAATGCAACTTGGTGGGGAATCCTTGCCAATGGTAGATAGATTTTTGTGCCACCCGCTATTATGTGCCAATAAAGAGTTGTTTTCATCATTTGATCCAGCTCAAGTACAAGAAATGATCTACATGGCTAACTCAGCTACTGCTAAGGTTGAAGGAATAGGGAAAGTGTGCTTGAAAATCACTTCGGGAAAGGTCTTAACACTTAACAATGTCTTGTATGTTCCAGAATTATGTAGGAACTTCATTTATGTTTCACTTCTAGATAAGAATGGATTCAAATGAGTAACCATATCTGGAAAAATTGTAATTAGCAAAGGAGAAATGTATGTAGGAAAAGGCTATCTCACCTAGGGCCTTTATAAGATGAATGTAATGACTGTTGAAATAAATGAAAGTTCAAATTCTTCTTATTTGCTTGTGTCTTATTATTTTTGGTCTGAATGTTTAGACCATGTTAATTATAAAACGTTACGAAAACTGATTAACTTAGAAGTTTTGCCAAAATTTGAGTGCAATAAATCAAAGTGTCAAACGTGTGTAGAATCAAAGTATGCAAAGCATCCTTATAAGTTCGATGAAATGAATTCTAATCCTTTAGACTTAGTACACACTGATATTTGTGATATGAAGTCAACAGCATCACGTGGTGGGAAAAAGTATTTCATAACTTTTATTGATGATTACACTAGATATTGTTATGTCTATTTGCTAAATAGTAAGGATGAAGCAATAGATGCATTTAGGAAATATAAAACTGAAGTTGAAAATCAGTTAGATAAAAGATAAAAATTATATAAGTGATAGGAGCGGAGAATATGAATTTACCTTCGCCAAAATATGTGTAGAGAATGGAATCGTCAATCAAACTACCGCTCCGTATTCACCTCAATCTAATGGAATTGTGGAAAGGAAAAACAAAACATTGAAGGAAATGATAAATGCCTTGCTTATAAGTTTCGATATACCGAAAAAATTATGGGGGGAGGCTATCCTTACAACCAATCATATACTTAATAGAGTTCCTCATAGTAAGACACAATCATTTTTTTATGAAAAATGGAAAGGAAGGAAACCCAACTTGAAATATTTCAAAGTGTGGGGGTGCCTAGCAAAGGTCCAAATTCCGATGCCTAGAAGGGTTAAGATAGGACCTAAACCGGTGGACTGTATGTTCATAGGATATGCTCAAAGTAGTAAAGAATGTCGATTTTTGGTTCATAAAACTGAACTTCTTGATATTAATCAAAATACGGTAATTGAATCAGACAATACTGAATACATTAAAAACATTTACCCGTATAAAATTAGTCATGAACAGTCTAGTGGAGGATCCAAATGACCTCGAGATGAAATAAGTGAGAATGTACATAATGAAGAAATTCCAAGACGTAGTATACATCAAAGAACATCTACTTCATTTGGATCGGATTTTGTACCATTTCTCTTAGAAAATGAGCCTCAAACATTTAGGGAAGCGATCACATCTTCTAACTCATTGTTTTGGAAAGAGGTAGTCAATAGTGAGATCAATTCAAGCTTAAGAAACCATACATGGGAATTAGTTGATCTTCCTCCTAGAAATAAACCTTTAGGTTCTAAATGGATTTTCAAAAGTAATATGAAAGTGGATGGCACTATTCATAAATACAAGGCAAGACTTGTCGTAAAGGGCTTCAAATAAAAAGAAGGTCTTGATTACTTTGATACATACTCGCTAGTAATAAGGATAACATCAATTCAAATGTTAATCGCCTTAGCGGCGGTATATGATCTTAAAATCCATCAAATGGATGCGAAAACCAGATTTCTAAATGGAGAATTGGAGGAAGAAATATACATGGCATAGCCTGAGGGTTTTGTGGTTCTAGGAAAGGAAAACAAGGTGTGTAAACCTATTAAGTCATTATATGGACTAAAGTAAGCACCAAAATAATGGCATGCGAAGCTTGACCAAACCATGTTGGCAAATGAATTCAAAATAAATGAATGTGATAAATACGTTAATATTAAAGACACTCCAAATCACAAAGTCATTGTATGTTTATATATGGATGATATGTTGACCATCAGTAGAGACATTTCTAACATAAATGCAACAAAATGAATGCTCGAGAGCAAGTTTGATATGAAAGACCTTGGAGTTGTAGATGTAATATTAGGTATAAGAATCCATTGAACTCCACAAGAGTTGGCATTGTCACAGTCTCATTATATCGAAAAGGTACTTGACAAGTTCAAGTATATGGAATTCGGTATTGCCAAGACTCCATTGGCTGCGAGCTTTGCACTTCGAAAAAATAAAGGTGAAAGTGACTTGCAATTGCAATACTCAAGAGTAATGGCATATTTAATGTATATAATGAATTGTACACGACCATACATTGCATGTATTATCAGTAAATTGAGTCGGTACACAAGTAATCCCAAAAAAACTCACTAGATGGCAGTGAAAATAGTTTGGGGTATCTTAAATACACTCAAGATTATGCTTTTCATTATAATAAATATCCTATGGTACTTGAAGGATACAGTGATGCAGATTGGATCACCGGATCGAATGAAAAAATCCACAAGTGGATATGTATTTACTATCAGTAGAGGAGCAGTCTCTAGGAAATCATCCAAATAGACTTGTATTGCTCGCTCTACAATGGAATTTCAATTTATCGCATTGGTTAAAGCCGGTGAAGAAGCAGGATGGCTTCAAAATTTCTTAGAAGATATTGCTTATTGGCCTAAGACAGTGGCACCAGTATGTATACACTCTGATAGACAAGCGGCAATAGGTAGGGCAGGAAGCATGATGTACAACTGTAAATCTCGTCACATACGACGGAGACATAATACCATTAGGGAACTTCTCTCTAGTGGAATTATCACTGTTGACTATGTAAAGTCAAAGGATAATGTGTCAGATCTACCTACAAAAGGCCTATCTATATAAGGAGTGGAAAGGAATCCAAGGGAATGGATTTAAGGCCTAGGACAAGTCAGCATAGCGGTAATTCTACTAGCCCAAGAGCTAGGTTCAAGGAGGTCAAACAAAGTTGTGTCTGACAGGTTCAACATTGTCAATTACCCAACCCATTATCATAATGTAGACAATGTATAGTAATCAAGGATAGGACTTAAAGCGAAAATTCTTTTAATGATTATCTAAATTTGGCAGATTTGACCAAATAGTTTAATCTATAGGAATGAATGTTTAGAAATCACCTATGTGAGGGCAAAGTGAAAGCCGCTTCATGGAGAATATTAGTAATGACCTATTCTCTAAGCTCTCATGAAATCGAAACGTGTTCATGGCTGAAAAGAATAAAACCATGAGAACCATAAACGATAAAAGGCTAGTTGTATGATTTGTGTTGTCTAGGTGTACATTAAAGCTCGACTATTCAAAGATATCAAATGTACCAATTAACCGAGTGTATACAATACATGTTCACAACGGAAAGTTCAAAGGGAAACCCACTTATCTAGATGCAATCTGTCTTTGCTTGATGATCACATACTTGTCCGTAAAAACTTTACAAAAAATAGCCATTCCCCATTTATGTGAGGGATTGTTGGGTTCATAGTAAATGAGAGGTGTGAATGGAAAATGGAGAAAACAAAGTGGAAGAGAAAAATTGAGATCATATCAATATGGAAAGTGCACTCAAAAATAGGAAAAGTTACTAAATTTTCCCACATCAATGGGAGAAAGAAGATTTAAAGTATTTATAATGTGAAACACACTCCAACATGGATAAGTGAGGAAAGGAATAAGATAAGCCTCGTGTAGTCATCATCGTCTCTCGCTCAGTTCGACATCGGATTAGTATTTGGATTGGGATTTGTCAAATGATTGATCAATGAGACCTATCTTTTTGAACAAATTTTATTTGATGATCTGAATATACCAAAACAAAACAACATTCTCCATTTATGCATCCAGCAGCATATGCAATGCTTCAGAAATTTTGAACTGATGCTTCTGTAATTCTGAACAGAACTAATGATTCTGAATAGCTGCACTGTTTCGAACTGATGTGTTGTTTCAGAAGAATGCAATACTTTAGCAAAGGACATACTGATTCTTGGAGAGAGATGACTGTTCAGGAAAAGATGCAATCTTTGGATGAAAAAACATAAATTTACAGAACATGTGTAACCTTTGACATGCACCATTGCCTCTTTTCAGAAGAGGCATGTTATGGCTATAAAAACCTGCTTTCTTACACATGTTTTGATAAGAGAAATTTTAGAATAAAAAATACTCTTTTTCTCTTCAAAAATTCTGTGTGATCATTCAAACTGTTGAGTGCGTTCGATGAGTCAAAATATTTGAGGTACTGCTATATTTGGATTGAAACCATTTTATCCTGGGAGGAAAATTCTGCAACCTCGAATACAGTGAGGGGAATTATTTCCTTAAGGAAAGTCTGTAAATTCGGACGAATTGGCCTTATTGATTTCTGCTTCATCTATTTTCTGAAAAAATAAAATACACCTCATGGAAATGTCATTTTGATCTTGTGTTGAGGGTATTTCATATACTTCATTGTGTTCTTGTTTATACTTGAACTCTAGTTGAAGTTTTTTTTCTTCATATACAGATTCTGCGTACCCGTAGAAGGAGATAACACAAACAACCATTAGATATTTATTTATCTTACCGTGTAATCTTTGAGAGAAACAGATTGCATATGCATTATGCTAGTACATCAATTACCTATAATTTATTGAGATAACATGGAACCTCATTCCTAAGAAAGAATCTTGTCCTCCAAAATCGTGTGAGGTATAATGCAATAGACTTTCACTTTTTCCACCACCACATGTTGAAATAAAAGGTTCGTGTTATACATATTGAAGGTAATGACCAAATAGTTGACACTTTAAACAAAGCACTAGCCAGGCCTGCATATGCGAGCAATCTATTAAAGTTAGGGTTAGTGACCCATCACTTAACTTGAGGGGGGCCTATTCGTCCATGGGGAATAACAAAGACATGATGAAAGGGGAGATGAGTGTTCCTAGATGGGCTTATTTAGCTGATAGAGAGGAGTAGGTTTCACCTCTTCCTTTGAATATCAAATTCAGTTCAGAAGCTTCCATATTTGTGTCTAAAAGTGCACCGTAATGAAAGTAGAATCAGAGACCTTAGCATCAGGACTTAGTCCAACTAACACTTATTTTAGTGATTTGAGCGAGAATTTTTTATGAGGAAGAGGAAGAAAATATGTTGGATATATGCTTTGATAAAGTGGCTAGAGATGGAATCTCACCTCAACAACAAAAAAGTGAAAGCAATAAAAAGACACATAAGAGGCAACATAGCTGGGATGGTAAAGTGCGGGGAGTATGTTCCAAGACACCTACCAATGTGAATGACAAAGCAAAAACATACAACAGTGTCAATTGCTTCAACAAAATTCAATAAATCCAAGAATAACTGATGAACTATCAAATGTTGTTGGACAGATTGGAAGATGAAGACACTTTAGGTTACTTTAGACGGGCATTCTTTCTTTTTTAAATTTATGCATTTGTAGAAGGAAGTTTGAGTTTGATAACTCAAATTTCATCCTGGATTTTATATTTTTGTACTGTTTTAGCATCATCATATGTAATATCATCATAGGGTATGTTACATACTCTATGATGATCATAAGATACCTAGTTCTCTCTAGTTCTTATTTTCTTCATGATGGTTGATTAATAGAGGTTCATTACCTCATTAGGATTGGTAAAGGAAGGTCTAATTCCCATTACTTATCCATGTTGAAGATCTTTATTATTAATAAAAGGCTTCTAGAATCACTGTGGTATAAATTAGCCCAAAAAAAGGAAAAAAAGACTACACAGAGTAGTTCGTAACATTCATTTTGGTTAGGAGATCAATAGATTTGGTCTAATCAAATCTAGTGTAAATCAATGGATGTACAATATTACTTATATGATTTTCAAATATTATCTTATCAAAACACGGCACACCAACGTACAAAAGCCTTTTTATATTTAGGTAGGTTTTAAAGTTAGATCAGGTGTAAATTTTAAAAATTACCTTACACGCATTTTGCCCTTTTAGACTCGATCTAACTGAAAAAAACAATCATTTATTCAATTATGACCCAAGCTCATTTTATGATTAAGTAGAAGGGAGATTTTTTTTCCCATTTGGATCGGATTTGGAGGGGTAAAAAAATGGGTGACTTAATTTTCTAAATCTAACAATAAAAAAAGATAGCAAAGTCTTGAATGGATGGCCTTTTCAAATTAGAAGATCACTTTTAGGATTTTTCTTCAAGTTAGTGAATATAGGCCAATTATGAAAAAAGGTAAATATACACTATTTTTTTAATGAGGGATATATCCCCTCGAAATTATTTTTTCCTTTACTAATTAACTCCTTGTATGTAATGAAATACTTCAAAACTTGCATCACTGATTATTACTATCATTTAGATCAAGAAATTGAAGCTACTATTTCGACCATGACAACATAATAAAAATATTTCCTTAGACCATTTAACTGGACAAAAATAACTTAAGTCTTTCATATTATTATTTTTAAAAATATTAGGAAACTATGATCAGAATTTTACTCCAACATCATTTAGGCTACCTAATGAGTTGGAGTACGTCCACACTATCCAACTCTTTGTTGCCTCTCGGAGAACAAACTTCTATCCACTATCTACTCCTATTGGACAACCTACAAGGGTAATACTTCTACATACAAGTATAAAAACAACGGTAATGTTTTTATGTTTGTAGGTTGATGTTTAACCTGGTAGGTTGTAAAGTAGAACTAGAAAGTGGGCTTGCAATCGAACTCCACCAAGGTCTTACTTGATACGACCAGATAGAGCTGATAAAGTTGGCTTTAAAGGAAATAATCTTGTTGTTGGAGTCAATGAAGAGTTGGGTGCTGTGGACTCCAACAAAAAGAGAAAAGAGGAGCAAGAAGTTGTGCTTGAAAATTCCTAACTCTCAAGGTGTTAGAAAAAGCAACTGAAGGTGAAAAATTAAAGAACAAAAGAAGAATTTTTATAATTGATATGAGATGATTTTACAAGATAATATGTAAGAATCTTATAAATAACTCTATATATACAATGATCTACATTAGATTTTATCAAAAGTCAGAATTTGATCAAAATTATCAATCTTAACAACTTACCAAAAGAATAGTATTCCTAGTAAGAAATCAACATCACAAAAGGTAAAACAATTATTGTTATTAATTAATTTTTTGACCAGTGAATGGCAATTCAATATAAAATCATGCAAGATGATATGTATAATAATGAAATCCTCAACACCCTCGCGAGGAGGGATCCAAGCCCAGTGGAAATATCATTTTTTAGCCTTTTTTCTATTACCTTTTCACAAGACAAAACTGTGTAGTTTGGAAAAGAATTTTTGTTTTGTTTTTTTGGAATCTCTATGCCATAATTAGTGGGAATATTTTATTAATATGAAAAAATCACATACAAACGAAATAGAATAAAAGCTAAAGCAAAATCCATAGAAAAATCAAGCAACTCTCCTCATCATTCATGTCAATAGATTCATCCTTTAGGGCAGCAATTTGGGTGATTTCAGATAAGTGTTAATGGAGTTGTAACTTTTCCAAATAGTGAGGAACATTTCTCACGTTCAAAAATGGCAGTGAACTTACAATATATACATCATTTGTTAGACAATGAAGTATATGTACACTACCATTTTAACGAGGAATATTTTCACTCTTCGTATAGTTGAGGGATATATTTTTCTCTTAACTAATTAACTTCTTGTGCTTAACCAAATACATCAAAACCTGCATCAATGATCTTCTATTTCTATCATTTCAAGGAAACTATAGGTATTATTTTGACCATGATGTAATAAAAATATTTTCATATCGTATTTAACAATAAATAAATAACTTAACTCTTTCATGTCATTATCTTTAATTACATAAGATAATCTTATCATAATTTAATGCAAACATCATTAGTTTGGGCCTGCATAATGAGTTGGAGAACATCCACATTACCCAACTATTTATTGACTCCGACGACACACTTCTACCCTTTAACGCCAATGACACGAACTCTACCTGGTAGTATCAAGGAAGAAATGTGTCCGAATTCATTTGTTAGCCTACTATCTAGTCCTCCTGGACATCACGTGAGGATAATATGACATTTCATTCCTACTAAAATTTCAGTACTATGCTCGCATGTTGTCCAGAGGACTAGTGGGTTTGCAAATGAGCTCGAGTAATGGTATGGTCTTCCTTGATACAACCAGATAGAGTAGATGAGGTTGGATTTAAAGGAAAGAAGAGAAAAGAGAGCAAGAAGTAGTACTTGGAAATTTCTCGCTTTCAAGTTGTGTCACAGAAAGCAACTGAAGGGTGAAAAATTGAAGAACAAAAAAAGGGTTTTTATAGTTGGTGTAAGATGCTTTTACAAGATAATATTTGGAAATCTTATAAATAACATTCTATATACATTGATTTACATTAGATTTTCTCAAAAATCAAAATTAGACCAAATTTATCAATCTTAGCAACTTACCAAACACATCATATTAATAATAAAATAATCAATATAAAAAAGGTAAATGAATTATTATTAATAATTCATTATTTTTACAGTCAACCCAAATTGCTTAAAAAATCCCGCAAGATGATTTGATTAATAAGTATTGAATTTAAAAGATTATTAAAAAAGAAATTTGTTTAAGGAACAAATTATAAGAGAGAAAATGGTCAGAACCGCATAAATGACAATCTATTTTAATCTTGTCTATTTTTGTAACAGAAAGTCAAGTCATTTGAAATTCAAGTAAAAATTGACATTTATTATGACTTTACGAAAGATCCTGTCACGACCCGAACAGACGCCCAGGAATAGATGAGAATTCCGAAACATGAAGGTTTGGGAGCCCTTCTCTAACTAGCAATCATATACACATTTCATATATTGTAAGGAAATGTGGAAAATAAATGGAAACATGGTCATTTTAATATCCCAACTTAGTTAAGTGGACATAAGTTCAATAAAACTCAAACCATCTAATACACGTCTGCGAAATATCCACTATGAAAACAACAATCTGTTTGAAACCGAGACAAGGCCCTGGTTGGATCATGAACTAAAAACAATGAGAGCAACATAAGTAAACAAGACGCCTTACGAAGTAAGGGAGGCTCACCAACTCTGAATGTCTGGCAATAATCTATTGTTTAGCAGGGCAGCTAGATTGGGCCTCAGAATCTGAAATATAGAGGGTCAATACAAAATGTACTGGTATGTGAAACAACCCAAAATAAGATTTTTTATATATCATAATAAGAGCATTTTATAAAACAATAAACATAATGCATAAGTAAAACCACATGGGCATACTGAAATGAATTTCAACAACTCTTGGAAATCATGACCTGCTTTCTATTTTCTCTGAGCTAGATGGTACACCCTATAATTCTAATTATCACATGAGTTATATGGGATTTTTCCTTGACTCGGCGGCCAAGCCCCCTACCCAAATTTTCCTCAAGGGTTGGAGTATCGGTATGGGAGACACGCCAATCAACAAAGCAGAGTGCCATAATTCTCAATCATAATAATATATCATGGTAGGTCACAAAACCACAAAGCATGTCTCCTAACCATAGTCCCAAGTTGGGATGACATAAATCAAGGCACACAATACCACACAGCATAGTGCCAAAATCCCGAGTCGGCAAATCATGATTTCCAACATTGAGTCTTTCAACTCGTGCTTTCTTCGGGTAACTATCGAACTCTCTTAAGCCCAACTTTTAGTTCCTTAAAACCATTCTTTATACATGTAAAATATTCAATACTTGTTCTATTAAGGGCATACTATCATCGGGTATCCTCATACCCCGACTTGCAAGCCATTCATGTCATACCCCGACTTATAAGTCAGAACCCTTCTTCATAAACATGATTAGGGATGTTTAAACATGATATAATAGTAAATCTTATCCCCATGGTAATTAGAGTAGTCCCACATACCTTAGACTACTTAGTTCAAAGGATAGGATCTAAATATTGATTTTGTTTCTTGGAAATCTTGAACTTAAACTATGGATTCTTGATTTTGGGAGGGAGGTTAGGGTTTCTTCCTGATAAATTTGAGTGAATTTGGGCATATTATGCACAAAAGAAGTTTTAATTCACTGTTTATACGACTAGGGTTTGTAAGGAACAGATAATACTACCCTTTAGAATTAAAAGTTTCAGCAGAAATACAAATTTTAAGGCTCACCGCTGAGCCCTATTGGTGCAACCGCTATAGGCACCACTGAGCAATGTAATCGCGGTGACCTACTATTTTACAAAATACCATATATGGGGCTTACCACTGAGCTCTATTGGTTCCACCGCTATAGGCACCGCCGAGCGGTGTAATCGTGGCAACTTACTGACTCACATGAAAAATGCTATAACTTTTCACTCATGTATCGGATTAAGGCAAAATTAAAATCGTTAGAAAGCTGACTCAATTATCTACAATTTGGTGGGGTCTTGATATGAAAAATTTCATGTATATCAAAAGTTATACACTATCAAAGTAGACCCTTGTTGAATCAAATACCAAAATATTGACGAATCAAAGATTCTTAGCTCAACTTTTCTCTCAGTAAATTCTATGAACATCTTTCACTTTGAGAGAACATCATAAAATAGGATAAAAATCATGACACATGAACTTAAATATAAATTATGGGATTAGAGTTTTGACACATATGAACGGCGGTTCAATTTCTAGCTAAAAAATGTGGGTTGTTACATTATCTCCCCATTGGGATCATTCGTCCCCGAATGATGGGTAGAATCTTGTTGAAGCTCAAAAAGTATGAAGTAAGGAATGTAAACTCGGATTGAACATTTTCTTTTGCTTAAGAGAATATGCAAAGGCATCAAAAGATTTTCATGATAATCCCCTAGTGAATCGTATACGCACGAAGCGTGAGTTGATAAGGATTGATGTTGAGATGACCTTGCCCATGATTCATGATCATCACAACATCAGACATGATTTTATTTGGTGATAATAGGCCTGATTATATCAGTACAATCATGAAATGAGATTTCGCGGAAGATAGCAATTAGAAGCATTCTCTACCTTACAAGATACAATGAATAGAGCTAAAACTTAGAGATACTACTCAAACATGCCCCTAACAATAAATAACATACTTCATTATTTCCGACTTAAAATTCTCACCGTGATGTGCTGGAATAATAAAGAGACATTGGAAATTGACAAACGTCATTTTCCCTTACGGCATAATGCACCTCTGTCTTAAATGACGCGCTGCTGAAACTTTAAATTGCCATAACTTCTTCACTGGGTGTCCTTTTTAGACAAATTTGGTATCGATGGAAATTTGATTCAATTCTTTACAATTTGGAGGGTTTAAATCTACAAAAATGTGTAGTACCCTAATAGATTTTTCTTTGAAATTTTGTGCGTAAACGTGTTGGGATCAATCTTCTAGAATGAACTCTAAATTTTTCGGGCAGAATTTCGTAGATTATGACCCACCATTAAGTATAGTATTGAATAATCTTTCCAATAATATGTGGATCATCCAAAACGAACACCCGAGCGACGAGTTATGAACATTCCGATCGAACCGTGACTAGTAGTGAACAGTAAAATGTGCAGGAAAAAGTATTGAGGCCTGGTGTAGTTTTTCTCCAAATTTAACCAATAATAACTCCTTGTACATAATGATCTATGTGATCTACTATATATCAAAGGAAAGCTCTGCGAGTCCTCTTTCTAATGAAATTGGTTTCATCAAATTTTTCTATCGGAGAAACAAGTTATGCTCGATCTACTTCAACCTATCAAAAGTAAACTTTCGAATCAATTTCAAAAGATCATAACTCCTTGTACACAATGATCTGGGTGAGATACGATATATCAATGAAAATATATGAGAGCACTCTTTTTAATGAAATTGGTTTCATCCAACTTAGATATCAGAGTAAAACGTTATGGTTGATCTACTTCAAACTATCAAAACAGTTCACCAAAGGACAGATTAGAGAATTATTTGATTTTTAGGAGCGTTTATGTCATTCCCCCTCACCCAAAATCCGTCCAAACTGTATATTAAAGCCTATTAGAAGAATTATACATTATATTTCATCAAATTCCCTCAAAATGAAAACCCTAAACTCCTACATCCAACTTCAAGAACCTCCAAAGTTCACCATTAATTCTGCAAATTTATTGAAGATTCCCAGTTCCTGGTTCAATAACTCCAAGAACCATCATTCAAAGGCATGATTGAAATCTCAAAAATGAGTATCGATCTAAAGTTCATCATTCAAGGTATGTGGGGTTTTTCAACAAGAACTCTTTTTCATTCTTGTGCCCAAAAGTAATTTTATTTATAAAGGCCTGATTTTTATTTGATTTTTATGAATTTGAAGTATGAACTGATATCTTATGATGATTATTATGAAATCTTGATGTTTATGATATTGAAAGATGAATTTACATATGTGGTGATATAAAGCATGAATCTTGAACGATATTTATCATGATTTTGATATTTCGATCGTGAATCCCCACTGGAAATTGTGTTTTTTTAAAGTGAATGTTATAAGCACATTGATGTTGAATATTTGAGATATTTTGAATGATTTGACATTTTGGTCTTAATGGAGTTGTTTTGAACTCGAGTGTGAATGAAATCCACAACGTGGTTGATTTCGATAGATGGGAAGCATGATGGCTCCCGATTTATATTTATATATTACTGAAATTGTTTTCTTATGGATTGTCTTTGAAATTATATGAGCGAAGTCCAAGAGAAATCTTTAGCACCGAGTGGGAGGTATAAAGCAACCTTATTTCCCTAGAACTACATGCCATCGTAGGAGTGAGCCTGAGGCTGATTTATATAGTGATCACTAGTTCTTGTGGATTTGATATCGATAGTCCTACTCTGAGGGAAATGATAGGACGGATCTCCCCCAATGTGGGTTGTACGTTGGACTCCAAGTAGCTCACATGGTTTATGTCGGTTATAGGATCTCCCATTGTGTGTGTTTTCTTGTGTATATGGTGAATGGTGAAGTGATTTGAAAGTGGAATTGTGAAAGTTTTTCATTCAAAAGATTTAAATGATATTTACATTATGAGAATTGATATTCTTAATGAACTGAAAGTGATTGGCAAATTATATGATGACTCACATGTGTTATTATACTTATTTCATCCTCTCATGATTATGATGATTTTTTTCGGGCTATGTGAGTCTTTCATACATCCTGCATATTTCTTATAAATATTTATGATGATGATGTTTATACAACTATATACACCCCCATATACTCGGTTCCTTTCCATGGTACTGACCCACATCTTCAGATTTGGTCTGCATTTACTCAGAATAATGGTTCAGGTGCTCAATTCCATGTTCGATAGTGATTCTTCGGGCATGTTGTTCTACATCCTCTATTGTGGTGAGTCCTCATGTTTTGATGTTGGTTTCACAAAATTGTTTACATTTGATAACTGAGTATGAGTCAGTTGGGGTATGTCTCAATGGATCGGTGGTTTTATTGATTTTCTTAGAGGCTCGTCAGACTAGTATAGATGTTAGGAGTTGACTAATAAGTCATATTTTGTTATCTTTCTGAAATTCTTTTATTCTTGGATGATGATTACTCTGCTGATATTTGAGGATTATTTATGGAAACCCCGTTGATTTGTGTTGAACTGAATGAAAATGGCTCAAAGGGTTAGCTTGGGGCTACTCGTAGCCTCAAGCACTGTGTGACGCTCCGGGACCTATTTTTGGGGCGTTACAAACTTAGTATCAAAGCCCAAGGTTTAAGGTGTCCTATGGATTCTAAAAAGCCGCGTTAAGTAGAGTCTTGATCATCGGTGTGTAGCGCGCCACATCTATGAGTAAGAGGCTACAAGAAGTTTTAGGAAAAAGTATGATTCTTTCTTTCAGAAGTCTACCATTCTTAAAGTGTCTCTTTCTGCTATTGATTCGTGCTCTCCTCTTTCAGAAATAGTTTTCACTGATCATAAGAGTCTGCAGTATGTGTTTACCTAGAGAGAATTGTATCTTAAGCAGAGACGATGGTTAGAATTGTTAAAGGACTATGATATGAGTTTGTTGTACCATCCGGACAAGGCTAGTATTATGGCAGATGCCCTAAGTAGAGTGTCTATGGGTAGTGTTTCGCATATGGTAAAAGGTAAGAAAGAGTTGGCTCATGAAGTACATCGTTTGGATAGATTAGCGGTTAGGCTGTTTGAATCTGTTGAAGGTAGTATAGGGGTTGAGAGTAGTTCCGAATCCTCCTTGGTTTTAGAGGTGAAGGAAAAGCAATACATAGATGCTAGTTTGGTCAGACTGAAGGAGTCAGTCAAGGACCAAAAATTTAAGTTCTTCTCCCAAGGGAGATATGGTGTGTGAGATTCTAGGGTCGATTGTGTATCCCGAATATTGATGATCTGAGATAGAGGATTATGGATGAAGCATACGAGGCACGATATTCTATTCATCCTGGTGCCACCAAGATGTACCGAGACTTGCGGTAAATCTATTGGTGGAGTGGAATGAAGAAAGATATAGCAGCGTTTGTAGCTAAGTGTGCAACATGCCAATAGGTTAAGGTTGAACACCAAAGACCTGGTGGTACGATGCATGAGTTTAGTATTCCCACCTAGAAGTGGGAAGAGATAAATATGGACTTCATGATTGGCTTACCTCCTTCCCAATGCCATCATGATTCTATTTGGGTTGTGGTTCATAGATTGACTAAGTCTGTTCATTTCTTGCCTATTGCTACTTCATATACTACAGAGGATTACACTAGATTGGATATCCGAGAGCTAGTCAGACTGCATAGAGTTCCCTTGTCTATAATTTTGGATAGGGGTACTTAGTTCACTTCGCAATTTTATAAAGTTTTTCAGAAGGGTCTTGGTACCCAAGGGCTTTTGAGTTCTGCTTTTTATCCACAGACCGATGGTCAGGCTGAGCGGACTATCCAGACCTTAGATGATATGTTAAGAGCTTGTGCACTTGACTTTAAGGGAAGTTGGGATGATCACTTACCATTGATAGAGTTTGCTTACAATAACAGTTTCCACTCTAGTATTGGCATGGCTCCATTTGAAGCCTTATATGGGAGGAAGTGTAGATCACCCATAGGTTGGTTTGAGGTGGGTGAAGCGGTTGTGAGTGGTCCTAATTCGGTATTTGAGGCTATGGAAAAAGTTAAGTTGATTAAGGAAGGGTTGAAAACTGCACAAAGTCGTCAGAAGTCATATGCGGATGTTAGAAGGAGAGACCTTGAGTTTGAAGTTGGTGACTAGTGTATCTGAAAATTTAACCCATGACGGGGGTGAACAGATTCGGAAAGAAGGGGAAGCTTAGTCCCCGTTATGTTGGTCCTTACAAAATTCTTTGTCGTGTTGGTAAGGTAGCTTATGAGGTTGAGTTGCCTTCTGAGTTGTCCTCTATTTATCCAATATTCCATGTCTCCATGCCTAGAAAGCATATTAGCGATGTTGTGGTAGTGGATTCCTCTATGAGTGCTGACATTCAAGAAAATCTTTCTTTTGACGAGATTCCTGTTGTGATTCTTGATTTCAGTGTCCGTAGACTAAGGAACAAAGAAGTTCCCATGGTCAAGGTGTTGTGGCAAAACCAATCTGTTGATGGTGCAACTTGGGAAGCTGATGTGGATATGCAATCCAAGTACCCACACCCATTTTCCATTAACTCCGATCAAGCCGAAGGTACCGTTCTTTCCCAAATCATGCACTTTTGATAAAAGTTGCAGCAGTTCAGCTGTCATTTATTATGTGTTCAACTGTAGTTTCTTGAATTTATGCATTCTATGTTGCATTTGGAGTGAGAAACGATGTGGTGATGAGTCTAACGAATGGCTTCAGCTGCATTCTCTATACCTTATCTAATCTTGGCATGTCTAGCATCGTTCGAGGAAGAATGTTTCCAAGGGGGGATGATGTAATACCCTGGGAAATTTTTCGTTGAAATATTTTGCGTAAATGTGTTGGGTTCTATCTTCTACAATGTACTATAAATTTTACGTGCAGAATGTCTTAGATTATGACCCACCAATGAGTATAGTATCGAATAATCTTTCCAACGATATGTGGATCATCCAAAACGGACACCCGAGCGATGAGTTATGAACATTCCGATCGAACCGTTAATAGTAGTGAATAGTAAAACATGCCGGAAAAAGTACTGAGGTCTGGCGTATTTTTGCTCTGACTTTAAACAATCATAACTCTTAGAACAAAATGATTTGGGAGATCTACTATATAACAACGGAAAGCTCTATGAGTCTTCATTCTAATGAAATTGGTTTCATCCAATTTGTTTATCGGAGCAAAATGTTATGGTCAATCAACCTCAGACTATCAAAAGTGAATTTCTGGGTCAATTTCAAACGATCATAACTCCTCGTACACAATGATCTGGGTGAGATACTATATATCAAAGGAAATATATGAGAGTCCCCTTTCTAATGAAATTGGTTTCATCCAATATGGATATCAGAGTAAAACGTTATGGTTGACCTACTTCAGACTATCAAAACAGTCCACCAAACGACAGATTCGAGAATTATTTGATTTTTAAGGGCGTTTTGGTCATTTCCCCTCACCCAAAATCCGTCCAAACCCTATATTAAAGCCTATTAGAAGCATTATATGTTATATTTCATCAAATTCCCTCAAAAAGAAAATACTAAGCTCCTACATCCAACTTTAAGAAACTCCAAAGTTAACCATTAATTCTGCAAATTTATTAAGGATTCCAAGTTCCTAGTTCAAGAACTCCAAGAACCATCATTCAAAGGCATGATTAACATGTCAAAAACAAGTATCGATCTAAAGTTCATCATTCAAGAAATGTGGGGTTTTTCAACGAGAACACTCTTTCGTTCTTGTGCCCAAAAGTAATTTTCTTTACAAAGGCATGATTTTTATTTGATTTCTATGAATTTGAAGCATGAACCCATATATTATGATGTTTATTATGAAATATTGATGTTTATGATTTTTAAAGATGAATTTACATGTGTGGTGATATAAAGCATGAATCTTGAACAATATTTATCATGATTTTGATATTTGGGTCATGAATCCCCATTGGAAATTGTGTTATTTTGAGAAAGTGTGTGTTATAAGCACGTTGATGTTGAATATTTGAGATATTTCTAATGATTTGACCTTTTGGTCTTAATGGAGTTATTTTGAACTCGAGTGTTAAATAAATCCACAATGTGTTTGATTTTGATAGATGGGAAGCATGATGGCTCCTGATGTGTATCAATATATTACTGAAATTGTTTTGTTGCGAATTGTCTTGGAAATGATCTGAGCTAAGTCCGAGAGAAATATTTAGCACCGAGTGGGAGGTATAAGGCGACCTTACTTCCTTAAATCTACGTGCCTCTATAGGAGTGAGCCTGAGGCTGATTTATATAGTGATCACTAGGTTGTGTGGATTTGATATCGATAGTCCTACTCCAATGGCAAGGATAGGATGGCTCTCCCCAACGTGGGTTGTACGTTGAACTCCATGTAGCTCACATTGTTTATGTAGGTTATAGGATCTCCCATTGTGTGTGTGTTTCCTTTTGTCTATGGTGAACGGTGAAGTGATTTGAAAGTGGCATTGTGAAAGTTATTCTTTCGAAAGATTTAAATGATATTTACATTATGAGAATTGATATTCTTGATGAACTGAAACTGATTGATAAATTATATGATGACTCACATATGTTATTATACTTATTTCATCCTCTCATGATTATGATAATTTTCTTCGGGCTGTGTGAGTATTTCATATATCTTGCATATTTCTTATAAATATTTATGATGATGATGTTTATACAACTACATACACCCCCATATACTCGGTTACTTTCCATGGTACTAACCCACATCTTCGTATGTGGGCTGAATTTTCTCAGAATATAGGTTCAGGTGCTACGTTCCAGGTTCGATAGTGATTCTTCGGGCATGTTGTTCTACATCCTCTATTACGGATAGTCCTCATGTTCCGAGGACGTGATGTCTGATATTGGTTTCACTGAATTGTTTACATTTGATAATTGAGTATGAGTCAGTTGGGGTATGTCTCAATGGATCGCTGGTTTTATTGATTTTCTTAGAGGCTTGTCAGACTAGTATATATGTTGGGAGTTGACTAATAAGTCATATTTTGTTAACTTTCTGTAATTCTTTTATTCTTGGATGATGATTACTCTGTTCATATTTCAGGGTTATTTATGTAAACCCCGTTGATTTTTGTTGAAATGAATGAAAATTGTTCAAAGGGTTAGCTAGGGGCAACTCATAGCCTCAAGCACCGTGTGACGCTCCGAAACCTATTTTTGGGGCGTTACAAATGCCACCTATAAACCAAGTTATGCCCGTTCAAAGATGACCTATGTTAAATCATACATGAAAACTTGGTGGATTCAAAAATTCTTATCTTGGCTTACTCTAAGTGACTCTTATGAACATGCTTAACATATCATAAGCTCTATTATCACTAGGATTCTCATCCTAATTCATGTACTCCAATATAAATCACAGGATAGGAGGTGTCATGTGTCGGCACAATGCTTCATTTTCTAGCTTAGAAATATACGGGGTATTACAATATCTCCCCTTTGGAAACATTTGTCCTAGAATGAGACTGACTGAAATGGGGATAGACGATAAATTGGAGTACGTGGAAGACATACACTACTGGAACATGATCTCATAATGGACATGGCTAATAAGCCAAACATATTATGCTGGACATGCATATCTGATGTATGAGTAACTGATTCATGAATGCATAAATGAGATTTCTGATAACTGAGTTCTCCCAATGAGAATGCTTATTTGAAGTATGATTATACACTAAATTGATACATAAATGCATGACCTAATATGCAATGGTACTTAATACCAGATTTATGATGAAACATAAGCATGAACTGAATACCAAGTTGTATAGAATTCCGAACGGGAAACTGATTAAGCTTAAGGAGGACTGTTACCTTGAGCTATATATGGATTGTCGGAGAAGAGGTGAGGATACTTGGTACGTATGTCTTCTTCTGCTTCTTATTTATATCCCTCAACGGACTGATTTCGCCAAAGAACTTTGACTAGAGGGACTTCTTTGTTCCTCAGTCTACGAGTCTGATAGTCTAGAATTTCAACCAGAATTTCCTCATAGAAGAGACTGTTCTGACTATCAATGCTCTGAATAGGGACTACGACTGATGGATCACCTATACACTTCTTGATCAAAGAGACATGAAAGACTAGATGAACTGAGGCTAGATCTGAAGGCAATTTGAGCTTATAATCTACCTTGCCTAAACGACTAAGAATCTTGAAGGGACCAACATATTGGGGACTGAGATTTCCATTCTTGCCCAACCGATTTAATCTCCTCATGGGAGAGATCTTTAGATAGACATATTCATCAACCTCGAACTCAATATCCTTTCTATGAATGTCAGCATACGACTTCTGTCAGCTCTGAGCACCCCAAAGTCTTTCTCTGATTAACTGGACTTTGTCTAAGGCATCGAATACTAAGTCAGGCCCTATTACTAAGGCATCTCTAACTTCGAACTACCCGATTGGATATTTGCACCTGCTACCATAGAGAGCATTGAATAGAGCCATTTTAATACAGAAATGAAATTTATTATTGCATGCAAACTCAATCAAAGGCAAGTGGTCATCCCAACATCCCTTGAAACTAATTGAATACACCCTTAGCATATCTTCAGGAGTCTGAATGGTCCTTTCTGCTTGACTATTTGTCTGAGGATGAAAAGTTATACTGAGATGAACTTGGGTACCAAAACCCTTTTGGAATGCTTTCCAAAAGTGAGAGGTGAACTGGGTACCCCTCTGAGATGATAGATAATGGAACACCATGTAATCTGACTAACTTCCTGATATAGAGTTTGTCGTAATCCTCGGATGAATAAGAGGCATGGACTAGAAAGAAATAGGCTAACTTTGTCATTCTATATACAATGTCCCAAACTAAATCATGTTGATGATGGTTCGAGAAAAACCCATCACGAAATCCATGTTCACTTCTTCCAACTTCTAAGTAGGAATGGTGAACTCCTGCATGGAACCACTAGGTTTCTGATGCTCTATATTAACCTGCTAACATGTAGGACACTTAGCCACAAATTTTGCAACATCTTTCTTTATCCCACTCCACCAGTAGATCTCCCGTAGGTCACGGTACATCTTAGTGGCCCCTGCATGAATAGATTATCGTGCACCATGTGCTTCTTCAAGAACTCGCTGTTTTAAATCATCTACACCTGGAATACAGAGATGACCCTAACAACGAATGACACCATCTCCCCCTTGGGAGAAAACCTCTACTTTCTGATTCTAACATGACACTTTTATCTTGACAAGGCTAGGATCCTTATCTTGATTTTGTTTTACCTCAAAAAATAGAGATGATTCTAAACTACTCTGAACACACACACCGCCCTCTGAAGAGTCGACTAAGAGAACGCCTAGTCTGGCAAACTGGTGAACTTCCTAGACTAACTTCTTCTTACTATCATCAACATGAGAAACACTACCCATGGACAGTCTGTTGAGAGTGTCAGCCACTATGTTGGCCTAGCCCAGATTATAGAGGACACTCATGTCATAATCTTTTATGAGCTCTAACCACCTTCTCTGACAAAGAATGAGATCTTTTTTGAAAAAGACATACTGAAAGCTCTTTTAATCTGTGAAGACATCTACATAAACCCCGTATAAATAATGCCTCCAAATCTTCAAGGCAAATACTATGGCTGCTAATTGAAGATCATGAGTAGGATAATTCCTCTCATGGGGTTTAAGCTATCTGGAGGCGTAGGCTATGACCTTACCATGCTGCATGAATACATATCCACTCTAGATGTATCATAATACACTACGAACCCATTTGAACCATCTGGAAGAGCTAAGACTGGAGCTGAGCTGAATCGAGTCTTCAATTCCTTAAAACTCTTCTCGCAAGGATCTGACAACTGGACCTTGTCTTTCTTCTGAATCAGTCTAGACATACGGGATGTAATAGATGAAAATCCTTCAATAAACCATTTGTAATAGCCAGCAAAACCCAAGAAACTCCTGATATCTGATGGAGAAACAGAGCGAGTCCAGTCTCTTACTGCTTCGGTGTTTTGAGAATCTACTCTAATTCCATCAATGGAAAATAATATGGCCAAGGAATACAACTGACCTTAGCAAAAACTCAGACTTATTGAATTTGGCCAATAGCTGGTGATCTCTGAGAGTCTGAAGAACAATTCTGCGATGGTCTGAATGATAACGATCTGTATAGGAATAGACTAGGATATAATTTATGAAGACTAGAACGAACATGTCCAAGTACTACTTAAACAAGTGGTTCATCAAGTCCATGAAAGAGGCTAGGACATTAGTATGACCAAAGGACATAACTAAAAATTCAAAGTGACCATACCGCATACGGAAAACTATCTTCAGGATGTCACATTCTCTAACTCTGAGCTGATGATAGCCGGATCTGAGGTCTATCTTAGAGAAATAATTGGCACCATGAAGTTGGTCAAACAATTCATCGAGTCTGGAAAGAGGATACTTTTTCTTGACCATAACCTTATTGAGTTGACGGTAATCAATGCACATTCTGAGTGAATCATCTTTCTTGCGCATGAATAAGATTGGTGCGCCCCACGGGGAAATGCTTGGTCTGATGAATCCCTTATATAATAGATTCTTCAACTTTTCAGTTCCTTGATTTCTACTGGTGCCATTCCATATGGTGGAATAAAGATAGACAGATCAATACCGAAGTCTATTTCCCTTTTGCGAGGAATTACTGGAAGATCTTCGGGAAAGACATCTGAATATTCATTCACTACTGGGACTGATCCGAGTCTGGGATCCTTAGAACTGAAATCTCTAACATGAACTAGATGATAAACACATCGCTTAGATAACAATTTCCTTGCCCGAAGTTTGGAAACAAGTTGGCCCTTGAAAGCGGATACGCTACCCTTCCACTCTAGGATGGGTTCATTCGGGAATTGAAACTAAACTATTCTATTTCTGTAGTCGACAGTGGCATAGCATGAATGAATTCAATCCATGACATGAATAACAATAAAATCAATCATCTCTAATTCGACTAAGTCTGCTGAAGTTACTTTCTAAAATATCATAATCGGGCAGTTCTTGTATACCTGCCGGGCTATGATGGTCTTACCCACATTGGTAGAGACTGAGAAAGGCTCGGCTTAAATTTTAGTACTATTCCAAAATCAAATGCTATACAAGGAGTAACAAAAGACAAGAAAGCTCCTCGATCTAGAAAAGAGTAAACATACACATGAATGATCTGTAATGTACCAGTAACTATATTAGGAGAACTTTCCTAATCTTATTGAGTCTGAAGAGAATAGAGATTATTTAGGCATTGCCCGCTAGTTGCACTGAAAATGGCACCCTGCTAATTTGGGTGATCGTACTGAGATAAAAAGTGATTCTGTTGACCCTGAGGACCTGGATGCGGACAGTCTCTAACTCTACGGCCAGTCTTGACACAACAAAAACAAATGCCACTACCTACTCTACACATACCCTAATGGTGCTTACCGCTAGTCTTGGAAAGAGGATAGGTGCGGGATCTACAAATACTGCCCTGGGTCTTAGATCCAGGTGCTCTATCTTTGTTACCCTCTCTGAACTTAAGAACTAGAGCATTGGATAGAGAGGGAGCTGGAAGTGATGACTTAGGATGAGATTAAGAACGGTTTCCTCTTGATGATTTAGGCTGAGCAAAGTTTAAACCACCTGTCTTCGCTCTTTTATTCTGCTTTTCCCTCTACTTAATCTTTTGTTTCTCTATCTGTTGAGCATGGTTCATAAGTCTAGCTAGAGTCATGTCACTGTTCAGCATGGTGGATGTATACTTATTAACCATGTTGTCATTCACCCCTGAAGCGAACTTACACATCTTAGATCTACTGTCTGCAACCACATGAGGGGCATGCCTAGCTAATTAAGAAAACTTAAAAGAATGCTCTTTCACTGTCATATTGCCCTGCCTGAGGTTGATGAACTCTAGCACCTTGTCTTCTCTAAGCTCTTAGGGAAAGAATCTATCGAAGAATGCAGTGAAAAACTACTTCCACTCTATAGGGCCTGCATCATCTGATCTTTCAAACTTCCACTATTTGAACCAAGCATGATCCACATCCTACAACTCGTATGCAGCTAGCTCAGCACTCCCAATAGTAGTCACCACCATGGAATCTGTCACTTTTGGAAAATAATCTAAGAATTCTTGAGGGTCTTCATCTACCTTAGACCGAAGAAAGATTGGAGGATTCATTCGGGTAAAGTCCAGAATCCTCGCTGCAGCTGAGTTGGACACTGGGTTGGCCAGAATAACTGTTGGCCATTTATTATGAGCAGAGACTAATTGAGAAAGAGTGGTAAATATAGTCCTGAACTCTGTATTAAGAACTTGATCTCCCAAAGGTTCTTTGGGCTGAGGGGCTGACTAATTTCTTCTCTTAGGAGGCATGTTCTGAAATAAAGAGAAAAAGAGGATTAGACTAAGAGACTGACTTGTGATTATGCTCACCCGCACGACATGAATAATGAAAGAAGGAAAACTATTCTTAAACATCTCATAGCCTCTTTCACATAAATGTGGCCTGCAACACCTATGCACACGACTCTACTAGATGCGTCTTTAAGACTTCCTAGGACTCTATAGAACCTTAGGCTCTGATACCATGTTTTTAACACCCCAAATTTGGTACCCGAAATGCTACACGGTGCTTTTGACCCCAAGGGACCACAAGCTAACCCATGACTGATATCTTTACCTTTACACTACATAATATACTTATAGAATGCAAAAAACATGAACAATTGGCCATAAGGTTCAACTTAATAGAATAGATGATAAATACTAACGTCCATATAGGGTAATTAATAAATACCTAAAACAACTGAAGGTTGAATCTAAAATCTGAACTAAATCTGAAAGCCTCTAAATACTGTCTGAAATAAGGAGTTGAAGGAACATGTTTCCAACTAACTCCATCTAGCAAAACTAAACTAAAATAATGAATGAAATAAAATAATATCATCATCGAATAGATGAGGACTCACTGCAACACTGCGACTAGAATGCTACTGCTGATATGGAACTCATGTCTCTGAACCTATGGTGTAACATAAAAGACATCACCATAGCGTAAATATGTCAGTACAACTGGAGTACTGAGTATAGAGTGAAGTAGGATAAATACAAAAGTGTTTACATTCAGGAACAATGCTAACTAACTGATTGATATGAAAGTAAGAGTACAAATATGCATACATAGTAACTAAAATCGTGAATACATGATATCTGGATCTGTACGCTAATACATAGTTTACTATTATCTTACATGAGTGACACTAAAAGTTTGATAACATGGATGACTGTGTCTGACAGTCCTGAATCTGATGGAACTACCTAAGTTTAGTACTGTAACTGAATTGACAGTAACTGATAGTCCTAGTATACTGAAATCTAAAGAATTATCTGAGTTCATTTACTAAGACTGGGACTGAAACTGTGGGAGGTAGTTGCTTAATCGACATGCCCCAATAACGCATATGGCTAGGTTAGGGTCTAATCTCTGCCCAGACTGGAAGGGTGTCAATATCGTGCTACTAGTAAGGACAGCTGTGAGTGAGCCTTAGCTAGAAGTTACTCAAATGAGAATGGTGGGAACTCTAAACTGGCAGGTTAAGCCACCTCATAAACCCTAATCTACCAGGTTAAGATGTCTCAACCTATGATGGCTATGTAGTTCTGGAACATAAGGATAACTACTAAGAATCATACCCTAAACTGCCAAGTGAGTTCCAATCCTTGGGTTCACTCAGTGCTAACTTCTACTCATATTTGAAGAGACTGAACATGATTTAACTGTATGTACATAGACTGAGTAACTAAATTCCGTTGACCGATGGAATAGTACTACTATCTGAGAATTTATTAAGATCATGAGATTTCTGAGATTTCCTAAGTCGCATGACTGACTGAGTTCTATAGATCATGGCTTGATTGAGATTATTATGATAAAGTCACATAGCTCTAGGCACTCAACTATATTTTTTAGGTACTAGTACCCCCAGGACTCGATGGAAGGAAACTGACACACATAACTGACTTGGTCATAAAATGGAGTCCACAATTCACCATATCATAAGTAGGGGATTTCACACTAAGTATAGTTCTCAACATCTTACGTATGGAAGGGAAATTCATACAACATGTGTATACTTGCATAGCTTCAATAACATTCTTAATCCACATCACAACAACGATGCATATCAATCACATGGAATTCATGTGAAATCATAAAGCATAGAGCATGGACTTGTCATTTAAGCACTATTAAATCATGGGACACGAATCTTATCACCTTAAGAATTTTAGCAAATGCTTTGCATGCATTCTTTTAGCTTAGGTTTGTTTTCATGAATTTTTCAATTTTAAACCAAATAAATTTCATTGATTTCAACTAACGAACACATATACTTCCTAAAAATACCTTTAGATATCATCTTGAAACTTAAACAACAATCATAAACATGAACATGGTTTTATCACAACAAGACAATCACAATATAATATTTAAAACATGGTTCTTGAGATCTATGAATGAAATGGATCCATAGATGAATACTACGCATACCTTAGATGGAAGATTCTTGATGATTGATGAAGAAATTTGCTTGAACTTGAATCCCCAATTGAAAACCCTAATGGGTTCTTGAGAGGATTTTGAGAGAAAGAATATGTTTTAATGAAATAAGGTCTTAATTCCATGTTTATGGAATATGTATAGGGGTGGAAAGATGACCCAAATCCCCCTGTAGATACGTCATTTAATTTGTGTGAAAATTTCTAGATTTGGGCCCTTGATGCGATGTTGAGATATCGCGTTGCAAACAATTTATGACCTGAAAACTCACCAAGATGCGGTGGAATTGCAGAGAAACTCTGGAAATTGACAAACGTCATTTTCTCTTATGGCGCAACGTGCCACTAACTAAAATAACGCTGTTGAAACTTTAAATCGCCATAACTTCTTCACCGGGTGTCCGTTTTAGGTGAATTTAGTATCGATGGAAAGCTTATTAAATTCTATACAATTTGGAGGGTATAAATCTTCAAAAATTCCACCTATAAACAAATTTATGCGCATTCAAAGATGGCCCATGTGAAATAAAACACGAAAACTTGGTGGATTCAAAAGTTCTTACCTTGGCTTACTCTAAGTGACTCTTATGAACATGCTTAACACATCATAAGCTCTATTATCACTAGGATACTCATCCTAATTAATGTACTCCAATATTAATCATAGGATAGGAGGTTTCATGTGTAGAAATAACGGTTCATTTTCTAGCTTTGAAATATACAGGGTATTACACCAAGAAATTGATATTACCCTTATTTTAAAATCTAAAGGAAAAATTGATGACAAAGAAAAGAGCATAAAAAGAGGAAAAAAACCCTATAGAATAAACAGACACCATAAGATACCATCATTAAAAAAAAGTTAACTTCAAAAGAGTGAAGAACAAAGAACAACCATATAACAAAACATATCGATCTGTTAGTAAAATAGTGAAGAAAAAAGTTTAAAAATTTATTCAAAAAATAGATGAAATTTACAAGCAGAGGAGTAGAAGGTGAACAACACAGATAAGCCACTCCATATCTTGGAAGAGTAAGCGAGAGAAAATAAAGGAAATGAAGCCTACAACAAAAGAAAATTTGTAGAGAATGTGAAGGAGATGAGAATGGTGCGTAATAGTTCAAATGTAGTACACAAACTAGAGTATTAGTTGGTACACATGTTGGTTCATTGATGAAAGAATCATATATATATTGTAAAATTTCTAAGACCTTTAGTACGATTAACCAATGATGTGTTTTCACTCGCTGCTCTATGTTAATTTAGTTATTTTGTTGTCTTTATGTTGTCTAATTGCAGGAAGTATCTTTCTTATTTTTTTTGACGGAAAAGATAAGCTTTTTAGATTCTTATTCCACTTAGGAAGATGAAGTACCAAAGAAAATGACTAACTGGTTATTCTAATTTTTTGGTCACCTCAGTATTTCAGCTTTACAGGTAGCGTCACATACCATTTTCTCGTAAGTTTCCTTTAATCTTGTCCCATTTAATGTTTACTTGCGATATTTTCTTTGCATATATAACCATGTAAGCATCAAATCTCCTACCCATCTAATTTTATTGCAAAAAAGTTTATGTGGTAATATAAATTGGAAGCAAAAGACCTTACTGTATTGCTGACTAAGCAGTACCTTCGTAGTACTAGCATAAATAAAATTGTTCACATCCTTAAAAATCCAAGACACAATGCCTTACAGTTACGAATGAACTGTAATGCCTCAAAATTTAATCCAGAGATGTGACACGGTGCTCAATACTATGAGTGGCCTTAATATAAACTTGTCTACATTCTACTGAGCCTAAATCTCATAATGATGGAAACATAGGTATAAAAGTCATGAGAATGCAGAAATTGTCTATAATATCTGAGAATAATATTTGAAACATCAATACTAAATAATTTTAATCAAAACAGGTAGTCTGCCAAGACTCAATTACTAACACTAGAGAGTCACAAGGATAAACCCCCAGCTAACTCAAACTGTTTGAAAGAAATGCTAAAATCTCATAAAATGATAAACTACAAAATCTGAGTAATAAGTCCCCGAGCTATGAGGACTCACCAACTATTGTATGTAGATAGAGATGCTTGAACTACTCATGTGGCTGATACTGAGCACCTGAACCTACATTATGAGACAAAATAGCACATAGACGTATATGTGGATCAGTACTTTGAGGATGTACTGAGTATATGGGGTGAAATTCATAAGTAAAATATCATCTCATCATGATAATTTATAAAACAATGCATTCTAAATGTAAATGACTCACACAAGCTGGAATATCTAAAATACTGAAATCATGAATAATAAATCAATCATACTTTATAAATATAGTGAGTCATAACATTTAGTTCTGAAAGCTGTACTTGTGTTCTCTCTTTAAATCATACTGTCTAAGTGTAGAAAGGACTCAATCTAAATTGTAAAATCTGAAAGCTGAAATCTGTAGCTAATATCACTCTATAAAAAATAATCTGTGTAAACATTGTGAGCTTTTACACTTAGTTTTCTAAAATCTTTTCTGTTAATCTTTTCTAAAATATTTAATCTGTAGGGGAAACACTTTATCTTAAGCTTACCTATAAGGGAATTCTTTCAAAGCTTTTCTTTACTAGTAAGGAAATATTGTTTATTTACTTTTACTAGCAGGGAAGTTCACTTAACCAACATAAACCATGCGAGCTACATGGAGTCTAACGTCTTGTCCTCCTGAAGAAGAAATCTCATGTTGGGGAGAGGTGTCATACTCTTTCCAGGGAGTATAACCTAAGCTAGGTGATCAAATTGAAGCTGTCTTCCACACATAAGTGGGAATAAGCTGATAATCACTACCTATATTAGCTACAAAGTTCTATGGAAGTAGGATGCGCTAAACCTACACTTCCCGTTAGGTGCTAAATACTACTCCCTTTTTATTTTCTACGCTCATTTTGTTGGAAATCCTCTTTAAAACTAGGATAAGGGTTTATCTAAAACAACTAAAGCATTTATCTAATAAAATCTGTAAATAAAGATGATCTGAATTCTGTAATCTGTAATAATCTAAAAAATGGATTCAAAAACATATCTGATTATCGACAGATAAAAGCTTTACTAAAAATCAATAAATAATCTGATAATAGGATTCTTAAAGAATCATCTTTCTTAAAATAATATTCAATCTTGGGGTGATAACCCATGCTTCAATCTCACGTAAAAACATCAAAATAGTCATGCTTGATATTGAAAACAATGATATTTCATCTCAAAATCTATAAATTACTGCAATAGGCATGACAAAAGAAAATAGATATGCAATTCAACCTCCAAAACATTCGAAATCTCAAAATCTTGCAAATATCAATAATGGGTATGAACCCTAATTCAAAACTCATGGAATATCATTCAAAATGACATAAATTTAATGTAAAAGCTTGGTTTTGGGCACAAGAAAGAAAGGAGATCCTTGCTCATAAACCCCGCATACCTTGATTAATGATTAGATGTAGATTCTTCAATTATGGATTCCTACTTGAGTTCTTGATGATGGATTCTTGATTATCTTTCCTTGGGAATCCTCAATTTAGAGCTTTCTTGAGAATCTATGGAGGATTTTGATTTCTTAGAGAAGAGGTTTAAGAGCTCTAGGGTTTTGCTTTTGAAAAGAATGATGAATAATAAGTACAAACTGCTTTGAATATGATTAATCCTGTGTTTTTGACGGATTGGGGGCTTGGAAATTGTCCAAAATACACTTTTTAAAATCCTAAACGGGACTGGAAACGAGAACTGAAAATCCCAATTTAATGAGCCACTGTGACGTGCCACTACCACGGTGGTTCACTGGAAATTGATGACTAGAAAATTGGTGGTCTCCGCAATGTGGAGCTATCGCGTTGTCCAACTAGATTTTGAGAATTGGGACCTGAAACTTCAATGCGATATGCCACCATCGCGGTGTCCTATAGAAATGCCATTTACACTACTGGCACGACGCTCCAATATCACGTTGGGCCATTGGAAATTGATAATTGAGAAATTGTCCCTCTCCACAATGTGGGGATATCGTAGAGGGACATTGGAATTTAAGAATTATCATTTTACTGACATCTGTGATGCGCCAAGTGTCCAGGTGGCACAGTGTCAACTTAAAAATGCTCTAACTCCTCAACCGAGTATCGGAATTAGGAGAATTTGGTAATGATGGAAAGCTTATTCAATTTCTCAGGCAATGGGAGATCTAAATCTAGAAAATTCTACACCAAATAAATATTCTTTTTTTGGAAAAATATTTCTTAACATTCTAGGAATGAATTTAAGCTAGGAAAAGTATGGGGTATTACATGAGCCTCTTATTCCAAGTAATCACTTCTGTATTTATTGATGTGTCGGACTCACTCAACTTGTTGACTGATGTAGAGCTTAATGCACTAGATAAATTAAAATCTAAGATTGAAAATGTAAGAACTATGGTGACTCCATATTCTCCACTCCGTTTTCATTTCTACACCATTTTGTTTACACGCCATATTTTTTTTACATTTTTCTCATTGTTTTCCACATCTAAGTTAGTGGATTTGAAGTTTTATTAGATTTTATCTATTGATTAGTACTGAAATTGAATAAAGTAGCATATATATTTCTCAATTATCTTTCCGAGGTTAATTTTATGCATAGAGATGATTGAATTGAATATCTCTGATGTAAGACAAGTGTGTGCATCCATTTATTGAGGAGACAAAATCAGAGCAAAGAAATTCTCGTGAATAAGATAGTTGACTCAGAAAATTGGCACTAGCTATCGAGCAACAACCCCTATTGAAATTAGAGGTGATTAGAACTTCCATAATATGAGAAAAAGTATTTTCTAAGCCTAAATATGAAAATTGTAGTTAAAAAAACTTGCTCGACTGTTGTTATAATTCAATGAAGCTAAGGTGCTTGGTGAAATGAAAACCTTTTGTGATGCACTATATTATTCTCTAACTCTCATTATTTCAATGTCTGATTAATGTTGTTAGATTTTTAGTCTAAAAATCATATTATTAATCTTCATATTATGTGAGGTAAGAACTTATGCGCAATGTGTATTACCATGTCAGTTGCTTCTCCTATTCATTTTTTATTCAAGGGTAATATTAGAATTTTAGGAGCTAAATGTGTGCCTCATTTTAGTTAACTGGAGATTAAACACAAACCTGCTTCATCCGACTCTCTAACTCTTACGATCCGTATAATTGTACAGCTACAACTCCGAAATGTTATGATTTTCATTGCCAAACTGTAATATCCCAAAAATCCAAACCAATGTTAGAGACATGTTTCAAGCTCATGCATTGTACATTATAGTTCTTTCATAGTGATATCCATGAGTTTGATGTATATTAAGGCCTCAAATAACTCCCAACTATTAGACGAATCAAAATAATCCTTAATGATTGAATTTTTCACAAGAATGTTGCTTTAGTCAACTTTAAAAGAGAATATCTTGTGCTATATTTAGAATTTTCTAGATCAAAATCCACCAAATAATAGGAAATTGAATTATCTCTCCAACGATACCAAATTTTCCCGAATCCGATACTCGGGTGAGAAGTTACGACACTTTTAGTTCAAAATAGTAGCCCAATGCGATAAGGCTTCATTGTGGTGATGGATAAAATCACGTTTCACTTTTTCAAGTGTGCCACCGTGATTACCATCGTGTTGCACCAAGGGGACATTTCACAATAGTTCTTTTCAGGTGAGGCATCGCAATTGGCACCGCATCACGGAAAGCTTCTAGTCTAGGATCGTCCGTTTTCAGAGGCACAACGCAATAGAACCGCATCGTGCCATAGGGTAAAATGGGGATTGTCAGTTTTAAATTGGCCTGATGCAATTGCACCGCGTCGCGCTAGAGCCAAAAATTGAAACTTTTGCGATTTAAATTCAATGGACAGTTTGGTCTTTTTTCATATCCCCAAATCCGTCCAAACATGGGATTTAAGTCCCAATAGAGCATTATTTGCTCATTATTTCATAATTTTCTTGAAAAAATTAAAGTATCCCTCTTTCAAGAAAAAAAACCCTAGCTTTCTATGTTCAAAATCAAAACTCAAGAATTCACCATCAATTCTCACAAATTCATCCACGCAGGTATGTTAAGTGTTCATCTATGGGTTTATTTCACCCATGGAGTCCAAATATCCAATTCTAAATACAAGTTGGGATCTTTATAAGTTTTTCATGATTTTTAATTGTGATTTTAACCATGAATTCCTATGAATTATAATTTTACACCATGTTTACATGAAATTGTCGTTGTTATTCAACCCCATATGTTTTAATGATGTTATTCGCTGATTTAATTCATAATTTGTGATGTTCATGTTGAAATCATGTTATTACTACAAGATTTAAATTATTCCCATGCTTAGATTACACTTTGAATATCAAGTGTTTGATGAAATGCCTACAAGATTGAATTTTGAATAAATGCTTTCATATTATATCCTCAAAGTTTTAGTACTATTTTGCTATTATTGCTATTGAGTCCTGGGGGTTGTGAATATCCGAAAACTTAGCTATTTACTTAGTCTCAATATCTTCGGAATAGCTTCAGAATATGTTGTGAGCATTATCAGTTCAATCAATTATCATAATCAGTTAAACATAGAACAGTTCAACATATCAAGTCAGTTCAGTTGGGAGTAGGACTTAGAACCGAGCGAGTGTATAGATGACGACTTCCTCGTTAGATAGGTAGAGTCATTAGAAGCATTCCCTATACTCTAGAACTACATAGCCAATGTAGGATATATGGAGTCACCCGTCAGTTTAGGCTTGACTACCTCGCAGGGGTCACCATCAGTTTAGGCTTGATATTCTTAGTCCTTCAGGACAGTACATCTGTGGATTCACACAGCCAGTGTTAGTACCCATGGAACAGTAATAACACCCTTCCAATTGGGGTCACAGATTGGACCCCAATTTGCTCATTGGGGCATGTCGGTTAGATGATGGCTCCCAAAGTCTCAATTCAGTATTCATTATACTTCAGTTCAGGATTGTATTAACCATAGCATATAGATATCGGTTATTCGGTTATTAGATTTCAGCATTTTAGTTTACAGATTATATTAAGAATATGCTTTATGTTTGGTCATACATTCTCAATATTTATAGATTTCATTCATTCTATTCAGTACTTCATGCTATTCGATCATTTAGTTATTACTCCGGTACATGAAACCATGCAGATCAACCTACCTCATTTAGCATACCAGTACCTTCAAAGTACTGATCACATTCATTTTTCATGCGGTATGATGTATCATATCATAGATTCGGACGCTTAGTTCTTGGACCGCGTATAGACCTTTCAGATTATCAGTCGTAGTAGTGGTGAGACCATTTATTTTGAGGACAGACCAAATTTATTTTCATACTTTTAGTTCAGTATTTAAGTAGAGTTAGTTAGGGCTGGTCCCATCAACTCTTATTCAGTTAGTAGAGGCTTTTCAGACTAGTATAGACTGTCAGACAGTTTTTTTATTATTTTATTAGTGCTATACAGTTGTTTCCAGTTTCATGATCCAATATTTTTTTTAGTTATTTAAAACCTTATGGCTTATCTATTGTTCTTCCGCATATGTTATTATATTATATTATGGTCACAGTAGGTTCCAACTCATGGGCTAGCTTGTGGTCTCTCGGGACCGTAAGCACCATGTGGCGCCCAGGGTGTACTATTGTGTTGTTACAAACTTAGAATTAGAGCCTAAGTTTTTAATGTGTCCTAAAAAGTCTGAAAGCAGTCTCGAGTAGAGTCTTGTGCATGGGTGTGAAATGCGCCACTCTTATGGACAAGAGACTATGAGGTATTTTAAGAAAAGTTTCCCTTCTTTCAGTGTTCATGTCATGCAACCAAGTTTGAGCTCATGTTAAACTCTCTGTCTAATTATTCTCCCTTCTATTTAAAGATTATACCTCCCAGAAAGATAAACGGAAGAAGAAATGTGAACCAGCTAGTATCTCCGCCTATTCAGAAAAATCCCCTGAATGAGCATGTTTCCCATGTAGAGTTCAGAGCTTCATTCAATACTCTAGCTTACTTTATAGAAGCACAAAATGCTCATCTAGCTTCTTTCCCGGCCAACCCAGTGTCCAATACTTCCACAGCTAGGATTCAGGACTTTACCCGAATGAATCCTCCTTTGTTTTTGAGATCAAAATATGAAGAGGATCCATAGGAATTCTTAGACATGGTCCAGAAGGTAATAGATATTATGGGGGTAACTTCTAGTAAGAGTGTTGAATTGGCTTCTTACCAATTACAGGATGTGGCTCATACATCGTTTAAGCAGTGAAAGGTAGATAGAGGCATAGATGTAGGGCCTATAGAGTGGGAAGAGTTTGCTACTGCATTCTTAGGTAGATTCTTTCTGCTGGAACTGAGAGAAGCAAAAGTGGTATAGTTTATCAACTTGAGGAAAGGAAATATGAGTGTGAATGAGTATTCCCTTAAGTTTACTCAGTTAGCTAGGTATGCTCCTTATATGGTAGATGATACCATATCTAGGATGAGCAAGTTTGTGTCTAGGGTATCTGATAGTGTGGTCAATAAGTGTAGGACTGTGATGTTAATTAAGGGGATGGACATACCTAGGCTTATTGTCCATGCTTAATAGAATAAGGAATAGAATGATAATGAGAATGAGAGAGAGAACAAGAGGGCTAGAACAAGTAGCTTTAATTTCACTCAGCCAAAGTCAAAAAGTGGTAACTGTCCTCAGTTCCATCAGAAATCTTTAGTCCTAGCTCCATCTTTAGCTAGTGACCTAGTACCCAAATTCAAAAATGATAATATGTATAGATCTCCAGGATCTATGTCCCAAGGTAGTGTAAGCAGTAGTCGTACAAATCCTCTTTGCAGAAACCATCAGGGTGAGTGTAGAGCTGACAGTGATTTATGCTTTGGGTGTGGTAAGCTAGGCCATCAAATTTGAGAGTGTCGGGCAGTTGCTAAAAAAGGTAGGGATTTATGCCAACAGGGCTAGTCCCCTCAGTCATCAATTCTAGCCAGCCACTAGACTCAGTAGGGTGGCACTTCCAGTGCTACTAGCGGCCAGCGTCAGAATAAGCTCTATAAACTTTAGTCTCGATAAGATTACAAAAGTTCTCCTAACGTAGTACTAGTATATTTCAAGTCTTTCATTTAAATATTTATGATTTACTAGACCCTGGAGCTTCTTTTTTTTTGGTAACCTCTTATATAGCCATCAACTTCAGAGTCAGTCCTTAAATCTTAGCAGAACCCTTTTTAGTGTCTACCCCAGTAAGTGTCTCTATTGTAGCCCAGCGGGTATACAGGAATTGCCTGATTATAGTGTCTCAAAAAGTTACTTCAATTGACCTCATGGAATTAGAGATGACAGATTTTTACGTCATTCTCGGCATGGATTGGCTCTACTCATGCTATGCTTTAGTGGATTGCAAAAATAGAGTAGTTCATTGTCTGCTTCCAAATAAATCGGTTCTTAAATGGAGGGGTAGTACTACAACACTTAAGGGTCATCTTTTTTCATACCTTAGAGCGAGGAAAATGATATCCAGAGGGTGTATTTATCATCTTGTCTAAGTCAAAGACTCAATTTTTGAGACTCCTAATCTTGAGTCAACTTCAACCGTGAGGAAATTTCCACATGTGTTTTCTAAAGATCTTCCCAGAGTTCCTCCCAAAAGGGAAATGAACTTTAGAATAGACATTCTTCCATATACCCACCCTATCTCTATTGCTCCATATGGAATAGCTCCAGCCGAACTTAAAAAGTTAGAAGAATAGTTGAAAGATCTCCTAGATAAGGGATTTATCAAGCCCAGCATTTCCCTGTGAGGCACACTAGTTCTATTTGTGCGTAAGAAAGATGGTTTTCTTAGAATATTTATTGACAACCGTTAGTTGAACAAAGTCATAATCAAGAACAAATACCCACTTCCCAGAATCAATGACTTATTCGACCAACTTTAGGGTGCCAGTTATTTTTCTAAGATAGATCTCAGATTCGGCCATCATCAGCTCAGAGTCAGAGAATGTGACATTCCAAATATAGATTTTAGAACCCGGTATGGTCACTTCAAATTTCTAGACATATGCTTTAGTCTCAGGAATTCCCCAACAACCTTTATGGACTTGATGAACAAAGTGTTCAAATAGTACTTAGACATGTTCATCATTGTCTTTATTGATGATATTCTTGTCTATTCCCGTAACGAAAATGATCATGCAGACCACCTCAAAATAGTATTGTAGACTCTTAGAGCCCATTAGTTGTTCGGCAAATTCAGTAAGTGTGAATTTTTGACTAAGAGTAGTAGCTTTTCTTAGCCATATTATTTCTAGTGATGGCATTAGAGACGATACTCAAAAGACTGAGATGGTGAAAAACTGGACCAGACCCATCTCTCCATCAGATATCAGGAGTTTCTTGGGTTTGGCTAGATATTATCGATGGTTTGTTGAAGGATTTTTGACCATTGTGTCCTCTATGTATAGATTGACTTAGAAGAAAGTTAAGTTTCAATGGTCAGATTCTTGTGAGAAGATTTTTTTAGGAGTTGAAGACTCGACACACCACAACCTCAATTTTACATTGCCAGATGGTTTAGATGGGTTTTTTCGTGTATTGTGATGCTTCCAGAGTTGGTTTAGGGTGTGTTTTGATGTAGAAGGGTAAAGTTGTACCCTATTCCTCTCGACAGCTTAACCACCATGAAAAGAATATCACACCCATGATCTTGAGTTAGTGGTTGTTGTGTTGGCCTTACAGATTTGGAGGCACTATTTATATGGGGTACGTGTTGATGTGTTCACAGATCACAAAAGCTTGCAGTATGTGTTTTTGTAGAAGGATTTCAATTTGTGTCAGAGAACATAGTTAGATTTTCTAAAAGATTAGGATATAAGTGCTTTGTACCATCCGATAAAGGTCAATGTAGTGGCAGATACCCTAAGTAGATTGTCTATGGGTTGTGTTGCTCATGTCGAGGATGATAAAAAGAATTTAGTTAGAGAAGTTCATCATCTTTTCAGGTTAGGTGTTTGTTTGGTTGATTCATCTAAGGGTATATTTTGGGTTCAGAATATTTTGGAATCTTCTTTGGCTGCCAAATTGAAGGGAAAGCAGGATAGGGATCCTAGTCTGCTAAAGTCGAAGGAGTCAATTAGAGATCATAAAGTAGAGGTTTTCTCTCAAGGGAGAGATGGTTTGTCACATTGCCAGGGTAGACTGTGTATGTCATATGTTGATGAGTTGAGACAGCGAATTCTTGCAAAAGCGCATGGTGCGCGTTACTCAAGTCATCCAGGGTCCACGAAGATATGCAATATACGGGAAATCTATTGGTTGAGTGGGATAAAGAGGGATATTTTAGAGTTATTGGCTAAGTGCTCCATTTGTCAATAGGTTAATATTAAACATTAGAAGCCGAGTAGGTCTAGGAAGATGTTCAATATTCCCACTTGGAAGTGGGAGGAAGTGAACATGGATTTTGTAATGGTTTTGCCTCGTACTCGCCGCCAGCATAATTTGATTTGGCCATTGTATACAAGATGACTCAGCTTATTTTTTGCCAGTCTATACTTCTTGTTCATCCGGGGACTACGCCAAACTCTATCTTAGAGAGTTGGTTAGGTTGAACGATGTTTCATTGTCCATAATTTTAGATAGAGGTACTCAATTTCTCTTGCATTTTTGGAAGGCTTTGCAGAAGGGTTTTAGGACCCAAGTTCACCTCAGTACAACCTTTCACCCTTAGACAAATGGTCAGGCATAAAGAACAATTCATACCCTTGAGGATATGTTGAGAGCGCGTTCCATTAACTAAGGGCGGTTGGGATGACCACGTGCCTTTGATTGAGTTCGCGTATAATAATAGCTGTCATTTCAGTATTCAGATGGCTCAGTTTGAGGCTCTGTATGGAAGGAGATATAGATCTTTGATTGATTGGCTTAAAGTAGGTGAGGCCACGGTAGTGGGGCCTGACTTGATATTTGATGCCTTAGAGAAAGTACAGTTGATCAGGAAAAGGCTTAAGGCAGCACAGAGGCAATAGAAATCTAATCTAGATGTGAGGAGAAAAGACCTTGAATTTGAGGTTTCCAATTTGTATATCTAAAGATCTCTCCCATGAAAGGAATAAAGCGTTTTGGTAAGAAGGGGAATCTTAGTATCCGATAAGTTGGCCCTTACAGAATTATGACCTATTTCGAAAAGATGGCTTATGAGCTTGAGTTTCCTGCAGACTTACCATTAGTGCACCCAGTATTCTATATCTCCTTGTTGAAGAAGAGTACTGGATACCCAACAGTTTTCATCCCCTTAGAAAGCATATATGTTTAGAACAACCTCTCTTACGAGGAAATTCCTGTCGAGATCCTTGATCGACAAATTTGTAGACATACGAACAAATAAGTTCCCCTAGTCAAAGTTCTTTGGCCGAATTAGTTCGTTGACGGAGCCACTTGGTAAGCAAAAGCAGATATAATAACCAAGTACCCTCATCTTTTCTCTGCAAACTCAGATTTAGCTAAGGTAACAACCTTCTTAGAATTTCTCTTTGCCATGCTTTGTTTCAGCTGGATATCATTCTTATGTTAGTCATGCATTCATAGAACCAGTTAAGTCATGTGTTACACTTTAGATTCAGTCATGTAATCAAGTATATCCAACATGTAACCTAAGTTCCTCAATGTTTCAGCTTAACAAGTTTCATTCGAGGACGAATGTTCCTAAGGGGGAGATATTGTAGTACCTCAAAAATTCAAACCAATGTTAGAGCCATGTTTCAAGATTATGTATAGTAAATTATAGTTATTTGGTAGTGATATGCATTAGTTTGATGTATATTAAGGCCTCAAATAACTCCCAGCTATTAGACGAATTAAAATAATCCTTACCGATTGAATTTTTGAAAAGAATGTCTCTTTAGTCAACTTCAAACAAGCATATCTTTTGCTATATTGAGAATTTTCCAGATCAAGACCCACCAAATGATAGGAAATTGAATTATCTTTCCAATGATACCCATTTCACCCGAATTTGATACTCGGGTGAAAAGTTATGGCACTTTTAGTGCAAAATAGTAGCCCAACGCGATAAGGCCGCGTTGTGGTGATGTCCGAAATCACGTTCGTCCTTTTCCAGTGTGTCACTGGAATTGACACCATATCGCGCCAGGGGACCATTTCTCAATTGTCCTTTCCCAGTTGGGCACCACGAGCCAAGCTTCCAGTTTTGGATCGTCCCTTTCTAGAGGTGCAATGCAATAGCACTGCATTGTACGGTAGGGTAAAATGGGGATTTTCAGTTTTCAAGTGTCCTGGCGTGATTCCACCGTGTCGCATCGGAGCGAAAAATTGGGATTTTCAGCTTTTATGATTTAAATTCCGGGGACCATTTGGTCTTTTTCCATAGCCCCAAATCCGTCCAAACATGGGATTTAAGTCCCAATAGAGCATTAATTGCTCATTATTTCACAATTCTCTCAAAAGATTAAAGTAGCCCTCTTTCAAGAACAAAAACCCTAGCCTTCAAAGTTCAAGATCAAAACTCAGGAATTCACCATCAATTATCATGAATTCATCAACCCAGGTATGTTAAGTGATCATCTATGGGTTCCTTTTAACCATGGAGTCCAAATATCCAATTCTAAATTCAAGTTGGGAACTTTACAATTTTTTCATGATTTTTAATTGTGATTTTAACCATGAATTCCCATAAATTGTAATTCTACACCATGTTTACATGAAATTGTCGTTGTTATTCAACCCCACATGTTTTAATGATGTTATTCGCTGATGTAATTCATAGATGTTGAAATAATGTTATTACTACAAGCTTTAAATTAATCTCATGCTTAGCTTACACTATGAATATCAAGTGTTTGACGAAATGCCTACATGAATGAATTTTGAATTAATGCTTTCATATTATGTGCTCAAAGCTTTAGTACTATTTTTCTATTATTGCTATTGAGTCTTGGGGGTTGTGAATACCCGAAAAATTAGTTGTTTACTTAGTCTTAATATCTTCAGATTAGCTTCAAAATCTGTTATGAGCATTATCAGTTCAGCTAGTCACCATAATCAATTAAACTTAGAACAGTTTAGTATCCTAAGTCAATTCAGTTTGGAGTAGGATTTAGCACCAAGTGAGTTCAAAGATGGAGGCTTTCCCAAAAGATACGCAGAGTCGTTAGCAGCAGTCCTTGTACTCCAGAACTACGTAGCAAACATTGTATATGAGGAGTCGCCCGTCAGTTTAGGCTTGACTACCTCACAGGGGTCACCCGTTAATTTATGCTTGACATCCTTAGTCTTTCGAGACAATACATCAGTGGATCCACACAACCAGTGTTAGTACCCATTATACGGTACCGACACCTTTCTAATTGGGGTCACATGTTAGACCTAATTTGCTCGTTGGGGCATGCCGATTAGGTGATAGCTCCCACAGTCTCAGTTCAGTATTCAGTATACTTCAGTTCAAGCTTGTATTGACCATAACATACAGATATTGGTTATTCAGTTATCAAATTTTAGTATTTCAGTTTACAAATTATATTTAGAACATGTTTTATGCTTGGTTAAGCATTCTCAGTATTTATAGATTTCATGCATTCTATTTAGTACTTCATGCTATTCATTTAGTCAGTTATTACTCTTGTACATGAAACCATGCATATCCGTCAACCTCATTTAGCATACTAGTACATTCAAAGTATTTATCGCATGTACATTGAAAGTACTGATCGCATACTTTTTTCTTATGCTATGATGTATCATATCATACGTTCGGATGCTCAGTTCTCGGATCATGCATAAACCTTTCTGATTATCAGCCGTAGCAGTGGCTAGTCTTCATATTTCAAGGACAGACTATATTTATTTTCATGCTTTCAATTCAGTAGTTAGATGAAGTTATTTGGTTCCTGTCCCATCAACTTTTATTCAGTTTTTAGAGGCTTTTCAGAATAGTACAGACAATCTATCAGTTATTTTATTATTTTGTTAGTTCCAGATAGTTGTTTCTAGTAGTTATTTCTAGCAGTTGTTTCCATATTCATGATCCAATATTGTTTTCAGTTATTTAAAACTCATGACTTATCAGTTTTTTTTAGACATATGTTATTATATTATTCAATGCTCACAGCAGGTACCAGCTCATGGGTTAGCTTGTGGTCTCTTAAAACCGTAAGCACCGTGTGGCACCCAGGGTGTACTCTTGGGGCGTTACAAAAACTTGCACATGTATGTTTCAAAATAAATAACTAAGTGAATGCTTTGGATGTACAGTCATGGATTGGTATAAGTGATGTATTGAGAAGCCTCTGCCACCGCTGACCAAGATGAATCTCATGGTTTTAGTCAATGTTTCTCAGATAACTCCCACTCCCTATACAAAAATTGGTATATTACTCCGCTCAGATGTTTTATGGCTGAAATTTATATGCATGTACACATAGATACTAAATATTCTCGTATTTCTTACTATCGCATAAGAGAAAAATAAAGGTCGCATTCAAAATAGGTGTCGAGAGATTACCAGGGCTGATGATCGGTAACTATAACCTTTTACATAAGATAGTGGAGTTTCTACTTTGAAAATACCTGCATTTTTGTAATTGATTCCGGAACAAATGGTAGTTACTTCTTGCTGCTTTCAGGAACCCTCAGTTTCTCCTCACTTTAAGGGATGACTTCGAAGGAAGAGTACCCAATCATCCTTGGAAGGAACATATGGTGTGTTAGGGTTTTTGCCATGATATTCATACCATAATTAAGTTTTACTTTTTCTTAGAAGGAAAATAAAAGTAACCATAAATACTTTTACTTTTCTTGAAAGATAATATAAAACTTTTTAATATTTGGAAAACCTCTTTCTTAGAGGAAAGGTTTGGGAACTCTATAAATAGATGACCCCCTTCTCATACCATAAAACATTCGCTTCCACAATGTAGTAGTTATAAGTGCCTATTTTAGGGGGAGATTTATCCCATAGGTTTATGTTTTTTCATAGATTTTATTTTTTCAATATTGGTTTTAATATGTAGGTCGTTTGTCCGAATCATATTAATAATATGTCTTTTTAATATATTTTTTATTTGTCATCTGAATTATTACTACAAAAAATTTGATTATTTGGAATGAATTATTTTGTCACTTATAAGTCATATTTAGGCGCAAAAGATTTAGTGTGACGAAAACAATTTCGTCAATCAGTTGTCTCTAAAAGTGGGTCGCCAAAAGTAGACAAAGACAATTTAGTGCTTCGTCGCTAAAAAAATTAAATTAGGTACAAAAAAAATCATCCCTGAATGTGTAACAATTATGATGAATCTGTTGTTATAAAAATGTAATTTTTTTTGTAGTTGATGGTAAGCTTTTATCACAAAAAAGTTATCAATGCCTACAAAATTTTATCGTCGCTAATTATATTGTTCAATCAGCGACAACACTAATTGTCGCTAGAGTTATATATATTTCGTGGCTGAACAAATGTATTTTCGTCACTATTGACAACTTTTTGTATACAACAAAAATTTCCGTCCTTAAATGTATGAATTAGTGATAAATTTATTATTAAAATAAATATTAATAATTTTGTAGTATAACATCTTTTAAGAACAAGCAGAGATAAACACATAATTAAATGGATTGAATCAACATTCAAAGTCAGATATCACAAATTTTAGATCTAACAGATTAATTTAGGCAATTTGCACCCATACAAGAAAAAGAACATACAAATTAAACCAAAGAAAACAATCATCCAATTAAAGGATTGAGGAATAAAATCGTATAATCATCAAGTTCACCAAAAGGGACATCACCGGTCCTCAATTTTGATGAGAACATAACCGGTGAGAAGATGGGAAGGTTGAATCGCAGTTGGGGATGCGTTGCTGGTTCACGATTACTGGATACGGCCACGATGATGATGGATCGGTAGAGGACAAGCGGCGGGATACCGTTGCTATTGCTGGAAACATCGATTTGGTCTAGTCCCGTCGTCTAGCATGACAGCGGGTTGATATTGATGTTCGTTCGAGGGGATCTTAGCCGGTTTGCTTGCTAATAGATGTGGCTAGTGGCGCCCGCTGAGAGGCGCTAATTTTGGTTGTTCAGCGGCGGGATTGGTGGTTGGAGCAGTTTTCCCTTGGTTTTCCCGGTGGCTGATGATGGGGAGAGGAGAGAGACACGGTGGATGGTTTGTTTGCCAGTCACTCGTGGCGGTTGACGCTATTGATGCTGCCTCGGACTCGTCGATCATCGATTTCGGTGAGTGAGAGATGAAAGAGAGTGGGAGGGAGGAGGCCAAATTTTTCTATAACCCATGGTGGCTGGCCAGCGGTGGCAGCCATGGTTATGGTATAGAGATAAGTGAGGCTAGAGAGAAGGTAGAGAGAGAGAAAAGGTAGAGAGAGAGAGAGCACCAAGAGAGGCGGATGTTTTTGTGTAATGAGAAATTAGGGTTTGAGTGTTTTTTAAGATCGAAATAGTGAGTGATATGATCTCAGTCGTTGGATCAAAATTGATCCACGGCTAAGATTAAAAGGATTATAAAAATAGGAAATGAATTGAAATGGAGTTAAATGTAACTAAAATTGTAATAAATTGGGTAAAATTAGGCTACAATTGTCATAAATCGAATAGAAAAAGGCTAGCATTTAAATGAACTAGGAAATTGAATTAAATTAGGCTACAATTTAACAGATGTAATAATAACAGAAAAGATAATAGGGTGTCGAGGTTAAAATAAATTACGTATTTAAAATTAATGTTACATAAAAATTGTCATATAACATTATCGTTCATAATAATAATAATATTAATAATAATAATAATAATAAGCAATGTATTTATAAATTGTAAGTGTGCATATTTTGTGGAAAAGATAATTTAATAAATATTAATAAAATTATGTAAAATGTTGTATCTGGATTAATAAATTGTAAAAAAAACATCCAAAATTAATAAAATAATTTGTATATTTTAAAACATGAATGTGACACGTCAAAAATCTATTTGATGTAAGAAAAATGTGTAGAAAATACTAACATTTAAAAATTAATAATTTTTCTAAAATAGCAGCCTAAATGTAATATCGGGAGGTCAAAATTGGGTGTCAACAATCATTGGGCCTAAAGGCTCCTTTTCCTGTTTTAAAATGGGGTTTCCATAAGGGTAGACCAGTAGAGAACAATGTGAGTGAAGAGAAATCTTTAGTTGGTTCTTAAGAGTCGAGAGTGGAGTCATATAAGCAAACTGATAAGCAAATAGGAAGGCGTCTAATTGTTCCCAACACATTTATCCATACCCAGATGGGAGGTGAAAGTACATGAGTTGGACAATTTCTTTTTAATTAAACAAGTTTGAATGCACAATATTCATACTTGCTAAGACCATCTTGAAAATTGCCTTGACGACTTAAAATCATTCAAGCTAGAAACCTAAGAGCTATATAAATCGATTGCTATAATACACGTGTATGTGATGGAACTGGATAGTAGTTACCATCCACGAAACCCCAACCCAGGGACTAGTGCACCACAAAGGAAAAAAAATGAAATTGGAAAATAAAACAGGAAGTGTTTTATGATATATCTATACTATAGCATATCTCAGCTGTAATTTTCCAACGTAAATAGAAATCTATAATCAAGTAATTAAAAATTTTAAAAAGAGAAATCAGAAGTTCTTTGACTCAACACTTCAGTGGCAACAGGTGAATGTGAATGGAAATAACCAGTTCAAAGATTCATTTTTTTAATCTTCTGCACAGTAGGACACACTTGTTGCCTGCCCAGTAGATTAATTAGCGCTATAGGAGAAGTTATAGGAGGCTGAAGGAGTTGCTCCTCCCATTCAACCCCCTATCCTATAGATCTGTAGCTAGAAAAAAAGAGGAGAGTTTATACAAGATTTGCGAATGATACAGGTGAGGATGAAAAGACATTGCAACTATTTTTGGGTTCGAGCATCTTGGTATATAGCTACACCAAGGAGAATTTGTTAACTCAAGCAAGTGTGGATACATCTAGAATTAGCATAAGGAGCTTACTTGGTCATGTATTTACAGCCAAGGCGTTCAAACCCTTATTTAGGACCAAAAAGCAGCTCCAAATTCCAATACCAGAGATCACAGTTAGGAAAAAGAACCAAAAAAATGTGATGCAGATAAAGACGAAGAAGACAAAAGTGAAAAGGATACTTACTCTGAAAACTGATTTATCAGAAGCATATACACTGAGGATACGAGGAAGAGTAAGTATCACCCATATGAACAACAAGATTATACTCAGATTGAAATCAACCAAGAACAATGTTTCTCGGGTTTTTGAAGAAGTGATTAATAATTTTGGTATTGGATTAGGATATCCTATCTTCATGGGTTTTGTACTAAGCAGAACAGGGCCGGTTCAGCTGTTTTATTTTGGGCCTTCTGATTTTAAATGTTTGGACGATGTCATTTTAAATGGGTTGGTCCATTTATGTAAAGACAATGTGGTTTCTTCTTTAAATTAATAATAGAGGAAAAGACAAAAATAACACCTAAAATTAAAATAATTTCACAAAACTAACACCTAAATTTAAAAAACCAAGAAATAGCCACTGAGGGGTGGGCGCACGCGAGAAGCTGGGATATATTTGTCAGTATTCCACATATTTTCCTCAATTCTACAACACAATTTGGCCCTTTCCAGTTTGGGTACTGGACCCACTTTTCATCTTTAATGGTTCATGCTTTTTTTTGGCTCTTTTTTCCCTTTCATATTTAAAGATTCTACTCTTTTTTACATCTCACTGATACTTTTACTTTTAAATTGTCTTTTAGCTTAGCTTTTAAAAGCAGTTACAATTATAAATGTCTTTTAATAATATTAATCTCAATATATTAATTACAAATATGACATATTATATTAATCTAATTATATTAATTACAAATGTGACAAATTAATGTTAGATTGAACAAAGCAATTTAATATAGGCCAAGGGTACTGGAACAAATCTTAGTCCAACTTAGACTACACACATGTTTTAGATAATAGACAATGTGTTTCACCTCCATAGTTTGATACAATAAACCAAAAGTGTAACTATATAATACAATTGTTAAAGATATATATTTATATATAATAATGATACAGTTTCTATATATATACATATTCTATTTAACAATTATAACATTTTTATACACATTTTATATAATTTTTAACTACCATTATTATTTATATACATATTTTATACGACTCTATATAGTTTCTACATGCATTCTAAAAATGTATCAATCTAGTATAAGAGAGTATCAATTAAGTATATGGGCACTGCAATTGTATCAATGTAGTATAAAAGTGTGTTAATGTGGTATAAAAGAGTATCTATTGGGTAAAGGAAATGCATGTGCTTGCATAGAATTTTCTTTCTCTTTTTTAAAAAGTGTATCAATATACTATAAAAGTGTATCAATGTGGCATAAAAGTTTATCAATTGAGTATAGAGACTGCATGTGCCCAATTGGGCCAAATGGCTAAAAAGGGGAATTAAGTTGGGTCGACTGGCTAAGGTTGTCCACCTTTTCAATTATGGGTCATTCTTTTTTTAAAATGGAAAACCCATGTCCTTTGTCCTTAATAAAATCCCTATTAAATTGAAATAAAAAGCCTTTAGAAGGTATACCTAGTAAACAAAGGAGAGCATTTTGACAATTTGGATAATTAATTTAAGAGTCTTGATTGTGCATCAGGGATGAAAAATTCAATTGCAGTCCTACTAAGAATTTCAATTTTCACACAATATTGGGTCATTTCTTAGTGTATCGTATACAAGAGTCTCAATCTTTTTGCTTGGTCCTCTTTGGATATGCAGAAAAAACATAAATGATTATTTGAAATTTCAACAAAAATTTAATAGGTACTGAAATTTGAGAAGGGTGGCTTTGAGAAACAGTAAAGTAGACTGCAAATCAAGGATGGAAAGTGCTTACACGTATCTAAATCAAGTTTCAACACCAATTTGGTAGATAAAGAAGATTGAATTAACATGAAGAAGAGGAACTGCGTGCATCTAGATTTATCTTCAACAGTTACTTTCCTTTTTCTGATTTTTTTATGTTTCTTTTCTTTTAGTCTTTATGTTGACATTTTTTGTTTTGTTGTTTTTTATTGCTTACTATTTACATTTTTGTTAATGTATTTTGTGGTTCACATCTAAAAACAATATATATATATATATATATATATATATATATTTGTAAATAAAAAAGTATATATAAGAAAAAAGTGAATATTTATTTTTGCAGCAAATGGTTACACCGATTTAATAGACATATTACAGTGCATTCACAAAAAACTTATCACAAAATTATAATTAATTAAGATACATAAATTTTTATTAAATTATAATTAAATATGATTAGCTATAAATAGATATTATTAAAAAAGAAATATCCGTAAATTAAATGGTCCTTTGGTAAGGTGTATATGAATTATATAAAATATGGTGTATTACTAATGCTTGAATGGTTATGTTTGCATATTATTTAGGTAGGTTTTTGTTTGGTGTAAAATATAATTGCATAATTTCTAAAAAATATATTTTTACTATTTTGACATTGCCACTCATAATCTCTTTTTAAAAATAATAAATTAAAAAAAATTTAATTTGATAATCTTATTTGGGAGATTTTATTTAATGTTGGATATTCTTGACATTAAATATGATAAATTTTGATATGTTTTAAAAAGTAAGGATAGAGAAAGTAACGTATATAATACAGAAGCTATTTTAAAAGTACTAGCGTGGGTGCTCCGATATGTAGTCTTATAAATATAAATAAAAATGTGCACAAATTTAATATATATTTTTTCTACTATCTTCAACATGTGGGGCATTTCAAACTAAATGAAGCATATATGATTGGTCTGTAGGGAATATTACTCTAGCTTCTGTATGTTTTCAACACACAATATAAACATCATTGAATAGGAATACTATAATGAAATAACTATGTTATTAATTCTTTTTCTCAATAGATCGTGTCAAGTAAAAATGTGACAAGTAAAAGAGAACGAGTACTTACTATAGTTTAAATTACGATATTAGTAAGGGATAGAAGGAGGCATCTCTTATTGTAAATAGAATCCAAATAGACCTCGACTTTTATCTAGTGTCGAAAATTAACCTTTAAAATTAATAGAATTATTATAAGCACTTTTGTTTAAAAGAAGTTGCCTAAGAAATTTTGTAATACAACAAACAAGACACATAAAATATCTTTAAAAAATAAAATAAAAAATAAAAATGACAACATATCATGAACACATAACCAATATATGATGATCTTATAGTTACACCTAAGAATTACTTTGTACCAATAATTACATTATTCAACTACCAAATCAAAGTCATAATTATTTTTTGTGATAAAATTTTATTGTGATTAATTGTAGGTTAAACAGTGACGATAATATCATTGTTGCTAATTGTTTGAATAATTAACTACAAAAACTATTGTCAAAATTAAATATAAAATTTTGTGGCTAAAACTTACAATATGATAGCTTCAAACTTTAATTAATTAGTTGATCCTATTCGACGTCGGTCTACTTAAAATGTGTCTCACCTGTACAAGATTAACACACTGACTTTATACCGTCCAAAAAATTCATTCAATAAGTTCACTTCAACCTTCACACAATTAGATCTAGTCTTGTTTTCTATAGCTATATCAATATACAATTAATTTTCTATAATCATAAACAAAAATAGCCAAATATCAATTTATATTTAGCTATGAAATTTTTTCGTAGAAAAAAATAACTAAATTATTCAGCTACAAATTCCAAATCATCACTACTTAATGATGACATATTTTGTCACAAAATTATGTTGTCACTGAATCATAGATTAATCAGAGACAACAAAATAAGTGTCACTAATTGTTTATAGTATTAGTGACAAAAATTGAGTTCACAATTAAGTATCAAATTTTGTAGCTAAAACTTACAATATTTAACTACAAACTCTAATTTATCGCTATTGCGATAACTTATTTTTTATGATGAATTTTTTTTGTCTAAAATTATAATGAATTTAAGACAAAAAATGGTTTGTCATGAATTGAATCTATTATTAGAGACAATAAAATGAGCGTCACTAAATGTTTATTGTCTTAGTGACAAAAATTGAGATCATAATTAAATATCAAATTTTGTAGCTAAAAGTTACAATATTTAACTACGAAATCTAATTTGTCGTTGTTATGATAACTTATTTTTTATGTTGATTTTTTTTTTGTCTAAAATTTTACCTAATTCAAGACAAAAAATAGTTTGTCACAAATTGGATCAATTATTTGTAATAAAATAAGGGTGTTACTGAAAAAATATAATTCGTCACTAATGGTACTCAATAAAATGGCGCCAACATATTTTTTGGTGGGAAACTTTAGAGGACAAAACTTTGCTACGAAATTTTACGTTTGGTCACTAAAAGTATGTGCTTCATATATTTAGATATGAAATGTAATTTTCGTCATAAAAGGTGAACAATTAGTGACGAATTTTATCTCGTAGCTATACATCAATTTTACTGTAGTGATATATATTATCACCGTTGGTTTGCAAACTTTAAGCTTCCGCATGACGCCCTCTCAATTTTGAACCTAACAAGTGGTATCAAAGCCTATGGTTCAAAGATCTGATGGTTCAACTGAGGATACTTTAAGGTCAAAGTTGCAACCAATTTATGATAATAAATATATATGTCCAAAAAATACATGTGGAGATGATTTTCAATTATATTTTCAACAATCCTGCTGTCACATATTTGAAAATAAAGTTCACTTTTAACCCTGCAAAAGGACTCCAATATTTTTTAATCCGAAAATTGCTCATACACTTTTAACCCAAGCTCCATTTTTAAACATGCCGAACAACAGTGGTGAAGACTATGTCAAACACAAGGACCAAAGATCTGATGAAGGTGGATATTAGGAAGAAAATCAAGCCAAAAGGGGGAGATTTGTTAGGGGTTTTGCCCTGATTTTCTTATCAAAATTAAGTTTTACTTTTTCTTAGGAGGATAAATAAAAGTAACCATAAATACTTTTACTTTTCCTGAAAGGGAAAAGTTTTTCATATTTGGCAAACCTCTTTCTTAGAGTAAAGGTTTTCGAACTCGATAAGTAGATGCCCCCTTCTCATACCATAACACAATAGCATCCACAGTGTAGTCGTTAAAGGATTCTGGTTTAGGGGGAGATTTCTCGCATAGGTTTATGTTTTTCCATATGTTTTATTTTTTCAATATTGTTTTTAATATGTAGGTTATTTGACCAAATCATATTAATAATATATCTTTTTAATATATGTTTTATTTGTCATCTGAATTATCACCGTTGCTTTGTAAACTTTAAGCTTCCGCATGACGCCCTCTCGATTTCGAACCCCACATGGTGTAATGTACAAGGCTCATGATCGTGTAACTAATGAAATTATTGCACTAAAAGAAAGAAGGATGGAGAAGAAAGTTATTGTAATTTTCATTTTGTTTTCGGGTCTTGGTACTGTTCCTTTTTACCAATTTGTAAGAATTTATCTTAAATAACAATCTTCAGTGAATGTAGGAGTCCCTAATGAAGAGAATCTTTCCCATGCATCTTAATTTGTGCGGCAAAAGACTGGATCTTGCAGTTGAAGTTTGTTACCAATATGTTGAAATTTCCCATACATCGTTTTCAACGTTACACGAAAATTATTATCTTGTTGAACATAACTGCCTTTCCATTTCAATTGGTTTGTAAATTAATATGTTGAGTCTGTTCTTAGCACGGGCCTTACCGATCTAATATATGTATAAAGGGATACTCCTAATTCCTCCAACACCAACAAATTAAGCTTCTGGATTGGAATTGAACCACCAGATAGAAAAGCTACTTTCAAAAGGCCAATCAGCTACTACTGGGGTTTTTAGCGCTTCTCCTAACTCCCTTGTCAAATGGGAGTCAATGGATACCCTTTCGCTGAAATATTATATTATATATATATATATATATTCCATATATTGTCACCTTAATTTCTCAGTGTTTTTTACTTCTTTATATTTAATTTCCTTAATTAAGATCCTGGGTTCGTCTTTGAATCTCGGGATGCTTCAGCTTCGAGATAGAGACACTTTACACTAACATTGTTAATTAAGAATTGTCAAGATATACATGTAGCGCTGCACAAATTTCATGAATAGTTTCATGCAAGATCATGACAAAGGACATTAACTTACAATCATTTGGCTTTGATCATGCCACTATTACAGTGTTTTTGAACCCTTTTTTCATATATTGCTTTATAACAGAGATAAATGTGTGCAACCTCTTACCATGTATGGGCTTGAAATATTTTTTTTCTGCGCCATTGATCATAGGAAAGGTGTAATAGTTGTTGCAAAAGTAGAGATGCTGCACCTAATCTTAAGAATGCAGATAAACCTACAAGTTACAGTTCTGCCAATTGACTAGTCTTGAGAAGACATGGCCATGGATGCCACTCAAAACAAAAGGATAAGTAGAATTCTGCCATCGAACTAGACACTCTGATTTAATAAAAAAGTTTTATATTATAATTTTCTGAGTCATATGAAATAACCTTATCACCTACAAGTAAGCAAAAGATGTGAAGATTAACAGATTGAATATTTGTTGAGAAACTACAAAGGAGAAGACCGGTGGTAGTCCGCACATTAGTCTCAGAAGAAAAGCTTTCAATTGTTACACTCGAATGAAGATCAAATGATATTTCATAATGAACTATTGTAGAGGAGATCACATCACGTTTGATACCAACAAAATTTCGTGGTTTAGATGGATCAACAATACACCAAAGGCGGCTCAAGCGAATCGTGGCCCAAGGCCAAAATCAAAAGGAAGTTTTACGTTTTTAAGAAAAAATAATTATTTTTATAAATTCTGTTTTTAAAATTATATAATCAATTTCTTCTAATAATTTTTTTAAATTAATAATATAGTCAATGCATTAATTTCTTGACACATAGTATTCTAGACTAGATATATGAAACTCCATCTAAATTCTTTCTTTTATAAAAAAAAATATTTTTTTGATAAATAGTATTTAATATATTTTTTAAACTTTAAAATTTATTATCAATAAAAAAAATGAGGCCCTCAAATTTTGGGGGCCTTAGGTTGCCGCCTTATTTCCCAAAGGGTTGAGACTCCCCTGCAATACACTTTCGCCAATTCTAACACACACATACAAACCTTGCAAGAGATGATTGGAAACTATGTGATTAATTTATCACATTATTTTTTAAACTTTACAAATAAAGTGGATGGAGACTGTGGATGCATTTAATTTGGTACAATCATTTTTTAAATTTTTATATGAGCCGAGAGAAATAGTTTATGATGTGTAAATCTATTCCGCACATCCTCAATTAATTAAGTATATCTACAAATCACTGCATCGTTGAAGAAAAAGAAGATAGAAAACACTGGAACTTAGATGTAATAAAAGACTTATTAAATATTAAATAAAGTACAAAGAAAGAAAATAATACAAATTATGGCAATTAAACTTGTAAACTTGTTCCTTCTTTTATCTGGTTAGATTCATGAGAAAATCTAGCGATAATTGTTAAGTAGAGAAATAAAGAAGACAAAAATAAAAAGAAACAAGGGACGCTGCCGAAATAAGAAACGAGGGATATATCCACTCTTCGTATAATCGAGGGATATATTTTCCTCTAACTAATTAACTTCTTCTGCTTAACCAAATACATCAAAACATGCATCGATCATCTTCTATTACTATCATTTCGAGGTGATTAAAGGTATTATTTTTACCATGATGTAATAAAAATATTTCCATATCGCATTTAACAATAAATAAATAACTTAATTCTTTCATATCATTATCTTTAAGTGCATAAGACAATTTTATCATGATTTAACTCAAACATGCATCATTGGATAATTTTCAAAGATAGAACCCAATTATGGTAACTTTCAAATTTTAGCCCCAAATAAAAAAAACTTCGTTAAAATAGCCTTTACTTGTTAAGTCAAATTCTTTTGGACAAAAATTCCCTCCTGCAAAATATTCTCGTTTGAATCTCTTTCTTCCTTTCTTTCTTCCAAATTTCAGAATCGACCTCCAAAATATTGCTGTTAAATCGCTTTCTTCCAAATTCGATAATCGACTTTCAAACATTCGCATAATTGACTTTTGTCGTAAGGTTTCTTCAGGTATGAATTTCATCATCAAATTCATTGTGGTAATTTTAGCTTATGATGCATTGTGGTAATTTTAGCTCGTTATATAATTAGCATATTGATTTGATTTTTGAGGAGGTGAACGTAAACAGAACTTGGGATATTTTGTTGTTGTAGTAACATATTTACCATTGAGGAATTCCATGGAACAAGTTGTGGGAAGTTTGTTATTGCGGTTATAATTATGCTTGAGTAGGTGTGGGAGGTTGGTCTTGGAGAGAAAGGCCGTTAATATGAGAGTTAACGTTAAACCCAACATATATTTGGGAGGCCAAATGTATAAGGTCAAGGCGGTACAAGAAATTAGTTCCAAGTATTTCAACCTACTGGTATAATTAGTATTAGAAGATGATGAGGAATTGTGTCGGACAGCTTGTGGAGAGTTTGTTATTGCGATTATAATTGTCTTTGAGTAGTTGCGAGGGTTTGGTCTTAGAGGGAAAGGCTGTGTTTTCCATCTCGAATGAATCCAACCTATGTTTTTGAGATTAAAGAAGCACTAACTTGTTGATTCTAAGAGAGAGCACCTTAGCTATTAGCTTGTATAACATAGAGCAACAGGAAATGGGTTTAAACTCTCTAATGGTAATAGGATTTGGCACTTTAGGTAATAAGGTTACTATTATACAACTTTTCAGTGTTAAAAAAATCCTTCATTGTTGAACACGCATCATATTTATATTCATTGACCATTTGTTGTTGAACCATGCTTACCAAGATATGTTGGAATAACCACCAGTGTTTCTGGCAACTTCTTTTGTCTCAGTATCACGTGTTTCTGTTGGGTGACACAGCAACGGAGATCCCCTAAAGATGACACAGTTTCTTAGTTTTCCACATATCTCCTAGAACCCCTTATTAGAAAACTTTTGTCTTAGTATATTAGAATATCCATTATGTTTGCTACATTCAGTCCCTTGACTGTGGGAGTAAATCGTTGGGTGTTAAGGTGATTTGGCAGAATAATAAAGGATCCCGTTTGGGGTAGCCATGGTTATCTACAAGATTTTACAAGCCAAAATAAAGTTTTTTGGCTGTATTCGGTGAGGTGAAGAATATATTCAACAAAGCATTAACCGAAAATCTGAAAGGCAAAGCAAATGCTAATAAAATAACATTCTTAGTTTAGAAACTAAATAAGATTATTGTTACTTTTTTTCTTCATAACTGCACAAATACATAGGGTTTGAATCACCTAGCTTATACACAAAGACTAATGAATCTATTTATCAGTTTAGTTATCCGCGCACCCCCCTACAAATGGTATCAGAGCCCAGTAATTTAAAAGATATGGAAGTGATATACGTGTTAGAAGATTTAGTTAAAATAGTTATGTCAGAATTAGTTATTTATTAAATAAGTTATGAGAAGACCATTTAAAAATAAAGAAGCTTTTAGAAAAATTAAAGAATCTTTAGTTAGTAATTATTCAGAACATATAAGTTTAAATAAAACAAAAGAAAATCCACAGAGATTAGCCTATTTAATTACATTAATATCTAGTATTGAAGCAAAATTAATAATCCATTTAAAATCTAGAAGAATGAGACATATACCACCTAATTATGATAAAATTAGATTTAGATATCCACCAAAATATTATAAGCACAATTTAAATGAATAAAGAGCAAAAATACAAGGAATTAAAACAATTTATCTCTGAAAAACGTAAAGAAATGAAAATAAGAAAAGAAAGATTACATTATAATATTTTTGCCGGAGTTAGTAAAAATTCAATAAATATACAAAAAGATGAAATATCAAAATTAGAATCTCAAATAGATAGTTTAGAATATATATATCAACACGAACTATTCACAATAAAATGAATAAAGAAGAATTTATAATAGATGAAAAAATATACGAAAATCACGAAGGTACAAAAATAAAAATAGTATTTTCCAATTTAGGAAGAAGATACAAAAAAATAGGAGAATATTTATATTTAATGTTAGAAAAAGAAGAATTAAAATTAGAAGATAAATTAACAGCAATGGTAAGGATAGAGAAAGAAAATGAAGAAATAGATAGAAAAAAAGAAATAGAAAAAATTAAACAACAAACTACGGAAGAAATACGAAAAATAGAAGAAACTAAAAATAATAGAATTGCTGAATTAGAAAAAGAATTACAAATGTTAAAAGATTTATACGAACAAAGACAAAAAGAAAAAGAAGAAACAGATAAAGAACAAAAATTAATAAACGAGATAAATCTATTTAAAGAAAAATTAGAAATAAATAATATAGAGGTAGAAGAAACAGATAATTATGATTCAGAAGATAATGAAACATATACGGAAATATTAACAAATATAAAAGATTTAGAAATTAACACAAAACAAGAAATAATTAATGAAGAAAATTTGGAAAATAATAATACAGAAATAAATACTCTTGACAAAAAAGACGATGAATATCTAATACCCAAAACAACAGAAATAAGAAAACCTATATATTACAAAAATAAATTTAAAAGATATAATGAATATGACAAATGGACACCAAAACAAATAGTTAATAAAAATTATAACTTTTTAGATCTAGACTGTGTAATAGATACAGAAAAAACAATACAATTATGGATAGGATATATGACAAAACAATTATTAGATAATAATATAAACATAACAGATGCACCAGAATACATAGAAAAAACACTAATAGGATCAGTAAAATTATGGTTTGCAAATTTAACTGAAAATAGTAAGAAAGTATTAAGAGCTAATAAACCTATGGAAGGAGCAGCATCAACAACAACTAAATTAACACCTATAGAATTATTGAAAAAATATGAAACAGCTATAAAAGATGAATTTGGTAGTATGACAACATTAGAAGAAGAACAAGATGAAGAAAAAGATACAAATAGGAATTTAATGATAAAATTAACAATACGTAATATGTGTTATATAGATGAATATACTTGCGCATTTAAAGAATATTATTATAAAGTAGCATATAGTATAGAAGAAAGTAAGGAAATAAGAAAATTATATTTTAATAAATTACCCGAACCATTTAGTTCAAAAATAATAAAAAGTTGGGAAGAAGCAAAAATAGTAGATACATTAGGAGCTAGAATAAAATTTTTACAACAATGGTATAGAAAGCTATGTGAAAAATATAGAGAAGAATTAAAAATGGAAAAAACATTAATAAGAAATTTAGCATGTTGCAAAAATAAAATAGCACCTCAATTTGGATGCGAAGAAAGATATTATAAGAAAAGAAAAAGACATAAGAAATATAAGAAATATAAAAAATCAAAATATAAATATAAGAAACCAAGAAAAAGATATTATGTAAAAAATTACAAAAATAAAAGACCATATAGAAAGAAAAAATCTATAAAAGAATGTACTTGTTATAATTGTGGAAAGTTAGGACATTTAGCTAGAGATTGTAAATTACCTAAAAATCCAAAAAATAAACAAATATCCGAAATAAAAATAGAAAATACAGAATATATGCAAATAGATTATATAGATTATGAACTAGAAAGTGAAGATAGTATATATGAAATTTCAGAAAACGAAACAGATACTGAAATAGATAGTGAGATAGATGAATCAAATGACTGAAGAAGATATAAAAATAATAACAAAGGAAGAATATTTAAATGACGAAGGAACAGAACAAAAGATAATATTTGACAGTAATATATTTGATGAAATAAAAGGAAAAGAGTTAGATTTAAGTGTAGAAAAAATATTTAAAATACCAACAATAAAAAATATTTTTAGTAGGAAAAAGGATGAATATTATATAGTATGCCAAAAAGAACATGTAATAGACTGTAGATATGCAAAAGGAAAAGCTAGTATACCACTTGTAACAAAAAGAATAATTAATAAAGAAATAAATGATATAAAAAGTAAAGGAGATCCAATAAAATACGTACACCTTGGAGGTACAGAAATATTAATAAAAGCATGTTTTAGAGAAGGAATAGATACACCAATATAATTATATTTAGCAGATGATAGAATTATAAAACCTATAGAAAAAAGCATAATAACTGCTGTGAAAGGAAATTTAATATACCAAAAATTTAAATTTATAATAAGTGCAAATTATTCAGTAGCAGTAACAGATAGAAATATAGATAAATCATTAGTATTATATTGGAAGATATCAGGAATAGAATTAACCACAGGAAGTAAAATATTTACAGCGAGATGTAAAAATTTATATGTATTAACAACAAAACATAAAATAACATGGAAAAATAAGATTAATAAAATACAAATAGATAGCCCATTTGAGCAAATTGTAAAAACAATAGATTATAATGACTATAGCTATAGAGACATAGATATAGAAGAAAATTTAGAAATAGTAAATGATAGAATAAGTACAATGAAAAGAATAGCTAATGAAAAACCAGAGTCATCGAGCTCATCAAAAAGAACAAGTTATGAAACAAATTCAATAAGTAATTTAAACCAATATTACATAACAGGAAAAATAAATGAAAAAGAACATTTAATACTATTAAACACAGGACAAGAAGAAAATTATATAGCAAAATATCTAGTAAAAAATGAAGAAATAAAAACTGATAATGATATATGCCCAGATCTACCGAGAAGTTTAATAAATAATAAAGATATAGCAGAAAAAGAAATAATAATAGGAGGAATTAGAAAAATAAAAATAGAATTTGAGGTAAAAGAAGAAATGCAAAAAGCAGATATAATATTAGGAATAAAATGGTTAGAACAAGTAAAACCATATAATATAGAACATACACAATTAGTCATAACATATAATAGGGAAAGATTATTCTTAAGAAGAGCCTTAACATAAAATGAAAATATATGTATTAATAAAGATAGTAGTGGAAAGATATTACAGTAGATATTATACGCCTATGATAGATACAGGAGCAGAAGCTAATTTATGTAGATATAATTGCTTAGCAAAAAGTAAATGGGATAAATTAAAAATACCAATAGTAGTTAAAGGATTTAATAATGAAGGAAGCTTAATTACTTATAAAGCTAGGAATGTAAAAGCACAAATATGGGATAAGATATTGACAATAGAAGAAATTTATAATTATGAACTAACATCAAAAAATATACTTTTAGGAATGCCATTTTTAGATAAACTATACCCACATATAATAACTAGAAACGATTGGTGGTTCACAACACCATGTAAACAAAAAGTAAGAGCAAAAAGAGTTAATAATAAAATAAGAAAGAAAACTGATTGGATAAAAGGAAGTGAAAAAATTACACAAAAGTTAGAAAATATAAAAAACGCTGAAGATACAATAGAATTAGTAGTATTCTCGATAAATAAAACAGAAATAACTATATTTTCAATATATAAGATAGAAATAGTTAAGAAAAAACTAGAACAATTATATAGCGAAGATCCATTAAAAGGACGGGAAAAACATAAACCTACCATAAAAATTGAATTAATCGATAAAAATAGTATAATAACCCAAAAACCACTAACATACAATTTTGATGATTTAAAAGAATTTAAAATGCATATAGATGAATTATTAGAAAAACAATATATACAAAAAAGTAATAGTAAACATAATAGTCCAGCATTTATAGTAAATAAACATAGTGAACAAAAAAGAGGAAAAAGTAGAATGGTTATTGATTATAGAAATTTAAATGCAAAAACTGTAACATATAATTATCCAATACCAAATAAGATATTAAAAATAAGACAAATCCAATGATATAATTATTTTAGTAAATTCGATTGTAAATCAGGATTTTACCATCTAAAGTTAGAAGAAGAATCTAAAGAATTAACCGTATTTACGGTACCACAAGGGTTTTACGAATGGAATGTATTACCATTTGGATATAAAAATACACCAGGTAGATATCAACATTTTATGGATAATTATTTTAAACAATTACCTAATTGCATAGTATACATAGATGATATATTATTATATACAAAGACTAAAGAAGAACATATAAAATTATTAGAACAATTTACAGATATAATAGAAAATTCAGGAATAAGTCTAAGTGAAAAGAAAGCCGAAATTATGAAAAAACCAGATAGAATTTTTAGGAAAACAAATAGATAAAAGTGGAGTAAAAATGCAACAACATATAGTACAAAAAATAATAAATTCGAAAGAAGAATTAGATACAAAAAAGAAATTACAATCATTTTTAGGATTAGTAAACCAAGTAAGAGAATATATTCCAAAATTAGCAGAAAACCTAAAACCACTACAGAAAAAATTAAAAAAGGATATAGAATATAATTATAATGAAGAAGATAAAAAACAAGTTCAAAAAATAAAATTACTTTGCAAGGATTTACCAAAATTACAATTTCCGGATGAAAATAGAAAATTTACATATATAGTAGAAGCAGATGCCAGTGAAAATAGTTACGGAGGAGTACTTAAATATAGGTATGAAGCAGAAAAAATAGAACACCATTGTAGATACTACTCAGGTAGGTTCAACGAGACAGAAATAAAATGGGAAATAAATAGGAAAGAATTATGCTCGTTATATAAATGTTTATTAGCATTTGAGCCATATATTGTATATAACTACTTTATTGTGCGAACAGATAATACACAGGTACGCTGGTGGCTAACAAAGAAAATACAAAATTCAGTTACAACAAAAGAGATTCGGAGACTAGTTTTAAATATATTAAATTTTACATTTGTAATAGAAGTAATCAGTACTAACAAAAATGTTATTCCAGATTACATATCAAGACAAAGCTACACAAACTGAAATGATAGAAGAAAATATACATGAAAAGATACTCAACGCCCTGACTACGCTTTCATTGAAAGTGGACAGTATGGGTACTGAGATAGTAAAGATGGGGACTGAGATAGAAACACTAAAGCTAAAGACTAGTGAAGATAAACTGAAGTCTATAGCTATGAATCAGCTAACTCAGCAATGTGCAGAGCTATGTTGATCGGAAGACAATAAAATTCCAGAGCTAGAAGGAGATGTTGGGATACTCCATAAAACCCATAACGTTTATCAATCTACTTCTGCAGGTACAAGCACAGGAGTTAGGAAAAATATGAACTTAAATAAGCTATTTGACAAGCCATATACACCAAATATACCAAAAGACCCTATGTTTACACCCCCACAAGTTACCACATATCGAGAAAGCCTAAACCAAGACAAAAAGACATATAATTACATAACCCGCACATATATAGAAAATATCTACAACGTACAAACTTTCTTAAATAGCAACCCAAAAGCTACAAATATCCAAGAACCAGATACGAACTATATAACCCAGAAATTAACCGGATACAACAAGCTAATTACCTTACCAAAAACTAAACCAAGCCTAGTTAAAACTTGCTACGAATATGGATTACTTAGTACTGTATATACCACGGACGGAACTGAGATATCTACTATACCCGAGATATATGAAGCATTTACCACATTTAAAAGAATAACCAAAGGTACTTTATTTTTTATAAAAATATACACGACACCAGCAGAGATATTATTTGACGAAGTTAAGAAACCTATACAAGTTGTAAAAATAGGGATGACAAGAGATATGATTATACCGCAAGATAGCGGTACACAGCCAGAGATACCCAGAATCGAGATACCAAAATTTTATGCGAATAAAAGAGTTATCGGACTATCTACGATTTTACAAGAACTAGCAAATACATATTGTAATCAAAATCCTATATGGAGTTATTATTCAAGAAACCATGTATTGATATATTCAAATTCAAAAGAACTACGAGAAACAGATATGGAAACAATTAGGCAATGGATTATGACGTTGCTTAAACCAGAGACAGAACCTATCGCCAGAGCCATTAAAGAAAAATTTATTTCAGAAGAATTATTGACCAGATATTGCAATACTATTGGACACAAATATCCAGACCACAGATGTTCAAAATGTAATGGAGGAGATAATGACGTCCCAGCAGTACAGCTAGAATAAAAGAAGATAAAGACGACAGCTGGAAAGATAAAGAAGAGCAATAATGGAGATACAACAGATACGACAAAAACCACGGAGACAAGTTATTTATTAAAAGTTACGTAAAGTCTTTAGTACTATTAATGTGAAGACTTTTTTTTGTTTTTGTTTGTTAGACTAGGTACTAGTAGGCTACTATAGCCTTTAAGACTTTTTTACCATTTTTGTTTTTTAGCCTTTAGCCTTTACGTAAGAAAATGTAAAGTGTTTGTAAAAAATCATCTATAAATAAAGAGACAAGAAGGCATTGCAAAGCAAACCTTCAAATATTCAACAAAAATACTCTCTCCATTCCGATTCAAAAATATTTAGCCCAGTTAATTAAATATATACACCGCAATGGAAAAAGCTATGGAACAACAAACCTCAGAAATATCAAAGCTACCGGAACAGGTATATCTATTTACGATTATGAATAGCTAAATTCATAATTCCCGACAATCATGATATGATAAAATAAATTCATATTAGTTACTTTATAGTAGAATTATTCGAAAAATAATATGTTAAGAAGTTTATTAGCAAAGTGGAAACGGAGAAAAATCCCAAGGAACTATGCCATCCTAAAGGTGAAACCAATGAGGCAAGAAGCCGTGGCGGGGAGTAACCAAAGTCGAGGCGTTGTTTAAGGGAAAAGTATCCGAATTACCATGCTAGTAGTGACCAAAGAACATGTTATTTAAGAATAATCTAGTATATAGTAATCTGAGATGACTATATTTTATTATGTATATGGTTGCAGGGAATATTTTGAAAAAAGCAATTTTATGATAATGAATGATAATATATCTGATGTCATGGTAGATAAATTTAAGATACTTATTTTGTATGCACTTAGAGATATAGATGTTGCAGATATAAGAAAAGTAATATTAGAAAAAACATATGGAAAAAATTATACGGATAGAATAAATTATATACCACACATACCTAACTACTCTTATAAATATTTATTATGTTAAAATTACATAGGATTTTTAAAGATACGCAAAAAATACAGTTACTGGAAAAACAGATAAAAATAAATATAGGCAAATACATGGAAAATAAAAAATATATAAAATCTCTTAATAAAAATATGCAAAAACTACTAAGTCTAAAACAAATAGCTATAAAATATCAATTTTAAAAAATAGCCCATTTAGACTACCTTAGAGTTTTAATCTTATATATACTTAAAGATATTAAGAAAATGATATTAGAAGAAGTAATAAACTACGAAATAGAAATGATAAATGCTACAGCACAAATATACGAAGACATTTACCCAGAAGGATATTATTCAGACCAAGATTGTGGATGTTAGAATATATTAGAAAAACTAGAGAAAACCAAGATAATCTAAATAACAAAGTTAATTATAGAAACCATATTAGAAAAATAATGGAAGATCTAAAAGAAAAGTTAATATGGATAGAAAAAACCTTAGAAAATTTAGAAAAAAGTACATGTAACAGTTTATATAATATAAAAAACTCACTACGAGAAGAACAACACAAAATAATAAATGACATAGAAAATCTAGAATTAGATATACACTACAGTACAGAAAGAATAAGTTATTACACAAAAATTTGTAACTCAGCAGTTACTATAGGATAAAATAATAAACTAAAAATTAATGAATACATCTCACAAAAAGAATAACTTATTAAAACAAAATCTAAGAAATAACCATGCACAAAAAAGAATAGATTCATCAGTTATAATAAATCTATTTATCAGCTTAGTTATCCGCGCACCCCCCTACAAATTGAATTTTTATTGTAACATGCTCTCTTCAATATTGCTCCAATTCTCAATTATAGTCATTCCATCATTCATTTTCAAGGCCATACTATAACAGTATTCAGTTGATAAACTATGTTGTATCACTTGCAACCTATCTCTGAAGTAAACAACCCTTTCAGAATCACCCCTATAGTGTGTGTTATTCCGTAGTTTCAAGTGCAATTTAGCATCTTCAGATTCTGCCATACATTTTAAGTTATTCCCCATGGGCAAGAGTTGACACTTCATTATTCTGTAATGATTTGGCAAATGACCTATAACTCTTTCCCCAGAGGCAAGACTGAGACAGTTATGCCCCATGGGAAAGAGTTGAGACTGTCATAGTCTGTAATGATTTGGCAGATGACCTAAAACTCTTTCCCTAGAGAAAAGACTTTGATATTTTACCCAATGGGCAATAGTTGACTATGACTTACTCTTTAATGATATTACTTATTGAAGATATATATCCTAAATTAAATTGTTACTAGTCTTTTGTTCTTTTATTTTTCACAAGGGTTGTGCTTGGAAACAATGGAAAAGAAATGAGTATTGAGCAATACAATATGGAACAATCAATTGAAATTATTGATAGAAATAATGAGTTACAAGTTATTAAACCAATATTGGAGGATACAATAGATGAAGAAATAGGGCAGCCATCAAAGATTAAGAAGGTACGACAAAAGAAGAAGAGGATACTTGATGTCGAGACTACTCTCTTGAGACACAATGCCTTTTTGAATGAGGTAAAAGTCAAGTTGATGTTGATTGACAAAAAAAATATGATTATGTGCATGTCAAACATTGCAATTACAAACAATATCTAATTTAAGGTTTTCAAATCAAGCACAACAAGATATTCACTGCGATGTTTGAACGACAACTGTGTGTGGTGGTTTCATGCCTTGAAGATTCCCGATTCTTTGCTCTTTTAGGTTACTACATATGAAAAGGCTCATAATTGCTCGGTTGATTTTATAATGTCCAACCACAGGAATGCAACATCAAAGGTTATATGTGACTACATACTACAACTTGTATGTGACTCTAGTAATGTAATCACACCAAACTTCGTGGTAGATGAAATAAGAAGGAAAGACGAATTAATAAAATCCTACAAAAAAGGATGGAGAGCGATACAACATGCCTATATGATGATAAGAGGAACCATGTAAAATAACTACAACAGGTTGCCGTCGTATCTTCACATGATGAAAGAAAACAACCCAGGCACGTACACAAACATAAAGAGGGACGATGAGAATAGGTACCAATGATATACTGTTGAAATTGAAAACTTATACATAAGAGGCAAAATTTTTATTCTTTAATTGCACTGATTAAATTATTTACATATATGCAAATATTGCCTCATGGGCAAGAATTAGTTTAGAAAATTATTGTAAAAATGCTATACTGTTGAAATTGAAAACTTTTGCACAAGGGGCAAAAGTTTATTCTTTAATTTCACTGATGCGATTATTAACATATATGCAACTCTTACCTCATGAGCAAGACTTACTTTAGAAAATTGTTGAAATTGAAAACTTTTGCCCAAGAGGCAAAAGTTTATTCTTTAATTGCACTGATTAGATTATTAACATATATGCAACTCTTACATCATGGGCAAGACTTAGTTTAGAAAATTATTGAAATTGAAAACTTTTGCCCAAGAGGAAAAAGTTTATTCTTTAATTGTACTGATTATATAATTAACATATATGCAACTCTTGCCTTACGGACAAGACTTAGTTTAGAAAATTGTTGTACAAATTCTATACAACTTGAAGACTTTTGCCCCAGAGGCAAAACTTTATTCTATAATTGCACTGATAAAATTATTAACATATATTCAACTCTTTCCTCATGGACAAGACTTACTTTAGAAAATTATTGAAATTAAAAACTTTTACGCAAGAGGCCAAAGTTTATCCTTTAATTGCACTAATTAGATTATTATCATACATACAACTCTTACCTCATGGGAAAGACTTAGATTATACAAATGCTATGCTGTTGAAATTGAAAACTTTTGCCCAAGAGGAAAAAGTTTATTCTTTAATTTCACTGATTAGATTATTAACATATATGTAACTCTTGACTCATGGGAAAGACTTAGTTTATAAAATTATTGAAATTGAAAAAAATTTCCCAAGAGGAAAAAGTTTATTCTTTAATTGCACAGATTAGATTATTAACATTTATGCAACTCTTGCCTCATGGGCAAAACTTCGTTTAGAAAATTGTTGAAATTAAAACTTTTGCCCAACAGGAAAAAATTTATCCTTTATTTGCACTGATTATATTATTAACATAGATGGAACTCTTACCTAATGGGCAAGACTTCGTTTAGAAAACTATTCTACAAATGCTAACTATTGAAGTTGAAAACTTTTCCCAAAAGGCAAAAGTTTATTCTTTAATTGGGCCGATTAGATTATTAACATACATGCAACTCTTGCCTTATGGGCAAGACTTAGTTTAGAAAATTATTGTACTTTGATTATAAATATCAAAGGCAAATTGTTACTAATTTTGTTTTTCTCAACACTGGTTTCAATATGCATTTTTTGCTTATGGTACTTTAATCATTGGATGGACCAACTATAGACTAGTAATAATGGTAGATGCAACATTATTTAAGTCAAAATATCATGGTGTCCTCATGACAGCAATTTCAAAAAACGGAAACAACAACATATTTCCCTTGGATTTTGGAATTGTAGACTCAGAAAATAATGTGTCTTATAACTGGTTCTTCAATCAGTTAAGAAATGCAATTGGGGTACGTAAACAATTGTCTATTCTATCAGATCATCACCAAGCCATTACAAATGGAATTTCAAATATGTATCTAGAGTGTCAGCAAGGTATATACATCTACTACATGGAGAAGAATTTAAGAAAAATATCTTTCTCAGTGGTTCTATCACTCTTCTACAATGCAACAACAATATGCAAACAAACTGAACTTTATACTTATATGGATGAGATAGAAAAAGTCGACAAAGTTGGTACGGATTACTTGAAAAAAGAACAACCAAAAAGATGTGCTCGTTCATTTCATACCAATAGAAGGTACAATTTTCTTACAACTAACAACGTGGAGTCCATGAATACGAAATTGAGAAAAGCAAGGCAACTTCCAATACTGGGACTGATCGATTATATTCAGAACAAGTTACAAACTTAGTTTTATGAAAGAAAAATGGAAGCACAAGGCAAATTTCATAACATCACACGTTGGACGGAAGTGGAGGTGACTTACAAGATTTAAGTCGCCTTTAAATTTAAAGTAAGTAATTGAAATTGTATTTTGATGATAGGGAAATATAAGGTTACTATTTTTTTATTACAGATTATACATAGTTGGTTTACTACTATTTGTGATTTATTGCTAGTTTTTTTATTTCGTTAAGATTCGCGCGTGAAATATGTATTTTATTGATTCTGTTCCATTTTTTCTACTCATAGTTGTGTGATCGTTAGTGATTTGATATTGTATACTTGATTGTAACTGTTTTTTGGTTGCCTCAAGATTCGTCCCCTATGTATGTTTGATTGCTATATATGGCTGATTCTTCTTATATACTAGATGTTTCACTATCATAGTTGACTCTACTCCCAGGTTAGATACAATATTTGTTTTATCTCAGTTTATTTGTAGCTGATTCTCCTACTTATATGTTGGAAGCATCACTATTGAATCAGCTACTATTCCTGAGCAAGGTTCTATATTTTACATATAATACAGGGTATTTGACTTTGAAATCTCATTCCTTAGATGACATATCCTTCTCCTGCACTATCCCTGACCAAGCCAAGCATCAAAACTCTAACTATCCCCTATATTGGCCCTTCTCTTCCATTTTGAAATAGAACCTTAATTGTGACTCCTTATTAGTGGTCACTTATTATTAGATTTTTGATTAGTTCAATATTATATTGTTATTTGATGTTATATTCTTGATTATAGCTGTTTTTTGGTTGCCTCAAGATTACTTCCATATGTATGGTTGATTGCTCTATATGCCTGATTCTGCTCATATACTAGATGTTTCACTATAAGTTGTCATTTATTTATCATTTTGTTTACAGGTAGACTCCATTCATGTAATAAGATTTGTTGTAAGAGAAGAAGGAGTTGAATATATTGTAGACCTGAAGAGTAAGACTTGTCAATGCTTAGTATTTCAAACAGGTTAGATACCATACACCCATGCAATTGCAGCGATAAATAGTAGAAATATGAACAAGTCTAGCTATTGTTCTCAAGACAGTCTTGACTACAAATGTACTAGAGAGAATACTACCAGTTGAAAACACAACATCATGGCTTTTCCCAAATAGCATAAAGGATCTAATCACAAAACCCTAGATAAGGAGGTTCTACTTGGGAGAAGACAAACATCCAGATATCCTTGTAGAATAGAATCTTCAAGAAACAATTACAGATGTTCGAGATGTAATAGAACTGGGAATAACATATAAAATTATCACTACACTCCTATCCTTAATCCATATGCAAGAAGAAATGGAATGAAAAATAAGAAAACATGATTAGTTTTACTTTTTATCCAAGAAGTTGGATCAAAATAGCAGTTACAGTAGGATTATTTGATCCCTTATTTTAGTTAGTAACAAGTACTTTTGACTTTCAATCATGAACGTTTTCTTATTTATTTGATGTTAAAACTTGTGGTGAAGTATTTAACTCAATACCTTCTAATTGATTTTTTATAAAAATTACTTAGCATGTTAAATTTTTTTAAATATTCATGTGTAAAAATATATCATATTAAAAGGATTCACGGAAGGACCACATCCCCAAGAGATGTGTTGTGAACAATTTCATGGGATACACTTTAAAATTTTCCTTGATGGCAAGATGCAGAACAAGTTGTGCCCCATGGGCAAAAGTTGATACTAGCTTATTCTGCAATAATTCGGCAGATGATCTACAACAGTTGCCCTAGAAGCAAGAATTAAGACCCAAAGAAACAATTTATTCCCTATCGGCAAGAGTAGACACTAACTTAGTGTGTAATAACTTGGTAGATGATCAACAACTCATTTCCTAGAGGAAAAAATTAGTATAACAAATGGACAAGTTATGCCCCATGGCCAAGCCTTGATACTATATTAGTGTGTAATGATTTGGTAGATAGTTTATAAGCCTTTCCTAAGAGGAAAGAGTTTAAGACCCCAAAGGAACAAGTTATGCCCCATGGACGAGAGATGACACTAGCTTATTCTGCAATGATTCGGCAGATGATCTACAACACTTTCTCTAGAGTTAAGACATAAGCCCCAAAGAAACAAGTTATGCCCTATGGGCAAGAGTTGACACTAGTTTGGTGTGTACTAACTTGGCAGATGATCTACAGCTCGTGCCCTAGAGGCAAAAATTAATACAACTAACAAACAAGTTATGCCCATGTCCAAGTGTTTATTCTAGATTAGTGTGTAATGATTTGGTAGATAATTTATAAGTCTTGCCCAAGAGGCAAGATTTTTAGACCCCAAAGGAACCAGTTATGCCCCATGGGCAAGAGTACACTAGCATAGTCTATAATGATTTGACAGATGATCTATAACTCTTGCCCTAGAGGCAAGATGTACACATCAAAGGTGGTTCATCTCGCAATTTTTCAAAGAACATTCTTCCTGTGCCTTACAAAATATGTTTATAGGAATATTACAATCTTATAACCATATGAGAATCAATCTTCTAGACCAAAAACTAAAATACTATATGCGAAGCACAATTACAAAAAGAAAAGCATGGGGGAGTACTCAATTGTGAGTAGAAAGAAAGATGATATCAATCAACAAAACCAAACATCTAACCAAATAAATAAAAGTGGAGAACCAACTACTAGGAGGAGTAGATGACCCTTAGATTACAAGGTCTAAATTGTTTCTTATTTTACTACATTTAATCGAGGACAAATGTGATTGAAAAGTTCACAATGATCATAATACTCATGTAGCAGTCGCACATAATTAATGATAAGACAGCCTCCATAGGAACAAGTTATACCTCATGGGCATGAATTTCCCTGCCACATTGTTTACTAATTTAGAAGATACTAAATAACTCTTGCCTCAATGGCAAGGCTTTCCACAAGGAAAGGGAAAAAATTTTCTTCAATAATAAAACATAAATATACAAAGATATAAACAAATGAATCAATAGCGATTCTACAGTGTATACTTTACATTATCACATAAAAAATAGCCGATTCAACTTGAAAAGACTGTTTAGAATTTACATAATCTCATAAAAATAGCTAAAACTCCTTCGATTTTCAATAACTAAAAAACCAAACTACTGCTCCTGGTGCGTCCTCTTCCTCTTTTTCATTCCAAATAATCTGCCAACTTTTTCTATAGTTTTGTCTTTTCTACCAGCTTCTAGTTTTTTCTTTTCATAATCCCACAGTAAAGCTCCATACCTCATGCGAACATAACCAATGTCAATCTATTTAGGCATATCTCTACCATGAATGACATATTTAGCAAATGCACAAATAAATGCTCCACAATCACTATGATACAAAAGAAATATATTATGTGAATATATGGAAAACAACAAAAAAGGAAGTGAACTGAATATTTAAAAAATATATGCAATAAGATACCATTGAATTTGTTGTGGCATCTTATCAACCATTTATATTGGAAAAGTGTCATTTTCAGATTTGTCAATGCACTTCTCAAGATAGAAATTGACCTTTTTCAGAAAATACGGTATCAATGTCTGGTAAGGTAACATCAATTTTTGAACAACTTTATCACTGTGCCTAGTACGGTTGAAGTCGTATACATATATGCACCAATCAGTAAAGTCAAAACCTGCCAAAATCTTGTGTCCAAGTTCAGATTTTTCTCATGGAACATAAACTGCAAATAAAAATTTTGTGAAATCTTGAATAAAATTGAACAACAACTTATAAATCCACAAGTTAAGTGTTCCGTCCAGATCAAGAGAAAAAGCCTTTGATATTGGAGTCATTGCATCTTTTACAGTTTTTTTCGTCAACTCAAGTGCTCCAACAATTATTATTGTTTCATCAGGTTTCAAATCCCTTCCTTTTCTAGACTGTCATAGCAATAAGAAGCAAACAAGTTGAGGCATACAGTTAAAGGAACATAATGAACTAAGAACGAGGTTCAACTAGCTATAACACCTAATCTTTGTGAGATGAACTTGGTCGTGTAAGCGGATTGTGTTCATACATACATACAAAATATTGCATGTCCAGAGATATATTTACACTATCTTAGATTAGCATTAAAAATTGGGAAATACTGAATACATTACTTCATTGCCATTGAAATCCACAAACGTTTTTAGTTTAGCTCTCCGTAGAAGGGCAGCGTGCCCCTTACCTAACATCCAATCCAAGACCTAAAAGAAAAAACAAGGAAGAAGTTAATATTACTTTTCTTTATCAAGCAAACTATAAGATCCGTAACAACAGAAATAGCACTGAGAAATTCTCTCAAATTACTGCACGGGGTTTTGGCTTTTGTTTTCCGATTCTAAAGATGAATATCCGTGTATCTTAATTAAGAAACTGATGGATATTTTACATATCAAGTTATTACCATGATAAGTTTCTCATTTATTGTAATAACAAAAAATAAATAGAGATAGAAAAATGGAGTAACTATGATATTATTACTCATTTTTTCCTTCCGTTCGGATTTACTTGTCACTATTTTCCTAATTTGATTTTAATTTTTACTCATCATTTTTAACAAATCAAGAAAACACAAAATAAAAAATGTCTTGTTTTACCCTTAGCATTAATTAGTTATTCTTGAAATCATTTCCAATACCTATTACTAAACATCAATTGATAGTGGTAATATTGTAAAGTCACTATTCCAATCATTGATACAATTGTAGACCCATGATACGTAAAGTGGCTTAAATTTTTTAATTATGCATTCTAGGTATAAGAAGAATCATGTACCTTTTTCTCTTACTCTTTCAACTATTCAAATACCTTTGCTTGGGTACATAATCAATGCATCATTCCTTTACTGTAAGTTTAATTCCACTATTTACTTTGCAATAAACAACATCAAAGAATTTCTAGACAGTTTACTCAGTTTCAAAGGAAAAATTCACTCTCTTTTACTTACTCGTGATTTATAGACACCTTGCCTAAGTCAACATTCAAATTTTCCAGAATTCCTTTGATATTTTAGGGTAGCCAATTCTATACATATATTTACCCAGTTGATATAAGTCAAATGGCCACCTTAATTTTTGAAGATACGATTGGACGTTATCATTTAAAGGATAAATACTTGGTTACCCCGTGGGCACAAGAATATGCAAGGAAGACTCGTTTTGAGCAAAATCATGTCCATGGGTGGAAGATTTATTGGAGCATCGAAGACTTGATGACTCATGGTTTTTGACAACTATTAATGGTTCATGATTTGGTTATATTCATTAAGGGTATTTTGGTTACTTCATTGGGTCTAAATGCAGTCCATGGCCACCTTTCGCTTTAAGGGCATTGTTGTTATTTTTCCTTGCCTTGTAATAGAATATAAATAGAACATTTTAGTTCTTTTTCTATTTAGTTGTTCATTAATGTAAGACTTGAAAAATGAAACACCTTTAGTTGTAGGGCTTGGAATAGACACCACACCGAAATGAGGGCAACAAGTGTGGATATCACTTGTGTTGCAATGTTTGCTTAAGACGTTGGTGTTTAGAGGAGGTAAAGTTCCTCTTGTATTAATGTAGGAGTTAGGTTAACCATTGTGTGTAGTGTTAAGGGTCCAAGATTACCATATTCTTGGATTCTTAAGATTATACCAACAAAGGTCTAACTATCTATCCATTTTGTTTATGTTGTAATCGTTTGTTTGTGTTCTTTTACTTCAAATCCGTGACTTGTTGTTCTTGTTTCATTGTTTTTGTTCTTCATTTTGTTGTTGTTAGCTGTTTTTAGGTGATAAACACATCAATACATTGTGTTCTTGTTGTAGTTTGTTGAATTCGACTGTGTTCTTCAAAAGGATCCTTGAATCTTTGATCTTGTGGACTGATTTTGAAGTGTGTTTTGCGTTGTCCTTATAATTCTTGTATCACCAGCTGGACTATTTTAAAGAAAAAGTCTGACTAGACCATAGAATAAGCGAGAGGAAATAGAACTCCAAGAATTGAACATATAGAAAAGTTTATATCTTTACACCAAAGTTACAAAGTAACAACTAGATATTTACCTAATCAACTACTGAAACAACATCATTAAAGGGGTGGAGGCCAAATTTTCATCATCTTCAGTGTGTACATAACAAAGAGAATTTTTAACCTTGTATATACATATACAATATGAATTTTTGACAAAGGGGGCCCCACTGGCCCTTTCTACCTACACAATGTAGGGGTACATACACTCAATCCTCCCAGACCCCATTTGTGGCTTGTAGGATTACACTTGGTATGTTGTTGTTGGTCCGAATGACCCCCTTTCGCCCCGCTAACCATACATCTGGCTCTACTAGTGAATAGGAAAGTTACAACTTTACACCAAAGTTACAAAGGTAGCAGGTAGATATTATCCAATCCAAACTACTGACCAGTATTAGTGGAAGTTCGATATTCATGAAGGGTATTCATCATCTACAATATACACATAAAAACAGCTTTTGACCATATAAAATGACATATGAATTTTCTCCAATGCACAACCTCTACTTAACTCTGCCCCTAGCTCTACTAATGAAGTAAACGACAAGAATAATGGATAAGACATCAAACTTCCATGAAAAACAAGCAAACTAACAATTAAAATCCAAACCAAAAAATTTTAGCACTTCTTAATAAACCCGAAAAAAACTACTAATCAACATTAGAAGAAGCTGAATTTTTACCAAGAAGTTCATTGTATCCATAAAACTAGAATAAATATAACCATTACAAACAACCAAACAAGAAATACTGTCTACATGTTTGACCTACTTGAAGAAATGGAGGAACACAACAAAGGACAAGTCAAAAGCACATTACAAATATAGATTAGGATAGCAGTTGATAATACCGTGTCATTTAAAGGTCGACCATAAGTTGAAAGTGAATAAAACTACTCATTCGAATCCACGCACAAGAGCCACACATTAAACATTCAGGCAACACATCTTTGAGAAATGAGAGATCTCTGGGTCGAAGCTTTCTTTCCTACATGTTCTATTGATGAATCCCAACTTGTTTCTTCCAAGTATGGCAATTATCATCGATTCAATCAACACAATAGTTTTTAGATCTCGCTAAGTGAATAAAAATCAACATAACTCCAGACAGATATGATGCATTCAGATACAATTGATGATTATGACTCAATTTCTTGGGCAATTCATTATCTATCACCACCACCACTATTACTCCTACTAGCTTTCTTAATTTTTCTCCTCAATTATCTTAACTTAGGACATATCAATATTCAATAGCTCTTATACCATGATGTAAAAGAGGATCAAGAGAAAGAGGTAAAAGAGAATGAATATTTGAGAAATGAGGAAAAAAGATAAACAACGACAATGAATATCTGAGAAAAATCTAGGGAAAAAAAGAGAAATAAAAAAACTCTATATAAAGGTTAAAGACAAATAAATTAAAAAAATAAAAAAAAATGAAGAAATAGATAATGGTTGAGAAAAATGAAAAAGAAAAAAAAAATAAAGGTTGAGACAAATAAATTAAAATATTAAAATAAAGTTCAAGGAAAAATAAAAACTAAAAATAATAAAAAACAGAATAATAAATTTATAGGAAAAAAATAAAAAAGTGAAAAAAAGTAGAATTATAAAAGTAAAGGAAAGACAAAAAAGTGAAAACAATAAAAAATAAAAAGTAAAGAAGACTATTCTTATTTCGGGTCAAATATCTAAAGCTACCCATATTTGGATCTATAGCATGCAATTTCCTGTGCATCAATTGACTCCAACAACTAACTTTTATCCTTTAACCCCAACGGCACCAACTCTACCTAGTTGTATCAAGGAAGAAATTTGTCCGAATTCATTTGTTAGCCTACTGTCTAGTCCTCTTGGGCATCATGCGAGGATAATATGACGTTTCATTCTTACTAAAATTTCAATACTATCCTTGCATGATGTCCAGAGGACTAGACTACTAGTGTGTTTGCAAATGAAATTGACCAATAGTATGGTCTTCCTTGATACAATCAGATATAGTCAATGTAGTTGGCTTTAGACGAAGGAAGATAAAAGAGAGCAAGAAGTTGTACTTGAAAATTTCTAGCTTTCAAGTTGTGTCACAGAAAGCAACTAAAGGGTGAAAAATTAAAGAAGAAAAGAAGGGTTTTTATAGTTAGTAGGATATGCTTTTACAAAGATAATATTTGGAAATTTTATAAGTAACATTCTATATACATTTATTTACATTAGATTTTCTCGTAAGTCAAAGTTGTATTTATCAATCTTAACAACCTACCAAAAACATAAAAAAATCAACATAAAAAAAAGGCAAGTGAATTATTGTTATTATTAATTCATTTTTTCTAGTCAACCCATATTGCATGAAAAATTCTGCAAGATGATATGACTAGTAAGTATTAGATTTACAAGATTACCAAGAAAGAATTTTTTTTAAGGAACAGATTATAAGTGAGAAAATGATTAGAACAATAGAAATAACAATCCATTTTAATCTTGTTCTTTGATGTAACTGAAAATCAAGTCATTTGGAAGTCAAGTAAAAATTGACATTTATTATGACTTTCCACAATTGGCGTCCATTAAATTAATTTAAGTCATTATCTATTAAACTAATATTACGTGACAGAGAAATGAAAAAGTATTTATGATTTTTTTTATTTTTAAGTATCAAAAACAGTTGTATTATTTTTTAAATACGCGAATTGGCTAGACTGAAAACATATTTTTTTTTCGTGTGGACGAAACGACCCGAACTGAGGCCCAGATCGACACGGGCATTTCAAATCGTGAAGGCCTGAGAGCTAACTGGCAATCATACATGCCATTCATCTATTTATAAGGAAGTTCGGAGAAGATAACAAAACAGAAACATGGTCATCTTATTATATTAAGAAAACAACACGGCATAAGTTCAACAAGACTCAAATCCATCTAACACCTGTCTGCTAAATCTCTACTAACTGAAGGAAAACAATATCAGTTCGAAGTTCGGGACAAGGCCCCCGGTCGGACCATAAACTAAAAACCAAATGAGATTAACATAAGTGAACAAGACGCCTTCCAAAGTAAGGGGGGCTCACCAACTTTGAATGTCCGACAACAATCTCCTATTTAGCAAGACCGCTAGACTGGCCTTCAGAACCTGAAATATAGACGGTCAATACAAATGTAGTGGTACGTAGTGTAATAAAAAATAACGTACTTTTATATAACATAAGTTAGAGAAATTTATGAAATGTGTTACATACAATATATGAAAATGCATGGGCATACTTAAAAGAATTTAAAACATTTCTTCAAACCATGACTTACTCTTTATCTTAGTTTTGAGCTAGGTGGTACACCCTAAAACTCTACAATCCCATGGGCTATAAGGAATCCACCCGTAACTAGGCGGTCAAGTCCCTAGCCCAAGTATGTCCCAAGGGTTAGAGTCTCTATCTCTAATATGCTAAGGGGCAGAAAGCCGGCATTTGGTCCCTCTTGGGGACATAATAAACCCGCATCGACAAAACACGATTTCCCATAATGAGCCTTTCCACTCAAATGCATTCTTCGGATAACTACCTAACTCTCTTTAAATCCATTTTTAACTCTTTAAGACATCCATTCTTCGAAATCAAAATTTGAAAATCTTACTATGTTATGACATTCATTTGTTTGGCATCGTCATACCAAACCTTGCAAGTCATATCTCAAAGCCATAAAATATCATGTTATAGTACTTTCATTCAAAACAATATTTAGACCACCAAGTCATTCAAATAGTATATGAGGATTTGTATATCAAATTAAATGAAACTTATACAAACACTCTCTCTTTCAACTCTTAAAACATGTGGTGGTCCATTACTTGTAGAAAAGCATGCAACTCGTTAAATCATCACTTTTCATCTATATTAACAAGAAACACTCTCTCTTAAGTTCATAACAAAAACCAAGTCTTAAACTATAGTAAATATATTTGTATTCAAGCTTCTCAATATGCAATTGATATGCAATTGAATAATTCTTGACCTATGAAAACAAGAGGCTTTATAACAAGAGAGGGATTATAAATGTTTTTGCTCTCAATTCAACATTGAAACTCAAAAAGCATACACACTTATATACGAATACAAATCAAATTTAGGGAAAGGCCTCAAGATCAAAACATTATCTCATTGAAAGAGTTCACAAAGAATACTTTTTAATTTAATTCAAAAACCTTCATAAATACATGATTTGTCAACGTTCAAAACATTATAAAAATGATTTCATCATACCCATGTAGTTTAGAAAAACCCACATACCTTAATGATGAAGAATTTGCGAAAATATTAAACCTTTAATCTTGATTGCCCAAACCCTAAGTTATTTTTATCCTCTTATATTTTAGATGATTAACTAATGATTTTCTAGGGTTAAAACCTGTTTTAGGGAATTAAATATGTGTTACTATGTTTACGGATGGTTATTGGGTGACAAAAGACCATGTTGTCCTTGAAATACTCAAAAATAAAGTTTCTGCATCACTTAGCCATATGGTTTACGGCTCCATATCCATGGCAAAAATTGAAATTTGCGGCACCAAGTTCATGGAAAACATTAGGCTTTGCTTCACCAACCTTATTTCCAACCTTTTCCAGTGAGTGTTGGTTATGGTAAAGTGATGTCAAGCCATTGCCTAAGCTATAGTTTGCGGCGCCTACTTAGTTTTGAGGTCGTTAAACACCCCCAAAATGTCAATACATGATCTACCATCACTACTGTGGTCCTAAAGATCATTTTAGAAGCATCAAATAAGTGTTACGACTATAGGGTGTTACAATCATACAACCTATACAGTGCCTTATTCAAACACTCATAACCTCTTACTCCGGACTCAGATTGATGAACGGTTGGAGGCATGTGTTAGAAAGAAGACTCGAATGTAATTAACTTGATATATAGTAGGCCACAAAGGAATAAGTTATGCCCCATGGACGAGAGTTGACACTAGCTTATTCTGCAATGATTCGGTAGATGATCTACAATACTTTCTCTAGAGGCAAGACTTGATCCCCAAAGAAACAAGTTATGCCCTATGGGCAAGAGTTGACACTAGTTTGGTGTGTACTAACTTGGCAGATGATCTACAGCTCGTGCCCTAGAGGCAAATATTAATACAACAAATGAACAAGTTATGCCCATGTCCAAGTGTTGATTCTAGATTAGTGTGTAATGATTTGGTAGATAATTTATAAGTCTTGCCCAAGAGGCAAGATTTTTAGACCCCAAAGGAACCAGTTGTGCCCCATGGGCAAGAGTACACTAGCATAGTCTATAATGATTTGACAGATGATCTATAACTCTTGCCCTAGAGGCAAGATGTACACATCAAAGGTGGTTCAACTCGCAATTTTTCAAAGAACATTCTTCCTGTACCATACAAAATATGTTTATAGGAATATTACAATCATATAACCATATGAGAATCAATCTTCTAGACCAAAAACTAAAATACTATATGCAAAGCACAAAAGCAATAAATATTAAAAATTACAAAAAGAAAAGCATAGGGGAGTACTCAATTGTGAGTAGAAAGAAAGATGATATCAACCAACAAAACCAAACATCTAACCAAATAAATAAAAGTGGAGAACCAACTACTAGGAGGAGTAGATGACCCTTAGATTACAAGGTCTAAATTGTTTCTTATTTTATTACATTTAATCGAGGACAAATGTGATTGAAAAGTTCACAATGATCATAATACTCATGTAGCAGTCGCACATAATTAATGATAAGACAGCCTCCATAGGAACAAGTTATACCTCATGGCATGAATTTCCCTGCCACATTGTTTACTAATTTAGAAGATACTAAATTACTCTTGCCTCAAGGGCAAGGCTTACCACAAGGAAAGGGAAAAAAATTTCTTCAATAATAAAACATAAATATACAAAGATATAAACAAATGAATCAGTAGCGATTCTACATTGTATACTTTACATTATCACATAAAAAAATAGCCGATTCAACTTGAAAAGACTGTTTAAAATTTACATAATCTCATAAAAATAGCTAAAACTCCTTCGATTTTCAATAACTAAAAAACCAAACTACTGCTCCTGGTGCGTACTCTTCCTCTTTTTCATTCCAAATAATCTGCCAACTTTTACTATAGTTTTGTCTTTTATACCAGCTTCTAGTTTTCTCTTTTCATAATCCCACAATAAAGCTCCATACCTCATGCGACCATAACCAATGTCAATCTATTTAGGCATATCTCTACTATGAATGACATATTTAGCAAATGCACAAATAAATGCTCCACAATTACTATGATACAAAAGAAATATATGGAAAACAACAAAAAAAGAAGTGAATTGAATATTTAAAAAATAAATGCAATAAGATACCAGTGAATTTGTTGTGGCATCTTATCAACCATTTTTATTGGAAAAGTGTCATTTTCAGATTTGTCAATGCCCTTGTCAAGACAGAAATTGACCTTTTTCAGAAAATACGGTATCAATGTCTGGTAAGGTAACATCAATTTTTGAACAACTTTATCACTGTGCCTAGTACGGTTGAAGTCGTATACATATATGCACCAATCAGCAAAGTCAAAACCTCCCAAAATCTTGTGTCCAAGTTCAGTTTTTTCTCATGGAACATAAACTGCAAATAAAAATTTTGTGAAATCTTGAATAAAATTGAACAACAACTTATAAATCCACAAGTTAAGTGTTCCGTCCAGATCAAGAGAAAAAGCCTTTGATATTGGAGTCATTGCATCTTTTGCAGTTTTTTTCGTCAACTCAAGTGCTCCAACAATTATTGTTGTTTCATCAGGTGTCAAATCCCTTTATTTTCTAGACTGTCATAGCAATAAGAAGCAAACAAGTTGAGGCATATAGTTAAAGGAACATAATGAACTGAGAACGAGGTTCAACTAGCTATAGCACCTAATCTTTGTGAGATGAACTTGGTCGTGTAAGCGGATTGTGTTCATACATACATACAAAATATTGCATGTCCAAAGATATATTTACACTATCTTAGATTAGCATTAAAAATTGGGAAATACTGAATACATTACTTCATTGCCATTGAAATCCACAAACGTTTTTAGTTTAGCTCTCCGTAGAAGGGCAGCGTGCCCCTTACCTAACATCCAATCCAAGACCTAAAAGAAAAACCAAGGAAGAAGTTAATATCCCTTTTCTTTATCAAGCAAACTATAAGATCCGTAACAACAGAAATAGCACTGAGAAATTCTCTCAAATTACTGCACGGGGTTTTGGCTTTTGTTTTCCGATTCTAAAGATGAATATCCGTGTATCTGAATAAAGAAACTGATGGATATTTTACATATCAAGTTATTACCATGATAAGTTTCTCATTTATAGTAATAACAAAAAGTAAATAGAGATAGAAAAATGCAGTAACTATGATATTATTACTAATTTTTTCCTTCCGTTCGGATTTACTTGTCATTATTTTCCTAATTTGATTTTAATTTTTACTCATCATTTTTAACAAATCAAGAAAATACAAAATAAAAAATTTCTTGTTTTACCCTTAGCATTAATTACTTATTCTTGAAATCATTTCCAATACCTATTACTAAACATCAATTGATAGTGGTAATATTGTAAAGTCAACCCATGATACGTCAAGTGGCTTAAATTTTTTAATTGTGCATTCTAGGTATAAGAAGAATCATGTACCTTTTTCTCTTACTCTTTAAACTATTCAAATACCTTTGCTTGGGTACATAATGAATGCATCATTCCTTTACTGTAAGTTTAATTCCACTATTTACTTTGCAATAAACAACATCATAGAATTTCTAGACAGTTTATTTAGTTTCAAACGAAAAATTCACTCTCTTTTACTTACTCATGATTTATAGACACCTTGCCTAAGTCAACATTCAACTTTTTCCAGAATTCCTTTGATATTTTAGGGTAGCCAATTCTATACATATATTTACCCAGCTGATATATGTCAAATGGCCACCTTAATTTTTGAAGATACGATTGGACGTTATCATTTAAAGGATCAATACTTGGTCACCCCGTGGGCACAAGAATATGCAAGGAATACTCGTTTTGAGCAAAATCATGGCCATGGGTGGAAGATTTACTGGAGCATCGAAGACTTGATGACTCATGGTTTTTGACAACTATTAATGGTTCATGATTTGGTTATATTCATTAAGGGTATTTTGGTCACTTCATTGGGTCTAAATGCAGTCCATGGCCACCTTTCGCTTTAAGGGCATTATTGTTATTTTGCCTTGTCTTGTAATAGAATATAAATAGAACGTTTTAGTTCTTTTTCTATTTAGTTGTTCATTAATGTAAGACTTGAAAAACGAAACACCTTTAGTTTTAGGGCTTGGAATAGACACCACACCGAAATGAGGGCAACATAATAGACTACATATATAATTATTAAATACATCTGGTTTATTCTGTAATTAGTTATTCTTCAGTTCTCTATATATACAGCTGTAACCCCTTCAATATCAATAAGATCAATTATTATTAAATTATATCATGGTATCAGAGCTAGGGTTTCTTCTTCCGCCCAAACCCTAATCTCTCCTCTTTTCCGACGTGTGTGCGCCGCCGCCACCGTCTACACCACGCCGCACGGCCTCCCTCCTCCGCCGTAGGTCGGCGCCATGGACAAGGTTGTTGATCCTCTGTCAAATTTACCGTCTAGAGTAAAATTACTGCTCAGGAATCTCCACAATCTCATCCCCGAAAAATTATCTGACAACAACTACCCGGCCTGGGCACTTAACGTCCGCACCGCCCTCGCAGCCAACTTGCTGCTCGGATGGATTGACGGTGCGGAGAAGCCGCCGCCTGAGACAGCCGAGCAGGACGGCGTCATGCTCCCAAATCCCGACTACCTTCCGTGGATGATCGTAGACACTCAGATTCGAGCCTTTCTTCTCGCAGTTATTAGCCCCTCTGCGCACAAACACGCCCGGGGTTTTCTCACATCGGCTTCACTTTGGGACGCACTAGCCACAAGGTACAGCTCTGTGTCCACGGCTCATATTTTTCAGTTGCGTGACAGATTGCATACTCTTCGGAAGGGAACGAAGACGATGACTCAATACCTTAATGATGTGGCCTCTATTCTGTCTGACCTAGATGCTGTGAACGAGATTATTCCTGAACGAGACGTGGTGAATGCCGTGATACGTGGCCTTCCTGCTGGCTATTCCTCTCTCAAACAGCATATTCGCCTCTCACCTGTCGAAATCACTCTGAATCAACTGTCTGGATGGCTTAATGCAGAAGAATTGAATCTAGACATGGAACACAAATTACTGCTCGGAGAAGCCAGTTCCACCCCTGGCGTCACGGCTCTTTACTCCGCTGGCAGCGGGGGCTCGGCCAGGGGTCGCGGTGACGATCGCCGTAACCAAGGGCGAGGCAGCGGCGGCGGTGACCGTCGGAACGCCGGGCAGCAAGGCAGAGGCGGGCCTCCACCGAGGGGCGGCTTCCAGTCAGGCCGCGGACAGGGACGAAGAAACCAGCGGGGGCCCACACGAGATCTTCCGACGTGCCAAATTTGTGCTAAACGGGGCCATTCTGCGACTAATTGCTGGTATCGTTATGATGACTCGCAGAATGTAAATAGCCAGTCCGGAGGATCAAGGGCGATGCATGCGTCCACAAACGCTCAATCTGGCGATTGGTATCTAGACACAGGTGCTAACACCCATGTGACGTCGGATTATTCCCAACTTCAAGCTCCTCATCCGTATCATGGCTCAGAAACTATTACAGTAGGCAATGGTCAATCCCTTCCCATCACAAACACCGGCTCTGCGTATGTCTATACCCCAAATGGTAAATTTCATCTCTCAACCCTTCACCACGTCCCTTCCCTCACATCCAATCTTTTATCTGTTTATCGCTTTACTAAAGAAAATAACTGCACCCTCATTTTTAATGACACCAATTTCCAGATAGTGGACAATACCACGAACCGGGTGCGGTACACGGGCCGCTGTGAGCATGGGCTATACACTCTTCCATCCAGGTCTCCGTCTGTTGTGAGTCAAGCCATTCTCTCGTCCACCTGGCATCGCTGGCTTGGGCACCCATCATCCGCCATCGCCAAATCCATTTTATCTTCCTTAGGTTTTAATTTTTCAGAAAAATTACATTGCGAGTCCTGTTCAGTGTCTAAATCTTGTCGTTTACCTTTTTCACTGTCTGAACACAAGGCCACTGCGCTATTTCAATTAATTCATTCTGATGTTTGGGGTCCAACCTCAGTTCCTTCTGTTCAAGGTTTTCGTTATTATATCTGTTTTGTTGATGATTACAGTAAATTCACTTGGCTTTATCCTCTAAAATTTAAATCTGAAGCTTATACTGTTTTTGTCAACTTTGACCGAATGGTTCAAACTCAATTTAATGCCAAAATCAAAATTTTTCGAAGTGACAATGGCAAAGAATTTGTCAACAATGCATTTGGTGTTTTTCTTCAACATCTAGGGGCTCTTCATCACACTTCATGTCCATATACCCCTGAACAAAATGGCGTTGCTGAGCGCAAACACCGTCACCTAATAGAAACAGTTGTTGCGCTCCTCCATGATTCCACCTTACCTGTTTCCTTTTGGGTTGATGCCCTTGCTACTGCCAACTAACTCATAAATCGCATGCCCACTCACACTCTCTCCAACTACACTCCACATGCGCGTCTCTACAATCATCCACCCGACTACATCCATCTCCGCCCGTTTGGGTGTCTAGTTTATCCCTGGTTGCGTCCACACACTCAACATAAACTTCAACCTCGGTCCACCCCTTGTGTCTTTCTAGGCTATCATCCCACTATCAAAGGTTACAAATGTTTCGATCCTGTATCTCAGAAAACATATGTTTCCCGTCATGTTCGTTTTGTGGAGGAACAATTTCCTTACACAAGTCTTTCCTCTACTCCATACTCCCCCAATCCACTTGGCATTGTGCCATTATTTCCGTCCTTTTCACACGCTCATGCTCCGGCTCACTCGGAACCTACCCTGGTACCCCACTACACCACTACCCACCCGTACCAACCACCTAGCCACCCGAACCAACCACCCACCCACCCGCACACCCAGCCGACTGCCACACAACCCACCACTTCCCTACATCCTACTCCTAACACACATACAGCCACCCCATCCACCGCTGCACATCCCAGCTCCCACGGCAGCCCCACCCAACCCCCGTCCACACATCATACAACTCCACCACCCCTTCCTAATCACCCTCCACTCAATACTCACCCTATGACAACTCGAGCCAAGGCCGGTACCTTCAAACCCAAAGCCTACCACAATCAAATACCCTTTGATGCACATCCCTTCACTGAGCCTACTACCTACAACCAAGCCTCCAAAAATAGTTTCTGGTGCCAAGCTATGGATGACGAATTTCAGGCTCCAAATGAACAACGTACATCGGATTTGGTACCTCTGCCTAGTAACCGAAAGTCTATTGGGTGCAAATGGGTGTTTCGCATCAAACGAAATTCAGATGGATCTCTTTCTCGCTATAAAGCACGTCTGGTTGCAAAAGGGTATCATCAGGAGTATGGTGTGGATTATAAGGAGACCTTCATCCCTGTTGTTAAGCAACAGACTATTCGTCTGGTCTTGTCTCTTGCTCTTCACTATGATTGGCCGCTTCATCAGTTAGACGTCAGCAATGCCTTTCTTCATGGTCATCTTGAGGAAGAAATCTATATGGTTCAGTCACCGGGATATGTTAATCCCAACCGTCCTCACTATGTTTGCAAGCTTCGGAAATCACTGTATGGCCTGAAACAGGCCCCACGTGCCTGGTACACACGTCTCTCTACTTTTCTGCAGGGTCTTGGTTTTCGCACCTCCCATCATGACAACAGCCTCTTCACCCTTCACTGTTCTCGAGGGACAGTCATCATTCTTATCTATGTGGATGATATTGTTATTACAGGCAGCTCGTCATCAGTCATCACTGAAATTACTGAGGCTATGCATCGTGACATCAAACTTAAGGACCTCGGTCCTCTGGAGTTCTTTCTTGGCCTCGAACTCATCCGCAAATCGGGAACCATATTGATGCATCAGACAAAATATACCCTTGAACTTCTAAATCGAGCTGGAATGGCAGACTGCAAACCCGCGGTCACTCTCATGGCAGTCCGCCAATCCCCAGGGCCGCATACTCCCTTTGCCGATCCTACACTATATCGGAGCCTCGTCGGTGGACTTCATTATCTTGCTGTTACTCGTCCGGACATCCAATATGCAGTCAATCGAGTCTCCCAATCAATGCATGCTCCCACAGAGCAACACTTTCAGGCCTTGAAATGCATTCTGCGCTATCTTCAAGGTACTCTTCACTGTGGAATTTTATTTCAAAAGGGATCGTTTGATATATCTATTTTTTCTGATTCGGATTGGGCTAACGACAAAGATGATCGGAAGTCCACTACTGGATATATTGTTATGATGGGACCGAATCTAATTTCCTGGTGCACCAAGAAGTAAACGCGAGTGTCCCGTTCCTCCACAGAAGCAGAATATCGTGCCATGGCTGCGGGTGTTGCTGAAGCCATGTGGTTACGATACCTTACGGATGCACTTGGCATTCCCCCGACGAAACCACAGATTTATTGTGACAATCAGTCCACTATTTGTGTTACCAAAAATCCAGTCCTTCATGATCGTATGAAGCATGTTGGGTCCGACTGCCACTTTGTTCGCGATGAGGTACTTGCAGGAACGATGGCCACGCACTATGTCCCATCTACTGACCAGCTTGCTGATATTCTCACCAAGACTCTTCCGTTACAGCCTTTTCAGTATCTCTGCTCCAAGCTGCCCCTCGTTACCGCTGATCAGCTTGCGGGGGGATAATAGACTACATATATAATTATTAAATACATCTGGGTTATTCTGTAATTAGTTGTTCTTCAGTTCTCTATATATACAGCTGTAACCCCTTCAATATCAATAAGATCAATTATTATTAAATTATATCACAACAAGTGTGGATATCACTTGTGTTGCAATGTTTGCTTAAGACGTTGGTGTTTAGAGGAGGTAAAGTTCCTCTTGTATTAATGTAGGAGTTAGGTTAACCATTGTGTGTAGTGTTAAGGGTCCAATATTAACATATTATTGGATTCTTAAGATTATACCAACAAAGGTCTAACTATCTATCCATTTTGTTTATGTTGTAATCGTTTGTTTGTGTTCTTTTAATTCAAATCCGTGACTTGTTGTTCTTGTTTCATTGTTTTTGTTCTTCATTTTGTTGTTGTTTGCTGTTTTTTGGTGATAAACACATCATACATTGTGTTCTTGTTGTTGTTTGTTGAATTCGAGTGTGTTGTTCAAAAGGATCCTTGAATCTTTGATCTTGTGGACTGATTTTGAAGTGTGTTTTGCGTTGTCCTTATAATTCTTGTAACACCAGCTGAACAATTTTAAAGAAAAAGTCTGACTAGATCATAGAATAAGCGAGAGGAAATAGAACTCCAAGAATTGAACATATAGAAAAGTTTATAGCTTTACACCAAAGTTACAAAGTAACAGCTAGATATTTACCTAATCAACTACTGAAACAACATCATTAAAGGGGTGGAGGCCAAATTTTCATCATCTTCAGTGTGTACATAACAAAGGGAATTTTTAACCTTGTATATACATATACAATATGAATTTTTGACAAAGGGGGCCCCACTGCCCCTTCTACCTGCACAATGTAGGGGTACATACACTCAATCCTCGCAGACCCCACTTGTGGCTTGTAGGATTACACTTGGTATGTTGTTGTTGGTCCGAATGACCCCCTTTCGCCCCGCTAACCATACATATGGCTCTACTAGTGAATAGGAAAGTTACAACTTTACACCAAAGTTACAAAGGTAGCAGGTAGATATTATCCAATCCAAACTACTAACCAGTATTAGTGGAAGTTCGATATTCATGAAGGGTATTCATCATCTACAATATACACATAAAAATAGTTTTTGACCATATAAAATGACATATGAATTTTCTTCAATGCACAACCTCTACTTAACTCTGCCCCTAGCTCTACTAATGAATAAACGGCAAGAATAATGGATAACACATCAAACTTCCATGAAAAACAAGCAAACTAACAATTAAAATCCAAACCAACAAACTTTAGCACTTCATAATAATCCCAAAAAAAACTACTAATCAACATTAGAAGAAGCTGAATTTTTACCAAGACGTTCATCATCTACAAAATACACATAATTTTTTTTTTAATCTTGTATCCAAAAAACCAAAATAAATATAACCATTACAAACAACCAAACAAGAAATACTGTCAACATGTTTGACCTACTTGAAGAAATGGAGGAACAAAACAAAGGACAAGTCAAAAGCACTTTTACAAATATAGATTAGGATAGCAGTTGATAATACCGTGTCATTTAAAGGTCGACCATAAGTTGAAAATAAATAAAACAGCTCATTCGAATCCACGCACAATAGCCACACATTAAACATTCAGGCAACACATCTTTGAGAAATGAGAGATCTGTGGGTCGAATCTTTCTTTCCTACACGTTCTATTGATGAATCCCAACTTGTTTCTTCCAAGTATGGCAATTATCATCGATTCAATCCACACAATAGTTTTTAGATCTCGCCAAGTGAATAAAAATCAACATAACTCCAGACAGATCTGATGCATTCAGATACAATTGATGATTATGACTCAATTTCTTGGGCAATTCATTATCTATCACCACCACCACTATTACTCCTACTAGCTTTCTTAATTTTTCTCCTCAATTATCTTAAATTAGGACATATCAATATTCAATAGCTCTTATACCATGATGTAAAAGAGGATCAAGAGAAAGAGGAAAAAGAGAATGAATATTTGAGAAATGAGGAAAAACGATAAACAACGAGAATGAATATCTGAGAAAAATCTAGGGAAAAAAAGAGAAATAAAAAAACTCTAAATAAAGGTTAAAGAAAAATAAATTAAAAAAATAAAAAAAAATGAAGAAATAGATAATGGTTGAGAAAAATGAAAAAGAAAAAAAATAAAGGTTGAGACAAATAAATTAAATTATTAAAATAAAGTTAATGGAAAAAATAAAAACTAAAAATAATAAAAAACAGAATAATAACTTTATAGGAAAAAAATAAAAAAGTGAAAAAAAGTAGAATTATAAAAGTAAAGGAAAGACAAAAAAGTGAAAACAATAAAAAATAAAAAGTAAGGAAGACTATTCTTATTTCGGGTCAAATATCTAAAGCTACCCATATTTGGATCTATAGCATGCAATTTTCTGTGCATCAATTGACTCCAACAACTAACTTTTATCCTTTAACCCCAACGGCACCAACTCTACCTAGTTGTATCAAGGAAGAAATTTGTCCGAATTCATTTGTTAGCCTACTGTCTAGTCCTCTTGGGCATCATACGAGGATAATATGACGTTTCATTCTTACTAAAATTTCCATACTATCCTTGCATGATGTCCAGAGGACTAGACTACTAGTGTGTTTGCAAATGAAATTGACCAATAGTATGGTCTTCCTTGATACAATCAGATAGTCAATGTAGTTGGCTTTAGATGAAAGAAGATAAAAGAGAGCAAGAAGTTGTACTTGAAAATTTCTAGCTTTCAAGTTGTGTCACAGAAAGCAACTAAAGGGTGAAACATTAAAGAAGAAAAGAAGGGTTTTTATAGTTAGTAGGATATGCTTTTAAAAAGATAATATTTGGAAATTTTATAAGTAACATTCTATATACATTTATTTACATTAGATTTTCTCGTAAGTCAAAGTTATATTTATCAATCTTAACAACCTACCAAAAACATAAAAAAATCAACATAAAAAAAAGGCAAGTGAATTATTGTTATTATTAATTCATTTTTTCCAGTCAACCCATATTGCATGAAAAATTCCGCAAGATGATATGACTAGTAAGTATTAGATTTACAAGATTACCAAGAAAGAATTTTTTTTAAGGAACAGATTATAAGTGAGAAAATGATTAGAACAATAGAAATAACAATCCATTTTAATCTTGTTCTTTGATGTAACTGAAAATCAAGTCGTTTGGAAGTCAAGTAAAAATTGACATTTATTATGACTTTCCACAATTGGCGTCCATTAAATTAATTCAAGTCATTATCTATTAAACTAACATTACGTGACAGAAAAATGAAAAAGTATTTATGATTTTTTTTTAATTTTTAAGTATCAAAAACAGTTGTATTATATTTTAAATACGCGAATTGGCTAGACTGAAAACATATTTTTTTTTCGTGTGGACGAAACGACCCGAACTGAGGCCCAGATCGACACGGGCATTTCAAATCGTGAAGGCCTGAGAGCTAACTGGCAATCATACACGCCATTCTTCTATTTATAAGGAATTGCAGAGAAGATAACAAAACAGAAACATGGTCATCTTATTATATTAAGAAAACAACACGGCATAAGTTCAACAAGACTCAAATCCATCTAACACCTGTCTGCTAAATCTCTACTAACTGAAGGAAAACAATATCAGTTCGAAGTTCTGGACAAGGCCCCCGGTCGGACCATAAACTAAAACCAAATGAGATTAACATAAGTGAACAAGACGCCTTCCAAAGTAAGGGGGGCTCACCAACTTTGAATGTCCGACAACAATCTACTATTTAGCAAGACCGCTAGACTGGCCCTCAGAACCTGAAATATAGACGGTCAATACAAATGTAGTGGTACGTAGTGTAATAAAAAATAACGTACTTTTATATAACATAAGTTAGAGCAATTTATGAAATATGTTACATACAATATATGAAAATGCATGGGCATACTTAAAAGAATTTAAAACATTTCTTCAAACCATGACTTACTCTTTATCTTAGTTTTGAGCTAGGTGGTACACCCTAAAACTCTACAATCCCACAGGCTATAAGGAATCCACCCTTAACTAGGCGGTCAAGTCCCTAGCCCAAGTATGTCCCAAGGGTTAGAGTCTCTATCTCTAATATGCTAAGGGGCAGAAAGCCGGCATTTGGTCCCTCTTGGGGACATAATAAACCCGCATCGACAAAACACGATTTCCCATAATGAGCCTTTCCACTCAAATGCATTCTTCGGATAGCCACCTAACTCTCTTTAAATCCATTTTTAACTCTTTAAGACATCCATTCTTTAAAATCAAAATTTGAAAATCTTACTATGTTATGACATTCATTTGTTTGGCATCGTCATACCAAACCTTGAAAGTCATATCTCAAAGCCATAAAATATCATGTTACAGTACTTTCATTCAAAACAATGTTTAGACCACTAAGTCATTCAAATAGTACAGGAGGATTTGTATATCAAATTAAATGAAACTTATACAAAGACTCTCTCTTTCAACTCTTAAAACATGTGGTGGTCCATTACTTGTAGCAAAGCATGCAACTCGTTAAATTATCACTTTTCATCTATATTAACAAGAAACACCCTCTCTTAAGTTCATAACAAAAACCAAGTCTTAAACTATAGTAAATATATTTGTATTCAAGCTTCTCAATATGCAATTGATATGCAATTGAATAATTCATGACCTATGAAAATAAGTGGCTTTCTAACAAGAGAGGGATTATAAATGTTTATGCTCTCAATTCAACATTGAAACTGAAAAAGCATACATACTTATATACGAATACTAATCAAATTTAGGGAAAGGCCTCAAGACCAAAACATTATCTCATTGAAAGAGTTCACAAAGAATACTTTTTAATTTAATTCAAAAACCTTCATAAATACATGATTTGTCAACGTTCAAAACATTATAAAAATGATTTCATCATACCCATGTAGTTTAGAAAAACCCACATACCTTAATGATGAAGAATTTGCGAAAATATTAAACCTTTAAGCTTGATTCCCCAAACCCTAAGTTATTTTTATCCTCTTGTATTTTAGATGATTAACTAATGATTTTCTAGGGTTAAAACCTGTTTTAGGGACTTAAATATGTGTTACTATGTTTACGGATGGTTATTGGGTGACAAAAGACCATGTTGCCCTTGAAATACTCAAAAATAGAGTTTCTGCATCACTTAGCCATATGGTTTGCGGCTCCATATCCATGGCAAACATTGAAATTTGCGGCACCAAGTTCATGGAAAACATTAGGCTTTGCTTCACCAACCTTATTTCCAACCTTTTCCAGTGAGCGTTGGTTATGGTAAGGCGATGTCAAGCCATCGCCTAAGCTATAGTTTGCGGTGCCTACTTAGTTTTGAGGTCGTTAAACACCCCCAAAATGTCAATACATGATCTACCATCACTACTGTGGTCCTAAAGATCATTTTAGAAGCATCAAATAAGTGTTACGGCTATAGGGTGTTACAATCATACAACCTATACAGTGCCTTATTCAAACACTCATAACCTCTTACTCCGGACTCAGATTGATGAACGGTCGGAGGCATGCGTTAGAAAGAAGACTCAAATGTACTTAACTTAATATATAGTAGGCCACATAAATCTTTATATACTATGAGTAACAGTCACTGGAAGTTGACCCATGCAAAATCATCAAATAAAAATCAACCGATAGGAAAAGTTTTCAACTCGACTTTGTGTTAGGGGATTTTTGTGACCTAAATTCATATTCAAAGGTATTCAAACACTATAGGATTGATAATCACACATATATTAACAAGGATTCATTGGGTTCTGGTCTATATGTGTCTGAACAACGGTCTAAATTCTAGCCCAATGGTGCGGGTGTTACATTATCTCCCCCTTAGGATTATTCATCCTCGAATGATGGGTAGTGACTTGTTGAAGCTCTAAAAGTATGAAATAATGAAAGTAACCTTGCAATGAACATTTCAACTCAACAATATATGCAAAATACATCAAAATAGCTTCATGATAACCCCTATTAAAATGTGTAAGCACGAAGCGTGAGATATAAGAATTGACATAGAGATGACCTTGCACATGATATCTTAGGATCGTAATCATCACGGCATATGATGTGAGTTTATTTGGTGACCATAGGTCTTGATTTACATCGGTACAACTATCAAATGAGAAAACATTCTCTACTTTACAAGATACAAAGAATAGATGTTACACCTAGAAGCACTACTTATCTATGGCCCAAAAGAAAAATAACGTACTTCATTATTTCCAACTTATAATTATCCCATAAAACTTCTAACCACAACAGTTTGAGTCCCGCCACATAATACTCCTATGTTGAAGCCTAACTCAGAGAAAATAGGAGCTAGCTTAAGCTATGGGACCTCATACCCTACATCTCTTTAAGGATATTACTTCACCTTTTCACTACCATCAAACACCCCTCGGGTCTTAATTTAGGGATTAATAACCACATAGCACTTTCGTTTGAGTTTTCATCAATCATAATATTAAAGCCTATCGTTACTACACCCACTTCAAGGATCTCCCCACTAGGACCAGCAAATTCTATCACTATTACCAAATTTTTTTTTCAACATAACTCCTTTCTAACTATTTTACTTAACGAAAGTTCATCTCTTTCTTTTCCCCTTCACCTATAACCTTAGCTGAAGAAATTACATCAAAATTTTCACATTGAAGAACATCTACTCCCTTGCCTAAGACATTACTAAACTTTCACAACCACCATCACACTAATATATGGAGGGTCATTGAGGAACCCGAGCATAAGCATCATGAATAAGGAGTAACACTATTAGACTATAACTTATACTTATTACACTACTCAAGGAGGGACATGAGGTAAAGATGCGATATAATCACGTAGTGCATTATATATCAAGAGACTTGATCATAAGTAGAGAGAACTCTGTCATAAACACAACATAGCATGAGTCCTTAGGATAAACCATACCGAAAAACATAAGTGCTTACATAATGAGTCGTATAACATAAGTTTAGGATTCATGAAGTCAACAATTGAGACAAGGACATCTACTCGAAGCTATCGCTTCTCATTTTCAGATCTGAAATAGTCATGAGTTCGCACAACTTTATCTTTTTGGGTAATACCTATATAAGATGAATCAGCAACATTTAGAAAGAATATTTTATTAGAACCAAACATTTTGCGAGACATGAATTTTTATCGATCATTAGCAACATAACATAGATCTTGAATATCTGGAATATTAAATCACCGAGGGACATTATTGCTTCTAGTTTGGAGGTCAGAACATGACATGAGTTACATAGAGATCTCAAACCTTAGATATAGGCAATACTTGAATACATAAGACTTTGGTAGAATGACCTCTTAAATTGGAGTAGGAGGGGCTTGCTTGTATAGGAATTGATTTTATCATGATTCTTACTTGAAACTTGACACCACAAGAAAATACGGGAACTATTTAATTCATTATCTCCCCCTTAGATCAAAGTCACAATCCTAAACTTAAGGACATATCTTCTCATTATGTCATACAAGAAGAACACTCAACACAATGGGGTATCCCCATACATAACTATACTCTAAAGGCATTGCTTTCCAAGAACGCTACTCTTAATTTTCACCATCCTCTATAGCAATCAAACTACAACTCCCTGTCTCATGAGCATACCCATCCTCATGCCTTATCACATAAAAATCCATCTCCACTACATAACATTCTAACATCAGACCGTTAATCACATAACTTACATCATAATAAAATCTTTAAGACTATACCAAAGGAACATACTGCCTACTATAGTTCCTCCATTCATCTCTAAATAACATCACACGATAACTCCTTAGTCTTCTCCGTACTACGAGTGTCAGGAATGAAATCTAGGTACACGTGACACTCGTACACATCACACTATAGCTAACAATATACTACCTCCGGGTTAAAATTTTTCTTATATACTTACGCTCTTATACACTTAATGACTCAACCACAATTCATCATTTTAACACTAGTCCTCATGTACATAAATATCATAATTATCCACTCCTTTTTTACAAGTTGCCAACCTAAGCTATTTCACACCCCATATTAAGCCTATTAATTCCTTCCCATAAAACATACATCACTAATCTTAAACTACTATCATTTATACCACTACCCACATCCCAAGTTTTAGCCTATAGTCTACAATCAAGGTCGGATCTACATGGAGCCCAGAGGGTTCACCCGAACCCCCCGGCCAAAAAAATACACTGTGCATGTAGGATCAAATTATTGTTTTAGGTATGAATAACTAGCACTGCACCTCCTAAAAAAAGTATAGTCTGCAACTCAATGGTAAAAGAGCTCAAAATCTATAACTTTTATTGCTTATTTACTATTTGAGAATATTGTGAGAGTGAATATCACTTACATTTCTTTTAAAATACATACTCGGATTTTACATCTTCACTTGTAATTGTTATTAATGTTTTTTATTTTATTCTTTTTAATTTTTTATTTATAATTTTCAAAATTATCATATTTTATTATTTTATTGTTTAAAAGTATTTTACTTTTATTCATGCAGTGATATTTTAATTGTAATACTAATCGTTTATTGATTATTTTTATAGAGAGGTAAATTGCATGGTCATATATTTTAAGAAGTTGTGATTCTTTTATTGTTTGAATATTAAGATGCTAGAGTTAATTTGTTTCTCATACTAGCTTTTGTATCATTGCATTTAGAAGTTTTATTTTCCATGATCTTTTAATCAATTAATGTGTTTTTTTAGTAATATTTACTTTTATTATATTGTATTACTATATTATTAATTAGAAAATTTAAAATACATGAAGCTTAAGCCCTATGCCTCGAGGATTTCAGCTCACCCCCTGCTATGTAAAATGCAATGTCTCCTACACCACGGCCTTTTAAAACACTAATTTAAAGTATGCAATTATTTAATTTCTATTACAATGATATGATGTGAATAAATAATGGTGGTATATATATATATATATTATATACCCGTTTTCAGTTTTACCTTCCTATGAAAATGATTGCCAGCTTAGGTACCATATAACATAGACAAGGCATGTAATAAACTTTTCATTTAGTAAAAGTAGTTTTTTTTAAAACAAAAAAAAATATTTTTATGTGAATAATATAATATTTCTAGATAGATTAAAGATATAAGGGATTTATTTTTGATTTAATTAAAAGCAATTGATATTACTTGTAATTATATGTACAAAATTCTATTCTTCTTTTCACTTTTTGATAATGTTGCACGAACTGAAAGTTTCATATTTATATCTGATGATTGTACTATTATGAAGGAGTTAAAATTAAATGTTAATCTCCAAATTAGTTACTCTCTTTAACTAATTTTATCCAACAAACTGTTGGGTTCATAGTAAATGAGAGGTGTGAATGGAAAATGGAGAAAACCAAGTGGAAGAGAAAAATTGAGATCACACCAATATGAAAAGTGTACTCAAAAATAGGAAAGCTTACTAAATTCTCCCACATTGGTTGGAGAAAGAAGCTTTAAAGTGTTTATATTGTGAAACACACTCCCACATGGATAAGTGAGGCAAGGAATAAGATATGCCTCGCGCCGTCGTAATTGTCGCTCGCTCGGCTTCGACTTCGGCATTGGAAAATGAGATCTATCTTTTTGGACAAATTTTCTTTGATGATCCGAATCTACCAAAACGCAATAGTTGTGCTGTTTCAGAAGGATGCAATCCTTCAGCAAAAGGACACACTGATTCATGGAGAGAGATGACTATTCAAGAAAATATACAATCTTTGGATGAACATACATGAATTTATAGAACATGTGTAACCTTTGACATGAACCATTGCCTCTTTTCAGAAGAGGAGAAGAGGAATATTATGGCTACAAAAACCTATTTTCTTCCACAGGTTTTGATACGAGAAATTTAAGAGTAAAAAATATTTTTTTCTCTTCAAATATTCTGTGTGATCATTCAAATTGTTTAGTGCGTTCGACGAGTCCAAATATTTGAGGAACTGCTATATTTGGATTGAAGGCCATTTTATCTTGGGAGAAAAATTCCGCAACCTCGGGTACAGTGAGGGGAATTATTTTCTTAAGGAAAGTCCATGAATTCAGACGACTTAGCCTTATTCATTTTTGTTTCATCTATTTTCTAAAAAAATAAAATACACCTCTTGAAAAGGTCATTTTGGTCTTGTGTTGAGGGTATTTTATATACTTCATTGTGTTCTTGTTTATACTTGAACTCTAGTTGAAGTTGTTGTTTTGCATATACAGATTCTGCGTGCCCGTAGAAGAAAATAACAATCTTAAGGAAATAAGTTTCAGAATCTGTATAACTTGTTTTTTGAGGTTAAAGTTTTAATTTTCTACTCTACCTGAACTTAACTAGTGATTTAAAGTCATAAAAACTTCATGACATATTAAAGATTATTCGGTTGATAATTGGAAGTCATAAAAACTTCATTGTCAACTAGAAAGAAGAAGAAAAGTTTAAAGTTGCTTAACTTTATAAGTAGTATTCTGAAAATCCTAATTATTTTTTGTCTTTTGGTGACAGAAATGATGACAAGCAATAGTCTAATGTAAGATGTGGCAAAATCTGTGGGGGCAACTAATATTGCCACATCAAGTCGTACAAATGCTCCGCCTACAATGGCGCCAGCGGAGAAGCCTGGAGAATTTGCGGGCATTGACTTTAACGATGGCAGCAAAAGATGTTCTTTTACCTCACCACTTTCTGTCTGCAATGGTTCACTTGCGAAGATGCTCCTAAGGTTCCCGAGGAATCCTCGGACGAAGAGAGTTTCGTAATTGTAGAATCTTGGAAACATTCAGACTTCCTTTGCAGGAATTATATTCTGAGTGGTCTCCAAGACGACCTCTACAATGTTTACAGTGGAAATAAGACATGGAAGTAATTGTGAGGGGGGGGGGGGAACTTGAACCAAAATATAAAACAGAGGATGCGGGAATTAAGAAATTCCTTGTTGCACGGTTCCTGGACTTTAAAATGATAGATAACATATCGGTTGTCTCTCAAGTGCAGGAGTTGGAAGTCATCATACATGATCTCCTAGAAGAAATTATATCTTTAAAAAGTAACTTAGTTGAACAAATTAGAAAGGTTCTTAATACTCACATAAAATGTTTTGTAGGTTTGATTTTGAATGATGCATTTCAAGTAACAGCGATAGTTGATAAGCTACTACCTTTGGGGAACGACTCCAAAAACTACTTAAAACATAAACGCAAAGAGATAATTTTTGAAGATCTTATTGTCCTACTACATAATGAAGAGGATAATAAGGCTGCCGAGAGAAGGTCAAAAGAGAATTCTACAATTAATGGAGCACATATTGTAGAAGATGATCAAAACAATTCTATGAAAAGGAAGAAATCAACACAAGAAGAAATTCAAAGGAAAATGCTTCAATTGTGGCAATATTGGCCACAAGTCCACAAATTATCGTGCCCCGAGGAAAGGTAAGAAAAAGGATCAAGCAAATATGATTGAATACAATAAAGAATGCGATGATTTGTGTGCTATGTTCTCAGAATGCAACTTGGTGGGGGAATCCTCGCGAATGGTAGATGGATTCTGGTGCCACCCGCCATGTATGTGCCAATAAAGAGTTGTTTTCATCATTTTCTCCGGCTCAAGTAGAAGAAATGATCTAGATGGCTAACTTCGCTACTGCTAAGGTAGAAGAAACAGGGAAAGTGTGCTTGAAAATGACTTCAGGAAAGGTCTTGACACTTAATAATGTCTTGTATGTTCAAGAATTATATGAGAAATTAATTTTAGTTTCAGTTCTAGATCAGAATGGATTAAAATATGTAACCGTTTCAAGAAAAATTGTAATTAGCAAAGGAGAAATGTATGTAGGAAATGACTATCTCACCGAGGGTCTTTATAAGATGAATGTAGTGACTGTTAAAATAAATAAAAGTTCAAATTCTTCTTATTTTCCTGAGTCTTATTAATTTTGGCATGAACATTTAGGCCATGTTAATTATAAAATATTACGAAAATTGATTAACTTAGAAGTTTTGCCAAATTTTGAGTGCAGTAAATCAAAGTGTCAAACGTGTGTAGAATCAAAGTATGCAAAACATCCTTATAAGTTTGGTGAAAGGAATTCTAATCCTTTAGACTTAGTACACACTGACATTTGTGATATGAAGTCAACAACATCACGTTGTGGGAAAAAGTATTTCATAACTTTTATTGATGATTGCACTAGATATTGTTATGTCTATTTGCTAAATAGTAAGGATGAAGCAATAGAAACATTTAGGCAATATAAAACTGAAGTTGAAAATCAGTTAGATAAAAGATAAAAATTGATAGAAGTGGTAGGGGTAGAGAATATGAATCTCTCTTCGCTCAAATATGTGTAGAGAATAGAATCATCCATCAAACTACAGCCCCGTATTCACCTCAATCAAACAGAATTGTGGAAAGAAAAAACCAAACTTTGAAGGAAATGATGAATACCTTACTTATAAATTTTTGTTTACCGCAAAACTTATGGGGGGGAGGCTATCCTTACAACCAATCATATAAGCAACAAAGTTCTCCATAGTAAGAAACAATCAATTCCCTATGAAAAATGGAAAGGAAGGAAACCAAACTTCAAATATTTCAAACTGTGGGGGTGTCTAGCAGAAGGTCCAAATATCTATGCCTAAAAGGGTTAAGATAGGACCTAAACTGTCATGACCCGAGCCTAGGCCCTAGCCGTGACGAGCATCCTAAATAATGAAGGCCCGGAACACCCATTCTCTATCTGGTTATCATGCACAACATTCGTAATCATAATAAAATGCGGAATTGAAACTGATTAAGGAATACATGGTCAAGTTCTGCAACATTTCTGAATAATACTATCTGACATCAGTCTTCGAAATCTCTACTAAGAACACAAACATCTGTCCGAGAAGAAACTGGGACAAGGCCCCCAGTAAACGAAAAACATAATAAATAAGATAATGTCTGGCATAATTAGACCTTCCGAATAATAGAAGGCTCACCACTGCGAGATCAAGTCTGCAAATCCAAGAATGTCTACTGAGTAGCTGGACCCCTAGACTGTGCCTCAGGACCTGGAAGAGGGGGGGGGGGGTCAGCACAAAAGTACTGGCACGCGATGCAATCCAAAAATAGTATAATGGAACATACATATATATATATATTAAGTGAAGGAAATTTTTCATCAAGACATTATGTATAAAACTGTTTCCGAAAAATACATGGGCATTTTCTGAAAACATGTAACCTGCCTGTTCATTTCAAATCAAGATCTGTGTTTTACTTCTGAGTTAGGTGGTATTCCCCTATAAGTCTGATATTCCACGGGCTGTATGGAATCCGCCATTAACTCGGCGGGGAAGCCCCCAACCCAAGTATTCCGCATGGGTTGGAGTGTCTGAGTCTCATACGCCACAGGACATTTAAGTCAGCGCATAATAGTATACCCGGGTCGGCAAACAATGGTTTTAGGCAATGAGTCGCTTGAGCTCAAGCCCTCTTCGGGGAACCACCTAACATCTCTATATCCCTAATTTTTTACCTTTTCTGTACATGCAACATTCTGAATGTCTAAAATCATAAACTGATTTTTCTGAGCCATAATGTATTAAGCAAGAGCTTCCATTCCAAACATAGTTTAGACCACCAAAAAAATGTAACTGATGTAAAGGATTTCATACTCCGAAACTTAAAGTTCAATTCATGTTGAAAGTTCATCAAACACATAGTGGCCAAATATCTTTAGCAAGTTCATGTATTCAAAATTGAAACAGATTGATTCATATATGTATATAAATTGTCAAATCGCTTTGGAGATGGTCAAAAGACCAAAACAATGATGTTAAAACATCTTATACATAAATATATATACATAATTTAAAACACCATTCTAAAACATGATTTTTTTTATGCCCAAGATAATTCAGGAAAAACCCCACGTACCTTGTTCTCCACGAATTTTGGGTGTCTATCGAATCCTACGTCGAGAGGATTCCAAATCTGTAATTTGTTTCACGAACCCGCAGTTAAATCTTGAGTTGCTTGGGTTTTAATGTTGAAACCCTAGGGAGTGTTCTTGAGCAAATTTGAAGAATATAATGATATTTTGGCCCTTTAGGGATTTAATTCCGGTGTTTATGTTGATAGAAGAATGAGTATTTACAGAAATGCCATTAAAAATCCGGATGGACTGAACAGTTTGGCCGGGCGCGATCCAGCAGGCGGCGCGGGCTAATCGCGCGCTGCAACTGGATCGAAATCCAAACGAGGCCTTAGGCTCGTCCAAAAATTCTAAATTTTCTCCGAGACGTACTACAACCTTGCCCCATCGTAACGCAATAAGAAAATCCAAAAATAATGGTCGGGAAGGTTGAGAAGTTGTCTCCCGAAGGTTGCCAGCTAAGAATGAGTCTGAGTCATTTCAACACTTAGAAGAATTTAAAACTTAAGTCTAAAGCTCAAAAATTACAGTCTAATACATGCATGAATTTTACGGGGCGTTACAGTATCTCCACCTTGGGATCATTCGTCCCCGAATGATGACACGGGAATAGTTACGCACGATTTCAAGCAGATTCATACATAGAAGGAAACATAAAGCAAGAATTGTACCTTCCAATTCGTTATTTGCTGGTTCAAATAGGCTTGGGTATCTCACTTTCATGTCATGATCCGACTCCGAAGTTGCTTCTTCAACTTTCTGATTTCACCATAACAGTTTAACTGAGACTATCTCCTTACTGCACAATTTTCTCACTTGTCGATCTAGGATTTCCACAGGCTCTTCCTCGTAAGACAAAGAATCATCCACCTTGATCTCATCAATGGGCACCACCAAAGAGTGATCTCCGATGCACTTCTTCAACATAGATATGTGGAATACTGGATGAACAGAACCCAAACTTGCAGGCAATTCTAATTCATATGCAACTCCACCTATTCTCCTTACAATCTGATACGAGCCTATATAGCGAGGACTTAGCTTACCCCTTTTCTCGAAATGCATAACTCCCTTCATGGGAGAAACTTTGAGGAAAACCTAATCTCCAATCTCAAACTCTAACTCTCTTCTTCTGTACATGCAACATTCTGAATGTCTAAAATCATAAAAGTCTGAAAGTTCTGTTAGTCTGAGTCTGATATGGCGTTAGTCTAAATTGGTATCGTCATACCAAGACATTGCAAGTTATGATTTTTCTGAGCTATAATGTATTAAGCAAGAGCTTCCATTCAAAACATAGTTTAGACCACCAAAACATGTAACTGATGTAAAGGATTTCATACTCCGAAACTTAAAGTTCAATTCATGCAAAAATTTCATCAAACACCTGGTGGCCAAATGTCTTTAGCAAGTTCATGTATTCAAAATTGAAACAAATTCATTCATATATGTATATAAACTGTCAAATCGCTTTGGAGATGGTCAAAAGACCAAAACAATGATGTTAAAACATCTCATACATAAATATATATACATAATTTAAAACCCCATTCTAAAACATGATATTTTTTATGCCCATGAGAATTTAGGAAAAACCCCGCGTACCTTGTTCTCCCCGAATTTTGGGTGTGTATCGAAGCCTACGTCGAGAGAATTCCAAATTTGTGATTTGTTTCACGAACCCGTGGTTAAATCTTGAGTTGCTTGGGTTTTAATGTCGAAACCCTAGGGAGAGTTCTTGAGCAAATTTGAAGAATATAATGATATTTTGGCCCTTTAGATATTTATTTCCCGTGTTTAAGTTGATAGGAGAATGAGTATTTATAGAAATACCATTAAAAATCCTGATGGACTGAACATTTTGGCTGGGCACGATCCAGCAGCCGGTGTGGGCTAATCGCGCGCTGCCACTGGATCGAAATCCAAACGAGGCCTTAGGATCGTCCAAAAATTCTATATTTTCTTCGAGATGTACTACAACCTTTCCCCATCGTAACGCAATAAAAAAATCCAAAAATAAAGGTCGGGAAAGTCGAGAAGTTGTATCCCGAAGGTTGCCAGCTAAGAATGAGTCTATGTCATTTCAACACTTACAAGAATTTAAAACTTAAGTCTAAAGCTCAGAAATTACAGTCTAATACATGCATGACTTTTACGGGGCATTACAAAAATGGTGGACTGCGTATTCATAGGATATGCTAAAAGTAGTAAAGCATGTTGATTTTTGGATATTAAATCCAAACTTCTGGATATTAATGAAAATACAGTAATTGAATCAGACAATGCTGAATTCTTTAAAAACATTTACCCATAAAAAATTTGACATGAACAGTCTGTGGAGGATCTAACGACCTTGAAATGAACCAAGTGAGAATGTACATGATGAAGAAAATCCAAGACATAGTATACATCAAAGAACGTCTACTTCATTTGCATCTGATTTTGTAACATTTCTCTTAGAAAATGAGCCTCAAATATTTAGGGAAGCGATGACATCTTTGAACTCTTCCTTTTGGAAAGAGGCATTCAATTGTGAGATTGTTTCAATCTTAAGCAACCATACATGGGAATTATTTGATCTTCCTCCCAAAAAATAAACCTTTAGGTTCTATATAGATTTTCAAAAGGAATATGAAAGCGGATGACGCTATTGACCAATACAAGGCAAGACTTGTAGTAAAGGTCTTCAAATAAAAAGAAGGCCTTGATTACTTTGATACATACTCGCCAGTAATAAGGATAACATCGATTCAAATGTTAATTGCCTTAGCAGAAGTATATGATCTTCAAATCCATCAAATAGATATGAAAACCGCTTTCCTAAATAGAGAATTATAGGAAGAAATATACATGGAATAGCCTGAGGGTTTTGTGGTTCCAGGAAAGGAAAACAAGGTATGTAAACTTATCAAGTCATTTAATGGACAAAAGTAAGCACCAAAACAATGGCATGCGAAGTTTGACCAAGCCATGTTGGCAAACAGATTCAAAAAAAATGAACGTGATAAATATGTTTATATTAAAGACATTCCAAATCACCAAGTCATTGTATGTTTATATGTGGATGATATGTTTATCCTCAGTAGAGACATTTCTGACATAAAAGCAACAAAACGAATGCTCGAGATCAAGTTTAATATGAAATAACTTGGAGTTGTAGATGTAATCTTAGGTATAAGAAGCCATCGAACTCCAAAAGGGTTGGCATCGTCACAATCTCATTATATCGAAAAGGTACTTGACAAGGTCAAGTATATGGAATTCGGTATTTCCAAGCCTCCATTGGATGCGAGCTTTGCACTTCGAAAGAATAAAGGTAAAAGTGACTCGCAATTGGAGTACTTAAGAGTCTTGGGATGTTTAATGTATATTGTGAATTTTACACGACCAGAAATAGCATATACTATCAGTAAATTGAGTTGGTACACAAGTAATCCCCAAAAAACTCACTGGATGGCAATGAAAATTGTTTGGGGTATCTTAAATACACTCAAGATTATGCTTTGCATTATAATAAATATCCTGCGGTACTTGAAAGATATAATGATACAGATTGGATCACCATATCGAATGAAGTAAAATCCAGAAATGGATATGTATTTACTATCGGTGGAGGAGTAGTCTCTTGGAAATCATCCAAAAAGACTTGTATTGCTCACTCTACAATAGAATCTAAATTTATTGCATTGGATAAAGCCGGTGAAGAAGCAGAATGGCTCTAGAATTTCTTAGAAGATATTCCTTATTGGTCCAAGCCAGTGGCACTAGTATGTATACACTGTGATAGCCAAACGGCAATAGGTAGGGCAGGGAGCATAATGTATAACTATAAATCTCATCACATATGAAGGAGACATAATACCATTAGGGAACTTCTCTCTAGTGGAATTATCAATGTCTACTATGTAAAGTCAAAGGATAATGTGTCGAATCCACCTATAAAAGGCCTATCTATAGAAGGAGTGGAAAGGAATTCAAGGGAATGGATTTAAGGCCTAGGACAAGTCAGCATGGCGGTAACTCTACTAGCATACTGGAGATCCCAAGAGCTAGGTTCAAGGAGATCAAACAAAGTTATGTCTGACAGGTTCAACATTGTCAATTACCCAACCCATTCTCATGACGTAGACAATGTATAGTAATCAAGAATAAGACTTAATGTGAAAAGTCTTTTAATGATTATCTAAATTTGGCAGATTTGACCAAATAGTTTAATCTATAGGATTAAATGTTTAGAAATGACCTATGTGAGGGCGAAGTGGAAGCCTCTTCAAGGAGAATGTCAGTAAAGGCCAATTTTCTAAGCTCTCATGAAATCGAGACGTGTTCATGGCTGAAAAGAATTAAATTGTGAGAACCATAACCGATAAAAGGCTGGTTGTGTGATATGTGTTGTCTAGGTGTACATTAAATCTCGACGGTTCAAAGATATCAAATATACCGATTGACCGAGTGCATCCGATACATGTTCACTATAGAAAGTTCAAAGGGAAACCCACTTATCCAAATATAATCAGTCTTTGGTTGATAATCAAATACTTGTCCATAAAAAATTTACAAAAAATAGTCATTCCCCATTTATGTGGCGGATTGTTGGGTTCATATTAAATGAGAGGTGTGAACGGAAAATGGAGAAAACCAAGTGAAACAGAAAAATTGAGATCATACCAATATGGAAAGTGTACTCAAAAATCGGAAAACTTACTAAATTCTCCCACATTGGTGGGACAAAGAAGCTTTAAAGTATTTATAATGTGAAACACACTCCCACATGGATAAGTTAGCCATGGAATAAGAGATGCCTCGCGTTGTCTTCGTCGTCACTCTCTCGGTTCGACTTTAGATTTGGATTTGGATTTGTCAAATGAACGATCAATTAGATTTATCTTTTTGAACAAGCTTTATTTGATGATCTGAATCTACCAAAATGAAATAGTATTCTCCATCTATGCATACAACAGCAGATGCAATGCTTCAGAAATTTTGAACTGATGCTTCTATAATTCCAAACAGAACTAATGCTTCAAAATAACTGCACTATTTCTAACTGATGTGTTGTTTCAGAAGGATGCAATACTTTAACAAAAGGACATACTGATTTATGGAGAGAGATGACTGTTCAGGAAAAGATGCAATCTTTGGATGAATAGACATAAATTTATAGAGCATGTGTTATCTTTGACATGAACCATTGCCTCTTTTTAGAAGAGGCATGTTATAGCTATAAAAAACTGCTTTCTTCCACAGGTTTTGATACGAGAAATTTCAGAATAAAAAATACTCTTTTTCTCTTCAAAAATTCTATGTGATCACTTAAACTGTTGAGTGCGTTCGACAAGTCTAAATATTTGAGGTACTTCTATATTTGTATTGAAGGCCATTTTATCCTGGGAGGAAAATTCCACAACCACGGGTACAGTGAGGGGAATTATTTCCTCAAGGAAAGTCCGTGAATTCGGACGACTTGGCCTTATTCATTTCTGTTTCATCTATTTTCTGAAAAAATAAAATACACCTCTTGGAAAGGTCATTTTGCTCTTATGTTGAGAGTATTTGATATACTTCATTGTGTTCTTTTTTATACTTGAACTTTAGTTGAAGCTGTTGTTCTCCATATACAGATTCTGCGTACCCGTAGAAGGAAATAACATAAACAACCAGTAGATATTTATTTATCTTAGCATGTAATCTTTTATATACACAAATTTGCATATGCATTATGCTAGGACATCAGATACCTATAATTTATTGAGATAACATGGAACCTCATTCCTAAGCAAGAATCTTGTTCTCCATAATTGTGTGAAGCATAATGCAATAGACTTTCACTTTTCCCGCCACCATATGTTGAAAAAAAAGGTTCGTGTTATACATATTCAAGGTAATGACCAAATAGTTGACACTTTCAATAAAGCACTGGACAGGCCTGCATATGCGAGCAATCTATTCAAGTTAGGGTTAGTGACCCATCACTTAACTTGAGGGGGGACTATTCGTCCATGGGGAATAACAAAGACGTAATGAAAGGGGAGATGAGTGTTCCTAGATGGGCTGATTTAGCTGATGGAGAGGAGTAAGTTTCACCTCTTCCTTTGAATAGAAAATTCAGTTCAGAAGCTTCCATATTTGTGTCTAAAAGTGCACCGTAATGAAAAATGAGTCAGGGGCCTTAGCATCAGGACTTAGTCCAATTAACACTTATTTTAGTGATTTGAGCGAGAATTTTTGATGAGGAAGAGGAAGAAAATATGTTGGATATGTGCTTTGATAAAGTGGCTAGAGATGGAATCTCACCTCAACAACAAAAAAGTGGAAGCAATAAAAAGACACATGAGAGGCAACATAGATGGGATGGTAAAGTACGGGGAGTATGTTCCAAGACACCTACCAATGCGACTGACAAAGAAAAATCACAAAACAGTGTCAATAGCTTCAACAAAATTCAATAAATCCAAGAATAACTGATGAACTATCAAATGTTGTTGGACAGATTGGAAGATGAAGACAAGAGAAAATACTTCAGGTTACTTTAGACGGGCAATCTTTCTTTTTAAAATTTATGCATTTGTAGAAGGAAGTTTGAGTTTGATAACTCAAATTTCATCCTGGATTTTATATTTTTGTACTGTTTAAGCATCATCATTTGTAATATCATCATAGGGTATGTTACATACTTTGTGATGATCATAAGATGCCTAGTTCTCTGTAGTTCTTATTTTCTTCATGATTGTTGATTAATAGAGGTTCATTACCTCATTAGGATTGGTAAAGGAAGACCTAATTCCCCTTACTTATCCATGTTGAAGATTTTTATTATTAATAAAAGGCTTCTAGAAACACTGTGGCATAAATTAGCCCAAAAAAAAGGAAAAAAAGACTACACAGAGTAGTTCGTGACATTCATTTTGGTTAGGATAGATTTGGTCTAATCAAATCTAGTGTAAATCAATGGGTATACAATATTACTTATATGATTTTCAAATATTATCTTATCAAAACATGGCACACCAACGTACAAAAGCCTTTTTATGTTTAGGTAGGTTTTAAATTTAGATCATGTCTCAATTTTAAAAATTACCTTACACACTTTTTACCCTTTTAGACTCGATCTAACTGAAAAAACACTATCATTTATTCAATTCTGACCCAAGCTCGTTTTATGATTAAGTAGAAGAGAGACTTTTTTTCCCAGTTGGATCGGATTTGGAGGGCTAAAAGAATGGGTGACTTAATTTTCTAAATCTAACAATAAAAAAAGACAGTAAAGGCTTGAATGGATGGCCTTTTAAAAATAGAAGATCACTTTCAGGATTTTCATTTAAGTTAGTGAATATAGGCCAGTTATGAAAAAGGGTAAATATACACTATTTTTTTAATGAGGGATATATCCCCTTGAAATTATTTTTTCCTTTACTAATTAACTTCTTGTACGTAATCAAATACTTCAAAACTTGCATCACTGATTATTCCTATCATTTACATCAAGAAATTAAAGCTACTATTTCGACCAGGACAACATAATAAAAATATTTACTTAAACCATTTAACTGAACAAAAATAACTTAAGTCTTTCATATCATTATTTTTAAGAATATAAGGAAAATATGATCAGAATTTTACTCCAACAACATTTAGGCTACCTAATGAGTTGGAGTACGTCCACACTACCCAATTCTTTGTTGCCTCTCGGAGAACAAACTTCTACCCACTATCTAGTCCTATTGGACAACCTACAAGGGTAATACTTCAACGTACAAGTGTAAAAACAACGGTAATGTTTTTCTGTTTGTAGGTTGATGTTTAACCTGGTAGGTTGTAAAGTAGAACTAGAATGTGGGCTTGCAATCGAACTCCACCAAGGTCTTACTTGATATGACCAGATAGAGTTGATAATGGTGGCTTTAATGGAAATAAGCTTGTTGTTGGAGTCAATGAAGAGTTGGGTGGTCTGGACTCCAATAAAAAGAGAAAAGAGGTGGAAGAAGTTGTGCTTGAAAATTCCTAACTCTCAAGGTGTTAGAAAAAGAAACTGAAGGGTGAAAAATTAAAGAACAAAAGAAGAATTTTTATAATTGATATGAGATGATTTTACAAGATAATATGTAAGAATCTTATAAATAACTTTATATAAACAATGATTTACATTAGATTTTGTCAAAAGTTAGAATTTGATCAAACTTATCAATCTTAACAACTTACCAAAAGTATAGATTTCTTAGTAAGAAATCAACATCACAAAAGGTAAAAGAATTATTGTTATTAATTAATTTTTTGACCAGTGAATGGTAATTCAATATAAAATCATGCAAGATGATATAAATAATAACAAAATCCTCAACACCCTTGCGAGGAGGGATCCAAACCCAGTGGAAACATCATTTTTTTAGCCTTTTTTCTGTTACCTTTTTACCTTATATTACCCAATCAACTCTTTTTTTCCTTTCAAAAAATGAATAATTTATATTTTCTTTACGTCTTTGTAGCCTCACGACTAATTCTATTTATACCACCCCGTCCCCCAGCCCTCTCTCTTTTTAATGTCAAAATATTACTTTATTTTATTAGAAACTTACAAATTTAAAATTTTGAATTCGCCTCTGCTAATGAGTAAAGACCAAGCTTTTCACAAGACAAAACTGTGCAGCTTGGAAAGAATTTTTTTTTTTTTAATCTCTATGGTATGCTTAGTGGGAATATTTTATTAATATTAAAAAATCACATACAAACGACACAGAACAAAAGCTAAAGCAAAATCCAAAGAAATATCAAGCAACTCTCCTCATCATTCATGGTAATAGATTCATCCTTTAGGGCAGCAATTTGGGTGATTTCAGATAAGTGTTAATGGAGTTGTAACTGGTCCAAATAGTGAGGAACATTTCTCACGGTAAAAAATGGGAGTGAACTTGTAATATATACATCATTTGTTAGACAATGAAGTATATGTACAATACCATTTTAACGAGGAATATTTTCACTCTTCGTATAGTTGAGGGATATATTTTCCTCTTAACTAATTAACTTCTTGTGATTAACCAAATACATCAAAACCTCCATCATTGATCTTTTATTTCTATCATTTTGAGGAAATTATAGGTATTATTTTGACCATGATGTAATAAAAATATTTTCATATCATATTTAACAATAAATGAATAACTTAACTCGTTCATATCATTATCTTTAATTGCATAAGATAATCTTATCATAATTTAATGCAAACATCATTAGTTTGGGCCTACATAATGAGTTGGAGAACATCCACATTACCGAACTGTTCATTGACTCCGACGACACACTTCTACCCTTTAACGCCAACGACACCAACTCTACCTGGTAGTATCAAGGATTAAATTTGTCCAAATTCATTTGTTAGCCTATTGTCCAGTCCTCCTGGACATCACGCGAGGATGATATGACATTTCATTCCTGCTAAAATTTCAATACTATCCTCACATGTTGTCCAGAGGACTAGTGGGTTTGCAAATGAGCTCGAGCAATGGTATGGTATTCCTTGATATAACCAGATAGAGATAGAGTAGACGAGGTTGGCTTTAAGGGAAAGAAGAGAAAAGAGAGTAAGAAGTTGTACTTGAAAATTTCTAGCTTTCAAGTTGTGTCACAGAAAGCAATTGAAGGGTGAAAAATTAAAGAACAAAAGAAGGGTTTTTATAGTTGGTGTGAGATGTTTTTACAAGATAATATTTGGAAATCTTATAAATAACATTCTATATACATTGATTTATATTAGATTTTCCCAAAAATCAAAATTAGACCAAATTTATCAATCTTAGCAACCTACCAAACACATAATATTCTTAATAAAAAAATCAATATAAAAAAGGTAAATGAATTATTATTATTATTAATTCATTATTTTTCCAGTCAACCCAAACTGCATAAAAAATGCCGCAAGATGATTTGATTAATAAGTATTGAATTTAAAAGATTATCAAAAAAGAAATTTTTTTAAGGAACAAATTATAAGAGAGAAAATGGTGAGAACCACATAAATGACAATCTATTTTAATCTTGTCTGATTTTGTAACTGAAAGTCAAGTCATTTGAAATTCAAGTAAAAATTGACATTTATTATGACTTTATGAAAGATCTTCTCACGACCCGAACAGACGCCCAGGAACAGATTAGCATCCCGAACCATGAAGGCTCGAGAGCCCTTTTCTAACTAGCAATCATATACACAATTCATATATTGAAATGTGGAAAATAAATGGAAAAATGGTCACTTTAATATCTCAACTGAGTAATGCGGACATAAGTTCAATAAAACTCAAACCATCTAATACACGTTTGTGAAATCTCTACTACGAAAACAACAATCTGTTTGAAACCAGGACAAGTCCCCCGGCCGGATCATGAACAAAAAACAATGAGAGCAACATAAGAAAACAAGATGCCTTCCGAAGTAAGGGTGGCTCACCAACTCTAAATGTCTGGCAATAATCTACTATTTAGCAGGACCACTAGACTGGGCCTCAGAACCTGAAATATAGGGGGTCAATACAAAATGTACTGGTATGCGAAACAACCCAAAATAACATGTTTTGATATATCTTAATAAGAGCATTTTATAAAACAATAAACATAATGCATAAGTGAAAACACATGGGCATATTGAAATGAATTTCAACAACTCTTGAAAATGATGACTCACTTTCTATTTTCTCTGAGCTAGTTGGTACACCCTACAATTATGATTATCCCATGTGTTATATGGGATCCTTCCTTGACTCGGCTGCCAAGCCCCCTACGTAAATTTTCGTCAAGGGTTGGAGTAACGTTATGGGAGACACGCCAGTCCACAAAGAAGAGTGCCATAATTCTCAATCATAATACTATATCATGGTAGGGCACAAAACCCCCAAAGCATGGTTCCTAACCATAGTCCCAAGTTGGGATGACATAAATCAAGGCACACAAGACCACACAGAATGGTGCCAAAATCTCGAGTTGGCAAATCGTGATTTCCAACATTAAGTCTTTCAACTCATGCTTTCTTCGGGTAACTATCGAACTCTCTTAAGCCTAACTTTTAGTTCCTTAAAACCATTCTTCATACATGCAAAATATTCAACACTTGTTCTGTTAAGGGACTATCACCGGGTATCCTCATACCCCGACTTGTAAGTAATTCATTTCATACCCCGACTTCTAGTCAAAACTCTTCTTCATAAACATTATTGGGGATGTTTAAACATGATAAAATAGTAAATCTTATCCCTATGGTGTTTAGAGTATTCCCACATATCTTAGACTACTTAGTTCAAAGGATAGGATCAAAACTTTGATTTTGTTTCTTGGAAATCTTGAACTTAAACTATGGATTCTTGATCTTGGAAGGGAGGTTAGGGTTTTTTCTTGAAAAATTTGAGTTAATTTAGGCATATTATGCACAAAAGACGTTTTAATTCACTGTTTACATGACTTGGGTTTGTTGAGAAAAGATATGACTGCCCCTCAGAATTAAAAGTTTTAGCAGAAATACAAATTTTGAGGCTCACCGCTGAGCCCTATTGGTGCCACCGCTATAGGCACCACTGAGCGGTGTAATCGCGGTGACCTACTATTTTAGAAAATCCCAATTGTGAGGCTTACCTTGAGCGCTATTGGTTCCACCTCTAAAGGCACCACCTAGTGGTGTAATCATGGCAACTTACTGCCTCACACGAAAAATGCTATAACTTTTCACTGGGTATCGGATTAAGGCGAAATTAAAATTGTTGGAAACACTAACTCAATTATCTACAATTTGGTGTGGTCTTGATCTAAAAAATTTCATGTATATCAAAAGTTATACACGTTCAAAGTAGACCCTTGTTGAATCAAATACCAAACTCTAGGCGAATCTAAGATTCTTACCTCAAGTTTGATCTCTGTAAATTCTACGAGCATCTTTCAATTTGAGAGAACTTCATAAAATAGGATAAAAATCACGACACATGAATTAAAATATAAATTATGGGAATAGAGTTTGGACACGTAGGAATGACGGTTCAATTTCTAGCTAAAAAATGTGGGTTATTAAATTATCTCCCCATTGGGATCATTCATCCCCGAATAATGGGTAGGATCTTGTTGAAGCTCGAAAAGTATGAAGTAAGGAATGTAACCTCGGAAAGAACATTTTCTTTTCCTTAAGAGAATATGCAACGGCATCAAAAGAGTTTCATGATAATCCCCTAGTGAATCGTTTACGCACGAAGCGTGAGTTGATAAGGATTGACATAGAGATAACCTTGCACATGATTCATGATCATCACAACATAAGACATGAGTTTATTTGTTGATAATAGGCCTGATTATATCAGTACAATCTTGAAATGAGATTTTGCAGAAGATAGGAATTAGAAGCATTGTCTACCTTACAAGATACAATAAATAGACCTAAAACTTAGAGACACTACTCAAACATGCCCCTAACAATAAATAACATACTTCATCATTTCCTACTTAAAATTCTCCCGAAAATTATCTAACTACAAGAGTTTGAGTCCCACTATATAGTACTTCCATGTTGAATCCTAACCTAAAGTTTAAAGGATGCTAACTTAAACTACGGGATCCTGTACTCTACATCACATTAAGAAATTACCTCACCTCATCACTACAACCCAACAATCTCAAGCCTTAATTCAAGGAGTAATAACCACATAGCTCATTGGTTTGTGTTTTCATCAATCACAACATTCAATCCTATCATTACTAAACCCACTTAATGTCTCCCTCCACTAAGAACGTCAAATTCATTCATTCTCACAAAGATTTTCACCATATTTCTCCTTCCAAACTATTTCACATAACGAAAGTTCATCTCCTTCTTTGCCCCTTCACCTATAACCTCATCTAAAGAAATCACATCAAACTTTTCACACTCAAGAACATATGCTCCCCTACCTAAAACATTACTATGCTTCCACAACCACCATCCTATTAACATACGGAGGGTCATTGAGGGACCCGAGCAAAAGAATCATGAATGGGAGAAAATTCAGGAACTGCCTTAATTCACCATCTCCCTCTTAGGTCAAAGTCATGATCCTAGAATTTTGAATATATTCCCTCATCAAATAAAAAAGCACAACTATCAACAAAATAAGGTATCACCATACAAATAAACGCTAAACTACCTTTTTTAAATTATACTCTACAGGCATTGCTCTCCAAGAACGCTACTCATACTTTTTATCCTCTATAGCCATCAAGTTACAACTCATAGTCTTATGAGCATACCCATCTGATGTTGGGCGTATTTATACGTCTAAGCACCATAATTTACCCATGTTTTAGCTAAGTTTTGAGGATAAAATATATAATTCTTGCACTTTTATTCCATTTTCCTTTAAGTGAGCTGACCTATGTGATTAGCATGTTTTTCAGGTACTAATGAGGAAGACTTCAGCACTTTGTGGACCTGTGGGCAGCAAAGGAAAACTTCACATAAGAGGGAAGGCAGCTGTTGGACTGAATGTGCTGCATGGGAACTTTTTTCCGGGCAAACCCAGTATTTTTAAATACTTAAGGAGGTTGTAGCAACTTATTGGACAAGGATATTATTAAAAACCTTATTTCTGAATTTTCAGCATCATTTGACAATTAGTCATTATTCAGTTTTCAGATTCTAGAATAGTTTGAGAAGAGAGAAAACGACTTACGTGAGACACGGAGAGAGAACAAGACGTCATCCTCTTATTGTCGCTAAATCATCCCCATTGTGAAGATTGTTCTAGTTTTCGTATGATAATGATGTCTACTTTGATTTCCGTTGTATCCATGAGTAGCTAAACTTATCCGTTAGGGTGATGGAAACCTTGTAAGATACTATTTATTGCTATGAGTTTGTGAATTCTTGATGTGTTATTCTACTTATATCATTACTCTCTTCTTTTTGATTGAATTCTCATGGTTGCAAACATAGAGAATACGCCATTATAGCATTAACTTGTTCGAGAGAAAAGTTACATGTTTGGAAAAGAGAGTGTGACAAGGAAATAGGGTTTCCAACCTCTATTTACACATTAATGCCTTAACCCGGAATAACTTCTTAGAGAACTTGTACCATTCGTTATACACTTTAGGCTTGAGAGAGCTAAAGTGAAATAAATCCTTGATGGTTGAGAAACTCTTGGATTTAAAATTGGAATACGATTCTCTATAAGTGTATGCATATCCAAATTCCGCATTACTCATAGTTAATAGAGAAATAGAAACTACAAGGTGGACATAACCCTAACTTATCATTCTCTGTGATTAAATCTTACTACACAAATCATTCCATCATTACTTTGATAATATTAGTTCACGCCTAAACCAAACCCCCCTTTTTCCTTGGAATTTTCGACCAACAGTCTACTAATAATTGCAACACTTAGTGACTAGAGTATTCCCTGTGGTATTCGACACCCAACCCAGTTGGGTTCTATATTTGACAGCGACCCCTTACACTTTCTAACGAGAGCTGTAAGTTGGGCGTATCAAATTTTGGCGCCGTTGCCGGGGAATACGGTTGTCAACTAAGTTTGTGATAGTTAATAGACCCTTTCGTTCAGTTTTAGTGGAGTGCATGACAAATACACGAAGTTTTAGTCAGCCATTATTACCTATAAATCCTGAACCACATCTTATTGGCAGAATGGATGCACAACGAGACACTAAAAGAAGGGCTACTCAACTGGAGCAACCTAGATTATCTGCATTGGTAGCCATGCAAGTACATCAACAGAATGCTGATAACCCAGGTCAGGCAACAAATCCTGATGATGAGGACCTGGGTGACGATGAGTTATTAAATCCAAGGTGTGCAGATGAGGAGGCGGCACCTGTGAATAGGAGAGATCGTCAAGCTAGGATGAAACCTGAACGTCGAGCTATGCAGGCTCCTTTTGATGAGGATGATGATGATTTGGATGGGGCTGGTGCCACAGGGGCTATTATTGATCCACCCTTGGCACCCGAAATAAAGTTCAATATCACTAGCACCATGATCCAGCTATTGCAACTCAATGGGTTATTTGGTGGACTTGCAGGTGACGATCTGAATATGCATCTGATTAATTTTATCTCAATATGCAAGTCATTTGACAATCTAGGGGTTGGACAGAATGCAATTCGGCTACACTTATTTCCATTGTCTCTATCGGGAAAGGCAACTCTATGGTTGAATGGGCTAACTCCTGACTTTATTACTAATTAGAGGCAACTAAAAGACGCTTTCCTAGAAAGATTCTTTTCGCCATCCAAGAGAGCATAATTAAGAGATGAGATAAGAAATTTTCGACAGCTTCCAACTGAAGCTCTGCACGAAACATGGGAGAGGTTCAAGAAGAAGCTTATGCGGTGCCCAAATCATCAGATGACCAATATCCACTTGATGGAGATATTATATAGTGCTTTGAACTCGGTGACAAAGACAGTGGTTGATAATGCTGCAGGTGGGTCATTTATGGACCTTAGTTTTATTGAGGCTAGTGATATGCTAGATCGTATGACAAAGCAGAGTAGAGCTTGGCATACCAGGGATTTTGAGGTAGCAAGCTCTACTGTATCTATTGGCATGACTGCAGAACAAAGACGAAGAAAAGAGGGACATGACCAGGATATGGCTCACATGAAAATGCTGATGGATCTTCTTACCAAGCATTTATTATCAGAGTACACAGAAAAGGTTAAGGCCGTTGTATCAATGGGAATAGACGACTCCGATTCTGAGGAGGAAGCAAACTATTTGAATAATCAGGGGGGATTTTGAGGCAATGCCCAAGGAAACCAAGGTCGTAACTTCTATGATAAATCCAGATACAGGAACCGAGACCAAGGGAGTTGGAAGAATAAGTCTGACAGGAGTGGTTTGTATGTTCCTCCTGGAAATCGTAAAGTTGTTGCATCTGGTTCTTGAAAGATGTCCATGGAGGACATGATGGCTAAGCTGTTGAAAGGAGTGGAAGAAACCAACACGAGTGTAACTGAGGTAAAAAATGATTTGTCCTCAATAAATCAATTGGTCGACTCACATTCCACTGCAATAAAATAGCTGGAACAGCAAATGAGTCAACTATCAGCGGCATTAAATCAAAGAAAGGCTGGCACTTTACCTAGTGACACTGTGCAACATCCAAGCAATGATGGATCATGTTTGGCTATTACTACCAAGTGTGGTAAGGTGTTGGAAAATCCATCCAAGGGCAAGCCGGTGGCTGATAATATAGAGAAGAATGTTGTTGAAGCAGATTGTGATGATTCAGTAGAAGCTGAAGATCAGAATGATAACATTCATGATGCTACACCTAGATGTCAGCAATCTAAAAAGATAGATAATGGGAAGCAAAATAAAAAGGAAGTGGTGGAGAAAACTCTTCCAAATCTACCACCACCTTTTCCTCAGAGGCTAAAGAAGAAAGCTGATGACACCAGGTTCAGTAAATTCATGACCATGTTGAAACAACTAACTATTAATGTGCCTTTAGTGGAGGCACTGGAGCAGATACCTAGGTATGCCAAATTTATGAAGGACCTTTTGACAAAAAAGTGGGCAGCAAGCTATGAACTGGTAGATAATATTCATCATTGCAGTGCAATTGCCATGAGTTCTTTAGTACAGAAGAAGGCAGATCCTGGTGCTTTCACTATTCCTTGCATGGTAGGATCTTTGGATTTTGCTAAGGCATTGTGCGATTTGGCATCTAGCATCAATTTGATGCCGCTATCCATTTACAGACAGTTGGGGTTGGGCGATCCTACACCAACCAACATACGACTCGTAATGGCAGATAGGTCGGTAAAATGACCTGTTGGTATCTTATATGATTCACTAGTGAAGGTTTTTACCTTCATTTTTCTTGTAGACTTTGTTATTTTGGATTTCGAGGTGGATTCTGAAGTTCCCATAATCTTGGGTCGTCCTTTCCGTGCAACAGGAAGTGTGCTTATTGATTTACGAGCAAATGAGTTTTTATTTTTGATGAATGATGAAGTGGTCCATTTTGATGTATGCAAAGCAATGAAGCAACCCAAAGATAGGAATGTGTTCTCTATAGCTGATGTTTATTATGAGGATGAGAAAGAAGTATCTGTAGAGAAACAACTTACTGTTGAGCCATTGACTCCTGTGCTTTTAAACTTTGAGCATGAGGATGTTGAAGAGTAAGAAGAAACTATCTGTGCTCTAACTGGAATGGGGTCATATTCTCATGCCCCTAAGAAGTTGGACCTTGACCTTAAAAGTTGACCTTCACCACCAGCAAAACCATCCATTGAAGAACCACCAGTGCTAGAATTGAAAGAGCTACCCAGTCATCTAAAGTATGCATTCTTGGGAAGTAGAAATACACTTCTGGTTATTGTTGCGGCTGATTTAGGTGATCAACAAGTAGCGGCTCTCATCACTATTTTGAAGAGGTAAAAGATAGCCATTGGTTGGACTATTGCTGATATAATGGATATCCTTCCTGGGATATGCATCCACAAGATTCAGCTCAAAGAAGATTGCGTGCCCACGATTGAGCATCAATGTCGTTTGAATCCACCTATGCAAAAGGTGGTGAAGAAAGAAGTTATTAAATGGTTAGATATAGGTGTGGTGTACCCAATCTCAAACAGTAAATGGGTGAGTCCGGTGCAATGTGTGCCCAAGAAAGCGGGCATGAGAGTAATCACAAATGAAAAGAATGAACTCATTCCACTCAGACCTGTCATGGGTTGGAGAGTGTGCATGGACTATCGGAAGCTAAATTCATGGATGCTAAAGGATCACTTCCCAATGTCATTCATAGATTAAATGCTTGATCGATTGGCAGGGAAGGGATGGTTCTGTTTCTTAGATGGTTATTCCGGATACAATCAGATTTGCATTACTCCTGAAGATCAGGAAAAGACCACTTTTACATACCCGTATAGTACTTTTGCATTCAAACGAATGCCATTTGGGCTATGTATTGCACCTACCACTTTTCAGCGGTGTATGATGTCCATTTTCTCTGATGTGGTTGAAGACACCTTAGAGGTGTTCATGGAAGACTTTTCGGTTGTAGGTGAGTCATTTGAATCATGCTTGGCAAATTTGAGTATGGCTTTGCAGAGATGTGTTGAATTCAACCTGGTGCTAAATTGGGAGAAGTGTCATTTTTTAGTTAAGGATGGCATTGTTCTTGGGCATAAAGTCTCTGAAAAGGGAATTGAGGTTGATTGAGCCAAGATTGAAGTTATCTAGAAACTAGCGCCTCCAATTTTTGTAAAAAGGGGTTCGTAGTTTTCTCGGTCATACAGTTTTTTATCGGAGGTTTATTATAGACTTCTCTAAGATTGCTAGCCCATTATGCAAACTTTTGGAGAAGGATGCAAAATTTTACTTTGGTGAAGATTGCTTGAAGGCATTTGAATACCTCAAAGGAAAGCTAGTTGAAGCTCCTATTATTGTAGCACCCGATTGATCTCTACTTTTTGAAGTTATGTGTGATGCAAGCAGGGTAGCCTTGTGTGTTGTAGTTGGTCAGAAAAGAGAAAGGCTATTTCACCCAATCTACTATGCAAGCAAGGCCTTGAATGGAGCACAGAATAACTATATCATCACTGAACAAGAGCTTGTATCAGTTGCTTATACTTTCAAAAAGTTCCGTGCTTACTTGCTGGGAACCAAAGTAGTGGTTCATACAGATCATGCGGCTCTAAGATATCTAATGGCAAAGAAGGATGCTAAGCCAAGTCTAATTCGCTGAGTGTTACTGCTTTAAGAGTTTGATTTCGAGGTAAAGGATCGAAAAGGTTGTGAAAACCAAGTAGCTGATCATCTATCTAGACTTGAGAGTAAGCATATAGTGCAAACCGACCTTGATATTGATGATGCATTCCCCGACGAAGAGATTCTAGCAACTATGGTGGAAGACTAACCGTGGTATGCAGACTTTGCTAACTATGCGGTAAGTAAAGTGATTCCCGAGCATCTCTCCTTTCATCAAAAGAAAAAGTTCATGCATGATGTGATACACTACTTCTAGGATGAACCATATTTTTTTCGACGATGTGCTGATAGTATTATTAGGCGATGCATCTCGAATGTGGATATGCCTAGCTTATTGGAAGAAAGTCATGCTTCCCAAGTTGGGGGTCACCATGCTGGTGATCGGACGACCAGGAAGGTACTGCAAAGCGGCTATTATTGTCCTTCATTATTCAAGGATGCCTATGATTTTTTGAGAAGATGTGATCAATGTCAGAGGCAAGGCGCTATCTCAAAGCACCACAAGATGCCCATGTCTAAAATGCTTAAGGTAGAGTTATTTGATGTCTGGGGCATTGATTTTATGGGCCCATTTGTGAGTTCGTTTGGGATGAAATATATCATAGTTGCTGTGGACTATGTATCCAAATGGGTCGAAGCAGTCGTGCTAGCTGATAATGAAGGTAAGCGTGTTGTAGTATTCATAAAGAGAAATATCTTCTCTCATCTTGGGGTACCACGTACCATCATAAGCGATGGAGGATCACACTTTTGCAACAAGATGTTCAGAGCCATATTGGTGATATATAGGGTTAAGAAACATAAGGTAGCTACACCTTACCACCCACAAACTAGTGGGAAGGTCGAGGTTTCTAATCAGGAGATCAAGCTGATCCTTGCTAAGACTGTGAATGCCAGAAGGAAAGATTGGTCCAGGAAGCTGGACGATGCCTTATGGGTATATAGGATTGTGTTTAAGACACCAATTGGCATGTCACCATACCAACTAGTTTATGGGAAGGCTTGTCACTTGACAATTGAGCTAGAACATATAGCACTATGGGCACTAAAACAGCTTAACCTGAATTGGGATGATGCTACTAATCTGAGATTGGAACAGCTGAATGAGATGGATGAATTCCGTCTACCTGCGTATCAAAGAGCAGATCTCTACATGGAAAGGATGATCCACGACCAAAACTAAGGCGCTTGGTGGGAGGCAACCTATCTTTCTAATCATTTTTGTTGTTTTTGATTATGTGTAGGTGCAAGATGTACAAAGGAGGAGATTAGTCCCAAATTTTGATTTGAAAGTGAGCCATACTAAAGATGGTAAGTTAAGAATGATGGAGGAAAGGCTATAGGCTAGTTGTAGCCTATGCTAATGTAGGCAATGGACAAGGCAATGCCTATGCCATTGCCTATGCTCACTTCCTCACATAGGCAATGGACAAGGCAATGCCTATGCCAATGTAGGCAATGCCAATGTAGGCAATGGACAAGGCAATGCCTATGCCAATGTAGGCAATTCTATAGGAGCCACCTATGCCATTGCCTATGCTCATTGCCTCACATAGGCAATGGACAAGGCGACGCCTATGCCAATCTAGGAAATAGTCAAGGCACCGCCTATGCCAATCTAGGTAATAGGCAAGGCGCCGCCTATGCCAAACTAGGCATTGCTATAGTAGCCGCCTATGCTGGAATAAGAAAAGCAATAGGCGCCGCCTACTTATGCCTTTTTGCCTCATAACCCATTTATATATGGACCAAACCCGACCCATGCCTTAGCCTTTAAATAGATCCTCAACCTTAGAACACAATGCAATTGTTTGCTCAACCTAGGCGCCGCCCAAGCTCCCCTATTCTCTCAAAGTTTTTCTTTTTGCTCATCTAATCTTGCAAGCTCATCTTACGGATCCATCACCACGTAAGTTTCTCTTTTATATTCCATAGTTGTTGAAATACGATGCTTATAATGGTTTATTAGATTTTGAAGTGGTGTTTGGTGATAAGAATATGGTTGGTTTGTTATGATGCATCTAGTTGAGTGAAAGGATTCGTGTGGGTGTTCTTGACGTTACTCCGACTTATATTTGATTGGTATTTACTGTCATATTTTTATGGAATCGAATTGTGATGTTAATGCATAATCTTGAAAGTCGTAAGCTTGAACGTTTGAATGACTCATTCATCGAAGGTATTGATCATAATTGACCACAAGTTTAAGATAGTAAGATTATTTCTATGCAATAACCTGATATGAATTCTATGTGGTAGTCTTGTTCAAAGGTTGCATTAATGCAATGAAATAAAGTCGGAAAGGATTGTCAAGATTACATAATTAATAATGCTGTGCAAACAAATTAAGTGTGGGGTGGTACCATTATGATTTTCTTTTCCGAATATCGTAAATCTTCCAAGATGAAACTAACATGACTCTATTGTGATCTCAAGTAGAATGGCCCCAAAAGGAGGACAAGGAAAAGAAAAAGTTTCCACCTTACAAAAAAGTTAGAAAAGGGCAAGAAAAGACCAGGTTGCATCCTCCTCTCTGCAAGTGACTCAACGCTCATTTGGAATAAAGTGGGTTCTAGAGGAGGAAGGAAAGGAGTGGTATAGGAACAACAAAGTAAAAAAATATTTTCATGCGGATTTGATGCAGAAGGAGAGACTAGCAAAGAGACACCCCTGCATGTTGGCTAAAATTATGGCGCTAAATCTTGACTTTATTTTTCGAGATATGGGGGAACGGAATCTTGATCTAACGCGAGAGTTTTATGCCAATTGGTCCCCAAAGATTACCAGAAGTGAAGTAAAGATTCGGGGCCAAATCTTGCAATTGAACGCGGAGTTCTTCAACTCTTTTCTGGGCACTCCATCTGTGGATCCAGCACCACTCAAGAATCTTTATCACAGACCTCCCTACAGAGACATCAGACATACACTGTGCGGAACAAGGTCCATGACCCGGTGGATTCGTCACAAGGATAATGGTCATCACAACACTTACCCGTATGCTTCTTTGAATAGAGAGCTTCGCATATGGTTAAGGATAGTCAAGTCTTGCTTGATTCCTGGGACACAATACACTAAGATCACACGTGATCGAGTCTGCCTGGTGTATGCTCTGATGACGAATATTCCCATCAACATTGGTGCGGTTATACGATCGTCAATGCGCAAGGCAAGGCTGCACAAAAGGTCCCATTTCAATTTTGGCAATTTGTTGACTGCGATCTTAAGGAAAGAACACATTGAAGAGGAACCTGCAGACCATAAGCTGCCACACAACCCTAAGAAGGTTGATCTCACGAAGATTACAGAGCCTGAAATTCGTCAAGGCATCAACCTTAACACTGCTGAGAGACATGATCGAGATGAAAGTTTTTTTCGCCATCTGTATGGCATGACTAGGTTTACCATGATGAATGGGGGTCGTGTTCTGACTGATGCAGAGCTTCAACAGTTGGACAATGCTACCCGCTTAATGAGCATGCGTGGGCCATGTATGGAGTGGGGGTACATTTTGAGGAACCTCTCGATGATGACATGCCGAGTGATGATGATCGCCGACTGCCAAACTCAGATATGGAGGACAACTTTGATGATGATTCCGACGCAGGGGGTATGACCCCAGACATAGAAGAGGAGTCCGACTAATCAGGTTTTCCTTATTTATTTCCACTGAGGGCAGTGTGTTCTGTCTAAGTCTGGGGTGCGGGTATATGTCTGTTGTATTGTACTGCTTGCCTATATTTATTCTTGTTTGTTTGAATTAGTCGTAGTTAGTTCGTCATAATTAGTTAGTTAGATTTTATATTTTGCATAAAATTATTCTAATAGATGGCATGGTATTGTAACAAGAGTAAGTGCTAAATCATTACTATTGAGACTCTTAGGCTCTAAGTTGTGACTCACTGTGTGATAATGTTATGGTTTAATTCATTCATCTGTTGGGTCAAGAATATATAATGCTCACGATGAAGTTGACCATGTGCCTTGTGTGTGAGGTTATTGTATATTCTATATTGTGACTGATGCTAGAACTTTCCTGGTGTGTGTGTGAAGAGAAATAAAGATTGGGAGTTTAGAAGATGATTTAGGCATTTCTTTGGCAGCCTGAAATTATTTACCTTCTTTTTACCTACCTTTGTACATTATCCTAGTGAACACCCTTTGAGCCTTTAGCTATTTTCTTTGGCAGCCTCATATGTAGCCTAATCCATTTTTTTCAAGACCATAATTTGATCCAAACTCCAAAGCGCTTTAAATTGTAGAATCATGTGGCAAAATAAGAGGAGAATGGTGAAAGTGATGCCTCAGAGTGTATTGGTACTTGAAAATGGTGTGAAAAAGAGTGGCTATCATAGGGATGCCTAATTTAATAAAAAAAAAAAATAGAAAAACAAAAAGATAGTTGTGTTTATGATTGAATAACAAAATGGGTGAAAAGGGGTTGGTAGATGAAAGGAAGGTAGAGTGGTTGTGAAAACATTGTGTAAATGGCATAATGTAGTGTATTAAAGCGCTTAGGGAACATAGTCACTATTTCTGGTCAAAATAGTCCTATGTGTCCCTTAGCCTACATTACAACCCATAAAGACCTATTTGATCCTAAACTTAGCATTCTGATATTAGTAGAGCATTACACTAAGGGCAAGCCTATGGTCATCAGTTGCAATATAAGAATTCTTTGTGAGAGTGAGAGCAAGGAAAGTCTTATACCCATGTTTTGAAAAATGCAAAAGTATTAGTGATTATGGGTGATATCTTTTTTGAGCACACATGGTTGATGATTCTTGGGTAGTTTTATATGACTCTTTTTGGCTTAACTTGTGGATACGAATTAACCATCCTAATGAGTCTAAGTTGGAGGGTGAGTTGTTTCTAGTAATGATCAAGAAACCTACACTTTGTTAATAATTGTCGTGCATGTCTTGTTGAAAATTTTGTTTTGCTATTGTGAAATTCTAGTAAGGTGTTTGCAGGGATTTAATATTTTGTTCGAGGACAAACAAAATTTTATGTGTGGGGTGGTGATGTTGGCCATATTTATACGTCTAAGCACCATAATTTACCCATGTTTTAGCTAAGTTTTGAGGATAAAATATATAATTCTTGCACTTTTAGTCCATTTTCCTTTAAGTGAGCTGACCAATGTGATTAGCATATTTTCCAGGTACTAATGAGGAAGATTTCAGCACTTTGTGGACCTGTGGGCAGCAAAGGAAAACTTCACATAAGAGGGAAGGCAGCTTTTGGACTGAATGTGCTGCATGGGAACTTTTTCCTGGGTAAATCCAGTATTTTTAAATACTTAAAGAGGCAGTAGCAACTTATTGGACAAGTATATTATAAAAAACCTTATTGCTAAATTTTCAGCATCATTCGACAAGTAGTCATTATTCAGTTTTCAGATTCTGGAATATTTTGAGAAGAGAGAAAACGGCTTACGTGAGGCACGGAGAGAGAAAAAGACGTCATCCTCTTATTGACGCTAAATCATCCCCATCATGAAGATTGTTCTAGTTTTGATATGATGATGATGTCTACTTTGATTTCCTTTGTATCCATGATTAGCTAAACTAATCTGTTAGGGTTATGGAAACCTTGTAAGATACTATCTATTGCTATGAGTTTGTGAATTCTAGATGTGTTATGCTACTTATATCATTACTCTCTTCATTTTGATTAAATTCTCATGGTTGCAAACATAGAGAATATGCCATTATAGCATTAACTTGTTTGAGAGAAAAGTTACACGTTTGAAAAATTGAGTGTGAAAAGGAAATAGGGTTTCCAACCTCTATTTACACGTTAATGCCTTAACCCGGATTATCTTCTTGGAGAACTTGTACCATTCGTTATACACTTTAGGCTTGAGAGAGCTAAAGTGAAATAAATCCTTGATGGTTGAGAAACACTTGGATTTAAAATTAGAATACGATTCTCTATAAGTGCATGCATGTCTAAATTCCGCATTACTCATAGTTAATAGAGAAATAGAAACTACAAGGTGCAGATAAACCTAACTTATTATTCTCTGTGACTAAATCTTACAACACAAATCATTCCATCATTACTTTGATAATATTAGTTCACGCCTAAACCAAACCCCCTTTTTTCCTTGGAATTTTCGACCAACAGTCTACTAATAATTGCAACACTTAGTGACCAGAGTATTCCCTGTGGGATTCGACACCCAACCCAGTTGGGTTCTATATTTGACAGCGACCTCTTACACTTTCTAAAGAGAGCTGTAATTTGGACGTATCACCATCCTCACTCCTTATTACATAAAAATCCAGTCCATTCCACTTAACGTTCTAACATTAGACCGCTAATCACATAAGCTACAACTTAATAAAATTTTGTAAAACTATCCCAAAGGCACATATCATCTACCTATATTCCCTCAATTCAGATCTAAAGAACATGACACAACAACTATATAGTCTTTCCCATACTACAAAAAATCAAGAAAAGGAACTAGGTGCAAAAACACTTACACACATAAACTTTATCTAACAACATGCTACTTGGGGGTTCAACTTATTCTCCTTTACCCACGCTCTTATCTTCTTAATGACTCAACCCCAATTCTTTGTTATAACACTAGAATCATGGATATACATATATATAAATTATCATTATCCACTCCTTATTTCAGAATTTGCCAACCTAGGTTATTCTAAATATTGCATCAAGCCCACTAATTCCTTTCCACAAGACACACATTAACAATATTAAGCTACTATTTCCACCACTACACTCCACATCTTATTGTCTAAAGACACCAATAGTGTAAAGCATTCCAAATACATACCCATCATGGGAGAAACTCTATAACATACCCATAACAACATCTGGCGAGGTCTCTGCATCTTGGAGGTTAGATAAGGTGTATAATAAATTGTGACCACCTCCGACAGCTGAAGTAGTACCCTTAGGAGGAGAAGATGTGGATGCAGCTTGGGAGTCAGCTTCCCCTATATTCCCTCTAGCTGAGGGACAGTGCCTCTGAAAATGGCGCACTTAGCCGCATGAGTAACACGTCCGAATCTCAGAATAACACTTCCCCAGATGATTTCTCCAACAATTTCTACAACGAGGATGTGACCTAAAAGGCTGAGTCACATTCTCTTGGGACTGGGTGACATAATCTCTAAGCCTATCTCCTGACTGAAAACGCTATTCACCCGAAGGCCTAGGCGCAGTTTCACTTGCTGATGACTGAGCATTGCTCCAAAACTTCTTTTTAGAACACTTATTTCCCCAATTACCACCTTGGTGCTGACTGTTATTTTGATCTGTGGACCCAACTCTCTTAGTTTCTCTTTCTTTTCCCTTACCTCAGCCAACCTCTTCTTTTGCTCTTCTACCTATTTCATATGAATGGACAACCTAGAGAAATCCATATCTTTATTCAGCGTCGCTCCATTGTATTCCAACACCAGATCTTCTAAGAGACCGGATACAAAATTTTTCATGCGAGCTCTCATGTTACACCCTAATTCTGGAGCATAATGGGATAGCTAGGTGAATTTCAATGTATAATCTTTTACCCTCATCTTCCCTTGCTTCAGATTCATCAATTCTTCAGTCTTTTCTTCCCTCAATTCCTGTGGAAAGAAGCAATGTAGGAAGGACTCTACAAACTCACCCTATATAGAAGGCTCTGCAACACTAACCTCTGAATCCTCCCATTCAATATAACATTGATTGGCCAAATCATTTAACTTATAGGCAGCTAACTCAACCCCCTTAACCTCATTCGCATGCATAACTTTAAATTTTTTCTCCAGTTTATCAATGAACCCTTGGGGTTCCTCCTCAACCTTTGTGCTAGTAAAGGTAGGTGGGTTTAGCTTCCTGAATTGACCAATCTGTGTAACCTCAGATTCATCAGACACAGAATCCACATCTTCCGACCGATGGGTAAGAGAGTCCACTAGCTGAGCAATCATATAGATGGACTGTTGGAACTCAACATTTGAAACTTCCCTCTGAGGAAGCTGGGGATGGTTAGCATCAGTACTTCGTTCCCGAGGCAGACTATTTGGAACTGGAAATACTCCTAGAGTAGCAATAAACTCTGGGGTACGAGCTCTATTATGGATCCGCATTCCATGAATAGGACATATATCCTTAGCTTGAGCATTTTGTTTGTTGGATCTATATTAAGGCATGATAATTTTTCTAAAATATAGGAAATCATTGATTAGAAGACATTCATACTATATGCCGTGAACCAAATAATGAAAAGAAGAGCGATATTTCTAAATGCCTTATAGCCTCCTACTTATAAGTGTGGCGCGCTACACACCCATAAACAGGACTCTACCCGACTTGATTTTTCAGGCATCCTGGGACCATGAATCTCGCTATGATACCAAGTTTTTCACGAACCGAACCAAGGTGTAGATAGGACGAGCATCCCGGACCATAAAGGCTCGAGAGCCCTTCTCTAAATGGCAATCATATACATAATTCATATACTGTATATAAATGCAGAAAATAAATGGAAACATGGTCACTTTAATATATCAACTGAGTAATGCGGGCATAAGTTCAATAAAACTCAAACTATCTAATACACATTTGCAAAATCTTTACTACAACTGAAAACAACAATCTGTTTGTAATGGGACAAGGCCCCTGTTAGGACCATGAACTAAAAACAATGATATCGATATATGTAAACAAAATGCCTTCCAAAGTAAGGGAGGCTCACCAACTCTAAATGTCTGGCAATAATCTACTATTTAGTAGGACCACAAGATTGGGCCTCAGAACCTAAAATATAGGGGTTCAATACAAAATGTACTGGTATGTGAAACAACCCAAAATAACATGTTTTTATATATCAGAATGAGGGCATTTTATAAAACAATAAACATAATGCATGAGCAAAAACACACGGGCATACTAAAATGAATTTCAACAACTCTTGGAAATCATGACTCACTTTCTATTTTCTAATGATCTAGATAGTACACCCTAATAGCTCTTAATAATATTCCCAAGTTGAAACAATATGAATCAAAAAATACAAGACCATACAACATGGTGCAAAAATTTTGAGTCGGCAAACCACAATTTCCTTCATTGAGTCTCTCGACTCGTGCTTTCTTTGGGTAACCATCTAACTCTCTTGAGACCAACTTTTAGTTATTTAAAACCATTCTTCATACATTCAAAAAATTCAACACTTGTTCTGTTAAGTGCATACTATCACCGGGTATCGTCATACCCCGACTTGTAAGTGATTCATGCCACACCATAACATATATATAGCCCTTTTCCACTTATCCTCATGTTAATGACCATCCATAGCTTTTAAACATCAAGTTAGAGAGATTCATGCAATAGATTTTCATTTGAGTTTACATCAAAGACACTCTTCTCTCTATAGTACAATCATAAGGTGGCAATATCATATTTGCATTACTCATAACCCATGGAAATTACTAATTTTACACAATGAATAATTATAATGCGAAAGACACCCTCTCAACATGTCATAATTAGTATCAATCTATGATCATTAAAGAAACATTCACCCTTTTTTTTTTCTTTAAGAAGGTTCATGCAATTCAAACAATCTACAACTCTTGAAACCAAAGACATCATAAAAGTAGGAGTTTTTATCAATCATGCTCCCAATTAAAATCTTCATTACAAACGAAAATATACACATATATTTACAATTTAAATTTTGTGAAAAAGGTTCAAGAAAACATATAATTTAACCAAAACAATTCCATGATACATACTTTTCGAAACAATAGCAAAACTCTTCTTTATAAACATGATTGGGGATGTTTAAACATGATAAAATTGTAAATCCTATGCCCATGGTGTTTAGAATAGTCCCATATACCTTAGACAACTTAGTTCGAAGAATAGGATCCGAATCTTGATTTTGTTTCTAGAAAATCTTGAACTTAAAGTATAGATTCTTGATCTTTGGAAGGGAGGTTAGGGTTTTGTTCTTTATAGATTTGAGTGAATTTGGGCATATTATGTCCATAAGAAATTTTAATTTACTGTTTACATGACTTGGGTTTATAGGGAAAAGACTGCCCATTGGAATTAAAAGTTTCAGCAGAAATCCAAATTTTGAGGCTCACTGCTGAGCGCTATTGGTGCCATCGCTATGGGCACTGCCGAGGGGTGTAATCGTAGTCACCCACTATTTTCAAAAATCCCAACTTTGAGGTTTACTGCTTAGCACTATTGGTTCCACCGCAATAGGCACCGTCGAGCGGTGTAATCACGACAGCTTACTGCCTCGCACGAAAAATGCTATCACTTTTCACTCGGGTATTAGATTAAGGCAAAATTAGTATCTTTGGAAAGCTGACTCAATTATCTACTATTTGGTGGGCCTTGATATGAAAAATTCCAATTATATCAAAAGTTATGCTCATTTAAATTATACCTTTGTATAATCGAATACCAAACTTTGGATGAATCAAAGATTCTTAGCTCAACTTTGCTCTCAATAAATTCTATGAACATCTTTCACTTTGAGAGAACTTCATAAACTAGGATAAAGATCATAACAAATGAATTAAATTATGAATTATGGGATTAAGTTTTGCACATATAGGAACGATGGTTCACTTTCTAGCTCGAAAATGCGGGTTGTTATAGATCCACAATTGATGTCAAGAAATTATTGTTAGTCATTATCTATTTAATTAATATTACTTGATAGAAAAATGAAAAAAGCATTTTATGATTTTTGTTATTTTAGTATCAAACACAGTTGTTTTATAATAAATATGCGGGTCGGGTCGATTGAAAATATGTGTGCGGTGGGACAGGTTGAAATCTTTGCGAGATTGAACCACAACCGCACTGATTGCCATGTCTAGGTACATAACATCAACCTCTAAATAAAAATGGTGCTAGTAGTTAAGGAAAGGATTTTTCCAACATGTGAAGAGGCTTATAACTATCCATGTATAAAAGAAGTCTGATTAATATCCCTTTTAAATTATCTAAGTGAGTTGGCAGAATAGTATTAATTTATTATACAAGCCAATAGTCATAGGACTATCACACCATCTAATTATTGTACCAAAGGTAGACAAATATGTATAACACTGCTAGTGAACCAACAGTGTAGTTAATTATTGTACCAAATGTTTCTTATATTGTACTTCAAACCCAAACTTCTAATTTATGGAGAATTATCTATCTACCTATTCACTTTGATGATTCACTAATTCCTATCTTTACTTTAAAAGAAAAGGGTTTCCACTACACCATTTTATTTTTCCCCTTCCTTCTCATTTTTGTTCATTATTAGGTTTCTTGCTTCTTCTTTTTTACGTCTCTTCTCTTATTTTCTCCTTTTATTACTTTGTTTATTTTCTTTCTTGCTATTCCCTATTTTTGGTTTTTCTCCTTTTGGTGTTTTGTTTGTTTTCCTTCTTTCAATTTCTAAATTACTGTCTCTTTGTATGTTTAATTTTGTACTTTATTTTTTTATTTAGGGATTTGAGAAATTGGGGTTTCAAGAATGAGTGATGGACTACGCGTTAAGTCTCCAAGGGAAGTTGATTGGAAGGATGGAGCTTTAGAAGTTTTCTATTAAGAGGTAATAATGAACTTTCATATTCTTAAAAGAATTATAGATTTTTTTACTGCTTACTTCAAATTTTCTATGCATGCAACATACAACAACAATAACAACAACAAACCCAGTTTATTTCATGGTTGTTTTCTTACTTTTCTTAGATTGATTTTTTTATAAATTGCATGTCCAAGCCCAAGTGTAACACCCCAAATCTGGTACTCAGAATGCTACACGGTGATTATGACCCTAAGGGACCACAATCTAACCCATGACTGATATCTGTACCTGTACACTGCATAATATACTTGTAGAATGCGGAAAACATGAATAATAGGCCATAAGGTTAAACAAAATAGAATATCTGATGAATACTAACGTCAATATAACGTAACAAATACCCAAAATAACTTAAAGTTGAATCTAAAATCTGAACTAAATCTGAAAGCCTCTAAATACTGTTTGAAATAAGGAGTTGAAGGAATATGTCTCCAACTAACTCTATCTAGCAAAATAGAACTGAAATAAGGAATGAAATAAAATAATATCTTCGTCAAATGGATGAGGACTCACTGCAACATTGCGACTAGAATGCTGCTGGTGGTCTGGAACTTGTGTCTCTAATCCTATGGTGACACATAAAAGAAAGAACCATAGCGCAAATATGTCGGTACGACTGGGAGTACTGAGTATACAAGTGAGGTAGGCTAAATGTAAAAGGGTTTACATGCATGAACAATGCTAACTGGCTGACTGATATGAAAATTAGAGTACAAACATGGTTACATAGTAACTAAAATCGTGAATACATGATATCTGGATCTGTACGCTAATACATGGTTTACTGTTATCTCACATAACTGGTACTAAAATTTTGATAACCTGGATGACTGTGTCTGATAGTCTGGAATCTGATGGAACTACCTAAGTTCTATATTGTAATTGAATTGAATGTAACTAACATTCCTGGTATACTGAAATCTGAAGAACTATCTGAGTTCTTTTACTGAAACTGGGACTAAACTGTGGGAGGAAGTTGCTTAAAGGACATTCCCCAATAACGCATATAGCAAGGTTAGGGCCCAATCTCTACCCCGACTAGAAGGGTATCAATATCGCGCCACTGGTAAGGACAAATGTGAGTGACCCTTAGCTGGCAGGTTCTCGAATGAGAACGGTGGGAACCCTAAACTGACAGGTTAAGCCATCTCATCAACCCTAATCTGGTAGGTTAAGATGTCTCAACCTACGCTGGCTACGTAGTTTCAGAACACTAAAATGACAATTAAGAATCACACCCTAAACTGGAAGGTGGGTTCCCATCCGTGGGTTCACACGGTGCTAACTTCTTTTCCCATTATAAGAGGCTGAACATGATTCAACTGGATATACATGGGCTGAGTAACTGACATCTGTTGATTGATGGAATAGTGCTACTATCTGAGAATTTATTGAGATGATGAGATTTCTGAGATTTCAAGAGTCATATGAATGACTAAGTTTTATAGATCATGGCTTTAATGAGATTATCGTGAAAACATGAGTAGGGGATTTCACACAAAGCATAGTTCTCAACATCTTATGTATGGAAGGGAAATTCATAAACATGTGTATACTTTCATAGCTTCAATATCATTCACAATCGACATCACAACAACGACGCATATCAATCACGTGGAATTCATGTGAAATCATAAAGCATAGAGCATGGACTTGTCATTTAAGAACTATTAAATCATGGGACACGAATCTTATCACCTTAAGCATTTTATAAAACACTTTGCATGCATTCTTTTAGCTTAGGTGTTTTTTCACGAATTTCCCTATTTTAAACCACATAAAGTTCATGGATTTCAACTAACAAACACATATACTTCATGAAAACACCTTTAGATATCATCTTAAAAATTAAACAATAATAATCAACATGTACATTGTTATATCACAACAAGATAATCACAATATAATATTTAAAAGATGCTTCTTGAGCTCTATGAACGAAATAGATCCATAGATGAACACTACACATACCTTAGATTGAAGATCTTGATGATAGATAGAGAAATTTGCTTGAACTTGAATTACCAATTGAAAATCCTAATATGTTCTTAAGAAAATTTTGAGAGAAAGAGTATGTTTTGGTGAAATAAGGGAATTCTGTATTTATGGAATTTATATAGGAGTGGAAAGATGACCCAAATACCCCCCTAAATGCATCATTTAATTTCTGTGAAAATTTCCTGAGTATACCATTAATTATACTATTGATTGGATAAATCCTTAACTGATAGGCTACTAACCCAACCCCCTCAACATCATTCGCATGCATAACTTTAAATTTTTTCTCCAGTTTATCAATGAACCCTTGGGGTTCCTCCTCAACCTTTGTGCTAGTAAAGGTCGGTGGGTTTAGCCTCAGGAATTGACCAACCCATGTAACCTCAGATTAACCAGACACAGAATCCACATCTTCAGACCGACGGGTCAGAGAGTCCACTAGTTGAGCAATCATATGGATGGACTGTTGGAACTCAGCATTTGAATCTTCCCTCTAAGGAGACTGGGGATTGTTAACACCGGTACTTGGGGACCGAGGTGGACTATTCTAAACTTGAGAAACACCCAGAGTAGCAATAAACTCTGGGGTACGAGCTCTATTATGGGTCCGCATTCCATGAATAGGACAAATATCCTTATCTTGGGCATTTTGTTCGTTGGATCTATAGTGAGGCATGATAATTTTTTTGAAATATAGGAAATCATTAATTAGGGTACATTCATACTATATGGCATGAACCAAATCATTCAAAGAAGAGAGAAATTTCTAAACGCCTTATAGTCTGCTACTTATAAGTGTGGCACGCTACACACCCATAAATAGGACTCTACCCGACATGATTTCACAGACACCCTGGGACCATGAACCTCGCTATGATAACAAGTTTGTCATGAACCGAACCGAGGCCCAGGATGGGACGAGCATCCCGAACCATAAAGTCTCGAGAGCCCTTCTCTAAATGGCAATCATATACACAATTCATATAATGTAAGAAAATGCAGAAAATAAATGAAAACATGGTCACTTTAATATATCAACTGAGTAAGGCGGATATAAGTTCAATAAAACTCAACCCATCTAATACACATTTGCAAAATCTTTACCACAACTGAAAACAACAATCTGTTTGAAATGGGACAAGGCCCCCATTCGGACCATGAACTAAAAACAATGAGATCGATATATGTATACAAGATGCCTTCCGAAGTAAGGGAGGCTCACCAACTCTTAATGTCTGGCAACAATCTACTGTTTAGCAGAACCACTAGATTGGGCCTCAGAACCTAAAATATAGGGAGTCAATAAAAAATATACTGGTATGTGAAACAACCCAAAATAACATGTTTTTATATATCATCATGAGGGCATTTTATAAATCAATAAACATAATGCTTAAGTGAAAACACATGGGCATACTGAAATGAATTTCAACAACTCTTGGAAATCATGACTGACTTTCTATTTTCTACTAATCTAGATTGTACACCCTACAATTCAATCACCCCACGGGCAATATGGGATCCGCTCTTGAATCGGTGTCCAAGTTCCTAATCCAAGATTGCCGTAAAGGTTGGAGTATTTCTATGGGAGACACACCAGTCCACAAAGTAGAGTGCCATAATTCCCAATCATAATAATATATCATGGTAGGGAACAAGATGATGATAGGAGAATTTAAACGCCTATAGCACTAGATTTTGCCCATATTTTAGCCAAGTTTTGAGAACAAATTATATATTTCATGCACTTTTAGTCCTTTTTCCTGTAAGTGAGCTAACGAACATGATTAGCAAGTTTTCAAGTATAAATGATGCAAAATTCAGCATTTTACGGATAACTTGATGCAAAAGAAAGGTTCACGCAAGGAGGAGAGCAAAGCTTGGACGCCAAGGACCAAAACTGGCGCATGGAAAATCTGTCCCGGGCAAAAACAGCAATCCTGAAGACTTTGGGGACTAGCAGTAATTTATTAGGATTAGGATAATGATACATTAACCTAGTAGGATTGGGTTAAGTAATTCATTAGCTTATTACGAATAGGATATGGGTATTATAAATACCCTATCATGCTAGAGATTTTGATCATTCAGCATACACACTTCTACAATTCCTCATTAATTGTATTACTCTATAACTCTTCTTCTAACCCTTCCATTAATTCTACTTTTTATTTTTCGTCTATTCATCTATTCAATTCTTAATTTCCGCAACAAGAAAAATGTTACTTTGCAAGGAATTCACGCCTAACGCCTACCACACTTTGCTACACGAAATCTTTATTGTGGTATAAAAACAATGTCGATTTTGATTTCCTTCTCACTCATGGGTAACTAAACTTCTCTGTTGGGGTTATGGAAGCCTTATGAGATACTATCTATTGCTATGAGTTTGTGAACTCGTGACAAGTATGTTGCTTATATCATTACTCTCTTCATCTTAATGCAAATTGTTGTGGCTGCAGACGCATAGAATAACACCAGTATAGCATTAAGTTGTTTGAAAGAAAAGTTATATGTCTGGAAAAGAGATAATGTCAAGGTAATAGGGTCCCATCCCCTATTAAAAAGTTAGTGCCGTAATTGGATTAACCTCTTGGAGAATTTGTATCGTTAGATATGCTTTAATCTCGAAAGAGTTAAAGTGAAATAGTCCTTGTTTAGGTCGAAAGACGCTTGGATTTACCATCGAATACAATTCTCTATAAGCACATGCATGTCTGAATTCTGCATAACTCATAGCCAATAGAGACGTATAACTCAGAAGGTTGACATAACCCCAACTTCTCAATTCTCATTGTTTTACATCTTACTAAACATTCTTTCTTTTTACTTTGCTATTTTCCATTTTTACCTTATTACTTTGGTTACATTACTTGCATGACAAAACTCCCCCCTTTTTACGAGACTTGCACTAAAAGTCTAGTAATCTTTGCTTACTTGTTGACCAAGCTATTCCCTGTGGGATCGATACCCAACCCAGGTGGGTTCTATATTTGACTACGACCACTTTACACTCCTACAAGAGTTGTAGATTGAGCGTTATCAAAAATTGGCGCCGTTGCCAGGGAATACGAGTGTCAACTTAGTTTGTGATAATTACTAGACCCTTCGGTCAAAGATTCTCGTACTTTTACTTTTAGTTTTTGTTTTTGTTCTCTGCAGGTTTTTATTCAGTGCATGCCCCATACTCAAAGTTCTGGTCAACCGTTATTACCTATCAATCCTGAAACACAACGTATTGGCAGAATGGAGGCACAACACGAAATTAAAAGGATGGATGGTCAACAGGAACAGGCAAGACTAGCTGCTCTAGCCGCCGCTGAAGTACATCAACAAAATATTGATAATCCTGGGCGAGTAATAAATCCTGACGATGAAGATCTAGGTGATGACGAGTTACTAAACCCTATGCATACTGCTGAGATCGCAACACCTGCCAACAGAAGAGATCGTCAAGCTAGGTTTAGGCCTGAACGCCGAGTTATGCAACCAGCTTTCGACGATGATGATGATGATCTTGATGGAGCCGGAGCCAAGTTCAACATCACAAGCACCATGATTTAGTTATTGCAACTCAAGGGATTATTTGGTGGACTAGCAAGAGATGATCCGAATATGCATCTGATCAACTTTATTTCTCCATGCAAGTCGTTTGACAATCCTGGCGTTGGTCAGAATGCAATTCGATTACGCCTATTTCCACTATCTCTGTATGGGGAGGCAACTCTATGGTTGAATGGGCTGACTCCTGATTCTATTACAAATTGGAGGCAATTGAGAGATGCTTTCCTAGAAAGATTCTTTCTGCCATCCAAAATAGCACAGTTAAGAGATGAAATCAACAACTTTTGGCAGCTTCCAACCGAAGCCATTCGTGAAACATGGGAGAGGTTCAAGAAAAAGATAACGAGATGCCCAAACCATCACATGACTAATGTTCACCTAATAAAGATACTATACAGATCCTTGAATTCAATAACTAAACCAGTGGTGGATAATGCGGCTGGAGGATCTTTTATGGACCTCACCTTTGGTAAAGCAAGTAATATGCTAGATGGGATGACGAAACAAACTAGAGCTTGGCATACCAGGGATTCTGAGGTAGCAAGCCCCACTTTATCTATTGGCATGACTGCAGACCAAAGGAGAAGAGAAGAAGAACGTGATCAAGATATGGCGCACATGAAAACACAAATGGATCTTCTTACAAAGCATTTAGTATCAGGAAAGACTGAAACAGTCAAAGCTATTGCGTCGAAAGGAAGTGATGAATCTGATTCAGAAGAAGAGGCCAACTACTTGAACAATCAGGGGGGTTTCCGAGGCAATACGAAAGGAAACCAAGGTCGGAACTATTATGATAAACCTGGAATCAAGGACCAAGGTAGTTGGAACAATAACAATGACAATAGTGGTTTCTATGTTCCCCCTGGAAGACGTGATGCCACCACATCTAGTTCTGGAAGTATGGAAGACATGATGGCTACACTATTGAAAGGAGTGGAAGCAACTAGCGCGTGAGTAACGGAGGTAATAAATGATTTGTCCTCTATGAAGCAATTAGTTGATTCACATTCCACTTCAATCAAGCAAATAGAGAAGCAATTGAGCCAACTTTCAGCAGCACTCAATCAAAGAAAGGCTGGCACTTTACCTAACGACACTGTCCAAAATTGAAGGAATGATGGATCATGCATGGCTATTACTACTCGAAGTGGTAAGCTGCTGGAAACTTCATCCAAAGGCAAGCATGTGGTCAACGATGTAGCGGACAACGATGATAAGGCTAATGAAGCAAATGCCATAGAAGCTGACCAAGACGTCCATGACGCCACCCCTAGTAGGTTGCAGCCTGAGACTACCAAAATTTGGAAGCAAGAGGAGATGAAAGTCGTGGAGAAAACAATTCCATATCCACCACCACCTTTTCCTCAAAGATTGAAGAAGCAGGCGAATGATACAAGGTTCAGCAAATTCATGACGATGTTAAATCAGCTGACCATTAATGTTCCGTTGGTGGAGGCACTTGAACAAATTCCTGGGTATGCGAAATTTATGAAAGACCTTTTGACAAAGAAGCGGGCAGCAAGCTATGAGTTGAAAGATACTGTTCATCATTGTAGCACTATTGCTACCCGATCACTAGTTCTGAAAAAGGCTAACCCTGGTGCTTTCACTATTCCTTGCACGGTTGGATCTATGAATTTTACTAAGGCATTGTGCGATTTGGGAGCTAGCATCAATTTGATGCCACTATCCACCTACAAGAAGTTGGGGTTAGGCAATCCGACACCAACAAATATGAGGCTCGTAATGGCTGATAGGTCGGTAAAATGACCTGTGGGTATCTTGAATGATGTGTTGGTGAAGGTTTCTCTATTCATCGTTCCTACAAACTTCGTTATTCCAGATTGTGAGGTGGATTCGGAAGTTCCCATACTCTTGGGACGTCCTTTCCTTGCAACAGGAAGCATGCTTATTGACATGAGAGCTAATGAGCTTTTGTTTCGGTTGAATGAAGAAATGGTCCGCTTTGATATATGCAAAGCAATGAAGCAGCCCAGCGATATGAATGTGTTCTCTGTAGCTGATGATCATTATGAGGATAAGTAAGCATTATCTATAGCGAAACAGCTTACTGTTGAGCCATTGTCTGCTGCGCTACCGAATGTTGAGCATAAGAATGATAAAGTTTATGAAGAGCGTACACGTGCTCTAAAAGAAATAGGGTCCTATTCTCATACTCCTAAACAGCCGAACCTTGATCTTAAGAATCAACCGTCACCAACAGCGAAGACTTCCATTGAAGAGCCACCAATGCTAAAAACGAAAGAGCTCCTCAATTATCTATGGTATGTGTTCTTGGAAAGAGGAAATATACTTCCGGTAAGTATGGCGGATGATTTAAGTGAACAGCATGTAGAGGCTCTCATCTCTGCTCTGAAGAGATACAAGAGAGCCATGGGTTAGACTATTGATGATATAATTGGTATCCCTCCCGGGATAGGCATGCACAATGGTCATCTCGAAGAAGATTGCATGCCTACAAGTAAGCCTCATCGTCGTCTGAATCCATTCAGAAAATGATCCACCATCTATCTTGAAGAAGTCTAAGTAATCGAGATAGCTATGTCGTGCCGCAACAATAAATCAAGCGCTTGGTGGGAGGCAACCCTGTTTTTTATTTTTTTCTTTCATTCGTTCTAGTAATTGTTTGCTTTTGATAAATAAAAATCTAAAAAGAAGAGTCGTTCCATGACCAAAACTAAGGCACTTGATGGGAGGCAACCCATCGTTCTAATCGTCTTTGTTGTTTTTGAGTAAATGTAGGTGCAAGAGGCGTAAACGAGGAGATTGGTTTCACATTTTGATTTGGAAGTATTACATGTTAAAGGTGGTAAGTTAGGAATGAAGAAGGAAAAGGCTATGGATTGAGCATTGCTCATGAAAATATAGGCATTGAACAAGGGTAGGCCTAGGTGAAACTAGGCCACGAACGAGGCAAGGCCTATACTATGGCCTAAGGTCTCAGAATCTAGTGTGCCATAGCATAGGCGCCGCCCATGCCCAAGTATGCCATAGCATAGGCGCCGCCTATGCTAATTCCTTTTGTCTCTGAATCTCATATGCCACGCTAAAGGCTCCGCCTATTCCTAGGAAGGCCATGGCATAGGCGCCGCCTATGCTAGACAATGCTTTGCAAAAGGCGCCGCCTATGCCAAGCATAGGCAAAGCAAAAGGCTTCGCCTATGGTCACTTCTAGTCTCCAAATTTGATTTAAAATGGGTCAAAACCCGACCCAACCTTTTCCTATAAATATGATACTTAGTCTTAAACCAAAAACACATTGGAAACCTAGCTTATGCGCCGCCTATAGCCTCCAAATCCTCTCAAAAAATTTCCTTTTACTCTTTTTCTTCACAGGAACATCATCCAAAGGCATCAATCAAGTAATTACTACTTTGTTATTCATTTATATTCCGTAAGTACTACGTCTATTATGAATTGTTGAATCTTGAAAGAAGTAGTGGTGAAGTGAATGAGTTTGAATTGTTGTGATACAACTAAGTAAGTGAATGAATACGTAAGGATGATCTTAACTTTTTCCCAACTTGATTTTGATTTTGATGCATTTTCATACTTTTGTGGAATCAAATTGGTCCCAAATATTGCATAATCTTGTTACTTGAATAGTTACATGTTGGAATGACTTGTTCATCGGAATAAGGATTATAGTTGCCTACCAAAATAGGAGGTTGTGATTATTGTTAGATACTATCCCTTGATTCAATCCCTATGTAGTAGTCTTGATATATCCAACATGAATGTATTGCCAAGATTACAAGAAGTCTGACTGCTCTAATTTTATTGTTGGAATATAACACCTAAAACGTATGTCGATGAAATCGGAGTAATCGACCATTTTCACTTCACTAGTTTGTACCAACAACCTAAGTGTGCGATGGTGCCCCTATTGCTTATTTATTGATTGTATCCATCGAGATTATGCTAAAATGAACATTATTTTAGTCTCGGGTACAATGGCACCCAAAGCAAGACAAGGCAAAGATAAGGCTACCACTTCCCAAAAAGGCAAGAAAAGAGGCCGAAAAGAGCAAGGAGAATCATCTTCGATGCAATTACCACGCCGCATGTTTGGAATAAAATTGGTTCTTGAGGAGGAAGTGAAGGAATGGTATAGGAACAACAAGGAAAGAAAATATGTTCATGTGGACTTGATAAACAAGGAAAGCCTAGCGAAGGAGGAGCTGCGCATGTTGGCCAAGATCATGGCATTACATCTTGATTTCATCTTCCAAGACATGGGAGAATGTAATCTCGATTTGACAAGAGAATTTTATGCCAACTGGTCGCCAAAAACCACAGGCAGCAAGGTCATGATGCGGGGCCACGTTTTACAACTCAATGCGGATTTCTTCAACTCCTTTCTTGGCTTGCCTTCAGTCGATCCATCGCCATTCAAAGAGCTGTACAGTAGACCTCCATATAGAGCAATTCGATACACACTTTGTGGAACTAGATCCATGGTAAGGTGGAGTAGACATAAAGACACCGAACGACACATCACCTTCCCATATGCTCTTTTGAATAGGGAAGCAAAGATATGGTTGCGTATAGTCAACTCTTGCCTTATTCCAGGGATGCAATAGACTAAGATAACAAGAGATAGAGTGTGCCTGGTATATGCATTGATGACGAATGTCCCTATCAACATTGGGGCAATCATTCGCTCCACAATGCGGAAAGCTAGGCAACACAAGTGGTCCCACTTCAGCTTCGGCAATCTGTTGACTTCAATCTTGAGGAAGGAAGACATCGAAGAGGAACCGGCTGATCATAAACTCCCACACAATCCAAAGAAGGTTAACCTCACAAAGGTCAAAGCTGCTGAATCAACACATGGGGTCAACCTTACTACTGCTGAGAGACATGCTCGGGATGAGAGTTTCTTTTGCCATCTTTATGGCATGACTCGGTTTACAATGATGAGTGGAGGTCATGTTCCAAATGCTGCAGAGATCCAACAGCTTGATCATGACTATCCAATGAATGTCCATGCAAGGGAGATGTGTGGAGTAGGTACATATTTTGAGGAACCTCTTGATGACGATATGCCAACCGATGATGATCGACGAATTCCAAACTCTGACGTGGAGGAGAATTCTGATGACGACGACTCCTATGATGATTCTGACGAAGGGGGTATGACTCCCGACATAGAGGAGGAGTCCGACTAACCAGGTTCTTCTTATTTATTTTCCACTGAGGACAGTGTGTCCCATCTAAGTGTGGGGTGCTGGTATTTGCATGCTATACTTCCCTATCTGCATTTGCATTTATGTTTGTTTGTTTTTTTTTAGTAGTTAAAAAAATAATTTTAGCTTAACTTCGCATGAAATTATTCTAATATGCAGCATAAGATTATAACAAGATTTTGTGCTAAAATCATGACTATTGAGACATTTAGGCTCTAATTGTGACTCACTATGTGATATTGTGTGGTTTAATTCCTTCATCTGTTGGGTGGAGAGTCTATACTACTTCCAATAAAGTCGACTATGTGCCTTGTGCGTGTGAGGACATAGTATATTCTGTGTTTGTGGCTGATGCTAGAACTTGCCTGGTATGTATATAAAGCGAAAATAAAGAGTGTAAGTATAGGAGATGATTTAGGCATTTCTTTGGCAACCTATACTTGTTTACCTTCTTTTTACCTACCCATGGACATCATCCTAGTTAACCCCTTTTGAGCCTTTAGCCTATTTTCTTTGACAACCTCATATGTAAACCTAATCCATTTTTTGATCCAAATTCCTAAGTGCTTTAAAGTATAAAGTCATGTGACAAAATAAAAGGAAATTGGGTGAGTATGATGCTTTGGAATGTATTGGTTCTTGAATTTGTTATGAAAAAGAAAGTGCTATCATAAGAGGTATGTTATGAAAAGAAAAAAGAAAGGAAAACTAAAAATTTAGTTATGTTCAAAATTGAAAAAAAAACAAAAGAGGAGAAAAAGGGTGGTAGAATAAAAGAACGTAGAAAGGTTGTTTGAAAGAAAAAGTGTTAATGATACAATGTGATGTATTAAAGCGCTTAGGAACATAGTCACTATTTCTGGCCAAAATAGTCCTACCCGTCCCTTAGCCTACATTACAACCATCAAAAGACCTATTTGATCCTAAGTTTAGTATTCTGACATTTAGTGGAGCATTACACTAAGGGCAAGCCTATGGTCATCAGTTGCTGCATATGAATTCTTTGTGAGAGCGAGAGCAAGGATATTTCTATACCCATGTTTGAAAAATATACTATGCTTGAGAGTGATTATGGGTAATATATTGTGAGACACACATGGTTGATGAGTTTTGGGTAGTGGTGTATGATTCTTTGTACCTTAAATTTTGGATACGAATTAACTACCATCACGAGTCTACGTTAGAAGTTGAATCGTTTCTTCTAATGATCGGAAAACTACTGTTTGTTGATAATTGTTGTGCTTGTCTAGACGAATATTTTGTGTTGTTACTGCGAAACCCTAAGTTGATGTTTAGACGGACATGATATTTTGTTCGAGGACGAACAAAGCTTCAAGTGTGGGGTGTTGATGATAGGCAAATTTACACACCTATAGCACTAGATTTTGCCCATATTTTAGCCAAGTTTTGAGAACAAATTATATATTTCATGCACTTTTAGTCCTTTTTCCTGTAAGTGAGCTAACAAATATGATTAGCAAGTCTTCAGGTATAAATGATGCAAAATTCAGCATTTTACGGATAACTTGATGCCAAAGAAAGCTTGACGAAAGGAGGAGAGCAAAGCTTGGACGCCAAGGACCAAAACTGGCGCATGGAAAATCTGTCCCGGGCAAAAACAGCAATTCTAAAGACTTTGGGGACTAGCAGTAATTTATTAGGATTAGGATAATGATACATTAACCTAGTAGGATTAGGTTAAGTAATTCATTAGCTTAGTAGGAATAGGATATGGGTATTATAAATACCCTATCATGCTAGAGATTTTGATCATTCAGCATACACTCTTCTACAATTCCTCATTAATTCTATTACTCTATAACTCTTCTTTTAACCCTTCCATTAATTCTACTTTTTATTTTTCTTCTATTCATCTATTCAATTCTTAATTTCCGTAACAAGAGAAACGTTACTTTGCAAGGAATTCACGCCTAACGCCTACCACACTTTGCTACACGAAATCTTTATTGTGGTTTAATAACAATGTCGATTCTGATTTCCTTCGCACTCATGGGTAAGTAAACTTCTCTGTTGGGGTTATGGAAGCCTTATGAGATACTATCTATTGCTATGAGTTTGTGAATTCCTGACAAGTATGCTGCTTATATCATTACTTTCTTCATCTTAATGCAAATTCTTGTGGCTGCAGACGCATAGAATAATGCTAGTATAGCATTAACTTGTTCGAAAGAAAAGTTATATGTCTGGAAAAGAGATAATGTCAAGGTAATAGGGTCCCATCCCCTATTAAAAAGTTAGTGCCATAACTGGATTAACCTCGTGGAGAATTTGTACCATTAGATACGCTTTAAGCTCGAAAGAGTTACAGTGAAATAGTCCTTATTTAGGTCGAAAGACGCTTGGATTTACCATCGAATACAATTCTCTATAAGCACATGCATGTCTGAATTCCGCACAGCTCATAGCCAATAGAGACGTATAACTCAGAAGGTTGACATAACCCCAACTTCTCAATTCTCATTGTTTTACATCTTACTAAACATTCTTTCATTTTACTTTGTTATTTTCCGTTTTTACCTTATTACTTTGGTTACATTACTTGCACGACAAAACTCCCCCCTTTTTACGAGACTTGCACTAAAAGTCTAGTAATCTTTGCTTACTTGTTGACAAAGCTATTCCCTGTGGGATCGATACCCAACCCAGTTGGGTTCTATATTTGACTAAGACCGCTTTACACTCTTACGAGAGCTGTAAATTGAGTGTTATCACAAGACCACAAAGAATAGCTCCTAACAATAGTCCCAAGTTGAAACGATGTGAATCAAGGAATACAAGACTATACAACATGGTGTCAAATTTTGAGTCGGCAAACCACAATTTCCATCATTGAATCTCTCGACTCGTGCTTTCTTTGGGTAACCATCTAACTCTCTTGAGACCAACTTTTAGTTCTTTAAAAATATTCTTCATACATTCAAAACATTCAACACTTGTTCTGTTAAGTGCATACTATCACCGGGTATCGTCATACCCCGACTTGCAAGTGATTCATGTCATACCATAACATATATATAGCCCTTTTTCACTTATCCTTGTGTTAATGACCATCCATAGTTTTTAAAAATCAAGTGAGAGAGATTTTTGGAATAGATTTTCATTTGAGTTTACATCAAAGACACTCTTCTCTCTACAATATGATCATAAGGTAAAAATATCATATTTGTATTACTCAAAACCCATGGAAATTATTAATTTGACACAATCAACATGTATCATGCGAAAGACACCCTCTCAGCATGTCATAACTAGTATCAATCCATGATGATTAAAAAACATTCACCCTTTTGTTTTCTTTAAGAAAGTTCATGTAATTCAAAGAATCCACAACACTTAAAACCAAAGACATGATAAGAGTAGAAGGAGTTTTTATCAATCATGCTCCCAATCAAACACTTCATTACAAACGAAAATATACATATATATTTACAATTTAAATTTTGTGAAAAAGGTCCAATACAACATATAATTTCACCAAAACAATTCCATGATACATACTTTTCGAAACAATATCAAAACTCTTCTTTATAAACACGATGGGGGATGTTTAAACATGATAAAATAGTAAATCTTATGACAATGGTGTTTAGAGTAGTCCCATATACCTTAGACTACTTAGTTAGAAGAATAGGATCGGAATCTTGATTTTGTTTCTTGAAAATCTTGAACTTAAAGTATAAAGTCTTGATCTTTGGAAGGGAGGTTAGGGTTTTGTTCGTGATAGATTTGAGTGAATTTGGGAATATTATGTCCAAAAGAAATTTTAATTTATTGTTTACATGACTTGGGTTTACAGGGAAAAGACAAGACTGCCCATTGGAATTAAAAGTTTTAGCAGAAATCCCAATTTTGAGGATCACCGCTGAGCACTATTGGTGCCACCGCTATGGGCACCACCGAGCAGTGTAATCGTAGTCACCCACTATCTTGAAAAATCACAACTTTTAGGTTTACTGCTGAGCGCTATTGGTTCCACCGCTATTGGCATCACCGGGCGGTGTAATCACCGCAGCTTACTGCCTTATATGAAAAATGCTATAACTTTTCACTCGGGTATTGGATTAAGGAGAAATTGGTATCTTTGGAAATCAAACTCAATTATCTATAATTTGGTGGGCCTCGATATAAAAAATTCCAAGTATATGAAAAGTTATACACATTTAAAGTATACCTTTGTATAATCGAATACCAAACTTTGGATGAACCAATAAATTCGATGAACATCTTTCTCTTTGAGAGAGATTCATAAACTAGGATAAAGATCATGAAAAATGAATTAAATTATGAATCATGGGATTAAGTTTTGCACATATAGGAATGATGGTTCACTTTCTAGCTCGAAAATGCGGGTCGTTATGGATCCACAATTGATGTCAAGAAATTATTGTTAGTCATTATCTGTTAAATTAATATTACTTGATAGAAAAATGAAGAAAATATTTTATTATTTTTTTATTTTATTATCAAACACAGTTGTTTTTTAATAAATATGCGGGTCGGGTGGATTGAAAATATGTGTGCGGTGGGACAAGTTGAAATCTTTGCGGGATTGAACCACAATTGCACCGTTTGCCATTTCTAGGTACATAACATCGACCTCTAAATGAAAATGGTTCTAGTAGCTAAGGAAAGGATTTTACCAACATGTGAACAGGCTTATGACTATAAAGGTATAAAAGAAGTCTGATTAATATCCCTTTGAAATTATATAAGTGAGTTGGCATAATAGTATTACTCTATTATGTAAGCCAATAGTCATAGGACTATCACAACATCAAATTCTTGTACCAAAGGCAGGCAAATATGTATTACACTGCTAGTGAACCAACAGTGTAGTTAATTATTGTACCAAATGTTACTTATATTGTACTTCAAACCCAAACTTTTAATTTATGCAGAAATATCTATCTACCTATTCACTTAGATGATTCACTAATTCCTGTCTTTACTTTAAAAGAAAAGGGCTACCACTACACCATTTTCTTTTTCCCCTTCCTTTTCTTTTCTGTTCTTTATTAGTTTTCTTGCTTCTTCTTTTCTACGTCTCTTCTGTTAATGTCTCCTTTTATTACTTTGTTTATTTTCTTTCTTGCTATTCCCTATTTTTTTTTCTCCTTTTGTTGTTTTGTTTGTTTTCCTTTTTCATTTCTAAAATATTGTCTCTTTGTATGTATAATTTTGTACTTTATTTTTTTATTTAGGGATTTGAGAAATTGGGGTTTCAAGAATGAGTGGTGGACTACGTGTTAAAGTCTCCAAGGGAAGTTGATTGGAAGGATGGAGCTTCAGAAGTTTTCAATTAAGAGGTAAGAATGAACTTTCATATTCTTAAAGTAATTATAGATTTTTTTACTGCTTACTTCAAATTTTCTATGCATGCAACATACAACAACAATAACAACAACAAACCCAGCTTATTTCATGGTTGTTTTTTTTTACTTTTCTTAGATTCATTTTTTATAAATTGCATGTCGAAGCCCAAGTGTAACACCCCAAATATGGTACCTGGAATGCTACACGGTGCTTATGACCCTAAGGGACCACAAGCTAAACCATGACTGCTATCTGTACCTATACACTGCATAATATACTTGTAGAAAGAGGAAAACATGAATAATAGTCCATAAGGTTCAACTAAATTAAATATCTGATAAATACTAACGTCCATATAGGGTAACAAATACCCAAAACAACTGAAAGTTAAATCTAAAATCTGAACTAAATCTGAAAGCCTCTGAATACAATTTGAAATAAGGAGTTGAAGGAATATGTCTTTAACTAACTTCATCTAGCAAAATAGAACTGAAATAATGAATGAAATAAAATAATATCGTCCTTGAATGGATGAGGCCTCACTGCAACACTACGATTGGAATGCTTCTGCTGATCTGGAACTCGTAGCTCTTAACCTATGGTATAACATGAAAGAAAGAGCCATAGTGCAAATATGTCAGTACGACTGGGAGTACTGAGTATATGAGTGAGGTAGGCTAAATGCAAAAGGGTTTACATGCATGAACAATGCTAACTGACTGACTGATATGAACATAAGAGTACAAACATGCGTGCATAGTAACTAAAATCGTGAATACATGATATCTAGATATGCACGCTAATACATGGTTTACTGTTTTCTCACATAACCACTACAAAAATTTTGATAACATGGATGACTGTGTTTGACAGTCGTGAATCTGATGGAACTACCTGAGTTCTATATTGTAATTGAATTGAATGTAACTGATAGTCCTGGTATACTGAAATTTGAAGAACTATCTGACTTTTTTTATTGAGAATGGGACTGAAACTGTTGGAGGTAGTTGCTTAACCGACATTCCCCAATAACGCATATAGCTTGGTTAGGGCCCAATCTCTACGTCGACTTGAAGGGTGTCAATACCGCGCCAGTGGTAAGGATAGCTGTGAGTGACCCTTAGCTGGCAGGTACTCGAATGAGAATGATAGGAACCTTAAACTGATAGGTTAAGCCATCTCATCAAACCTAATCTGGTAGGTTAAGATGTCTCAACCTACGCTGGCTACGTAGTTCAGGAACATAAGAATGACTACTAAGAATCACACCCTAAACTGGCAGGTGAGTTCCCATCCTTGGGTTCACTTCGTGCCAACTTCTACTCCCATCTGAAGAGGTTGAACATGATTTAGCTTGATATACATGGACTGAGTAACTTACTTCTATTGACTGACAGAATAGTACTACTATCTGAGAATTTATTGAGATCATAAGATTTCTGAGATTTCCTGAGTCATATGACTGACTGAGTTCTATAGATCATGGCTAGACTAACATTATCATGAAAACATGACATAGATCTAGGAACACAACTATATTTTTTGGGTACTAGTAACCCCAGGACTCGATGGAAGGAAACTGACACGCATAACAAACTGGATCATAAAATGGAGTCCACAACTCACCATATCATATGTAGGGGATTTCACACTAAGAATAGTTCTCAACATCTTACGTATGGAAGGGAAATTCATAAACATGTGTATACTTGCATAGCTTCAATATCATTCTCTATCCAATTCACAACAACGACGCATATCAATCACGTGGAATTCATGTGAAATCATAAAACATAGAGCATGGACTTGTCATTTAAGAACTATTAAATCATGGGACACAAATCTTATCACCTTAAGCATTTTATCAAACACTTTCCATGCATTCTTTTAGCTTAGGTTTGTTTTCACGAATTTTCCCATTTTAAACCACATAAAATTCATGGATTTCAACTAACGAACACATATACTTCATGAAAACACCTTTAGATATCATCTTGTAACTTAAACAATAATAATCAACATGTACATATTTATGTCACAACAATAAAATCACAATATAATATTTAAAACATTGTTCTTGAGCTCTATGAACGAAATAGATCCATAGATGAACACTACACATTCCTTAGATGGACGATATTTATGATTGATGGAGAAATTTGTTTGAACTTGAACCCCCAATTGAAAATCCTAATGTGTTCTTGAGAGAATTTTGAGAGAAAGAGTGAAATAAGGGCTTAATTCTATATTTATGGAATATATATATGGGTGGAAAGATGACCCAAATACTCCTCTAGATGCGTCATTTAATTTCTGTAAATATTTCCTGATTTGGGCCCCCGGCGCGGCGCAGAGAGATCATGTTTCTCCCCATTTGTGAATTTGAAACTCACCGCGATGCATTCGAATTATGGAGAGAAACTGAAAATTGACAAACTTCATTTTGTCTTACGGCGCGATGCACCACTGTCTGAAATGACGCTGCTGAAACTTTAAATTGCCATAACTTCTTCACCGGGTGTCCGTTTTAGGCAAATTTTGCATCGATGGAAAGCTTATTCAATTCTATACAATTTGGAAGGTATAAATATGCATAAATACCACCTATAGACAAAGTTATGCTCATTCAAGGATGACCTATGTGATATCATGCACGAAAACTTGGTGGATTCAAAAGTTCTTAGCTTGGCTTACTCTAAGTGAGTCTTATGGACATTCTTAGCACATCATAAGCTCTATTATCACTGGGATACTCATCCTAATTCATGTACTCCAATATGAATCACAGGATAGGAGGTTTCATGTGTAGGAACGACGATTCATTTTCTAGCTTAGAAATATACGGGGAATTACAATATCTCCCCTGGGAAATATTTGTCCTCGAATGAGAGAGACTGGAATTGGGATAGATGATAAACTGGAGTACGTGCAAGACATACACTACTAGAATATGATCTTATGAAGGACATGGCTGATAAGCTAAACATATAATGCTGGACATACATATCTAATGTATGAGTAACTAATTCATGAATGCATAAATGAGATTTCTGATAACTAAGTTCTCCCAATGAGAATGAATATTTGATGCATGATTATACACTAATTTTATAAATGAATGCATGACTGAAGATTCAATGGTAGTTGATACCATATTTGTGATGAAATGTGAGGATGAACTGAATACCAAGTTGTATAGAATTCTTAATGGGAAACTAAATAAGCTTAAGGAGAACTGTTACCTTGAGATATATCTTGATTGGCAGAGAAGAGGTGAGGACACTTGGTATGCATGTCTTATTCTTCTTCCCAAGTAGCTCCCTCAATGGACTGATTTCGCCAAAGAACTTTGACTGCAGAGACTTCTTTGTTCCTCAGTCTACTAGTCTGATAGTCTAGAATTTCAACCAGAATTTTCTCATAGAAGAGACTGTTCTGACTTTCAATGCTCTGAATAAGGACTACGACTGATGGATCATCTATAAACTTCTTGACCAATGAGACATGAAAGACTCAATGAACTAAGTCTAGATCTGAAGGCAATTTGATCTCATAAGCTACCTTTCCCAAACGACTGAGAATCTTGAAGGGACCAACATATCAGGGACTGAGCTTTCCCTTCTTACTGAACCGCTTTACTTCCTTCATGGGAGATATCTTTAGATAGACATAGTCATCAACCTTGAACTCAAGATCCATTCTACGAACATGAGCATACGACTTCTGTCGGCTCTGAGCAGCCCATAGTATTTCTCTGATTAACCATACTTTCCCTAAGGCATCGAATACTAAGTCAGGCCCTATGACTGAGGCCTCTCTAACTTTGAACCACTCGATTGGATATCTGCACCTGCTACCATAGAGAGATTAGTATAAAGTAATTTTAATAGTGGAATTATAGCTATTATTGCATGCAAACTCAATCAAAGGAAAGTGGCCTTCCCAACTTCCCTTGAAATTAATTGCACACACCCTTAGCATATCTTCAAGAGTCTGAATGGTCCTTTCTTCTTGACCATTTGTCTGAGGATGAAAAGTTGTACTGAGATGAACTTGGGTACGAAGACCCTTTTAGAATGCTTTCCAAAAGTGAGAAGTAAACTGTGTACCTCTCTTAGATGATAGATAATGGAACACCGTGTAATCTGACCAACTCCTTGTTATTGAGTTTATCATAATCCTCGGCTTAATAGGAGGCATGGACTGGAAAGAAATAGGCTAGCTTGGTCATTCTATCTACAATGACCTAAACTGAATCATGTTGATGATGAGTTCTAGGAAAACCAGTCACAAAGTTCATGTTCACTTCATCCCACTTCTAAGTAGGAATGGTGAACTCTTGCATGGAACCACTAGGTTTCTGATGCTCTATATTAAACTGCTAATATGTAGGGCACTTAGCCACAAATTTTGCAACATCTTTCTTTATCCCACTCCACCAATAGATCTCTTTTAGGTCACAGTACATCTTAGTAGCCCCTGGATGAATAGAGTATCGCGCACCATGTGCTTCTACAAGAATTCACTGTTATAAATCATCAACACCTAGAATACAGAGATAACCCTAACAATGAATGACACCATCTCCCCCTTGGGAGAAAACCTTTACTTTCTGATTCTAAATGACTCTTTTATCTTAACAAGGCTAGGATCCTTATCTTGATTTTGTTTCACCTCAAAAAATAGAGATAATTCTGAACTACTCTGAACATATACACCGCCCTCTAAAGAGTCAACTAAGAGAACGCCTAGTCTGGCAAACTGGTGGACTTTCGAGACTAAATTCTTCTTACCATTATCAACATGAGAAATACTACCCATGGATAGTCTACTAAGAGTGTTGGAAACTACATTGGCCTAGCCGAGATGATAGAGGAGACTCATTTCATAATCTTTTAAGAGTTCTAGCCACCTTCTTTGATGAATATTGAGATCTTTGGGGGAAAAGATATACCAAAGGCTCTTATGATCTGTGAAGACGTCTACATGAACAACGTTTAAATAATGCCTCCAAATCTTCAAGGCAAATACTACGGTTTGTAATTCAAGATAATGAGTAGGACAATTCCTCTCTTGTGGTTTAAGATGTATGGAGGCGTAGGCTATGACCTTACCATGCTGCATGAGGACATAACCTAAAACCACTCTTGATGTATCATAATAAACTGAGAAACCATGTGAACCATCTGAAAGAGCTAAGACTGGAGCTGAGGTGAGTCGAGTCTTCAATTCTTGAAAACTCTTCTCACAAGGATCTGACCACTGGAACTTGACTTTCTTCTGAGTCAATCTAGACATACGGGATGTAATGGATGAAAATCTTTCAATAAACCATCTGCAATAGCCAGCCAAACCCAAGAAACTCCGGATATCTGATAGAGAAATAGGGAGAGTCCAGTTTCTTACTGCTTCGATCTTTTGAGGATGTACTTTAATGACATCACCGTAAATAATATGGCCAAGGAATGCTACTGATCATAGCCAAAACTCATACTTACTGAATTTGGCATATAGTTGGTGATCTCTGAGAGTCTGAAGAAAATTCTAAGATGGTCTAAATGATAACACTCTGTATGGGAATAAACCAGGATATCATCTATGAAGACGATGATGAACATGTCCAAGTACTTCTTGAACATTCGGTTCATCAAGTCCATAAAAGCGTCTAGGTCATAGGTAAGACCAAAGGACATAACTAAGAATTCAAAGTGACCATACCGTGTACAAAAAGTTGTCTTCAAGATGTCACATTCTTTAACTCTGAGCTGATGATAGCCGTATCTGAGGTCTATCTTAGAGAAATAATTGGCACCCTAAGGTTGGAAAAAGAAGTCATCGATTCTGGGAAGAGGATACTTGTTCTTGACTGTAACCTTATAGAGTCGATGGTAATCAATTCACATTCTGAGTGAACCATCTTTCTTGCGCATGAGTAACACTGGTGCGCCCCACGGGGAAATGCTTGGTCTGATGAATCCCTTATCTAAGAGATCCTTCAAATATTGTTTCAGTTCCTTGATTTCTACTAGTGCCATTCTACATTGTAGAATAAATATAGTCTGAGTATGTGAAAGAAAATTAGTACTAAAGTCTATTTCCTTTCCAGAGGAATTCCTGGAAGATCTTTAGGAAAGATATCTGAATATTCATTCACTAATGGGACTGATTCGAGACTTCAAGCCTCAGAACTGAAATCTCTAACATGAACAAGATGATGAATACATCTCTTAGATAAAAATTTCCTTGCCCGAAGGAAGGAAACAAGTTGACCCCTGAAAGCGGATACGATACCCTTCCACTCTAGGATGGGTTCATTCGGGAATTAAAACTGAACTATTCTATTTCTATAGTCGAGTGTGGCATAGCAGGAATGAATCTAATCCATGACATGAATGACATTAAAATCAGTCAGCTTTAATTCCACTAAGTCTGCTGAAGTGACTTTCTGAAATATCATAACCAGTCAGTTCTTGTATACCTGCCGGGCTATGATGGTTTTACCCACTAGGGTAGAGACTGAGAAATGCTAGGCTAGAATTTGGCTACTGTTTCCAAAATCAACTTCTATATAAGGAGTAACAAAAGAAAAGGAAGATCCTCTATCTAGCAAAGAGTAAACATGAACATGAAAGATCTGTAATGGCCCACTAACTACATCAGGAGAACTTTACTGATCTTGTCTAGTCTGAAGAGCATAGAGATGATTTGGGCAATGCCAGGTAGTAGCACTGGAAGTGGCACCCTGCTGATTTTGGCGATTGGACTGAGCTGAAGAGCGATTCTATTTACCATGAGGACTTGGCTATGGATGGTCTCTAACTCTATTGGCTGGTTTGCCACACCAAAAACAAATGCCACTACCTACTCTACACATACACTGATAGTGCTTACCGTAAGTCTAGAAAAGAGAATAGGTTTAGGCAATGCTAATACTGCCCTGGGTCTTAGAGCCTGGCGCTCTATCTTTGTTACCCTCTCTAAACTTAGGAACTAGAGCACTGTCTAGAAAGGGAGAGGGAACTAATGACTTAGGATGAATATGAGAATGGTTTTATCTTTCTGATTTAGGCTAAGCAAAGTTGAAACTACCTATCTTCGCTCTTTTATTCTTCTTTTCCCCCTGCTTAATCTTTTGCTCCTCTATCTGTTGAGCATGGGTCATAACTCTAGCTAAGGTCATGTTACTGTTTATCATGGTTGATGTACATGTATTAACCTCATTGTTATTCACCCCTAAAGCAAATTTACTCATCTTAGATCTACTGTCTGCAACCACATGAAGGACATACCTGGCTAATTGAGTAAACTTGAAAGAATACTCTTTCACTGTCATATTTCCCTTCCTGAGGTTAATGAACTCTAGCACCTTGTCTTCTCTAAGCTCTTAGGGAAAAAATCTGTCTAAGAATGCAGTGACAAACTCCTCCGACTCTATAGGACCTACATCATCTAATTTTTCAGACTTCCACTATTTGAACCAAGCATGAGCCACATCCTGAAACTGGTATGCAGCTAGCTTAGCACTCTCAACAGTAGTCACCTCCATGGCGTCTATCACTTTTTGAACTTGATCTAAGAATTCCTGAGAGTCTTCATCTACCTTATACCTAAGTAAAGTTGGAGGATTCAGTCGGGTGAAGTCCTGAATCCTTGCTGCAGCTGAGTTGGCCACTTGGTTGGCCGGAATAACTGTTGGCCATTCATTATGAGCAGTGACTGATTGGGAAAGAATGGTAAATGTAGTTCTGAACTACGCATTATAAACATGATTTCCCAAAGGTTCTTTGGGCTGAGGGGCTAACTAGTTTCTTCTCTTACAAGGCATGTTCTAAAACAAAGAGAAGAAGCGGATTAGACTAAGAGACTGACTTGTGATTATGCTCACAGGCACGACATGAATAATAAAAGAAGGAAAACTATTCTTAAACATCTCATAGCCTCTTTCACATAAATGTGGCGTGTAATACCTATGCACAAGACTCTACTAGATGCGGCTTTTAGACTTCCTAGGACTCTATTGAACCTTAGGTTCTGATACCATGTTTTTAACATCGCAAATCTGGTACCTGAAATGCTACACGTTGCTCATGACCCCAAGGGACCACAAGCTAACCCATGACTTATATTTGTACCTGTACACTACATAATATACTTGTAGAATTCAGAAAATATGAACAATAGTCTATAAGGTTCAGCTGAATATCTGATAAATACTAACATCCATATAGGGTAATAAAAACATAAAACAACTGAAAGTTTAATCTAAAATCTAAAATTAATATGAAAGCCTCTAAATATTATCTGAAATAAGTAGTTGAAGGAACATGTCTCCAACTAACTCCGTCTAGCAAAACTGAACTGAAATAATAAATGAAATAAGATAATATCATCCTCGAATGGATGAGGACTCACTGTAAAACTGTGACTGGAATGCTACTATTGATCTAGAACTCATATCTCTGAACCTATGGTGTAATATGAAATAAAGCACCATAGCGCAAATGTGTCAGTATGACTAGGAGTACTGAGTATAGAGTGAGGTAGGCTAAATGCAAAATGGTTTACATGTATGAACAATGCTAACTGACTGACTGATATAAACGTAAGAGTACAAATATGCATACATAGTAACTAAAATAGTGAATACATAATATCTGAATCTGTACGCTAATACATGGTTTACTGTTATCTTACATGACTGATACCAAAAATTGGATAACATGGATGACCGTGTATGACATTCTTGAATCTGATGGAACTACCTGAGTTCCGTACTGTAACTGAATTGCCTGTAACTGATAGTCCTAGTTACTGAATTCTGAAGAACTATCTGAGTTCTTTTACTGAGACTAGGAATGAAACTATGGGAGGTAGTTGCTTAATCGAAAATCCCCAATAACACATATAGCTAGGTTGGGGTCCAATCTCTGCCCCGACTAGAAGGGTTTCAATATCGTGCCACTGGTAAAGACTGCTGTGAGTGACCCTTAGCTAGTAGGTACATGAATGGGAATGGTGAAAACCTGAACTGACAGGTTAAGCCACCTAATAAACCCTAATCTGGTAGGTTAAGATGTCTCAACCTATGTTGGCTACGTAGCTCTAGAACACAAGGATGAATACTAAGAATCACACCCTATACTGGTAGGTGAGTTCCAATACTAGGGTACACACGGTGCTAACTTCTACTCCCATCCAAAGTGACTGACCATGATTTAACTGGATGTACATGGACTAAGTAACTGACTTCTGTTGACTGATGGAATAGTACTTCTATCTGAGAATTTGTTAAGATCATGAGATTTCTGAGATTTTTTTAGTCACATAACTGACTGAGTTCTATGGATCATGGCTTGACTGAGATTATTGTGACAACGTGACATGGCTCTAGGAACAAAACTATATTTTTCAGGTACTAGTACCCCCAGGACTCGATGGAAGGAAACTGACACACATAACTGACTTGATCATAAAATGGAGTCCACAATTTACCATATCATAAGTAGGGGATTTCACACTAAGCATAGATATCAATATCTTAAGTATTCGAAGGGAAATTCATACAAAATGTGTATACTTGCATAGCTTCAATATCATGCTCAATTCACATCACAACAACGACGCATATCAATCATGTGGAATTTATGTGAAATCATAAGGCATAGAGCATTGACTTATCATTTAAGCACTATTAAATCATCGGACAAGAATCTTATCACCTTAAGCATTTTATCAAACATTTTGCATGCATTCTTTTAGATTAGGTGTGTTTTCATAAATTTCTCTATTTTAAACCACATAAAGTTCGTGGATTTTAACTAACGAACACATATACTTCATGAAAACAACTTTAGATATCATCTTGAAACTTAAACAAAAATCATCAACATGTACATGGTCATATCATAACAATACAATCACACAGTAATATTTAAAACATGTTTCTTGAGCTCTATAAACGAAATGGATCCATAGATGAACACTACACAAACCGTAGATGGAAGAATCTTGATGATGGATGGAGAAATTTGCTTGAACTTGAATCCCCAATTGAAAAACCTAATGTGTTCTTGAGAGGATTTTGAGAGAAAGAATATGTTTTGGTGAAATAAGGTATAAATTCCATGTTTATTGAATATATATAGGGGTGGAAAGATGAACCAAATACCCCTCTAGATACGTCATTTAATTTCTGTGAAAATTACCAGATTTAGGCCCCCGACGCGATGCGGAGATATTTCGTTGCCTCGTATTTGTAACCTAAAAACTCACCACGATGCGGTGGAATTGTAGAGAGACATTGGAAATTGACAAACGTCATTTTGGTTTACGTCACGACGTGCCACTGACTGCAATGACGCTATTGAAACTTTAAATCGCCATAACTTCTTCACCAGGTGTCCGTTTTAGGCGAATTTAGTATCGAATGAAATCTTATTCAATTCTATACAATTTGGAGGGTATAAATCTGCCAAAATGCCACCTATAAACCAATTTATGCTCATTCAAAGATGACCCATGTGAAGTCACACACGAAAACTTGGTGGATTCAAAAGTTCTTACCTTGGCTTACTCTAAGTGACTCTTATGAACTTGCATAACACATCATAAGCTTTATTATCACTAGGATACTCATCCTAATTCATGTACTCCAATATTAATCACTGGATAGGAGTTTTCATGTGTAGGAACACGGTTCGTTTTCTAAAAAATTCATGAGAATGAAAAGAGAATCATAAGTGGAAAAAAATCCTATAGAACAAAGAGACACCATAAGATGCCATCATTAAAAAAAGATAATTTCGAAAGAGTGAAGAACAAAGAACAACCATATAACAAAATATATCGATCTGTTACTAAAAAAGTGAAGAAAAAAGTTTAAAAATTTATTCAAAAATAGATAAAATTTACAAGTAGAGGAGGAGAGTGTGAAGAACATAGATAAGACACTCCATATCTTGGAAGAAAAAGTTAGAGAAAATAAAGGAAATGGATCCTACAACAAAAGAAAATTTGTAGAGAATGTGAAGGAGATTAGAATGGTGTGTAATAGTTCAAAAGTTGTACACATACTGGAGTATTAGTCGGTGCAAATGTTGGTTCATTGATGAAAGAATCCTATGTATATTTTAAAATTTCTAAGACCTTTAGTATGATTAAACAATGATGTGTTTTCACTCACTGCTCTATGTTGATTAAGAGAACGTTCTGCTTGACATAATTGAGGTATAATGTACTTTATATATAGTTTTTTTGTTGTCTTTATGTTGTCTAATTGCAGGAAGTATCATTCTTATTTTTGTGAATTTTTTTTGACGAAAAAGATAAGTTTATTAGATTCTTATTCCATACATGATTGTCCAATAGCTGGAACAAACCATCGAAAACTTAGGAAGATGAAGTACCAAAGAAAATGGCTAACTGGTTATTCTAATTTTTTGGTCACCTCAGCATTTCAACTTTACAGGTAGCGTCACATACCATTTTATTGTAAGTTTCCTTTAATCTTATCCCATTCAATGTTTACTTGCGACATTTTCTTCGCATATATAACCATGTAAGCATCAAATCTACTGCCTATGTAATTTTATTGAAAAAAAATTTATGTGGTAATAAAAATTGGAAGTAAAAGACCTTACTATATTGCTGACTAGGCAGTACCTTCTTAGTGCTAGAATAAATAAAATTGTTCACATCCTTAAAAATCCAAGACACAATGCCTTACATTTATGAATGAGCTGTAACGCCTTAAAATATGATCCCGAGATGTCACATGGTGCTCAACACTATGAGTAGCCTTAATCTAACCTTGTCAACATACTACTGAGCCTAAATCTCATAATGATGGAAATATAGGTATAAAAGTCATACTAGAAAGCAAAAACTGTCTATAATATCTGAGAATAATATTTGAAACATCAATACTGAATAATTATAATCAAAATTGGCAGTCTGAAAAGCCTCAATTACTAACACTAGAGAGTCACAGGGATAAACCCCTAGCTAACTCAATCTGTCTGAAAGAAACGCTAAAATCTCATAAACTGATAAACTGCAAAATCTGAGTAATAAGTTCGTGAACTATGAGGACTCAGCAACTATCGTATGCAGACAGAGATGCTCGAACTACTCACATGGTTGATACTAAGCACCTAAAACTACATTATGAGACAACATAGCATATAGACATATCTGTGGATCAGTACTTTGAGGATGTACTGAGTATATTGGGTGAAATGCATAAGTAAAACATAATATCATCATCATAATTTATAAAATAATACATGCTAAATGTAAATGACTCACATAAGCTGGAATATCTAAAATACTGAAATCATGAATAATAAATCAGTCATACTTTATAAATCTAGTGAGTCATAATATTTAGTTCTGAAAGTTGTACTTGTGTTCTCTCTTTAAATCATACTAATTGTAGAAAGGACTCACACTAAATTTTGAAATATGAAAGCTGAAGTCTGTAGCTAATATCATTCTATAAAGCATAATCTGAGTAAACTTTGTGAGCCTTTACATTTCGTTTTCAAAATCTTTTTTGTTAATCTTTTCTAAAATATTTAATCTATAGGGAAAACACTTTATCTTAAGCTTACCTATAAGGAAATTCTTTCAAATCTTTTCTTTACTAGTAGGGAAAAATACCAGCATAATCCATGCGAGCTATATGGATTCTAACGTCTCATCCTCCTAACGAAGAAATCTCACATTGGGGAGAAGTGTCATACTCTTTCCAGAGAGTATAACCTGAGCTAAGTGATCACATCTGAAACTTTCAATCACATATAAGTGGGAATAAGCTAATAATCTATACCTACATTAGCTACAAAGTTCTGTGGAAGCAGGATGCGCTAAACCCACACTTCTCATTCGATGCTAAATACTACTCCCTTTTTATTTGCTACGCTCATTCTGTTAGAAATCCACTTTAAAACTAGCATAAGGGTTTATCTAACACCACTAATTCATTTATCTAATAAAATCTGTAAATAAAGTTGATGTGAATTCTGTAATCTGTAATAATCTAAAAAATGGATTCAAAAATTTATCTGATGATCAAAAGATCAAAGCTTTTACTGAAAATCTATAAATAATCAGTCAATAGGATGCATGATGCATCATCTTTCTCAAAATAATATTCAATCTTGTAGTAATAACCCATGCTTCAATCTCATGTCAAAACATCAAAATAGTCATGCTTGATATTGCAAACAATGATATTTTATCTCAAAATCTGTGAATTACTGCAATAGGCATGAAAATATGAAAATAGACTTGCAATTCAACTTCTAAAACATTGGAAATCTCAAAATCTTTCAAAGAGCAATAGTGGGTATGAACCCTTATTCAAAACTCATGGAATATCATTTAAAACCATATGAATTTAGTGTAAAACCTTGGTTTTGGGCACAAGGACGAAAGAAGATCCTTGTTCATAAAACCCACATATCTTCATTAATGATTAGATGTAGATTCTTGAATTATGGATTCCTATTTGAGTTCTTGATGATGGATTCTTTATTATCGTGCCTTGGGAATCCTCAATTTAGAGATTTCTTAGAGAATCTATGGAGGATTTTGATTTCTTAGAGAAGAGGTTTTAGAGATCTAGGGTTTTTCTTTTGAAAACAATGATGAATAGTAAGCACAAAGCGCTTTTAATATGATTAATCTTGTGTTTTTGATGGATTGGGAGCTTGGAAATTGTCCAAAACACCCTTTTTAAACACCTAAACGGGACTGGAAATGACAACTGAAAATCCCGATTTAATGATCCACCGTGACATGCCACTATCATGGCGGTTCACTAGAAATGGACGAATGGGAAGTTGGTGGTCTCCGCAATGAGGAGCTATCGCATTGTCCAACCAGATTTTGACAATTAGGACCTGAAACTTCAATGTGATGCGCCACCATCGTGGTGTCTTATAGAAATGCCATTTTGGCCACTGGCACGACACGCCAATATCACGTTGGGCTTCTTAAAATCGACAGTTCGGAAATTATCCCTCTCCACGATGTGGGGATATCATAGAGGGCTATTGGAATTTGACAATTATCATTTTACTAACTTCCGCGATGTGCCAAGTGTACAGGTGGCACAGTGTCAACTTAAAAATGCTCTAAATCCTCAACTGAGTATCGAAATTAGGCGAATTTGGTATCGATGGAAAGCTTATTCAATTTCTCACACAATGGGAGATCTAAATCTGGAAAATTCCATACCAAATAAATATTCTTCATTTTGAAAAATATTTTTTAACATTCTAGGAATGAATTTAAACTAGGAAAAGTATGGGGTATTACATGGGCCTCTTATTCCAAGTAATCATTTCTGTATTTATTGATGTGCCTGATTCACTCAACTTGTTGACTGATGTAGAGCTGAATGCACTGGATAAATTTAAAGCTAAGATTGAAAATATAAGAACTATGGTGACTCCACATTCTCCACTCCATTTTCATTTCTACTCCATTTTGTTCAGATGCCATATTTTTTTATATTTTTTTCATTGTTTTTAACATGTAAGTCAGTGGATTTGAAGTTCTATTAGATTTTATCTACTGATCACTACTGATAATGAATAAAGTAGCATATATATTTCTCCATTATCTTTTCAAGATTAATTTTATGCTTAGAGATGATTGAATTGAATATCTATGATGTAAGACAAGTGTGTTCATCTATTTAGTGAGGACACAAAATCAGAGAGAAGAAATTCTCGCGAATAAGACAGTTGACTAAGAAAATTAGCACTAGCTGTCGAGCAACAACCCCTATTGAAATTACAGGAGATTAGAACTTCCAGAATATGAGAAAAAGTATTTTCCGTGCATAAATATGAAAATTGCAATTAAAAAAACTTGCTCGACTGTTGCTATAAATCAATGAAGCTATGGTGCTTGGTGAAATGAAAACATTTTGTGATGCACTATTTGATTCTCTAACTCCCATTATTTCAATGTCTGATTAATGTTGTTTGATTTTTAGTCTCAAAATCATACTATTAATCTTCATATTATGTGAGGTAATAACTTATGCGCATTGTGTATTACCATGTTAGTTGCTTCTCCTATCCATTTCATCTTCAAGGGTAATATCAAAATTTTAGGAGCTAAATGTGTGCCTCATTTTAGTTCAAGTTGCGATCTTTATAAGTTTTTCATGATTTTTAATTGTGATTTTAACCATGAATTCCTATGAATTATAATTCTACACCGTGTTTACATGAAATTGTCGTTGTTATTCAACCCCACATGTTTTAATGATGTTATTCGCTGAATTAATTCATAATTAGTGATGTTGATGTTGAAATCATGTTATTACTACAAGATTTAAATTATTCACATGCTTAGCTTACACTATGAATATCAAGTGTTTGATGAAATGCCTACAAAATTGAATTTTGAATAAATTCTTTCATATTATGTCCTCAAAGTTTTAGTACTATTTTGCTATTATTGCTATTGAGTCCTAGGGGTTGTGAAATCTCGAAAACTTAGTTGTTTACTTAGTCTCAATATCTTCGGAATAGCTTCAGAATATGTTATGAGAATTATCAATTCAATCAGTCATCATAATCAGTTAAACTTAGAACAGTTCAATATCTCCAGTCAATTTAGTGGGGAGTAGGACTTAGCACCGAGCGAGTGTAGGGATGAAGGCTTCCTCGTTACCTAGGTAGAGTCATTAGCAGCATTCCCTGTACTCCAGAACTATGTAGCTAATGTAGGATATGAGGAGTCACCCGTCAGTTAAGGCTTGACTACCTTGCAGGGGTCACCGTCAGTTTAGGCTTGACACCTTTAGTCCTTCGAGATAATACATCTGTGGATCCACACAGCCAGTGTTAGTACCCATGGAACAGTAATAACACCCTTCCAATTGGGGTCACAGATTGGACACCAATTTGCTTATTGGGGCATGTCGATTAAATGATAGATCCCACAGTCTCAGTTCAGTATTCATTATACTTCAGTTCAGGCTTGTATTGACCATAGCATACGAATATCGGTTATTCAATTATCAGATTTCAGAATTTTAGTTTGCAGATTATATTAAGAACATGTTATATGCTTGGTCATACATTCTCAGTATTTATAGATTTCATTCATACTATTCAGTATTTCATGCTATTCATTCATTCAGTTATTACTCCTGTACATGAAACCATGCATATCAACCTACCTCATTTAGCATACCTGTACATTCAAAGTACTGATCACATTACTTTTTCATGCGCTATGATGTATTATATCATAGGTTCAGACGCTCAGTTCTTGGACCACGTATAGACATTTCAGACTATTAGTCGTAGTTGTGGTTAGAATATTTATTTCAAGGATAGACTAAATTTATTTTCACAATTTTAGTTTAGTAGTTGAATAGAGTTAGTTACGGCTGGTCCCATGAACTCTTATTCAGTCAGTAGAGGCTTTTCAGACTAGTATAGACTGTCAGACAATTTTATTATTATTTTATTAGTTCTAGACAGTTGTTTCCAGTTTCATGATCCAATATTTTTTTCGGTTATTTTAAACCATATGACTTATCGATTATTATTCCGCATATGTTAATAATTATTTTGTGCTCACAGCAGGTGCCAACTCATGGGTTAGTTTGTGGTCTCTCAGGACCATAAGCACCATGCGGCGCCCAAGGTGTACTATTGGGCCATTACAAACTTGGTATCAGAGCATAAGTTTTTAATGTGTCCTAAAAATTCTGAAAGCTGCCTCGAGTAGAGTCTTGTACATGGGTGTGAAACGTGCCACTCTTATGGACAAGAGACTACGAGGTATTTTAAGAAAAGTTTCCCTTTTTTCAGTATGCATGTCATGCAATTGAGCATGAGCTCATCTTAAACTCTCTATCTAATCTATTCTCCCTTCCATTTACAGATTATGCCTCCCAGAAAGATAAACGAAAGAAGAAATATGAACCAGCCAGTATCTCCGCCTGAACAGGAAGATCCCCTGAATGAGCATGTTTCCTATTTAGAGTTCAGAGCTCCATTCACTACTCTAGCTCACTCTGTAGAAGCATAAAATGCTCATCTAGCTGCTTTTCCGGCAAACCCATTGTTTAATACTATCGCATCTAGGATTCAGGACATTATCTGAATTAATCCTCCTCTATTTTAGAGATTCAACTATTAAGAGGATCCACAGGAATTCTTAGACATGGTCCAGAAGGTAACAAATATTATGGGGGTAACTTCTAGTAAGAGTGTTGGATTGGATGCTTACCAATTACAGGATTTGGCTCATACATAGTTTAAGCAGTGAAAGGTAGATACAGGCATATATGTAGGGCCTATAGAGTGGGAAGAGTTTGCTACTTCCTTCTTAGATAGATTCTTTCTGCTGGAACTGAGAGAAGCCAAAGTGTTAGAGTTTATCAACTTGAGGCTAGGAAACATGAGTGTGAATGAGTATTCCCTTAAGTTTACTCAGTTATCTAGGTATGCTCCCCATGTGGTAGATGATACCAAATCTAGGATGAGCATGTTTGTGTCTAGGATATCTGATAGTATGGTCAATAAGTATTGGACAACGATGTTAATTAAGGAGATGGACAAATCTAGGATTATGGTCCATGCTTAACAGATTGGGGAGTAGAAGAATAATAAGAAGTAGAGAGAGAACAAAAGGGCTAGAATACGTATCTTTAATTTCACTCAGCCAAAGTGAAAAAGTTGTAATTGTCCTCAGTTCCTTCAGAAATCTTTAGTCCTAGATCCATCTTTATCTAGTGACCTAGTACCCAAATTCAAAAATACTAATATGGATAGAGCTCTAGGATCTAAATTCCAAGGCAGTGTAAGCAGTAGTCGTACAAATCCTCTTTGCAAAAATATAGTAGAAACTGTTAGTGTTAGTGTAGAGCTGGCAGTGATGTATGCTATGGGTGTGGTACGCCAGACCATCAGATTTGAGAGCGTTGGGGAGTTGCTAAAATAGGTAGGGATTTTTGCCAACAGGGCTAGTCCCCTCAGTCATCAATTCTAGCCAGCCGCTTGACTCAGTAGGGTGCTGCTTCCAGCGCTACTAGCGGTCAGCGTCAGAACAAGTTCTATACACTTTAGTCTCGATAAGATTACAAAAGTTATCCTCATGTAGTTACTGGTACATTGAAAGTCTTTCATTTACATATTTATGATTTACTATACCTTGGAGCTTCTTTTTTTTTGTAACCTCTTATATAGCCATCAACTTTAGAGTCAGTCCCAAAATCTTAGCAGAACCCTTTTCAGTCTCTACCCCAGTAGGTGTCTCTATTGTAGCCCAACGGGTATACAAGAATTACCTGATTACATTGTCTTAGAAATTTCCTTCAATTGACCTCGTGGAGTTAGAGATGACAGGTTTTTACGTGATCCTCAGCATGGATTGGCTCCACTCATGCTCTGTTTCAGTGGATTGCAAAAACAGAGTAGTTTATTTTCAGTTTCCAAATGAATCGATTCTTGAATGAAGGGTAGTACTACAACACTTAGGGTTCAGCTTGTTTAATACCTTATAGTGAGGAAAATGATATTCAAAGGGTGTATTTATCATCTTGTTTGAGTTAAAGACTCAAATTTTGGGGCTCCTAATCTTGAGTCAGTTTCAGCAGTGAGGAAATTTCCACGTGTTTTTTCTAAAGATCTTCCCAGAGTTCCTCCCAAAAGGGAAATTAACTACAGAATAGACCTTATTCCAGATACCCACCCTATCTCTATTGCTCCACACAGAATGTCTCCAGTGGAACTCAAAAAGTTAAACGAATAGTTGAAATATCTCCTAGATAAGGGATTTATTTGGCCCAGCATTTCCCTGTGGATCACCCCAGTTCTGTTTGTGTGTAAGAAAGATGGTTTTCTTAGAATATTTATTGACTACCGTTAGTTGAACAAAGTCACAATCAAGAACAAATACCCACTTCCCAGAATCAATGACTTATTCGACCATCTTCAAGGTGCCAGTTATTTTTCTAAGATAAATCTCAGATCCGGCCATCATCAGCTCAGAGTGAGATAATGTGACATTCCAAAAATATCTTTTAGAACTCGGTATGGTCATTACAAATTTCTAGCCATATCCTCTGGTCTCAGGAATTCCCTAACAACCTTCATGGACGTGATGAACAAAGTGTTCAAACAGTACTTAGACATGTTTATCATAGTCTTTATTGATGATATTCTTGTCAATTCTCATAATGAAAATAATTATGCAGACCATCTCAAAATAGTTTGTAGACTCTTAGACCCCATCAGTTGTTCGCTAAATTCTGTAAGTACAAATTTGAACTAATATTAGTAGCTTTTCTTGGCCATATTATTTGTGTTAATGGCATTAGAGTCGATACTCAAAAGACTAAGGTAGTGAAAAATTGGACCAGACCCATCTCTCCATCAGATATCATGAGTTTCTTAGGTTTGGATGGCTATTATCGACGGTTTGTTAAAGGTTTTTTGTCCATTGTGTCCTCCATTTATAGATTGACTCAGAAGAAAGTTAAATTTTAATGGTCAGATTCATGTGAGAAGATTTTTTAGGAGTTGAAGACTCGACACACCACAACCCCAATGTTGACATTGCCAGATGGTTCAGATATATTTTTGGTTTGTTGTGATGCTTCCAGAGTTGGTTTGGGGTGTGTCTTGACGCAGAAGGGTAAATTTACACCCTATGCCTCTATACAGATTAAGCCCCATGAAAAGAATATCCCACCTATGATATTAATTTACTGGCTGTTGTGTTTGCCTTAAAGATTTGGAGGCACTATTTATATGAGGTGTGTGTTGATGTGTTCACAAATCACAAAATCTTGCAATATGTGTTTTTGCAGAAGGATCTGAATCTGTGTCAGAGAACATGGTTAGAGTTGCTGAAAGATTATGATATAAGTGTTTTGTACCATCTGGTAAAGGTCAATATAGTGGCATTTACCCTAAGTAGATTGTCTATGGGTAGTGTTGCTCATGTCGAGGTTGATAAAACGAATTTAGTTAGAGACGTTCATCATTTTTTAAGGTTAGATGTTCATTTGGTTGATTCTGCTGAAGGTAGTGTTTGGTTCAGAATAGTTTGGAATCTACTTTGGCTGCCGAAGTTAAGGGAAAGCAGGATAGGGATCCTAGTCTGCTATAGTCGATGGAGTCAGTGAGAGATCATAAAGTAAAGGTTTTCTCCCAAGGGATAGATGGTTTGTTGAGTTACCAGGGTAGACTGTGTAAGTCATGTGTTGATGAGTTGGGACAGCAAATTCTTGCAAAAGCGCATAGTGCGCGTTACTCAATTTATCCAGGGGCCACGAAGATGTGCTGTGATATGCGGGAAATCTATTGGTGGAGTGGGATAAAGTGAGATATTTCAGAGTTATTGGTTAAGTGCTCTATTTATCAATAGGTTAATATTAAATATTAGAAGCCAAGTAGGTCTAGGAAGGAGTTCAATATTCCTACTTGGAAGTGGGAGGAAGTGAACATGGATTTTGTGATGGGTTTGCCTCGTACTCGCCGTCAACATAATTCGATTTGGGTCATTATAGACAAGATGACTAAATCAGCCTATTTTTTGCCATTCTATACTTCTTGTTTGGTTAGGTTAAACGGTGTTTCGTTGTCCATCATTTCAGAGAGAGGTACTCAATTTACATTGCACTTTAGGAAGGCTTTGCAGAAGGGTTTTGGTACCCAAGTTTACCTCAGTACAACCTTTCGCCCTTAGACAGATGGTCAGGAAGAAAGGATAATTCATAACCTTAAGGATATGTTGAGAGTGTGTGCTATTGACTAAGTGCAGTTGGGATGACCACTTTCCTTTGATTGAGTTTGCGTATAATAATAGCTGTCATTTAAGTATTCAGATGGCTCAGTTTGAGGCTCTGTATGGAAGGAGATGTAGATCTCTGATTGATTGTCTTGAAGTAGGTGAGGCCATGGTAGTGGAGTCGGGCTTGGTGTTTGATGCCTTAGAGAAAGTATAGTTGATCAGGAAGAGGCTTAAGGAAGCACAGAGCTGATAGAAATCTTATCCAGATATGAGAAAAAAAGACGTTGAATTTGAGGTTTCCAATTTGTATATCTAAAGATCTCTCCCATGAAGGAAGTATAGAGTTTTTGTATGAAGGGGAAGCTTAGTATCTGATATGTTGGCCCTTACAGAATTATGAGCTATTTCGAAAATATGGCTTATGAGCTTGAGTTGACTGCAGACTTAACATTAGTGCAACCAGTATTCTATATCTCCTTGTTGAAGAAGTGTACTAGATACCCAGCAGTTTTCGTTCCATTATACAGCATATATGATTAGAACAACCTCTCTTACGAAGAAATTCTAGTCTAGATCCTTGATCGACAAATTTGTAGAATAAGGAACAAAAAAGTTCCCCTAGTCAAAGTTCTTTGGCCGAATTTGTCCGTTGAGGGAGCCACTTGGGAGCAAAAGTAGATATACTAACCAAGTACCCTCATCTTTTCTCCGCAAACTCAGATTCAGCTAAGGTAACAACCTTCTTAGAATTTCTCTTTGCCATGCTCAGTTTCAGCTGCATATCATTCTCATATTAGTCATGCATTCATAGAACTAGTTTAGTCATGTGTTACACTTTACACTCATTCATGTAATCAAGTATATCCAACATGTAACCTAAGTTCTTCAGTGTTTTCAGCTTAACTAGTCTCATTCGAGGATGAATATTCCAAAGGAGAGATATTGTAATACCACAAATATTCAAACGAATGTTAGATCCATGTTTCAAGATCATGCATAGTACATTACAGTTATTTTGTAGTGATACGCATGAGTCTGATGTATATTAAGGCCTCAAATAATTCCCAGCTATTACATGAATTAAAATAAACCTTACCGATTGAATTTTTGAAAAAAATGTCACTTTAGTCAACTTTAAACGAGCGTATCTTTTTCCATATTGAGAATTTTCCAGCTCAAGACCCACCAAATGATAGGAAATTGAATTAGATTTCCAATGTTACCTATTTCACCCAAATTTGATACTCGGGTGAAAAGTTATGGCACTTTTAGTGCATAATAGTAGCCCAACGCACTAAGGACGCATCGTGCTGAAGGCCTAAATCACGTTCGTCCTTTTCCAGTGTGTCACTGCAATTGACAAAGCATCACACTAGGGGAGCATTTTGCAATTGTCATTTTCCAGTGGGGCACCGCGAGCCAAGCTTCCAGTTTGGGATAGTCCATTTCCAGAGGTGTAATGCAATAGCACTGGATTGCACAGTTGGGTAAAATGGGGATTGTCAGTTTTCTACGGACCGTTTGGTCATTTCCCATAGCCCCAAATCCGTCCAAACATGGGATTTAAGTCCCAATAGATCATTATTTCACAATACTCTCAAAAAATTAAAGTATCCCTCTTTCAAGAACAAAAACCCTAGCCTTCCATGTTAAAGATCAAACTCAAGAATTCACCATCAATTCTCATTAATTCATCAACCCACGTATGTTAAGTGATCATCTATGGGTTCCTTTTAACCATGGGGTCCAAATATCCAATTCTAAATTCAAGTTGGGATCTTTACAATTTTTTAATGCTTTTTAATAGTGATTTTAACTATGAATTCCCATGAATTGTGATTCTACACTATATTTACATGAAATTGTCATTGTTATTCAACCCCACATGTTCTAATGATGTTATTTGCTAATTTAATTCATAGATGTTGACACCATGTTATTAGTACAAGCTTTAAATTAATCTCATGCTTATCTTACACTACTAATATCAAGTGTTTGATGAAATGCCTACAAGAATTAATTTTGAATAAATTCTTTCACATTATGTGCTCAAAGCTTCAGTACTATTTTTCTATTATTGTTATTATGTCCCGGGGGTTGTGAATACCCAAAAACTTAGCTGTTTACTTAGTCTCAATATCTTCAGAATAGCTTCAGAATATATTTTGAGCATTATTAGTTCAGCCATTCACCATAATCAGTTAAACTTAGAACAGTTTAGTATCCCAAGTCAATTCAGTTGGGAGTAGGATTTAGCACCAAGTGAGTTCAGGAATGGCGGCTTTCCCAAAAGATACATAGAGTCGTTAGCAGTAGTCCTTGTATACTAGAACTACATAGCCAGCATAGGATATGAGGAGTCACCCGTTAGTTTAGGCTTTAGTACCTCATAGGGGTCACCCTTTACTTTAAACTTGACACCCTTAGTCTTTCGGGACAGTACATCAGTGGATCCATACAACCAGTGTTAGTACCCATGGCATGGTACTGACACCCTTACATCTAGGGTCACAGGTTGGACCCAATTTGCTCATTGGGGCATGTGAGTTAGGTGATAGCTCCCACAGTCTCAGTTCAGTATTCAGTATACTTTAGTTCAAGCTTCTATTGACCATAACATACAGATATCGGTTATTCAATTATCATATTTTAGTATTTCAGTTTACAAATTATATTTAGAGCATGTTTTATGCTTGTTAATGCATTCTTAGTATTTATAGATTCCATGCATTCTATTTAGTACTTCATGCTATTCATTCAATCAGTTATTACTCTTGTACATGAAACCATGCATATCCGCCAACCTTATTTAGCGAACTAGTACATTCAAAGTACTGATCACATACTCTTTTCTTGCGCTATTATGTATCATATCATAGGTTCGGATGCTCAGTTCCCGGATCACGCATAGACCTTCCAGATTATCACCCATAGCACTGGCGAGTCGTCGTATTTCAAGGACAGACTATATTTATTTTCATGCTTTCAACTCAATAGTTAGATGGAGTTAGTTTAGGCCTGTCCCATCAACTTTTATTCATTTTGTAGAGGCTTTTCACACTAGTACAGACAATCTGTCAGTTTTGTTATTATTTTATTAGTTCCAGATAGTTGTTTCTAGCAGTTGTTTCCATATTCATGATCCAATATTATTTTTAGTTGTTTAAAACCTCATGACTTATCAGTTGTTTTTAGACATATGTTATTATATTATTCAATTCTCACAACAGTTACCAGCTCATGTGTTAGCTTGTGGTCTCTAAGAACCGTAAACACCGTGTGGCACCAAGGGTGTACTCTCACGGCATTACAAAAACGTGCACATATATGTTTCAAAATAAATAACTAAGTGAATGTTTTGGATTCACAGCCATGGATTGGTATAAGTGATGTATTGAGAAGACCCTGCCACCGTCGACCAAGCTGAATCTCATGGTTTTAGGAACTGTTTCTCAGATGACTCCCACTCCCTGTACAAAAATTGGCATATTACTCTGCTCAGAGGTTTTATGGCTAAAATTTATATGCATGTACACATAGATGCAAAATATTCTTGTATTTCTTACTATCGGATAGGAGAAAAATATAGGTCGCATTCAAAATAGGCGTCGAGATATTACCGGGGCTGATGATCGGTAACTATAACTTTTTACATAAGATAGTGCAGTTTCTACTTTGAAAATACCTGCATTTTTGTAACAAATTCTGGAACAAATGGTAGTTACTTCTTGCTGCTTTCAGGAACCCTCAGTTTCTCCTCACTTGATGAGATGGCTTCGAAGGAAGAGTACCCAATCATCCTTGTAAGGAACATATGGTGTGTAAGGGTTTTTTCCGTGATTTTATTACCAAAATTAAGTTTTACTTTTTCTTAGAAGGAAAATAAAAGTAACCATAAATACTTTTACTTTTCCGGAAAGGAAAATATAAAACTTTTTCAAATTTGGCAAACCTCTTTCTTAGAGGAAAGGTTTTGGAACTCTAAAAATAGATGACCCCCTTCTCATACCATTACACAAGAGTTTCCACAATGTATTCGTTATAAGATTCTGGTTTAGGGGGAGATTTATCCCATAGGTTTATGTTTTTTCATAGATTTTATTTTTTCAATATTGTTTTTAATATGTAGGTCGTTGACCGAATGATATTGATAATATGTCTTTTTAATATATGTTTTATCTGTCATCTGAATTATCACTACAACAAATTTGATTATTTGGAATGAATTATTTTGCCATTTATAAGTCATATTTCGGCGCAAAAGATTTAGTGTGACGAAAAAGACTTTGTCAATCAATTGTCTCTAAGAGTGGGTCGCAAAAAGTAGACAAATACGATTTAGTGCTTCGTCACTAAAAAAAAAATAAATTAGCTGCAGAAAAAAAAAATCGTTCCTAAATGTGTAACATTTATGATGAATCTGTTGTCATAAAAATGTAATTTTTTTTGTAGTTGATGGTATGCTTTTGTCATTAAAAAGTTATCAATACCGACAAAATTTCATCGTCCCTAATTATTTAGTTCAATCAGAGAGGACACCAATTGTCTCTAGAGTTAAATATTTCTTGGCTGAACAAATGTATTTTCGTCACTATTGACAACTTTTTGTATACATCAAAAATTTTAGTCCTTAAATGTTTGAATTAGTGACAAATTTATTATTTTAATAAAGATTAATAATTTTGTAGTTAAATCTACCATTTTCCACTAAAAATATTTTTTGTTTTACCGACAATGCAGAATCGTCACTAAATTATTATGATTACTGACAATTATGATTGTCATAAAATAGACAATTAATTTGTATCAGATAAAAAGGAAGATATTGAGACAAATACATATGTCACTAAATATAGTCAAACTTATGATGAACTAGTTTATTTCGTGACGAAAATATTTTTCTTGAAAAGTCTAATTTAATCGTTGCTAAAAGTTATCTTTGATAATAAAAATTTTTGTCACAAATTACAAGAAATCGCTTAATTATTTCATATTGATATTATTTTTTAAATTAGAATAGAATAAATCAAAAATAAAATTTTCAAACATGTCAGACTGATAAAATTCACCCACAATCATACAATTAAAAAAACGTAAATTGTACTAAGGTAATATCTCCTCAAAGTTCAAAGAAAAGTAAAACTAGTCCAACACAAAGGAAACTAACTGAAATATAGTACTAAATATTACTCCTATCCTAAACTAAGGCAGATATGTAGAGGCTTCTTCGAAAGTACCAATAACGTGTTGAGCTTGCAATTAGTCTTCATTCAACTCACTTTTACACCAGTGGAAAAGAGATGAAAATTAAGATTGATGATGATTCTTTCAGGTTTGATAGTTAAAGTGACTCTACATGCTACTTCATCTCCAAGCCACAACTAGAATCCATTAAACATGTAATTATAAATAGCGAGGTTACCCAGAAACTAGATAAATACTATCCATTAAACACATCAAACTTCTATAACAACAACAATAACATGCTTGGTGCATTCCCACAAAGTGAGGTTTGGAGAGGGTAACTGTACCTAGGCCATACCACTACCTTAAATGAATTATACAAAAACATAGCTAGTGTATCCCCACATAGTGGGGTATGAGGAAGATATTGTGTATCCAGTGCACACCACTACCTCGAATGAAGTAGAGAGATTATTTTTGATAAATCCTAACTCAGGATAGATAACAGTATGACAAAAAAAATATAAAAGTACACAACAACGGTACAACACACTTCTAGCTAATACAAGTCAAAGAAGTTTCAGTTATTCAGTAGTACTTTAATAAGAAAAAAAAATTAAGTAGAACTAATACAATCTATTATTAATATCCGGTCAACTTATCAGAACCCCGTAATTGTCTATATAAACCCGCGAAACAAGATATAATGGCAAGCAAATAGGAACATATAATAACAAACATCGAAATATTCCTATAGACATGTTTTCTAAAGGCTTTCACAACGTGATGCAGTCAACACACAGAGAGAATGAAAATTACATCATTTCGAGAACTTACTAGTGAACAAAAGTAAAAGAGTTAATAAGAATAATAAAGGCCAAGCACTTGTAACAGTGAAATATGGAAGATGTTTTCAGTAAGCCTTGAAGCAAAATTGAAGAACCATCAAAATATATAATGTCCTTGTATTAAAATAGCCAGTAGTTCTTTTTGTTTTTGTTTATTTTAGAGAGTAGACATTGTCATTCAAGACCTATCCATCCAATGAAAAGAAGGGTGGTTTATATAGTCGTAGGAATACAGTACCACAAAAGGAAAAAGTATATTACAAAAAACTCACTTTCAAAAATTAAAGGAAAAATATATCAAGAATCAATTAGGAGAAATCTCAATCCCTTTAATGCCGTATTTACCATAAAAAAATCACATTATCAAGGAAAGCAACAGTTAATATACATTTGATTTGCCAAAAGAAAACTAAAAATGGACTCAATCAATTATTTAATGTTTTACTATAAATAGATGAGGAAAATAAGGTGCGAATTTAAAAGAGAAGAGATAATAATAATAGCAACATGTATCAACACTAGTATTTAGCATATATATTAAAAATTGATTTACAAATCATAAGGCAACTATTCACAAATATCAAACTAAACCCATTCCACTAATCTACTAAATCAATTTAGTACTTTCATTTAGGAATAAGCATAATCAATATTTTACCATAAAAGCAGATTCAAATTTCAGTCATTATCAATTAAAACAAACGTAATACAAGTATAACATCTTTTGAGAACAAGCAGAGATAAACACGTAATTAAACGGATTGAATCAACATTCAAAGTCAGATATCAAAAACTTTAGATCTAACATTTTAATTTAGAAAATTTTCACACAAAGAAGAAAAAGAACATGCAAATGAAACCAAAGAAAATAATCATGCAATTAAAGAATTGAGAAATCAAATCGTATAATAGTCGGGTTCACCAAAAGTGACCTCACCGGTCCTCAATTTTGATGAGAACGTGACCAGTGAGAATAGGGGGAGCCTGAATCACGGCTGGGGATGCGTTGCTAGTTCACAATTAATGGAGGCAGCCATGGCGATGACAGAGCAGTAGAGGACAGGCGGCGTCATACTTCTGTTGTTGTTGGTAGCGTCGATTTGGTCTAGTTCCATAGTTTGGAGTGGCATTAGGCTGATATTGATGCTCGTTCGAGGGAAGCTTAGCCAGTTTGCTTTCCAACGGATGCGGCTAGTGGCGCCGGTTGAGTGGCGCTGATTTTGGTTGTCCGGCCGCGGGATTGGAGGTTGGAAAGTGGAGGTTGACGCTATTGATGTTGCCTTAAACTCATCAGTCATCAATTCCGGTGAGTCATCGATGAGAGTGAGAGATGGAAGAGAGTGGGAGGGAGGAGGCTGAATTTTTCTCCAACCTATAGTGGATGGTTGGCGGCAGCAACCATGGTTATGGTATATAGATAAGTGAGACTAGAGAGAAGGTAGAGTGAGAGAAAAGGTAGAGAGAGAGAGCACCAAGAGAGGTGGATGTTTTAATGTAATCAAGAATAAGGGTTTGAGTGTTTTTTAAGATTGAAAGAGTGAGTGATATGATCTCAGTCGTTGGATCAAAATTGATCCATGGCTGAGATTAAAAGGATTATAAAAATTGTAATAAATTGGGTAAAATTAGGGTACAATTTAACAGATTTAATAATAACGAAAAAGATAATATGGTTTCGAGGTTAAAAAAAATTATGCATTTAAAATTAATGTTATGTAAAAATTGTCATATAAGATTATCGTTAACAATATTTATAATAATAATAATAATAATAATAAGCAATGTATTTATAAATGGTTAGTGCGCATATTTTGTGAAAAAATAATTTAATAAATATTAATAAAATAATGTAAAATGTTGTATCTAAATTAATAAATTGTAAAAAAATGACATCAAAAATTAATAAAATAATTTGTACATTTTAAAACATGAATGTGACACGTCAAAAATCTGTTTGATGTAACAAAAATGTGTTAAAAATACTAACACTTAAAAATTAATAATTTTGCTAAAATAACAGCCTAAATGTAGTATCGGGAGGTGAAAATTAGGTGTCAACAATCATTGGGCCTAAAGGCTCCTTTTCCTGTTTTAAAATGGGGTTTTCACAAGGGTAGACCGGTAGACAACAAAATGGGTGAAGAGAAATCTTTAGTTGGTTTTTAAGAGTCGAGAGTGAAGTCATATAAGCAAAATGATAAGCAAATAGGAAGGCGTCTAATTGTTCCCAACACATTTATCCATACCCAGATGGGAGGTGAAAGTACATGAGTCGGACAATTTCTTTTTAACTAAACAAGTTTGAATCCACAATATTCATACTCGGTAAGACCATCTTGAAAATTCCTCTGACAACTTAAAATTATTCAAGCTAGAAACCTAAGAGCTATATCAATCGATTGATATAATCCACATGTATGTGATGGAAATGGATACTTGTTACCATCCACGAAAACCCAACCCAGGGACTAGTGCACCACAAAGGGAAAAAAATGAAAATGGAAAATAAAACAGGAAGTGTTTGAGGATATATCTATACTATATCATGTCTCAGCTGTAATTTTCCCATGTAAATAGAAATCTATGATCAAGTAATTAAAAATTTTAAAAAGAGAAATTAGAAGTTCTTTGACTCAACACTTAGGTGGCAACAGGGGAACACGAATGGAAATGACCAGTTCAAAGAGCAATTTCTTCTATCTTCTGCAAAGCAGGACAAACTTGTTGCGTGCCAGCAGGTAGATTAATTGGCGCAGTAGGAGAAGTTGTAGCAGGCTGAAGGAGTTGTTCCTCCCATTTACCACCCTAGCCTATAGATCTGCAGCTAGCAAGAAGGACTCCCAGTGTAGTGGAGAGTTTATACAAGATTTGTGAAAGACTATTTTCGGGTTCGAGCATCTTGGTATCTCCATCATAGCCATAGATACACCAAGGAGAATTTGTTAACTCAAGAAAGTGCGGATAGTCTAGAATTAGCAGAAGGAGCTGACTTGGTTATGTATTTATAGCCAAGGGACTCAAACTCTCATTCAACACCAAAAAATAACTCCAAATTCCAATACCGGAGATCACAGTTAGGAAGAATAACCAAAAAAAATGAGATATAGATAAACACGAAGAAGACAAAGGAGAAAATGACACTTACTCTGACAGCTGATTTATCAGAAGCATATACACTGAGGATACGAGGAAGAGTAAGTATCACCCATATGAACAACAAGACGAAACTCAGATTGAACTCAACTAAGAACAATATTTCTCAGGTTTTTGAAGAAGTGATGGATAAGTTTGGAATTGGATTAGGAAATCCTATCTTCACAGGTTTTATACTAAGTAGAATAGGGCCAGGTCAGATGTTTTATTTTGGCCTTTCTGATTTTAAATGTTTGGACGATATCCTTTTAAATGGTTGGTCCATTTATGTAAAGACAATGTGGTTTAGTCTTTAAATTAATAAAGGAGGAAAGGAAAAAAATAACACCTAAAATTAAATTAATTTCACAAAACTAGTGCCTAAATTTAAAAACCCGAGAAATAGCCACTTAGGGATGGGCGCACGCGAGAAGCTGGGATATATTTGTCACTGATCCACGTATTTTCCTCTATTCTACAACACAATTTGGCCCTTTCCGTTTTGGATGCTGGACCCACTTTTCATCTTTAATGGTTCATGCTTTTTTTTTTGGCTCTTTTTTCCTTTTCTTTTTTAAAGATTCTACTCTTTTTTATAGCTCACTGATACTTTTACTTTAGAATTGTCTTTTAGCTGACCTTTAAAAAAATGTTACAATTATAAATATCTTTTAATTATATTAATCTAAATATATTAATTACAAATATGACAAATTATATTAATCTAATTATATTAATTACAAATGTGGCAAATTAATATTAGATTGAACAAAGCGATGTAATATAGGCCAAGGGTACTGGAACAAATCTTTGTCGAACTTAAACTACACCCATGTTTTAGACAATAGACGAGGTGTTTCACCTCCATAGTTTGATACAATAAACTAAAAGAGTAAGTATATAATACAATTTTTAAAGATATATATTTATAGATAATAATGATACAATTTCTATATATATACATATTCTATATAATAATTATAGCATTTTTATACACATTTTATATAATTTTTAACTACCATAATTATTTAGAGACATATTTTATACGACTCTATATAGTTTCTACATGCATTCTAAAAATGTATCAATCTAGTACAAGAGAGTATCAATTAAGTACATGGACAGTGCAAGTGTTTCTATGTAGTATAAAAGTGTATTAATGTGGTATAAAAGAGTATCAATTGGGTTTAGGAAATGCATGTCCTTGCATAGAATTTCCTCTTTTTTTAAAAAAGTGTATCAATATAGTATAAAAGTGTATCAATGTGGCATAAAAGTGTATCAATTGAGTATAGAGACTGCATGTGCCCAATTGGGCCAAACGGCTAAAAAGAGGAATTAAATTGGGCCAACTGGTTAAGGTTGTCCACCTTTTCAATTATGGGTCATTCTTTTTTTAAAATGGCCAGCTTATGTCCTTTTCCCTTAATAAAATCCATATTAAATTGAAAAAAAAAAATTAAGAAGGCATACCTGGTAAACAAAGGAAAGTATTTTGACAATTTGCATAATTAATTTAAGATTCTTGGTTGTGCATCAGGGATGAAGAATTCAATTGCAGTCCTACTAAGAATTTCAATTTTCGCACAATATTGGGACATTTCTTAGAGTATCGTATAAAAGAGTTTCAATCTTTTTTGCTTGGTCCTCTTTGGATATGCAGAAAAAACATAAATGATTATGTGAAATTTCACCAAAAATTCAATAGGTACTAAAATTTGAGAAGGGTGGCTTTGAGAAACAGTAAAGTAGACTGCAAATCAAGGTTGGAAAGTGCTTACACGTATCTAAATCGAGTTTCAACACCAATTTGGTAGATAAAGAATATTGAATTAACATGAAGAAGATGAACTGCGTGCTTCTAGATTTATCTTCAACAGTTACTTTCCTTTTTCTGATTTTTAATGTTTCCTTTTCTTTTAGTCTTTATGTAAACATTTTTTGTTTTGCTGTTTTTTATTACTTAGTATTTACATTTTTTTTAATGTATTTTGTGGTTCACATCTAAAAGTAATATATATATATATATATATATATATATATATATAGAGAGAGAGAGAGAGAGAGAGAGATGTAAATAAAAAAGTATATACAAGAAAAAAGTGAATATTTATTTTTGCAGCAAATGGTTACACCGATTTAATAAACATATTATAGTGCATTCACAAAAAAATTATCATAAAATTATAATTAATTAAGATACACAAATTTTTATTTAATTATAATTAAATATGATTAGCTATAAATAGATATTTTTATAAAAGAAACTATGGGTTAATTAATGGGTCCTTTGGTACGGTGTATATGAATTATATAAAATATGGTGTATTACTAATGCTTGAATAGTTATGTTTGCATATTATTTAGGTAGTTCTTTGTTTGGTGCAAAATATAATCGCATAATTTCTAAAAAAAATATTTTTACTATTTTGACATTGCCACTCATAATCTCTTTTTTAAAAAATAATAAATTAAAAAAATCTTAATTTAATAATATTATTTGGGAGATTTTATTTAATGTTGGATATTCTCAACATTAAATATGATAAATTTTGATATGTGTAAGAAAGTAAGGATATAGAAAGTAACGTATATAATACAGAAGATATTTTAAAAATACTATAAATTAAAATAATTAATAATTAAATTATTAAAAAAAATATATATATAAACAATTTGATTAACGCCAAATTGCATTTGTGTCACATAATTAAGTCTAAATATTACTCCCTCCGGTCATATTTACTTGTCCATTTTATCAAAAATAGATGTGCAATACTACTGTTCAATTTGAAAAATCAATGGATAATTTTTCATTTCTATCGATTTTACCATTGATATTAAATAAGATTCAATATCCAATAAATTTTTCAAAATGTTAAATTGATTATATTCAAAAGATAACATAGTAGCATTATCCCTATCATTTACTAGTTTTAAACATATGTGTCAAAGTTAATAGTAAACAACTATTGATGGGCCGAGGGATAAACATATATTAAGTCCATACTAGCGCGGATGCTCTGATATGCAGTCTTATAAATATAAATAAAAATGAGCACAGATTTAATATATATTTTTTCTACTATCTTCAACATGTGGGGCATTTCAAATTAAATGAAGCATATATGATTGGTCTTGAGGGAATATTACTCTAGCTTCTGTATGTTTTCCAGACACAATATAAACATCATTGAATAGGAATACTACAGTGAAATAATTATGTTATTAATTCTTTTTCTCAATAGATCGTGTCAAGTAAAAATGTGACAAGTGAAAGTGAACTAGTACTTACTACATTTAAAATTACGGTATTAGTAAGGGATAGAAGAAGGCATCTCTTATTGTATATAGAATCAAAACAGTCCTCGACTTTATCTAGTGTCCAAAATTAACCTTTAAAATGAATAAAATTCTTATAAGCACTTTTGTTTAAAAGAAGTTGCCTAAGAAAGTTTGTAATACAATAAACAAGACACATAAAATATCTTTAAAAAATAAAATAAAAAATAAACATGATAGCATATCATGAACAAATAACCAAAAGATGATGATCTTATAGTTATACCTATGAATTACTTCGTATCCAATAATTACACTATTCAACTACCAAATCAAAGTCGTAATTATTTTTTGTGATAAAATTTTATTGTGATTAATTGCAGGTTAAACAGTGACGATAATATCATCGGTGCTAATTGATTGAATAATTAGTTACAAAAACTATTGTCACAATTAAATATAAAATTTTGTGGCTAAAACTTACAATATGATAGCTTCAAACTTTAATTAATTAGTTGATCATATTCAACGTTGGTATACTTAAAATATTTCTCTCATGTACAAGATTAACACACTGACGTTATACCTTCCGAAAAATTCACTCAATAAGTTACAAAAACTATTGTCACAATTAAATATAAAATTTTGTGGCTAAAACATACAATATGATAGCTTCAAACTTTAATTAATTAGTTGATCATATTCAACGTTGGTATACTTAAAATATTTCTCTCATGTACAAGATTAACACACTGACGTTATACCTTCCAAAAAATTCACTCAATAAGTTCACTTCAACCTTCACACAATTAGATCGAGTCTTGTTTTTAATAGCTATATCAATATAAAATTAATTTTCTATAATCATAAACAAAAATAGCCAAAGATCAATTTATATTTAGCTATGAAATTTTTTCGTAGAAAAAAATAACTAAATTATTCCGCTACAAATTCCAAATCATCACTACTTAACGATGACATATTTTGTCATAAAATTATGTTGTCACCGAATCATAGATTAATTAGAGACAATAAAATAAGTGTCACGAATTGTTTATAGTATTAGTGACAAAAATTGAGGTCACAATTAAGTATCAAATTTGTAGCTATACCTTGCAATATTTAACTACGAACTCTAGTTTGTCACTATTGCGATAACTTGTTTTTTATGATGAATTTTTTTTTTGCGTATAAAATTATAACTAATTCAAGATAAAAATTAGTTTGTCACGAATTGAATCCATTATTATAGACAATAAAATGAGCGTCACTAATTGTTTATAGTATTAGTGACAAAAATTGAGGTCACAATTAAATATCAAATTTTATAGCTAAAACTTACAATATTTAACTACGAACTCTAATTTGTCGCTGTTGCGACAACTTATTTTTTATGGCGATTTGTTTTTTTGTGTTAAATTATAACTAATTCAAGACAAAAAATAGTTTGTCACAAATTGGATCCATTATTGGTGATAAAAAGGGTGTCACTAAAAATTCAAAATTTGTCACTAATGGTACTCAATAAAATGGCGCCAACATATTTTTTGGTGGAAAACTTTCGAGGAAAAAACTTTGCGACGAAATTTTATGTTTGATCACTAAAAGTATGTGCTTCATATATTTAGATATGAAATGTAATTTTTGTCATAAAAGGTGAACAATTAGTGACGAATTTCATCTCGTAGCTAATAATTTCGTAGCTATATATCAATTTTATTGTAGTGGTATATATTATCACCGTTTGTTTGCAAACGTTAAGCTTCCACATAACGCCCTCTAGATTTCGAACCCAACAAGTGGTATCAAAGTCTATGGTTCAAAGATCTGATGGTTCAATTGAGGATACTTTAAGGTCGAAGTGGCAACCAAGTTGAAGCTAATAAAGTTATATGTCCAAAAAAATACATGTGGAGATGATTTTCAATTATATTTTCAACAATCCTGCTGTCACATATTTCAAAATAAAGTTCACTTTTAACCTTGCAAAAGTACTCCAATATTTTTTAACCAAAAATTGCTCATATACTTTTAACCCAAACTCCATTTTTAAACATGCCAAACAACAGTGGTGGAGACTATGTGAAACACAAGGGCCAAAGATCTGAAGAAGGTGGATATTAGGAAGAAAATTCAGCCAAAAAGGGGAGATTTGTTAAGGTTTTTGCCCTGATTTTATTATAAAAATTAAGTTTTACTTTTTCTTAGAAGGAAAATAAAATTAACCATAAATACTTTTACTTTTCGTGAAAGGAAAAAGTTTTTCATATTTGGAAAACCTCTTTCTTAGAGGAAAGGTTTTTGAACTCAATAAATAGATGCCCCCTTCTCATACCATATCGCAATAGCATCCATAATGTAGTTGTTAAAAGAGTCTAATTTAGAGGGAGATTTCTCGCATAGGTTTATGTTTTTCCATATGTTTTATTTTTTCAATATTGTTTTTAATATGTAGGTCATCTAACCGAATCATATTAATAATATATATTTTTAATATATGTTTTATTTGTCATCTAAATTATCACCATTGATATGCAAACTTTAAGCTTCCGCATGACGCCCTCTCGATTTCGAACCCAACATGGTGTAATGTACAAGGCTCATGATCGTGTAACTAATGAAATTATTGCAGTAAAAGAAAGAGGATGGAGCAGGAAGTTATTTTACTTTTCATTTTGTTTTCTGGTCTTGGTACTGTTCCTTTTTACCAAATTGTAAAAATTTCTCTTAAATACCAATCTTCTGTGAATGTAGGAGTCCCTAATGAAGAGAATCTTTCGCATGCATCTTAATTTGTGCGGAAAAGTTTGGATCTTGTAGATGAAGTTTGTTACCAATATATTGAAATTTCCTGTGCATCGTTTTCAACGTTACTTGAAAATTATTATCTTGTTGAACATAACTGTCTTTCGATTTCCATTGGTTTCTAAATTAATATGTTAGGTCTGTGCTTAGCAAGGGCCTTACCTGTCTAATATATGTATAAAGGGACACTCCTAATTCCTCCAACACTAACAAATTAAGCTTCTGGATTGGAATTGAACCACCAGATAGAACAGCTACTTTCAAGAGGCCAATCAGCTACTACTGGAGTTTGTAGCGCTTCTCTTCACTCCCTTTTCAAATGGGAGTCATTGGATAATTCGCTGAAATATTATATTATATATATATATATATTCCATATATTGTCACCTTAATTTCTCAGTGTTTTTTACTTATTTATATTTGTCATGCTATTTTCAATATTACTCCACTTCTCAATTATAGTCATTCCATCATTCTCTTTCAAGGACATACTATAAGAGTATTTAGTTGATAAACTATGTTGTATCACTTGCAACCTTCTCTACAGTAAACAACCCTTTAAGAATCACCCCTATAGTGTGTGCTATTCTGTAGTTTCAAGTGCGATTTAGCATCTTTAGATTCTGCCAAACATTTTAAGTTGTTCCCTATGGGCAAGAGTTGACACTTCATTATTCTGTAATGATTTGGCAAATGTCCTATAACTCTTGCCCCAGAGGCAAGACTGAGATAGTTATGCACCATGGGCAACAGTTGAGATGGTCATAGTCTTGATTTGGCAGATGACCTATAACTCTTTCCCTAGTGGCAAAACTTTGACAGTTTGCCCAATGGACAATAGTTAACTATGCCTTACTCTTTAATGATTTTACTTGTTGAAGATATATATCCTAAATTAAATTGTTACTAATCTTTTGTTGTTTTATTTTTCACAAGGGTTGTGCTTGGAATGGATGGAAAATAAATGAGTATTGAGCAATACAATATGGAACAATCAATTGAAATTATTGCTAGAAATAACGAGTTATAGGTTATCAAACCAATATTGGAGGTTGAAATAGATGAAGAAATGGGGTAGCCATTAAAGATTAAGAGGGTACAACAAAAGAAGAAGAGGATACTCGATGTCGAGACTACTCTCTTTAGACACAATGCCTTTTTGAATGAGGTAAATGTCAATTGGATGTTAATTGACAAACAAAATATGATGACGTGCATGTCAAACATTGCAATTACAAACAACATCAAATTTAAGGTTTTCAAATCAAACACAACAAGATATTCACTGCGATGTTTGAACGACAACTGTATGTGGCGGTTTCATGCCTCGAAGATTCCCAATTCTTTGCTCTTTCAGGTTACTACATATGAAAAGGCTAATAATTGCTCGATTGATTTTATAACGTCCAACCACAGGAATGCAACATCAAAGGTCATATGTGACTACATACTAGAATTTGTGCATGACTCTAGTAATGTAATCACACCAAACTTCGTGGTAGATCAAAATGAGAAGAAAATACGAAATAATCATATCCTACAACAAAGGATGGCGAGCGATACTACATGCCTATATGATGATAAGAGGAACCACGGAAAAGAACTAAAATAGGTTGCCATCGTATCTTCACATGATGAAAGAAAACAATCCAGGCACGTACACAAACAAAAAGAGGGATGATGAGAATAGGTATAAATGCTATACTGTTGAAATTTAAAATGTTTACCCAAGAGGCAAAAGTTTTATTCTTTAATTGCACTGATTAAATTATTAACATATATGCAACTCTTACCTCATAGGTAAGACTTAGTTTAAAAAATTATTATACAAATGCTATACTGTTGAAATTGAAAACTTTTGCACCAGGGGCAAAAGTTTATTCTTTAATTGCACTGATGCGATTATTGACATATATGCAACTCTTGCCTCATCAGAAGGACTTACTTTAGAAAATTGTTTAAACTGAAAACTTTTGCCCAAGAGGCAAAAGTTTATTCTTTAATTGCACTGATTAGATTATTATCATATATGCAGCTCTTGCCTCATGGGCAAGACTTAGTTTAGAAAAGTATTGTAATTCAAAACTTTTGCCCAAGAGGCAAAAGTTTATTCTTTAATTGTACTGATTAGATTATTAACATATATGCAACTCTTGCCTCATGGACAAGACTTTGTTTAGACAATTATTGTACAAATGCTATATAACTTGAAAACTTTTGCCGAGAGGCAAAACTTTATTCTATAATTGCACTGATTAGATTATTAACATATATTCAACTTTTGCCTCATGGGCAAGAATTAGTTTAGAAAATTATTGAAATTGAAAACTTTTACCCAAGAGGCAAAATTTTATTCTTTAATTGCACCAATTATATTATTAACATAGATACAACTCTTACCTTATGGAAAAGACATAGTTTATACAAATGCTATACAGTTGAAATTGAAAACTTTTGCCCAAGAGGCAAAACATTATTCTTTAATTGCACTGCTTAGATTATTAAAATATATGCAACTCTTGCCTCATGCGCAAGTTTTAGTTTATACGAATGCTATACTGTTGAAATTAAAAACTTTTGCCCAAGAGGCAAAAGTTTATTCTTTAATTTCAATGACTAGATGATTAATATATATGCAACTCTTGACTCATGGGCAAGACTTAGTTTATAAATTTATTGAAATTGAAAAAATTTTCCCAAGAGGAAAAAGTTTATTCTTTAAATGCACAGATTATATTATTAACATATATGCAACTCTTGCCTCATGACCAAACTTTGTGTAGAAAATTGTTGAAATTGAAACTTTTTTCTAAGAGGCAAAAGTTTATTATTTATTTGCACTGATTATATAATTAACATAGATGGAACTCTTACCTCATGGGAAAGACTTCGTTTAGAAAATTGTTGTACAAATGCTAACTGTTGAAGTTGAAAACTTTTGACCAAGAGGCAGAAGTTTATTCTTTAATTGCACCGACTAGATTATTAACATATATGAAACTCTTGCCTCATGGGCAAGACTTAGTTTAGAAAATTATTGTACTTTGATTATAAACATCAAATGAAAATTGTTAGTAATATTCTTTTGCTCAATACAGATTTCAATATGCATTTTTTTCTTATGGCACTTTAATCATTGGATAGACCAACTATAGACCAGTAATAATGGTAGATGGAACATTTTTGAAGTCAAAATATCATGGTTTCCTCAAGATGGCAATGTCAAAGAATGGAAACAACAACATATTTCCCTTGTCTTTTGGAATTGTAGAATCAGAAAATAATGAGTCTTATAACTGGTTCTTCAATTAGTTAAGAAATGCAATGGGGGTACGTAAACAGTTGTCTATTCTATCAAATCGTCACCCAGCCATTACAAATGCAATTTCAAATGTCTATCTATAGTGTAAGCAAAGGATATACATCTATAAAAGGGAAAAAAATTTAAGAAAAAGATACTTCTCAGATGTGGTTCTATCACTCTTCTACAATGCAAAAACAACATACAAACAAACTGAATTTTATACTTTCATGGATGAGATAGAAAAAGTCGACAAAGTTGCTACAGAGTACTTGAATGAAGAAGAACCAAAAATATGGGCTCTTTCATTTCATACCAACAGAAGGTACAATTTGCTTACAACTAACAACGTGGAGTCCATGAATGTGGTACTGAGAAAAGTAAGGCAACTGCCAATACTGGGACTGCTCGGTTATATTCAGAACAAGTTACAAAGTTTGTTTTATGAAATAAAAATGGAAGAATAAGGCAAATTTCAAGATATCACACATTGTTCGGAAGTGGAGGTGACTGACAAGATTCAAGTTGCCTTGAAATTTAAAGTAGGTAATTGAAATTGTATTTTGATGATAGGGAAATATAAGGTTACTATTTTTTGATTGCAGATTATATATAGTTGGTTTACTGTTATTTGTGATTTATTGCTAGTTTTTTTATTTCTTTGAGATTCGCCCGTGAAATCTGTATTTTGTTGCTTCTGTTCCATTTTTCTACTCATTGTTGTGTGATCGTTTGTGATTTGATGTTGTATGCTTGATTATAGCTGTTTTTTGGTTGCCTCAAGATTCATCCCCTATGTATGTTTGATTGCTTTGTATGGCTGATTCTGCTTATATAATAGATGTTTCACTGTCATACTTAATTCTACTCCCAGGTTAGATACAATATCTGTTTTATCTCAGTTTATTTGTAGCTAATTCTCCTGCTTATATGTTGGAAGTGTCACTATTGAATCAGTTGATGTTCCAGAACAAGGTTCTGTCCTTTCCATAAAATACAGAGAAATTGACTTTGAAAGCTCATTCCTTGGATGACAAATCCTTCTCCTGCGCTATCCCTGACCAAGCCAAGCATCAAAACTCTAACTATCCCCTATATTAACCCTTCTCTTCTATTTTGAAATAGAACCTTAATTGTGACTCCTTATTATTGGTCACTTATTATTAGATTTTTGATTAGTTCAATATTAGATTGTGATTTGATGTTATATGCTTGATTGTAGCTGTTTTTTGGTTGCCTCAATATTTGTTCGAATATGTATGGTTGATTGCTCTGTATGCCTGGTTCTGCTCATATCCATATGCAAGAAGATACAGAAAGAAAAATAAGAAAACAAGATTAGTTTTACTTTTTATCCGAGAATTTGGATCAAAATAGCAGTTATAATAGGATTATTTGATCCCCTATTTTAGTTAGTAACAAGTACTTTTGACTTTCAATCATGAATTTCTTCTTATTTATTTGAAGTTTAAACTTGTGGTGACGTATTTAACTCAATACCTTCTTATTGATTTTTTATAAAAATTACTTAGCATGTTAAATTTTTTTATATATTGATGTGTAAAAATAAATCATATTAAAAGGATTCAGGGAAGGACCATATCCCCAAGAAATGTGTTGTGAATAATTCCACGGGACACACTTAAAAATTTTGCTTGAAGGCAAGATGCAGAACAAGTTGTGCACCATGGGCAAGAGTTCACACTAGCTTATTCTGCAATAATCCGGCAGATGATCTACAACACTTCCCCTAGAGGCAAGACTTAAGTCCCAAAGAAACAAATTATGCCCTATTGGCAAGAGTAGACACTAATTTTGTGTGTAATAACTTGCTAGATGATCAACAGCTCATGCCCTAGAGGCAAAAATATATACAACAAACGGACAAGTTATGCCCCATGGCCAAGCGTTGATACTAGATTAGTGTGTAATGATTTGGTAGATAGTTTATAAGTCTTTCCTAAGAGGAAAGATTTTTAGACCCCAAAGGAACAAGTTATACCCCGTGGACGAGAGTTGACACTAGCTTAGTCTACAATGATTTGGAAGATGATCTACAACACTTTCCCTAGAGGCAAGACTTAAGCCCCAAAGAAACAACTTATGACCCATAGGCATGAGTTGATACTAGTTTGGTGAGGCAAAAATTAAAACAACAAACGAATAAGTCATACCCATGTCAAAGCTTTGATACTAAATTAGTGTGTAATGATTAGGTAGATAATTTATAAATCTTACCCAAGAGGCTAGATTTTTAGACCCCAAAGGAACAAGTTATGCCCCATGGGCAAGAGTTGACACTAGCATAGCCTATAATGATTTGACAGATGATCTATAACTCTTTCCCTAGAGGCAAGACTTACACATCAAAGGTTGTTCAACTCACAATTTTTCAAAGAACATTCTTCCTCTACCATACAAAAAATGTTTATAGGAATATTACAATCTTACAACCATATAAGAATGAATCTTCTAGACCAAAAACTAAAATACTATAAGCTAAGAACAAAAGCAATAAATATTAAAAATTACAAAAAGAAAAGCATGGGTGAGTATTCAATTGCGAGTAGAAAAAAAGATGATATAAATCAACAAAACCAAACATCTAGCCAAATAAATAAAAGTGGAGAACCAACTACTAAGGAGGAGTAGATGACCCTTAGATTAGAAGGTCTAAATTGTTTCTTATTTTATGACATTTAATCGAGGACAAATGTGTTTGAAAAGTTCACAATGAACAAAATACTCATGTAGTAGTCGCACATAATTAATGATAAGACAACCCCCATAGGAAAAAGTTATACCTCATGGGCATGAATTGGCCCTGCCACATTGTTTACTAATTTAGAAGATAATCAATAACTCTTGCCTCAATGGAAAGACTTGCCACAAGGAAAGGCAAAAAAATATTCTTCGATAGTAAAACATATATATACAAACATATAAACAAATGAATCAGTAGTGATTCTACATTGTATACTTTACATTATCACATAAAAAATAGACAATTAAATTTGAAAAGACTATTTAAAATTCACATAATCTCATAAAAATAGTTAAAACTTCTTCTTGTATAGTGATTTTCAATAACTACTAAACTAAACTACTGCTCCTGGTGCGTCCTCTTCCTTTTTTTCTTTCCAAATAATCTGCCAACTTTTTTTGTAGTGTTGTCTTTTATACCAGCTTCTAGTTTTCTCTTTTCAAGATCCCACAATAAAGCTCCATACCTCATGAGAACATAACCAATGTCAATCTATTTAGGAATATCTCTACCATGAATGACATATTCAGCAAATGTACAAATAAATGCTCCACAGTCACTATGATATAGAAGAAATATATGACGTGAATATATGGAGAACAACAAAAAAAGAAGTGAAATGAACATTTAAAAAATAAATGCAATAAGATACCATTGAATTTGTTGTGGCAGCTTATCAACCATTTTTATCGGCAAAGTGTCATTTCCAGATTTGTCAATGCCCTTCTCAAGATAGAAATTTACCTTTTTTAAGATAATACAGTATCAATGTTTGGTAAGGTAACATCACTTTGTGAACAACCTTATCACTACGCCTGTTACAGTTGAAGTCATATACATATATGCACCAATCAGTAAAGTTAAAAACTCCCAAAATCCAATGTCGATGTTCATATTTTTCTCGGGGAACATAAACAACAAATAAATATTTTTTAAAAGCTTGAATAAAATTGAACACAACTTATAAACCCACAAGTTAAGTGTTCCGGCCAAATAAAGAGAAAAGGCCTTTGATATTGGAGTCATTGCATCTTTTGCAGTTTTTTCAGTCAACTCAAGTGCTCCAACAATTATTTCTACCCCGTCATAGCAATAAGAAGCAAACAAGTTGAGGCATACAGTTAAAGGAACATAATGAATTGAAAACAAGGTTCAACTAGCTATAACACCTAATCTTTGTGAGATGAAATTGGTCGTGTAAGCGGATTGTGTTCATGCATAAATACGAAATAGTGCATGTCCACGGATATATTTACAGTTGCTTAGATTAGCTTTACAAATTGAGAAATACTAAATAGATTACCTCATTGCCATGGAAATCCACAAACATTTTTAGTTCAGCTCTCCGTAGAAGGGCAACGTGCCCCTTACCTAACATACAATCCAAGACCTAAAAGAAAAACCATGGATGAAGTTAATATCCATTTTCTTTATCAAGACAACTATAAGATCCTTAACACAAGAAAGTAGCACTAAGAAATTCTCTGAAATTACTGCATGAGGTTTTGTCTTTTTTTCCCAATTCTAAAGATGAATATCCGTGTATTTTAATAAAAAAACTGATGGATTTCCCATACAAAATAGCTTTTGTCTTTCCCAATTCTCAAATTACACAAGTGAACAAGACACCTTCCAAAGTAAGGAAGGCTCATCAACTTTGAATGTCCAACAACAATCTACTATTTAGCAAGACCGCTAGACTGGGTCTCAGGACCTGAAATATAGAAGGTCCATACAGATGTAGTGGTACATAAAGTAATCCCAAATAAAATACTTTTATATAACATAAATGAGAACAATTTATGAAATATTTTACATACAATTTATGAAAATGCATGGGCATACTTAGAAGAATTTAAAACATTTCTTGAAACCATGACTTACTCTCTATCTTACTTTTGAGCTAAGTGGTACACCCTACAACTCTACAATCCCACGGGCTATAAGGAATCCACCCTTAACTAGGAGGTCAAGCCCCTAGCCCAAGTTTGTCCCAATGGTTAGAGTCTCTATCTCTAATATGCTAAGGGGTACAAAGCCATCGTATGGTCCCTCTTGGGGACATAATAAACCCGCATCGAGAAGACACGATTTCCTACAATGAGCCTTTCCACTCAAATGCCTTCTTCGGATAACCAGCTAACTCTCTTTAAATCCATTTTTAACTCTTTAAGACATCCATTCTTTGAAATCAAAATTTGAAAATCTTACTCTTTTATGACATTCATTTGTTTGGTATTGTCATACCAAAACTTGCAAGTCATATCTCTATGCCATAAAATATCACGTTACAGTACTTTCATTCAAAACAATGTTTAGACCACCAAGTCATTCAAACAGTATAGGAGGATTTGTATATCTAATTACATGAATCTTATGCAAAGACTCTCTCTTTCAACTTTTAAAAAATGTGGTGGTCCATTAGTTATAGCAAGGCATGCAACTCTTTCAATCATCACTTTTCATCTATTCTAATAAGAAACACCCTCTCTTAAGTTCATAACCAAAACCAAGTCTTAAACGATAGTAAATATATTTGTATCCATGCTTCTCAATATATAATTGATATGCAATTGAATAATTCATGACATATGAAAACAAGAGGCTTTATAATAAGAGAGGGATTATAAATGTTTATGCCCTAAATTCAACATTCAAACTCAAAAATCATACATACTTATATACGAGTACAAATCAAATTTATGGGAAGGCCTCAAGATCAAAACATTATCTCATTGAACGAGTTCACAATGCATACTTTTTAATGTAATTCAAAGCCCTTCATAAATACATGATTTCTCAACATTCAAAATATTATAAAAATGATTTAATCATACCCATGTAGTTTAGAAAAACCCACATACCATAATGATGAAGAATTTGCGAAAACATAAAACCTTTAAGCTTGATTACCCAAACCCTAAGTTGTTTTTCTCCTCTTGTGTTTTAGATGATTAACTAATGATTTTCTGGGGTTAAAACATGTTTTAGGGACTTAAATACGTGTTAAGATGTTTAGGGATGGTTATTGGGTGACAAAAGACCATGTTTCCTTTGAAATACTTAAAAATAGAGTTTCTGCACCACTTAGCCGTAGGGTGTTCAGCTACATATCCATGGCCAACATTGACGTTTGTGGCACCAAGTTCCTGGAAAAACTTAGGCTTTTCGTCAACAACCTTATTGACAACCTTTTCGAGTGAGCGTTGGTGATGTTAAGGCGATGTCAAGCCAATGCCAAAGCTATAGTTTGTGACGCCTACTTAGTTTTAAGGTCCTTAAACACCCCCAACACCCCCCAAAAATATCAATACATGATCTACCATCACTACTGTGGTTGTAAAGATCATTTTAGAAGCATGAAATGAGTGTTACGACTATAGGGTATCACAATCATACAACCTGTAGGTGCCTTATTCAAACACTCAAAACCTCTTACTCCAGACTCAGATTGATGAACGGTCGGAGGCGTTGGAAAGAAGAATTGAATGTACTTAACTTTATATATAGTAGGCCACATGAATCTTTATAAACTATGAGAAACTATCACTGGAAGTTGACCCATGCAAAATCGTCAACTAAAAATCAGTCGATAGGAAAAGTTTTCAGCTCGACTTTGTGTTAGGGGATTTTTGTGACCTAAATGCATATTCAAAGGTATTAAAAAGCTATAGGATTGGTAATAACACATATATTAACAAGGATTCATTGGGTTGTGGTCTATACATGCAGGAACGATGGTTTAAATTCTATCCGAAAGGTGCGGGTGTTACATTATCTCCCCCTTGGGATCATTCATCCTCAAATAATGTGTAGTGACTTGTTCAAGCTCTAAAAGTATGAAATAACGAAAGTAACCTCGCATTGAAAATTTCTTCCCAACAATATATGCAATGACATCAAAAGTGCTTCATGATAACCCCTATTAAAACGTGTAAGCACGAAGCGTGAGATATATGAATTGACATAGAGATGACCTTGCACATGATATCTTGGGATCGTAAACATCACAACATATGATGTGAGTTTATTTGGTGACCATAGGTATTGATTTATATCGGTACAACTATGAAATGAGATTTTGCAGGAGATAGGAATAGAAACATTCTCTACTTTACAAAATACAAAGAATAGATGTTACACCTAGAAACACTACTCATCTATGGCCCAAACAAAAAATAACATACTTCATTATTTCCAACTTACAATTATCCCATAACACTTCTAACTACAAGTGTTTAAGACCCGCCACGTAATACTCCTGTGTTGAAGCCTAACTCAGAGAAAAGAAGAGCTAGCTTAAGCTATGGGACCTCATACCCTACATCTCTTTAAGGATATTACTTCACCTTATCACTACCATCAAAAACCCTCGGGTCTTAATTCAGGGAGTACTAACCACATAGCACTTTGGTTTGAGTTTTCATCAATCATAATATTCAAGCTTATCATTAATACACTCACTTCATGGATCTCCCCACTAGGACCGGCAAATTCTATCACTAATACCAAGATTTTTTTCCACATATCTCCTTTCTAACTATTTCACTTAACGAAAGTTCATCTCCTTCTTTTCCATTTCACCTATAACCTTAGCTCAAGAAATTACATCAAAATTTTCACATTGAAGAACATCTACTCCCTTACCTATGACATTACTAAACTTTCACAACCGCCATCACACTAATATACGGAGGGTCATTGAGGAACCCGAGCATAAGCATCATGAATGGGAGTAACACTATTAGACAATAACTTATACTTATTACACTACTCAAGAAGGGAAATGATGTAAAGATACGATATAATCACGAAGTTCTTTATATATCAAGTGTCTTGATCATAAGTAGAGAGACATAAACATAACATAGCATGAGTTCTTAGGAAAAACCATAACGAGAAACATAAGTGCTTACATCATGAGTCGTACAACATAAGTTTAGGATTCATGAAGTCAAAAATTGAGACAAGGACTTCTACTCGAAGCTATCGCTTCTCATTTTCAGATCTGAAATAGTCATGAGTACGCACAACTTTATCATTATGGGTAATCTCGACATAAAATGAATCAGTAACATTTAGAAAGCATATTTTATTAGAACCAAGAATTTTGTGAGACATTAATTTTTATCGATCATGAGAAACATAACATAGACCTTGAATATCTGAAATATTAGATTACCAAGGGACATTATTGCTTCTAGTTTGGAGGTAGGAATATGACATGATTTACATAGAGATCTCAAACCTTAGATATAGGTAAGACTTGAATACATAAGACTTTGGTAGAAGGACCTCTTAAATTGGAGTAGGAGGGGCTTGCTTGCATAGGAATTGATTTTATCATGATTCTTACTTGAAACTTGATACCACAAGAAAATACGGGAACTATTTAATTCATCAACTCCCCCTTAGATCAAAGTCACAATCCTAAACTTAAGGACATATCTTCTCATTAAATCTTACAAGAATAACACTCAACACAATGGGGTATCACCATACACATAAATGATAAACTTCCCCTTTTTAACTATACTCTAAATGCATTGCTATCCAAGAATGCTACTCTTAATTTTCACCATCCTCCATAACAATCAACCTACAGCTCCCATTCCTATGAGCATACCCATCTTCATGCCTTATCATATAAAAATCCACTCTCCACTACTTAACATTCTAACATTAGACCGTTAATCACATAACTTATATCATAATAAAATCTTTAAGACTATACCAAAGGGACATACTGCCTACTTATAGTTCCTCCATTCATCTCTAAAGAACATCACAAAATAACTCCTTAGTCTTCTCCGTACTACGAGATTGGAGAATGAAATCTAGGTACACGTGACACTCGTACACATGACACTTTATCTAACAACATACTACCTCCGGGTTTAACTTATTCTTATATACTCACGCTTTTATACACTTAATGACTAAACCACAATTCATCATTTTAAGACTAGTCCTCATGTACATAAATATCATAATTATCCACTCCTTTTTTCACAAGTTGCCAACCTAAGCTACTTCACACCCCATATTAAGTCTGCTAATTCATTCCCATAAAACATACATCACTAATCTGAAACTACTATCCTTTTTACCACTGCCCACATCTCAATTTTAAGCCTATTTTCTACAATCAGGGTCGGATATACATGGAGCCCAGAGGGTTCATCCGAACCCCCTCAGCCAAAACAATACACTATGCATGTAGGATCAAATTACTGTTTTAGGTATGAATAAGTAGCACTGCACCTCCTAAACAAAGTGTAGTCTGCAACTCAATGGTAAAAGGGCTCAAAATCTTTAACTTTTATTGCTTATTTACTATTTGAGAATATTGTGAGAGTGAAAATCACTAACATTTCTTTTAAAATACATACCCGAATTCTAGATCTTCACTGTAATTGGTATTAATATTTTTTATTTTATTCTTTTTAATTTTTTATTTATAATTTTCAAAATTATCATATTTATTATTTTATTGTTTAAAAGTATTTTACTTTTATTCATATAGTGATATTTTAATTGTAATACTAATCGCTTATTGATTATTTTTTAGAGAGGTAAATTGCATGGTCATATATTTTAAAATGTTTTGATTCTTTTATTGTTAGAATATTAAGACACTAGAGTTAATTTGTTTCTCATACTAGCTTTTGTATCGTTGCATTTAGAAGTTTTATTTTCCATGACCTTTTAATCAATTAATGTGTTTTTTAGTAATATTTTTCTTTATTATATTGTATTACTAAATTATTAATTAAGAATTTTAAAATACATGAAGCTTAAGCTACATGCCTCGAGGTTTTCGGCTCACCCTCTGCTAAGTAAAATGCAATATCTCCTACACCATCGCCTTTTAAAACACTGATTTAAAGTATGCAATTATTTAATTTCTATTACAATGATTTGATGTGAATAAATAATGGTGGTATATATATATATATTATATTCTAGTCTTCAGTTTTACCTTCCTATGAAAATGATTGTCAGCTTAGGTACCATATAACCTAGACAAGGCATGTAATAAACTTTTCATTTAGTAAAAGTAGTTTTTTTTAAACAGAAAAAATATTTTGATGTGAATAATATAATATTTCTGGACAGATTAAAGATATAAGGAATTTATTTTTCATTTAACTAAAAGCAATTGATATTACTTGTAATTACATGTACACAATTCTATTTTTTTTTCAATTTTTGATAATGTTGCACGAACTAAAAGTTTCACATTTATATCTGATGATTATACCATTATGAAGGAGTTAAAATTAAATGTTAATCTCCAAATTAGTTACTCTCTTTAACAAATTTTATCCAACAAACTGTTGGGTTCATAGTAAATGAGAGGTGTGAATGGAAAATGGAGAAAACCAAGTGGAAGAGAAAAATTGAGATCACACCAATATGAAAAGTGTACTCAAAAATAGAAAAGCTTACTATATTATTCCACATTGGAGGGAGAAAGATGCTTTAAAGTGTTTATATTGTGAAACACACTCCCACATTGATAAGTGAGGCAAGGAGTAAGATATGCCTCGCGTCGTCGTCATTGTCACTTGCTCGGCTTCGACTTTGACATTGGAAGAAACTTGTGTTGTTTCAGAATAAAAAATACTTTTTTTCTCTTCAAAAATTCTGTGTGATCGTTCAAACTGTTGACTGCGTTCGATGAGTCCAAATATTTGAGGTACCGCAATATTTAGATTGAAGGTCATTTTATCTTGGGAGGAAAATTACGCAACCTCGGGTACAGTGAGGGGAATTATTGCCTTAAAGAAAGTTCATGAAGTCAGATGACTTAGCCTTATTCATTTTTATTTCATCTATTTTCTGAAAAAATAAAATACACCTCTTGAAAAGGTCATTTTGGTCTTGTGTTGAGGGTATTTGATATACTTCACTTTGTTCTTGTTTATACTTCAACTCTAGTTGAAGTTGTTGTTTTGTATATACAGATTCTGTGTACCCATAGAAGAAAATAACAATATTAAGGAAATAAGCTTCAAAATCAGTATAGCTTGTTTTGGGAGATTAAAGGTTTAACTTTATAATCCGCCTAAACTTATCTAGTGATTTGAAGTCATAAACACTCATTACATGTTAAAGATCATTTGGTTGAAGTCATTAAAACTTCATTGTCAACTAGAAAGAGGAAGAAAAGTTTAAAGTTGCTTAACATTATAAGTAGTATTCTGAAAATACTAAGTATTTCTTGTGGTGATAGAAAAAATGACAAGCGATAGTCTAATGCAAGATGCGGAAACATCTGTGGGGGAAACTAATATTGCCACATCAAGTCACACAAATGCTCCGCCTACAATGGAACCGACGGAGAATCCTGGAAAATTTGCGGCCATTGATGGCAGCTAAAGATATTGTTTTACCTCACCACTTTCTGTCTACAATGGTTCACTAGAGAAGATGCTTCTGAGGTTCTTGAGGAAACCTTAGACAAAGAGAGTTTCTTAATTTTAGAAGCTTGGAAACATTCAGACTTCCTTTGCAGGAATTATATTCTGAGTTGTCTCTAAGATGAGCTCTACAATGTTTACAGTGGAACTAAGACATAGAAGGAATTGTGGGGGCACTTGAATAATAATATAAAATAGAGGATGCGGGAATTAAGAAATTCCTTGTTGCACGGTTCCTGGACTTTAAAATGATAGATAACAAATCGGTTGTCTCTCAAGTGTCGAACTTACAAGTCATCATACATGATCTCTTAGTAGAAGGTATATCTTTGAAAAGTACCTTAGTTGAACAAATTATAAAGGTTTTAATACTCACATAAATTGTTTTGTACGTTTGATTGTGAATCATGCATTTCAAGTAGCAGTGATAGTTGAGAGGCTACCACCTTTGTGGAAAGACTCCAAAAACTATTTGAAGCATAAATGCAAAGAGATAATTTTTGAAGATCTTATTGTCCGACTGCATATTGAAGAGGATAATAACACTGTCCAGAGAAGGTCAAAAGGGAATTCTACAATTAATGGAGCACATATTGTAGAAGATGATCAAAATAATTCTAAGAAAAGGAAGAAAGTTGAATAAGACAACAATCAACCCAAGAACAAATTCATGGAAAAATTCTTCAATTGTGACAAGATTGGCCACTAGTTCATGGATTGTCGTGCCCCAAAGAAAGACAAGAAAAAGGATCAAGAAAATATGATAGAATCCAATAAAGAATGAAATGATTTGTCTGCTATGTTCTTAGAATGCAACTTGGTGGGGAATCCTAGCGAATGGTAGATGGATTCTGGTGCCACCCGCCATGTATGTGCCAATAAAGAGTTGTTTTCATCATTTTCTCTGGCTCAAGTAGAAGAAATGATATACATGTCTAACTCCGCTACTGCTAACGTGGAATGGACAGGGAAAGTGTGCTTGAAAATGACTTCGGGAAAGGTTTTGAAACTTAACAATGTCTTGTATGTTCTAGAATTATGTAGGAAATTAATTTATGTTTAACTTCTAGATAAGAACGGATTAAAATGCGTAACCATTTCTGGAAAAATTGTAATTAACAAAGGAGAACTGTATGTAGGAAAAGTCTATCTCACCGAGGGCCTTTATAAGATGAATGTAATGACTGTTGAAATAAATAAAAGTTCAAATTCTTCTTATTTGCTTGAGTCTTATTATTTTTGGCATGAACGTTTAGGCCATGTTAATTATAAAACGTTACGAAAACTGATTAACTTAGAAGTTTTGCAAAATTTGAGTGCAATAAATCAAAGTGTCAAATGTGTGTAGAATCAAAGAATGCAAAGCATCCTTATAAGTTCAATGAAATGAATTCTAATCCTTTAGACTTAGTACACACTGATATTTGTGATATGAAGTCAACAACATCATGTGGTGTAAAAAAGTATTTCATAAATTTTATTGACGATTGCACTAGATATTGTTATGTCTATTTGCTACGTAGTAAGGATGAAGCAATAGATGCATTTAGGCAATATAAAACTGAAGTTAAAAATCAGTTAGATAAAAGATAAAAATTATAAAAGTGATAGGGACGGAGAATATGAATCTCCCTTCGCCCAAATATGTGTAGAGAATGGAATCGTCCATCAAATTACGGTTCCGTATTCACCTTAATCTAATGGAATTGTGGAAAGAAAAAACCAAACTTTGAAGGAAATGATAAATGTCTTGCTTATAATTTTTGGTTTACCGTAAAACTTTTGGGAGGAGGTTATCGTTCCAACCAATCAAATACTCAATAGAGTTCCCCATAGTAAGAAACAATCCTTTCCTTATGAAAAATCGAAAGGAAGGAAACCGAATTTGAAATATTTCAAAGTGTGGGAGTGTCTAGCAAAGGTCCAAATTCCTATGGCTAAAAGAATTAAGATAGGACCTAAAATGGTGGACTGTATGTTCATAGGATATGCTAAAAGTAGTAAAGAATGTTGATTTTTGGTTCATAAATCCGAAATTTTGGATATTAATGAAAACACGGTAATTGAATTAGACAATGTTGAATTCTTTAAAAACATTTACCCGTATAAAATTAGACATGAACAGTCTAGTGGAGGAGCTAAACGACCTCGAGATGAGCCAAGTGAGAATGTACATAATGAAGAAAATCCAAGACGTAGTATACGTCAAAGAACACCTACTTCATTTGGATTGGATTTTGTAACATTTCTCTTAGAAAATAAGCCTCAAACATTTAGGGAAGCGATGACATCTTCGAACACATTCTTTTTGAAAGGGGTAGTCAATAGAGAGATTGATTCAATCTTAAGCAACCATACATGGGAATTAGTTGATGTTCCTCCCAGAAATAAACCATTAGGTTCTAAATGGATTTTGAAAAGGAATATGAAAGTGGATGGCACTATTGACAAATACAAGGCAAGACTTGTAGTAAAGGGCTTCAAATAAAAAGAAGGCCTTGATTACTTTGATACATACTTGCCAATAATAAGGATAACATCGATTAAAATTTTAATTGCCTTAGCGGCGGTATATGATCTTAAAATCCATAAAATATTTGCGAAAACCACTTTCCTAAATGGAGAATTGGAGGAAGAAATATACATGGAACAACCTGAGGGTTTTGTGGTTCCAGGAAAGGAAAACAAGGTGTGTAAACTTATCAAGTCATTATATGGACCAAAGTAAGGACCAAAATAATGGCATGCGAAGATTGACCAAACCATGTTGGCAAACATATTCAAAATAAATAAATGTGATAAATATGTTAATATTAAAGACACCCCAAATTATCAAGTCATTGTATGTTTATATGTGGATGATATGTTGATCATCAGTAGAGACATTTCTGACATAAATACAACAAAATGAATGCTCGAGAGCAAGTTTGATATGAAAGACCTTGAAGTTGTAAATGCAATCTTAGGTGTAAGAATCCATTAAAATCCACAAGGGTTGGCATTGTCACAGTCTCATTATATTGAAAAGGTACTTGACAAGTTCAAGTATATGGAATTTGGTATTGCCAAGACACCATTGGATGCGAGCTTTGCACTTCAAAAAAATGAAGGTGAAAGTGACTCGCAATTGGAGTACTCAAGAGTATTGGGATGTTTAATGTATATAATGAACTGTACACGACCATACATAGCATGTACTATCAGTAAATTGAGTTGGTACACAAGTAATCCCAACAGAACACATTGGATGGAAATGAAAATAGTTTGGGGTATCTTAAATACACTAAAGATTATGCTTTGCATTATAATAAATATCCTACGGTACTTGAAGGATATTGTGATGCAGATTGGATTACCGGATAAAGCCTGTAAAGAAGCAGAATGGCTCCAGAATTTCTTAGAAGATATTCCTTATTGGCCCAAGCCAGTGACACCAGTATGTATACACTGTGATAGCCAAGCGGCAATGGGTAGGGCAGGGAGCATGATGTACAACTGTAAATCTCGTCACATACGACGGAGACATAATACCATTAGGGAACTTGTCTCTAGTGAAATTATCACTGTTTACTATGCAAAGTTAAAAGATAATGTGTCGGACCCACCTACAAAAGGCCTATCTATAGAAGGAGTGGAAAGGAATCCAAGGGAATAGATTTAAGGCCTAGGACAAGTCATCATAGCAGTAACTCTACTAGCAGAATGGAGATCAGAAGAGGTAGGTTCAAGTAGGTCAAACAAAGTTGTGTCTGACAGGTTCAACATTGTCAATTACCCAACCCATTATCGTGATGTAGAGAATGTATAGTAATTAAGGATAAGACTTAAAGTGAAAAGTCTTTTAATGATTATCTAAATTTGCCAGATTTGATCAAATAGTTTAATCTATAGGATTGAATGTTTAGAAATCACCTATGTGAGGGTGAAGTGGAAGCCGCTTCAAGGAGAATGTTAGTAAAGGCCTATTCTCTAAGCTCTCACGAAATCAAAATGTGTTCATGGCTGAAAAGAATAAAATTGTGAGAACCATAAACGATAAAAGGCTGATTGTATGATATGTGTTGTCTAGGTGTACATTAAATCACGACTGTTCAAATATATCAAATATACCGATTAACCGAGTGTATACAATACATGTTCACTACAGAAACTTCAAAGGGAAACCTACTTATTCAGATGCAATCAGTCTTTGCTGGATGATCACATACTTATTCGTAAAACTTTTACGAAAAATAGCCATTCCCCATTTATTTGAGGGATTGTTAGGTTCATAGTATATGAGAGGTGTGAATGGAAAATGGAGAAAACCAAGTTGAAGAGAAAAATTGAGATCATACAAATATAGAAAGTGTACTCAAAAATAGGGAAATTACAAAATTCTCCCACATTGATGGGAGAAAGAAGATTTAAAGTATTTATAATATGAAACACACTCCCACATGGATAACTGAGGAATGGAATAAGAGATGCATCATGTCGTCGTCGTCGTTCGCTCGGTTTGACGTCGGATTTGGATTTGTCAAATGATTGATCAATGAGATCTATATTTCTGAACAAATTTTATTTGATGATCTGAATCTACAAAAACAAAACAGTATTCTCCATTTATACATGCAACAGCATATGCAATGCTTCAGAAATTTTGAACTGATGCTTCTGCTATTTTGAACAGAACTAATGCTTCAAAATAGCTGGACTGTTTTGAACTAATGTGTTGTTTAAGAAGGATGCAATACTTCATCAAAAGGACATACTGATTCATGGAGAGAGATGACTGTTCAGGAAAAGATGCAATTTTTTGATGAACAAGCATGAATTTACAGAACATGTCTAACCTTTGACATGAACCATTGCCTCTTTTTAGAAGAGGCCTGTTATGGCTATAAAAACCTGCTTTCTTCACCAGGTTTTGATAAGAGAAATTTTAGAATAAAATATACTCTTTTTCTCTTCGAAAATTCTATGTGATCATTCAAAGTGTTGAGTGCGTTCGACGAGTCCAAATATTTAAGGTACCGCTATATTTGGATTGAAGGCCATTTTATCCTGGGAGGAACCGCAACCTCGAATACAGTGAGGGGAATTATTTCCTTAAGGAAAGTCTGTGAATTCGGACGAATTGGCCTTATTCATTTCTATTTCATCTATTTTCCGAAAAAATAATATACACCTCTTGGAAAGGTCATTTTGATCTTGTGTTCAGGGTATTTGATAAACTCCATTGTGTTTTTGTTTATACTTGAACTCTAGTAGAAGTTTTTGTTCTGCATATATAGATTCTACGTACCCGTAGAAGGAAATAACACAAACAACCATTAGACATTTATTTATCTTACTGTGTAATCTTTCAGATAAACAAATTTGGATATGCATTATGCTAGGACATCAGTTACCTATAATTTATTGAGATAACATAGAACCTCATTCCTAAGAAAGAATCTTGTTATCCATAATCGTGTGAAGCATAATGAAATAGACTTTCACTTTTCCCGCCACCATATGTTGGAAAAAAAGGTTCGTGCTATAAATATTGAAGGTAATGACCAAATAGTTGACACTTTCAACAAAGCACTAGCCATGCCTGAATATGCGAGCAATCTATTCAATTTAGGGTTAGTGACCCATCACTTAACTTGAGGGGGGCCTATTCGTCCACGGGGAATAACAAAGACATGATGAAAGGGGAGATGAGTGTTCCTAGATGGGCTGAATTTGCTGATGGAGAGGAGTAGGTTTCACCTCTTCCTTTGAATAGAAAATTCAGTTCAGAAGCTTCCATATTTGTGTCTAAAAGTGCACCGTAATGAAAAATGAATCAGGGGTCTTAGTATCAGGGCTTAGTCCAATTAACACTTATTTTAGTGATTTGAGTGAGAAGTTTTGATGAGGAAGAGGAAGAAAATATGTTGGATATGTTCTTTGATAATGTGTCTAGGGATGGAATCTCACCTCAACAACAAAAAGTGGAAGCAATAAAAAGACACATGAGAGGCAACATAGCTGGGATGGTAAAGTACGGGGAGTATGTTCCAAGACACCTACCAAAGCAAAATCATACAACAGTGTCAATAGCTTCAACAAAATTCAATAAATCCAAGAATAACTGATGAACTATCAAATGTTGTTGGGCAGATTGGAAGATGAAGACACTTCAGGTTACTTTAGATGGGCAATCTTTCTTTTTTAAATTTATACATTTGTAGAAGGAAGTTAGAGTTTGATAACTCAAATTTCATCCTGGATTTTATATTTTTGTACTATTTAAGCATCATCATTTGTAATATCATCATAGGGTATGTTACATACTCTGTGATGTTCCTAAGATACCTAGTTCTCTGTAGTTCTCATTTTATTCATGATTGTTTATTAATAGAGGTTCATTACCTCATTAGGATTGGTAAAGGAAGGCCTAATTCCCCTTACTCATCCATGTTGAAGATCTTTATTATTAATAAAAGGATTCTAGAAACACTGTGGTATGAATTAGCCCAAAAAAGGAAAAAAAGACTACACAGAGTAGTTCGTGACATTCATTTTTGTTAGGAGATCAATAGATTTGGTCTAATCAAATCTAGTGTAAATCAATGTATATACAATATTACTTATATGATTTTCAAATATTATCTTATCAATACACGGCACACCAACATAAAAAAGACTTTGTATGTTTAGTTAGGTTTTAAAGTTAGATCCGGTCAAAATTTTAAAAATTACCTTATACACCTTTTACCCTTTTAGACTCGATCTAATTGAAAAAACACAACCATTTATTCAATTCTGACCCAAGCTCGTTTTATGATTAAGTAGAAGAGAGATTTTTTTTTTCCATTTGGATCGGATTTGGAGGGCTAAAAAAATGGGTGACTTAATTTTCTAAATCTAACAATAAAAAAAGACAGTAAAGGCTTGAATGGATGGACTTTTGAAATTAGAAGGTCACTTTCAGGATTTTTCTTTAAGTTAGTGAATATAGGCCAGTTATGAAAAAGGGTAAATATACACTATTTTTTTAATGAGGGTATTTTTTCATTTACTAATTAACTCCTTGTAGGTAATCAAATACATCAAAACCTGCATCACTGATTATTACTATCATTTAGATCAAGAAATTAAAGCTACTATTTCGACCATGACAAAAATAATAAAAATATTTCCTTAGACCATTTAACTGAACAAAAATAACTTAATTCTTTCATATCATTATTTTTAAGAATATAAGGAAAATATGATAAGAATTTTACTCCAAAATCATTTTGGCTACCTAATGAGTTAGAGTACGTCCACACTATCCAACTCTTTGTTGCCTCTCGGAGAACAAACTTCTACCCACTATCTAGTCCCATGGGACAACCTAAAAGGGTAATACTTCAACGTACAAGTATAAAAACAACGGTAATGTTTTTATGTTTATACGTTGATGTTTAACTGGTAGGTTGTAAAGTAGAACTAGAAAGTGGGCTAGCAATCGAACTCCACCAAGGTCTTACTTTATACGACCAGATAGGGCTAATAATGTTCGATTTAAAGGAAATAATCTTGTTGTTGGAGTCAATGAAGAGTTGGGTGGTGTGGACTCCAACAAAAAGAGAGAAGAGGAGAAAGAAGTTGTGCTTGAAAATTCCTAACTCTCAAGGTGTTAGAAAAAGTAACTGAAGGGTGAAAAATTAAAGAACAAAATAAGAATTTTTATAATTGATATGAGATGATTTTACAATATAATATGTAAGAATCTTATAAATAACTCTATATATACAATGATCTACATTAGATTTTGTCAAAAGTAAGAATTTGATCAAACTTATCAATCTTAACAACATACCAAAAGTATAGTATTCTTAGTAAGAAATCAACATCACAAAAGGTAAAAGAATTATTGTTATTAATTAATTTTTTGACCAGTGAATGGCAATTCAATATAAAATCATGCAAGATGATATGAATAATAACGAAATCCTCAACACCCTCGCGAGGAGGGATCCAAACCCAGTGGAATCATCATTTTTTTAGCTTTTTTTCTATTACCTTTTTACCTCATATTTCCCAGACAACTCATTTTTTTTATTTCAAAAAAAGAATAATTTATATTTTCTTTACATCTTTGTTGCCTCACGACTAATTCCACTTCTTCCACCCCCTCCCCCTCCCCTCCCTTTTTATTGTCCAAATATTACTTTATTTTATTAGAAACTTACAAATTTAAAATTTTGAGTTCACCTCTGCTAAAGAGTAGATACCAAGCTTTTAACAAGACAAAACTGTGCAGTTTGGAAAAGATTTTTTTTTTTTGTGGAATCTCTATGCTATGCTTAGTGGGAATATTTTATTAATATTAAAAAATCACATACAAACGACACAGAATAAAATCGAAAGCAAAATCCAAAGAAAAATAAAGCAACTCTCCTCAGCATTCATGGCAATAGAATCATCCTTTAGTGCAGCAATTTGGGTGATTTTAGATAAGTGTTAATGGAGTTGTAACTGGTCCAAATAGTGAGGAACATTTCTCACATTCAAAAATGGGAGTGAACTTACAATATATACATCATTTGTTAGACAATGAAGTATATGTACACTACCATCACTCTATCATTTCTAGGAAATTATAGGTCTTATTTTGACCACGATGTAATAAAAATATTTTCATATCGTATTTAACAATAAATAAATAACTTAACTCTTTCATATCATTATCTTTAATTACATAAGATAATCTTATCATAATTTACCGCAAACATCATTAGTTTGGGCCTGCATAATGAGTTGGAGAACATCTACATTACCCAACTATTCATTGTCTCCGACGACACACTTCTACCCTTTAACGCCAACGACACCAACTCTACCTGGTATTATCAAGGAAGAAATTTGTCCGAATTCATTTGTTATCCTACTGTCTAGTCCTCCTGGACATCATGCGAGGATAATATGACATTTCATTCCTGCTAAAATTTCAATACTATTCTCGCATGTTGTCCAGAGGACTAGTGGGTTTGCAAATGAGCTCGAGCAATGTTATTGTCTTCCTTGATACAACCAGATAGAGTAGATGAGGTTGGCTTTAAATGAAAGAACAGAAAAGAGAGCAAGAAGTTGTACTTGAAAATTTCTCGCTTTCAAGTCGTGTCACAGAAAGCAACTGAAGGGTGAAAAATTAAAGAACAAAAGAAGGTTTTTATAGTTGGTGTGAGATACTTTTACAAGATAATATTTGGAAATCTTATAAATAACATTCTATATACATTGATTTACATTAGATTTTCTCAAAAATTAAAATTAGACCAAATTTATAAATCTTAGCAACCTACCAAACACATAATATTCTTCATAAAAAAATCAATATAAAAAAGGTAAATGAATTATTATTATTAATTAATTATTTGTCAAGTCAACCCAAATTGCATAAAAAATCCCACAAGATGATTTGATTAATAAGCATTGAATTTAAAAGATTATCAAAAAAGAAACTTTTTTAAGGAACAAATTATAAGTGAGAAAATGGTCAGAACCACATAAATGACAGTCTATTTTAATCATGTCTGTTTTTGAAACTGAAAGTCAAGTCATTTGAAATTCAAGTAAAAATTGACATTTATTATGACTTTACGAAAGATCCTATCAGGACGCAAATAGCCCGAACCATGAAGGCTCGGGAGCCCTTCTCTAATTGGCAATCATATACACAATTCATATATTGTAAGGAAATGTGGAAAATAAACAGAAACATGGTCACTTTAATATCTCAACTGAGTAATACAGACATAAGTTCAATAAAACTCAAACCATCTAATACACATCTGCGAAATCTCTACAACGAAAACAACAATCTGTTTGAAACCGGGACAAGGCCCCCGGTCGGATCATGAACTAAAAACAATGAGAGCAACATAAGTAAACAAGACGCCTTCCGATGTAAGGGAGGCTCACAAACTCTGAATGTCTGGCAATAATCTACTGTTTAGCAGGACCGCAAGACTAGGCCTCAGAATATAGGGGGCCAATACAAAATGTACTGGTATGTGAAACAACCCAAAATAACATGTTTTTATATATCATAATAAGAGCATTTTATAAAACAATAATAATAATGTATAAGTGAAAACACGTGGGCATACTGAAATGAATTACAACAACTCTTGGAAATCATGACTCACTTTCTATTTTCTCTGAGCTAGATGGTACACCCTATAATTCTGATTATCCCATGAGTTATATCGGATTCGTCCTTGACACGGCGGCCAAGCCCTCTACCCAAATTTTCCTCAAGGGTTGGAGTATCGGTATGGGAGACACGCTAGTCCACAAAGTAGAGTGGCATAATTCTCAATCATAATAATTTGTCATGGTAGGGCACAAAACCACAAAGCATGGATCCTAACCATAGTCCCAAGTTGGGATGACATAAATCAAGGCACACAATACCACACAACAAGGTGCCAAAATCCCGAGTCGGCAAATCATGATTTCCAACATTGAGTCTTTCAACTCGTGCTTTCTTCGGGTAACTACTGAACTCTCTTAAGCCCAACTTTTAGTTCCTTAAAACCATTCTTTGTACATGAAAAATATTCAACACTTGTTCTGTTAAGGTTATACTATCACCGGGTATCCTCATACCCCGACTTGCAAGATATTCATGTCATACCCCGACATATAAGTCAAAATTCTTCTTCATAAACATGATTGGGGATGTTTAGTAGTCCCACATACCATAGACAACTTAGTTCAAAGGATAGGATCCAAATCATGATTTTGTTTCTTGGAAATCTTGAACTTAAACTATGGATTCTTGATCGTGGGAGGGAGGTTAGGGTTTTCTCTTGATAAATTTGAGTGAATTTGGGCATATTATGTACAAAAGAAGTTTTAATTCGCTCTTTATACGACTTGGGTTTGTAAGGAAAAGATAAGACTACCCCTCAGAATTAAAAGTTTCAGCAGAAATACAAATTTTGAGGCTCACCGCTGAGCCCTATTGTTGCCACCGCTATAGGCACCGCTAAGCAGTGTAATTGCGGTGACCTACTATTTTATAAAATCCTGAATTTGAGGCTTACCACTGAGATTTATTGGTTCCACCGCTATAGGCACCGTCGAGCGGTGTAATCGTGGCAACTTACTACCTCAAAAGTTATACACATTCAAAGTAGTCCCTTGTTGAATCGAATACAAAAATCTGGATGAATCAAAGATTCTAAGCTCAACTTTGCTCTCATTAAATTCTATGAACATCTTTCACTTCGAGGAGCTTCATAAACTAGGATAAAAATCACAACACATGAATTAAAATATAAATTATGGGATTAGAGTTTGGACACATCGGAACGACAGTTTAATTTCAAGCTAAAAAATGTGGGTTGTTACATTATCTCACCATTGGGATCATTCGTCCCCGAATGATGGGTTGGATCTTCTTAAAGCTTGAAAAGTATGAATTAAGGAATGTAACCTCGGATTGGAAATTTTATTTTTCTTAAGAGAATATGCAAAGGCATCAAAAGAGTTTCATGATAATCCCCTAGTGAATCGTATACGCACGAAGTATGAGTTGATAAGGATTGACATAGAGATGACCTTGCACATAATTCATGATCATCACAACATAAGACATGAGTTTATTTGGTGATAATAGGCCTAATTATATCAGTACAATCATGAAATGAGATTTCACGGAAGATAGGAATTAGAAGCATTCTCTACCTTACAAGATACAATGAATAGAACTAAAACTTAGAGACACTACTCAAACATGCCCCTAACAATAAATAACATACTTCATCATTTCCGAATTAAAGTTCTCCCATAACAAATCTAACCACAAGAGTTTGAGTCCCACTATATAGTACTTCCATGTTGAAGCCTAACCTGAAGTTAAAAGGATGCTAACTTAAACTACGGGATCCTGTACTCTACATCACATTAAGAAATTATTTCACCTCATCACTATAACCCAACAATCTCAAGTCATAATTCAAGGAGTAATAACTACATAGCTCATTGGTTTGTGTTTTCATCAATCACAACATTCAAGCCTATCATTACTACACCCACTTAACGGCTCTCTCCACTAAGACCATCAAATTCAATCATACTCACAAAGATTTTCGCCATATATCACCTTTCTAACTATTTCACGTAACGAAAGTTCATCTCTTTCTTTCCCCCTTCACCTATAACATTATCTAAAGAAATCAGATCAAACTTCTCACACTCAAGATCATCTACTACCCTACCTAAAACATTACTATGCTTCCACAACCACCATCCTACTAATATACGGAGGGTTATTGAGAGACCCGAGCATAAGCATCATGAATGGGAGAAAATTCACGAACTACCTTAATTCACCATCCCCCCCTTAGGTCAAAGTCACGATCCTAGACTTGCGAACATATTACCTCATAAAATAAATAACCACAACTCTCAACAAAATAAGGTATCACCATACACATAAACGTTAAACTCCCTTTTTTTAATTTTACCCTACAAGCATTGCTTTCCAAGAACGCTACTCTTAACTTTTATCCTCTATAGCCATCAAGTTACAACTCATAGTCTTATGAGCATACCCATCCTCACTCTTTATTACATAAAAATCCAATCCATTCCACTTAATATTCTAACATGAGACCGCTAATCACATAAGCTACAACATAATAAAATTTTGTAAAACTATCCTAAAGGCACATACCTTCTACCTATATTCCCTCAATTCAGATCTAAAGAACATCACATAACAACTCTTTAGTCTTCCCATACTACCAAAATTCAGGAACAGGAACTAGGTGCATAAAACACTTACACACATAAAACATTATCTAACAACATGCTAGTTGGGGGTTCAACTTATTCTCCTTTATTCACTCTCTTATCTGCTTAATAACTCAACCGCAATTCATTGGTATAATACTAGTCTCATGGATATACGTATATATAAATTATCATTATCCACTCCTTATTTTGGAAGTTGCCAACCTAGGTTATTCCAAATATTGTATCAAGAGCACTAAGTCCTTTCCACAAGACACACTTGAACAATCTTAAGCTACTGTTTCCACCACTCCACTCCATATCTTATTGTCTAACGACACCAATAATGTGAAGCATGCCAAATACATACCCATCACAGGAGAAAATCTATAACATACCCGTAACAACATCTAGAGAGGTCTTTGCATCCTAGAGGTCAGATAAGGTATATAATCAATTGTGACCATTATTGATAGCTAAAGTAGTACCCTTAGGAGTCAAAGATGTGGATGCGTCTTGGGATTTAGCTCCCCCTATATTCCCTCCAGTTGAGGGATAGTCCTTCTGAAAATTGCCCACTTAGCCACACGAATAACACGTCCGAATCTTAGCATAACACTTCCCCAGATGATTTCTCCTACAATTACTATCACGAGGATGTGACCTAAAAGGCTAAGTCACATTCTCTTGGGACTGGGTGCCATAAGCTCCAGGCCTATCTCCTGACTAAAAATACTATTCACCGTAAGGCCTGGGCTCAAGTGCACTTGCTGTCGACTGAGCATTGCTCCAAAACTTTTTTTTAGAACACTTATTTCCCTAATTACCACCTTGGTGCTGACTGTTATTTTTATCTATTGACCCAACTCTCTTAATTTCTCTTTCTTTTCCCTTACCTCAGCCAACCTCTTCTTTTGCTCTTCTACATACTGCATATAAATGGACAACCTAGAGAAATCCATATCTTTATTTAGCATCACACCCTTGCATTCCAACACCAGATCATCTAAAAGACCGGATAAAAAAAATTTCATGCGAGCTCTCATGCATAATGGGATAGTTGGGTGAAATTCAATGTATAATATTTTTACCCTCATCTTCCCTTGCTTCAGATTCATAAATTCTTCAGCCTTTTCTTCCCTCAATTCTTGGGGAAAGAAGCAATCTAGGAAGGCCTCTACAAACTTACCCCACATAGAAAGCTCAGCCTCACTACCTTTTGAACCATGCTATTCATTATACCAGTGATTGTCCAAATCCTTTAACTGATAGGCTGACAACTTAAACCCATCAACCTTATTCGCATGCATAACTTAAAATTTTTTATGCAGTTTATTAATGAACACTTGGGGGTCCTCCTCAACCATTGTTCCAGTAAAGGTAAGTGGGTTTAGCCTCATAAATTGACCAACCCGTGTAACCTCAGATGAACCAGACATACAATCCATATCTTCAGACCGACGGGTCTGAGAGTCTACTAGCTGAGCAATCATATGGATGGACTATCGGAACTCAGCATTCAAAAATTCCCTTTTAAAGTGCTAGGGATGGTCAACTCCGGTCCATGGGGCCCGAGGTGGACTATTCTGAACTGGAGAAACTCCCAGAGTAGCAATAAACTATGGGGTACGAGCTCTATTATGGGTATGCATTTCATGAGTAGGACAGACATCCTTAGCTTGGGCATTTTGATCATTGGATCTATAGTGAGGCATGATAATTTTTCTAAAATATAGGAAATCATTGATTAGAGGACATTCATACTATATGGCATGAACCAAATCATGAAAAGAAGAGAGATATTTCTAAATGCCTTATAGCCTCCTACTTATAAGTGTGGCGCGCTAAACACGCATAAATAGGACTCCACCTGACATGATTTCGCAAACACCCTAGGACTATGAAGCTCGCTCTGATACCAAGATTGTCACGCACCAAACCGAGGCCTAGGATGGGTCGAGCATCCTGAACCATGAAGGCTCTAGAGCCCTTCTCTAAATGGCAATCATATACACAAATCATATAATGTAAGGAAATGTAGAAAATAAATGGAAAGATGGCCACTTTAATATATCAACTGAGTAATCCAGACATAAGTTCAATAAAACTCAAACCATCTAATACACATTTGCGAAATCTTTACTACAACTGAAAACAACAATCTGTTTGAAACTGGGACAAGGCCCCCATTTGGACCATGAACTAAAAACAATGAGATCGATATATGTAAACAAGAAGCCTTCCAAAGTAAGGGAGGCTCACCAAATCTAAATGTGTGACAGCAATCTACTATTTAGCAGGACCACTAGGTTGGGCCTCAGAACCTAAAATATAGGGGGTCAATACAAAATGTATTGGTATATGAAACAACACAAAATAACATGTTTTTATATATCATAATGATGGAATTTTATAAAATAATAAAAATAATAGATAAGTGAAAACATACGGGCATATTGAAATGAATTTCAACAACTCTTCGAAATAATGAGTCACTTTCTATTTTCTACTGATCTAGATATTACACCCTACAATTCTATCATCCCACAGGCTATATGGGATCCTCACTTGACTCAGTGGCCAAGATCCCAATCAAAGTTTGCCATAAGGGTGGGAGTATTGGTATGGGAGACACGCCAGTCCACAAAGCAGGTTGCCAGAATTCCCAATCATAATAATATATCAAGGTAGGGAAGAAGACCACAAAGAATAGCTCCTAACAATAGTCCCAATTTGAAATGATATGAATCAAGGAATACAAGACCATACAACATAGTGCCAAAATTTTGAGTCGACAAACCACAATTTCTATCATTGAGTCTCTCGACTCGTGCTTTCTTTGGGTAGCCATCTAACTCTCTTAAGACCAAGTTTTAGTTCTTTAAAACCATTCTTCATATATTCAAAACATTTAACACTTGTTATGTTAAGGGCATACTATCACCGGGTATCATCATACCCCAACTTGGAAGTGATTTATGTCACACCATAACATATATATATAACACTTTTTCACTTATCCTCATGTTAATGACCATTCATGGTTTTTAAAAAACAAGTTAGAGAGATTCATGAAATAGATTTTCATTTGAGTTTACATTAATGACACTCTTCTCTTTATAGTACGATCATATGGTGGCAATATCATATTTGTATTACTCAACACCCATGGAAATTATTAATTTGACACAATGAACATTTATCTTGCGAAAGACACCCTCTCAACATGTCATAAATAGTATCAATCCATGATCATTAAACAGACATTCACCCTTATCAATCATGCTCCCAATCAAACTCTTCATTACAAGAGAAAATATACATATATATTTACAATTTAAATTTTTTGAAAAAGGTTCAAGACAACATAAACTTTCACCAACACAATTCCATAATACATACTTTTCGAAACAATATGAAAAATCTTCTTTTTAAATATTATTGGGGATGTTTAAACATGATAAAATAGTAAATCTTATGACCATGGTGTTTAGAGTAGTCCCATATACCTTAGACTACTTAATTCGAAGAATAGGATCCGAATCTTGATTTTGTTTCTTGGAAATCTTGAGCTTAAAGTATAGATTCTTGATCTTTGGGAGAGAGGTTAGGGTTTTGTTCTTGATAGATTTGAGTGAATTTGGGCATATTATGTCCAAAACATATTTTAATTTACTGTTTACATGACTTGGGTTTATAGGGAAAAGACAAGAATGCCCCTTGGAATTAAAAGTTTAAGCAGAAATCTCGATTTTGAGGCTCACCGCTGAGCGCTATTAGTGCCACCGCTATGGTACCGTTGAGCGGTGTAATCATAGTCACCTACTATTTTGAAAAATCCTAAATTTGAGGTTTAATGCTTAGTGCTATTGGTTCCACCTCTATAGACACCGTCGAGCTGTGTAATCACGGCAGCTTACCGCCTCACACGAAAAATGCTACAACTTTTCACTCAGGTATCGCATTAAGGAAAAATTTGTACCTTTTAAAAGCTGACTCAATTATCTACAATTTGGTGGGTCTTGATATGAAAAATTCCAACTATATCAAAAGTTATACACATTCAAAGTACACCTTTGTATAATCGAATACCAAACGTTGGTTGAATCAAAGATTCATAGCTCAACTTTGCTCTCAATAAATTCTATGAACATCTTTCACTTTGAGAGAAATTCATAAACTAGGATAAAGATCATGACAAATGAATTAAATTATGAATCATGGGATTAAGATGTACACATATAGGAACGATGGTTCACTTTCTTGCTCGAAAATGCGGGTTGTTACAGATCCATAATTGATGTCAAGAAATTATTGTTAGTCATTATCTATTAAATTAATATTACTTCATAGAAAAATGAAAAAAAGATTTTATGATTTTTTTTATTTTAGTATCAAACACAGTTGTTTTCTGATAAATATGCAGGTCGGGTGGATTGAAAATATGTGTGCGGTGGGATAGGTTGAACTCTTTGCGGGATTGAACCACAACCGCACCGTTTGCAATGTCTAGGTACATAACATCAACCTCTGAATGAAAATGGTGCTAGTAGCAAAGGAAAGGATTTTTCAAACAGGTGAAGAGGTTTATAACTATCAAGGTATAAAACAAGTCTGATTAATATCCCTTTTAAATTATCTAAGTGAGTTGGCATGATAGTATTACTCTACTGTATAAGACAATAGCCATAGGACTATCACAACATCCAATTATTGTACCAAAGGCAGTCAAATATGTACAACACTGCTAGTGAACCAACATTATAGATAATTATTGTACCAAATATTACTTAAATTGTACTTCAAACCCAAACTTTTAATATATGGAGAAATATCTATCTACCTATTAACTTTGATGATTCACTAATTCCTGTCTTTACTTTAAAAGAAAAGGGCTTCCACTACACCATTTTGTTTTCCCCCATACTTCTCTTTTCTGTTCTTTATTATTTTTCTTTCTTCTTCTTTTTTACGTCTTTTCTCTTATTTTCTCCTTTTATTACTTTGTTTATTTTCTTTCTTGCTATTCCCTATTTTTTGTTTTTCTCCTTTCGTTATTTTGTTTGCTTTCCTTATTTCAATTTCTAAATTATTGTATCTTTGTATGTATAATTTTGTACTTTATTTTTTTATTTAGGGATTTGAGAAATTGGGGTTTCAAGAACGAGTGGTGGACTACGCGTTAAAGTCACCAAGGGAAGTTGATCGGAAGGATGGAGCTTTAGATGTTTTTGATTAAGAGGTAAGAATGAAGTTTCATATTCTTAAAAGAATTATAGATTTTTTTATTGCTTACTTCAAATTTTCTATGCATGCAACATACAACAACAATAACAACAACAAACCCAGTTTATTTCATGGTTGTTTTTTTTACTTTCCTTAGATTGATTTTTGTATAAATTGCATGTTGAAGCCCAAGTGTAACACCCCAAATCTGGTACCTGGAATGCTACATGGTGCTTATGACCCTAAGGGACCACAAACTAACCCATTACTGATATATGTACCTGTACACTGCATAATATACTTGTAGAATGCGGAAAACATAAATATTTGGACGTAAGGTTCAACTAAATAGAATATATGATAAATACTAACGTCCATATAGGGTAACAAATACCCAAAACAACTAAAAGTTGAATCTAAAATCCGAACTAAAACTGAAAGCCTCTAAATACTATTTGAAATAAGGAGTTGAACGAACATGTCTCCAACTAACTCTATCTAGCAAAGCTGAACTGAAATAATGAATGAAATAAAATAATATCGTCCTCGAATGGATGAGGGCTCACTGCAAAACTGCGACTAGAATACTACTACTGAATATCATAAGTAGGGGATTTCTCACTAAGAATAGTTCTCAACATCTTACGTATGGAAGGGAAATTCATACAACATGTGTATACTTGCATGGCTTCAATATAATTCTCAATCCACATCACAACAACGGCGCATATCAATCACATGGAATTCATGTGAAATCATAAAGCATAGAGCATGGACTTGTCATTGAAGAACTATTAAATCATGGGACATGAATCTTATCACCTTAAGCATTTTATCGAACACTATGCATCCATTCTTTTAGCTTAGGTGTGTTTTCACGAATTTCCCCATTTTAAACCACATAAAGTCCATGGATTTCAACTAACGAACACATATACTTCATGAAAACACCTTTAGATATCATCTTGAAACTTAAAAAATAATCATCAACATGTACATGGTTATATCACAACAACAAAATCATAATATAATATTTAAAACATGATTCTTGATCTCTATGAATGAAATAGATCCATAGATGAACACTGCACATACCTTAGATGGAAGATCTTGATGATTGATTGAGAAATTTGCTTGAAGTTGAATCCCCAGTTGAAAATCCTAAGGTATTCTTGAGAGTAGTTTGAGAGAAAGAGTATGTTTTGGTGAAATAACGTCTTAATTCTATATTTATGGAATATATATAGGGGTGGAAAGATGACACAAATACCCCTCTAGATGCGTCATTTAATTTCTATGAAAATTTCTTGATTTGGGCCCCCGGTGCGATGCGAAGAGATAAGGTTGCACCCCACTTCTGACTTGTAAACTCACCGAGATGTGTTGGAATCGCGAAGAGACACTGGAAATTGACAAAAGTCATTTTGGCTTATGGCACAATGCACCACTGTCAGAAAAGACGCTGCTGAAACTTTAAATCGCCATAACTTCTTCACTGAGTGTCTATTTTAGACTAATTTGGTATCGATGGAAATATTATTAAATTCTATACAATTTGGAAGGTATAAATCTGCCAAAATGTGTAATACCCCAGGAAATTTTTCTTTGAAATTTTGTGTGTTAACGTGTTGGGTTTAATCTTCTAGAATGAACTATAAATTTTCCGTGGAGACTGTCTTAGATTATGACCCACCATTATGTAGCATATCGAATAAGTTTTCCAACAATATGTGGATCATCCAAAACTTACACCCGAGTAACGAGTTATGAACATTCCGATCAAACTGTGAATAGTAGTGAATAGTAAAACGTGTAGGAAAAAGTATTGAGGCCTGACGTATTTTTTCTCCAACTTTAAATAATCATAACTCCTTGTACATAATGATCTGTGTGAACTACTATATATCAAAGGAAATCTCTGCGAGTCCTCTTTCTAATGAAATTGGTTTCATCTAATTTTTCTATCGGAGAAAAATGTTATGCTCGATCTACTTCAGCTATCAAAAGTGAATTTTTGGGTCAATTTCATACGATAATAACTCCTTGTACACAATGATCTAGGTGAGATACGTTATATCAATGGAATGATATGAGAGTCCTCTTTCTAATGAAATTAGTTTCATCCAATTTAGATATCGGAGTAAAATGTTATGGTAGATCTACTTCAGACTATCAAAACAGTCCACCAAAGGAAAGATTTGAGAATTATTTAATTTTTAGGGGCGTTTTGGTCATTCCCCCTCACCCAAAATCCGTCCAAACCCTATATTAAAGTCTATTAGAAGTATTATAAGTTATAATTCATCAAATTCATTCAAAAAGAAAACCCTAAGATCCTACATCCAACTTCAAGAACCTCAAAAGTTCACCATTAATTCTGCAAATTTATTCAAGATTCCAATTTCCTAGTTCAAGAACTCCAAGAACCATCTTTCAAAGGCACGATTAACATCTCAAAAACGAGTATCGATATAAATTTCATCATTCAACGTATGTGGGGTTTTTCAATAAGAACTCTCTTTCGTTGTTGTGCCCAAAAGTAATTTTCTTTACAAAGGCATGATTTTTATTTGTTTTTTATGAATATGAAGCATGAACCCATATATTATGATAATTATTATGAAATATTGATGTTTATGATTTTGAAAGATGAATTTACATATGTGGTGATATAAAGCATGAATCTTGAACGATATTTATCATGATTTTGATATTTGGATCGTGAATCCCCACTGGAAATTGTGTTTTTTTTTTGGAAAAGTGGGCGTTATAAGCACGTTGATGTTGAATATTTGAGATATTTTTAATGACTTGACCTTTTGGCCTTAATGGAGTTTTTTTGAACTCGAGTGTGAAAGAAATCAAGAACGAGGTCGATTTGGATAGATGGGAAGCATGATGACTCCTGATGTATATTTATGTATTACTAAAATTGTTTTGTTATGGATAGTGTTTGAAATTATCTGAGCTATGTCTGGGAGAAATCTTTAGCACCGAGGGGGAGGTATAAAGTGACATTACTTCCCTAGAACTACGTGCCCCCGTAGGAGTGATCCTGAGGCTGATTTATATAGTGATTACTAGTTCTTGTGGATTTGATATCGATAGTCCTACTCCAATGGCAAGGATAGGACGGCTCTCCCCAACGTGGGTTGTATGTTGGACTCCATGTAGCTCACATGGTTTATGTCGGTTATAGAATCTCCCAATGTGTGTGTGTTTTCTTGTGTCTATGGTGAACGGTGAAGTGATTTGAAAGTGGAATTGTGAAAGTTATTATTTCGAAAGATTTAAATAATATATACATAATGAGAATTGATATTCTTGATGAACTGAAAGTGATTGACAAATTATATGATGACTCACATGTGTTATTGTACTTATTTCATCCTCTCATGATTATGATGATTTTCTTTGGTCTATGTGAGTCTTTCATACATCCTGCATATTTCTTATAAATATTTATGATGATGATATTTATACAACTGCATACACCTCCATATACTCGGTTTCTTTCCTTGGTACTAACCCACATCTTTGGATGTGGGCTGCATTTTCTCGGAATGTAGGTTCAGGTGCTCAATTTCAAGTTTGATAGTGATTCTTTGGGAACGTTGTTCTAGATTGTCTATTGGGGTGAGTCCTCATCTTCCGAGGACGTGATTTCTGATGCTGGTTTCACAAAATTTTTTACATTTAATAACTGAGTATGAGTCTGTTGGGGCATGTCTCAATGGCTCGTTGGTTTTATTGATTTTCTTAAAGGCTTGTCAGACTAGTATAGATGTTGGGAGTTGACTAATAAGTCATATTTTTTTTATCTTTCTAAAATTCTTTTATTCTTGGATGGTGATTACTATATTGATATTAGAGGGTTATTTATGGAAACCCCATTGACTTGTGTTGAACTGAATGAAAATGGCTTAAACAGTTAGCTTGGGGCTACTCATAGCCTCAAGCACTGTGTGACGCTCCGGGACCCGTTTTTGGGGCGTTACAAACTTGGTATGAAAGCCTAAGGTTTTAAGGTGTCCTAGGGAGTCTGAAAAGCCGCGTTAAGTAGAGTCTTGATCATCGGTGTGTAGCGCGCCACATCTATGAGCAAAAGGCTACAAGAAGTTTTAGGAAAATGTGTGATTCTTTCTTTCAGAAGTCTATCGTGCTTAAAGTGTCTCTCTCTGCTATTGATTCGTGCTCTACTATTTCAGAAATAGTTTTCTCTGATCATAAGATTCTGCAGTATGTGTTTACCCATTGAGAATTGAATCTTAGGCAGAGACGACAGTTAGAATTGTTAAAGGACTATGATATGGGTGTGTTGTACCATCCGGGCAAGGCCATTGTTGTGGTAGATGCCCTAAGTAGAGTGTCCATGGGTAGTGTTTCGCATATGGTAGAAGGTAAGAAAGAGTTGGCTCGTGAAGTACATCGTTTAGCTAGATTGGGGGTTAGGTTGTTTGACTCTGGTAAAGGTAGTATAGGGGTTCAGAGTAGTTCTGAATCCTCCTTGGTTTTGGAAGTAATGAAAAAGCAATACTTAGATGCTAGTTTGGTCAGACTGAAGGAGTCAGTCAAGGACCATAATATAGAGGTTTTCTCCCAACGGAGAGATGATGTGTTGAGATTGTAAGGTAGATTGTGTGTCCCGAATATTGATGAACTGCGATAGAGGATTATGACTGATGCACATGGGACGCAATATTGTATTCATCCTGGGGATACTAAGATATACCGAGACTTGCGGGAAATCTATTGGTGGAGTGGCATGAAGAAAGATATAGTAGCGTTTGTAGCTAAGTGTGCAACATACCAACAGTTTAAGGTTAAACAACAAAGAACTGGTGGTATGATGCAAGAGATTAGTATTCCCACCTGGAAGTGGGAAGAGATAAATATGGACTTTGTGATTGGTTTACCTCCTTCTCGATTCCATCATGATTCCATTTGGGTTGTGGTTGATAGATTGACTAAGTCTGCTCATTTTTTGCCTATTCTGACTTCATATACTATTGAGGATTATGCTATGTTGGATATCCGAGAGCTAGTTAGACTGCATGGAGTTCCCTTGTGTATCATTTTGGATAGGGGTACTCAGTTTACTTCGCAATTTTGGAAAGCTTTTCATAAGGGTCTTGGTACCCAAGTGCTTTTGAGTTTTGCTTTTCATCCACAGACCGATGGTCTGGCTGAGCGGACCATCCATACCTTAGAGCATATGTTGAGAGCTTATGCACTTGACTTTAAGGGAAGTTGGGATGATCACTTACCATTGATAGAGTTTGCTTACAATAATAGTTTCCACTCTAGTATTGGCATGGCTCCATTAGAAGCATTATATGGAAGGAAGTGTAGATAAACTATATTTTGGTTTGAGGTGGGTGAAGCGGTTGTGAGTGGTCCTGATTCAGTATTTGAGGCTATGTAAAAAGTTATGTTGATTAGGGAAAGGTTGATAACTACACAGAGTCGTCAGAAGTCATATACGGATGTTAGAACGAGAGACCTTAAGTTTGAAGTTGATGACCTAGTGTATCTTAAAATTTCACCCATGAGGGGGGTGAAGAGATTCGGAAAGAAGGGGAAACTTAGTCCCCGTTATGTTGGTCCTTACAAAATTCTTAACCGTGTTGGTAAGGTAGCTTATTGCCTTCTGAGTTGTCCTCTGTTCATCCAATATTCCATGTCTACATGCTTAGAAAGCATATTAGAGATACTGTGGTAGTGGATTCCTCTGTGAGTGCTGACATTCAAGAAAATCTTTCTTTTGATGAGATTCTTGTTGAGATTCTTGATTTTAGTGTCCGAAGACTAAGGAACAAAGAAGTTCTCCTGGTCAAGGTGTTGCGGCGAAACCAATCTGTTGATAGTGCATCTTGGGAAGCTGAGGCGGATATGTGATCCAAGTACCTGCACCTATTTTCCGCGAACTCTGATCAAGATGAAGATACCGTTCTTTCCTAAATCATGCACTTTTGATAAAAGTTGCAGCAATTCAGTTGTCATTTCTTGTGTGTTCAACTGTAGTTTCTTGAATTTATGCATTTTATGTTGTTTTTGGAGTGAGAAATGATGTGGTGATGAGTCTAACGAATGGTTTCAGCTGTATTCTCAATTCCTTATCTAATCTTGGCATGTCTAGCATCATTCGAGGAAGAATGTTTCCAAAAGGGGGATGATGTAATACCCCAGGAAATTTTTCGTTGAAATTTTATGTGTAGCGGTGTTGGGTTCTATCTTCTAGAATGAACAATAAATTTTGTCTGCAGAATGTCTTAGATTACGACCCACCATTGAGTATACTATCAAATAAGATTTCCAACGATATGTGGATCATCCAAAACGGACACCCGAGCGAAGAGTTATTAACATTCCGATTGAACTGTGAATAGTAGTGAACAATAAAACGTGCAGGAAAAAGTACTGAGGTCTGGCATATTTTTTATCCAACTTTAAACATTCATAACTCCTTGCACACAATGATTTGGGTGATCTACTATATATCAACGGAAATGTCTATGAGTCTTCTTTCTAATGAAATTGGTTTAATCTAATTTGTCTATCGGAGAAAAAATTTATGGTCAATCTACTTCAGACTATCAAAAGTGAATTTTTGGGTCAATTTCAAACGATCATAACTCCACGTACACAATGATCTGGATGAGATATTAATTCAGCAAATTTATTCAAGATTCCAAGTTCCTAGTACAAGAACTCCAAGAACCATCATTCAAAGGCACAATTAACATCTTAAAAATCAGTATTGATCTAAAGTTCATCATTCAAGGTTTGTGGAGTTTTTCAACAAGAACTCTCTTTCGTTGTTGTGCCAAAAAGTAATTTTCTTTTTAAAGGCATGATTTTTATTTGACTTTTATGAATTTAAAGCATGAACCCATATATTATGATGATTATTATGAAATCTTGATGTTTATGATTTTGAATGATGAATTTACATGTGTGGTGATATAAAGAATGAATCTTGAACGATATTTATCATGATGTTGATATTTGGGTCGTGAATCCCCATTGGAAATTGTGTTTTTTTTGAGAAAGTGTGTGTTATAAGCACGTTGATGTTGAATATTTGGGATATATTGAATGATTTGACTTTTTGGTCTTAATGGAGTTGTTTTGAACTCGAGTGTGAACAAAATCCACAACGTGATTGATTTTGATAGATGGGAAGCATGATGGCTCCCATTGTATATTTATTTATTACTAAAATTGTTTTGTTGTGGATTGTCTTCGAAATGATCTGTGCTAAGTCCGGGAGAAATCTTTAGCACCAAGTGGTAGGTATAAAGGGACCTTACTTCTGTAAAACTATGTGCCCCCGTAGGAGTGAGCCAGAAGCTGATTTATATAGTGATCACTAATTTATGTGGATTTGATATCGATAGTCCTACTCCCATGGCAAGGATAGGACAGCTCTCCCCAACGTGGGTTGTACGTTGGACTCCATGTAGATCACATAGTTTATGTCGGTTATAGGGTATCCCAGCGTGTGTGTGTTTCCTTCTGTCTATGGTGAACAGTGAAGTGATTTAAAAGTGAAATTGTGAAAGTTATTCTTTCGAAAGATTTAAATGATATTTACATTATGATAATTGATATTCTTGATGAATTGAAAGTGATTGACAAATTATATGATAACTGACATGTGTTATTATACTTATTTCGTCCTCTCATGATTATGATGATTTTCTTCGGGCTATGTGAGTCTTTCATACATCCTGCATATTTCTTATAAATATTTATGATGATGGTATTTATACAACTGCATACACCCCCATATACTCGGTTCCTTTCCATGGTACTAACCCACATCTTTGGATGTGGGCTGCAATTTCTTGGAATGTTAGTTCAGGTGCTCAGTTCTAGGTACGATAGTGATTTTTTGGGCACGTTGTTCTACATCCTCTGTTGTGGTGAGTCCTCATGTTCCGAGGATGTGATGTCTGATGTTGGTTTCACGGAATTGTTTATATTTGATAACGGAGTATGAGTCAGTTAGGGCATGTATCAATGGCTCGCTGGTTTTATTGATTTTCTTAGAGGCTTGTCAGACTAGTATAGATGTTGGGAGTTGACTAATAAGTCGTATTTTGTTATCTTTCTGAAATTCTTTTATTCTTGGAAGATGATTACTTTGTTGATATTTGACGGTTATTTATGTAAACCCCATCGATTTGTGTTGAAATGAGTGAAAATGGCTCAAAGGGTTAGCTTGCGGCTACTCGTAGCCTCAAGCACCGTATGACGCTCCGGGAACCATTTTTGGGGTGTTACAAAATGCCACCTATAAACCAAGTTATGCTCGTTCAAAGATGACCTATGTTAAATCATACACGAAAACTTGGTGGATTCAAAAGTTCTTAGCTTGGCTTACTCTAAGTGACTCTTAAGAACATGCTTAATATATCATACGCTCTAATATCACTAGGATTCTCATCCTAATTCATGTACTCCATTATGAATCACAAGATAGGAGGTTTCGTGTGTAGGAACAATGGTTCATTTTCTTGCTTAGAAATATACGGGGTATTACAATATCTTCCCTTTGGAAACATTTGTCCTCGAATAAGACTTACTGAAATGGGGGTAGACGATAAACGGGAGTACGTGCAAGACATACACTACTGGAACATGATCTCATGACGGACATGGTTGATAAGCCAAACAGATCATGCTGGACATGCATATCTGATGTATGAATAACTAATTCATGAATGCATAAATGAGATTTCTGATAACTTAGTTCTCCCGATGAGAATACATATTTCATGCATGATTATACACTAAACTGATACATGAATGCATGACTTAATATGCAATGGTACTTAATACCAGATTTGTGCTGAAACATAAGCATGAACTGAATACAAAGTTGTATAGAATTCTTAATGGGAAACTGATTAAGCTTAAGGACACCTGTTACCTTGAGCTATATCTGGATTGGCGGAGAAGAGGTGAGGATACTTTGTATGCATGTCTTCTTCTGCTCCCCAAGTATATCCCTCAACGGACTGATTTGGCCAAAGAACTTTTACTAGAGGGACTTCTTTGTTCCTCAGTCTACGAGTCTGATAGCCTAGAATTTTAACCAGAATTTCCTCATAGAAGAGACTATTCTGACTATCAATGCTCTGAATAGGGACTATGACTGATGGATCACCTATACACTTCTTGATCAAAGAGACATGAAAGACTAGATGAATAGAGGTTAGATCCGAAGGCAATTCGAGATGATAAGCTACCTTGTCTAAACGACTGAGAATCTTGAAGGGACCAATATATCGGGGACTGAGCTTACCCTTCTTGCCGAACCGATTTAATCTCTTCATGGGAGACATATTTAGATAGATATAGTCATCAACCTCGAACTCAAGATCCTTTCTACGAACATCATCATACAACTTCTGTCGGCTCTAAGCAGCCCAAAGTCTTTATCAGATTAACTAGACTTTCTCTAAGGCATCGAATACTAAGTCAGGCCATATGACTGAGGCCTCTCTAACTTCGAACCACCCAATTGCAAATTTGCACCAGCTACCATATAGAGCTTTGAATGGATTCATTTTAATACTATAATGATAGTTATTATTGCATGCAAACTCAATCAAAGGCAAGTGGTCATTCCAACTTCCCTTGAAACTAATTGTACACACCCTTAGCATATCTTCAAGAGTCTGAATGGTCCCTTCTGCTTGACCATTTTTCTAAGGATGAAAAGTTGCACTGAGATGAACTTGGGTACAAAAACCCTTTTGGAATACTTTCCAAAAGTGGGAGGTGAACTGGGTACCTCTCTGAGATGATAGATAATGGAACACCGTGTAATCTGACTAACTCCCTGATATAGAGTTTGTCGTAATCCTCGGCAAAATAAGAGGCATGGACTAGAAAGAAATGGATAACTTGGTCATTCTATATACAATGACCCAAACTCAATCATGCTGATGATGAGTTCGAGGAAAACCCATCACGAAGTCTATGGTCACTTCTTCCCACTTCTAAGTAAGAATGGTGAACTCCTGCATGGAACCACTAGGATTTTGATGCTCTATATTAACCTGCTAGCATGTAGGGGACTTAGCCATAAATTCTGCACTTTATCTCATCTACACCCCGAATACAGAGATGACTCTGACAACGAATGAAACCATCTCCTCTTTGGGATAAAACCTCTACTTTCTGATTCTAAAATGATTCTTTTATATTGACAAGATTAGGATCCTTATCTTGATTTTGTTTCACCTAAAAAAATAGATATGATTCTAAACTACTCTGAACACACACACTGCCCTAAGGAGAGTCGACTAAGAGAATGCCTAGTCTGGAAAACTGGTGAAATTCCTAGACTAACTTCTTCTTACTATCATTAACATGAGAAATACAACCCATGGATAATCTACTGAGAGTGTCAGCTAGTATGTTGGCCTAGCCCAGATGATAGAGGAGACTTATATCATAATCTTTTAAGAGCTCTAACCAGTTTCTCTAACAAAGATTGAGATCTTTTTGGGAAAATATATACCGAAGGCTCTTATGATTTGTGAAGACGTCTACATGAACACTGTATAAATAATGCCTCCAAATCTTCAAGGCAAATACTACGGCTGCTAATTAAAGATCATGAGCAGGATAATTCCTCTCATGGGGTTTAATCTCTCTGGAGGCGTAAGCTATGACCTTACCATGCTGCATGGGGACATAACCTAAAGCTACTCAAGATGTATCATAATACACTACGAACCCATCTGAACTATCTGAAAGAGCTAAGACTGGAGCCGAGGTGAGTCGAGTCTTTAATTCCTAAAAAATCTTCTCGCAAGGGTCTAACCACTGGAACTTGACTTTCTTCGGAATCAATCTAGACATACGGGATGCAATAGATGAAAATCCTTCAAGAAACAATTTGTAATAGCCATACAAACACAAGAAACTCCTGATATCTAATGGAGAAACAGGGCGAGTCCAATTTCTTACTAATTTGGTCTTTTGATAATCTACTCTAATGCCATCATTGGAAATAATATGGCTAATGAATGCAACTAACCTTAGAAAAAACTCGGACTTACTAAATTTGGCAAATAGCTGGTGATCATTGAGAGTCTGAAGAACAATTCTGAGATGGTCTGAATGATAACGCTCTGTATGGGAATAGACCAGGATATCATCTATGAAGACTATGATGAACATTTCCACGTTATGCTTGAAAATGTGGTTCATCAAGTCCATGAAAGTGGCTAGGGCATTGGTAAGACCAAAGGACATAACTAAAAATTCAAAGTGACCATACCGCGTACGGAAAACTGTCTTTGTGATGTCACATTCTCTAACACTAAGCTGATGATAGCCGGATCTTAGGTCTATCTTAGAGAAATAATTGGCACCCTGAAATTGGTCAAACAAGTCATCGATTCTGGGAAAAGGATACTTGTTCTTGACCTTAACCTTATTGAGTTGACGGTAATCAATGCACATTCTGAGTGAACCGTCTTTCGTATACATGAATAAAACTGGTGTGCCCCACAGGGAAATTCTTGGTCTGATGAATCCCTTATCTAAGAGATCCTTCAAATTTTCAGTTCCTTGAGTTTTGCTGGTGCCACTCAATATAGCAGAATAAAGATAGGCTAAGTATCTGAAACAAGATCAATACCAAAGTCTATTTCCTTATCGATAGGAATTCCTGGAAGATCTTCGAGAAAGACATCTGAATATTCATTCACTAGTGGGATAGATTCGAGACTGGGAGCCTTAGAACTGGAATATCTAACATGAACTAGATGATAAACACATCTCTTAGATAACAATTTCCTTGCCCGAAGGTAGGAAACAAGTTGACCCCTGAAAATGGATACACTACCCTTCCACTCCAGGATAGGTTCATTCGAGAATTCAAACTGACCTATTCTATTTCTGTAGTCGACTATGGCATATCAAGAATGAATTCAATCTATGACATAAATGACATCAAAATCATTCATCTCTAATTCGACTAAGTCTGCTGAAGTGAATTTCTAAAATATCATAACTAGGTAGTTCTTGTATACCTGCCGGGCTATGATGGTTTTACCCACTTGGGTAGAGACTGAGAAAGTCTCGGCTTGAATTTTGGTACTGATTCCAAAACCAACTGCTATATAAGGAGTAACAAAAGACAAGAAATCTCCTCGATCTAGAAAAGTGTAAACATGCACATGAAAGATCTGTAACGTACCAGTAAGTACATCAGGAGAAGTTTCCTGATCTTGTTGAGTCTGAAGAGAATTGAGATGATTTGGGCATTGCCCGCTAGTAGCATTGGAAATGGAACCCTGTTAATTTGGGCGGTCGGACTGAGATGAAGAGTGATTTTGTTGACCCTGAGGACCTGGATGCGGACAGTCTCTAAATCTATGGCCTGTCTTGACACAAAAAAAATAAATGCCACTACCTACTCTAGATATACCCTAAAGGTTCTTTCCACAAGTGTGGGAAAGAAGATAGGTGCAGGCACTGCTAATACTGCCCTGGGTCTTAGAGACTGGCGCTCTATCTTTGTTACCCTCTCTAAACTTAGGAACTAGAGCATTTGTTAGAGAGGGAGCTAGAACTGATGACTTAGGATGAGACTAAGAACGGTTTCCTCCTTCTGATTTAGGCTGAGCGAAGTTGAAACCACCAGTCTTTGCTCTTTTATTCTGCTTTTCCCTCTGCTTAATCTTCTGTTACTCTATCTGTTGAGCATGGGTCATAAGTCTATCTAAGGTCATGTCACTATTCAGCATGGTGGATCTACACTCATTAACCACGCTATCATTCACCCCTGAAGAGAACTTACTCATCTTAGATCTACTGTCTATAACCACATGAGGGGCATACCTGGCTAATTGACAAAACATAAAAGAATACTCTTTCACTGTCATATTGCCCTGCCTGAGGTAGATGAACTCTAGCACGGTGTCTTCTCTAAGCTCTTTGGGAAAGAATTTATCTAAGAATGTAGTGAGAAACTCCTCCCACTCTACAGGACCTGTATCATATAATCTTTTAAACTTCCACTATTTGAACCAAGCATGAGCCACATCCTGCAATTGGTATGCAGCTAGCTCAGCACTCCCAACACTAGTCACCCCCATGGCGTCTCACTTTTTGAAAATCATATAAGAATTCCCGAGGGTCTTCATCTACCTTATACCCAAGAAAGGTTGTAGGATTCATTCGGATGAAGTCCTAACTCCTCGCTGCAGCTGAGTTGGACACTGGATAGGCCGGAATTACTGTTGGCCGTTCATTATGAGCAGCGATCGATTGAGCAAGAGTGTTAAATATAGTCCTGAACTCCGCATTAGAAACATGATCGTCCAAAGGTTTTTTTGGCTAAGGGGCTGTCTAATTTCTTCTCTTAGGAGGCATATTCTGAAATAAAGAGAAAAATCGGATTAGAGTGAGAGACTGACTTATGATTATGCTCACAGGCACGACATGAATACTGAAACAAGGGAAACTGTTCTTAAACATGTAATAGCCTCTTCCATATAAATGTGTTATGCAACACCTATGCACAAGACTCTACTAGATGCGGCTTTGAGACTTCATAGGACTCCATTGAACCTTAGGCTCTGATACCATGTTTTTAACACCCTAAATCTGGTACCCAAAATTCTACATGGTACTTATGACCCAAAGGGACCACAAGATAACCCATGAGTGATATCTGTACCTGTACATTGCATAATATACTTGTAGAATGTATAAAACATGTACAATTGGCCATAACGTTCAACTTAATAGAATATTTGATAAATACTAACATCCATATAGGGTAATAAATACATAAAACAACTGAAAGCTGAATCTAAAATCTGAACTAAATTTGAAAGCCTCTAAATACTGTCTGAAATAAAGAGTTGAAGGAACATGTTTCCAACTAACTCTGCCTAGCAAAACTAAACTGAAATAATGAATGAAATCAAATAATATCATCCTCGAATAGATGAGGACTCACTGCAACACTTTGACTAGAATACTACTGCTGATCTGGAACTCATGTCTCTGAACCTATGGTGTAACATTAAAGAAAGCACCATAGTGCAAATATGTCAGTACGACTGGGAGTAGTGAGTATATAGTGAGGTAGGCTAAATACAAAAGGGTTTACATACATGAATAATGCTAACTGACTGACTGATATGAACGTAAGAGTACAAACATGCATACATAGAATCAATAAAGAAGGTGATAGTGGGTCACCCTGCTTTAGACCCTTTGTAGAGTGGAAAAAACCATGTCTAGTACCATTAAACAAAACTGAGTACTAGTTGTTTGACAAATTCCTCCAAATCATGTCAATAATGGTTTCACTAAATCCAAATCTTCTTAATACCAGGAAAGTGTATGACCAACACACCCTATCATATTCCTTGGTTATGTCTAATTTAATCACTATATTCCCACCAAAAACTAGTTTCTTGATTCCACAAATGATTTCCTAAGAAAGAATTATTTTTTCAGTAATGCTCCTTCCTCTCACAAAACTTGATTGGTTGCTTGAGATAAGACTGGGAAGAATTGGAGCCCATCTAAGGTAGATAAGTTTAGAAATGATTTTTTTGGTAAAGTTACTCAAATTGATTGGCCAATAATCAGATAGTTTTCTGGGTTGAGACTGTTTTGGTTGAAGAATCAAGCATTAGTAAAGTATTTTGGCATATCATGGCAATCACCACTTGGAGAAGGTCCATACCAATAATACTCCATCAGGATTGAAATAATTTACCATTCATACCATCTGGAATTGCTGTTGAGTGGATGCTCTTGGAGAAAACCATCTTCTTTACTTCTTCCAAAGTAGGAATAACCTGTAAGCTATTATATTTTTTCATCAAAACTCAATTTAGGGATATTGTCTAGCATCTCTTCAGGTACATATTCTGCTGTCCCAGTAAAGACACCCTTGAAATGTGTAATTGTAGCTGCAGCTATGTTATCATCCCCTTGCAACCATACCCATTCCTCATTCTTAAATTTGTGCATGAATATCTTTTTTGATCTTCCTCTAATGAAGTCATGGAAATAAATTGAATTAGCATCAGCATATTTAAACCATTGTAGTTGATATTTATTCCATAAGATAGCATCCTCAACCTTGTGATATCTAACATATTCAACCTGTGTTTTATGAAATTCCAACCTTTTTTCATCAATACTATCCAGGATAAATTTTTCTTCAGCTACCTTGGCCCTTTTTTTATGGATTTTAACATTGGCATATATATCCCCATATACTTCTTTAGACCATTCACTAAGAGTGGAAGTTAATATCTTTTGTTTCTATTAAAATCTCTACATAGGAGTGCCTTCACAATACCTTTTCCAGTAGGTCTCCACAGTGTTAAGGAATGTGGGATGCTCTACCCAATAAACTAGAAATTTGAAGTATTTGACATGTGCCTCTACCTTGTCATGCATCTCCAGAAGCAAAGGACAATGATTAGATCCCATAGAAGATGAGTGAGTGATGGTAGTCAATGGCTTATCTTTCAACCAAGTATATAGTACCATTGCTCTATCCAATCTTTTCCATGTTCTAAACTGCACACCTCTCAAGTTAGACCAAGTAAACTTGGGTCCATAAAACCACATATCAGTTAGCCGACAAGCCTTAATCACCCTCAAAAACTCAAAAATTTTCCTCATGTCATAAGGGATGCTCCCTAACTTCTCACATAATTTAGTAATAACATTGAAGTCTCCAACTATAAACTAAGGAAGAGTTGAAACTAAAAGTTATACCATCTTGTTCCATAAGGGTCTTCTTAATATGTCTCTATAACTGGCATAAACAAAGGTCAAAAGATATGTTTAAGAGAAAATAAAGTGTGAAATTGTGCAAGAAATCTGTTGGTCTTCATTAATATTGATATCACAAGAGAAATCCAGAGACTATAAGAGCCAAATCGTTCCATTATAATTACCGCAAGCATATTCCATCTTAAGTTTCCTTTTTGCTACTTCAAGATGTATATTGTTGGAGAAAGGTTCCAGTATAGCAATCAAAAAGATGTGATGAATATTTATAAGTTCTTGGAGTCTTTCCAGAACACCTTGGGTAAATATACCCTTTGCATTCCAAAAATGATAATTATTCATTGGACTATTTTATGGGAATGAGACTTGGTGAAAGGTCTAGCTGTGTGTCCATGTGGGTTAGGTATAGTGTGCTTACCTCTTTTCCCTGAATTAATTAAGGACCCACTAGGAGATAATCCATGTTAGCTACCAATGTGATTTACGTATTTCACAAACTACTCTTGATCTCACAGATTAAATACATCAATCCCATTTTCAACACTCTTCCCCAGCTGACCCAAGTTACCATTTTCAACACTATTCCACTTTCTCTTACAAGATAGGGGAAACCTCTTGTAGTGTTTCTATGGGTTTCACATCAAAATTCATTCCTTCATCCTGCATCGCAATTTTTTTTAGTTGGTCAATATCCATAGGCTTATTCATCTTCATAGAAATATAAATTATCCTATCTATGCTATGTTGCTCAGTACCCTCTAGTCTATTCACCTGATCAGATAAAAGGACAGATATATCAATCATTTGATGATCCTCATGTTTTTCACTATCAGACCCCTCTATCTGCCTTGGAATTAGATTGGGGTTTCTTTCAGTATTTCCTGGGTAAGCACAGGTGTTCTACCTCTCCTGCTATAGGGCTGTAAAATCATTTATTATGGATGGAACAGAAGTATTTGTCTGGACATCTTTGTACTTATTTAGTGACCTGGTTTGAATACAAGTCTTTGGTTGTCTCTAGCCTTTCTTTTTTAGTTCTTCCATTCATTGATAGGTGCCTTGCCTTTATTTGTATTTTGTTGTTGCACTGTGCCAAAATGATTCTGCATTCCTTGGCATATTAAAGTTTCTTTCCTAGATCCATCATCCTGGTTATCTTTAAATAACTTTTGCCTTTTCTCCTTGTCTTTGACTTTGATAGCACAAGATTTTGAACTATGACCTTGGTGCTTGCAATAAAAGTAATATTCTGGACTCCCATCATACAAAATGGTTTGCCACCTGCCTTCACCATGCTTATCGTCATCATAGCCCAACTAAATATGCTGGGGTCTAGGATTTTTTAGGTGAATTTTCAACTTGACCTTATCCACACTACCCCTAGTTTTCTTATAAGTTGCCAAATATAGAAACAATACCTTGCCAATAGAAGATAAGAGAGGTACCACTACCTACATATAGTAGCAACGCCAGGGGAGCTCAGGTAGGCTAACCCATACAGTAACTAAGGGAGTTTTTTCATTAGGATTAAAAGTAGGTGTCCACAATTGAATTCTCATCAGTTGTCCTTGGATAAATATCTTTCCTTTAGACAAAACTGTTGAGTGATCATACTCATTGTCTAGGTCAATATATACATTCCTGGAATTGGAATTTTAAGTTTAACCTAACCTTTTAGTTCTTGTTGAATAATAAATTTCCTCCTAATCACCTCCATTTTGGGCATGTTGTTATCAAATTTCCCAATTAATGTAAATCAACATCTCTTTGCTAGTTTTATTTTGAAGTCCTCAGACCTAAATACAATCGCTTGAAGTCCTTGTTTGGTTGTTATTCATGGTGGTTCAATTGGGATACAGTCATCTTTCATCGCCTCTTATGCCCTCAGTTTCATGGCCAAGGAATAAGTGACCCTAGGCATATGGGGTCCTTTTCCATGACTAGGTTTGGTCCATATACCAGTAGTGACTTAAAATCCAACAGGTATAGGGGCTCTATTCCCTGGAATAGATATCGAAACGGCCACACCATTCCCTCATTGGGTGAAACCAGGGTTTCTACAATAATAAGTATCTCACCAAATGATTGATGAACATGAAGCTTACCTCCATCATTAGATATTGGTTGATTTAGATTAGAGTGTGAATAGACTGTAGTTGATTATACAGGAATTGTATATAACTTCGGTGTTGGGGCTAGATGTGGTTGACTATGCTTCAGATAGATCATATGTGTAGTATATTATCACCCCATGCCATCTTGACTTGAATTTCCTATTCATCTTGGTTGATGATCACCTGAGACCATCGTAATTGACTTTCCAAAATAAGAGTTGAGTGACTATCCAATTGAAGTATAGGCTAAGAGGTGTGTGTCATATAAGTGGGTAATTGTTTCTGTGAGGACTGGATACATATATACCTGTCTTGTGAGAAACTCTTCGGCGGTTGGAGAAGCTCCATCGGTGGCTAATAAGACACAGTATCAGGTGAAGTGGTGGGAACGACCAGTTGTAATTGCCTAGAGTGAGAATTTTTAGAGAGAGAATTTTAGAAAAAGACTTGTATAACTTTTCTTTTAATCAAATACCCGAAATGCTTATCTATATCCATATTCAAAAATAGGATAAGAAATGTACCTCTTGGAGTTCAAATTTCAACTATAGATACTATAAAATAATTCATGAAATCCTTTAAGCTTTCCATAAAATCATTTATCTTACAATCCATAGGACGTAGGTATCCCTTCTACATTTATAATCCCTTCTTGATAAGTTAGGTTAATTCTCTTATTGAAAGGAGAGAAAAAGAAGAAAGAAATTCAGGAATATCATTTTTCTTAATTTTTGGAAAATTTAGTGAATAGCAATGAGTACTCTCCTCCCTTTTCACTCAATACTAATTAGGGAACTAAGTAAAGGGTGGCCCCTCACAATTTCCCAATATTAATAACAAATATATAAAAAGAAAATATATAGAGGAATCACTTACTATTTTATTTCAATAGGCATCAAATTGAGATAAATAATTATACATACACTACTCTTCATAAACTTAATTTCATACTCTTCTACAATATTAACTTAGATTTTTTTTTGAGATGCTACAATATAATTCTCCTTGACCTATATGTACCACATTACTCTCTATAGATTAGAAGTTATACTTACTCAAAGTATCAAAATAAATTTTATTTTTTCTAAGGTGTTAAAACCGCATAGGACTGGGGTCCCTCTTTATTGAAATGATAAGCATCTCTGCCAATACCGGAGTCTTTGATGGATTGTAGTTAGATTATTATCTTGATTAGTTAGTATTACTACTTGTAAATATGATTTGACTAGAATATAGATATATAACCTAGTGATTGTTGAATAATTGATATTGACTTCATATTTTCAAGCTTGAATTTTATTATCTTTATTGTGATAATTATTGTTTAGAGCCTCACTACGAAAGATATTTATGTTATTATTGTCATTATTAATGAACTAATTTAGGTTTTAGAGGATACTTAGAGTATTAATAGACTTTTAATAGTTGATAAGGCTTAATGAATTGAACAAGCTAGGTTTGGATAGTTTCATGATTAATTGTTCCACGAATTATGGTTTATTTTGTGTTCCCCATGTGGGGATTATGTGCGTATAATTAAGGACGTGAATAATTATTTATGATCATGGGACCGAGTGGGGGCTTATATGTATATTTCTTTTGATTTGAGAGGATGTGTTATTATGACAAGTGCATAAGGGGTTGAAGTGATGTTATTTTTTTTGTTAAACTCCCTATTAGGTATTGTGTTGTTTGAGTGAGGGCTTGACTTTTCATTATATGTCTTTATTTGTAATTCCACGAAAATGGGTCTCGAGATATCACACGGTGGTCATGACTATAAGTAGCCTTAATTAACACGGTAAACCTTCTACTAGATTTGGATATTCATAAATAGAGAAATATGAATATAATATCAAAGCTAATGTGAAACTCTGTCTATTCTAAGCTAAAATTATCGAAACATAATATTTGAAAGTATTTGTCTCAAATTTCTGGACAATTAATATTGCAAATCTAAATTAAATCTAGCAGTCTACAAAGCCTCTATTACTAATAAAAAGAGTGTCACTGGGACAAACGCCCAGCTGACTTGAACTATATGAAAATATTGAATCTTTTATACTAATAAGATGAAAATCTAAAGGACTAGGTCCCTAAACTATAAGGCCTCACAAACTATCAGGATGCAAATACAGATGATCGAAATCACTCACACTACTGAAATTGAGCAGCGACACCTACATAACGAGACACAGTAGCATATAAACGTATATGTGTATAAGTACTTCTTGATTGTACTGAGTATATGGGGATGAATACATAAGAAAAACAATATCTCAATATTAACATCATTTTTAAAACAATGCATGCTAAATGTAAATGACTTATATTAGCTTGATTAAATGTAAACTAAAAAGCATAATCATGAGTAGAAAAACATGTTGTGTAAATCTAGTGAGTCATAACATTTAGGTTTGAGAAATCTACATTGGTATTTTGTCTTTAAATCATGCTATCTAAGTATATAAAGTACTCACATTTATATCTATAAACTGAAATATAAAATCTCATAGCTAGTATCTTTCTGTAAAGCAATATCTGAATAAAGTTTTGAGCCTTTACACTTTGTTTCAAAAAGTTGTTCTATTATTCTTTTCTGTAGTCTTTTTTACTAGGGAATTCTTTTAAAAACTATCCTTCAAAGGAGGTTCTTCTATCCGATATACATTATGTGAGCATTTATAGTATCCAACGTCCAGTTCCCTTATGGGAGAACCTCACATTGGGGAAAGGTGTCATACTTTTTTCCAAGGAATATAACCTAATCTAAGTGATCACATTTGTATATTTCAACCATATAGAAATAAGGATTATTTGATAATCTAAACCTATATTGACTCATAGTTTGTGCGTATATGAGCATACCCAACTCGGTGATAAATACTACTCCCTTTAATCTGTATACTCATTCTTTAGGAAATCCACTTTAAAAAAGTATAATGGTTTAAAGATGAAAACCCATTGTATATCTGTTAATTTAAACTATAACTGAAACTGTAAAGTGGATTCTATGTCTAAGCTGAGATCAAAAGATCAAATTTTTAGTAAAATCTGAAAATAAATAGTCATGGGATGCTTAAAGCATAGTCATTCTTGAAATACAAACATTCAAATAAGGGCTTAGTAACTGATACATCAAATTTATGTCTAGTCCTAATAAAGTTCATGCTTAATAATGAAAGCGTTGAAATTATATTCTAAATCTAGAAATTTATATTGTACGCATGAAAATACAAAAATTGTCATGAAATTCATCATTTAAATCACTTAAAAACTCATAATCTTCAAATAACAATATTTGGGTATGAACCCTAAATTGAAATTCATTAGTAATCATACAAAATCATATAACTGGTAATTAAAAACTAGTTTTGGGCACAAGAATGAAAGAATTATCCTTGTTAAAAGCCCCATACACCTTAATTGATGACTAGATGAAGAAGCTTGAGCTTTAGGTTCCTAATTGTGCCCTTGAAGGTTGATTCTTGAATATTATTGAATGTCATTAATTTTGGGTTATCTTAGAAAAAGAATGGTGGACTTTAGATTTCTTGGGGATTAACATTTGAAGCTCTAGTGTTTCTTGGAGTATATCTGATGAGAAGTGAGCATATTAGGCTTAGAATTGGTTTAATTCTCTATTATTCATGATTTAGGGGCTTGGGAAAAGACTAAATTGCCCTTTAAAAATTAAACTCAAAACTGGACTCTCAATTTTGGGCCCCACCATGATGAGGTACAATCGCGGTGGCTCACTAGAAATTGGATGAATGCCATTTTGGCCTTTAGTGCGACACGACGCTATCATGTTGTGTCACTGAAAAAGAACGAGTGCCATTTTTCACTCTACCACAACGTTGTGTCGGTATAATTGGGAATTTGGATGCGATACAGGTAAATTGTATTGAGCTACTGAAAAGGGACGAATGGGAACAAAAAATTCTCTGCGATGCGAGCTAATTATGGTGCTTCATTGGAATTGGACAATTGCAAATTTTTCCTTCACCGTGACGCAGTCCTTATCGATGTGTTCTATTATTTTCACTAAAAATACCATAACTTTTTGTCATGACCCGAATCAAGGCCCTGTCCATGACAAGCATCCCAAACCAAGAAGGCAAGGACGCCCTTCTATATCTGGTATCCATGCACAATATTCATACTGTAAAAGAAGATGCAAAAATACATAAATAAATGGAATCATGGTCATAAAGCTAAAATATCTTTAAGAATACCATAATAGCTTTTTCAACATAAAACGACATCTCTATGAGTCTGTGAAATCTTTAATACATAATACATCAAAACTTGTCTGAATCTTGGACAAGGCCCCCAGTAGACCAAAACCATAATAAATGATAAATTTCCAAAAGTAAATAGGCCTTCTAAGATATAGAAGACACGATCTGGTACTCTTCACCCCTGCCTGAAGAAATCTACTACTTATCAGGACCCCTAGACTGTACCTTAGAACCGTAAGGGAGGGGGGTCAATATAGTTATACTGGTACGCGAAGAAATCCAAAATAATGTATTTTTAATATAACATACTTTAGAGATAGTCATAAAACATCATGAAAGATATAAAAGCAAAACACATGGGCATTTTTTATACTCGTAAAACCTTTCTGTCAATGCAGTTTTCTGATCTTTGTATTACTTCTGATTTAGGTGATACTCCCCTACAAGTCTAATATTCTAAGAGCTATATTGAATCCTTCATTGGCTCAGTAGGGAAGCCCCAACCCAAGTGTGCTGCAAAGGTTGGAGTGTCTAAGTCTGATGCGCCACAGGGCACTAGGCTAGCATATAATAATATACCCTGATCGGTAAATCACGATTTTGGAAAATAAGTTGTCTGAACTCATGCCTTATTTGAGGAACCACCTAAAGTCTATTTATGCACAGTTTTAACCATTTCTATACATGCATCATTGTAATTCTCAAAATCTGAAAGTCTAAGTTTAAACATGCATTCAATTCTATTCTTAATTACCATCAAATAATCTGAGTTGGTGTCATCACACCAAGACTTGCAAGTCCTATTTTCTGAGCCATAATGTATCATGCGTGATTTTTTCATTAAAACACAGTGCAGACCACCCAAAAATACAAATAGTATAATGGATTTCAAGTTCCGAAACACAAGTTAAAACTATTCAGAGATTCTTCAAACATATGGTGGTCATGTATTTTTGGAAAACCCTGCTACTCTTTATTAAATGTATATTCAACAGGAATCAATATGCACAACCCTCTCTTTTGAATTCAAAAGTCATGCTCAAGTCATATCATAATTCAAGACATTTCTTATCTTTCTTTTCAAGATGTAATTCAAAATAATTCATGTCCTATGAAATATAGAAAACATCATAACCGGAGAGGGATTCTTTATTATTCGTTCTCTCAACTGAATATTCATCCTTAAACACATGCATACTAGAAGTTCAAATTAATTTAGGGGAAGGCCTAAAGACAAAAACATTATCATTAAGGCTTCTAAAACATGAATGTATTCATAAATCCAAAACTCTTTTCTTAAAATCATGATTTCTATGCCCATGAGATATTAGGAAAATGCTGCATACCTTAAATTAGAATATTTTGAATGAACTCTAGATTTTGGGATGCTATACGTACGATTTATGGGTGCCTCTTGTAGCCCTCAAAATGGGAATTCCAAATCTTAAAGAATTAAGGAAAACCCACGTTAAATATTTATATATTTGGGTTTTTAGTTTGAAATCCTATGGTGAGTTTTAGATGAATTTGAGAGAAAAGAATCATATTTTGGTGTATTGGGAGTTTAATCCCATGTTATATCTAGATAAGGGATGGAGGATACCCATTTTCCCCTTAAAATATGGAAACAGAACCTGAAATTTTGATGTGTGAGATAGGGCGTGTGTCGCACACTTATCGCATGATGCTACTGTCTCATTCACTAAAATGTCCATAACTTTTAGCTCGGGGATCAGATTTTGGCAAAATTTGTATTGTTGGAAAGTTAATTCAAAGAGATTTCATTTGATAGTATTCCCTATAATTCATTATAAACAATGAGTAATGGTCGATAGAAGTTGACCTAAGTTTTGATGCTCACTCAAACTAGAATGATAGGAAAGCTTTCAACTAGTCCTTGATTTAGGTGACCTCTGTGATCTTAATTCATGCTTAAATATGTTCACACACTACATAATTGATTAACATGCTAGATTTTCATAGGATTTATTGGTTTTGAATCATCTATGCATAGAAATGACGATTTTCATTCTATCCAGAAATGCAGAGTGTTACACTTCATAACTGAGTACCAGATTGAGGCTAAATTAGTATCGTTGAAAAGGCAATTCAATTATCTACACATTGGTAGGTCTAGAGCTGGGAAATTCTATATGCATCAAGAGTTATATGGTTTTGAAGTTAACCCTTGACATACTAAGAACTAAACTAATCTAAGAAATGTACGGGGTATTACAATATCTCCTCCTTGGGTACATTTATCCTCGAATGATTCAAATTTAACAGAAGATACCGAAGAAATAAAGCTATGTACTGGCATACATAGCTGAAGCAAACTGCATGATTCCATCTAAAACATACGAAGCGGTTGAACTAATCTATGAGTGCATGCATTTACAGGAAGATTACTATATCCTTAAATCTGATACTAGAAAAGAACAGAATTAATTAGAAGTGTTACCTTCTACTGAGTTTGAGTTTACGGAGAAGCGGTGACAATACTTGGTATGCATGTCTGTTTTTGCTTCCCAAGTAGCACCCTCAACGGACTGAATTCAACACAAAACTTTGGCCAAGGAAACTTCTTTGTTCCTTAGTCTACGGAATTGATGATTAAGAATTTCTACTAGAATTTCTTCATATGAAAGGCTATTATGAATATATGTTCTTTCTATAGGGACTACAATAGTTTTAATCGTCCATGCACTTGTTTAATAAGGACACATGGAACACTTGGTGACCTGTTGACAAGTCAGTGGTAGCTCAAGCTCATATGCTACCTTCCTTATAAACTCAAAATCCCATAGGGGCCAATACACTGGGGATTAAGCTTCCTCTTTTTGCCAAACCTCTTCTACCCCTTTATAGGTGAAACATTCAAATACCCAAGATCATCTACTTCAAACTTAAGATCTCTCCATCTAACATCTTCATAAGATTTATGATGACTCTAAGACTCTTTAAATCTCTCAAATAAACTAAAATTTCTCCATGTCTTCAAACACCATATCTGGAACAACAAAAGTGGCCTTACCCACTTCTAAGCAACCAACTGGTGATCTATATCTCTGCCTATAAAGAGCCTCAAATGGGGCCATCTGAATACTAAAATGGTAACTATTCTTTTAGGCAAACTCGATCAATGGCAAGTGGTCATCCCAACTACCTTTGAAATCAAGAACACATGCCCTCAACATATATTCTAAGATACGAATATTCCTCTCTTCCTGACCATCTATCTTAGGATAAAAAGCTGAATTGAGATGAACTTGGGTACCAAGACCCTCTTGAAAGGCTTTCGAAACTGAGAGGTACACTAGGTATCCTTATATGTGATTATGGATAAGGCCACTTCATGAAATCTAACCAACTCTTTGATATAAAACTTAGCATAATCTTTATCTATGTAGGGTGTGTGAAACGACAAAAAATAGGTTGATTTGGTCAATCTTTCTACTATAACCCAAATCAAATCATGCTGACAATGCAAGTTAAGTAATCCTGTCACAAAGTCCATATTCACCTCTTCCCATCTCCAAGTGGGAATACCAAACTCCTATAATCTGCCACCATGTACAAGTTGCACACTTGGCTACAAATGTTTCTATATATTTCTTCATACCACTACAAAAATTGACTTCCCTTAAATCACGGTACATTTTGGTGGCTCCTAGATGAATGAAGTAACGCGCACCATGCGCTTCTGCCATAATACGCTGTCTCAAATTATTAACACATGGCACACATAATATACTCTGGTATCTCAACAAACCATCTCCCCCTTGGGAGAAAACCTCTACCTCTTGTCCTTTCGCTGACCCCTTTAGTTTGACCAAAATAGGATCCCTATCCTGCTTTTCTTTCACTTCAAAACCTAGAGAAGATTCTGAACTACTTTGGACCCAAACATTCCCTTCAGCTGAGTGAACAAACCTCATACCCAACCTAGATAACTAGTGAACTTACCAAACTAACTCTCTTTTATCGTTCTCTATATGAGCAACACTCTCCATAGACAATCTACTAAGGGCGTCTGCCACTGCATTAGCCATGACTGGATTATACAACACAATTATATCATAATCCTTCAATAATTCTAACCACCTTATCTAATGAATATTTAGCTCTCTCTAAGAAAAAAGATAATGCAATCTTTTATGATCTATAAACACATAATGATAGTGCATCCGTATCTTTTAAGGAAAACACAACAGCTGCTAGCTCAAGGTCATCAGAATGGTAGTTTTTATCGTAAGGCTTAAGCTGTGTAGAGGCAAAGGTTATAAATTTACCTCTCTGCATCAAAAGACATCCCAGACCGAATCTAGAGGCATCACAATAGACAATAATCTGATATGTACCATCAGGTAGCGCTAAAATTTAGGCTAAGTTGACTCGAGTCTTTAACTCCTAAAAACTCTTCTCACAGGAATTGACCACTAAAACTTAACTTTCTGCTGAATTAGTCTAGACATAGGGGATGCAATGGAAGAAAAACCCTTAACAAAGTGTCTATAATATCCAACTAAACCCAATAAACTTTGGATATTTGATGGACAGATAGGTAGAGTATAGTTTCTTACTTCTTTTTCTCTTTTGGGGTCAACTCTAATGCGCTCACTAGAAATAATATGACTAAGGAAAGATACTGATCTTAGCCAAAATTTGCATTTGTTGAGTTTGGCGAACAACTAGTGATCCTTGAGATTTTACAACACAATTCTAAGGTGTTCTGCATGATCATCCTTACAACAAGAATAGAAAAGAATATTATCGATAAAGACTATGAAAAACATATCCAAATACTATTTGAACACTCTGTTCATCAAGTCAATGAAGCTGCTGGGGCATTGGTAAGAATAAATGACATGACTAGAAACTCAAAATGACTGTAACTAGTTTTGAAAAATATCTTTGGAATATCACAGTCCCTTACTCTAAGCTGATGATAACCGGATCTAAGGTCTTTCTAGGAGAAATAGTCAATACACATTCGCAAAGAATTATCTTTCTTTCAAACGAATAGGATAGTACCACCCATAAAGAGATACTAGGCCTTATGATATCTTTATCTAAGAGGTCCTTAAGCTACTCTTGTAACTCCTTAAGCTCGACTGGAGCCATATGATATAGATAAATGGAGATGGATTTAGTATCTGGAAGAAGGTCATACCGAATTCTATATCCTTATCTAGAGGTACCCCTAGCAAATCTTTAGGGAAAATATTAGGAAACTTATTGACTAAAAGAACTGCATGAACAGTTGGGTTCTCAAACTTAGTGTCTTTGAATCGAACTAAACGATATATACACCCTTTTGAGATTATGTTTCTACCTTTAATATAGGATATAAAATGACTCTTGGGAGGCACTGAATTACTTTCCTACTAAAAAACTAGCTCATACGGAAATTGAAACTTCACTACTTGGGTGCGACAATATATGGATGTATAAAAGGAATGGATCCAATCAATACTAAGAATAAGGTCAAAGTCGACCTTCTCTAACTCTGTTAAATCTGCCAACATAATTTTATGAAGAACAGTGACAGGTAACTTTCTATAGATCTATTTGGCAATAATTGACTCATCCACTTGGGTAGAAACTAAGAAGGGCCTAGTGATTTTTTCAGGACCTATTTCAAAATTTACTACAAATATGGGGTCACATAAGAGAAATTTGACCCAGGGTCTAACAACACATAAACATCAATATGAAATACACAAAGCATATAAATAACAACATCTGGTGGACTCTGCTACTCTTGATGGGATGGTAAAGAATAAAATTAATTTTGGCACTGACCACCATTGGTACTAGATGATGCGCTTTAAGGAGGGAATGGGTGACCTAGAGGAGCTGGTGCGCTAGTAACCTGAGTCTGGGGACGAATATACCTATTTCCTTGCTTAGCATGAGGACACTCTTTGATTCCATCATCAAAATTACCACATCTATAGCAAACTTTTTGTCATAACAAACACTTACCAAGATGATTCTTACCACACTTAGCACATGGAGGATAACTGGGATTTCCACTCACATAATGCTGTGATCTGGACATAGATGTCTTGCCCTACTACTCTTGTCTAGATCTGTGAGTGCAAGAGCTAGCTGAAGATGGTAATAGCATTGATGAATGAATCTAAAACTCTTAACGGTTCCCTCTCTAAACTTTGTCTAGCCATACTAAAACTGCCTGGTCCTAGCTTTTTTATTTTTCATCTCTCCCCTTCAACTTTTCTACCTCAATCTACTGGGCATGAATCATCAATCTAGCAAGATCCATGTCTCTAATAATAATGATAGTCCAACACTCCTTGACTTCCAAACCACATACTGTAGTAACAAACATACTCATATTCTCCCTAGGGTCAGCCATCATATTAGGGTCATACTTAGAAAAATAATTAAACTTAAGGAAGTAATTCTTCACTATTATCGATCCCTGCCTCAAGTTCACTAACTCCTCTTCTATTATACCTTTCATTCCCTTAGCATAATCTATGTACCATTTCATGAGTGTTCATATATAAAATTTTTGAAACACTTATTATTTTTTTAGTTTAGAGCATGCTATTGCAAAGAAAATTGAATTATCTTTCCAATGATATAAAATTCAACCAAATTCGATAACTGGGTAAGAAGTTATAAAATATTCTAAGTTTCACTCATTAAACATTGTCATTTTGACCCTTAGTACGTCATGGAGCCAGTGTAAATAGCAATTGTCATTTTCCAGAAAAGGTGTGCAATATTGGAGCATCGCGCTAAAGGCTAATTTGGTATTTGGCAGTTTTTAGTATCTCTCTGTGATTCAATGGCATTGCGGTGATATTCCAGGTCATAAACAAGGTGGAAATGTGATACCAACACATCGCGCTACCATATAATTTCCCATTTATTAATTTTCAGTGACACAGTGTGATAGTGCTGCATTGTGCTAGACAAGGAGTTGGAAAATTTTTGAAGAAGAATTTATATTTTGTCAAGGTTAAAACAGTCCTTTTCCCTAATTTTAATCTACCAGGTGTGATTTTAAGCCCTAAAAACATTTTTAAATCATTATTTTATAGTTCTTCCCCCAAAATTACAGAATATCCTCTCTCAATCAAGAATGCTATCTCTTAAATTCAAGGCAAATCCTCAAGAATTCACCAAGAACTTCAAGAAATTCATCCATGATGGTTTTTTAGATGTTCATCCATGAGTTCCTTTCACCCATGCAGTCCAAGTACCCAATTTAATGTCAAAGTTATTATCTTTCTCAAGGTTTATGACATCAAATTAAGACTTCACCCATGAATCTCAATGAATTATGATTTATTACGATGTTTCCATGAAATTATTATTATTATTTGGTTCCCTATGTTTTTAATGGTATTATTTATTGAACTAAACCACGATTTACTACTAGTATGTTGAATTCATGCTATTTCTATAAACTTCATGATATTCCTATGATTTATTTAAATAATGAACTATAAGTGTTTGATAAAATGCCTACAAGAGTGATTGATTTAATAGAATCTATCATGCTTTGTATTTCATGTTGCGGAGTCATTTTATTATTGTTTTTTTGAGTTCTGGGGGTATTGAATACCCTAAACCATAGCTGCTTAATCAATCTAGTTTCAATATATTACAGAATAGCCTTTAGAATATACTATAAGCATTATCAAAATAGTCAAATACCAGTCAGTTAAATGCAGAACAGTCTAATGCTTCAGTATATTTCAGTTGGGAGTAGGATTTAGTGACAATATCCACGTAAGATAGGTAGAGTTGTTAGTAGCAGTCCCTATACCCTAAAACTATGTAGCCAGTGTAGGATATAAGTAGTCACACATTAGATTAGACTTGACTAACTCGCAAGGGTTACCCATCAGTTTAGTCTTGAAAAACTTTGTTCTTTGGACATTATATTAGTATAGTGGATACATACATCTAGTGATAGTACTCGTGGAATAGTATTAACACCCTTCCATCTAGGGTTACAGGTTGGACCCCGATTATCTCAGATAAGGGAATCTCAATTAGATAATACCTCCTCAATCTCAGTCACAGTCTCAGTAATAGTGTCAGTGCAGTTATTCAATCATAGAGTTATTTGAAAAATATATACAGATTTTAGTTATTCTAATAGTTTAGTCTACAGATTTTGTACAGTCATGATATATTCTTGGTAATGCATCCTTGGTATCTATAGATTTCCACGCATTTTTAGTATTTACAAACTTTCATTCATATACAGTATTTACATGCTCCATATTTCTTAAGTGTTATCAAACTCTCAAGATCTCTATTCAGTATTCCTTGTCTTTCATGTATATTGAGATAGTTCATTATTTGTATTCATGAAACCTTACATACCATCTTACCACATTTAGCATACTAGTACATTCAAAGTACTGATCGCATACTTATCTTTTGCACTATGATGTATCATGTCATAGGTGCTAACGCTTAGTTTCTAAATCATACGTAGGCTTTACCTTTCAGGATATTAGTAGTATACTAGCAGTGCCGAGTCCTCATCATTCAAGAACAGTTTAGTTTACTTCATATCTCTATTTCAGTAGTTAGTAGATTTAGTTGCGGCCGATCCCATTAACTTATATTTAGTCAGTCAGTTTTAGAGGCTTTTCAGAGATTGAGTTAGTTATTCAGTGTTCAAATTCTCAGTTGACATGTTCGTTTATCATTATTTTAATAGATTTAGTCAGTTATTTAAATATATATATCCATATTCTAGTTGTTATTCAGTCATTACAACCTTATGGCAATATTATTTATTTTCCTGTAATTATGATATTATTGTTCAGTGCTCAGAGCAGGTACCAGCTAATAGGTTAGCTGTTGGTCCCTCAGGATTGTAAGCATTGTGTGACGACTAAGGGGTAGTCTCAGGTCATTATAAACTGGGTATCAGAGCCTACAGTTTTAAGGTGTCCTAGGAAGTTTTAAAGTCGTGTCAAGTAGAGTCTTGTCCATGGGTGTGTAGTACACCACACTTATGTACGAAAAGCTGCAAGGCATTTAGGAAAAAGTTTCCCTTCTTTCAATATTCATGTCATGCGAGTGAGCATGATCTCATGTTAAAATATCAGTCTAATACTTTTCTCTCTTCTGTTTACAGAACATTCCTCCTAAGATGAACAAAAGAAGAATAGGAAATTAAGCAGCCCCTCAGCCCATCCAAGTGGATCTTTTTGATGAGTATGTCTCTCATGCAATATTTAGGGTTGTGTTTACCACTCTAGCCAACCCAATGGCAGCTCAGAATGAACGATTATCTATTATTCTGGCAAACCAAGTGGCCAATACTGCTTCTACCAGAGTTTGGAATTTCACATGAATAAATCCTCCTTCTTTCATAGGATCTAAGTTTGAAGAGGATCCATAAGAATTCTTACGTATGATTCAAAAAGTAATAGATGCTATGGGGTGACATCTAGTTAGAGTGCTGAGTTGGTTGAATATTAGTTATAGGATGTAGACTACATGTAGTTTAAGCAATGGAAGGTGGATAGGAGTATTGATGCAGGGCTAATAGAATGAGAAGAGTTTTCCACAACTTTCTTAGACTGATTTTTCCCATTGTAGTTGAGAGAGGCCAATGTGCTAGAATTTATTAACTTGATGCAGGGAAGAATAAGTGTGGGGGAGTATTCCCTCAAGTTTACTTAGATATCTGGATATGCTCCTTATGTGGTTGCTGAAAATAGGTCAAAGATGAGTAAATTTATTTTTGGAGTGTATGATAGCATCGTCAAGGAGTGTAGGATTTCAATGCTAATTAGTGAGATGGACTTATCTAGGATGATGGTCCTTGCTCAACATATAGAGGAGCAAAATATTAAGAAGAGAGAGAAAACAAGAAAGCTAGAATAGGCGGCTTTACTTCAGTCAGCCAAAGTCAGAGGGTGGTAATCCTTCTTGGTTTCAACAAAGGTCTTCAACCCTACCACCCTCTTCAGCCAGTGTTCCTATACCCAAATTCAAAAGTAACAATAGGGAAGTGGCACCAGGCCTTAAATACTAGGTCAGTGTTAGCAGTTCTCGTACCAATCCTATATGTCATAAATATGGCAGACACCACCAAAGTGAGTATAGACGGGTAGTGATGTATTTTTTGGGTGTGGCAATCTAGGCCATTGGATTAGGAAGTATTAGGTGATAACGCTCAAACTACATCTCTCGTAAGAGTGTAAGCGGTCGTTGTCAAATATAGAACCCAACTGGGTTGGGTGTCAAATCCCACAGGGAATAGCTGGTCACTAAGTAAGCAAAGATTAGTAGATTTTTTGTGATAGTTTCGTAAAATGGGGGGAGTAGTAATTGTGCAATAATGTAAACAAAATAGTAGAGTAAAAATAGAAAATAGCAAAGTAAAAAGAAAGAATGTTTTATGAGATGTTAATCAATAAGAATTGAGAGTTGGGGTTATCTCCACCTTATGAGTTATAAGTCTCTATTGGCTATGAGTTATGCGGAATTCAGACATGCATGTTCTTATAGACAATTGTATTCTATGGTAAATCCAAGCGTCTTTCGACCTAACAAGGACTATTTCACTTTAACTCTTTAGAATTGCTATTTTTGCTCGAGACAGATTTTCCATGCGTCACTTTTTGTCCTAGGCGTCCAAGCTCTCCTTCTCTTCTTTTGTGAAGCTTCCTTTGGCGTCAAGTTATCCATAAAATGCTGAATTCTGCATCATTTATACTTGAAAACTTTCTAATCACGTTTGTTAGCTCAATTAGAGGAAAAAGGACTAAAAGTGCATGAATTATATATTTTGTCCTCAAAACTTAGCTAAAATATGGGTAAATTATAGTACTCTAGTCATGTAAATTCGCGTATCATCATTAGGTGGTTGATCAAAAAGGTAGGGATGCACTCAATCAGGGCCAGTACCGTTCGGTCACCCGAATCAGCTGGGTACAACTTCTAGTACTATCAGTGGTCAGCAGCCGAACAGGTTATATGCTCTTCAGTCTTTTCATGATTAAAAAAATTCTTCTAATGTAGTTACTGGAACATTACAGGTCTTTTATTTACATGTTTATGCTTTAATATACCCTGGAGCTTGTCTTTCTTTTATAACTTCACATATAGCCATCAATTTTGGAGTTAGTACCAAAGCTCTTGCAGAGCCCTTTCTAGTGTCTAACCTAGTAGGTATTTCCATTATAGGCAGACAGGTGTACACGTAATAACCAATTGTAATTGTTTCAAAGAGTTACCTCAGTTGATCCCATGGAGTTAGAGATGATAGACTTTGACGTCATTCTAAGAATAGATTGGCTCTACTCATGCTATGCCTTAGTTGATTGTCAAAATAGAATAGTTCATTTTTAGTTTCCAAATGAACCAGTCCTTGAATGGAGGACTAGTACTACAAATCTTAGGGGTCAGTTAACTTCCTACCATAGAGCTAGAAAGATGATATTAAAGGGGTGTTTTTACCATCTTGTGTGAGTCAAAGACTAAAATTTAGAAACTCCAACTGTTGAGTCAGTTCCAGTAGTAAGCAAATTCTTAGACATATTTTTGTATGATCTTTATGGAGTTCCTCCCGATAGATAATTCACTTCGGGATAGACCTTATTCTATATACTCAACCTATATCTATTCCGCCATACAGAGAGTTCAAAAAATAGTTAAAGGATCTTCTATATAAGGTTTTCATCAGACCCAAACTCTTTTCGTAGGGGACACCTATCCTATTCGTGCATAAGAAAGGTGGTCCTATTAGAATTTGTATTGACTACCATCAATTGAACAAGGTCACACTAAATAATAAATATCTACTTCCAAGAATTGATGACTTGTATGAATAACTTTTGGGTTCCATCTAGTTTTCTAAGGTAGACCTCAGATCAAGCTATCATCATCTCAGGGTCAGGGAATGTGATATTTTAAAAATAGATTTCCAAACCTGGTATGGTCACTTTGAATTTCTAGTCATGTATTTTGGTCTCACGAATGCCCCATCTGCCTTGATGGAGTTGATAAACCGAGTGTTTAAGCAGTACTTCTATATGTTCATCATAGTTTCTATTTATGACATTCTTGTTTACTTCCGTAGCAAAAATCATCATGCAGACCACCTCAAAATAGTGCTGCAAACTCTTAGAACTTATCAGTTATTCACTAAATTCAGTAAGTATGAATTCTATCTAAGATTAGTTACTTTCCTTGGTCATATTATTTCTGGTGATGGTATTAGGGTTGATACTCAAATGACTAAGGCGGTAAGAGCCTAGACCCATCTCTCCATCAGACGTCAGGAGTTTCTTGGGTTTAGATAGCTATTATGTATTCCTGGTGTAGATTATTTTAGGGAATGAATTATTGTTGAAGTACATGGTTTGCATTAATCTATTCATCCATAGGATACAAAGATGTAACGCGATTTGTGGGAGATCTATTGGTGGAGTAGAATGAAGAGAGATATTGCATAGTTCGTAGCTAAGTGTTATACATGCCATCAGGTTAAGATTGAGCACCAGAAGCCTAGTGGGTCCATACAGGAGTTTATTATTCCCATATGGGAATGGGAAGAAGTGAATATGGATTTTATGATGGGTTTACCTCGTACAAGTTATTAGCATGATTCTATTTGGTTTATTATAGATAGGTTGACCAAATCAACTCATTTCTTGACAATCTGTACCTCTTATTCAGCCGAGGACTATACCAAGCTCTATCTAAGAGAGTTGGTTAAGTTGCACGGTGTTCCCTTGTCTATCATCTCAAATAGAGGTAGATAGTTTACCTCTTACTTATGGAAAGCTTTCCAAAAGGGTCTTAGTACCCAAGATCATCTTAGTACAACTATTCATTCTCAGAAAAAAGGTCAAGCAGAAAGTACCATTCAGACTCTTTAGGATATGATGAGAGCATGCATGGTTGATTTCAAAGGTAGTTGGAATGACAACTTGTCTTTGATTGAATTCTCCTGTAATAACAACTATCAGTCCAGTATCTGGATTGCTCCGTTTGAAGCTCTCTATAGGAGGAGGTGTAGATCTTCTATTTGTTTGATTGAAGTAGATGAGGCAATAACAGTAGGTCTTGACTTGGTGTTTGATATCTTGGAGAAGGTTCAACAAATTAGAGAGAGGCTTATGGCTGCCCAGAGCCAACAGAAGTCGTACACAGATGTGAGAAGAAAGGAACTAGAATTTGTGGTCGGTGATTTTGTGTACCTGAAAAGCACTCTAATGAAGGGAGTGAAGAGGTTTCGCAAGAAACAAAACTCAGTCCCCACTATATCGGTCAATTCAAAATTCTCAATTATTTTGGAATGTTACATTACGAGCTTAATTTGCCTTCAGATCTAGCCTCAGTCCATCTAGTGTTCTATGTTTCATTGTGAAAGAAGTCTATTAGTGATCCGGCTATAGTTTTTCCTTTAGAAAGTGTAGATGTTCAAAAAAGTCTTTCCTATAAGGAAGTTCTAGACAAAATTCTTGATCATAAAGTTAGTAGACTAAAGAACAAAGAGGTTCCACCACCCAAAGTCCTTTGGAGGAACCAGTCTATTAAGGGAGCCACTTGGGAAGCAGAAGCAGATATGTGGACCAAGTACCCTCATCTTTTCTCTGTGAATCTAGACTCAGTGTAAGGTGCTAACCCTCTTATGTTTTTTATCAATCATGCTCAATTTCAGTTCCACATCATTTTTATGTCAATCATGCATTTTAGCCATGCATTCTATGTATCAGATATGCATGTTCAGTGTTTAAGCTTAGTTCAGCAGTCTTCCTTAGCTTAACCAGTTTTATTCGAGGATGAATGGTCTTAAGGGGGAGATATTATAATACCCCTCATTTCCTAATCATAATCTAAGTCCCGTTGCATAAGTATGCATATATTAAAAATTTTAAACACTCACTATTTTTAGTTTAGATCCTTCCATTGCATAGAAAATTGAATTAACTTTTCTATAGCATAAAATTCCCTAAATCCTATAACCGGGTAAGAAGTTGTGGCAATTTTATGTTTTAGACTTTAAACATTGTCATTTTGACCCTTAGCGCATTGCAGAGCTAGTGTAAATAGCAATTGCCATTTTCCATTGAAGGTTCACGATCTTGGCGCATTGCACCAAAGGCCAATAAGGCAGTTTCCAGTGTCTCTCTAGATTCCACTACAACACGGTGATCTTCCAGGTCACAAAAAAATTTGGTAACATAATACCACCGCGTTGCGCCACCATGCAATTTCTCAGATGTCAATTTCCAGTGACACGATGTGATAGCACCGTGTCGCGCCAGGGGAGGAATTTAAAAAAATTTGATGAGGAATTTATATTTCATCCAGGTTAACACAGATATTTTCCCTAGTTTTAGTCAACCCAGGTGTTATTTAAAGCCCGAAAAACATTTTTAACTCATTATTTTTTAATACTTCCCCCCAAAATTAAAGAATATCCGGTCTTAATCAAGAACTATAGCTATCAAATTCAAGGCCAATGCTAAAGAATTCACCAAGAATTTCAAGAAATTCATCCATTAAGGTATGTAAGATGTTCATCCATGGATTTCTTTCACCCATGGAGTCCAAGTACCCAATTTAATTTTGAAGTTATCATTTTTTTTCAAGGTTTATGATATCAAATTAAGTTTTAACCCATGATCTCTATGAATTAAAATTTATTACCATGTTTCCATGAAATTATTCTTATTATTTGATTCTCCATGTTTTAATAGTATTATTTATTGAAGTAAACCATGATTTACAACTAGTATGCTGAATTCATGCTATTTATATGAACTCCATGATATTCCTATGATTGTTTTAAACCATGAACTATAAGTGTTTGATAAAATGCCCACAAGAGTGATTGATTTAATATAATCCTTCATGCTTTGTCCTTCATGTTTTAGAGTCAATTTACTATTGTTGTTTTGAGTCCTAGGGGTATAGAATAAGAAAAAAAAATAGTTGTTTATTAAGTCTAGTTTCAGTATATTACAGAATAGCCTTTAGAAAATACAATGAGCATTATCAAAATCAGAAAATATCAGTCGGTTAAACTCATAATAGTGTAGCGCTTCAGTGTCTTCTAGTTGGGAGTAGGATTTATCACCGAGCAAGTGTAGGGATGATGTATTTCCCATAAAATAGGCAGAGTCATTAGTAGTAGTCCCTACACTGCAAAACTATATAGCCAGTGTAGATATAAGTAGTCACCCGTCATATTGGGCTTAACTATCTCGCATCGGTCACCCGTCAGTTTAGGCTTGGCACCCTTAGTCCTTTGGAAATTATATTAGTATTGTGGATTCACATATACCATTTTAGTATTCGTGGCATAATATTAACACCCTTCGAATAGGGGTTATAGGTTGGACCCCGATTAGCTCATATTGGGGCATGTTGGTTAGATGATACCTCCCTTATCTCAGTCATAGTCTCAGTTGCAGTATCAACTTTGTTATTCCATCATAGAGTTGTTTGACTAAAACATACAACTTTTAGTTATCCCAGAATTTCAAGCGACAGATTTTATACAGACATATTATATGCTTGGTCAGGCATACTCATTATCTACTAATTTCCACGCATTTCTAGTATTTATGGACTTTCATGCATATATAGTATTAAATGTTCCATGTGTCTATAGTATTTATAGACTCTCATTATATCTATTCAGTATTCCATTCCTTATATGTATATTCAAATATTTCAGTATTTCTATTCATAAAACCTTCTATACCGGCCTACCTCATTTAGCATACTAGTTTATTCAAATTACTGATCGCATACTTTTTTTTTGATGCTATGATGTATCATATCATAGGCACTGATGCTCAGTTTTTTTATCATACATAGAATTTACTTCACAGGCTATCAGTAGTACACTAACAGTGGTGAGTCCACATCATTCGAGGACAATTTATTTTACTTTATATCTCTATTTTAGTAGTTAGCAGAGTTAGTTAGGGATTGTCCCATCAACTTATATTTAGTTAGTTAGATTTATAGTCTTTTCAGACATTGATCTAGTCATTCAGATTCTCAGTTGACATGTAATTTTATTAATATTTTAATAGATTCAGTTAGTTATTTATATATATCCATGATTCAATTATGTTTCATTTATTAAAACATTATGGCAATATCAATTATTTTTCTATAATTATGATATTATTGTTCAGTTCTCACAGTAGATACCGTCTTATGGGTTATCTTGTGGTCCCTCAAGATTTTAAGCATTATGTGGTAACTAGGGGGTAGTCTCAGGTAATTACATCTACCTTAGCTTCTCTCATTTCACACAGAAAGACCCTATCTAGAAATACATCCTGAAACATCTGCAAACTCATAGGAGATGCATTCCATATATCTACCCAACGGCACATCGTTTAGCTTATAGGATGCCAACTCTACAATATCTTCCTTAGTAACATGCATAATCTTGGTGATCTTTTCTGTCTCCTCTAAGTAAAGCTCTGGGTCCTCACCTATGTTTTACTCAAAGAATCAAGCGAATTCATTCTCGTGAAGTCTCTAATTTTTTTTGTTGCTTAATCCCTATTCTGGTGATGTAAGACTGTCACATGATGATTTCGCTGAACATTAGCACTCACCACTTGGGCTAACACCTAAAAGACAGTATACAATTTTGCATGGGATTCATTCTCATTTAGATGGTCAGCGGGTTGGGGTGACTGGTTATCATTTCGATAGGCATTTGCTCGGTGAGGAGGCATATTCAACTATCATCCAATAGCATGAGTTAAAACAAAAAAGAAACATTGTAAGCATGATAGATCATGAAAGAAAGAGATGATTTCCTAAAAATATCCTCCAACCTCTTGCACATAAATTTGGTGCGCTTCACACCCATGATCAAGTCTCTATGTAAAGTAGCTTGTCTAACTTTTGAGGACTCTTATGAAATTTAGACTCTGATACCAAGTTTATAACACCCTAAAAATGGGTCTTAAGATATTGCGCAGTGCTTAATTCTACGAGTAGCCTCAAGCTAACCCTGTAAGCCTTCTACTAGATCTATATACTCATAAATAGAGAAATATTAACATAATAAGATAAAATATAGAACTCTATCTTATCTAAGACGAGATCATCTAAACATAATATCTAAAAATATTATTCTTAAAAGTCTATTTAATTAATACTGATAATCTAAATTAAATCTAGCAGTATTATAAACCCTTCTACTAATAACTAGAGAGTCACTAGGATAAACCTCCAGCTGACTTTAACTATCTGAAAATATAGAATCATCTATACTAATATGCTGAAAAACTGAATGACTAGGTCCCTAAACTATGAGGACTAACCAACTATCGGGATGCAGATAGAGATGCTCTAAATCACTCACACTACTAAAACTGAGCACCTAAACCTACATTATGAGACTATGTAAAACATAGATGTATATATGGATCATTAATTCTTCTTTGTACTGAGTATATGGGGGTGAATACATAAGTAAAACAATATCTCAACCATAGTGTAAATTTACAAAAGAATGCATGCTAAGTGTAGATGAATCACAATAGCTTGAATAACTAAAAACTTAGAATCATGATCAGGAGTAATAAAGCATGTTGTATAAATCAAGTGTATCGTAACATTTAGTTTCTAAAAAGCTACATTGGTATTCTATCTTTAAATTATGTTGTCTAAGTGTAGAAAGTACTCACTTTTATATCTAAAACTAAAAGCTAAAATCTCATAGCTGGTATATTCATGTAAAGCAATATTTGAATAAAGTTGTAACCCTTTACAGTTGGTTTCTAAAAACTATTCTGTTGTTCTTTTTTGTAGTCTTTTCTATTTGGGAATTCTTTTAAAAACAATTCTGCAAGGGTGGTTCTTCTGATCAACAAATACTATTTAAGCTATTATAGTGTCTAGTTCCCTTATGGGAAAACCTCACATGGGAGAGATATCATACTCTTTCGAAGGAGTAGAAACTAATCTAAGTTATCATATTTGTATCGGTCATCCATTTAGAAATTAGAATAATTTGATAATCTGAGCCTACGTTGACTTATAATTCTGAGGCATTGAACATCCCCTACTCGGTGTTAGATACTATTCCCTTTATCCTATATGCTTATTCTTTAGGAAATCCACTAATGGTTTAAAAATGAAAACCAACTATACATCTCTTAATTTAAATTGTAACTAAAAATGAAAAGTGGATTCCATGTCTAAGCTGAGATCAAAAAATCAAATCTTTATTAAAATCTGAAAATAATTAGTCATGGGATTCTTAAGAATAAATATAAACATTAAAACTAGGGTTTAGCAACTCACGTATCAAATTCATATCTAATCATAATAAAGTTCATGTTTAGTAATGAAAGCATTGAAATTCCATTTTAAATCTAGAAATTTATATACTACGCATGGAAATATGAAAATAGTCGTGCAATTCACCATCTAAATCACTTAAAATCTCATAATCTTCAAATAGCAATATTTAGGTATGAACCCTAAATTGAAATTCATGGGTAATCATACAAAATCATGTAAATTGTAATTTAAAACTTGTTTTGGTAACAAGGATGAAAGAATTATCCTTCTTGAAAACTCCAGATACCTTAATTGATGACTAGATGAAGAAGCTTGAACTTTACATTCCTATTTGTGCTCTTGAAGATTGCTTCTTGAATTTAGAATCTTGAATTTTGGGTTATCTTGGAAAAAGAATGGTGGAATCTGACTTTCTTGGGGATTAAGATTTGAACTTCTAGGGTTTCCCAAGAGAAATTTTATGAGAAGTGAGCAGATTAGGCCAATAAAGGGTTTAATTCTCTTTTATTCATGATTTGGGGGCTTGGGAAAAGACTAATTTGCCCTTTAACATTTAACTCGAAATTAGAATACCAATTTTGGGTCCCACCATGATGCATTACAGTAGAGGTGGCTCACTGGAAATCGTACGAATGCCATTTTGGCCTTTGGCGTGACACAGTGTAATCACATTGCATCACTTGAAAAGGATGAGTTCACTTTTCACTCCACCTTGACGTAGTATCTATCCAATTGTGAATTTTGTTAAGATACAAGCAAAATACATTGAGCTACTAGAAAGGGACGAATGGAAACTAGAACTTCTCCACGATGCAGGCTAATCGTGGTGCATTACATTAATAAGATAATTGCAAATTTTTCCTTCACTATGATGTGGTGCTTATCACGGTGTTCTACTATCTTTACTAAAATTGCCATAACATATAAATCGAGTATCAGGTTGGGGAAAAATTGGTTTTATTGGAAAGCTGATTCCATTATCTTAAAATTGGTGGGTTTAGAGCTGGAAAATTCTATACACATCAAGAGTTATACACTTTTAAAGTTAACCCTTGACACACTAGGAGCTAAAACAAGCTAAGAAAAGTATGGTATATTACATTATTGCATTTTCACTATAGTGATGCCTGAGTGAGGGGTTGAAAATGATAATATTGATGACTACATGACTATTTATTCTGGTTTGCTAGATGGAAATCGATATCATAAATTATTGTTATATTGAGTTGATTCTAAACTCACTTATAAATGTTTTAAATGGATTTTTATCTTTATAGTAATAGTTTATGAGTATTACTTCCTCATATCACGCTGCATATTCATGAGATATTGGTTACTAAAATATTTTGAATTTTGTAAGGAAATAAGATACGTTATAAAATGCCTATATCGAGAAATGTACCGATAAGGTTGATTTGAGAAATGATATTGATATCTTAATGACTATTTAGGTTGTGAGCTTCTCATTAGTCATACTTGAAAGAGGTGAGGCTTGGTAGGTTTACACAGAAAGTTATGTGATAACTTTCAAAACATTCATCATCATCCTATCATCATTACTACATTACATTGCATTGAAATTCTTAATATAGTTTGATATTGTCATTGAGTTCTTACTTTTGTAAGTATCATGATTGAACCTTGTTTGTGATATTGTGTCTGAACATTTATTTTATTTAATTGTATTAAGTTATTTCATTTTATATTGTTTTGGAGGTCAAGGTATTATGAGATATGGGATATGATGGTGGCTTGACTTAAGAAATAGTTGGGTAGTACCTTATGGTAGTGTGGGATAAACCCTTATATATGCACACTTTCCCTATATTTATCCTATATTAATTGTTGGTTTAATTGATTAAGAATGACATATTACATTTGTAAGTTATTTTCATCAATGAGTTCTCTTATTTCTAAATATATATGGAATAACATTGACTCGCATGGATTACTTACATTGTATTTGTTATACCTGTTGACTTTTGTGTTAGGTTAAATAATAGGATAAAGTATTATGATTTTGAGGATTATAGGTTGTTCAAAATACCTCGGTAGATGGGTTGGTAGTTTTCAGGATCACATTAAATTAGAGTCTGTTATCAATGATACTTGCTAAGTACACATGATTTCGTACTCACCCTTTCTTCTTGACTTTTTTCTTATTTTCTTATCCTTTGTAGGTATTGGTTTGAGTAGTAGATTGTAGATATCATTACTTTCAATATTGACATTGGGTAGATCGAGGTAGTGGCTGATGGACTAGATCTTTAGACTTCTTGAACCTCTCTAATTTTATCTTATGCATTTATCATATTTATGATACTTTAGATTATTAATTATAATCATAATTTGTATTTGAGGATTGTAATAATGACATCCAGACCAAAAATGTAGTTTGGATACTTGAGTCTCGTTATATAAATTGAGACTAATCTACTTCTTCTACTTTCATTACATTTTCTTAAAGTGTGTTCTTTAAAATGGGTTAAGCTTACTTATCTGGGTGGTGTGGCACATGCCATCACATACCTATTTTTGGGTCATGCTGTAGCTTATAAACATCGGTAATGCGACTTTTGGTACATAATAATTCAAAGGAGAGAATAATGTAGGGCATCCAAACACACCCTTGAATTAACAGTTTAAGGAAAAATAAGCTAAATATAAGATATAGTAATGATCTCAATGATATGATGCTTTTTGGAAAAATCATAAACACTAATTGTCTTAAAATAGACAACACCCTTAAAAGAATTTTATAGAAAGTTCAATAAATTAGAGTCAGAAACAACGGTATCTAAGTGGCGTGTTTCTAGAAAAAAAAAAAATAATTTTGATTCAATAGTTAAAAATGCTACTAAACATGATCATAATTCTATAGATTATAATTGTGCCCATCTCTGATCTACCCCATTAAGAAAGAGCTGTTCTCAAGAAAGATCAACCTGGTTTATCATCATTGAACCAAAGCTTCTAAAATATGTGTACTATATGTTTTCAAGGCATACATAGTCAATGACATGAACTTAATCCCTAATCATCCTCAAGCAAGATATATGCTCATATTTTAGAATCTACAACAACTACACTAATTGAAATAAGATTACTCAAGCTAAGACTACAACAAGCTACAACAAATGACAAGTTTGTAAGGTATATGCTTTCTTCATTCAACATATTTACACTATTAGCTTAACATCACTACCTGTAATACCCAACAAGATCATAGAAAAGTATTCAACTATTCACCATACATTAAAGTATCCAAATCAATTATGTCAAATTATAATTAAGTTTCATGACCATTCACCCTATGTGTAAAGTGTCTTTAATGTGATTATGTCCATAGGAAGCACTTAGAGCAAGGTTGAGTTGAGAACTTTTGTATGATTGAGTTTTAGCATTTGATCATTTAAGGGTCAAATTCAAATGAGTGTAAATTCTAGAATAAATAGATTTTTGGAGGTCAAGACGCAACAAATAAAAGATTATCTGGTCTTCTTTCAACATATCTGATTTAACCTTCATCTGATATCAGAGTAGAAAGTAATACTTTTTTTACCTAGTAATACTAGAGGCTGACTACTTGAGTCGATGAGCAATCAACCTAGTCATCAACCTTCACTATAAAGGACCTTAAGTAATTTGGATATTGATAACTAAGTTGGTGATCTATCAAGATATCAACTGATTCGTGAATATTAACCAAAAAATATCCTAATCTAGCTAGAGAATGACAACTATATTGATGAGCTGTCAACAAGATGACGAAAGTTATCCACTTACTTGTCAACTGAAAAATTCCTACAAATATTTGTAAGTATCCTTGGTGGTAGTTTGGTCTTACCTTACCTAAAATTCCTCCCACCCAACTTAAGTCATTCCATAAGAATTTTTATCTACTATTAGTCTATTTTCAATGCTTATTTTCTCTTCATTCTCAAGTTAAAAGAAGTAGGATTTCTTTCAAAAGTTTAACTCCCAAGGATCCAATTGAAGTTTTCTTCAAGACATTTACTAAATTCAGGTATGTGGAGTTTGAACGAGGATAATCTTTAATTCTTGTTACCAAAAGCTTTCATTTTAATAACTGAATATATTAGATTTAAATTAGGGATAATACACAATTTCCATATTTTTAAGTTATGACACTATCTTGTGATTCAGAGTTTTGTTAGCAGAAGAATTTACTTTTACTCATGTTTTTACTTATATGATTGTTATTATGAGATGTATATCCATATTTTGACATGAATTACCATGAGATGATAAATGTATATGATTTTTAGTATGATTCTGTCAGTTTACTAATAAAAGCATATGATTTTATCATGATTCTCTCAGTTTACAAGAAGTTTAGATTTACTATTTAAAATTACTACAAGATGATGTTGATTTCCATTTTGATCTTATGATCTCAGACATGATATGAAATTCACATAGTTCTTCATGAGTATGATTTATTGATAGAAGCATGATTGACTTTCAGATTTATAAATCCAAATTCTTATTTTAAGGTGAATTTCATCGGTATGAGCATACAATATCTATATACATATATATATATATATATATATATATTTAAAGTAGTATTTAGCACCAAGAGAGGAATATGGGTTCAATGCAGATCCACTATGTGCCACTATAGGTTTAGAGACCCTACTAGAGAGTGACCTCCTTTCCTAGTATGGGATTAGTTAGTGATCAATCCAATTCAATTAAAGCTCTATTCTGAGGGCAAGGAGAGGGTAGAACATCCCTCCTCAACATGGGTAGATGTTAGACTTCATGCTTGCTCTCATGGTTTATGTCGATTATGAGAATCTCCCATAGAAAATATAGTTTTCAAAAGCTAAGTGTAGTAACTCACCCAACTTATTAGACTTGCTTGTTGGTCATGTTTTAACATATCTCGATCTTTAATTTATTTCAGCTTCTTAGTGAGTCTACTTACACTTAGCATGTATGTTTTAAGATTATGCACTGATCAAGTTTTACTTATTCATTCACCCTCATATATTTCATATATTTCAAAAGTAATGACCACATATATGTCTATGTGGTACATTGTTTCATAATGTAGGCTTTAGTATTTGTCCTTATCAACACGATTAAGCACGGAACCATTTTCTACATTCGAATAGCTGGTGAGTTCTCATAGTACGAGGGACAAGTTATGATGATTTTAGGTTTTTAATGTAGTTATTTTAGTTACTTATATTTTGTTTTTGCATAATGGGGTATATACTCTTATTCAGTTATTCCATATTATTCAGTTAGTTACTATTCATACATATGAACCCTTGCATTCAACCTTACCTTATCTAGCATAGTAATACATTCTATGTACTGATGCATACTTTCTCTTTACGCTATGATGTCTCATATCATAGGTTCCAACACTTTGGTTACCGTACTTAGATAGATTCAACAATTAGCAGCAGATTCAGTAAAGAATCTTCATCTATCGAGGATATGCTAGTATTTCAGTATTTTAGTAGCTTCAGTATTTTTGTATTCGGAGTTGGTTGGGGGTTTTTCCTATCAACTCCACTTTTAGACAGATCAATTATAATCTCTTTAGACTAGACTAGTTTAGATAGTATTTCAATTTTTAGATGATATTACAATTTTTATTCTTTATCGGTATTTAGATTATAAAATTTATGGCATTTTAGCCTATTTTCTATATTATATTAGTATTATTATTCAGTACTCACAGTAGGTTCCATTCATAGGTAGTCTTGAGGTCCTTCAGGGTCAAAAGAACCATGTGGTATTTATGTTACAGACACGAGATATTATAAAAGTTGAGGAGTTCATCAACATGAGGCAGGGATATATGATAGTGTAAAAGTACTTCCTTAAGTTAACCTAGTTAGCTCAATATTCCCTAGAGTTTTTTCTGACTCTAAGATCGTATGACTAAGTTTGTTACTGGGTGTCTGATTTTGTGGTCAAGATATGTAGGACTAACATGCAGATTGGGGATATATATATATATATATATATATATATTACTTTGTTTATGACTCATTCTTAATAGATTGAGTCATAAAAGTTGAAGAAAAGGGGAGAAGATAAATAAGAAGGCTAGGAGTAGACAGTTTGAGTATGGTTTGCCAAGGTCTAGAGGAGGAAACTATTTATAGTTTTAGGGTCATTCATCAGTTCCTACGCCATCTTTAGCCAGTGCTTCTGCAACTAGGACTAGGCAGGAATAATGGGGTAGGACTTTGAATACTAGATCTTAGAATAGTATAGTCGAGAGAAGCAATTATTCGACATGTGAAAACTGTCATATAACTCATCTTGATGAGTGTTTGATAGGAAAAGAGGGTTGATATTATTGTGGCAAGGTCTCCCACAAGATCAAGGAGTGTTTGTATGCTTAGAATGGAGGTAGAGGTTCTCATTCTCTAACTCAAGTTACTAATTCAACAATCCATTCAGCTAGCCTAGTTTCTCCATAGGGCTTATCATTCAGTACCGGTGTTGGTCAGTGCTAGAATCAATTTTAAGTTTTACCATCCCTTCAATAGTAAGAGAGTTCTTAAGGTGTTAGCACTGGTATGATTTGTGCCTTTCACCTTAATGTATATATGTTGTTGGACATGGGATCAAATCTCTCTTATATAACTCCACTAATTACAGTAAATATTAGGGTGGGTCCTGAAAATCTCCTTAAGCCCTTTTCAGTTTCTACCCCTGTAGGTGAGTTAGTTGTTACTAAGAGAATCTATATGGATTTTCCTATTACCATCCTCCATAAGATCACATTAGCAGACCTAATAGAGTTAGAGATGATGGATTTTAATGTTATTCTGTGCATGATTTGGATCCTTTCATGCTATGCATCCATTAATTGTTGCACCTGTGTGGTGAAGTTTTAGTTTCCTTATGAGGCAGCTTTTAAGTAGGAGGATATTTCTATGTCTCCTAAAGGTCGTTTCATCTCTTATATCAAGGTCAGAAATTTAATATCAAAAGGATATATCTATCATTCACTTTAATTCAAAGATACCGAGTCTGAAGCCCCAACAATTCAATTAGTTCGTGTAGTCATTGAGTGTCTTAAAGTTTTCCATAAAGATTTGCCAGGGTTCACTCCAAATAGAGAAATAGAATTTGGTATTGATCTTTTTCCTAAGACTCATCCTATCTTTAACCCTTCATATCGTATGGCTCAGGTCAAATTTAAAGAGTTAAAAGAACAGCTTAAGGATCTCTTTGATAGAGGTTTCATTAGACCTAGTATATCTCCGTAGGTTCTCAAATCCTTTTCATGTGCAAAACAGATGGCACTCTTAGAATGTGTATAGATTATAGACAGCCAAACAAGGTTACCATAAAAAACAAGTATCCCATTCCTAGGATCGATGATTCATTCGATCAGCATTATGTTGCCCAATATTTTTCCAAGATTGACCTTAGATTTGGCTACCATCAGTTGAAATAAGGAGTAAGATATTTCGAAAATATATTTTTCTATAAGGTACAACCATTTTGAGTTTATGGTTATGTCGTTTGGACTGACAAATGCTTCTACATCCTTATAGATTCAATGAATAGGGTCTTCAAGCTGCACTTGGACATATTTGTTATTTTCTTTAGAGATGACATACTGGTGTATTCCAGGAGTGAGGAGTAATGTGCAAATCATTTGATAATAGCATTGCAAACCCTCAAGGAATGTCAATTATATGTGAAGTTTGGTAAATATGAATTTATGTTGTAATCTGGTACTTTCTTGGGAATGTCATTTTAGGGGCGAGAATTCATGTAGATCCTCATAAGACTAATACGGTGAACACTAGCCTAGAGCAATCACTTCATCTGCCATTAGTAACCTTTTTTGGTTTGGTTGGTATTATAAAAGGTTTGTTAAAGGGTTCTACTCTATAGCCACGCCATTGATGAAGTTGACCCAAAAAAAATTGAAGTTTATATGGTTAGATAAGTGTTAGAAAAGTTTCCAAGAGTTGAAGGATAGGTTGACTTTGGCTCCAGTGTTAGATTTACCAGAGGGTTATATAGGTTTGTGGTGTATTGTGATACTTTTAGAGTTAGGTTAGGTTGTGTGTTTATGAAAAATGGGAGAGTGATAGCTTATGCCTCTAGGAAACATAGGTATCGAAATTAGAATTATCCAACTCACGACTTGGATTTAGCTGTCGCGGTATTTGCCTTGAAAATTTGGAGACACTACCTCTATGATGTGTATGTATTTAGTATGGATTTAGCTTTCATGGTATTTTCCTTGAAAATTTTGACTGATCATAGGTGTCTTTAGTATGTATTTTGTAAGTGGGAGTTGAATGTTCTTCAAATGAGGTGGTTGGAGTTATTGAAATATAATGACATGAATGTACTCTATCATATAGGTATGGCTAACGTGGTGGCGGATGTACTAAGTAGGATGTCCATGGATAGTGTGGATTTGGACAAAGAGATGCATAGATTAGCCTATTTAGGATTATGTTTTCTTTACATTGATGATGGGGAAGTAGTAGTTCAAACTGATTCAAAATCATCTTTGGTAGTGGAAATGAAGAAGAAATAGCAAAATGATCCCATACTTAACCTAATATAAGAAGCAGTCTAGTAGCAGAAGATCGAGGTTTTCTCCCAAGCGGGAGATGGTATACTTCGTTATCAAGGTAGGCTTTGTATTCATAATATAGACGGGTTGGGAGAAAGGATACTAGCCAAGGATCATGGTTTGAGGTGTTCCTTTCATCTGAGTGCTACAAAGATGTACTGCGACTTATGAGAAATTTATTAGTGAAATGGTATTAAGTAAGACATAGCAGATTTTGTGTCCAAGTGCCCAAATTTCCAGAAGGTTAAAGATGAACACCAAAGACCAGGTGGTATGCTAAAAGATATCAACATCCTTACCTGGGAGTGGGAAGTAGTGGATATAGATTTCATCACAAGGTTGCCTCGTATAAGATGCCATCATGATTCAGTTTGGTTCATAGTAGATCAAATGACTAAATCGTCTCATTTACTACCTATTAAGACTTCAGATTGAGTAATGGGCCTAGACTAGTGGTTTATTGAATTACTTTTTTGAGGATATACATGAATACCAACTTCCGAAAGAATATCCCCTAAAAAAGTCACAAAATCTGACCAAAATTTACATTTACAAAACATTGCATAAAGTTGGCGATCCTAAAGGTTCTATAATACTGTTCTCCAATGATCTGCATGCTTCTCCTCACTCCAAGATTATATAGCTATGTCATCTATGAAAATAATGACATACATGTCCAAGTACTACTTAAAGGCCTTGTTCATTAAAACCATAATGTTTGTAGGAGCACTTGTTAGTCCAAAAGATATAACCACAAACTCAAAGTGACCATACCAGATTCTTAAGGTAGTCTTTAGAATGTCACACTCCGTAAATTTTAACTAGTAATACCCCAACCTGAGATCAATCTTTGAGAACCAATGGTGGCCCTAAAGCTGATCAAATAAATCATAAATTTTGAGAGTGTGATTCTTTTTGCGCATAAATATAACTAGAGAATCCCATAGGGAAACACTAGGTTTCGTGAACCCCATATCTAAGAAATCCATGAGCTGCTCTTTCAATTTTTTAAGATTGGTCGAAGCCATATGGTAGGGAGGAATAAAGATAGGCTAGTTATCAAGAAGGAGTTCAGTCTCAAACTCTATTTCTCTGCTGGAAGGTACCCCAGGTATATCCTTTGGGAAATCTCTAGAAATCCATTGACTACACAAATTGACTGGATGATAGGTCTTCATAGTTAGCATCTTTAACTTGAGCTTGTGGTAGATACACCCTTTTAATATTAAATTTTTGGATGTAATATAAGAGATAAAATGACCTTTAATAGAAATTGAACTACCCTTCCACTCAAAGATTGACTCATTAGGAAATTGAAACTTCACCACTCATGTGCAATAATCAACTAATACACGGTATGAATGGAGTCAATCCATGCCCAAGATAACATCAAAACCTATGATTTCTAGCTTTATTAAATCTTCTGAAGTAACTCTATGGAGGTTTATAAGAGGGTATTTTTTGTATACTCGTCTAGAGATACTGAATCACCCACACTAAAATTTACAAAAACAAGTGGGGTCACAAAAGAAAGGTTTGACCCTGAATCTAATAACACATAAACATCAAAGTGAAAGCAACGAAGTATACCAGTGACAACATCCTAGGAGATCTCTTACTCCTTATGGGATGGTATAGCATAAAACTAATTCTGACACTAAACGCCATTGGTCCTAGATGATGTGTCGTGTTGTGGAGCTGACCCCTAACTGAACTTTTGAATTTGTAGCCTGAGTATGAGGATGATCATCTCTACTTCTCTTTTTAGAATTAGTGCATTCTTTTATTTAATGTTCCATCGTACAACAATGATAAAAACCATATCTACTCATTAAGCACTGGCCTAAATGATTTTTACCATGCTTAGTTCACATTGTATTAGTCATTTCCCAAAACACACTACCCTGAGATCTAGTATCCGGTGTCATCCCCCATTGTTCCTACTTAGTTTTGGGCATTGGTGTATGGTGAATTATGGTGAAATCACTAATGAACATCCTTGAAACTGAGAATGATTTCCCCTCCTAATTTTACTGACTATACTCAAAATATCTTGTCCAAGCCCTTTTATTCCTTCTCCCTCATTATTATAACTTATCTATCTAAATTTATTTAGTATGAGCCATCAAAAAAGAAATATCCATATCCACAATCAACAAAGAGTTCCTATATTCATTTACTACAAAATCAGACACTCAAGTGACAAACTTACTCATAAGAGCTCTAACATCTGACAACAAATCTAAGGCATACTTAGATAGATGGGTAATCTTAAGGAAATATTCCAAAGCTCTACCTCAAGTTCATGAACACATCTACCTTAGGATCCCTTATGTCAAAAGGAAATAACCTATCTAAGAATATAGTATGAAATATGTCCCAACTCATAGGAGCTACATTCTCACCTCTAACTTCCTTCCACATGATAAACCAATCATAAGCTACATCCTTAAAGTGATAAAAAGTCATTTTCACACTTGCCTCTTCTATACCATATATATCCTGAGTAATTTTATTTACCTCATCAATGAAAAATTATGGGTCCTCATCCACGTTCGACCTAAACAACTCATGTGATTTCATCCTCTTAAAACCTCAAATTCTAGTTGCAGCGAATTTACCATTCTATTGAAATGTAACTGTTGCTGGTTGATTCCCTTAAAATTTGTATTCAAATCAGAGCTTACACTTAGAAATCAAGTTCAAAATCAGTATAGAGACATTTTTATTCAAAGGGTTTGCAAGTAGTAGTGGTTGTGGGGTTTGTTGATCCCCATTTTTTTGTGTGTAAGCTTTATAAGGAGGAATTCTCCATCATATGAAAGAATAAATTAGAGAAGATAGAGATAAACTCAAAGAAGGATAGATATCATGAAAGAAGGGATAGTTTCTTATACATTCCATAGCTCTTGATCATAAGTGTGACCTAATTAATACACATGATCACAACTCTACGCAACACGGCTTGTCAGATTCTTTAGGACTCTTTCTAGCCTCACTCTCTGATACCAATTTTGTGATGAATCAAAGATCCCCCTAGACTTCACACAATGCTTAGGACTACGAGTAGCCCCATGATAACCCCAAATATTTACTCAATGTTTAACTTTCAAAAATATAAACTTAACTTTGTTCGAACACTGAAGAACTATTATAAACTAAGTTGATAAAGATAGAACAATCTCAACCAAAACACTATAACTCAATAACTCTCAAAACTATGAAATACTAAAATAATATCTGCTCACTAGTCTTGACGAGCCTCTAAACTAATGAATAAAGAGCCAAGATAACTGAAACTACTTTAAAATACTAAGTACACAACACTATGCATATACATGTATACTGTATCTAAGATTTTATTGAAGTTGAGTACTAATTTATGATACTAAGTAACTGATATTTGAGATTACTGATAACTAAATTACTGATATTGAGTGACTGCGTCTGATAGTCCTGATCTGTAGAACTTAGTTCTATATTGAGACTGAAACTAAAATTGTGGCAGGTATATCTAATCGACATGCCCCGAATAAGATAACTAGATTCCAATCCGTAACCCCAGTTGGAAGGGTGTTGGTATCATTCCACGAGTGAAGATAATTAAAGAATCACCCTCATCTTGTAGGTGCCCTGAATGATAATGGCGATAACCTCAACTGGCAAGTTAAAACAGCTCATCAACCCTCAACTGGCAGGTTTATATCTCAATCTACGCCGGCTACATAGTTCTAGAAAGTAAGGACTGCTTATATGGATCAAACCATCTACTGGTAAGTGATTCCCCATCCTTGGGTTTACTAACTGCTAAATCCCACTCCCAACTGAAGACACTGATTATTATACTGAGATGAACTGGACTGATACTGAGTTTCACTGAGTTCTATAACTGAATGGGTACTATTGATCTTGACATTGCCGAGACTACTCAGTAACTACTGCTTCTCTAGTAACCAGCTAGATTTTTGGGTATTGAATACCCCCAAAACTTGATAGTATAGAAAGTAAGGCATAGTATGATCTTGAAAAGCAAACAATGTCCACTTGTTCATAACTCATTTATAGAGACATTTTATCAAACACTTGTAGGGCCTAAACTTGTACATATTCTAGCATGTCATAATTTCATCATTTAATTCATATGGACATTCTATCATATACTTTGGGAGCACAACTTAATCCATATAATCATGGACAATATATAAACATTGTAAGTACAATGCTTAAACTTGCATTATCAAGGGTTATAACATGGGAATTACACAATTTAACAGACATGCTATTTCAATTTCATGGAATTTATAATTAATCATAGATTGAAACTCAATTAATGTCATGAACATGAATACAATCCCATTTAATCATGTAAATCATGAATCAATAAGCTTGTAGTTTTAAAAAGGGGTTCTAGGACTCTATAGGTAAAAAAAAACCCATAGATGAACACCTAATATACTTGAGAAGATTAATTCTTAAGGGTTCTTGAAAGATTTATTGGGATTTGTTCTTTCTTCTTGAGGCTAGGGTTTTGCCCTTTTTAGAGAGAATGATTTTAATCTTTAAAGAAAGGGAGTAAATAATGATATAATAGGTTATTTAGGGCATTAATTTCGTGTTTAGGTTGACTAGGTTTTTGGAAAAATTCAAAATTACCCATGGAAATAATTAAAAATTTTGTCACAAGCTACCCATTTTTGTCCTTCAAAGCGATGCCCTGGCATCGAGGTGAGCCACTATAATTGTATGGCATTGTATAAAAATTGACGATTAGGAAATTTGCTTTTGGCGCAATACGGCACCATCGCGGATCCTCACTAGAATTTGACAATTAGGAAAATGGCCCTTGGCACAACGCGATGGTACTGCAATGGCACACCGAAAAGTGACAATTTCCATTTGAGCCGTTAGCGCGACGCGGTGAAGTACCAAGTGGAATACTGTTTCACTAAATACGCTATAACTCTTCACTTGGGTATCAGATTTTGGTAAATTTTATATCGTTGGAAAGATGACTAAATTTCCTATGTAATGGTAAGATCTAAAATAAAACAGTTTTAAGTATTTGAAAATTTTTATATAGGAATACTATAATACTTAGAATTAAACTAAGCTAGGGAAATATGAGGTATTACAACTTTAGCCTTCCTCTTCTCATGAGGAAAGAACCTATCCAGAAAACTACTCTAAAACACCGGTAAACTCATAGGAGTTGTACCCCACCACTACCATCCTTCCACATAGTTTCCCAAACATAAGCAACATCTTTCAACCTATAGGATTCCATCTCTACACTCTTGTAACTCCCCGATCCTGGTGTCCTGGATGCTACACAATGTTAACAATCTTGGAGAACCAATCGTTAATCTTTGATTGCGACTTTATTGCAATAACGCTATAATAATACTGAATAATGCGAACCGAATGGGCCAAAATACCATAAGGTTCAATACTGAAATAATAACTAATAAACATTGTTGAATGAGGTATAAAAATACCCAAAACCTAAATAAACAGTCTAAACATGCTATAGTCTAAAAGACTTTAACACTAAACTGTCTAAATAAGGAGTTGATGGTACATGTCCCCAATTAACTCCAAACTGCTGAAATAATAAAATAAGAACTAATCAAGTCATCAAAATGTGAGGACTCACCATTGACTCCTAAGTGCGATTGTTAACCTGAACACCCGAACCTATGGTATAAAACGCCATAGTGCCAGAGAAAAGTATGCGTCAGTACGAGAGAATGTAATGGTATTCAAAGTGAGGTAGGATGAATGCAAGGATTCATATGCATGCACTATAACTGATAGAATAAAATGAACATGACTACTTGAGAATACATGCATGAATACATGAACTGTAACTAAGACCGTGATAACACTGAATAATAAATATGAATGCTGCTAAGATGGATTTGTGATAACTAATATAACTGATATACTAATTACTGGGTGACTAAGTCTGACAGTCCTATTTCTAATGGAACTAGTTGGGTTCTGTACAAAGCTGGGTGATTGTATCAGACAGTCCTAAAATTTGTAGAACTATCTGAGTCTATTACTGTGTCTGAGACTAAGACTGTATCTGTAAATAAATCCGTGGGAGAATTCATCTAACCTACATGCTCTAAATCAGATAAAATATCTAAGTTGGAGTCCAATCTATAACCCCAATTGAAAGTGTGTCAATAATGCGCCAGTGGTAAGGATAAGGTATGAGTGACCATTATCTGGCAGTGTCCGCATATGAGAATGATGGGAACCTCATCTGACAGTGCTCCAGGATAAAGATAGATTTTTTTGTAAAAATTGTTAAAAAAATTCAAATCATGTTTGCAAAAGCAATGTTCCCTTCTTTTTCTGATATTTTTATAATGGATCAATTCAATAAATTAGAACGAATAAACTGATTGATGGTCTATATATTTTAGACTATAGTTAAATCCACCTCAATAAACCTCAAATCTTAGTGTTTATGTCTCAACCTATACTGACTACATAGATTTAGAACGCAAGGATTGCTTCTAAGAATCACACCCTCTGCTGGCAATGTGTGCTCCCATCTTGGGTTCACTCGGTGCTGAATCCTGCTCCCATATGAATAGACACTAAACTGATTATACTGAACTAAACTGGACTGTGGTAACTATGTTTCATTGACTGACAAAATACGACTGAGACTTGATAAATGATTGAGACTGCTGATATTACTAAGTGTTGAATTAAACTTGATTGATACTGAATTTACTGAGTCATGTGACTGACTGAGTTCTACTTATCATGGATTGACTGAGAATATCATGAAACCTGACACTGACACTAGTCATATAGCTAAATTATTGGGTACAAGTACCCTCATGAGTATATAGCATGAAACTAACAAGACATGACACTTCTTAAAACACTAGACCATAATCAACAACTTATAATACAATCACTGGGAAATTTCATGCGGCACTTGATAATCATAATCTTGTGCATGAATAGGAATGCATATAAACATGTCATAATTTCATACTTCTAATCTCATCAGCATTCCATCAAACGATTACAATGCATAACAATAGCATAGGAGTCTTTTTGAACATAAAGGTAAAGCATAGATTCGTCGATTTGGTCACAATTGAATCACAAGGCATAATTCTTATTCTTTTAGGCATTTTATCAAACAAATTGTATGTATAAATATAGGCTTAGGAATATACACTAAATCGATATATCATGGTTACTTTAATCAACTCAATTTCATAGTTTCCAACCCATATAATAGCATAATTTCATGAAAAACATATAAACACTCCAACTTGGGATTCATACAACAACACCAACATGATTAAAATCAACTCACAACATAAAAATCACAATTCATGAGTTTAAATTTTGATTCTAGATCTCTAAGGATGAAAGGGGTCCTACACTTTACATACTGATAACGCTCAATCTACAGCTCTCGTAGGAGTGTAAAGCGGTCGTTAGCAAATATAGAACCCAACCTGGGTTGGGTGTCGATCCCACAGGGAATAGCTTGGCCAACAAGTAAGCAAAATTACTAAAATTTTGGTGCAAGTCTCGTAAGAAGGGGGAGTCTTGTCTTGCAAGTAATGTAAACAAAGTAATGCAGTAAATGCTGAAAATAACAAAGTAAAAAGAGAGTAATTCGTGGGTTGTGAAACAATGAGAATTGAAGCGTTGGGGTTATGTCCACCGTTTGAGGAATACGTCTCTATTGGCTATGAGTATGTAGAATTCTGACATGCAACTGCTTATAAAGAATTGTATTCGATGGTAAATCCAGGCGTCTTTCGACCTATTCGAGGATTATTTCACTTTGACTCTTTCGAGCTTAAAGCGTGTCTAACGGTACGAATTCTCCAAGAGGTTAGTCCAGTTATGGCACTAGCTTTTTAATAGGAAAGGGTGTCCTACTACCTTGACACTATCTCTTTTCCAGACAAATAACCTTTCTTTCAAACAAGTTAAATGTTATACTGGCGTATTCTTGCGTTTGCAACCACAAAGAATGTAGATTAAGATGAAGAGAATAATGATATAAGCAGTATACGTGTCGCGAACTCACAAACTCACAGCAATAGATAGTAACTCATTCGGCTTCCATAACCCCAACAGAGAGGTTTAGTTACCCATGAATGCGAAGGAGATCACGATTGACATTGTTGTTATACCACAAGATTGATGATTTTCGTATAGCACCAGTGGTAGGCGTGAGGAGTGAATTCCAAGGCAAAAGTAACGATTCTCTTGTTGCGGAAATTAAGAATAGATGAATAGAAGAAAAATTGAATTGATGGAAAGATTAGAAGAGTTGTAGAATTGTTGTGGTGGAAGAAGAGAGGTGTGGAAGAAGATTAATTGTTGAATAGAAGATGAATAAAAATCTCTAGCATGATAGGGTATTTATAATACCCATATCCTAATCCTAATAGGTAAATAAATATCTAACCAAATTCTACTAGGCTAATGAAATACTTAACCCAAATGTACTAGGTTAATGTAACATTATCATAATCCAAATAAACTAATGAAATACATAACCCAATTGTACTAAGTTAATGTATCATTGTCCAAATCCAACTAAGTTACTGCAAGTCCCCAAAGTCTACAGAAATGTTGTTTTAGCCTGAGACAGCTTTTCTATGCAGCGTTTTTGGTCCTTAGGCGTGTAAACTCCCTTTCCTTCCTTCGTGAGCTTTCTTTTGCATCAAGTAAGCCATAAAATGCTGAATTCCGCATCATTTATACCTGAAACTTTGCTAATCATGTTCGTTAGCTCACTTATAGGAAAAAGGACTAAAAGTGCATGAAATATATAATTTGTTCTCAAAACTAGGCTAAAATATGGGCAAAATATATTTATATAGGCACGTAAATTCGCCTATTATCAACAGCCCACACTTGAAGCTTTGTTCGTCCTCGTACAAAATATCATGTCCTTCTACACATCAACTTAGAGTTTTATAGCAACAACACAAAACATTCTTCAAGACAAGCACAACAATTATCAACAAAGAGTAGCTTTCCGATTATTAGTAGAAACAGTTTAACCTCTAGCATAGACTCGTGATGGTGGTCAACTCGCATGCAAAAGTTAAGGTACAACGAACCATATACAACTACCCAAACTCATCAACCATGTGTGTCTCACAATATAGTACCCATTATCACTCACAAGTATAGCATATTTTTCAAACATAGGTATCAAAATATCCTTGCTCTCACTCTCACAAAGAATTCATATGTAGCAACTGATGACCATAGGCTTGCCCTTAGTGTAATACTCCACTAAATGTCAGAATGCTAAGCTTAGGATCAAGTAGGTCTTTTGATGGTTGTAATGTAGGCTAAGGGACGGGTAGGATCAGCTATTTTGGCCAGAAATAGTGACTAAGTTCCTAAGCACTTTAATACATTACATTGTATCATTGACACTTTTCTTTCAACCTTTCTTTCTTTTATTCTACCACCCTTGTTCTCCTCTTTTGTTTTGCAATTTTAAGCATAACTCACTTTTCAGCTTTCTTTTCCTTTTTCTTTTCATAACATACCTCTTATGATAGCACTTTATTTTTCATAACACCTTCAAGCACCACTACAATTTAGAGCATCATACTCACCCAATTTCCTCTTATTTCGTCACATGAATTTTTCACTTTAAAGAACTTAGGATTTTGGATCAAATTACGGTCTTGAAAAAATGGAATTAGGCTTACATATGAGGTTCGTCAAAGAAAATAGGCTAAAGGCTCAAAAGAGTTTAACTAGGATGATTTTTATGGGTAGGTAAAACTGAAGGTAAACATATATAGGTTGCCAAAGAAATGCCTAAATCATCTCCTAAACTTATACTCCTTATTTTCACTTTGCATACATACCAGTCAAGTTCAAGCATCAGCCACAAACATAGAATATACGATTATTCTCACACATACAAGGCACATGGTTGACTTGATTGGAAGTAATATAGACTCTCGACCCAACAAGTGAAGGAATTGAATCACACAATATCACATAATGAGTCACAACTAAGGCCTAAATATCTCAATAATCATAATTGTAGCACATACTCTTGTTATAATCTCATGTTGCCTATTCCGAATTATTACATGCGAAGATTAAAAATAATTTTTTAATAATTTTTTTACTCCTAAAAAACAAAGAAAAAAAACGACACAAAAAAAATATAAATAAACAAACATAGATGCAAATAGAGAAGTATAGCATGCGATACCGCCCACCCCACACTTAAACGGGACACTGCCCTAAGTGGAAAATAAATACGAAGAACCTGGTCAGTCCGACTCTTCCTCAATGTCGGGGGTTATACCCCCTTCGTCAGAATCATCATAAGAGTCATCGTCAGAGTTCTCCTCCTCATCAGAGTCTGGCAAGTGTCGATCGTCATTAGCCGGCACATCATCATCTAGAGGTTCCTCAAAGTATATGCCCACTTCACACATCTCCCTTGCATCCATGTTCATTGGTTAGTCATGGTCTAGCTGTTGGAGCTCTTCAACAGTCGGAACACGACCTCCACTCATCATTGTGAAGCGTGTCATGCCATAAAGATGACGGAAGAAACTCTCATCACGAGCATATCTCTCTGCAGTAGTAAGGTTGACACCATAAGTTGTTTCAGCATCTTTCACCTTGGTGAGGTCAACCTTCTTTGGGTTATGTGGGAGTTTGTGGTCAGCTGGCTCCTCTTCAATATCCTCCTTCCGCAAGAGTGATGTCAACAGATTACCAAAAGTGAAGTGGGATCTTTTGTCGAGTCTGGCCTTCCTCATGGTAGAGCGAATGATTGCCCCAAAGTTGATAGGGACATGTGTCATCAAAGCATAGACCAAACACACTCTATCTCTTGATATCTTGGTGTATTGAGTCCCAGGAATAAGGCATGAGTTGACAATACGCATCCAGATTCTTGCTTCCCTATTCAGTGGAGCATAGGGGAAGGTGTTATGTCGGCCGGTGTCTTTATGTCTGCCCCACCTTTCCATCGATCTACTTCCACACAGTGTGTTTCGTATTGCTGTATAAGGAGGTCTGCTGTACAGCTCTTTGAATGGTGCTGTGTCGACCGAAGGTAAGCCGAGAAAAGAGTTGATCTAGTCCGCATTGAGCTGTAACACTTGGCCCCGAATTTTGACTTCATTGCCCATTGTGTTCGGCGACTAGTTGGCATAAAATTCTCTTGTTAAATCAAGGTTGCATTCTCCCATGTCGCGGAAGATGAAATCCAACTTTAACGCCATTATTTTTGCCAACATCCGCGGCTCCTTCTTCGCTAAGCTGTCCTTGTTGATTAAGTCGATGTGAACATACTTTATTTCTTTGTTGTTCCGGTACCATTCTTTGGCTTCCTCCTCAAGAACCCATTTTATTCCAAACATTCTGTGAGGTAGTAGTGTTGAGGATGACTCTCCTTGGTCCTTTCGACCTCTCTTCTTGCCCTTTTGGGAAGTGGTAGCCTTCTCCTTGCCTTGCCTCGCTTTAGGTACCATTGTACCTGAGACTAGAAATAGTGTTAATGGCAGCACAATCTCAATTGATACAATCTATCAACAAGCAGTAGGGATACCACCCCACACTTAGTTTTGTTAACACAAATCGGTGAGGTTAAAGTGTTCGATTAATCAGATTTTGGCGCCATACGTTTTAGGATTATATTCCGGCAAGAAAATCAGCATTTCATCGCTTACTTGCAGCCATTGCACTACTTTCATGTTAGATAAAACAACACTACTACATAGGGGGTGTGTCACGGTATGGACATTGTCAACCATTGCAACCTCCTAAGTCGGTGGGCAACTATAAGGTTTATCCCGATGAACGGGAAGGTCTAACATATAATCATCCAAGTAACAAGATCATAACATGATAGTCGATGTTCATAACCCTAGCAAATTCATAATACTATAACAATTCTATGAAGACCAAATTCAAGTCGGAAACAAGTCAAGATGATTCTAACGTATATATTCACTCACATGATTTTGCATTAAAAATCTAATCACATGATCATCACCAACAATCTTATATGATGTAGCAATTCATAATAGACATAGAAACGTAGTACTTACGAGAAATAAATGAAGAATAAGAGAGTACTTACTTGCTTGAAGCTTTTGAAGATTGTTTTGTGAATTGGAAGAGCAAAAGAATAAAATTTTGAGAGGATTTGGATGTATATGCGGCGCCCTTAGGTCAATTTCTATTGTGGTTATGTTTCAAGACTAAGTCCCCTTTATATAGGAAGAGAATGGGTTGGGTTTTGACCCATTTACAATCGGTTTTGGAGACAAAAATGCTACATATGCGGCGCATAATGCTTGGCATAGTCATGACATATGCGGCGCATAGTCAATGGCATTTAGGAACATATACACCGCATAGTCTATGGCATTTTGAGACATATGCGCTGCATAGTCTATGGCATATGAGATCCTGATACCTAATGCCATAGCATAGGCGGCGCATAGTCAAAAGCACACTTAGGCATGGGCGGCGCATAGTGTATAGCACACTAGATTCCGAGACCTTAGGATATAGGATAGGTTTACCATAAAAGCAGATTCAAATTTCAGTCATTATCAATTAAAACAAACGTAATACAAGTATAACATCTTTTGAGAACAAGCAGAGATAAACACGTAATTAAACGGATTGAATCAACATTCAAAGTCAGATATCAAAAACTTTAGATCTAACATTTTAATTTAGAAAATTTTCACACAAAGAATAAAAAGAACATGCAAATGAAACCAAAGAAAATAATCATGCAATTAAAGAATTGAGAAATCAAATCGTATAATAGTCGGGTTCACCAAAAGGGACCTCACCGGTCCTCAATTTTTATGAGAACGTGACCAGTGAGAATAGGGGGAGCCTGAATCACGGCTGGGGATGCGTTGCTAGTTCACGATTAATGGAGGCAGCCATGGCGATGACAGAGCAGTAGAGGACAGGCGGCGTCATACTTCTGTTGTTGTTGGTAGCGTCGATTTGGTCTAGTTCCATAGTCTGGAGTGGCATTAGGCTTATATTGATGTTCGTTCGAGGGAAGCTTAGCCGGTTTGCTTTCCAACAGATGTGGCTAGTGGCACCGGTTGAGTGGCGCTGATTTTGGTTGTCCGGCCGTGGGATTGGAGGTTGGAAAGTAGAGGTTGACGCTATTGATGTTGCCTTAAACTCATTAGTCATCAATTCCGGTGAGTCATCGATGAGAGTGAGAGATGGAAGAGAGTGGGAGGGAGGAGGCTGAATTTTTCTCCAACCTATAGTGCATGGTTGGCGGCAGCAACCATGGTTATGGTATATAGATAAGTGAGACTAGAGAGAAGGTAGAGAGAGAGAGCGCCAAGAGAGGTGGATGTTTTAATGTAATCAAGAATAAGGGTTTGAGTGTTTTTTAAGATTGAAAGATTGAGTGATATGATCTCAGTCGTTGGATCAAAATTGATCCATGGCTGAGATTAAAAGGATTATAAAAATTGTTTTAAATTGGGTAAAATTAGGGTACAATTTAACAGATTTAATAATAACGAAAAAGATAATATGGTTTCGAGGTTAAAAAAAATTATGCATTTAAAATTAATGTTACGTAAAAATTGTCATATAAGATTATCGTTAACAATAATTATAATAATAATAATAATAATAATAATAATAAGCAATGTATTTATAAATTGTTAGTGCGCATATTTTGTGAAAAAATAATTTAATAAATATTAATAAAATAATGTAAAATGTTGTATCTAAATTAATAAATTGTAAAAAAATGACATCAAAAATTAATAAAATAATTTGTACATTTAAAAAACATGAATGTGACACATCAAAAATCTGTTTGATGTAACAAAAATGTGTAAAAAATACTAACACTTAAAAATTAATAATTTTGCTAAAATAACAGCCTAAATGTAGTATCGGGAGGTGAAAATTAGGTGTCAAAAATCATTGGGCCTAAAGGCTCCTTTTCCTGTTTTAAAATGGGGTTTTCACAAGGGTAGACCGGTAGACAACAAAATGGGTGAAGAGAAATCTTTAGTTGGTTTTTAAGAGTCGAGAGTGAAGTCATATAAGCAAAATGATAAGCAAATAGGAAGGCATCTAATTGTTCCCAACACATTTATCCATACCCAGATGGGAGGTGAAAGTACATGAGTCGGACAATTTCTTTTTAATTAAACAAGTTTGAATGCACAATATTCATACTCGCTAAGACCATCTTGAAAATTCCTCTGACAACATAAAATTATTCAAGCTAGAAAGCTAAGAGTTATATCAGTCGATTGATATAATCCACATGTATGTGATGGAAATGGATACTTGTTACCATCCACGAAAACCCAACCCAGGGACTAGTGCACCACAAAGGGAAAAAAATGAAAATGGAAAATAAAACAGGAAGTGTTTGAGGATATATCTAAACTATATCATGTCTCAGCTGTAATTTTCCCATGTAAATAGAAATCTATGATCAAGTAATTAAAAATTTTAAAAAGAGAAATTAGAAGTTCTTTGACTCAACACTTAGGTGGCAACAGTGGAACATGAATGGAAATGACCAGTTCAAAGAGCCATTTCTTCTATCTTCTGCAAAGCAGGACAAACTTGTTGCGTGCCAGCAGGTAGATTAATTGGCGCAGTAGGAGAAGTTGTAGCAGGCTGAAGGAGTTGTTCCTCCCATTTACCACCCTAGCCTATAGATCTGCAGCTAGCGAGAAGGACTCCCAGTGTAGTGGAGAGTTTATACAAGATTTGTGAAAGACTATTTTCGGGTTCGAGCATCTTGGTATCTCCATCATAGCCATAGATACACCAAGGAGTATTTGTTAACTCAAGAAAGTGCGGATAGTCTAGAATTAGCAGAAGGAGCTGACTTGGTTATGTATTTATAGCCAAGGGACTCAAACTCTCATTCAACACCAAAAAATAGCTCCAAATTCCAATACCGGAGATCACAGTTAGGAAGAATAACCAAAAAAAATGAGATATAGATAAACACGAAGAAGACAAAGGAGAAAAAGACACTTACTCTGACAGCTGATTTATCAGAAGCATATACACTGAGGATACGAGGAAGAGTAAGTATCACCCATATGAACAACAAGACGAAACTCAGATTGAACTCAACTAAGAACAATATTTCTCAGGTTTTTGAAGAAGTGATGGATAAGTTTGGAATTGGATTAGGAAATCCTATCTTCACAGGTTTTATACTAAGTAGAATAGGGCCAGGTCAGATGTTTTATTTTGGCCTTTCTGATTTTAAATGTTTGGACGATATCCTTTTAAATGGTTGGTCCATTTATGTAAAGACAATGTGGTTTAGTCTTTAAATTAATAAAAGAGGAAAGGACAAAAATAACACCTAAAATTAAATTAATTTCACAAAACTAGTGCCTAAATTTAAAAACCCGAGAAATAGCCACTTAGGGATGGGCGCACGCCAGAAGCTGGGATATATTTGTCACTGATCCACGTATTTTCCTCAATTCTACAACAAAATTTGGCCCTTTCCGTTTTGGATGCTGGACCCACTTTTCATCTTTAATGGTTCATGCTTTTTTTTTGGCTCTTTTTTCCTTTTCTTTTTTAAAGATTCTACTCTTTTTATAGCTCACTGATACTTTTACTTTCAAATTGTCTTTTAGCTGACCTTTAAAAAAATGTTACAATTATAAATATCTTTTAATTATATTAATCTAAATATATTAATTACAAATATAACAAATTATATTAATCTAATTATATTAATTACAAATGTGGCAAATTAATATTAGATTGAACAAAGCGATGTAATATAGGCCAAGGGTACTGGAACAAATCTTTGTCCAACTTAAATTACACACATGTTTTAGACAATAGACGAGGTGTTTCACCTCCATAGTTTGATACAATAAACTAAAAGAGTAAGTATATAATACAATTTTTAAAGATATATATTTATAGATAATAATGATACAATTTCTATATATATACATATTCTATATAATAATTATAGCATTTTTATACACATTTTATATAATTTTTAACTACCATAATTATTTAGAGACATATTTTATACGACTCTATATAGTTTCTACATGCATTCTAAAAATGTATCAATCTAGTACAAGAGAGTATCAATTAAGTACATGGACACTGCAAGTGTTTCTATGTAGTATAAAAGTGTATTAATGTGGTATAAAAGAGTATCAATTGGGTATAGGAAATGCATGTGCTTGCATAGAATTTCCTCTTTCTTTAAAAAAGTGTATCAATATAGTATAAAAGTGTATCAATGTGGCAAAAAAGTGTATCAATTGAGTATAGAGACTGCATGTGCCCAATTGGGCCAAACGGCTAAAAAGAGGAATTAAATTGGGCCAATTGGCTAAGGTTGTCCTCCTTTTCAATTATGGGTCATTCTTTTTTTAAAATGGCCAGCTTATGTCCTTTTCCCTTAATAAAATCCATATTAAATTGAAAAAAAAAAAATAAGAAGGCATACCTGGTAAACAAAGGAAAGCATTTTGACAATTTGCATAATTAATTTAAGATTCTTGGTTGTGCATCAGGGATGAAGAATTCAATTGCAGTCCTACTAAGAATTTCAATTTTCGCACAATATTGGGACATTTCTTAGAGTATCGTATATAAGAGTTTCAATCTTTTTTGCTTGGTCCTCTTTGGATATGCAGAAAAAAACTTAAATGATTATGTGAAATTTCACCAAAAATTCAATAGGTACTAAAATTTGAGAAGGGTGGCTTTGAGAAACAGTAAAGTAGACTGCAAATCAAGGTTGGAAAGTGCTTACACGTATCCAAATCGAGTTTCAACACCAATTTGGTAGATAAAGAATATTGAATTAACATGAAGAAGATGAACTGCGTGCTTCTAGATTTATCTTCAACAGTTACTTTCCTTTTTCTGATTTTTAATGTTTCTTTTTCATTTAGTCTTTATGTAAACATTTTTTGTTTTGCTGTTTTTTATTACTTAGTATTTACATTTTTTTTTAATGTATTTTGTGGTTCACATCTAAAAGTAATATATATATATATATAGAGAGAGAGAGAGAGAGAGATGTAAATAAAAAAGTATATACAAGAAAAAAGTGAATATTTATTTTTGCAGCAAATAATACAGAAGATATTTTAAAAATACTATAAATTAAAATAATTAATAATTAAATTTTTAAAAAAATATATATAAACAATTTGATTAATGCCAAATTGCATTTGTGTCACATAATTAAGTCTAAATATTACTCCCTCCGGTCATATTTACTTGACCATTTTATCAAAAATAGATGTGCAATACTACTGTTCAATTTGAAAAATCAATGGATAATTTTTCATTTCTATCAATTTTAACATTGATATTAAATACGATTCAATATCCAATAAATTTTTCAAAATGTTAAATTGATTATATTTAAAAGATAACATAGTAGCATTATCCCTATCATTTACTAGTTTTAAACATATGTGTCAAAGTTAATAGTAAACAACTATTGATGGGCCGAGGGATAAACATATATTGAGTCCATACTAGCGCGGATGCTCTGATATGCAGTCTTATAAATATAAATAAAAATAAGCACACATTTAATATATATTTTTTCTACTATCTTCAACATGTGGGGCATTTCAAATTAAATGAAGCATATATGATTGGTCTTGAGGGAATATTATTCTAGCTTCTGTATGTTTTCCAGACACAATATAAACATCATTGAATAAGAATACTACAGTGAAATAATTATGTTATTAATTCTTTTTCTCAATAGATCGTGTCAAGTAAAAATGTGACAAGTGAAAGTGAACTAGTACTTACTACATTTAAAATTACGGTATTAGTAAGGGATAGAAGAAGGCATCTCTTATTGTATATACAATCAAAATAGACCTCGACTTTATCTAGTGTCGAAAATTAACCTTTAAAATGAATAAAATTCTTATAAGCACTTTTGTTTAAAAGAAGTTGCCTAAGAAAGTTCGTAATACAACAAACAAGACACATAAAATATCTTTAAAAAATAAAATAAAAAATAAACATGATAGCATATCATGAACACATAACCAAAAGATGATGATCTTATAGTTATACCTATGAATTACTTCGTATCCAATAATTACACTATTCAACTACCAAATCAAAGTCGTAATTATTTTTTGTGATAAAATTTTATTGTGATTAATTGCAGGTTAAACAGTGACGATAATATCATCGGTGCTAATTGTTTGAATAATTAGTTACAAAAACTATTGTCACAATTCAATATAAAATTTTGTGGCTAAAACTTACAATATGATAGCTTCAAACTTTAATTAATTAGTTGATCATATTCAACGTTGGTATACTTAAAATATTTCTCTCATGCACAAGATTAACACACTGACGTTATACCTTCCGAAAAATTCACTCAATAAGTTACAAAAACTATTGTCACAATTAAATATAAAATTTTGTGGCTAAAACTTACAATATGATAGCTTCAAACTTTAATTAATTAGTTGATCATATTCAACGTTGGTATACTTAAAAGATTTCTCTCATGTACAAGATTAACACACTGACGTTATACCTTCCGAAAAATTCACTCAATAAGTTCACTTCAACCATCACACAATTAGATCGAGTCTTGTTTTTTTATAGCTATATCAATATAAAACTAATTTTCTATAATCATAAACAAAAATAGCCAAAGATTCATAGATTAATTAGAGACAATAAAATAAGTGTCACTAATTGTTTATAGTATTAGTGACAAAAATTGAGGTCACAATTAAGTATCAAATTTGTAGCTATACCTTACAATATTTAACTACGAACTCTAGTTTGTCGCTATTGCGATAACCTGTTTTTTATGATGAATTTTTTTTTGCGTATAAAATTATAACTAATTCAAGATAAAAATTAGTTTGTCACGAATTGAATCCATTATTATAGACAATAAAATGAGCGTCACTAATTGTTTATAGTATTAGTGACAAAAATTGAGGTCACAATTAAATATCAAATTTTATAGCTAAAACTTACAATATTTAACTACGAACTCTAATTTGTCGCAGTTGCGACAACTTATTTTTTTATGGCGATTTGTTTTTTTGTGTTAAATTATAACTAATTCAAGACAAAAAATAGTTTGTCACAAATTGGATCCATTATTGGTGATAAAAAGGGTGTCACTAAAAATATAAAATTTGTCACTAATGGTACTCAATAAAATGGCGCCAACATATTTTTTTGTGGAAAACTTTAGAGGAAAAAACTTTGCTACGAAATTTTATGTTTGATCACTAAAAGTATGTGCTTCATATATTTAGATATGAAATGTAATTTTTGTCATAAAAGGTGAACAATTAGTGACGAATTTCATCTCGTAGCTAATAATTTCGTAGCTATATATCAATTTTATTGTAGTGGTATATATTATCACCGTTTGTTTGCAAACTTTAAGCTTCCACATAACAGCCTCTAGATTTCGAACCCAACAAGTGGTATCAAAGCCTATGGTTCAAAGATCTGATGGTTCAATTGAGGATACTTTAAGGTCGAAGTGGCAACCAAGTTGAAGATAATAAAGTTATATGTCCAAAAAATACATGTGGAGATGATTTTCAATTATATTTTCAACAATCCTGCTGTCACATATTTCAAAATAAAGTTCACTTTTAACCTTGCAAAAGGACTCCAATATTTTTTAACCAAAAATTGCTCATATACTTTTAACCCAAACTCCATTTTTAAACATGCCAAACAACAGTGGTGAAGACTATGTGAAACACAAGGGCCAAAGATCTGAAGAAGGTGGATATTAGGAAGAAAATTCAGCCAAAAAGGGGAGATTTGTTAAGGTTTTTGCCCTGATTTTATTATCAAAATTAAGTTTTACTTTTTCTTAGAAGGAACATAAAATTAACCATAAATACTTTTACTTTTCGTGAAAGGAAAACGTTTTTCATATTTGGAAAACCTCTTTCTTAGAGGAAAGGTTTTTGAACTCGATAAATAGATGCCCCCTTCTCATACCATATCGCAATAGCATCCATAATGTAGTTGTTAAAAGAGTCTAATTTAGAGGGAGATTTCTCGCATAAGTTTATGTTTTTCCATATGTTTTATTTTTTCAATATTGTTTTTAATATGTAGGTCATCTGACCGAATCATATTAATAATATATATTTTTAATATATGTTTTATTTGTCATCTAAATTATCACCATTGATTTGCAAACTTTAAGCTTCCGCATGACGCCCTCTCGATTTCAAACCCAACATGGTGTAATGTACAAGGCTCATGATCGTGTAACTAATGAAATTATTGTAGTAAAAGAAAGAGGATGGAGCAGGAAGTTATTTTACTTTTCATTTTGTTTTCTGGTCTTGGTACTGTTCCTTTTTACCAAATTGTAAAAATTTCTCTTAAATACCAATCTTCTGTGAATGTAGGAGTCCCTAATGAAGAGAATCTTTTGCATGCATCTTAATTTGTGCGGAAAAGTTTGGATCTTGTAGATGAAGTTTGTTACCAATATATTGAAATTTCCTGTGCATCGTTTTAAACGTTACTTGAAAATTATTATCTTGTTGAACATAACTGTCTTTCCATTTCCATTGGTTTCTAAATTAATATGTTGAGTCTGTGCTTAGCAAGGGCCTTACCTGTCTAATATATGTATAAAGGGATACTCCTAATTCCTCCAACACTAACAAATTAAGCTTCTGGATTGGAATTGAACCACCAGATAGAAAAGCTACTTTCAAGAGGCCAATCAGCTACTACTGGAGTTTTTAGCGCTTCTCTTCACTCCCTTGTCAAATGGGAGTCATTGGATAATTCGCTGAAATATTATATTATATATATATATATATTCCATATATTGTCACCTTAATTTTTCAATGTTTTTTACTTATTTATATTTGTCATGCTATTTTCAATATTGCTCCACTTCTCAATTATAGTCATTCCATCATTCTCTTTCAAGGACATACTATAAGAGTATTTAGTTGATAAACTATGTTGTATCACTTGCAACTTTCTCTGCAGTAAACAACCCTTTCAGAATCACCCCTATAGTGTGTGCTATTCTGTAGTTTCAAGTGCGATTTAGCATCTTTAGATTCTGCCAAACATTTTAAGTTATTCCCTATGGGCAAGAGTTGACACTTCATTATTCTATAATGATTTGGCAAATGTCCTATAACTCTTGCCCCAGAGGCAAGACTGAGATAGTTATGCACCATGGGCAACAGTTGAGATAGTCGTAGTCTGTAATGATTTGGCAGATGACCTATAACTCTTTCCCTAGTGGCAAAACTTTGACAGTTTGCCCAATGGACAATAGTTAACTATGCCTTACTCTTTAATGATTTTACTTGTTGAAGATATATATCCTAAATTAAATTGTTACTAATCTTTTGTTGTTTTATTTTTCACAAGGGTTGTGCTTGGAATGGATGGAAAATAAATGAGTATTGAGCAATACAATATGGAACAATCAATTGAAATTATTGCTAGAAATAATGAGTTATAGGTTATCAAACCAATATTGGAGGTTGAAATACATGAAGAAATGGGGCAGCCATTGAAGATTAAGAGGGTACGACAAAAGAAGAAGAGGATACTCGATGTCGAGACTACTCTCTTTAGACACAATGCCTTTTTGAATGAGGTAAATGTCAATTGTATGTTAATTGACAAACAAAATATGATGACGTACATGTAAAACATTGCAATTACAAACAACATCCAATTTAAGGTTTTCAAATTAAACACAACAAGATATTCACTGCGATGTTTGAACGACAACAGTCTGTGGCGGTTTCATGCCTCGAAGATTCCCAATTCTTTGCTCTTTCAGGTTACTACATATGAAAAGGCTAATAATTGCTCGATTGATTTTATAACGTCCAACCACAGGAATGCAACATCAAAGGTCATATGTGACTACATACTAGAACTTGTGCATGACTCTAGTAATGTAATCACACCAAACTTCGTGGTAGATCAAAATGAGAAGGAAATATGAAATAATCATATCCTACAACAAAGGATGGCGAGCGATACTACATGCCTATATGATGATGAGAGGAAACACGGAAAAGAACTAAAATTGGTTGCCATCGTATCTTCACATGATGAAAGAAAACAATCCAGGCACGTACACAAACAAAAAGAGGGATGATGAGAATAGGTATAAATGTTATACTGTAGAAATTATAAACGTTTACCCAAGAGGCAAAAGTTTTATTCGTTAATTGCACTGATTAAATTATTAACATATATGCAACTCTTACCTCATAGGTAAGACTTAGTTTAAAAAATTATTATACAAATGCTATACTGTTGAAATTAAAAACTTTTGCCCAAGAGGCAAAAGTTTATTCTTTAATTGCACTGATTAGATTATTATCATATATGCAACTCTTGCCTCATGGGCAAGACTTAGTTTAGAAAAATATTGTAATTCAAAACTTTTGCCCAAGAGGCAAAAGTTTATTCTTTAATTGTACTGATTGGATTATTAACATATATGCAACTCTTGCCTCATGGACAAGACTTTGTTTAGACAATTATTGTACAAATGCTATATAACTTGAAAACTTTTGCCGAGAGGCAAAACTTTATTCTATAATTGCACTGATTAGATTATTAACATATATTCAACTTTTGCCTCATGGGCAAGAATTAGTTTAGAAAATTATTGAAATTGAAAACTTTTACCCAAGAGGCAAAATTTTATCCTTTAATTGCACCAATTAGATTATTAACATAGATACAACTCTTACCTTACGGAAAAGACATAGTTTATACAAATGCTATACAGTTGAAATTGAAAACTTTTGCCCAAGAGGCAAAACATTATTCTTTAATTGCACTGCTTAGATTATTAACATATATGCAACTCTTGCCTCATGCGCAAGTTTTAGTTTATACGAATGCTATACTGTTGAAATTAAAAACTTTTGCCCAAGAGGCAAACGTTTATTCTTTAATTTCAATGACTAGATGATTAACATATATGCAACTCTTGACTCATGGGCAAGACTTAGTTTATAAATTTATTGAAATTGAAAAATTTTTCCCAAGAGGAAAAAGTTTATTCTTTAATTGCACAGATTATATTATTAACATACATGCAACTCTTGCCTCATGGGCAAAACATTGTGTAGAAAATTGTTGAAATTGAAACTTTTGTCCAAGAGGCAAAAGTTTATTATTTATTTGCACTGATTATATAATTAACATAGATGGAACTCTTACCTCATGGGAAAGGATTCGTTTAGAAAATTGTTCTACAAATGCTAACTGTTGAAGTTGAAAACTTTTGACTAAGAGGCAGAAGTTTATTCTTTAATTGCACCGACTAGATTATTAACATATATGAAACTCTTGCCTCATGGGCAAGACTTAGTTTAGAAAATTATTGTACTTTGATTATAAACATCAAATGAAAATTGTTAGTAATATTCTTTTTCTCAACACAGGTTTCAATATGCATTTTTTTCTTATGGCACTTTAATCATTGGATAGACCAACTATAGACCAGTAATAATGGTAGATGGAACATTTTTGAAGTCAAAATATCATGGTTTCCTCAAGATGGCAATGTCAAAGAATGGAAACAACAACATATTTCCCTTGTCTTTTGGAATTGTAGAATCAGAAAATAATGAGTCTTATAACTGGTTCTTCAATTAGTTAAGAAATGCAATTGGGGTACGTAAACAATTGTCTATTCTATCAAATCGTCACCCAACCATTACAAGACACCTACCAATACGACTGACAAAGCAAAATCATACAACAGTGTCAATAGCTTCAACAAAATTCAATAAATCCAAGAATAACTGATGAACTATCAAATGTTGTTGGACAGATTGGAAGATGAAGACACTTCAGGTTACTTTAGATGAGCAATCTTTCTTTTTTAAATTTATACATTTGTAGAAGGAAGTTTGAGTTTGATAACTCAAATTTCATCCTGGATTTTATATTTTTATACTGTTTAAGCATCATCATTAGTAATATCATCATAGGGTATGTTACATACTCTGTGATGATCATAAGATACCTAGTTCTCTCTAGTTCTCATTTTATTCATGATTGTTCATTAATAGAGGTTCATTACCTCATTAGGATTGGTAAAGGAAGTCCTAATTCCCCTTACTCATCCATGTTGAAGATCTTTATTATTAATAAAAGGCTTCTAGAAACACTGTGGTATAAAATAGCCCAAAAAAGGAAAAAAAGACTACACAGAGTAGTTCGTGACATTCATTTTTGTTAGGAGATCGATAGATTTGGTCTAATCAAATCTAGTGTAAATCAATGTATATACAATATTACTTATATGATTTTCAAATATTATCTTATCAATACACGGCACACCAACGTAAAAAAGACTTTGTATGTTTAGTTAGGTTTTAAAGTTAGATCAGGTCAAAATTTTAAAAATTACCTTATACACCTTTTACCCTTTTAGACTCGATCTAACTGAAAAAACACAACCATTTATTCAATTCTGACCCAAGCTCGTTTTATGATTAAATAGAAGAGAGATTTTTTTTTCCATTTGGATCGGATTTGGAGGGCTAAAAAAATGGGTGACATAATTTTCTAAATCTAACAATAAAAAAAGACAGTAAAGGCTTGAATGGATGGACTTTTGAAATTAGAAGGCCACTTTCAGGATTTTTCTTTAAGTTAGTGAATATAGGCCAGTTATGAAAAAGGGTAAATATACACTATTTTTTTAATGAGGGTATTTTTTCCTTTACTAATTAACTCCTTGTAGGTAATCAAATACATCAAAACCTGCATCACTGATTATTACTATCATTTAGATCAAGAAATTAAAGCTACTATTTCGACCATGACAAAAATAATAAAAATATTTCCTTAGACCATTTAACTGAACAAAAATAACTTAATTCTTTCATATCATTATTTTTAAGAATATAAGGAAAATATGATAAGAATTTTACTCCAAAATCATTTTGGCTACCTAATGAGTTGGAGTACGTCCACACTATACAACTCTTTGTTGCCTCTCGGAGAACAAACTTCTACCCACTATCTAGTCCCATGGGACAACCTGAAAGGGTAATACTTCAACGTACAAGTATAAAAACAACGGTAATGTTTTTATGTTTATACGTTGATGTTTAACTGGTAGGTTGTAAAGTAGAACTAGAAAGTGGGCTAGCAATCGAACTCCACCAAGGTCTTACTTTATACGACCAGATAGGGCTAATAATGCTGGATTTAAAGGAAATAATCTTGTTGTTGGAGTCAATGAAGAGTTGGGTGGTGTGGACTCCAACAAAAAGAGAGAAGAGGAGAAAGAAGTTGTGCTTGAAAATTCCTAACTCTCAAGGTGTTAGAAAAAGTAACTGAAGGGTGAAAAATTAAAGAACAAAATAAGAATTTTTATAATTGATATGAGATGATTTTACAATATAATATGTAAGAATCTTATAAATAACTCTATATATACAATGATCTACATTAGATTTTGTCAAAAGTAAGAATTTGATCAAACTTATCAATCCTAACAACATACCAAAAGTATAGTATTCTTAGTAAGAAATCAACATCACAAAAGGTAATAGAATTATTGTTATTAATTAATTTTTTGACCAGTGAATGGCAATTCAATATAAAATCATGCAAGATGATATGAATAATAACGAAATCCTCAACACCCTCGCGAGGAGGGATCCAAACCCAGTGGAATCATCATTTTTTTAGCTTTTTTTCTATTACCTTTTTACCTCATATTTCCCAGACAACTCATTTTTTTCTTTCAAAAAAAGAATAATTTATATTTTCTTTACGTCTTTGTTGCCTCACGACTAATTCCACTTCTACCACCCCCTCCCCATCCCCTCCCTTTTTATTGTCCAAATATTACTTTATTTTATTAGAAACTTACAAATTTAAAATTTTGAGTTCACCTCTGCTAAAGAGTAGATACCAAGCTTTTAACAAGACAAAACTGTGCAGTTTGGAAAAGATTTTTTTTTTTGTGGAATCTCTATGCTATGCTTAGTGGGAATATTTTATTAATATTAAAAAATCACATACAAACGACACAGAATAAAATCTAAAGCAAAATCCAAAGAAAAATCAAGCAACTCTCCTCAGCATTCATGGCAATAGAATCATCCTTTAGTGCAGCAATTTGGGTGATTTTAGATAAGTGTTAATGGAGTTGTAACTGGTCCAAATAGTGAGGAACATTTCTCACATTAAAAAATGGGAGTGAACTTACAATATATACATCATTTGTTAGACAATGAAGTATATGTACACTACCATCACTCTATCGTTTCTAGGAAATTATAGGTCTTATTTTGACCACGATGTAATAAAAATATTTTCATATCGTATTTAACAATAAATAAATAACTTAAATCTTTCATATCATTATCTTTAATTACATAAGATAATCTTATCATAATTTACCGCAAACATCATTAGTTTGGGCCTGCATAATGAGTTGGAGAACATCCACATTACCCAACTATTCATTGTCTCCGACGACACACTTCTACCCTTTAACGCCAACGACACCAACTCTACCTGGTATTATCAAGGAAGAAATTTGTCCGAATTCATTTGTTATCCTACTGTCTAGTCCTCCTGGACATCACGCGAGGATAATATGACATTTCATTCCTGCTAAAATTTCAATACTATTCTCGCATGTTGTCCAGAGGACTAGTGGGTTTGCAAATGAGCTCGAGCAATGTTATTGTCTTCCTTGATACAACCAGATAGAGTAGATGAGGTTGGCTTTAAATGAAAGAACAGAAAAGAGAGCAAGAAGTTGTACTTGAAAATTTCTCGCTTTCAAGTCGTGTCACAGAAAGCAACTGAAGGGTGAAAAATTAAAGAACAAAAGAAGGGTTTTTATAGTTGGTGTGAGATACTTGTACAAGATAATATTTGGAAATCTTATAAATAACATTCTATATACATTGATTTACATTAGATTTTCTCAAAAATTAAAATTAGACCAAATTTATCAATCTTAGCAACCTACCAAACACATAATATTCTTAATAAAAAAAATCAATATAAAAAAGGTAAATGAATTATTATTATTAATTAATTATTTGTCAAGTCAACCCAAATTGCATAAAAAATCCCACAAGATGATTTGATTAATAAGCATTGAATTTAAAAGATTATCAAAAAAGAAATTTTTTTAAGGAACAAATTATAAGTGAGAAAATGGTCAGAACCACATAAATGGCAGTCTATTTTAATCATGTCTATTTTTGAAACTGAAAGTCAAATCAATTGAAATTCAAGTAAAAATTGACATTTATTATGACTTTACGAAAGATCCTTTCAGGACGCAAATAGCCCAAACCATGACGGCTCGGGAGCCCTTCTCTAATTGGCAATCATATACACAATTCATATATTGTAAGGAAATGTGGAAAATAAACAGAAACATGGTCACTTTAATATCTCAACTGAGTAATACGGACATAAGTTCAATAAAACTCAAACCATCTAATACACATCTGCGAAATCTCTACAACGAAAACAACAATCTGTTTGAAAACGGGACAAGGCCCCCGGTCGGATCATGAACTAAAAACAATGAGAGCAACATAAGTAAACAAGACGCCTTCCGATGTAAGGGAGGCTCACAAACTCTGAATGTCTGGAAATAATCTACTGTTTAGCAGGACCGCTAGACTAGGCCTCAGAATATAGGAGGCCAATACAAAATGTACTGGTATGTGAAACAACCCAAAATAACATGTTTTTATATATCATAATAAGAGCATTTTGTAAAACAATAATAATAATGCATAAGTGAAAACACGTGGGCATACTGAAATGAATTTCAACAACTCTTGGAAATCATGACTCACTTTCTATTTTCTCTGAGCTAGATGGTACACCCTATAATTCTGATTATCCCATGAGTTATATGGGATCCGTCCTTGACACGGCGGCCAAGCCCTCTACCCAAATTTTCCTCAAGGGTTGGAGTATCGGTATGGGAGACACGCTAGTCCACAAAGTAGAGTGGCATAATTCTCAATCATAATAATTTGTCATGGTAGGGCACAAAACCACAAAGCATGGATCCTAACCATAGTCCCAAGTTGGGATGACATAAATCAAGGCACACAATACCACACAGCAAGGTGCCAAAATCCCGAGTCGGCAAATCATGATTTCCAACATTGAGTCTTTCAACTCGTGCTTTCTTCGGGGAACTACTGAACTCTCTTAAGCCCAACTTTTAGTTCCTTAAAACCATTCTTTATACATGAAAAATATTCAACACTTGTTCTGTTAAGGTTATACTATCACCGGGTATCCTCATGCCCCGACTTGCAAGATATTCATGTCATACCCCGACATATAAGTCAAATTCTTCTTCATAAACATGATTGGGGATGTTTAGTAGTCCCACATACCTTAGACAACTTAGTTCAAAGGATAGGATCCAAATCTTGATTTTGTTTCTTGGAAATCTTGAACTTAAACTATGGATTCTTGATCGTGGGAGGGAGGTTAGGGTTTTCTCTTGAAAAATTTGAGTGAATTTGGGCATATTATGTACAAAAGACGTTTTAATTCGCTCTTTATACGACTTGGGTTTGTAAGGAAAGATAAGACTACCCCTCAGAATTAAAATTTTCAGCAGAAATACAAATTTTGAGGCTCACCGCTGAGCCCTATTGGTGCCACCTCTATAGGCACCGCTAAGCAGTGTAATTGCGGTGACCTACTATTTTATGAAATCCTGAATTTGAGGCTTACCACTGAGATTTATTGGTTCCACCGCTATAGGCACCGTCGAGCGGTGTAATCGTGGCAACTTACTACCTCACACGAAAAATGCTATAACAGTTCACTTGGGTATCGGATTAAGGCAAAATTAAAATCGTTGGAAAGCTGACTCAATTATCTACAATTTGGTGGGGTATTGATCTAAGAAATTTCATTTATATCAAAAGTTATACACATTAAAAGTAGTCCCTTGTTGAATGGAATACAAAAATCTGGATGAATCAAAGATTCTAAGCTCAACTTTGGTCTCAGTAAATTCTATGAACATCTTTCACTTCGAGGAGCTTCATAAACTAGGATAAAAATCACAACACATGAATTAAAATATAAATTATGGGATTAGAGTTTGGACACATCGGAATGACAGTTTAATTTCTAGCTAAAAAATGTGGGTTGTTACATTATCTCACCATTGGGATCATTCGTCCCCGAATGATGGGTTGGATCTTCTTAAAGCTTGAAAAGTATGAATTAAGGAATATAACCTCGGATTGGAAATTTTATTTTTCTTAAGAGAATATGCAAAGGCATCAAAAGAGTTTCATGATAATCCCCTAGTGAATCGTATACGCACGAAGTATAAGTTGATAAGGATTGACATAGAGATGACCTTGCACATAACTCATGATCATCACAACATAAGACATGAGTTTATTTGGTGATCTACTATATATCAATGGAAATCTCTATGAGTCTTCTTTCTAATGAAATTGGTTTAATCTAATTTGTCTATCGAAGAAAAAATTTATGGTCAATCTACTTCAGACTATCAAAAGTGAATTTTTGGGTCAATTTCAAACGATCGTAACTCCACGTACACAATGATCTGGATGAGATATTAATTCAGCAAATTTATTCAAGATTCCAAGTTCCTAGTACAAGAACTCCAAGAACCATCATTCAAAGCCACAATTAACATCTTAAAAACCAGTATCGATCTAAAGTTCATCATTCAAGGTATGTGGAGTTTTTCAACAAGAACTCTCCTTCGTTGTTGTGCCAAAAAGTAATTTTCTTTACAAAGGCATGATTTTTATTTGACTTTTATGAATTTGAAGCATGAACCCATATATTATGATGATTATTATGAAATCTTGATGTTTATGATTTTGAATGATGAATTTACATGTGTGGTGATATAAAGAATGAATCTTGAACGATATTTATCATGATTTTGATATTTGGGTCGTGAATCCCCATTGGAAATTGTGTTTTTTTTAGAAAGTGTGTGTTATAAACACGTTGATGTTGAATATTTGAGATATATTGAATGATTTGACTTTTTGGTCTTAATGGAGTTGTTTTGAACTCGAGTGTGAACAAAATCCACAACGTGATTGATTTTGATAGATGGGAAGCATGATGGCTCCCATTGTATATTTATTTATTACTAAAATTGTTTTGTTGTGGATTGTCTTCGAAATGATCTGTGCTAAGTCCGGGAGAAATCTTTAGCACCAAATGGTAGGTATAAAGGGACCTTACTTCTGTAAAACTATGTGCCCCCGTAGGAGTGAGCCAGAAGCTGATTTATATAGTGATCACTAATTTATGTGGATTTGATATCGATAGTCCTACTCCCATGGCAAGGATAGGACGGCTCTCCCCAACGTGGGTTGTACGTTGGACTCCATGTAGATCACATAGTTTATGTCGGTTATAAGGTCTCCCAGCGTTTGTGTGTTTCCTTCTGTCTATGGTGAACAGTGAAGTGATTTAAAAGTGGAATTGTGAAAGTTATTCTTTCGAAAGATTTAAATGATATTTACATTATGATAATTGATATTCTTGATGAATTGAAAGTGATTGACAAATTATATGATAACTGACATATGTTATTATACTTATTTCGTCCTCTCATGATTATGATGATTTTCTTCGGGCTATGTGAGTCTTTCATACATCCTTCATATTTCTTATAAATATTTATGATGATGGTATTTATACAACTGCATACACCCCCATATACTCGGTTCCTTTCCATGGTACTAACCCACATCTTTGGATGTGGGCTGCAATTTCTCGGAATGTCAGTTCAGGTGCTCAGTTCTAGGTACGATAGTGATTTTTTGGGCAAGTTGTTCTACATCCTCTGTTGTGGTGAGTCCTCATGTTCCGAGGATGTGATGTCTGATGTTGGTTTCACGGAATTGTTTATATTTGATAACTGAGTATGAGTCAGTTAGGGCATGTATCAATGGCTCGCTGGTTTTATTGATTTTCTTAGAGGCTTGTCAGACTAGTATAGATGTTGGGAGTTGACTAATAAGTCGTATTTTGTTATCTTTCTGAAATTCTTTTATTCCTGGATGATGATTACTTTGTTGATATTTGACGGTTATTTATGTAAACCACATCGATTTGTGTTGAAATGAGTGAAAATGGCTCAAAGGGTTAGCTTGGGGCTACTCGTAGCCTCAAGCACCGTATGACGCTCCGGGACCCATTTTTGGGGCGTTACAAAATGCCACCTATAAACCAAGTTATGCTCGTTCAAAGATGACCTGTGTTAAATCATACACGAAAACTTGGTGGATTCCAAAGATCTTAGCTTGGCTTACTCTAAGTGACTCTTAAGAACATGCTTAATATATCATAAGCTCTAATATCACTAGGATTCTCATCCTAATTCATGTACTCCTATATGAATCACAAGATAGGAGGTTTCCTGTGTAGGAACAATGGTTCATTTTCTTGCTTAGAAATATACGGGGATAATACAATATCTTCCCTTTGGAAACATTTGTCCTCGAATGAGACTTACTGAAATGGGGATAGACGATAAACGGGAGTACGTGCAAGACATACACTACTGGAACATGATCTCATGATGGACATGGTTGATAAGCCAAATAGATCATGCTGGACATGCATATCTGATGTATGAATAACTGATTCATGAATGCATAAATGAGATTTCTGATAACTGAGTTCTCCCGGTGAGAATACATATTTCATGCATGATTATACACTAAACTGATAAATGAATGCATGACTTAATATGCAATGGTACTTAATACCAGATTTGTGCTGAAACATAAGCATGAACTGAATACAAAGTTGTATAGAATTCTGAATGGGAAACTGATTAAGCTTAAGGACAACTGTTACCTTGAGATATATCTGGATTGGCGGAGAAGAGGTGAGGATACTTTGTATGCATGTCTTCTTCTGCTCCCCAAGTATATCCCTCAACGGACTGATTTGGCTAAAAAACATTTACTAGAGGGACTTCTTTGTTCCTCAGTCTACGAGTCTGATAGCCTAGAATTTCAACCAGAATTTCCTCATAGACGAGACTATTCTGACTATCAATGCTCTGAATAGGGACTATGACTGATGGATCACCTATACACTTCTTGAGCAAAGAGACATAAAAGACTAGATGAATAGAGGTTAGATCCGAAGGCAGTTCGAGATGATAAGCTACCTTGCCTAAACGACTGAGAATCTTGAAGGGACCAATATATCGGGGACTGAGCTTACCCTTCTTGCCGAACCGATTTAATCTCTTCATGGGAGACATCTTTAGATAGATATAGTCATCAACCTCGAACTCAAGATCCTTTCTACAAACATCATCATACGACTTCTGTCGGCTCTAAGCAGCCCAAAGTCTTTATCTGATTAACTAGACTTTCTCTAAGGCATCGAATACTAAGTCAGGCCATATGACTGAGGCCTCCCTAACTTCAAACCACCCAATTGCAAATTTGCACCAGCTACCATATAGAGCTTTGCATGGATTCATTTTAATACTGGAATGATAGTTATTATTGCATGCAAACTCAATCAAAGGCAAGTGGTCATTCCAACTTCCCTTGAAACTAATTGTACACACCCTTAGCATATCTTCAAGAGTCTGAATGGCCCTTTCTGCATGACCATTTTTCTGAGGATGAAAAGTTGCACTGAGATGAACTTGGGTACCAAAACCCTTTTGGAATGCTTTCGAAAAGTGAGAGGTGAACGGGGTACCTCTCTGAGATGATAGATAATGGAACACCGTGTAATCTGACTAACTCCCTGATATAGAGTTTGTCGTAATCCTCGGCAAAATAAGAGGCATGGAGTAGAAAGAAATGGGCTAACTTGGTCATTCTATATACAATGACCCAAACTCAATCATGCTGATGATGAGTTCGAGGAAAACCCATCACTAAGTCTATGGTCACTTCTTCCCACTTCTAAGTAAGAATGGTGAACTCCTGCATGGAACCACTAGGATTTTGATGCTCTATATTAACCTGCTAGCATGTAGGGCACTTAGCCATAAATTCTGCACTTTATCTCATCTACACCCCGAATACAGAGATGACCCTGAAAACGAATGAAACCATCTCCTCTTTGGGAGAAAACCTCTACTTTCTGATTCTAAAATGATTCTTTTATATTGACAAGATTAGGATCCTTATCTTGATTTTGTTTCACCTAAAAAAATAGATATGATTCTAAACTACTCTGAACACACACACTGCCCTAAGGAGAGTGGACTAAGAGAATGCCTAGTCTGGAAAACTGGTGAAATTCCTAGACTAACTTCTTCTTACTATCATTAACATGAGAAATACTACCCATGGATAATCTACTGGAGTGTCAGCTAGTATGTTGGCCTAGCCCAGATGATAGAGGATACTTATGTCATAATCTTTTAAGAGCTCTAACCACTTTCTCTAACAAAGATTGAGATCTTTTTGGGAAAATACATACCGAAGGCTCTTATGATCTATGAAGACGTCTACATGAACACTGTATAAATAATGCCTCCAAATCTTCAAGGCAAATACTACGGCTGCTAATTAAAGATCATGAGTAGGATAATTCCTCTCATGGGGTTTAATCTCTCTGGAGGCGTAGGCTATGACCTTACCATGCTGCATGAGGACATAACCTAAAGCTACTCTAGATGTATCACAATACACTACGAACCCATCTGAACTATCTGAAAGAGCTAAGACTGGAGCCGAGGTGAGTCGAGTCTTTAATTCCTAAAAAATCTTCTCGCAAGGGTCTAACCACTGGAACTTGACTTTCTTCGGAATCAATCTAGACATACAGGATGCAATGGATGAACATCCTTCAAGAAACCATTTGTAATAGCCATCTAAACACAAGAAACTCCTGATATCTAATGGAGAAACAGGGCGAGTCCAATTTCTTACTAATTTGGTCTTTTGATAATCTACTCTAATGCCATCACTAGAAATAATATGGCTAATGAATGCAACTAACCTTAGAAAAAACTCGGACTTACTGAATTTGGCAAATAGCTGGTGATCATTGAGAGTCTGAAGAACAATTCTGAGATGGTTTGAATGATAACGCTCTGTATGGGAATAGACCAGGATATCATCTATGAAGACTATGATGAACATGTCCACGTTATGCTTGAAAACGTGGTTCATCAAGTACATGAAAGTGGCTAGGGCATTGGTAAGACCAAAGGACATAACTAAAAATTCAAAGTGACCATACCGCGTACGGAAAACTGTCTTTGTGATGTCACATTCTCTAACACTAAGCTGATGATAGCCGGATCTTAGGTCTATCTTAGAGAAATAATTGGCACCCTGAAATTAGTCAAATAAGTCATCGATTCTGGGAAAAGGATACTTGTTCTTGACCTTAACCTTATTGAGTTGACGGTAATCAATGCACATTCTGAGTGAACCGTCTTCCTTATGCATGAATAAGACTGGTGTGCCCCACAGGGAAATTCTCGGTCTGATGAATCCCTTATCTAAGAGATCCTTCAAATTTTCAGTTCCTTGAGTTTTGCTGGTGCCACTCAATATAGCAGAATAAAGATAGGCTGAGTATCTGAAACAAGATCAATACCAAAGTCTATTTCCTTATCGAGAGGAATTCCTGGAAGATCTTCGAGAAAGATATCTGAATATTCATTCACTGGTGGGATAGATTCGAGACTGGAAGCCTTAGAACTGGAATATCTAACATGAACTAGATGATAAACACATCTCTTAGATAACAATTTCCTTGCCCGAAGGTAGGAAACAAGTTGACCCCTGAAAATGGATACACTACCCTTCGACTCCAGGATAGGTTCATTCGAGAATTCAAACTAACCTATTCTATTTCTGTAGTCGACTATGGCATATCACGAATGAATTCAATCTATGACATAAATGACATCAAAATCATTCATCTCTAATTCGACTAAGTCTGCTGAAGTGAATTTCTAAAATATCATAACTAGGTAGTTCTTGTATACCTGTAGGGCTATGATAGTTTTACCCACTTGGGTAGAGACTGAGAAAGTCTTGGCTTGAATTTTGGTACTGATTCCAAAACCAACTGCTATATAAGGAGTAACAAAAGACAAGAAAGCTCCTCGATCTAGAAAAGTGTAAACATGCACATGAAAGATCTGTAACGTACCAGTAAGTACATCAGGAGAACTTTCCTGATCTTGTTGAGTCTGAAGAGAATTGAGATGATTTGGGCATTGCCCGCTAGTAGCATTGGAAATGGCACCCTGTTGATTTGGGCGGTTGGACTGAGATGAAGAGTGATTCTGTTGACCCTGAGGACCTGGATGCGGACAGTCTCTAAATCTATGGCCTGTCTTGACACAAAAAAAATAAATGCCACTACCTACTCTAGACATACCCCAAAGGTTCTTTCCGCAAGTGTGGGAAAGAAGATAGGTGCAGGCACTGCTAATACTGCCCTGGGTCTTAGAGACTGGCGTTCTATCTTTGTTACCCTCTCTGAACTTAGGAACTAGAGCATTGGTTAGAGAGGGAGCTAGAACTGATGACTTAGGATGAGACTGAGAACGGTTTCCTCCTTCTGATTTAGGCTGAGCGAAGTTGAAACCACCAGTCTTTCCTCTTTTATTCTGCTTTTCCCTCTGCTTAATCTTATGTTACTCTATCTGTTGAGCATGGGTCATAATTCTAGCTAAGGTCATGTCACTATTCAGCATGGTGGATCTACACTCATTAACCACGCTATCATTCACCCCGGAAGAAAACTTATTCATCTTAGATCTACTGTCTGTAACCACATGAGGGGCATACCTGGCTAATTGAGAAAACATAAAAGAATACTCTTTCACTATCATATTGCCCTGCCTGAGGTAGATGAACTCTAGCACGGTGTCTTCTCTAAGCTCTTTGGGAAAGAATCTATCTAAGAATGCAGTGAGAAACTCCTCCCACTCTATAGGACCTCGATCATATAATCTTTTAAACTTCCACTATTTGAACCAAGCATGAGCCACATCCTGCAACTAGTATGCAGCTAGCTCAGCACTCCCAACAGTAGTCACCCCCATGGCGTCTATCACTTTTTGAAAATGATATAAGAATTCTCGAGGGTCTTCATCTACCTTATACCCAAGAAAGGTTGTAGGATTCATTCAGATGAAGTCCTAACTCCTCGCTGCAGCTGAGTTGGACACTGGATAGGCCGGAATTACTGTTGGCCGTTCATTATGAGCAGCGATCGATTGAGCAAGAGTGTTAAATATAGTCCTGAACTCTGCATTAGAAACATGATCGTCCAAAGGTTTTTTTGGCTAAGGGGCTGTCTAATTTCTTCTCTTAGGAGGCATGTTCTGAAATAAAGAGAAAAATTGGATTAGACTGAGAGACTGACTTATGATTATGCTCACAGGCACGACATGAATACTGAAACAAGGAAAACTGTTCTTAAACATGTAATAGCCTCTTGCACATAAATGTGTTATGCAACACCTATGCACAAGACTCTACTAGATGTGGCTTTGAGACTTCCTAGGACTCTATCGAACCTTAGGCTCTGATACCATGTTTTTAACACCCTAAATCTGGTACCCAAAATTCTACATGGTACTTATGATCCAAAGGGACCACAAGATAACCCATGAGTGATATCTGTACCTGTACACTGCATAATATACTTGTAGAATGCATAAAACATGTACAATTGGCCATAACGTTCAACTTAATAGAATATTTGATAAATACTAACATCCATATAGGGTAATAAATACCTAAAACAACTGAAAGCTGAATCTAAAATCTGAACTAAATTTGAAAGCCTCTAAATACTGTCTGAAATAAAGAGTTGAAGGAACATGTTTCCAACTAACTCTGCCTAGCAAAACTAAACTGAAATAATGAATGAAATCAAATAATATCCTCCTCGAATAGATGAGGACTCACTGCAACACTTTGACTAGAATACTACTGCTGATCTGGAACTCATGTCTCTAAACCTATGGTGTAACATAAAAGAAAGCACCATAGTGCAAATATGTCAGTACGACTGGGAGTACTGAGTATAGAGTGAGGTAGGCTAAATACAAAAGGGTTTACATACATGAATAATGCTAACTGACTGACTGATATGAACGTAAGAGTACAAACATGCATATATAGTAACTAAAATCATAAATACATGATATCTGGATTTGTACGCTAATACATAGATTACTATTATCTTACAAGACTGACACTAAAATTTTGATAACATGGATGACTGTGTCTGACAGTACTGAATCTGATGGAACTACCTGAGTTTCATACTGTAACTGAATTGACTGTAACTGATAGTCCTAGTATACTGAAATCTGAAGAACTATCTGAGTTCTTTTACTAAGACTGGGATTGAAACTGTGGGAGGTAGTTTTTTAATTGACATGCCTTAATAACACATATAGCTAGGTTATGGTCCAATCTCTGCCCCAACTAGAAGGGTGTCAATACCGTGCCACTAGTAAGAACAGCTGTGAGTGACCCTTAGCTAGTAGGTACACAAATGAGAATGGTGGGAACCCTAAACTGGCAGGTTAATCCACCTCATAAACCCTAATATAGCAGGTTAAGATATCTCAACCTATGCTGGCTACGTAGTTCTGGAACACAAGGATGACTACTACGAATCACACCCTAAACTGGAAAATGAGTTCCAGTCCTTGGGTTAACTCGGTGGTAACTTCTACTCCCATCTGAAGAGACTGAACTTGATTTAACTTGGATGTACATGGACGGAGTAACTGCCTTCCATTGATCGATGGAATAGTACTACTATCTAAGAATTTATTAAGATCATTAGATTTCTGAGATTTCCTGAGTCACATGACTGACAGAGTTCTATAAATCATGGCTTGATTGAGATTATTATGATAACGTGACATAGCTCTGGGCACACAACTATATTTTTTATGTACTAGTACCCCCAGGACTCGATGGAAGGAAACTGACACACATAACTGACTTGATTATAAAATGGAGTCCACAATTCACCATATCATAAGTAGGGGATTTCACACTAAGAATAGTTCTCAAATTCTTACGTATGGAAGGGAAATTCATACAACATGTCTATACATGCATAGCTTCAATATCATTTGCAATCCACATCACAACAACGATGTATATCAATCACGTGGAATTCTTGTAAAATCATAAATCATAGAGCATGGACTTATTATTTAAACACTATTAAATCATGGGACATGAATCTTGTCTCCTTAAGAATTTTAGCAAACACTTTGCATGCATTCTTTTAGCTTAGGTGTGTTTCTCATGAATTTCTCAATTTTAGACCACATAAAATTCGTTGATTTCAACTAACGAACACAAATACTTCATTAAAACACTTTTCGATATCATCTTGAAACTTAAACAACAATCATCAACATGTACATGGTCATATCACAACAAGACAATCACAATATAATATTTAAAACATGGTTCTTGAGCTCTATGAATGAAATGGATCCATAGATGAACACTACACATACCTTAGATGGAAGATTCTTTATGATTGATGGAGAAATTTGCTTGAACTTGAATCTCCAATTGAAAACCCTAATGTGTTATTGAGAGGATTTTGAGAGAAAGAATATGTTTTAATGAAATAAGGTCTTAATTCCATGTTTATGGAATATATATATGGGTGGAAAGATGACCCAAATACCCCTCTAGATATGTCATTTAATTACTGTGAAAATTACCAGATTTGGGCCCCTGATGCAATGCTGAGATATCGTGTTGCCCCCCATTTGTGACCTAAAAAATCACCGCGATGCGGTGGAATTGTAGAGAGACACTGAAAATTGACAAACGTCATTTTGGCTTACGGCGCGACGTGCCACTGACTGAAATGACGTTGTTGAAACTTTAAATTGCCATAACTTCTTCACTGGGTGTCCATTTTAGGTGAATTTAATATCGACGATGCTCATTCAAAGATGACCCATATGAAATCACACACGAAAACTTGGTGGATTCAAAATTTCTTAGCTTGGCTTACTCTAAGTGACTCTTATAAACATGCTTAACACATCATAAGCTCTATTATCACTAGGATACTCATCCTAATTCATTTACTCCAATATTAGTTATAGGATAGGAGGTTTCTTGTGTAGGAATAACGGTTCATTATGCCAAGAAATTGATATTACCCTTATTTAGAAATCTAAAGGATAAAATTGATGAGAAAGAAAAGAGCATCAGAAGAGGAAAAAAATCCTATAGAACAAAGAGATACCATAAAATGCCATCATTTAAAAAAGTTAACTTCAAAAGAGTGAAGAACAAAGAACAAACATATAATAAAACATATCGATCTGTTACAAAAATAGTGAAGAAAAAAGTTTAAAAATTTATTCAAAAATAGATGAAATTTGCAAGAGGAGGAGGAGAGTGTGACGAACATAGATAAGACACTCCATATCTTGGAAAAATAAGTTAGAGAAAATAAAGGAAATGGAGCCTACAACAAAAGAAAATTTGTAGAGAATGTGAAGGAGATGAGAATGGTGCATAATAGTTCAAAAGTAGTACAAAAACTGGAGTATTAGTTGGTATACATGTTGGTTCATTGATGAAAGAATCCTATGTATATTGTAAAATTTATAATATGTTTAGTACGATTAACCAATGATGTGTTTTAACTCGTTGCTCTATGTTGATTAAGAGAACGTTCTGATTGACGTAATTGAGGTATAATGTAATTTATATTTAGTTATTTTGTTGTCTTTATGTTGTCTAATTGCAGGAAGTATCTTTCTTATTTTTGTGAATTTTTATGGTCGGAAAATTTTTATGATTGTCCAATAGGTGGAACCAAGCATCGAAAACTTAGGAAGATGAAGTACCAAAGAAAATGACTAACTGGTTATTCTAATTTTTTGGTCACCTCAGTATTTTAGCTTTACAGGTAGCGTCACATAGCATTTTCTTGTAAGTGTCATTTAATCTTGTCCCATTTAATGTTTACTTGTGACATTTTCTTTGCATATATAACCATGTAAGCATCAAATCTGCTACCTATCTAATTTTATTGAAAAAAAGTTTATGTGGTAATATAAATTGGAAGGAAAAGACCTTACTGTATTGCTGACTAGGCAGTACCTTCTTAGTACTAGCATAAATAAAATTATTCACATCCTTAAAAATCCGAGACACAATGCCTTACAGTTATGAATGAATTGTAATGCCTCAAAATCTGATCCCGAGATGTGATACGATGCTTAAGACTATGAGTAGCCTTAATATAACCTTGTCTACATACTACTGAGCCTAAATCTCATAATGATAGAAATATAGGTATAAAAGTCATGATAGAATGTAGAAATTATCTATAATATCTGAGAATAATATTTGAAACCTCAATACTAAATAATTTGATTCAAAACTGGCAGTCCGACAAGCCTCAATTACTAACACTAGAGAGTCACAGGGTTAAACCCCCAGCTAACTCAAACTGTCTGAAAGAAATTCTAAAATCTCATAAACTGATAGACTGCAAAATCTGATTAATAAGTCCCCGAGCTATGAGGACTCACCAACTGTCATATGTAGAAAGAGATGCTCGAACTACTCACGTGGCTGATACTGAGCACCTGAACCTACATTATGAGACAACATAGCACATTGACATATATGTGGATCCGTACTTTGAGGATGTACTGAGTATATGGGGTGAATGCATAAGTAAAACATCATCTCATCATCATAATTTATAAAACAATGTGTGCTAAATATAAATGACTCACATAAGCTAGAATATCTAAAATACATAAATCATGATTAATAAATCAATCATACTTTATAAATCTAGTGAGTCATAACATTTAGTTCTGAAAGTTGTACTTGTGTTCTCTCTTTAAATCATATTGTCTAAGTGTAGAAAGGACTCACTCTAAATTCTGAAAGCTGAAGTCTGTAGCTAATATCATTCTATAAAGCATAATTGAGTAAACATTGTGAGCCTTTACACTTCGTTTTCTAAAATATTTTCTATTAATCTTTTCAAAAATTGTTAATCTGTAGGGAAAACACTTTATCTTAAACTTACCTGTAAGGGAATTCTTTCAAAGCTTTTCTTTACTAGTAAGGAATTTTTTTTTATTTAATTTTAATAGCAGGGAGGTTCTCTTAACCGACATAAATCATGCGAGCTATATGGAGTCTAACATCTCGTCCTCCTAAGGAAGAGATCTCACATTGGGGAGAGGTGTCATACTCTTTCGAGGGAGTATACCTGAGCTATGTGATAACATCTGAAACTGCCGTCCACATATAAGTGGGAATAAGCTGATAATCTGTACCTACGTTGGCTACGAAGTTCTTTGGAAGTAGGATGCGCTAAACCCACACATCCCGTTCGGTGCTAAATACTACTCCCTTTTCATTTACTACGCTGATTCTGTTGGAAATACACTTTAAAACTATCATAAGGGTTTATCAAAAACTACTAATGCATTTCTCTAATAAAATATGTAAATAAAGATTATCTGAATTCTATAATCTGTAATAATCTGAAAAATGGATTCAAAAACTTATCTGATGATCGAATGATCAAAGCTTTACTAAAAATCTATAAATAATTTGATAATAGGATGCTTAAAGAATCATATTTCTTAAAATAATATTCAATTTTGGGGTGATAACCCATGCTTCAATCTCATGTCAAAACATCAAAATAGTCATGCTTGATATTGAAAACAATGATATTTCATCTCAAAATTTGTAAATTACTTCAATAGGCATGAAAAATGAAAATAGACATGCAATTCAACTTCTAAATCATTGAAAATCTCAAAATCTTGCAAAGTGAAATAATGGGTATGAACCCTAATTCAAAACTCGTGGAATATCATTCAAAATCATATGAATTTAATATAAAAGCTTGGTTTTGGGCACAAGGACGAAAGGAGATCCTTGTTCATAAACCCCACATACGTTGATTAATGATTAGATGTAGATTATTCAATTATGGATTCCTATTTGAGTTCTTGGTGATGAATTCTTGATTATCTTGCCTTGGGAATTCTCAATTTAGAGCTTTCTTGGAGAATCTATGGAGGATTTTGATTTCTTAGAAAAGAGGTTTTAGAGCTCTAGGGTTTTGGTTTTGAAAAGAATGATGAATACTAAGTAAAAAGTGCTTTGAATATGATTAATCTTGTGTTTTTTATGGATTGGGGGCTTGGAAATTTTCCAAAATATCCTTTTTAAAATCCTTAATGGTACTAGAAACGAGAACTGAAAATCCCAATTTAATGAGCCACCGTGACGTGCCACTATCATGGTGGTTCACTAGAAATTGACGATTGGGAAATTGGTGGTCTCCACAATGCGGAGCTATTACATTATCCAACTAGATTTTACAATTGGGACCTGAAACTTCAATGTGATACGCCACCATCATGGTGTTCTATAGAAATGCCATTTTGGCTACTGGCACGATGCGCCAATATTACGTTGGTCCACTGGAAATTGATAATTTGGAAATTTTCCCTATCGCAGAGGGACATTGGAATTTGACAATTATCATTTTACTGACATTCGCGATGCGGCAAGTGTCAAGGTGGCATACTATCTGCTTAAAAATGCTCTAACTCCTCAACCGAGTATCGGAATTAGGAGAATTTGGTATCGATGGAAAGCTTATTCAATTTCTTAGACAATGGGAGATCTAAATCTGGAAAATTCCACACCAAATAAATATTCTTTTTTTGAAAAATATTTCTTAACATTAAAGGAATGAATCTAAGCTAGGAAAAGTATGGGGTATTACATGAGCCTCTTATTCCAAGTAATCATTTCTGTATTTATTGATGTGCCTGATTCACTCAACTTGTTGACTGATGTAGAGCTTAATGCACTGGATAAATTAAAATCTAAGATTGAAAATGTATGAACTATGGTGACTCCACATGATCCACTCCGTTTTCATTTCTACTCCATTTTGTTCATACGCCATATTTGTTTACATTTTTTTCATTGTTTTACACATGTAATTCAGTGGATTTGATGTTTTATTAGATTTTATCTATTGATTACTACTGATATTGAATAAATTAGAATATATATTTCTCAATTATCTTTTCGAGGTTAATTTTATGCTTAGGGATGATTGAATTGAATATCCCTAATGTAAGACAAGTGTGTTCATCCATTTATTGAGGAGACAAAATTAGAGAGAAGAAATTCTAGCGAATAAGATCGTTGACTCAGAAAATTGGGACTAGCTGTCAGGCAACAACCCCTATTGAAATTAGAGGTGATTAGAACATCCAGAATATGAGAAAAAGTATTCTCAATGCTTAAATATGAATATTGCAGTTAAAAAAACTTGCTCGACTGTTGTTATAACTCAATGAAGCTAAAGTGCTTGGTGAAATGAAAACTTTTTGTGATGCACTATTTGATTCTCTAACTCTCATTATTTCAATGTTTGATTAATGTTGTTCGATTTTTAGTCTCAAAATCATATTATTAATCTTCATATTATGTGAGGTAAGAACTTATGGACATTGTGTATTACCATGCCAGTTGGTTGTCCTATTTGTTTTTTTATTCCAGGGTAATATCAAAATTTTAGGAGCTAAATGTGTGCGTCATTTTAGTTGGCTGGAGATTAAACACAAACCTTCTTCATCCGACTCTCTAGCTCTTACTATCCGTATAATTGTACAGTTACAACTCCGGAAAGTTATGATTTTCATTGCCAAACTATAATATCCCAAAAATCCAAAACAATGTTAGAGAGATGTTTCAAGCTCATGCATAATACATTATAGTTCTTTCGTAGTGATATCCATGTGTTTGATGTATATTAAGGCCTCAAATAACTCCTAACTATTAGACGAATCAAAATAATCCTTACTTATTGAATTTTTGATAAGAATGTTTCTTTAGTCAACTTTAGAAGAGAATATGATTTGCTATATTGAGAATTTTCTAGATCAAAATCTAGCGAATAATAGGAAATTGAATTCGCTTTCGAATGATACAAATTTTTCCCGAATCCGATACTCGAGTGAGAAGTTACGACACTTTTAGTTCAAAATAGTATCCCAATGCGATAAGGTCGTATTGCGGTGATGGCCAAAATCACGTTTGTCTTTTTCAAGTGTGCCACCACGATTACCATCCGTTACACCAAGGGGACATTTCGCAATAGTTCTTTTCCAGTGGGGCATCGCGATTGGGACCGCATCATGGCAAGATTCTAGTTTAGGATCGTCCGTTTTCAAAGGCACAACACAATAGCACTGCATCATGCCATAGGGTAAAATGGGGATTGTCAGTTTTCAAGTGGCCCGATACAATTGCACCACGTCGCACTGGAGCCAAAAATTGAGACTTTTCCGATTTAAATTCCAAGGATCATTTGGTCTTTTTTCATAGTCCCAAATCCATCCAAACACGGGATTTAAGTCCTAATAGAGCATTATTTGCTCATTATTTCATAATTTTCTCGAAAAAATTAAAGTATCCCTCCTTCAAGAACAAAAACCTTAGCTTTCTATGTTCAAAATCAAAACTCAAGAATTCACCATCAATTCTCGTGAATTCATCAACCCAGGTATGTTAAGTGTTCATCTATGGGTTTATTACACCCATGGAGTCCAAATATCCAATTCTAAATTCAAGTTGGGATCTTTACAATTTTTTTATGATTTTTAATGGTGATTTTAACCATGAATTCCCATGAATTGTAACTCTACACCATGTTTACATGAAATTGTCGTTGTTATTCAACCCCACACGTTTAATAATGTTATTCACTGATTTAATTCATAGATGTTGAGATCATGTTATTACTACAAGCTTTAAATTAATCTCATTCTTAGCTTACTCTATGAATATCAACTATTTGACAAAATGCCTACAATAATGAATTTTGAATAAATGCTTTCATAGTATGTGTTGAAAGCTTTAGTACTATTTTTCTATTACTGCTATTTTGTCCTGGGGGTTGTGAATACCCGAAAACTTAGTTGTTTACTTAGTCTCAATATCTTCATATTAGCTTCAGAATATGTTATGAGCATTATCAGTTCAACCAGTCACCATAATCAGTTAAACTTAGAACAGTTTAGTATCCCAAGTCAATTCAGTTTGGAGTGGGATTTAGCACCAAGTGAGTTCAGGGATGGAGGATTTCCCAAATGATACGCAGAATTGTTAGCACCAGTCCTTGTACTCTAGAACAATGTAGCCAACATTGGATATGAGGATTCACCCATCAGTTTAGGCTTGACTACCTCACAGGGGTCACCCGTCAATTTAAGCTTGATACCCTTAGTATTTTGGGGTAGTACATAAGTGTATCCACACAACCAGTGTTAGTACCCATTGTATGGTACTGACACCTTTCCAACTAGGGTCACAGGTTAGACCCAATTTGCTCGTTGGGGCATGTCGGTTAGGTGATAGCTCCCACAGTCTCGGTTTAGTATTAAGTATACCTCAGTTCAAGCTTGTATTGACCATAACATACAGATATCGGTTATTCAGTTATCAGATTTTAGTATTTCAGTTTAAAAACTATATTTAGAACATGATTTATGCTTGGTTATGCATTCTGAGTATTTATAGATTTCATGCATTCTATTTAGTACCTCATGTTATTCATTCAGTCAGTTATTACTCTTGTACATGAAACCATGCATATCCGCCAACCTCATTTACCATACTAGTACATTCAAAGTACTGATCTCATGTACATTCAAATTACTGATCGCATACTTTTTTCTTGCGCTATGATGTATCATATCATAGGTTCGGATGCTCAGTTCTTGGATCATGCATAGAACTTCTAGATTATCAGCTGTAGCAATAGCGAGTCTTCATATTTCTAGGACAGCATATGTTTATTTTCATGATTTCAATTCAGTAGTTAGATGGAGTTAGTTGGGGCTCGTACCATTAACTTTTATTGAGTTTGTAGAGGCTTTTCAGAATAGTATAGAAAATTTGTCAGTTTTGTCATTATTTTATTAGTTCCAGACAGTTGTTTCCATATTCATGATCCAATATTGTTTTCAGTTATTTCAAACTCATGACTTATCAGTCTTTTTTAGACATATGTTATTATATTATTCAATGCTCACAGTAGGTACCAGCTCATGGGTTAGCTTGTGGTCTCTTAGAACCGTAAGAATCATATGACACCCAGGGTGTACTCTCAGGGCGTTACAAAAACTTGCACATGTATGTTTCAAAATAAAAAACTAAGTGAATATTTTGGATGCACAGTCATGGATTGGTATATGTGATGTATTGAGAAGCCCCTGCCACCGCCGACCAAGCTGAATCTCATGGTTTTAGGCAATGTTTCTCAGATGACTCCCACTCCCTCTACAAAAATTGGTATATTACTCTGCTCAGATGTTTTATGGATAAAATTTATATGCATGTATACATAGATTCTAAATATTCTCGTATTTCTTACTATTGGATAAGAGAAAAATATAGGTCGCATTCAAAATAAGCGTCGAGAGATTACCGGGGCTGATGATCGGTAACTATAACCTTTTACATAAGAAAAATATAAATCGCATTCAAAATAGGCGTCGAGAGTTACTTGTTGATACTTTCACGAACCCTCTGTTTCTCCTCACTTTATGGGATGACTCCGAAGGAAGAGTACCCAATCATCCTTGTAAGGAACATATGGCGTGTTAGGGTTTTTACCATGATTTTCTTACCAAAATTAAGTTTTACTTTTTCTTAGAAGGAAAATAAAAGTAACCATAAATACTTTTACTTTTATTGAAAGGAAAATATAAAAGTTTTTCATATCTGGCAAACCTCTTTCTTAGAGGAAAGGTTTTAGAACTCTATAAATAGATGACCCCTTTCTCATACCCTAACACAATAGCTTCCACAAAGTAGTCGTTATAAGAGTCTGGTTTAGGGGGAGATTTACCCCATAGGTTTATGATTTTTCATAGATTTTATTTTTTCAATATTGTTTTTAATATGTAGGTCGTTTGACCGAATCATATTAATAATACGTCTTTTTAATATATATTTTATTTGTCATCTGAATTATTACTTCAGAAAATTTGATTATTTAGAATGAATTATTTTGTCACTTATAAGTCATATTTCGGCGCAAAAGATTTAGTGTGACAAAAAAGATTTCGTCAATCAATTGTCTCTAAAAGTGGGTCCCCAAAAGTAGACAAAGACGATTTAGTGGTTCGTCGCTAAAAAAATTAAATTAGGTACAAAAAAAAAAATCGTCCCCAAATGTGTAACATTTATGACAAATCTGTTGTCATAAAAATGTAATTTTTTTGTAGTTGATGGTAAGCTTTTGTCACTAAAAAGTTATCAATACCTACAAAATTTCATCGTCGCTAATTATTTAGTACAATCAGCGACGACACCAATTGTTACTAGAGTTATATATATTTAGTGGCTGAACAAATGTATTTTCGTCATTATTGACCACTTTTTGTATACAACAAAAATTTTCGTCCTTAAATGTATGAATTACTGATAAATTTATTATTAAAATAAATATTAATAATTTTGTAGTTAAATCTACCATTTGTCACTAAAAATAGTATTTTTTTTACCGACAATGTAGAATCGTCACTAAATTGTTATGATTACTGACAATTATGATTGTCATAAAATACAAAATTAATTTGTATCAAATAAAAAGGAAGATATTGAGACAAATACATATGTCACTAAATATAGTCAAACTTATGACGAACTAGTTTATTTCGTGACGAAAATATTTGTCTTGAAAAGTCTAATTTAATCGTTGCTAAAAGTTATCTTTGATAACAAAATCTTTTGTCACAAATTAGAAGAAATCGTTTAATTATTTCATATTGATATTATTTTTTTAAATTAGAATTGAATAAATCAAAAATAACATTATAAAACATGTTAGAAAAAATTCACCCACAATCATACAATTACAAAAACTAAAATTGTACTAAGGTAATATCTCCTCACAGTTCAAAGAAAAGTAAAACTAGTCCAACACAAAGGAAACTAACTGAAATATAGTACTAAATATTACTCCTATCCTAAACTAAGGCAGATATGTAGAGGCTTCTTCGAAAGTACCAATAACGTGTTGAGCTTGCAATTAGTCTTCATTCAACTCACTTTTACACCTGTGGAAATGAGAAGAAAATTAAGATTGATGATGATTCTTTCAGGTTTGATAGTTAAAATGACTCTACATGCTACTTCTTCTCCAAGCCACAACTAGAATCCATTAAACATGTAATTATGAAAACTGAGCCTACCCAGAAACTAGATAAATACTATCCTGTAAACACATCAAACTTCTATAACAACAACAATAACATACTCGGTGCATTCCCACAAAGTGAGGTTTGGAGAGGGTAACTGTACGTAGTCCATACCACTACCTTAAATGAATTATACAACAACATAGACAGTGTATCCCCACATAGTGGGGTATGAGGAGGATAATGTGTACGCAGTGCACACCACTACCTCGAATAAAGTAGAGATATTGTTTTTGATAAACCATGACTCAGGATAGATAACAGTATGACAAAAAAAACATAAAAGCACACAACAACGGTACAACACACTTCTAGCTAATACAAGTCAGAGAAGTTTCTGTTATTCAATAGTACTTAATAAGAAAACAAAACTAAGTAGAACTAATACAATCTATTATAAATATCTCGGTAAATTATCAAAACCCCGTAATTGTCTATTTAAACCCACGAGACATGATATATTGGTAAGAAAATAGGAACATATAATAACAAACATCGAAATATTCCTATAGACATGTTTTCTAATGTCTTTCACAACCTGATGCAGTCAACACACACATAGAATGAAAATTACATCATTTCGAGAACTTACCAGTGAACAACAGTAAAAGAGATAATAAGAATAATAAAGGCCAAGCACTTTTAACAATGAAATATGGAAGATGTTTTCAGTAATCCTTGAAGGAAAATTGAAGAACCATCAAATTATATAATTGCCTTGTCTTAAAATAGCCAGTAATTCCTTTTCTTTGTATTTATTTTATAGAGTAGTAGTTGTCATTCAAGAACTGTCCCTCCAATGAAAAGAAGGGCGGTTTATATAGTAGTAGTAATGCAGTAGAACAAAAGGAAAAAGTATATTATAAAAAAAAATCACTTTCAAAAATTAAAGGAAAAATATATCAAGAATCAATTAGGAGAAAGGTCAATCCATTTAATGTCGTATTTACCATAAAAAAATCACATTATCAAGGCAGGCAACAGTTATTATACATTTAATTTGCAGAAAGAAAACTAAAAATGGACTCAATCATTATTTAATGTTTTAGTATAAATAGATGAGGAAAATAACGTGCGAATTTAAAAGAGAAGATATAATAATAATAGCAACATGTATCAACACTAGTATTTAGCATATATATTAAAAAATGATTTACAAATCATAAGGAAACTAATCACAAAAATCAAACTAAATCTATTCCACCAATCTACTAATTCAATATATTACTTTCATTTAGGAATAAGAATAATCAATATTTTACCATAAAAGCAGATTCAAATTTCAGTCAATATCAATTAAATCAAACGTAATACAAGTATAACATTTTTTAAGAACAAGCAGAGATTATCACGTAATTAAACGGATTGAATCAACATTCAAAGTGAGATATCACAAACTTTAGATCTAACAGATTAATTTATGAAATTTTCACCCAAAGAAGAAAAAGAACATACAAATTAAACCAAAGAAAACAATCATGCAATTAAAGGATTGAGGAATAAAATTGTATAATTGTCGGGTTCACCAAAAGGGACATCACCGGTCCTCAATTTAGATAAGAACTTTATCGGCGAAAAGAGGGGGAGGCTGAATCGCGGCTGGGGATACGTTGCTAGTTCATGATTGCTGGAGATGGCCACGAAAATGATGGAGCAGTAGAGGACAGGCGGCAGGATACCGCTGTTGTTGTTCACAGCATCGATTGGGTATAGTTCCATCGTTTGGAGTAGTAGCGGGATGATATTGATGTTCGTTTGAGCGGAGTTTAACCGGTTTGCTTGCCAATAGATGCGGCTGGTGGCACCGGCTGGGAGGCACTGATTTTGGTTGTCTAGCGGCGGGATTGGTGGTTGGAGCAGTTTTCCCTTGGTTTTGTTGGTGGCTGATGATGGAGAGGGGAGGGAGGCACGGTGGCTGGTTTGTTCGCCAGCCATTTGTGGCGGTTGACACTATTGATGCTACCTCGGACTCGTTGGTCATCAATTCTGGTGAATCATTGATGAGAGTGAGAGATGGAAAAGAGTGGGAGGGAGGAGGCCAAATTTTTCTACAACCCATGGTGGCTTGCCGGCGGCGGCAGCCATGGTTATGGTATATAGATAAGTGAGGCTAGAGAGAAGGAGAGAGAGATAAAAGGTAGAGAGAGAGAGCACCAAGAGAGGTGGATTTTTTTGTGAAATGAGAAATTAGGGTTTTAGTGTTTTTTAAGATGGAAAGAGTGAGTGATATGATCTCATTCGTTGGATCAAAATTGATCCACGACTGAGATTAAAAGGATTATAAAAATAGAAAATTAATTGAAATGGAGTTAAATGAAACTAAAATTGTAATAAATTGGTTAAAATTAGTCTACAATTGTCATAAATCTAATAGAAAAAGGCTCGTATTTAAATGAACTAGGAAATTGAATTGAATTAGGCTACAATTTAACAGATGTAATAATAACAAAAAAGATAATAGGGTGTCGAGGTTAAAATAAATTACGCATTTAAAATTAATGTCACATAAAAATTTTCATATAAGATTATCGTTCATAATAATAATAATAATAATTATAATAATAATAATAATAAGAAGAAGAAGAAATGTATTTATAAATTGTAAGTGCGCATATTTTGTGGAAAAAATAATTTAATAAATATTAATAAAATTATGTAAAATGTTGTATATATATTAATAAATTGTAAAAAAAAATCAAAAATTAATAAAATAATTTGTATATTTTAAAACATTAATGTGACACGTCAAAAATCTGTTTGATGTAAGAAAACTGTGTAAAAAATATTAAGATTTAAAAATTAATAATTTTGCTAAAATAGCAGCCTAAATGCAGTATCGGGAGGTCAAAATTGGGTGTCAACAATCATTGGGCCTAAAAGCTCCTTTTCCTGTTTTAAAATGGGGTTCCCACAAGGGTAGACCGGTAGAGAACAAAGTGAGTGAAAAGAAATCTTTAGTTCATTCTTAAGAGTCGAGAGTGGAGTCATATAAGCAAACAGATAAGAAAATAGGAAGGCGTCTAATTGTGCCCAACACATTTATCCATACCCATATGGGAGGTGAAAGTACATGAGTCAGACAATTTCTTTTCAATTAAACAAGTTTGAATGCACAATATTCATACTCGCTAAGACCATCTTGAAAATTCCTTTGACAACTTAAAATCATTCAAGATAGAAACCTAAGAGCTTTATCAATCGATTGATATAATCCATATGTATGTGATGGAACTGGATACTAGTTATCATCCACGAAACCCCAACCTAGGGACTAGTGCACCGCAAAGGAAAAAAAATGAAAATGGAAAATAAAACAGGAAGTGTTTTAGGATATATCTAAACTATAGCATGTCTCAGCTGTAATTTTCCAACGTACATAGAAATCTATGATCAAGTAATTAAATTTTTTTTTAAAAAAATCAGAAGTTCTTTGACTCAACACTTCAGTGGCAACAGGTGAACGTGAATGCAAATGACCAGTTCAAAGAGCCATTTCTTCAATCTGCTGCACAGCAGGACACACTTGTTGCCTATCAGTAGGTAGATTAATTGGCGCAATAGGAGAAGTTGTAGCAGGATGAAGGTGTTGTTCCTCCCATTCACCCCCTAGCCTATAGATCTGCAGCTAGCAAGAAGGACTTCCAGTGTAGAGGAGAGTTTATACAAGATTTGCGAATGATACACTTGAGGATGAAAAGACATTGCAACTATTTTCAGGTTCGAGCATCTTGGTATATAGCTACACCAAGGAGAATTTGTTAAGTCAAGCAAGTGTGGATAGATCTAGAGTTAGTAGAAGGAGCTTACTTGGTCATCTATCTACAGCCAAGGGGTTCAAACCCTCATTCAACGCCAAAAAGAAGCTCCAAATTCCAATACCAGAGATCATAGTTAGGAAGAATAACCAAAAAAAATGATATGTAGAAAAGACGAAGAATACAAAGGTGAAAAGGATACTTACTCTGACAACTGATTTATCAGAAGCATCTACGCTGAGGATACGAGGAAGAGTAAGTATCACCCGTATGAACAACAAGACGAAGCTCAGATTGAAATCAACCAAGAACAATATTTCTCAGGTTTTTGCAGAAGTGATGGATAATTTTTGAATTGGATTAGGATATCCTATATTTATGGGTTTTGTACTAAGCAGAATAGGGCCGGTTCAGATGTTTTATTTTGGGCCTTCTGATTTTAAATGTTTGGACGAAGTCATTTTAACTGGGTTGGTCCATTTATGTAAAGAGAATGTGGTTTCTTCTTTAAATTAATAAAAGAGGAAAAGACAAAATAACAGCTAAAATTAAAATAATTTTACAAAACTAACACCTAAATTTAAAAACCCAAGAAATAGCCACTGAGGGGTGGGCGCACACGAGAAGCTGGGATATATTTGTCAATATTCCACGTATTTTCCTCAATTCTACAACACAATTTGGCCCTTTCCATTTTGGGTACTAGACCAAATTTTCATCTTTAATGGTTCATTCTTTTTTTGGCTCATTTTTCCCTTTCTTTTATAAAGATTCTACTCTTTTTTATATCTCACTGATACTTTTACTTTAGAATTGTCTTTTAGTTGATCTTTAAAATGCAGTTACAATTATAAATGTCTTTTAATTATATTAGTCTAAATATATTAGTTACAAATATGAAAAATTATATTAATCTAATTTTATTAATTACAAATGTGACAAATTAATATTAGATTGAACAAAGCGATGTAATATAGGCCAAGGGTACTGGAATAAATCTTTGTCCAACTTAAACTACACACATGTTTTAGACAATAGAGGATGTGTTTCACTTCCATAGTTTGATACAATAAACCAAAAGAGTAACTATATAATACAATTGTTAAAGATATATATTTATATATAATAATGATACACTTTCTATATATATACATATTCTATATAATAATTATAGAATTTTTATACACATTTTATATAATTTTTAACTACCATTATTATTTATATACATATTTGATACGACTCTATATAGTTTCTATATGCATTCTAAAAATATATTAATCTAGTATAAGAGAGTATCAATTAAGTATATGGACACTGCAAGTGTATCAATATAGTATAAAAGTGTATTAATGTGGCATAAAAGAGTATCAATTGGGTATAGGAAATGCATGTGCTTGCAAAGAATTTTCTTTCTCTTTTTTAAAAAGTGTATCAATATACTATAAAAGTGTATCAATGTGGCATAAAAGTGTATCAATTGAGTATAGAGACTGCATGTGCCCAATTGGGCCAAATTGCTAAAAAGGGGAATTAAATTGGGCCAACTGGTTAAGGTTGTCCATCTTTTCAATTATGGGTCATTCTTTTTTTAAAATGGAAAGCCCATGTCCTTTTCCCTTAATAAAATCCCTATTAAATTGAAAAAAAAAAACAAACTTAAGAAAGTATACCTAGTAAACAAAGGAGAGCATTTTGACAATTTGGATAATTAATTTAAGAGTCTTGGTTGTGCATCAGGGATGAAAAATTCAATTGCAGTCCTACTAAGAATTTCAATTTTTGCACAATATTGGCTCATTTCTTGGAGTATCGTATACAAGAGTTTCAATCTTTTTGCTTGGTCCTCTTTGGACATGCAGAAAAAACATAAATGATTATGTAAAATTTCACCAAAAATTCAATATGTACGGAAATTTGAGAAAGGTAGCTATGATAAACAGTAAAGTAGACTGCAAATCAAGGCTGGAAAGTGCTTACACGTATCTAAATCGAGTTTCAACACCAATTTTGTAGCTAAAGAAGATTGAATTAACATGAAGAAGATGAACTGCGTGCTTCTAGATTTATCTTCAATAGTCACTTTCCTTTTTCTTATTTTTGATGTTTCTTTTCTTTTAGTCTTTACGTTGACATTTTTTGTTTTGTTGTTTTTTATTGCTTAGTATTTACATTTTTTCTTTAATGTATTTTGTGGTTCAAATCTAAAAACAATATATATATATATATGTATGTGTGTGTGTGTGTGTAAATCAAAAAGTATATACGACAAAAAAGTGAATATGTATTTTTGCAGCAAATGGTTACACCGATTTAATAAACATATTATAGTGCATTCACAAAAAAATTATCACAAAATTATAATTAATTAAGATACACAAATTTTTATTCAATTATAATTAAATCTGATTAGCTATAAATAGATATTTTTAAAAGAGAAAATATCGCTAAATTAAAGGGTCCTTAGTTATGGTGTATATGAATTATATAAAATAAGGTGTATTACTAATGCTTGAATAATTATGTTTGCAAATTATTTAGGTAGTTTTTTGTTTGGTGTAAAATATAATTGCATAATTTCTAAAAAATATATTTTTACTATTTTGACATTGCCACTCATAATCTCTTTTTAAAAAATTATAAATTAAAAAAATCTTAATTTGATAATATTATTTGGGAGATTTTATTTAATGTTTGATATTCTCAACATTAAATATGATAAATTTTGATATGTGTAAGAAAGTAAGGATATAGAAAGTAACGTATATAATACAGAAGCTATTTTAAAAATAATATAAATTAAAATAATTAATAATTAAATTTTTTTAAAAATATATAAACAATTTGATTAACGCCAAATTGCATTTGTGTCACATATTTAAGTTTGAGTATTACTCCCTCCGTTCCTATTTACTTGTCCGTTTTATCAAAAATAGATGTGCAATACTACTGTTCAATTTGAATAATCAATGGATAATTTTTCATTTCTGTCGATTTTACCATTGATATTAAATACGATTCATTATCCAATAATTTTTTCAAAATGTTAAATTGATTATATTCAAAAGATAACATAGTAGCATTATCCCTATCATTTACTATTTTTAAACATATGTGTCAAAGTTAATAGTGAACAACTATTGATGGGCCGAGGGATAAACATATATTGATTCCATACTGCCGCGGGTGCTCCGATATGCAGTCTTATAAATATAAATAAAAATGAGCACACATTTAATATATATTTTTTCTACTATCTTCAACATGTGGGGCATTTCAAATTAAATGAAGCATATATGATTGGTCTTGAGGGAATATTACTCTAGCTTCTGTATGTTTTCCAGACACAATATAAACATCATTGAATAGGAATACTACAGTGAAATAATTATGTTATTAATTCTTTTTCTCAATAGAACGTGTCAATTAAAAATGTGACAAGTTAAAGCGAACGAGTACTTACTACATTTTAAATTATGGTATTAGTAAGGGATAGAAGAAGGCATCTCTTATTGTATATAGAATCCAAATAGACCTCGACTTTTATCTAGTGTCAAAAATTAACCTTTAAAATGAATAAAATTCTTATACGCACTTTTTTTTTAAAATAAGTCGCCTAAGAAAGTTTGTAATACAACAAACAAGACACATAAAATATCTTTAAAAAATAAAATAAAAAATAAACATGACAGCATATCATGAACACATAACCAAATGATGATGATCTTATAGTTATACCTATGAATTACTTCGTATCCAATAATTACGCTATTCAACTACCAAATCAAAGTCGTAATTATTTTTTGTGATAAAATTTTATTGTGATTAATTGCAGGTTAAACAGTGATGATAATATCATCATTGCTATTTGTTTGAATAATTAGTTACAAAAACCATTGTCACAATTAAATATAAAATTTTGTGGCTGAAACTTACAATATGATAGCTTCAAACTTTAACTAATTAGTTGATCATATTCAATGTCGGTCTACTAAAAATGTTTCTCACATGTACAAGTATTTTAGCTGTAAAAGAAAGGAAGAATACTTTAAAAGGCCGATCAAAGCAGACATAGGTGCAACTCAAACTGTGCACAACACTGCTTATCTTCTAACTTATCCCACTATAAGCCCTATTCTAATATGGGTGGTTATTGATACAATTGTAGACCCATGATACGTAAAGTGGCTTAACTATTGTAATTGTGCATTCCAGGTATAAGAAGAATCATGTACCTTTTTCTCTTAGTCTTTCAACTATTCAAATACCTTTGCTTGGGTACATAATCAATGCATCATTCCTTTACTGTACGTTTAATTCCACTATTTACTTTGCAATAAACAACATCAAAGAATTTCTAGACACTTTATTTAGTTTCAAAGGAAAAATTCACTCTCCTTTACTTACTAGCGATTTATAGACACCTTGCCTAAGTCAACATTTAACCTTTTCTAGAATTCCTTTGATATTTTGGGGTAGCCAATTCTATACATATATTTACCCAGCTGATACAATTCAAATAGCCACCTTAATTTTTGAAGATATGACTGGAGGTCATCATTTAAAGGCTCAATACTTGGTCACCCCGACGGCACAAGAATATGCAAGGAAGACTCATTGTGAGAACAATCAAGGCCGTGGGTGGAAGATTTCTTGGAGCATCGAAGACTTGAGGACTCATGGTTTTTGACAACTCTTAATGGGTCATGATTTGGTTATCTTCATAAAGGGTATTTTTGTCACTTCATTGGGTCTAAATGCAGTCCATGGCCACCCATCCGTTTAAGTGCATTGTTGTTATTTTGCCTTGTCTTGTAATAGAATATAAATAGAACATTTTAGTTCTTTTTCTCTTTAGTTGTTCATTGATGTAAGACTTGAAACATTAAACACCTTTAGTTGTAGGGCTTGGAATATCCACCACACCGAAATAAGGGCAACAAGTGTGGATATCACTTGTGTTGCAATGTTGTCTTAAGACGTTGGTGTTTAGAGGAGGTAAAGTTCCTCTTGTGTTAACGTATGAGTTAGGTTAACCATTGTGTGTAGTGTTAAGGGTCAAAGATTACCATATTCTTGGATTCTTAAGATTTTACCAACAAAGGTCTAACTATCTATCCATTTTGTTTATGTTGTAATCGTTTGGTTGTGTTCTTGTAATTCAAATCTATAACTTGTTGTTCTTGTTTCTTGTTGTTGTTCTTCAGAATGTTTTTGGTAGCTGTTTTTAGGTGATAAACTGATCAATACATTGTGTTATTGTTGTTGTTTGTTAACCTCAGATCCCTATAACTATACATTTAGCTCTACTAATGAATAGGAAAGTTAAACCTTTACACAAAAGTTACAAAGGTAGCAGGTAGATATTAGCCAATCCAAACTACTGATTAGTATTAGTGGAAGTTAGATATTCATGGAGGGTATTCATCAACTACAATATACACATAAAAATAGTTTTTGATCTTATAAAATGATAATTGAATTTTCGCCAATGCACAACCTCTACTTAACTCTGCCCCTAGCTCTACTAATGAAATAAACGACAAGAATAATGGATAAGACTTCAAACTTCCATGAAAAGCAAGCAAACAAACAGTAAAAATCCAAACCAATAAACTTTAGCACTTCTTAATAAACCCAAAAAAACTACTGATCAACATTAGAAGAAGCTGAATTTTTACCAAGACGTTCATTGTCTACAAAATACACATAATTTTTTTTAAGCTTGTATCCAAAGAACCAGAATAAATATAACCATTACAAACAACCAAACAAGAAATACTGTCAGCATATTTGACCTACTAGAAGAAATGGAGGAACAAAACAAAGGACAAGTCAAAACCACATTACCAATATAGATTAGGATAGCAGGTGATAATACCGTGTCATACAACGGTCGAACATAAGTTGCAAGTGAATAAAACTGCTCATTTGAATCCACAGCACAAGAGCCAAACATTAAACATTCAGGCAACATATCTTTGAGAAATGAGAGATCTGTGGGTCGAAGCTTTCTTTCCTACACGTGCCATTGATGAATTCCAACTTGTTTCTTCCAAGTATGGCAATTCTCATCGATTCAATCCACACAATAGTTTTTAGATCTCGCTAAGTGAATAAAAATCAACATAACTCCAGACAGATCTGAAGCATGCAGATACAATTGATGATTATGACTCAATTTCTTGGGCAATTCATTATCTATCACCACCACCACTATTACTCCTACTATCTTTCTTAATTTTTCTCCTCAATTATCTTAACTTAGACCATATCAATAGTCAATAGCTCTTATACCATGATGTAAAAGAGGATCAAGAGAAAGAGGAGAAATGAGGATAATCTCCAAGGTAAACCAAGCCGTGATCCAATGGTTGATGATCAATATCCTTACTCTATTTGATTGAAATCGGATGAAGAGAAAGAGCAAAAAGAGAATGAATATCTTAGAAATGAGGAAAAAAGATAAACAACGAGAATGAATATCTGAGAAAAATCTGGGAAAAAAAAAAGAAATAAAAAAACTCTAAATAAAGGTTAAAGACAAATCAATTAAAAAAATTAAAAAAAATGAAGAAATAGATAATGGTTGAGAAAAATGAAAAATAAAAAAAATAAAGGTTGAGACAAAAAAATTAAAATATGAAAATAAAGTTAAAGGAAAAAAATAAAAACTAAAAATAATAAAAAACAGAATAATAAATTTAAAGGAAAGAATAAAAAAGTGAAAGAAAGGTAGAATTATAAAAGTAAAGGAAAAACAAAAAAGTGAAAATAATAAAAAAATAAAATTTGAGAGATAAATGAGTATGGAAAGTTTAAAAATATATTTGAGTTGTAGAGGGGCAAAAGGATACTTTTAGTATATTAAAACGTAAGGAAGACTATTCTTATTTAGGGTCAAATATCTAAAGCTACCCATATTTGGATCTATAGCATGCAATTTCCCGAGCATCATTAGTTTGGGCCTGCATAATGAGTTGGAGAACATACACAATACCCAACTATTCGTTGACTCCGACAACTAACATTTATCCTTTAACCACAATGGCACCAATTCTACCTAGTTGTATCAAGGAAGAAATTTGTCCGAATTCATTTGTTAGCCCACTGTCTAGTCCTCTTGGGCATCATGCGAGGATAATATGGCGTTTCATTCTTACTAAAATTTCAATACTATCCTTGCATGATGTACAGAGGACTAGACTATTAGTGTGTTTGCAAATGAACTCGACCAATAGTATGGTCTTCCTTGATACAATCAGATATAGTCAATGGAGTTGGCTTTAGATGAAATAAGAGAAAAGAGAGCAAGAAGTTGTACTTGAAAATTTCTAGCTTTCAAGTTGTGTCAAAGAAAGCAACTAAAGGGTGAAAAATTAAAGAAGAAAAGAAGGGTTTTTATAGTTAGCATGATATGCTTTTACAAAGATAATATTTGGAAATTTTATAAATAACATTCTATATACATTGATTTACATTAGATTTTCTCGTAAGTCAAAGTTGTATTTATCAATCTTAACAACCTACCAAAAACATAATATTCTTAATAAAAAAATCAACATTTAAAAAAAGGCAAGTGAATTATTGTTATTATTAGTTCATTTTTTCCAGTCAACCCATATTGCATAAAAAATTCTGCAAGATGATATGACTAGTAAATATTAGATTTACAAGATTACCAAGAAAGAATTTTTTTTATGGAAGAAATTATAAGTGAGAAAATGATTAGAACAACATAAATAACAATCCATTTTAATCTTGTTTTTTGATGTAACTGAAAATCAAGTCGTTTGGAAGTCAAGTAAAAATTGACATTTATTATGACTTTAAGAAAGATCCACAATTGGCGTCCATTAAATTAATTTAAGTCATTATCTATTAAACTAACATTACGTGACAGAAAAATGAAAAAGAATTTATGATTTTTTTAATTTTAAGTATCAAAAACAGTTGTATATCTTTTTAAAATATGCGAATTGGGTAGACTGAAAAAAATCTTTTTTTTCATGTGTATGGCACGACCCGAACTGAGGCCCAGATCGACATGGACATTTCAAACCGTGAAGGCCCAAGAGCTAACTGGCAATCATACACGCCATTCATATATTTATAAGGAAGTGTGGAAAAGATAACAAAACGGAAACATGGTCATATGATTATATTAAGAAAATAAAACGGCATAAGTTCAAGAAGACTCAAATCCATCTAACACTTGTCTGGGAAATCTCTAATAACTGAAGGAAAACAATATCTGTTTGAAGATCAGGACAAGGCCCCCGGTCGGACCATAAACCAAAACCAAATGAGATTAACATAAGTGAACAAGACGCCTTCCTATGTAAGGGAGGCTCACCAATTTTGAATGTTCGACAATAATCTACTATTTAGGAAGATTGCTAGACTGGGCCTCAGAACCTGAAATATTAACGGTCAATACAGATGTAGTGGTACGTAGTGTAATCCAAAATAACATACTTTTATATAACATAAGTTAGAGCAATTTATGAAATATTTTACATACAATATATGAAAATGCATGGGCATACTTAAAAGAATTTAAAACATTTCTTGAAATCATGACTTACTCTTTATCTTACTTTTGAGCTAGGTGATACACCCTACAACTCTGCAATCGCATGGGCTATAAGGAATCCACCCTTAACTAGGCGGTCAAGCCCCTAGCCCAAGTTTGTCCCAAGGGTTAGAGTCTCTATCTCTAATATGCTAAGGGGCACAAAGCCAGCGTTTGGTCCCTCTTGGGGACATAATAAACCCATATCGACAAAACACAATTTCCCACAATGAGCTTTTCCACTAAAATGCATTCTTCAGATAACCACCTAACTCTCTTTAAATCCATTTTTAACTCTTTAAGACATCCATTCTTTGAAATCAAAATTTGAAAATCTTACTATGTTATGACATTCATTTGTTTGGCATCGTCATACCAAAACTTTCAAGTCATATCTCTAAGCCATAAAATATCATGTTACAGTAATTTCATTCAAAACAATGTTTAGACCAGCAAGTCATTAAAATAGTACAGGAGGATTTGTATATCGAATTAAATGAAACTTATACAAAGACACACTCTTTCAACTCTTAAAACATGTGGTGGTCCATTACTTGTAGCAAAGCATGCAACTTTTTAAATCATCACCTTTCATCTATATTAACAAGAAACACCCTCTCTTAAGTTCATAACCAAAACCAAGTCTTAAACTATTGTAAATATAATTGTATTCAAGCTTCTCAAATTGATATGCAATTGAATAATTCATGACCTATGAAAACAAGAGGCTTTATAACAAGAGAGGGATTATAAATGTTTATGATCTCAATTCAACATTCAAACTCAAAAAGCATACATACTTATATATGAGTACAAATCAAATTTAGGGAAAGGCCTCAAGACCAAAACATTATCTCATTGAAATAGTTCACAAATCATACATTTTAATTTAATTCAAAACCCTTAATAAATAAATGATTTCTCAACGTTCAAAACATTATAAAAATGATTTCATCATACCCATGTAGTTTAAAAAAACTCACATACCTTAATGATGAAGAATTTACGACTATAGGTTGTCACAATCATACAACCTGTATGCTGCCTTATTCAAACACTCATAACATCTTACTCCAGACTCAGATTGATGAAGGGTCGGAGGCATTAGAAAGAAGACTCGAATGTACATAACTTGATATATAGTAGGCCACATAAATCTTTATATAATATGAGTAACTGGAATTTGACCCATGAAAAATCATCAAATAAAAATTAACCGATAGGAAAAGTTTTCAACTCGACTTTGTGTTAGGGGATTTTTATGACCTAAATTCATATTCAAAGGTATTCAAACACTATCGGATTGATAATCACACATATATTAACAAGGATTCATTGGGTTCTAGTCTATATGTGTAGGAATGACGGTCTAAATTCTAGCCCAAAGGTGCGGGTGTTACATTATCTCCCCCTTGGGATCATTCATCCTCGAATGATGGGTAGTGACTTGTTCAAGCTCTAAAAGTACGAAATAATAAAAGTAACCTTGAAATGAGCATTTCTCCTCAACAATATATGCAAAGACATCAAAAGAGCTTCATGATAACCCCTATTAAAATGTGTAAGCATGAACATGAGATATAAGAATTGACATAGAGATGACCTTGCACATGATATCTTAGGATCATAATCATCACGACATATGATGTGAGTTTATTTGGTGACCATAGGTCTTGATTTACATCGGTACAACTATGAAATGAGATTTTGCAGGAGACAGGAATACAAACATTCTCTACTTTACAAGATACAAAGAATAGATACTACACCTAGAAACAGTACTTATCTATGGCCCAAAAAAAATAACATACTTTATTTTTTCCAACTTACAATTATCCCATAACACTTCTAACCACAAGAGTTTGTGTCCCGCAACGTAATACTCCTATGTTGAAGCCTAACTAAGAGAAAAGAGGAGCTAGCTTAAGCTATGAGACCTCATGCCCTACATCTCTTTATGGATATTACTTCACCTTATCACTACCATCAAACACCCTCGGGTCTTAATTCAGGGAGTAACAACCACATAGCACTTTCGTTTGAGTTTTCATCAATCATAATATTCAAGCCCATCATTACTACACCCACTTCATGGATCTCCCCACTAGTACCGGCAAATTCTATCACTATTACCAAATTTTTTTTCAACATATTTCCTTTCTAACTATTTCACATAACGAAAGTTCATCTCCTTCTTTTCCTCTTCACCTATAACCTTAGCTCAAGAAATTACATCAAAATTTTCACATTGAAGAACATCTACTCTCTTGCCTAAGACATTACTAAATATTCACAACCACCATCACACTAATATACGGAGGGTCATTGAAGAACCTGAGTTACGTAGAGATCTCAAACCTTAGATATAGGCAAGACTTGAATACATAAGACTTTGGTAGAATGACCTCTTAAATTGGAGTAGGAGGGGCTTGCTTGCATAGGAATTGATTTTATCATGAATCTTACTTGAAACTTGACACCACAAGAAAATACGGGAACTATTTAATTCATCATCTCCCCCTTAGATCAAAGTCACAATCCTAAAATTAAGGACATATCTTCTCATTAAATCTTACAAGAACAACACTCAACACAATGGGTATCACCATACACATAAATGCTAAACTGCCCCTTTTAACTATACTCTTAAGGCATTTCTTTCCAAGAACGCTACTCTTAATTTTCACCATCCTCTATAGCAATCAACCTATAACTCCCAGTCTCATGAGCATACCTATCCGCATGCCTTATCACATAAAAACCACTCTCCACTACTTAACATTCTAACATTAGACCGTTAATCACATAACTTACATCATAATAAAATCTTTAAGACTATACCAAAGGAATAGACTGCCTACTTATAGTTCCTTCCTTCTTCTCTAAAGAACATCACACAATAACTCCTTATTCTTCTCCGTACTACAAGAGTCGAGAATGAAATCTAGGTACACGTGACGCTCGTACACATCACACTTTATCTAATAATATACTACCTCCGGGTTAAACTTATTCTTATATACTCACGCTCTTATACACTTAATGATTCAACCACAATTCATCATTTTAACACTAGTCCTCATGTACATAAATATCATAATTATCCACTCCTTTTTTCATAAGTTGCCAACCTAAGCTATTTCACACCCCATATTAAGCCTACTAATTCATTCCCATAAAACATACATCACTAATCTTAAACTACTATCCTTTTTAGCACTATCGATATCTCAAGTTTAAGCTTATAGTCTACAATCAGGATCGGATCTACATGGAGCCCAGAGGGTTCATCCGAACCCCCTCGGCTAAAAAAATACACTGTGCATGTAGGATCAAATTATTGTTTTAGCGATGAATAACTAGCACTGCACCTCCTAAACAAAGTATAGTCTGTAACTCAATGGTAAAAGGGATCAAAATCTATAACTTTTATTGGTTATTTACTATTTGAGAATATTGTGAGAGTGAATATCACTTACATTTCTTTTAAAATACATACCCGGATTTTACATCTTCACCTGTAATTGTTATAAATGTTTTTTATTTTATTATTTTCAATTGTTTATTTATAATTTTCAAAATTATCATATTTTATTGTTTAAAAGTATTTTACTTCTATTCATGCAGTGATATTTTAATTGTAATACTAATCACTTATTGATTATTTTTTTAGAGAGGTAAATTTCATGGTCATATATTTTAAGAAGTTGTGATTCTTTTATTGTTTGAATACTAAGATGCTAGAGTTAATTTGTTTCTCAAACTAGCTTTTGTATCGTTGCATTTAAAAGTTTTATTTTCCATGACCATTTAATCAATTAATGTGTTTTTTTGTTAATATTTTGTTTTATTATATTGTATTACTATATTATTAATTAAACAATTTAAAATACATGAAGCTTAAGCCCTATGCCTCGAGGCTTTCGGCTCACCTCCTACTAAGTAAAATGCAATGTCTCCTACACCACCGCCTTTTAAAACACTGATTTAAAGTATGCAATTATTTAATTTCTATTACAATGATTTGAAGTGAATAAATAATGGTGGTATATGTATAATATATACCCGTTTTCAGTTTTACCTTCCTATGAAAATGATTGCCAGATTAGGTGCCATATAACCTAGACAAGGCATGTAATAAACTTTTCATTTAGTAAAAGTAGTTTTTTTTTAAACAGAAAAAAATATTTTGATGTGAATAATATAACATTTCTACACAAATTAAAGATATAAGGAATTTACTTTTGATTTAACTAAAAGCAATTGATATTACTTGTAATTACATGTACAAAATTCTGTTTTTTTTTTCACTTTTAGATAATGTTGCATGAACTAAAAGTTTCATATTTATATCTGATGATTGTACTATTATTAAGGAGATAAAATTAAATGTTAATCTCCAAATTAGTTACTCTCTTTATCTAATTTTATCCAACAAACTGTTGGGTTCATAGTAAATGAGAGGTGTGAATGGAAAATGGAGAAAACCGAGTGGAAGAGAAAAATTGAGATCACACCAATATGAAAAGTGTACTCAAAAATAGGAAAGCTTACTAAATTCTCCCACATTGGTCGGAGAAAGAAGCTTTAAAGTGTTTATATTGTGAAACACACTCCCACATGGATAAGTGAGGCAAGGAATAACATATGCCTTGCGCTGCCGTTGTTGTCGCTCGCTCTGCTTCGACTTCGGCATTGGAAAATGAGATCTATCATTTTTGACAAATTTTATTTGATTATCCGAATCTACCAAAACGCAACAGTTGTGGTGTTTCAGAAGGATGCAATCCTTCAGCAAAAGGACACACTGATTCATGGAGAGAGATGACTGTTCAGGGAAAGATGCAATCTTTGGATGAACAGACATAAATTTATAGAACATGTGTAACCTTTGACATGAACCATTGTCTCTTTTTCAGAAGAGGAGAAGAGTCATGTTATGGATATAAAACCTGTTTTCTTCCACAAGTTTTGATACGAGAAATTTTAGAATAAAAAATACTTTTTCTCTTCAAAAATTCTGTGTTATCAGTCAAACTGTTGAGTGCGTTCGACGAGTCCAAATATTTGAGGTACCACTATATTTGGATTGAAGGCCATTTAATCCTAGGAGAAAAATTCTGCAACCTCGGGTACAGTAAGGGGAATTATTTCCTTAAGGAAAGTCCAAGAATTCAGACGACTTAGCCTTATTCATTGTTATTTCATCTATTTTCTGAAAAAATAAAATACACCTCTTGGAAAGGTCATTTTGGTCTTGTGTTGGGGGTATTTCATATACTTTATTGTGTTCTTGTTTATACTTGAACTATAGTTGAAGTTGTTATTTTGCATATACAGATTCTGCATACCTGTAGCAGAAAGGAAATAAGTTTCAGAATCTGTATAGCTTGTTTTTGGAAATTAAAGTTTTAATTTTCTACTCCGCCTGAACTTAACGAGTGATTTGAAGTAAAAAAAACTTCATTACATATTAAAGATCATTCGGTAGACAATTGCAAGTCATAAAAACATCATTGTGAACTAACAAGAAAAAGAAAAGTTTAAAGTTTCTTAACTTTATATGTAGTATTCTGAAAATACGAAGTATTTTTTGTCCTGTGATGACTGAAAAAAAGACAAGCGATAGTCAATTGCAAGATGCGTCAATATCTGTAGGGGCAACTAATATTGCCACATCAAGTCACACAAATGCTCCGCCTACAATAGCACCGGAGGAGAAGCCTAGAAAATTTGCGGGCATTGACTTTAACAATGACAGCAAAAGATTCTCTTTTACCTCACCACTTTTTATCTGGAATGGTTCACTAGAGAAGACACTCCTAAGCTTCCCGAGAAAACCTCAGAGAAAGAGCGTTTCATAGTTGTAGAAGTTTGGAAACATTCAGACTTCCTTTGTAGGAATTATATTCTGAGTGGTCTCCAAGACGACCTCTACAATGTTTACAGTGGAACTAAGACATAGAAGGAATTGTAGGGGGGGGCACTGGAACCAAAATATAAAATAGAGGCTGCGGCAATTAAGAAATTCCTTGTGGCACGGTTCCTGGTTAAAATGATAGATCACAAATCGGTTGTCTCTCAAGTCTAGGAGTTGCAAGTCATCATACATGATCTCCTAGAAGAAATTATATCTTTAAAAAGTACCTTAGTTGAACAAATTAAAAAGGTTCTTAATACTCACACAAACTATTTTGTAGGTTTGATTGTGAATGATGCATTTCAAGTAGCAGGGATAGTTGAGAAGCTACCACCTTCGTGGAAAGACTCCAAAAACTATTTAAAGCATAAACGCAAATAGATAATTTATGAAGATCTTACTGTCCGACTGCATATTGAAGAGGATAATACGGATGCCGAGAGAAGGTAAAAAGGGAATTCTACAATTAATGGAGCACATATTATAGAAGATGATCAAAACAATTCTAAGAAAAAGGAAGAAAGTTGAGTAAGGAAGCAATCAACCCAAGAAGAAATTCAAGGGAAAAATCTTCAATTGTGGAAATATTAGCCACAAGTCCACGAATTATCATGCCCCGAAGAAAGGCAATAAAAAGTATCAAGCAAATATGATTGAATCTAACCAAGAATGCAATGATTTGTGTGCTATGTTCTCAGAATGCAACTTGGTGGGGGAATACTCGCGAATGGTAGATGTATTCTAGTGCTACCCGCCATGTATGTGCCATTAGAGAGTTGCTTTCATTATTTTCTCTAGCTCAAATAGAATTAATGATCTACATGGCTAACTATGCTACTGCTAAGGTGGAAGGAACAGGGAAAGTGTGCTTGAAAATTACTTCGGGAAAGGTCTTGACACTTAACAATGTCTTGTATGTTCCAGAATGACGTAGGAACTTAATTTATGTTTCACTTCTAGATAAGAATGTACTCAAATGTATAACCGTTTCTGGAAAAATTGTAATTAGCAGAGGAGAAATGTATGTAGGAAAAAGCTATCTCACCGAGGGAGTTTATAAGATGAATGTAATGACTGTTGAAATAAATAACAGTTCAAATTCTTCTTATTTTCTTGAGTCTTATTAATTTTGGCATGAACGTTTAGGCAATGTTAATTATAAAAAGTTACGAAAATTGATTAACATAGAATTTTTACCAAAATTTGAGTGCAATAAATCAAAGTGTCAAACGTGTGTAGAATCAAAGTATGCAAAACATCCTTATCAGTTTGGTAAAAGGAATTCTAATCCTTTAGACTTTGTAAACACTGACATTTTTCATATGATGTCAACAACATCACGTGGTGGGAAAAAGTATTTCATAACTTTTATTGAAGATTGCACTAGATATTGTTATGTCTATTTGCTAAATAGTAAGGATGAAGCAATAGAAACATTTAGGCAATATAAAACAAAAGTTGAAAATTAGTTAGATAAAAGATAAAAATTGATAGAAGTGATAGGGGCAGAGAATATGAATCTCCCTTCTCCGAAGTATGTGTAGAGAATGGAATCATCCATAAAACTATGGCCGCGTATTCACCTCAATCAAACAGAATTGTTAAAAAAAAAACCAAACTTTGAAGAAAATGATGAATGCCTTGCTTATAAATTTTGGTTTACCGCAAAACTTATGGGGGGAGGCTATCCTTACAACCAATCATATACTCAACAGAGTTCTCCATAGTAAGACACAATCAATTCCTTATGAAAAATGGAAAGGAAGGAAACCCAACTTGAAATATTTTAGTGTGGGGGTTTCTACTAAATGTCCAAATACCTATGCCTAATAGGGTTAAGATAGGACCTAAAATAGTGGACTGCGTGTTCATAGATATGCTAAAAGTAGTAAAGCATGTCAATTTTTGGTTCATAAATCCAAACTTTTGGATATTAATGAAAATACGATAATTGAATCAGACAATGCGGAATTCTTTAAAAACATTTACCCATACAAAATTTGACATGAACAGTCTAGTGGAGGATCTAAACGACCTTGAGATGAACCAAGTGAGAATGTACATAATGAAGAAAATCAAAGACGTAGTATATGTCAAAGAACGTCTACTTCATTTGGATCGAATTTTGTAACATTTCTCTTAGAAAATGAGCCTCAAACATTTAGGGAAGCGATGACATCTTCGGACTCATCCTTTTGGAAAGAGGTAGTCAATACTGAGATTGATTCAATCTTAAGCAACCATACATGGGAATTAGTTGATCTTCCTCCCGAAAATAAACCTCTAGGTTCTAAATAGATTTTCAAAAGGAATAAGAAAGCGGATGGAACTATTGACAAATACAAGTCAAGACTTGTAGTAAAGGGCTTCAAACAAAAAGAAGGCCTTGATTACTTTGATACATACTCGCCAGTAATAAGGATAACATCGATTCAAATGTTAATTGCCTTACCGGAACTAGATAATCATCAAATGCATCAAATAGATATGAAAACCGCTTTCCTAAATAGAGAATTGGAGGAAGAAATATACATGGAATAGCCTGAGGGTTTTGTGGTTCCAGGAAAGGAAAAAAAGGTGTGTAAACTTATCAAGTCATTATATGGACTGAAGTAAGCACCAAAACAATGGCATGCGAAGTTTGACCAAACCATGTTGGCAAACGGATTCAAAAAAAAATGAATGTGATAAATATGTTTATATTAAAAAACCTCCAAATCACCAAGTCATTGTATGCTTATATGTGGATGATATTTGGATCATCAGTAGAGATATTTCTGACTTAAAAACAACAAAACGAATGCTAGAGAGCAAGTTTTATATGAATGACCTTGGAGTTGTAGATGTAATCTTAGGTATAAGAATCCATCAAACTCCAAAAGGGTTGGCATTGTCATAATCTCATTATATCGAAAAGATACTTCACAAGTTCAAGTATATAGAATTCGGTATTGCCAAAACTCCATTGGATGTGAGCTCTGCACTTCGAAAGAATGAAGGTGAAAGTGACTCGCAATTGGAGTACTCAAGAGTATTGGGATATTTAATGTATATAATGAACTGTACACGACCATACATAGCATGTACTATCAGTAAATTGAGTGGGTACACAAGTAATCGCAATAAAACTCACTGCATGGGAATGAAAATAGTTTGGGGTATCTTAAATACACTCAAGATTATGCCTTGCATTATAATAAATATCCTGCGGTACTAGAGGGATATAGTGATGCAGATTGGATCACCGGATTGAACGAAGTAAAATCCACAATTGGATATGTATTTACTATCGGTGGAGGAGTAGTCTCTTGGAAATCATCCAAATAGACTTTTATTGCTCGCTCTTCAATGGAATCTGAATTTATCGCATTGGATAAAGACACTAAAGAAGCAGAATGGCTTTGGAATTTCTTAGAAGATATTTCTTATTGGCCAAAGCCAGTGGCACTAGTATGTATACACTGTGATAGCCGAGAGGCAATAGGTAGGGCAGGGAGCATGATGTACAACTATTAATGTCGTCACATACGACGGACACATAATACCATTAGGGAACTTCTCTCTAGTGGAATTATCAATGTTGACTATGTAAAGTCAAAGGATAATATGTCAGATCCACCTATAAAAGACCTATCTATAGAAGGAGTGGAAAGGAATCCAAGGGAATTGATTTAATGTCTAGGACAAGTCAGCATGGCGGTAAATCTACTAGCATACTGGAGATCCCAAGAGCTAGGTTTAAGGAGATCAAACAAAGTTATGTCTGACAGGTTCAACATTGTCAATTACCCAACCTATTCTCATGCAGTAGACAATGTATAGTAATCAAGGATAAGATTTAAATTGAAAAGTCTTTTAATGATTATCTAAAATTGGCAGATTTGACCAAATAGTTTAATCTATAGGATTAAATGTTCAGAAATCACCTATGTGAGGGCGAAGTGGAACCCGCTTCAAGGAGAATGTTAGTAAAGGCCTATTCTCTAAGCTCTCATGAAATCGAGACGTGTTCAGGACTGAAAAGAATAAAACCGTGAGAAACATAAACGATAAAAGGCTAGTTGTGTGATATGTGTTGTCTAGGTGTACATTAAATCTCGACGGTTCAAAGATATCAAATCTACCAATTGACCGAGTGCATCCGATACATGTTCACTACAGAAAGTTCAATGGGAAACCACTTATCGAGATACAATCAGTCTTTGCTTGATCCTCACATACTTTTCCGTAAAAATTTTATGAAGAATGGCAATTCCCCATTTATGTGAGGGATTGTTAGGTTCATAGTAAATGAGAGGTGTGAATGGAAAATGGAGAAAATTAAGTGAAAGAGAAAAATTGAGATCATACCAATATGGAAAGTGTACAAAAAAATAGGAAAACTTACTAAATTCTGCCACGTTGGTGGGAGAAAGAAGCTTTAAATTATTTATAATGTGAAACACACTCCCATATGGATAAGTGAGGCAAGGAGTAAGAGATGCCTCGCATCGTCATCGTCGTCGCTTGCTCGGTTCGACTTCAGATTTGGATTTCGATTTGTCAAATGATCGATCAATGAGATCTATCTTTTTGAACAAATTTTATTTGATGATTCGAATCTACCAAAATGAAATAGTATTCTCCATCTGCGCATGCACCAGCAGATGTAATGCTTCAGAAATTTCAAACTGATGCTTCTGTAATTTCGAACAAAACTAATTCTTCAAAATACCTGCACTATTTCGAACTGATGTGTTGTTTCATAAGGATGCAATACTTCAGAAAAAGGACCTACTGATTCATGGAGAGAGATGACTATTCAGGAAAAGATGCAATCTTTGGATGAACAGACATAAATTTACAGCGCCTCTGTTACCTTTGACATGAACCATTGCCACTTTTTAGAAAAGGCATGTTATGGGTATAAAAAACCGCTTTCTTCCATAGGTTTTGATACGAGAAATTTCAGAATAAAAAATACTCTTTTTCTCTTAAAAAATTCTATGTGATCATTCAGACTGTTGAGTGCGTTCGGCGAGTCCAAATATTTGAGGTACCGCCATATTTGGATTGAAGGCATTTTATCCTGGAAGGAAAATTCCACAACCTCGGGTACAGTGAGGGGATTTATTTGCTTAAGGAAAGTTCATGAATTCAGACGACTTGGCCTTATTCATTTCTGTTTCATCTATTTTCTGAAAAAATAAAATACACCACTTGGAAAGGTCATTTTGATCTTGTGTTGAGGGTATTTGATATATACTTCATTCTGTTCTTGTTTATACTTGAACTCTAGTTGAAGTTTTTTTTCTGCATATACTGATTTTGAGTACCCGTAGAAGGAAATAACACAAACAGCCATTAGATATTTATTTATCTTACCGTGTAATTTTCAGATAAACAAATTTGCATATGCATTATGCTAGATAACATGAAACCTCATTCCTAAGCAAGAATCTTGTCCTCCATAATCGTGTGAAGCATAATGCAATAGACTATAACTCTTCCTGCCACCATATGTTGAAAAAAAAGGTTCGTGTTGTACATATTCAAGGTAATGACCAAATAGTTGACACTTTGAACAAAGCACTGGCCAGGCCTGCATATGCGAGCAATCTATTCAAGTTATGGTTAGTGACCCATCACTTAACTTGAGGCGGGCCTATTCGTCCACGGGGAATAACGAAGATGTGATGAAAGGGGAGATGAGTATTCCTAGATGGGCTGATTTAGCTGATAGAGAGGAGTAGGTTTCACCTCTTCCTTGGAATAGAAAATTTAGTTCAGAAGCTTCCATATTTGTGTCTAAAAGTGCACCGTAATGAAAAATGAGTCAGGGGCCTTAGCATCAGGACTTAGTCCAATTAACACTTATTTTAGTGATTTCAGCGAGAATTTTTGACGAGGAAAATAAAGAAAATATGTTTGATATGTTCTTTGATAAAGTGGCTAGAGATGGAATCTCACCTCAACAACAAAAAAGTGGAAGCAATAAAAAGACACATGAGAGGCAACATAGCTGGGATGGTAAAGTGCGGGGAGTATGTTCCAAGACACCTACCAATACGACAGACAAATCAAAATCATACAACAGTGTTAATAGCTTCAACAAATTCAATAAATCCAAGAATAACTGATGAACTATCAAATGTTGTTGGACAGATTGGAAGATGAAGACAAGAGAAAATACTTCAGGTTACATTAGACGGGCAATCATTCTTTTTTAAATTAATGCATTTGTAGAAGGAAGTTTTAATTTGATAACTCAAATTTCATCCTGGCTTTTATATTTTTTTACTGTTTAAGCATCATCATTTGTAATATCATCATAGGGTATGTTACATACTCTGTGATGATCATAAGATACCTAGTTCTCTGTAGTTTTTATTTTCTTCATGATTGTTGATTAATAGAGGTTCATTACCTCATTAGGATTGGTAAAGGAAGACCTAATTCCCCTTCCTTATCCATGTTGAAGATTTTTATTATTAATAAAAGGCTTCTAGAAATACTGTTGTATAAATTAGCCCAAAAAAAAGGAAAAAAGACTACACAGAGTAGTTCGTGACATTCATTTATGTTAGGAGATCGATAGATTTGGTCTAATCAAATCTAGTGTAAATCAATGGATATACAATATTACTTATATTATTTTCAAATATTATCTTATCAAAACACGACACACCAATGTCCAAAGGCCTTTTTATGTTTAGGTAGGTTTTAAAGTTAGATTAGGTCTAAATTTTAAAAATTACCTTACACACTTTTTACCCTTTTAGACTCGATCTAACTGAAAAAACACTATCATTTATTTAATTTTGACCCATGCTCATTTTATGATTAAGTAGAAGAGTGATTTTTTTGCCCATTTGGATCGTATTTGGAGGGCTAAAAGAATGGGTGACTTAATTTTCTAAATCAAACAATAAAAAAAGACAGTAAAGGCTTGAATGGATGGCCTTTTGAAATTACAAGATCACTTTCAGAATTTTTCTTTAAGTTAGTGCATGTAGGCCAGTTATGAAAAAGGGTAAATATACACTATTTTTTTAATGAGGGGATATATCCCCTCGAAATTATTTTTACCTTTACTAATTAACTCCTTGTACGTAATCAAATACTTCAAAAATTGCATCACTTATTATTCCTATCATTTAGATCGAGAAGTTAAAGCTACTATTTCGACCATGACAACATAATAAAAATATTTCCTTAGTCCATTTAACAGAACAAAAATAACTTAAGTCTTTCATATCATTATTTTTAAGAATATAAGGAAAATATGATCAGAATTTTACTCCAACAACATTTAGGCTACCTAATGAGTTGGAGTACATCCACACTACCCAATTCTTTGTTGCCTCTGAGAGAACAAACTTCTACCCACTATCTAGTCCTATTGGACAACCTACAAGAGTAATAGTTCAACGTACAAGTATAAAAACAACGGTAATGTTTTTAAGTTTGTAGGTTGATGTTTAACCTGGTAGGTTGTAAAGTATAAAAAGAAAGTGGGCTTGCAATCGAACTCCACCAAGGTCTTACTTGATACGACCAGATAGAGCTGATAAAGTTCGCTTTAAAGGAAATAAGCTTTTTGTTGGAGTCAATGAAGAGTTGGGTGGTGTGGACTCCAACAAAAAGAGAAAAGAGGAGCAAGAAGTGGTGCTTGAAAATTCCTAACTCTCAAGGTGTTAGAAAAAACAATTGAAGGGTGAAAAATTAATGAACTAAAGAAGATTTTTATAATTGATATGAGATGATTTTACAAGATAATATGTAAGAATCTTAGAAATAACTTTATATAAACAATGATTTACATTAGATTTTATCAAAAGTCAGAATTCGATCAAACTTATCAATCTTAACAACTTACCAAAAGCATAGTATTCTTAGTAAGAAATCAACATCACAAAAGGTAAAAGAATTATTGTTATTAATTAATTTTTTGACAAGTGAATGGCAATTCAATATAAAATCATGCAAGATGATATGAATAATAACGAAATCCTCAACACCCTCGCGAGGAGAGATCCAAACCCAGTGGAAACAACATTTTTGTAGACTTTTTTCTGTTACCTTTTTACCTTATATTTCTCAGTCAACTCTTTTTTTTTCTTTCAAAAAATGAATAATTTATATTTTCTTTACGTCTTTGTTGCCTCACGACTAATTCCACATCTACCATCCCCTCCCCCGTCCCTCCCTTTTTATTGTCCAATTATTACTTTATTTTAATAAAAACTTACAAATTTAAAATTTGAAATTCGCCTCTGCTAATGAGTAGATATCAAGCATTTCACAAGACAAAACTGTGCAGCTTGAAAAAGAATTTTTTCTTTTGGAATCTCTATGCTATGCTTAGTGGGAATATTTTATTAATATTAAAAAATAACATACAAACGACACTGAACAAAATCTAAAGCAAATTCCAAAGAAATATCAAGCAACTCTCCTCAGCATTCATGGCAATAGATTCATCCTTTAGGGCCGCAATTTGGGTGATTTCAGATAATTGTTAACGGAGTTGTAACTGGTCCAAATAGTGAGGAACATTTCTCACTTTAAAAAATGGGAGTGAACTTATAATATATATATCATTTGTTAGATAATGAAGTATATGCACACTACCATTTTAACGAGGAATATTTTCACTCTTCGTATAGTTGAGGGATATATTTTCCTCCTCACTAACTAAATTATTGTGCTTAACCAAATAAATCAAAACCTCCATCAATGATCTTTTATTTCTATCATTTCGAGGAAATTATAAGTATTATTTTAACCACGATGTAATAAAAATATTTTCATATCATATTTAACAATAAATAAATAACTTAACACTCTCATATCATTATCTTTAATTACATAAGATAATCTTATCATAATTTAGTGCAAAAATCATTAGTTTGGGCCTGCATAATGAGTTGGAGAAAATCCACATTACCCAACTATTCATTGACTCTGACGACACACTTCTACCCTTTAACACCAACGACACCAACTCTACCTGGTAGTATCAAGGAAGAAATTTGTCCAAATTCATTTGTTAGCCTATTGTCTAGTCCTCCTGGACATCACGCGAGGATAATGTGACATTTTATTCCTGCTAAAATTTCAATACTATCCTCGCATGTTGTCCAGAGGACTAATGGCTTTGCAAATGAGCTCGAGAGATGGTATGGTATTCCTTGATACAACCAGATAGAGTACATGAGGTTGGCTTTAAGGGAAAGAAGAGAAAAGAGAGTAAAAAGTTGTACTTGAAAATTTTTAGCTTTCAAGTTGTGTCACAGAAAGCAACTGGAGGGTGAAAAATTAAAGAACAAAAGAAGGGTTTTTATAGTTGGTGTGAGATGCTTTTACAAGATAATATTTGGAAATTTTATAAATAACATTCTATATACATTGATTTACATCAGATTTTCTCAAAAATCAAAATTAGACCAAATTTATCAATCATAGCAACCTACCAAAAACATAATATTCTTAATAAAAAAATCAATATAAAAAAGGTAAATGAGTTATTATTATTAATTCATTATTTTTCCAGTCAACCCAAATTGCATAAAAAATCCCGCAAGATGATTTGATTAATAAGTATTGAATTTAAAAGATTATCAAAAAATAAATTTTTTAAGGAACAAATTATAAGAGAGAAAATGGTCAGAACCACATAAATGACAATCTATTTTAATCTTGTCTGATTTTGTAAGTGAAAGTCAAGTCATTTGAAATTCAAGTAAAAATTGACATTTATTATGACTTTACGAAAGATCCTGTCACGACCCGAACAGATGCCCAGGAACAGATGAGCATCCCGAACCGTGAAGGCTCGGGAGCCCTTCAATCATATACACAATTCATATATTGCAAAGAAATGTGGAAAATAAACGAAAACATGGTCACTTTAATATGTCAACTGAGTAATGCGAACATAAGTTCAATAAAACTCAAACCATCTAATACACGTTTGCGAAATCTCTACTACAAAAACAACAATCTGTTTGAAACCATGACAAGGGCCCCGGTCGGATCATGAACTAAAATTAATGAGAGAAACATAAGCAAACAAGACGACTTCTGAAGTAAGGGAGGCCCACCAACTCTGAATTTCTGGCAACAATCTACTATTTAGCAGGACTGCTAGACTGGGCCTCAGAACCTGAAATATAGGGGGTCAATACAAAATGTAACGGTATGTGAAACATGCAAAAATAACATGTTTTTATATATCATAATAAGATCATTTTATAAAACAATAAACATAATGCATAAGTGGAAACACATGGGCATACTGAAATGAATTTCAACAACTCTTGGAAATCATGACTCACTTTCTATTTTCTCTGAGCTAGTTGGTAAACCCTACAATTCTGATTATCCCATGAGTTATATAGGATCCGTCCTTGAATCGGCGGCCAAGCCCCCTACATAAATTTTCCTCAAGGGTTGGAGTATCGGGAGACACGCCAGTCCACAAAGTAGAGTGCCATAATTCTCAATCATAATAATATATCATGGTAGGGCACAAAACCCTAAAGAATTGCGCCTAACAATAGTCCCAAGTTGGAATGAAATAAATCATGGCATATAAGACCACATAGCATGGTGCCAAAATCCTGAGTCGGTAACTCATGATTTCAAACATTGAGTCTTTCAACTCGTGCTTTGTTCGGGTAACTATCGAACTCTCTTAAGCCCATCTTTTATTTCTTTAAAAATATTCTTCATACATGCAAAATATTCAACACTTGTTCTGTTAAGGGCATACTATCACCGGGTATCCTCATACCCCGACTTGCAAGTCATTCAGGTCATACCCCGACTTCTAACTCAAAACTCTTCTTCATAAACATGATTAGGGATGTTTAAGCATGATAAAATAGTAAATCTTATACCTATGGTTTTTAGAGTATTCCTTCATACCATAGACTATTTAGTTCAAAGGATAGGATCCAAATCTTGATTTTGTTGCTCGGAAATCTTGAACTTAAACTATGGATTCTTGATCTTGAGAGGGAGGTTAGGGTTTTTTTCTTGATAAATTTGAGTTAATTTAGGCATATTATGCACAAAAGACATTTTAATTCACTGTTTACAAGACTTTGGTTTGTAGAGAAAAGATAAGACTGCCTCTCAGAATTAAAAGTTTCAGTAGATATACAAATTTTGAGGCTCACTGCTGAGCCCTATTGATGCCACCGCTGAGCAGTGTAATCGTGATGACCTACTGTTTCAGAAAATCCCAATTTTGAGGCTTACCACTGAGCGCTATTGGTTCCACCACTATAAGCACCACCGAGTGGTGTAATCGTGGCAACTTACTGCCTCACACGAAAAATGCTATAACTTTTCACTCGGGTATCGGATTAAGGCAAAATTAAAATTGTTGGAAAGCTGACTCAGTTATCTATAATTTGGTCTGGTCTTGATCTAAAAAATTTCATGTATATCAAAAGTTATACACGTTTAATGTAGACCCTCGTTGAATCGAATACCAAACTCTAGATGAATCAAAGATTCTTAGCTCAACTTTGATCTCAATAAATTCTACAAACATCTTTCACTTCGATAGAACTTCATAAAATAGGATAGAAATCACGAAACATGAATTAAAATATAAATTATGGGATTAGAGTTTGGACACATAGGAACGACGGTTCAATTTCTAGCTGAAAAATGTGGGTTGTTACATTATCTCCCCATTGGGATCATTCGTCCCCGATTGATAGGTAGGATATTGTTGAAGCTCGAAAAGTATGAAGTAAGGAATGTAACATCGGTTTGAACATTTTCTTTTCCTTGAGAGAATATGCAAGGGCATCAAAAGAGTTTCATGATTATCCCCTAGTGAATCGCATACGCACGAAGCGTGAGTTGATAAGCATTGACGTAGAGATGACCTTGCACATGATTCATGATCATCACAACACAAGACATTAGTTTATTTGGTGATAATAGGACTGATTAGATCGGTACAATCATGAAATGAGATTTCGCGGAAGATAGGAATTAGAAGCATTCTATACCTTACAAGATACAATGAATAGACCTAAATCTTAGAGACACTACTCAAACATGCCCCTTACAATAAATAACATACTTCATCATTTCCGACTTAAAATTCTCCAAATCATCTAACCATAGGAGTTTGAGTCCCACTGTATAGTACTTCCATGTTGAAGCCTAACCTGAAGTTAAAAGGATGCTAACTGAAACTACAGGAACCTGTACTCTACATCACATTAAGAAATTACCTCACCTCATCACTATAACCCAACAATCTCAAGTCTTAATTCAAGGAGTAATAACCACATGGCTCATTGGTTTTTGTTTTCATCAATCACAACATTTAAGCCTATCATTACTACACCCACATAATGGGTCTCTCCACTGAGACCATCAAATTCAATCATTCTCACAAAGATTTTTACCATATATCTCCTTTCTAACTATTTCACATAACGAAAGTTCATCTCATTCTTTGCCCCTTCACTTATAACCTTATCTAAAGAAATCACATCAAACATTTCACACTAAAGAACATCTTCTCCCCTACCTAAAACATTACTATGCTTGCACAACCACCATCCTATTAACATATGCCGGTTCATTGAGGGACCTGAGCATAAGCATCATGAATGGGAGAAAATTCACGAACTACCATAATTTACCATCTCCCTCTTAGGTCAAATTCATGATCCTAGACTTTCGAACATATTCCCTCATCCAATAAATAACCACAACTCTTAACAAAATAAGGTACCACCATACACATAAATGCTAAACTCCCTTTTCAAAATTTATACTCTACAGGCATTGCTTTCCAAGAACGCTACTATTAATTTTTATCCTCTGTAGACATCAAGTTACAACTCATAGTCTTGTGAGCATACCCATCCTCACTCCTTATTACATAAAAATCCAATCCATTCCACTTAACATTCTAACATTAGACCGCTAATCACATAAGCTACAACATAATAAATTTTTTGCAAAACTATCCCAAAGGCACATACCGTCTACCTATATTCCCTCAATTCAGATCTAAAGAACATCACACAACAACTCTTTAGTCTTTCCCATACTAAAAAAATTCAAGAATATGAACTAGGTGCACAAACACTTACACACATAAAACTTTATATAACAATATGCTACTTGGGGGGTCAACTTATTCTCCTTTACCCATGCTCTTATCTGCTTAATAACTCAACCGCAATTCATTATTATAACACTAGTATCATAGAAAGTGGTCGTCCCAACTTCCCTTAAAAGTAATTGCACACACCCTAGCATATCTTTCAGAGTCTAAATGGTCCTTTTTTCTTGACCATTTTTCTGAGGATGAAAAGTTGTACTGAGATGAACTTGGGTACCAAGACCCTTTTGGAATGATTTACAGAAGTTAGAGGTAAAATGGTGCCTCTCTAAGATGATAGATAATGGAACACCGTGTAATCTGATCAACTCCCTAATATAGAGTTTGTCGTAATCCTGGATTGAAAAGGAGGCATGGACTGGAAAGAAATGGGTTAACTTTGTCATTATATCTACAATGACCCAAACTGAATCATGATGATAATGAGTTCTAGGAAAACCCATCACGAAGTCCATGTTAACTTCTTCCCACTTCTTAGTAGGAATGGTGAACTCTTGCATGGAACCACTAGGTTTTTGATGCTCTATATAAACCTGCTAACATTTAGGGCACTTAGCCATAAATTTTGCAACATGTTTCTTCATCCCACTCCACAAATAGATCTCCCATAGGTCACGGTACATCTTAGAGGCCCTTGGATGAATAGAGTATCGAGCACTATGCGTTTCTTCAAGAATTCACTGCTTTAAATAATCTACACCTGGAATACAGAGATGACCCTGACAACGAATGAAACCATCTCCTCCTTGGGAGAAAACCTTTACTTTCTGATTCTAAAATAACTCTCTTAGGTTGACAAGGCTAATATCCATATTTTGATTTTGTTTCACCTCAAAAAATTAAGATGATTCTAAACTACACTGAACACATTCATCGCCCTCTGAAGAGTCAACTAAGAGAACGCCTAGTCTGGGAAACTGGTGGACTTCCTAGACTAACTTCTTCCTACTATCATCAAAATAAGAAATTCTAACCAAGGATAGTCTACTATAGTGTTCACCACTATGTTGGCCTAGCCCTGATGATAGAGGACACTCATGTCATAATCTTTTAAGATCTCTAACCACAGTCTTTGAGAAAGGTTGAGATCATTTTTTGAAAAGACATACCGAAGGCCCTTATGATCTTTGAAGACGTCTACATGAACACCGTATAAATAATGCCTCCAAATCTTCAAGACAAATACTACGGCTGCTAATTCAAGATCATGAGTAGGATAATTCCTCTCATAGGGTTTAAGGTGTCTGGAGGCGTAGGCTATGACATTACCATGCTGCATGAGGACATAACCTAAACGCACTCTAGATTTATTAAAACAAACTATGAAACCATATGACCCCCTGTAAGAGCTAAGACTGGAGCTGAGGTGAGTTGAGTCTTCAATTCCTGAAAACTCTTCTCGCATGGATCTGACCACTGAAACATGACTTTCTTCTGATTCAATCTAGACATACAGGATGCAATAGATGAAAATCGTTTAGTAAACTGTCTGTAATAGCTAGCCAAACCCAAGAAAATCCTGATATCTGACGGAGAAATAGGGTGAGTGCAGTTTCTTAGTGCTTTGGTCTATTGAGGATCTACTCTAATGCCATCACTGAAAATAATATGGCGAAGGAATGCTACTGATCTTAGCCAAAACTCAGATTTACTGAATTTGGCATATAGCTGGTGATCTCTGAGAGTCTGAAGAACAATTCTGAGATGGTCTGAATGATAACACTCTGTATAAGAATAGACCAGGATATCATCTATGAAGACGATGATGAATATGTCCAAGTACTGCTTGAACACACGGTTCATCAAATCCATGAAAGTGGCTAGGGCATAGGTTAGACCAAAGGACATAACTAAAAATTCAAAGTGACCATACCGTGTATAAAAAGGTGTGTTCGGGATGTCACATTCTCTAACTCTTAGCTGATGATAGCCGAATCTGTGGTGTATCTTAGATAAATAATTGGCAGCCTAAAGTTGGTTAAACAAGTCATCGATTCTAGGAAGAGGATACTTGTTCTTGACCATAACCTCATTGAGTTGATGGTAATCAATGCACCTTCTGAGTGAACCGTCTTTCTTGTGCATGAATAAGATTGGTGCGCCCCACGAGAAAATGTTGGGTCTGATGAATCCCTTATCTAAGAGATCTTGCAACTGTTCTTTCAGTTGTCTACGTAGTTCTGAAACATAAGGATGACTACGAAGAATCACACCCTAAACTGGCCGGTGAGTTCCAATACATGGGTTCACTTGGTGCTAACTTCAACTCCTATCTGAAGAGACTGAACATGATTTAACTGGATGTACATGGACTGAGTAACAGACTTCCGTTGACTGATGGAATAGTACTACTATATGAGAATTTAGTAAGATCATGAGATTTCTGAGATTTCCTGAGTCACATGACTAACTGAGTTCTATAGATCATGGCTTGACTGAGATTATTATGATAACATGACATGGCTCTAGGAACACAACTATATTTTTCAGGTACTAGTACCCCCAGAACTCGATGGAAGGAAACTGGCACACATAACTGACTTGATCATAAAATGGAGTCCACAATTCACCATATCATAAGTAGGGGATTTCACACTAAGCATAGGTCTCAATATCTTACGAATGGAAGGGAAATTCATATAATATGCGTACACTCTAATAGCTTCAATATCATTCTCAATCCACATCACAACAACGACGCATATCAATCATGTGGAATTTATGTGAAATCATAAAGCATAGAGCATGGACTTGTCATTTAAGCACTATTAAATCATGGAACACGAATCTTATCACTGGAAATTGACAAATGTCATTTTGGCATATGGCCCGACGTGCCACTGACTGAAATGACGCTATTGAAACTTTAAATCGCTATAACTTCTTCACCGGGTATTCGTTTTAGGCGAATTTAGTATCCATGGAAAGCTGATTCAATTCTGTACAATTCGGAGGGCATAAATATTCCAAAATTCCACCTATAAACCAATTTATGATAATTTAAAGATGACCCATGTGAAATCACACATGAAAACTTAGTGGATTCAAAAGTTCTTAGCTTGTCTTACTCTAAGTGACTCTTATGAACATGCTTAACACATCATAAGCTCTATTATCACTAGGATACTTATCCTAATTCATGTACTCCAATATTAATCACTGGATAGAAGGTTTCATGTGTAGGAACAACGATTCATTTTCTAGCTTAGAAATACATGGGGTATTACACCTCGAAATTGATATTACCCTTATTTAGAAATCTAAAGGAAAAATTGATGAGAAAGAAAAGAGAATCAGAAGGGGAAAAAAATCCTATAGAACAAAGAGACACCATAAGATACCATCATTAAAAAAAGATAACTTCAAAAGAGTGAAGAACAAAGAACAACCATATAATAAAACATATCGATCTGTTACTAAAAAAGTGAAGAAAAAAGTTTAAAAATTTATTCGAAAATAGATGAAATTTACAAGCAGAGGAGGAGAGTGTGAAGAACATAGATTAGACACTCCATATCTTGGAAGAAAAAGTTAGAGAAAATAAAGAAAATGGAGCCTACAACAAAAGAAAATTTGTAGAGAATGTGAAGGGGATGAGAATAGTGCGTAATAGTTCAAAAGTAGTACACAAACTGGAGTATTTGCGGTACACATGTTCATTCATCGATGAAAGAATCCTATGTATATTTTAAAATTTCTAAGACCTTTAGTACGATTAACCAATGATGTGTTTTCACTCGCTGCTCTATGTGATTAAGAAAATATTCCGATTGACATAATAGAGGTATAATGTAATTTATATTTAGTTTTTTAGTTTTCTTTATGTTGTCTAATTGCAGGAAGTATCATTCTTATTTTTTTGAGTTTTTTCTTATGGAAAAGATAAGATTTTTATATTCTTATTCCATACATAATTGTCAAATAGGTGGAACCAACCATCGAAAACTTAGGAAGATGAAGTACCAAAGAAAATGGCTAACTGGTTATTCTAATTTTTTTGTCACCTTAGTCTTTCAGCTTTACAGGTAGCGTCACATACCATTTTCTTGTAAGTTTCCTTTAATCTTGTCCCATTCAATGTTTACTTGCGACATTTTCTTCGCATATATAACCATGTAAGCATCAAATCTACTACCTATCTAATTTTATTGCAAAAACGTTTATGTGGTAATATAAATTGGAAGCAAAAGACCTTACTATATTGTTGACTAGGCAGTACCTTCTTAGTACTAGCATAAATAAAATTGTTCACATCCTTAAAAGTCCAACACACAATGCCTTAAAGTTATGAATGAGCTATAACGCCTTAAAATATGATCCCGAGATGTCACAAGTTGCTCATGACTATGAGTAGCCTTAATCTAACCTTGTCTACATACTACAAAGCCTAAATCTCATAATGATGGAAATATAGGAATAAAAGTCATTCTAGAAAGCAGAAATTGTCTATAATATCTGAGAATAATATTTGAAACATCAATACTAAATAATTTGAATCAAAATTGGCAGTCTGACAAGCCTCAATTACTAACACTAGAGAGTCACAGGGATAAGCCCCCAGCTAACACAAATTGTGTAAAAGAAATGCTAAAATCTCATAAATTGATAAACTACAAAATCTGAGTAACAAGTCCCTAAACTATGAGGACTCACCAACTGTCATATGCAGATGGAGATGCTCGAACTACTCACGTGGCTGATACTGAGCACCTGAACCTACATTGTGAGACAACATAGCACATAGACATATATATGGATCAGTACTTTGAGGATGTACTGAGTATATGGGGTAAAATGCATAAGTAAAACATAATCTCATTATCATAATTTATAAAACAATGCATGCTAAATGTAAATGACTAACATAAGCTGGAATATCTAAAATACTGAAATCATGAATAATAAATTAATCATACTTTATAAATCTAGTGAGTCATAACATTTAGTTCTGAAAGCTGTACTTGTATTCTCTCTTTAAATCATACTAAGTGTAGAAAGGACACTCTAAATTCTGAAGTCTGTAGCTAATATCATTTTATAAAGCATAATCTTAGTAAACTTTCTGATTCTTTCACTTAGTTTTCTAAAATCTTTACTGTTAAGCTTTTCTAAAATATTTAATATGTAGGGAAAAAACTTTATCTTAAGCTAACCTGTAAGGAAATTCTTTCAAAACTTTTCTTAGTTAGTAGGGAAAAATTTCTTATTTACTTTTACTAGCTGGGAGATTCTCTTAACCGACATAAACCATGTGAGTTACATGGAGTCTAATGTCTCGTCCTCCTAAGGAAGAAATCTCACGTTGGGGAGAAGTGTCATACTCTTTCCAGGGAGTATAACCTGAGTTAAGTCATCTGATCTGAAATTGTCAATCACATATAAGTGGGAATAAGCTAATAATTTGTAGCTACGATAGCTACAAAGTTCGATGGATGTAGGATGCGCTAAACCCACACTTTCTGTTCGGTGCTAAATACTACTCCCTTTTTATTTGCTACGCTCATTCTGTTAGAAGTCCACTTTAAAACTATCATAAGGGTTTATGTAAAACCACTAATGCATTTATCTAATGAAATCTATAAATAAAGCTGATGTGAATTCTGTAATCTGTAATAATCTAAAAAATGGATTCAAAAATTTATCTGATGATCAAAAGATCAACGCTTTTACTGAAAATCTATAAATAATCTGATAATAGGATCTATAAAGCATCATCTTTCTTAAGATAATATTCAATCTTGGGGTAGTAACCCGTGCTTGAATCTCATGTCAAAACATCAAAATAGTCATGCTTGATATTGAAAATAATGATATTTTATCTCAAAATAAGTAAATTACTGCAATAGGCATGAAAATATGAAAATAGACATGCAATTCAACTTCTAAAACATTGGAAATCTCAAAATCTTGCAAAGAGCAATAATGGGTATGAACCCTAATTCAAAACTCATGGAATATCATTCAAAATCATATGAATTTAATGTAAAAGCTTGGTTTTGGGCACATGGACGAAAGGAGATCCTTGTTCATAAACCCCGCATACCTTGATTAATGATTAGATGTAGATTCTTGAATTATGGATTCCTATTTGAGTTCTTGATGATGGATTCTTGATTATCTTGCCTTGGGAATCCTCAATTTAGAGATTTCTTGGGGAATCTATGGAGGATTTTGATTTCTTAGAGAAGAGGTTTTGGAGCTCTAGGGTTTTTATTTTGAAAAGAATGATGAGTAATAAGCACAAAGTGCTTTGAATTTGATTAATCTTGTATTTTTGACGGATTGGGGGCTTCGAAATTGTCCAAAATATCCTTTTTAAGTTCCTTTACGGGACTGGAAATGAGACCTGAAAATCCCGATTTAATGAGCCACAGTGACATGCCACTATCACGGTGGTTCACTGGAAATTGACGACTGGGAAATTGGTGGTCTCTGCATTGTCCAACTAGATTTTGACAATTGCAACCTGAAACTTCATTGTGATGCACCACCATCGTGGTGTCCTATAGAAATGCTATTTTGGCCACTGGCACGACACGCCAATATCATATTGGGCTACTGGAAATCGACAATTGGGCAATTATCCCTCTCCACAATGTGGGGATATCGCAGAGGGCCATTGGAATTTTACAATTATCATTTTACTAACATCCACGATGTGCCCAGTGTCCAGGTGGCACACTGTCAACTTAAAAATACTCTAAATCCTCAACTAAGTATCGAAATTAGGAGAATTTGGTATCGATGGAAAGCTTATTCAATTCTCACACCATGGGAGATCTAAATCTGGAAATCCACACCAAATAAATATTCTTCATTTTGAAAAATATTTCTTAACATTCTAGGAATGAATTTAAGCTAAGAAAAGTATGGGGTACTACATGAGCCTCTTATTCCAAGTAATCATTTCTCTATTTATTGATGTGCCTGATTCACTCAACTTGTTTACTTATGTAGAGCTTAATGCACTGGTTAAATTAAAACAATAAGATTTAAAATGTAAGAACTATGGTGACTCCACATTCTCTACTCCGTTTTCATTTCTAATCCATTTTGTTCACAAGCCATATTTTCTTTACACTGTTTTCATCGTTTTTAACATGTAAGTCAGTGGATTTGAAGTTTTATTAGATTTTATCTATTGATTACTATTGATAATGAATAAAGTAGCATATATATTTCTCAATTATCTTTTAGAGGTTAATTTTATGCGTAGAGATGATTGAATTGAATATCTATAATGTAAGACAAGTGTGTGCTTTCATTTAGTGAGAAGACAAAATTAGAGAGAAGAAATTCTCACGAATAAGCTAGTTGACTCATAAAATTGGCACTAGCTGTCGATCAACAACCTATATTGAAATTAGAGGTGATTAGAACTTCCAGAATATGAGAAAAAGTATTTTCTGTGCTTAAATGTGAAAAATGCTGTTACAAAAACTTGCTCGACTATTGTTATAAATCAATGAAGCTAAGGTGCTTGGTGAAATAAAAACCTTTTGTGATGCACTATTTGATTCTCTAACTCTCATTATTTCAATGTCTGATTAATGTTGTTTGATTTTTAGTCTCAAAATTATACTATTAATCTTCATATTATGTGAGGTAAGAACTTATGTGCATTGTGTATTGCCATGTTAGTTGCTTCTACTATTCATTTCTTATTCAAGGGTAATATCAGAATTTTAGGAGCTAAATGTGTGCCTCATTTTAGTTGGAAGGAGATTAAACACAAACCTGCTTCATCCGACTCTATAACACTTACTATCCATATAATTGTACAACTACAACTCCGAAAAGTTATGGTTTTCATTGCCAAACTGTAATATCCCAAAAATCCAAACCAATGTTAAAGACATGTTTCAATCTCATGCATAGTACATTATAGTTTTTTCATAGTGATATGCATGAGTTTGATATATATTAAGGCCTCAAATAACTCCCAACTATTAGACAAATCAAAATAATCCTTACCGATTGAATTTTCGATAAGAATGTTGCTTTAGTCAACTTTAAAAGAGCATATATTTTGCTATATTGAGAATTTTCTAGATCAAAATCCACCAAATAATAGGAAATTGAATTATCCTTCCAACGATATCAATTTTGCCCGAATCCGATTCTTGGGAGAGAAGTTATGACACTTTTAGTGCAAAATAGTAGCCCAATGCGATCGCGGTGATGGCCGAAATGACGTTTGTCTTCCTACAGTGTGCCACCGCGATTACCATCGCGCCGCACCAAGGGGACATTTCGAAATACTTCTTTTCCAGTGTGGCATCATGATTGGCACCGCATCGCGGCAAGCTTCTAATTTAGGATCATCCATTTTTAGAGGCACAACGCAATAGCAACGCATTGTGCCATTGGGTAAAATGGGGATTTTCAGTTTTCAAGTGGCCTGATGCAATTGCACTGTGTCACGCTGGATCCAAAAATTCAGACTTTTGCGATTTGAATTCCAGGGACCGTTTAGTCCTTTTTCATAGCCCCAAATCCATCCAAACACGGGATTTAAGTCCCAACAGAGCATTATTTGCTCATTATTTCATAAATCTCTCCAAAAAATTAAAGTATCTCTCTTTCAAGAACAAAAACCCTGGCTTTCTAAGTTCAAAATCAAAACTCAAGAATTCACCATCTATTTTCACGAATTCCCCAACCCAAGTATGTTAAGTGTTCATCTATGGGTTTATTTCACCCATGGAGTCCAAATATACAATTCTAAATTCAAGTTGTGATCTTTATAAGTTTTTCATGATTTTTAATTGTGATTTTAACCATGAATTCATATGAATTATAATTCTACACCGTGTTTACATGAAATTGTCGTTGTTAGTCAACCCCACGTGTTTTAATGATGTTATTCGTTGATTTAATTCATAATTAGTGATGCTGATGTTGAAATCATGTTATTACTACAAGATTTAAATTATTCACATTCTTAGCTTACCCACTGAATATCAAGTGTTTGATGAAATGCCTACAAGATTGAATTTTGAATAAATTCTTTCATATTATGTCCTCAAAGTTTGAGTACTATTTTGCTATTGTTGCTATTGAGTCCTGGGGGTTGTGAATTCCCCAAAACTTAGCTGTGTACTTAGTCTTAATATCTTTGGAATAGCTTCAGAATATGTTATGAGCATTATCAGTTCAATCAGTCATCATAATCAGTTAAACTTAGAACAGTTCAATATCTCGAGTCAAATTAGTTAGGAGCTGGACTTAGCACCGAGTGAGTGTAGGGATGGCAACTTCATCATTAGATAGGCAGAGTCATTAGTAGCATTCCCTGTACTCTAGAACTACGTAGCTAGCGTAGGATATGAGGAGTCACCCTTCAGTTTAGGCTTGACTACCTCGCAGGGTTCATCGTCAGTTTAGGCTTGACACCTTTAGTCCTTTGGGAAAGTACATCTATGGATCCACACAGCCAGTGTTAGTACCCATGGCACAGTAATAACACCCTTCCAATTGGGGTCACAGATTGGAACCCAATTTGCTCATTGGGGCATGTCGGTTAGATGATAGCTCCCACAGTCTCAGTTCAGTATTCATTATACTTCAGTTCAGGCTTGTATTGACCATAGCATACAGATATCAGTTATTCAGTTATCAGATTTCAGCATTTTAGTTTGCAGATTATATCAAGAACATGTTTTATGCTTGGTCATACATTCTCAGTATATACAGATTTCATTCATAATATTCAGTACTTCATGCTATTTATTCATTCAGTTATTACTCCTGTACATGAAACCATGAATATCAACCTACCTCATTTAGCATACCAGTAAATTCAAAGTACTGATCACATTCTTTTTTCTTGCGCTATGATGTATCATATCATAGGTTCGGACGCTCAGTTCTTGGACAACATATAGACATTTCAGATTATCAGTCGTAGTTATGGTGAGACCTTTTATTTCAAGGATAGACTAAATTTATTTTCATACTTTTAGTTCAGTAGTTTAATAGAGTTAGTTAGGGCTGGTCCCATAAACTCTTATTCAGTCAGTAGAGGCTTTTCAGACTAGTATAGACTGTCAGACAATTTTGTTATTATTTTATTAGTTCAGATAGTTTTTTCCAGTTTCATGATCCAATATTTTTTTCAGTTATTTAAAACCTTATGGCTTATCGATTGTTATTCCGCATATGTTCTTATATTATTTTGTGCTCACAGCAGGTACCAACTCATGGATTAGTTTGTGGTCTCTCAGGACCGTAAGCACCATGTGGCGCCCAAGGTGTACTATTGGGTCATTACAAACTTGGTATCAGTGCCTAAGTTTTTAATGTGTCCTAAAAAGTCTGAAAGCCACATCGAGTAGAGTCTTGTGCATAGGTGTGAAATGCGCCACTCTTATGGACAAGATACTACGAGGTATTTTAAGAAAAGTTTCCTTTTTTTAAGTGTTCATGTCATGCAACCGAGTATGAGCTCATGTTAAACTCATTATATATTATATTCTCCTTTTTATTTATAGATTATGCCTCCCAAAAAGATAAATGGAAGAAAAAATGTGAACTAGCCAGCATCTCCGCCTGTTCAGGAAGATCCCCTGAATGAGCATGTTTCCCATGTAGAGTTCAGAGCTTTATTCACTACTTTAGCTCACTCTGTAGAAGAACAAAATGCTTATCTAGCTGCTTTCCCGACCAACCCAGTGTCCAATACTGCCGCAGCTAGGATTCAAGACTCTATCCGAATGAATCCTTCTCTAGTTTTTAGATCTAAATACGAAGAGGATCCGCAGGAATTCTTAGATATGGTCCAGAAGGTAACAGATATTATAGGGGTAACTTCTAGTAAGAGTGTTGAATTGGATGCTTACCTATTACAGGCTATGGCTCATAAATAGTTTAAGTAGTGGAAGGTACATAGAGGCATAGATGTAGGGACTTTAGAGTGGGAAGAGTTTGCTACTGCTTTCTTAGATAGATTCTTTCTGCTGGAACTGAGAGAAGCCAAAGTGTTAGAGTTTATCAACTTAAGGCAAGGAAACATAGGTGTGAATGAGTATTCCCTTAAGTTTACTCAGTTAGCTACGTGTTCTCTTCATATGGTAGATGATACCAGATCCAGGATGAGCAAGTTTATGTCTACAGTATCTAATAGTATGGTCAATAAGTGTAGGACAACGATGTTAATTAATGAGATGGACAAATCTAGGCTTATGGTCCATGCTTAACAGAAGGAGTAGAAAAATAATAAAAAGGAGAGAGAGAAAAAGAGGGCAAGAACGGATAGATTTAATTTCACTCAGCCAAAGTCAAAAAGTGGTAACTATCCTCATTTCCATCAGAAATCTTTAGTCCCAGCTCCATCTTTAGCTAGTGATCTAGTACCCAAATTCAAAAATGATAATATAGATTGAGCTACAGGATCTACGTTCCAAGGCTATGTAAGTAGTAGACACACAAATCCTCTTTGCTAAAAATATAGTAGAAACCATTAGGGTTACTATAGAGCTGGCAGTAATGTATGCTTTAGTGGTGGTATGCCAGACCATCATATTTGAGAGCGTCGGACAGTTGCTAAAAAAGGTAGGGATTTGTGCCAACAGGGCTAGTCCCCTTAGTCATCAATTCTAGCTGGTCATTTGTCTCAGTAGGGTGGAGCTTCAACCACTACTAGCGGTTAGCATCAGAACAAGTTCTATAGACTTTAGTCTCGATAAGATTAGAAAAGTTCTCCTCACATAGTTACTGGTACATTGCAAGTCTTTCATTTACATATTTATGATTTACTAGACCCTGGAACTTTTTTTTTGTAACCTCTTATATAGCCATCAACTTTAGAGTCAGTCCCAAAATCTTAGCAGAACCCTCTTCCGTCTCTACCCCAGTAGGTATCTCTATTGAAGCCCAGTGGGTATATAGGAACTGCCTAATTACAGTGTCTTAGAAAGTTACTTCAATTGACCTCGTGGAGTTAGAGATGACAGATTTTTACATGATTCTCAGCATGGATTGGCTCCACTCATGCTATGCTTCAGTGGATTGCAAAAATAAAGTAGTTTATTTTTAGTTTCCAAATGAATCGATTCTTGAATGGAGGGGTACTACTACAACACTTAGGGGTCAGCTTATTTCATACCTTAGAGTGATGAAAATGATATTCAGAGGGTGTATTTATGATCTTGTTTGAGTTAAAGACACAAATTTTGAGACTCCTAATCTTGAGTCAGTTTCAGTAGAGAGAAAATTTTCACATGTGTTTTCTAAAGATCTTCCCAGAGTTCCTTCCGAAAGGGAAATTAACTTTGGAATAGACCTTATTCCAGATACCCACCCTATCTCTATTGCTCTATATAGAATGACTCCAGCGGAACTCAAAAAGTTAAAAGAATAATTGAAAGATCTCCTAGATATGGGATTTATCAAGCCCAGCATTTCCCTGTGGGGCACACCAGTTCTGTTTGTGCATAAGAAAGATGATTTTCTTAGAATATTTATTGACTACCATTAGTTGAACAAAGTCACAATCAAGAATAAATACCCACTTCCCAGAATCAATGACTTATTCGACCAAATTCAGGGTGCCAGTTATTTTTCTAAGATAGATCTCAGATTCGGCCATCATCAGCTCAGATTTAGATAATGTGACATTCCAAAAATAGCTTTTAGAACCCGGTATGGTCATTTCAAATTTCTAGCCATATCCTCTGGTCTGAGGAATTCCCTAACAATCTTCATGGACTTGATGAACAGAGTGTTCAAACAGTACGTAGACATGTTCATCATAGTCTTTATTGATGATATTCCTGTCAATTCCCATAATGAAAATGATCATGCAGACCATCTCAACATAGTATTGTAGAATCTTAGACCCCATCAATTGTTCGCTAAATTCAGTAAGTGCAAATTTTGACTAAGATTAGTAGCTTTTCTTGTCCATATTATTTTTGTTGATGGCATTAGAGTCGATACTCAAAAGACCAAGGTGGTGAAAAACATGACAAGACCCATGTCTCCATCAGATATCAGGAGTTTCTTGGGTTTGGTTGACTATTATCGACAGTTTGTTAAAGGATTTTTGTCCATTGTGTCCTCCATGCATACATTTACTCAGAAGAAAGTTAAGTTTCAATGGTCATATTCTTGTGAGAGGAGTTTTTAGGAGTTGAAGACTCAACACACCACAACCTCAATTTTGACATTGCTAGATGGTTCAGATAGATTTTTTGTGTGTTGTGATGCTTCCAGAGTTGGTTTGGGGTGTCTTTTGATGCAAAAGGGTAAAGTTTCACCCTATGCCTCTAGACAGATTAAGCCCCATGAAAAGAATATCCCACCTATGATCTTGAGTTACTGGCCGTTGTGTTTGCCTTAAAGATTTGGATGCACTAATTATATTAGGTGCGTGTTGATGTATTCACAGATCACAAAATCTTGCAATATGTGTTTTTGCTGAAGGATTTGAATTTGTGTTAGAGAACACAGTTAGAGTTGTTGATAGATTATGATAAGTGTTTTGTACCATCTGGGAAAGGTCAATGTAGTGGCATTTACCCTAAGTAGATTGTCTATGGGTAGTGTTGCTCATGTCGAGGGTGATAAAAAGAATTTAGTTAGAGAAGTTCATCATCTTTTTAGGTTAGGTGTTTGTTTGGTTGATTCAGCTGAGGGTAGTGTTTGGGTTTAGAATAGTTTGGAATCTTCTTTCGCTGCCGAAGTGAAGGGAAAGAGGGATAGAGATCCTAGTCTGCTAAATTTGATGGAGTCAGTTAGAGATCATAAAGTAGAGGTTTTATCCCAGGGGAGAGATAGTTTGTTGAGTTACTAGGGTAGACTATGTATGTCATGTGTTGATCAGTTCAGATAGCGAATTCTTGCAAACGCGCATGGTGTGCATTACTCAATTCTTCCAGGGGCCACGAAGATGTACTATGATATGCGGGAAATCTATTGGTGGAGTGGGATAAAAAGAGATATTTCAGAGTTATTAGGTAAGTGATCCATTTGTTAATAGGTTAATATTAAATATTAGAAGCCCAGTAGATCTAGGAAGGAGTTCAATATTCCCACTTGGAAGTGGGAGGAAGTGAACATGGATTTTGTGATGGGTTTGCCTCATACTCGCCATCAACATAATTTGATTTGGGTCATTGAAAACAAGATGACTAAATCAGCCTATTTTTTGTCAGTTTATACTTCTTGTTCAGCCGAGGACTATGCCAAACTCTATCTCAGAGAGTTGGTTAGGTTGAACGGTGTTTTATTGTCCATCATTTTTGATCGAGGTACTCAATTTACATCGCACTTTTGGAAGGCTTTGTAGAAGGGTTTTGGTACCCAAGTTTACCTCATTACAGCCTTTCACCCTTAGACAGATGGTCAGGCAGAAAGGAAAATTCATACCTTTGAGGATATGTTAAGAGCGGTTGCTATTGACTAAGGGCAGTTGGGATGACCACTTGCCTTTGATTGAGTTCGCATGTAATAATAGTTGTCATTTTAGTATTAAGATGGCTCAGTTTGAGGCTCTGTATTGAAGGAGATGTAGATCTCTAATTGATTGGCTTGAAGTAGGTGAGGCCACGGTAGTGGGGCCTGACTTGGCGTTTGATGCCTTAGGGAAAGTATAGTTGATCAGGAATAGGCTTAAGGTAGCGTAGAGAAAATAGAATTCTTATCCAGATGTGAGGATAAAAGACGTTGAATTTGAGGTTTCCAATTTGTATATCTAAAGATCTCTCCCATGAAGGGAGTAAAGAGTTTTGGTAAGAAGGGGAAGCTTAGTATCTGATATGTTGGCACTTACAGAATTATGAGCTATTTCAGAAATATGGCTTATGAGCTTGAGATGCTTGCCGACTTAACATTAGTGCACCCAGTATTCTATATCTCCTTGTTGAAGAAGTGTACTGGATACCCAGCAGTTTTCGTTACATTATAAAGCATATATGTTTAGAACAACCTCTCTTACGAAGAAATTCCAGTCGAGATACTTGATCGACAAATTTGTAGACTAAGGAACAAAGAAGTTCCCCTAGTCAAAGTTCTTTGGCCGAATTAGTCTGTTGAGGGAGCCACTTGGGAAGCAAAAGTAGATATACTAACCAAGTACCCAAATCTTTTTTCCGCAAACTCAGATTCAGCTAAGGTAACAACCTTCTTAGAATTTCTCTTTTCCATGCTTAGTTTCAGCTGCATATCATTCTCATGTTAGCCATGCATTCATAGAACCATTTTAGTCATGTGTTACACTTTAGACTCAGTCATGTAATCACGTATATCCAACATGTAACGTAAGCTCCTTATTGTTTTCAGCTTAACCAGTCTCATTCAAGGACGAATGTTCCCAAGGGTGAGATATAGTAAGACCTCAAAAATTCAAACAAATGTTAGAGACATGTTTCAAGATCATGCATAGTACATTATAGTTATTTGGTAGTGATATGCATGAGTTTGATGTACATTAAGGCCTCAAATAACTCTTATCTAATAGATGAATTAAAATAATCCTTACCGATTGAATTTTTTAAAAGAATGTCTCTGTAGTCAACTTGAAACGAGCATATCTTCTGTCATATTGAGAATTTTCCAGCGCAAGACCCATCAAATGATAGGAAATTGAATTAGCTTTCCAATGATACCATTGTCACCAGAATTTGATACTCGGGTGAAAAGTTATCGCACTTTCAGTGCAAAATAGTAGCCCAATGCGATAAGGCCGCGTCGTGGTGAAGGCCTAAATCACGTTCGTACTTTTCTAGTATGTCACTGTAATTGACAATGCATCACGCCAGGGGGCCATTTTTCAATTATCATTTTCCAGTGGGGAACCGCGAGCCAAGCTTCCAATTTGGGATCGTCTATTTCCAAAGGTTTAATGCGATAGCACTGCATTGCACAGTAGGGTAAAATGGGGATTGTCAGTTTTCCTGTGGCCTGACGTGATTGAACCGCATCGCGCCGGAGCCAAAAATTGGGATTTTCAACTTTTGTGATTTAAATTCCAGGGACCGTTTAGTCTTTTCCCATAGCCCCAAATCCATCCAAATATGGGATTTAAGTACCAATAGACATTATTTGCTCATTATTTCACAATTCTATCAAAAAATTAAAGTAGCCCTCTTTCAAGAAAAAAACCCTAGCCTTCCAAGTTCAAGATCAAAACTTAAGAATTCACCATCAATTATCATGAATTCATCAACCCAAGTATGTTATGTGATCATCTATGTGTTCCTTTTAACCATGGAGTCCAAATAACCAATTCGAAATTCATGTTGGGATCTTTACAGTTTTTTCATGATTTTTAATTGTGATTTTAACCATGAATTCCCATGAATTGTAATTCTACACCATGTTTACATAAAATTGTCGTTGTTATTCAACCCCACATGATTTAATGATATTATTTGCTGATTTAATTCATAGATGTTGAAACCATGTTATTATTACAAGATTTAAATTAATCTCATGCTTATCTTACACTACTAATATCAAGTGTTTGATGAAATGCCTACAAGAATGAATTTTGAATAAATGCTTTCATATTATGTGCTCAAAGCTTTAGTAATATTTTTCTATTATTGCTATTGAGTCCTGGAAGTTGTGAATACCCAAAAACTTAGCTGTTTACTTAGTCTAAATATCTTCAGAATAGCTTCAGAATATGTTATGAGCATTATCAGTTCTGCCAGTCACCATAATCAGTTAAACTTAGAATAGTTTAGTATCCCGAGTCAATTCAGTTGGGAGTAGGATTTAGCACCAAGTGAGTTCAGGGATGGCGGCACTCCCAGAAAATACGCAGAATCATTAGCAGTAGTCCTTGTACTCTAGAACTACATAGCCAGCCTAGGATATGAGAAGTCACCCGTCAGTTTTGGCTTGACTACCTCACATGGGTCACCCATTAATTTACGCTTGACTCCCTTATTCTTTCGGGACAGTACATCAGTGGATCCACACAACAAATGTTAGTACCCATGGCACGGTACTGACACCCTTCCAACTGGGGTCACAGGTTGGACCTAATTTGCTCCTTGGGGAATGTCAGTTCGGTGATAGCTCCCGCAGTCTCAGTTCAGTATTCAGTATACTTTAGTTCAAGCTTCTATTGACCATAACATACAGATATCGGTTATTTAGTTATCATATTTTAGTATTTCAGTTTACAAATTATATTTAGAACATGTTTTATGCTTGGTTATGCATTCTCAGTATTTTTAGATTTCATGCATTATATTTAGTACTTCATGCTATTTATTCAGTCAGTTATTACTCTTGTACATAAAACCATGCATATCCGCCAACCTCATTTAGCAGACTGGTACATTCAAAGTACTGATCGCATACTTTTTTCTGGCGCTATGATGTATCATATCATAGATTTAGATGCTCAGTTCCCAGATCACACATAGATGATAACGCTCAAACTATAGCTCTCGTAAGAGTGTAAGCGGTTGATGTCAAATATAGAACCCAACTGGGTTGGGTGTCGAATCCCACAGGGAATACTCAGTCACTAAGTATGCAACGATTATTACACTTTTGATGAAAGTTCTGTGAATAAAGGGGGGATCTTGTGCGTGCAAATGATGTAAACAAAATAGTAGAGTAAAAACGGAAAATAGAAGAGTAAGACGGAGTACTTGGTAGGTTTTAATCAATGAGAATTGAGAGTTAGGATTTTGTCCAACTTATGAGTTATATGTATCTATTGACTATGAGTTATGCGGAGTTCAGACATGCATGAGCTTATAGAGATTCGTATTCTATGGTAAATCCAGGCGTCTTTCGACCATCAAGGATTATTTCACTTTAACTCTTTCGATCTTAAAGCGTATCTAATGGTACGAAGTCTCCAAGAGGTTAATCCAGTTACAGCACTAACTTCTAAACAGGGGTTGGTGCCCTATTTCCTTGACATTCTCTCTTTTCCAGACATGTAACTTTTCTTTCGAACAAGTTAATGCTATACTGGCGTTTTCTATATGTTTGCAACCACAAGAATTATATTAAGATGAAGAGAAGAATGATATAAGCAGCATACGTATCAAGAATTCACACACTCATAGTAATAGATAGTATCTCATAAGGCTTCCATAACCCTAACAGAGAAGTTTAGCTATTCATAAGTTCAACGGAAATCACAATAGACATTATCATTAAACTAAAATAAAAATCTAACGTAAAGTATGCTTTGGTAGTTCTTGTGGCGTGAATTCCTTGCAAATAGCATTTCTCTTGTCGTGAAACTTACAAGTCGAATAGATGAAAATAATGTCAACAACAATTTAATGAAGAAAAGGGGAAAGGATCGAATAGAGAGGAATAAGGATGAGGGTGGTGGAAATTTGGTTGCCGAAAAGTTTAGCAACATAGGGTTTTTATAACACCCATATCCTATTCCTACTAAGCTACTGCATACTTATCCTAATCCTACTAGGTTACTGCATCCTTTTCCTAATCCTACTAAGTTACTGCTGGTCCCCAAGTCTTTGGAAATACTGTTTTTGCCCCGGACAAGTTTTCCATGCATCACTTTCAGTCCACAAGCTTCCGGAAGCTGCCTTCCTTCTTACGTGAAATTTCCTTTGGCGTCCAATTTCCATAAAATGCTGAAATCTTCATCATTTCTACCTAAAACTTCCTAATCACGTTGGTTAGCTCACTTACAGGAAAAAGGACTAAAAGTGCAGGAATTATATATTTTGTCCTTAAAACATAGCTAAAGTATGGGTAAATTATAGTACTTTAGGCTTGTAAATACGCCTAACATCAACACCCCACACTTAAAGCTTTGTTCGTCCTCGAACAAAATATCATGTCCATATAAACATCTACTTAGAGTTTCACAGTAACAACACAAAATATTCATCAAGACAGGCACAACAATTATCAACAAAGAGTAGTTTTCTGATCACTACTACAAATAATTCAACCTCCAACCTAGACTTGTGATGATGGTTAACTCGTATCCAAAAGTTAAGGAACAAAGAATCATACAAAACTACCCAATAATCACTAAGCATGTGTGTCTCACACAAGATATCACCCATAATCACTCATAGTTTTACATTTTTTGAAACATATGTATAAGATTCTCATTGCTCTCACTCTCACAAAGAATTCATATGCTATAACTGATGACCATTAATGTTCCACTGGTGGAGGCGCTGGAACAGATGCCTGAGTACGCTAAATTCATGAAGGGCCTTTTAACAAAGAAGCGGGCAGTAAGCTATGAGCCGGCAGATAATATTTATCATTGCAGTGCAATTGCCACAAGGTCCTTAGTACAGAAGAAGGCAGACCCTGGTGCTTTCACTCTTCCCTGCACTGTTAGATCTATGAATTTTCCTAAGGCATTGTGCGATTTGGGAGCAAGCATCAATTTGATGCCACTATCCGTCTACAGAAAGTTGGGATTGGGCGACCCTACACCAACAAATATGCTGCTCGTGATGGCAGATAGGTCAGTAAAATGATCTTTTGGTATCTTAAATGATGTGTTGGTGAAGGTTTCCACCTTCATCTTTCCTGCAGACTTTGTTATTTTGGATTGCGAGGTGGATTCTGAAGTTCCCATAATCTTGGGATGCCCTTTTCTCGCAACTAGAAGTGTGCTTATTGTCATCAGAGATAATGAGCTTTTATTTCTGTTGAATGACGAAGTGGTCCATTTTGATGTATGCAAGGCAATGAAGTTGCCCGAAGATATTGATGTGTTCTCTGAAGCTGAAGTTAATTATAAGGATGACAAAGAATTATCTGTATAAAAGCAGGTTACTGATGAGTCACTATCTGATGATCTGCTGAATTTTGAGCGTGAGGAGGCTCAAGAACATGAAGAAACTATGTGTGCTCTAACAGAAATAGGGTCCTATTCTCATACTCCTAAGTAGCCGATCCTTGATCTTATGAATCAACTGTCACCAACAGCAAAGACTTCCATTGAAGAGCCCCCAGTTCTAGAATTGAAAGAGCTCCCCAATTATCTAAGGTATGTGTTCTTAAGAAGTGGAAATACACTTCCTGTGAGTGTGGCGGATGATTTAAGTAAACAGCATGTAGAGGCTGTCATCTTTGCTCTGAAGAGATACAAGAGAGCTATGGGTTTTACTATTGATGATATAATTTGTATCCCTCCTAGGATATGTATTCACAAGGGTCATCTCGAAGAAGATTGCATGCCTACAAGTAAGCCTGATTTTTGTCTGAATCCATTCAGAAAATGATCCACCATCTATCTCGATGAAGTCTAAGTAATCGAGATAGCTATGTCGTGCCGCAACAATAAATCAAGCGCTTGATGGGTAAGACTTAGTGTAATGCTCTACTAATGTCAGAATGCTAAGCTTAGGATCAAATAGGTCTTTACATGGTTGAAATGTAGGCTAAGGGACGGGTAGGACTATTTTGGCCAGAAATAGTGACTATGTTCCTAAGCGCTTTAATACATTAAATTATGCCATTAACACTCTCTTTTAATCAACCTTGCTACCTTTCTTTCATCTATCACCCCTTCTCACCTCTTTTGCCATTCAAACATAACTATCTTTTTATTTAATGATAAACACAATTTATCTTTTTGCTTTTCTATTTCTTTTTCTTTTCCTTTCTATAGCACACTGATAACGCTAAAACTACAGCTCTCGTAAAAGTGTAAGCGGTCGTTGTCAAATATAGAACCCAACTAGGTTGGGTGTCGAATCCCACAGAGAATACTTGGTCACTAAGTAAGCAAAGATTATTAGACTTTTGGTGAAAGTTTCGTAAAAAGTGGGGATTCTAGCGTGAGTAACAAAATAATAATGTAAGAACAGAAAATAGAAGAGTAAAATGGATTGTTTGGTTGGTTTTGATCAATAAGAATTGAGAGTTGGGGTTATTTCCACCTTCTGAGTTGTACGTATCTATTGACTATGAGTTATGCGGAATTCGGACATGCATATGATTATAGGGAATTGTATTCTATGGCAAATCCAGGCGTCTTTCGACCATCAACGATTATTTCACTTTAACTCTTTCGAGCCTAAAGTGTATCTAACGGTACAAATTCTCCAAGAGGTTAATCCAGTTACAGTACTAACTATTTAACAGGGGTTGGTGCCCTATTACCTTGACATTATCTCTTTTCCAGACATATAACTTTTCTTTCGAACAAGTTAATGCTATACCGGCATATTCTATGTGTTTGCAACCACAAGAATTTGCATTAAGATGAAGAGAGTAATGATATAAGCAGCATACGTGTCACGAATTCACAAACTCATGGCAATATATAGTATCTCATAAGGCTTCCATAACCCCAACAGAGAAGTTTAGCTATTCATGAGTGCGACGGAAATCACAATAGTCATTATCATTATACCAAAATAAAGATAGAACGTGTAGTATGGTTTGGTAGTGCTTGTGGCGTGAATTCCTTGCAAATAGCATTTCTCTTGTCGTGAAAATTTAGAATTCGAATAGATAAAGAGAATTGTTTTGAAAGTAATTGATGGAAGAAGTATAAAGATGAATGAGAATTCGAATGTGTATTATGAATGAGTTGATAATTAAAAAGCTTCAGAAAAATAGGGCATTTATAATACCCATATCCTATTCCTACTAGGCTATTGCGTACTTATCCTAATCTTCACAAATTACTGCATCATTATCCTAATCCTAATAGGTTACTACTGATCCCCAAAGTCTTCAGAAATGCTGGTTTTGCTCGGGACAGGTTTTCCAATGCTGAAATCTTCATCATTTATACCTTAAAACTTGCTAATCATATTTGTTAGCTCGCTTCCAAGAAAAAGGACTAAAAGTGCATGACTTATATATTTTGTCCTCAAAACATAGCTAAAATATGGGTAAATTATAGCAATTTAGGTGTGTAAATACTCCTATCATCAACACCCCACACTTAAAGCTTTGTCTGTCCTCGAACAAAATATCATGTCCTTCTAAACATCCACTTAGGGTTTCACAGTAACAACACAAAATATTCATCAAGACAGGCACGACAATTATTAACAAAGAGTAGTTTTCTAATCACTTCTACAAACAATTCAACCTCTAATATAGACTCGTGATGATGGTTAATTCGTTTTCAAAAGTTAAGGCAGAAAGATTCATATACGAATACCCAAAACTCATCAACCATGTGTGTCTCACAATATGTCACCCATAATCACTCATAAGTATTGTATATATCTCGAACATGGGTATAAGATTATCCTTGCTCTTACTCTCACAAAGAATTCATATGTTGCGACTGATGACCATAGGCTTTCCCTTAGTTGAATGCTCCACTAAATATCAGAATGCTAAGCTTAGGATTAAATAGGTCTTTTACAGGTTGTAATGTTGGCTAAGGGAAGGGTAGGACTATTTTGGCCAGAAATAGTGACTATGTTCCTAAGCGCTTTAATACATCACAGTATGCCATTAATGCTTTCTTTCAAACAACCTTTCTACTTTCTTTTAATCTACAACCCTTTCTCACCTCTTTTGTTTTTCAATTTCTTTTTATTTTTCTTTTCCTTTTTCTTTTCATAACACACCTCTTATGATAGTAATTATTTTTCATAAGAAATTCAGGCACCAATACATTCTAAGGCACTATTCTCACACAATTTCATCTTTTTTTTTCTTTTGTCACATCACTTTACAATTTTCAAGCACTTAGGAATTTGGATCAAATTATGGTCTTGAAAAAATTGATTAGGCTTACATTTGAGGCTTTCAAAGAAAATAGGCTACAGGCTCAAAGGGGGTTATCTAGGATGATGTCCATGGGTAGATAAAATGAAGGTAAACAATCATAGGTTGCCAAATAAATGCCTAAATCATCTCCTAAACTCATACTCTTTATTTCGCTTTACATACATACCAGGCAAGTTTTAGCATCAGCCATAATCATAGAATATACTATCATCTCACTCACACAAAGCACATGGTCGACTTTATTGGGAGTAGTATAGACTCTTGACCCAACAGAGGAAGGAATTGAACCACACAATTATCACATAATAAGTCACTATTAGAGCCTAAACATCTCAATAATAATGATTTTATCACAGACTCTTGTCGTAATACCATGCTACCTATTAGAACAATTTTATGCAAAGTTTAAAAATTTTAAAAAAATAAATTTAACTACTAAAAAAATAACAGAAAACAAAAAACACAAACATAAATGAATGCAAATGCAGATAAAGAAGGTTAGCATGCAAATACCAGCACCCCACACTTAGACGGGACACACTGCCCTCAGTGGAAAATAAATAAGAAGAACCTGGTTAGTCGGACTCCTCCTCTTTGTCTGGGGTCATACCCCCTTTGTCGGAATCATCATCAGAGTCGTCGCCATCAGAGTTCTCCTCCACATCGAAGTCTGGCATTCGACGATCATCATCAGTTGGCACATCGTCATCAAGAGGTTCCTCAAAGTACACACCTACTCCACATATTTTCCTAGCATGCTCATTCATTGGGTAGTTATAATCCAGCTATTGGAGCTCTACAGCAGTTGGAACACGACCTCCGCTCATCATGGTAAACCGAATCATGCCATAAAGATGGCAAAAGAAACTCTAATCCCGAGCAAGACTTTCCGTAGTGGTAAGGTTGACGCCATGCGTGGTTTCAGCATCTTTAAACTTTGTGAGGTCAACTTTCTTTGGGTTGTGTTGAAGTTTATGATCCGCCGGTTCCTCTTCGATGTCCTCCTTCCTCAATATTGCGGTCAACAGATTGCCAAAGCTAAAGTGGGACCTCTTGTATAGCCTGGCCTTCCGCATTGTAGATTGAATAATTGGCCCAATGTTGATAGGAACATTGGTAATCAACGCGTACACCAAGCACACTCCATCTCATGTAATCTTCATGTACTGGGTACCTAGAATCAGACAAGATTTGACTATTCACATCCATATCCTAGCTTTTATATTCAAGGAAGCATATGGGAAGGTGTTGTGCCGACCGGTGTCCTTGTGTCTGCTCCATCGTGCCATAGATCTTGTTCCACACAATGTGTTTCTAATTTTCCTGTACGGAGGTCTGTTATACAGCTCTTTGAGTGGTGATGGATCAACAGATGGCAAACCTAGAAAGGAGTTGAAGAACTCCGCATTTAGTTGCAGAACTTGGCCCCCAATCTTTACTTCACTCCCTGTAGTTTTCGGTGACCAGTTGGCATAGAATTCATGTGTTAAATCAAGATTGCACTCTCCCATATCTCGGAAGATGAAATCAAGATGTAACGCCATTATCTTAGCAAATATACGGGGTTCTTTCTTTGCTAGGCTTTCCTTGTGTATTAACTCCACATGGATGACATATTTTTTTCTCTTTATTGTTCTTATACCACTCCTTTCCTTCCTCCTTAAGGACCCATTTAATTCCAAACATGCGGCGATGTATTTGCAGCGAGGAGGATTCTCCTTGCTCTTTTTGTCCCCTTTTTTGGCGTTTTTGTGAAGTGGTTGCTTTTTCTTTCCCTTGTCTTGCTTTTGGTGCCATTGTACCTAGGATTAAAATAATAGTCATGTTAGCGTCATATCGGTGTATACAATCAATAAAAAAGCAGTAGTGGCACCACCCCACACTTACTTTGTTGTACGAACTAGTGAAGTGAATGATGTCGATAACTCAAATTTCATCGATATACGTTTAGGTGTTATGTTCCAACAATATAATCAGTGCAGTCATACTTTTCGTATCATCGTAACTATTCTTACTCAATTCTAGATCATGTAATCTTGGTAATGCTTTCATGTTTTGGACTACTGCATCACTTTGAATAAAACTACTACATAGATATTGGGTCAATTTATGGCTTGGAATAATCACAACATCTTATGTTTGTAGTTAACCATGATTTTCATCGCAATAAACAAGTCATTCAAGCAAGATTTCACGTTACAAGATTATACCATTTTCTTGACCATGTCAATTCCGCAAAAGTATGACAGTGTATCATAATCAAATACAAGTTGGAAACAAGTCAAGAGCATCCTTACGTATTCTTTCACTCACTTGATTTCACCACAACAAACAACCATATTCAAATCATCAATACTACTTCAAGATTAAACAATTGATTATAGACGTACTAGTGTAGTACTTATGGAACATAAAAGAAGAGCAAAGAAGTACTTACTTGGTTGATGGCCTAGGAAGATGTTCTTGCAAAGTAAAAGAGCAAAAGGAAAATTTTTGGGAGAATTTGGAGAGGTGGTCGGCGTTTTTAGGGTGAATTTCAATGTGTTTTTGATTTAAGACTAAGTTTCTATTTATAGGACAAGCTTGGGTCGGGTTTTGACCAATTTGGAATCGAATTTTGAGACCAAAAGTGACCATAGGCAGCGCCTAATGCTTTGCCTATGCTTGGCATAGGCAGCGCCTTTTGCAAAGCATTGTTGAGCATAGGCGCCATGGCATATGAGATTCAGAGACAAAATGCTTTTGTATAGGCGGAGCCTATGCTATGGCATTGTTGAGCATAGGCGGCGCCTATGCTATGGCACTCTAGAATCCGAGAGCTTAGGCCATAGTATAGGCCTTGCCTTGATCGTGGCCTAGATTTTCATAGGCCTTGCCTTGTTCTTAGCCTATATTTTCATAAGTAATGCCTAACCCATAGCCTTTTGGTTCTTCATTCCTAACTTACCACCTTCAACATGCAATACTTCCAAATCAAAATTTGAAACCAATCTCCTCATTTACACCTCTTGTACCTACACTTACTCAAAAACAACAAAAACAATTAGAACGATAGGTTGCCTCCCATCAAGCGCCTTGGTTTTGGTCGTGGCTCGACAAAATCCTAGGAAAACAAAAACAACAAAAACAACAAAAACAATTAAAAACGATGGGTTGCCTCCCTTCAAGCGCTTGATTTATTATCGCGGCACGACATAGCTATGTCGATTACTTAGACTTCATCGAGATAGATGGTGGATCATTTTCTGAATGTATTCATACGACAATGAGGCTTACTTTTAGGCATGCAATCTTCTTTGAGATGACCTTTCTGCATACATATCCCATGCGGGATACTGATTATATCATCAATAGTCTAACCCATAGCTCTCTTGTATCTCTTCAAAGCAGAGATGAGAGCCTCTACGTGCTTTTCACTTAAATCATCCGCCATACTCATAGGAAGTGTATTTCCACTTCCCAAGAATGCATACCTTAGATAATTGGGAAGCTCTTCCGATTCTAGCACTGGTGGCTCTTCAATGGACGGTTTTGCTGTTGGTGATGGTTGATTCTTAATATCAAGGTCCGCGTACTTAGGATTATGATAATAGGACCCTCTTTATGTTAGAGCACACATAGTTTCTCCATGTTCTTGGGCCTCCTCACGCCCAAAATTCAGCAGCTCATCAGATAGTGACTCATCAGCAAGCTGTTTTTCTACAGATAATTCTTTGTCATCCTTATAATTAACTTTAGCTACATAGAACACATCCATATCTTCGGGCTGCTTCATTTCCTTGCATACATCAAAACGGACCACTTCTTCATTCAATCTAAATAAAAGCTCATTAGCTCTCATGTCAATAAGCACACTTCCAGTTGCGAGGAGAGGGCGTCCTAAGATTATGGGAACTTCAGAATCCACCTCGTAATCTAAAATAACAAAGTCTGCAGGAAAGATGAAGGTGGAAACCTTTACCAACACATCATTTAAGATAGCAACAGGTCGTTTTATCGACCTATCTGCCATCACGAGCCGCACATTGGTTGGTCTAGGGTCGACCAACCCCAACTTTCTGTAGACGGATAGTGGCATCAAATTGATGCTTGCTCCCAAATCACACAATGCCTTAGAAATATTCATAGATCCAATCGTGTAAGGAATAGTGAAAGCACCAGGGTCTTCCTTTTTCTGTACTAAGGACCTTGTGGCAATTGCACTACAATGATGAATATTTTCTGCCGGTTCATAGCTTACTGCCCACTTCTTTGTTAAAAGTCCTTCATGAATTTGGCGTACCCAGGCATCTGTTGCAGCACCTCAACCAATGGAACATTAATGGTCAGCTATTTCAACATCGTCATGAATTTACTGAACCTTGTAACATCCGCCTTCTTTTTCAATCTTTGAGGAAAAGGTTGTGGTGGAAGGGAATAGTTTTCTCCACGACTTTCTTTTCCTCATGCTTAGGTTCGGAGATCTTTTCAGGCTGTGGACGTTGAGGAATGACGTCATGAACAACTTCATCAGTTTCGACGGTGTCATCTTCTTCTTTATTACCTATGATATCTTCGGCCACTTGCTTTCCTTGGGTTGAATTTTCCAGCACCTTACCACTTCTGGTACTAACTGCCATGCATGTTCCATCATTTCTTGGGTTTTGTACTGTGTCACTCGGTAGGGTGCCAGCTTTTCTTTGATTTAATGTGGCTAAAATTTGACTCAATTGTTGTTCCAGCTATCTTATTGAAGTGGAATGTGAGTCAACCAATTGCTTCATTGTGGGCAAGTCATTTATTACCTCAGTTACTCCCGTGCTGGTTGCTTTCAATCCTTTCAATAGCTTAGCCATCATATCTTCCATTAACATATTTCCCGAACCAGATGCAGTGGCCTCTCATCGTCCAGGAGGAATATACACACCACTCCTATCAGTCTTGTTCTTCCAACTACCTTGATCCCGATCCTTGTTTCCAGAATTATCATAATAGTTCCGACCTTGGTTTCCTTGGGCATTGCCTCGGAAACCCCCCTGATTGTTCACGTAGTTGGCTTCTTCCTCAGAATCGGATTCCTCTCTTCCTTTTGACGCAACTGCTTTGACTTTTTTGGTCTTCCCTAATAGTAGATGCTTTGTACGAAGATCCACTTGTGTTTTCATGTGCGCCAAATCTTGATCACGTTCTTCTTCTCTTCTCCTTTGTTCTGCAGTCATACCTATAGAAAAAGTGGGGCTTGCTACCTCAGAATCTCTGGTATACCACGCCCTACTTTGCTTCGTCATTCGGTCTAGCATATCACTAGCCTAAACAAAGGTGATGTCCATCAATGATCCTCCAGCCGCATTATCCACCACAGGTTTAGTTACTGAATTCAAGGATCTATATAGTATCTCCATCAAGTGAACATTGGTCATGTGATGGTTTGGGCACCTCATAAGCTTCTTCTTGAATCTCTCCCATGTTTTGTGGAGGGCTTCAGTTGGAAGCTGTCAAAAATTGCTGATTTCATCTCTCAATTGTGCTATCTTAGATGGCGGAAAGAATCTTTCTAGGAAAACGTCTTTCAATTACCTCCAATTAGTGATAGAATCAGGAGTCAGCCAATTCAACCATAGAGTTGTCTCCCCAGATAAAGACAATGGAAATAGGCGCAACCGAATTGCATTCTGTCCAATGCCAGGTTTGTCGAATGACTTGCATGTAGAAATAAAGTTGATCAGATGCATATTCGGGTCATCGCCTGCTAGTCCACCGAATAATCCCTTGAGTTGCAATAACTGAATCATGGTGCTCGTGATGTTGAACTTGGCTCCGGGTGCCAATGGCGGAGGAATAATGGCTCTTGTGGAACCAGCTCTATCAAGATCATCATCATCATTATCGAATGGTATGACTCAGCGTTCAGGCCTGAACCTAGCTTGATGATCTCTTCTATTGGCTGGTGTCGCTATCTCAGCATCACGCCTAGGGTTTAGTAACTCATCATCACCTAGATCCTCATCGTCAAGAATTGTTGCTCGCCCAGGGTTATCAACTTTCAGTTGATGCACTTAAGCGGCGGCCAGAGCAGCTAGTCTAGCCTGTTCCTACTGAGCAGCCCTTCTTTCAATTTCTTGTTGAGCCTCCATTCTGCCAATCTGATGTGGTTCAGGATTGAAAGGTAATAATGGTTGAGCAAAACTTCGAGCATGGGGCATGCACTGGATAATAACCTCCAGAAAACAAAAATAACAACTAAAAGTAAAGTGCGAGAATCTTTGACCAAAGGGTCTAGTAACTATCACAAACATAGTAGACAACCGTATTCCCCGACAACGGCGCCAAAATTTGATAACGCTCAAACTACAGCTCTCGTAAGAGTGTAAGCGGTCATTGTCAAATAAAGAACCCAACTGGGTTGGGTGTCGAATCCCACAGAGAATACTTGGTTACTAAGTAAGCAAAGATTATTACACTTTTGGTGAAAGTCTCTTAAAAAGGGGCGATTATAGCGTGAGTAACAAAATAATAACGTAAGAACAGAAAATAAAAGAGTAAAATGGATTGTTTGGTTGGTTTTGATCATTGAGAATTGAGATATGGGGTTATGTCGACCTTCTTAGTTGTACGTATCTATTGACTATGAGTCATACGGAATTTAGACATGCATGTGCTTATAGAGAATTGTATTCTATGGTAAATCCAGGCGTCGTTCGACCATCAACGATTATTTCACTTTAACTCTTTCGAGCTTAAAGTGTATATAACGGTACAAATTCTCCAAGAGGTTAATCCAGTTACAGCACTAACTTTTTAACAGCGGTTGGTGCCCTATTACCTTGACATTATCTCTTTTCCAGACATATAACTTTTCTTTCGAACAAGTTAATGCTATACTGGCATATTCTATGTGTTTGCAACCACAAAAATTTGCATTAAGATGAAGAGAGTAATGATATAAGCTGCATACGTGTCACGAATTCACAAACTCATAGGAATAGATAGTATCTCATAAGGCTTCCATAACTGCAACAAAGAAGTTTAGCTATTCATGAGTGCGACGGAAATCACAATAGTCATTATCATTATACCAAAATAAAGATAGAACGTGTAGTATGGTTTGGTAGTGATTGTGGCGTGAAATAATGTTTCTCTTGTCGTGAAAATTTAGAATTCTAATAGATGAAGAGAATTGTTTTGAAAGTAATTGATGGAAGAAGTATAAAGATGAATGAGAATTCGAATGTGTATTATGAATGAGTCGATAATTAAAAAACAGCAGAAAATAGGGTATTTATACTACCCATATCCTATTCCTACTAGGCTATTGCGTACTTATCCTAATCCTAACAAATTACTGCATCATTATCCTAATCCTAATAGGTTACTGTTGATCCCCAAAGTCTTGAGAAATGCTGTTTTTGCCCGGGACAGGTTTTCCATGCGTCACTTTTAGTCCTTAGGCATCCAAGCTTCGCTTTCCTCCTTTCGTGAAGCTTCCTTTGGCATCAAGTTATCCATAAAATGCTGAAATCTTCATCATTTATACCTGAAAACTTGCTAATCATATTAGTTAGCTCGCTTACAGGAAAAAGGACTAAAAGTACATGAGTTATATATTTTGTCCTCAAAACTTAGCTAAAATATGGGTAAATTATAGCACTTTAGGCCTGTAAATACGCCTATCATCACACTCCTCTATGATAGCCACTCTTTTTCATATCAAATTCAAGCACCAATAAACTCTAAGGCATCACTCTTACCCAATTTCCTCCTATTTTATCATATGAATTTATAATTTAAAACACTTAGGAATTTGGATCAAATTATGGTCTTAAAAAAAATGGATTAGGCTTACATATGAGGCTGTCAAAGAAAAATGGCTAAAGGCTAAAAGGGGGTTAACTAGGATAATGTACACGGGTAGATAAAAAGAAGGTAAACAATCACTGCCAAAGAAATGCCTAAATCATCTCCCAAACTTGCACTCTTTATTTCGCTTTACACACACCAGGCATGTTCTAGCATCAGCCACAACACAAAATATACTATTACCTCACACACACAAGGCACATGGTCAACTTTATTGGGAATAGTATAGACTTTTGACCCAACAGATGAAGGGATTAAACCACACAACTATCACACAGTGAGTCACACATGGAGCCTAAACGTCTCAACAGTAATGATTTTATCACAGACTCTTGTCATAATACCATGCTGCCTTTCAGAACAATTTCATGCAAAGTTTAACTAAAAAATTTCTAAATTTAACTACTAACAAACAAAACAAACAAACATAAATAAATGAAAATGCAGATAAATAAGTATAGCATACAAATACCAGCACCCCACACTTAGACGGGATACACTGCCCTCAGTGGAAAATAAATATGGAAAACCTGATTAGTCGGACTACTCCTCTATGTCTGGGGTCATACCCCCTGTGTCAGAATCATCATCAGAGTCGTCATCCTCAGAGTTTCCTCCAATTGTACCCCAATTGATCCCAAAAGTGCATCGCGATATTTGTAGCGAGGAGGATTCAACTTGCTCTTTTCTTCCCCTTTTCTGACCTTTCTGCGAGGTGGACGCTTTTTCTTTTCCTTATCGTCCTTTTGGTGCCATTCTACCTGAGATTCATGTTAGCTCATTTCAGAAGATATAATCAACAAACAAACTATAGTGCCACCACCCCACACTTAATTTGTTTGTACTAACTAATTAAGTGAGTGATGTCGATTACTCAAACTTCATCGACATACATATAGGCGATATGTTCCAACAATATGTTTAGCACAGTCATACTTGCATGTTGTCTTTAACTATTCTTTTCAACTCTATGTTATGTAATCTTGACCATACTTTATGGTTTGGATTAATACACTTTTGGAACAAGATAACTACGTAGAGATCGAATTAAGTTTATGGTGTAGAAATAATCACAACATCTCATGCTTGTATTCAATTATGATCGAGCCATTCAAGATATTCTAACATTCAACTTACATGATTATGTGATAACTTCACCATTTCGATTCCGCAGCAAGCTGACAATGTATAACAATCAATTACAAATTGGAACAAAGTGTAGAACACCCTTACGTATTCGTTCACTTACTTAGTTGTATCACAACAAATCAACATATTCGAATCGCCAAGACTACCTCAAGATTTAATGAATCATTTTAGGCGTAGTATTGTAATGACTACAGAATATAAAAGAAGATCAAAGAAGTACTTACTTGGTTGATAGCCTTGGAGGATGTTCTTGCAAAGTTAAAAGAGCAAAAAGAAAATTTTTGAGAGAATTTGGAGTGGTAGGCGGCGCTTAGGTTGGATTTGCAATGAGTTTTTGTTTTAAGACTAAGGTTCTATTTATAGGAAAAGCTTGGGTCGGGTTTTGACCAATTTGAAATCAGATTTGGAGACCAAATGTGAGCATAGGCGGCGCCTAATGCTTTGCCTATGCTTGGTATAGGCGGCGCCTTTTGCAAAGCCTTGTTGAGCATAGGCGGCGCCTATGCTATAGTATTGTTGGGCATAGGTGGCGCCTATGCTATGGCGTTCTAGATTATGAGAGCTTAGGCCATAGCATAGGCCATGCCTTGTTCGTTGCCTAGATTTTAATGGGCAAGGCCTAACCCATAGCCTTTTCTGCTTCATTCCTAACTTACCACCTTCAACATGAACCGCTTTTAAATAAAAATTTGAAACCAATCTCCTCCTTTACACCTCTTGTACCTACACTTACTCAAAAAAAACAAAAATGATTAGAACGATGGGTTTCCTCCCATCAAGCTCCTTAGTTTTGGTTGTGGCACGACAAAATCCTTGGAAAACAAAAACAACAAAAAAAATTAAAAATGATGGGTTGCCTTCCATCAAGCGCTTGATTTATTGTCGCGGCACGACATAGCTATCACGATTATTTAGACTTCATCAAGATAGATGGTGGATCATTTTCTGAATGGATTCAGATGACAATCAGGCTTACTTGTAGGCATGCAATATTCTTCCAGACGACCCTTGTGCATAGATATCCCAAGAGGGATACCAATTATATCATCAATAGTCCAACCCATAGCTCTCTTGTATCTCTTCAGAGCAGAGATGAGAGCCTCTACGTGCTGTTCACTTAAATCATCCGCCACACTCACAGGAAGTGTATTTCCACTTCCCAAGAATGCATACCTTAGATAATTGGGGAGCTCTTTCGATTCTAGCACTGGGGGCTCTTCAATGGAAGTCTTCGCTGTTGGTGACGGTTGATTCTTAAGATTGAGGTCCGACTGCTTAGAAGTATGAGAATAGGACCCTATTTCATTTAGAGCACACATAGTTTCTTCATGTTCTTGAGCCTCCTCACGCTCAAAATTCAGCAGCTCATCAGATAGTGATTCATCAGTAAGCTGCTTTTCTATAGATAATTCTTTGTCATCCTTATAATTAACTTCAGCTACAGAGAACACATCTATATCTTCGGGATGCTTACCTGCCTTGCATACATCAAAATGGACCACTTCGTCATTCAATCGAAATAAAAGATCCTCAGCTCTCATGTCAATAAGCACACTTCCAGTTGCGTGAACAGGGTGTCCCAAGATTATGGGAACTTCAGAATCCACCTTGCAATCCAAAATAACAAAGTATGCAGGAAAGATGAAGGTGGAAACCTTCACCAACACATCATTTAAGATATCAACAGGTCGTTTTACCGACCTATCTGCCATCACGAGCCGCATATTGGTTGGTGTAGGGTCGCCCAACCCCAACTTTCTATAGACGGATAGTGGCATCAAATTGATGCTTGCTCCCAAATCGCACAATGCCTTAGCAAAGTTCATAGATCTAACCATGCAAGGAATAGTGAAAGCACCAGGGTCTGCCTTCTTCTGTATTAAGGACCTTGTGGCAATTGCACTGCAATGATGAATATTATCTGCCGGCTCATAGCTTACTGCCCGCTTCTTTGTTAAAAGGTCCTTCATGAATTTAGCGTACCCAGGCATCTGTTCCAGCGCCTCCACCAACGGAACATTAATGGTCAGCTGTTTTAACATTGAGATGAATTCATTCAACTTGGTATTATCAGCTCTCTTTTTTAATCTTTGAGGAAAAGGTGGTGGTGCTAGGGGAATAGTTTTCTCCACGACTTTCTTTTCCTTTTGCTTCAGATTAGCGATCTTTTAGGGTTGTGGACGCTGAGGGGTGACGTCATTGATGCCTTCTTCAGCTTCTTCGGCGTCTTCTACATTATTTGTAATATCATCGGCCACTTGTTTACTTTGGGATGAATTTTCCAGCACCTTGCCACTCCTGGTACTTTGTAGGTTTTAATCAATGAGAATTGAGAGTTAGGGTTATGTCCACCTTATGAGTTATATGTATCTATTGACTATGAGTTATGCGGAGTTCAGACATGCATGTGCTTATAGAGATTCGTATTCTATGGTAAATCCAGGCGTCTTTCGACCATCAAGGATTATTTCACTATAACTCTTTCGAGCATAAAGCGTATCTAATGGTACGAAGTATCCAAGAGGTTAATCCAGTTACGGTACTAACTTTTAAATAGGGGTTGGTGCCCTATTTCCTTGACATTCTCTCTTTTCCAAACATGTAACTTTTCTTTCGAACAAGTTAATGCTATACTGGCGTATTCTATATGTTTGCAACCACAAGAATTATATTAAGATGAATAGAAGAATGATATAAGCAGCATACGTATCAAGAATTCACACACTCATAGCAATAGATAGTATCTCATAAGGCTTTCATAACCCTAACAGAGAAGTTTAGCTATTCATGAGTGCAACGAAAATCACAATAGACATTATCATCATACAAAAATAAAAATCTAACGTGAAGTATGCTTTGGTAGTGCTTGTGGCGAGTATTTCTTCCAAATAGCGTTTCTCTTGTCGTGAAATTTAAAAGTCGAATAGATGAAAATAATGTCAAGAACAATCTAATGAAGAAAGGGGGAAAGGATCGAATAGAGAGAAATAAGGATGAGGGTGGTTGAAATTTGGTTGCCGAAAAGTTCAGCAACATAGGGATTTTATAACACCCATATCCTATTCCTACTAAGCTACTGTATACTTATCCTAATCCTACTAGGTTACTGCATCCTTTTCCTAATCCTACTAAGTTACTGCTGCTCCACAAGTCTTTGGAAATACTGTTTTTTCCCAGGATAAGTTTTCCATGCATCACTTTCAGTCCACAAGCTTCCGGAAGTTGCCTTCCTTCTTACGTGAAATTTCCTTTGGCGTCCAATTTCCATAAATTGCTGAAATCTTCATCATTTATACCTGAAAACTTGGTAATCATGTTGGTTAGCTCACTTATAGGAAAAAGGACTAAAAGTGCAGGAATTATATATTTTGTCCTTAAAACTTAGCTAAAGTATGGGTAAATTATAGTACTTTAGGCGTGTAAATACGCCTAACATCAATAGACCTTCCAGATTATCAGTCGTAGTAGTGGCGAGTCCTCATATTTCAAGGACATACTATATTTATTTTCATTCTTTCAATTCAGTAGTTAGATGGAGTTAGTTGGGGCCTATCCCATCAACTTTTAATTAGTTTGTAGACGCTCTTTAGACTAGTACAGACAATCTGTCAGTTTTGTTATTATTTTATTAGTTCCAAATAGTTGTTTCTAACAGTTGTTTCCATATTCATGATCCAATATTGTTTTCAGTTATTTAAAACCTCATGACTTATCAGTTGTTTTTAGACATATGTTATTATATTATTCAATGCTAACAGCAGGTACCATCTCATGGGTTAGCTTGTGGTCTCTCAGGACCGTAAGCACCGTGTGACACCCAGGGTGTACTCTCGGGGCGTTTCAAAAACTTCCATATGTATGTTTCAAAATTATTACAACAACAACAAACCTAGTTTATTCCCACCTAGTGGGGTCTGAGGGGGGTAAGATGTACGCCTACCTCTAACGAAGTAGAAAGACTGTTTCCGATAGACCCCCGGCTCAAGACACGAGATACCACACAAATACATAGTAAATAACTAAATCAATGCTTTGGATGCACAGGCTTGGATTGGTATAAGTGATGTATTGAGAAGCCCCTGCCATCGTCGACCAAGATGAATCTCATGGTTTTAGGCAATGTTTCTTAGATGACTCCCACTCCCTCTACAAAAATTCGTATATTACTCCGCTCAGATGTTTTATGGCTGCAATTTATATGCATGTACACATAGATGCTAAATAATCTCGTATTTCTTACTATCGGATAAGAGAAAAATATAGGTCGCATTAAAAATAGGCGTCGAGAGATTACCGGGACTGATGATCGGTAACTATAACCTTTTACATAAGATAGTGGAGTTTCTACTTTGAAAATACCTGCATTTTTGTAACAGATTTCGGAACAAATGGTAGTTACTTCTTGCTGCTTTCAGGAACCCTCAGTTTCTCCTCACTTTATGGGATGACTTCGAAGGAAGGGTACCTAATCATCCTTGTAAGGAACATATAGTGTGTTAGGGTTTTTGCCATGATTTTCTTACAAAAATTAAGTTTTACTTTTTCTTAGAAGGAAAATAAAAATAACCATAAATACTTTTACTTTTACTAAAAGGAAAATATAAAACTTTTTCATATTTGGCAAACCAATTTCTTAGAGGAAAGGTTTTGGAACTCTATATATAGATGACCCCCTACTCATACCATAACACAATAGCTTCCACAATATAGTCGTTATAAAAGTCTAGTTTAGGGGGAGATTTATCCCATAGGTTTATGTGTTTTCATAGATTTTATTTTTTCAATATTGTTTTTAATATGTAGGTCGTTTGGCTGAATTATATTAATAATATGTCTTTTTAATATATGTTTTATTTGTCATCTGAATTATCACTACAACAAATTTGATTGTTTGGAATGAATTATTTTGTCACTTATAAGTCATATTTCGGCGCAAAAGATTTAGTGTGATGAAAAAGATTTCGTCAATCAATTGTCTCTAAAAGTGGGTCACAAAAAGTAGACAAAAACGATTTAGTGCTTTGTCGCTAAAAAAAATTAAAATTGCTACAAAAAAAATAAAAATCGTCCGCAAATGTGTAACATTTATGACGAATCAGTTGTCATAAAAATGTAATTTTTTTTGTAGTGGATGGTAAGCTTTTGTCAATAAAAAGTTATCAATACCGACAAAATTTCATCGTCCCTAATTATTTAGTTGAATCAAAGACGACACCAATTGTCGCTAGAGTTATATATATTTCGTGGCTGAACAAATGTATTTTTGTCACTATTGACATCTTTTTGTATACATCAAAAATTTCCGTCCTTAAATGTATGAGTTAGTGACAAATTTATTATTATAATAAAGATTAATCATTTTGTAGTTATATCTCCCATTTGTCACTAAAAATAGTATTTTTTTTACCGACAATGTAGAATCTTCACTAAATTATTATGATTGCTGACAATTATGATTGTCATAAAATACAAAATTAATTTGTATCAAATAAAAAGGAAGATATTGAGACAAATACATATGTCACTAAATATAGTCAAACTTATGACGAACTAGATTATTTCGTGATGAAAATATTTGTCTTGAAAAGTCTAATTTAATCGTTGCTAAAAGTTATCTTTGATAATAAAATTTTTTGTCACAAATTACAAGAAATCGCTTAATTATTTCGTATTGATATTATTTTTTTAAACTAGAATTGAATAAATCAAAAATAAAATTAGAAAACATGTTAGATAGATAAAATTCACCCACAATCATACAATTGAAAAAAGTAAAATTGTACTAAGGTAATATCTCCTCACAGTTCAAAGAAAAGTAAAACTAGTCTAACACAAAGGAAACTAACTGAAATATAGTACTAAATATTACTCCTATCCTAAACTAAGGCAGATATGTAGAGTCTTCTTTGAAAGTACCAATAACGTGTTGTGCTTGCAATTAGTCTTTATTCAACTCATTTTTAAACCTGTGGAAAAGAGAAGAAAATTAAGATTGATGATGATTCCTTCAGGTTTGATAGTTAAAATGAATCTACATGCTACTTCTTCTCTAAGCCACAACTAGAATCCATTAAGCATGAAATTATGAAAAGCGAGGCTACCAACAAACTAGATAAATACTGTATAGTAAACACATCAAACTTCTATAACAACAACAATAACATACTCGGTGCATTCCCACAAAGTGAGGTTTGGAGAGGGTAACCTTAAACTAATTATACAACAACATAGCCAGTGTATCCTCACATAGGGTATGAGGAGGATAATGTGTACGCAGTGCACACTACTACCTCGAATGAAGTGGAGAGATGGCTTTTGATAAACCCTGACTCGGGATAGATAATAGTATAACAAAAAAAACATAAAAGCACACAACAATGGTACAACACACTTCTAGCTAATACAAGTTAGAGAAGTTTCAGTTATTCAGTAGTACTTTAATAAGAAAAAAAAATAAGTAGAACTAATATAATCTATTATAAATATCCCGGCAACTTATCAGAACCCCGTAATTGCTTATATAAACCCGCGAAACATGATATAATGGCATGCAAATAGGAACATAAAATAAAAAACATCGAAATATTACTATAGACATGTTTTCTAAAGACTTTCACAACGTGATACATTCAAGACACAGAGAGAATAAAATTACATCATTTCAAGAACTTACCAGTGAACAACAGTAAAAGAGATAACGAGAATAATAAAGGCCTTGTAACAGTGAAATATGGAAGTTGTTTTCACTAAGCCTTGAAGGAAAATTGAAGAACCATCAAAATATATAATATCCTTGTATTAAAATAGCCAGTAGTTCTTTTTGTTTATGTTTATTTTAGAGAGTAGTAATTGTCATTCAAGAACTGTCCCTCTAATGAAAAGAAGAGTGGTTTATACAGTAGTAGGAATACAGCACCACAAAAGGAAAAATTATATTATAAAAAAAATTACTTTCGAAAATTAAAGGAAAAATATATCAAAAATCAACTAGGAGAAATCTCAATCCCTTTAAATCCGTATTTACCATAAAAAAATCACATTATCAAGGCAGGCAACAGTTAATATACATTTAATTTGAAAAAGAAAACTAAAAATGGACTCAATCAATTATTTAATGTTTTACTATAAGTAGATGAGGAAAATAAGGTGCGAATTTAAAAGAGAAGAGATAATAATAATAGCAACATGTATCAACACTAGTATTTAGCATATATATTAAAAATTGATTTACAAATCATAAGGAAAGTAATCACAAAAATCAAACTAAATCCATTCCACCAATCTACTGAATCAATTTAGTACTTTCATTTAGGAATAAGGATAATCAATATTTTACCATAAAAGCATATTCAAATTTTAGTCAATATCAATTAAATCAAACGTAATACAAGTATAACATCTTTTGACAACAAGCAAAGATAAACACGTAATTAAACAGATTGAATCAACATTCAAAGTCAGATATCACAAACATTAGATCTAACAGTTTAATTTAGAAAATTTGCACCCAAAAAAGAAAAGGAACATGCAAATTAAACCAAAGAAAATAATCATGCAATTAAAGGATTGACGAATCAAATCGTATAATAGTCAGGTTCACCAAAAGGGACCTCACGGGTCCTCAATTTTGATGAGAACATGACTAGTGAGAAGAGGGGGAGGCTGAATCACGTCTGGAGATGCATTTCTAGTTCACGATTACTGGAGGCGGCTATGGCGATGACAGAGCGGCAGAGGTCAGGCGGCGGGATACTGCTGCTGTTGTAGGCAGCATCGATTGGGTCTAGTTCCATCGTCTGGAGTGGAAGCGGTCTGATATTAAAGTTAGTTTGAGGGGAGCTTAGTCGGTTTGCTTTCCAACATATGCGGGTGGTGGCGCCGGTTGGGAGGCACTGATTTTGGTTGTCCGGCGGCGAGATCGGTGGTTGGAGCGGTTTTCCCTTGGTTTTTCTGGTGGCTGATGATGGAGAGGGGAGGGCGACGCGGTGGCTGGTTTGTTCGCCAGCCATTAGTGGCGGATGACGCTATCGATGCTGCCTCAAACTCGTCGATCATCAATTCCGGTGAGTCATCGATAAGACTGAGAGACGGAAGAGAGTGGGAGGAAGGAAGCCTAATTTTCTCCAACCCATGATGGATGGATGGCGGCATCAGCCATGGTTATGATATACAGATAAGTGAGGCTAGAGAGAAGGTAGAGAGACAGAGAGAGTGCCAAGAGAGGCGGATATTTTTATTTAATAAGTAAGGAATTAGGGTTTGAGTGTTATTTAAGATGGAAAGAGTGAGTGATATGATCTCAGTCGTTGGATCAAAATTGATCCATGGGTGAGATTAAAAGGATTATAAAAACATAAAATGAATTGAAATAGAGTTAAATGTAACTAAAATTGAAATAATTTGGGTAAAATTATGCTACAGTTGTCATAAATCGAATAAAAAAAGGCTAGCATTTAAATGAACTTGGAAATTGAATTGAATTAGGCAACAATTTAACATATGTAATAATAACGAAAAAGATAATAGGGTGTCGAGGTTAAAATAACCTACGCATTTAAAATTAATGTTACGTAAAAATTTTCATATAAGATTATCGTTAATAATAATAATTATAATAATAATAATAAGCAATGTATTTATAAATTGTAAGTGCGCATATTTTGTGAAAAAATAATTTAATAAATATTAATAAAATTATGTGAAATATTGTATCTGAATTAATAAATTGTAAACAAATGACCTCAAAAATTAATAAAATAATTTGTACATTTTAAAACATGAATGTGACACGTCAAAACTCTGTTTGATGCAAGAAAAATGTGTAAAAAATAGTAAAATTTAAAAATTAATAATTTTGCTAAAATAGCAGCCTAAATGTAGTATCGAGAGGTAAAAATTGGGTGTCAACAATCATTGTGCCTAAAGGCTCCTTTTCCTGTTTTAAAATGGGGTTTTCACAAGGGTAGACCGGTAGAGAGCATAGTGAGTGAAGAGAAATCTTTAGTTGGTTCTTAAGAGTCGAGAGTGGAGTCATATAAGCAAAATGATAAGCAAATAGGAAGGCGTCTAATTGTTCCCAACACATTTATCCATACCCAGATGGGAGGTGAAAGTACATGAGTCGGACAATTTCTTTTCAATTAAACAAGTTCGAATGCATAATATTCATACTCGCTAAGACCATCTTGAAAATTCCTTTGATAACTTAAAATCATTCACACTAGAAACCTATGAGCTATGTCAATAGATTGATATAATCCACGTGTATGTGATGGAAATGTATACTAATTACCATCCACGAAACCACAACCCTGGTACTACTGCACCACAAAGGGAAAAAAATTGAAATGGAAAATAAAACAGGAAGTGTTTTAGGACATATCTAAACTATAGCATGTCTCAGCTGTAATGTTCCCACGTAAATAAAAATCTATGATCATGTAATTAAACATTTTAAAAAGAGAAATAAGAAGTTCTTTGGCTCAACACTTCGGTGGGAACAGGGGAACGTGAATGGAAATGACCAGTTCAAAGAGCCATTTCTTCTATCTTCTGCACAACAGGAGACACTTGTTACCTGCCAACAGGTAGATTAATTGGCACAATAGGAGAAGTTGTAGTAGGCTGAAGGAGTTGTTCCTCCCATTTATCCCCCTAGCCTATAGATCTTCAGCTAGCAAAAAGGACTCCCAGTGTAGGGGAGATTTTATACAAGATTTGTGAATGATACACCTGAGGATGAAAAGACATTGCAACTATTTTCGGGTTCGAGCATCTTGGTATCTCCATCACAGCCATAGCTACAGCAAGGAGAATTCGTTAACTCAAGCAAGTGTGGATAGGTCTAGAATTAGAAAAAGGAGCTTACTTGGTTATGTATTTACAGCCAAGGGGCTCAAACCCTCATTCAGCACCAAAAAACAGCTGCAAATTCCAATACCGGAGATCACAGTTAGGAAGAATAACCAAAAAAAATGAGATGCAGATAAAGACGAAGAAGACAAAGGTGAAAACAATACTTACTCTGACAACTTATTTATCAGAAGCATATACGCTGAGGATACGAGGAAGAGTAAGTATCACCCATATGAACAACAAGACGAAACTCAGATTGAACTCAACCAAGAATAATATCTCTCAGGTTTTTGAAGAAGTGATGGATAAGTTTGGAATTGTATTAGGAAATCCTATCATCACGAGTTTTGTACTAAGTAGAATAGGATTGGTTCAGATGTTTTATTTTAGGCCTTCTGATTTTAAATGTTTGGACGATGTCATTTTAAATGGGTTTGTCCATTTATGTAAAGACAATGTGGTTTAGTCTTTAAATTAATAAAAGAGGAAAGGACAAAAATAACACCTAAAATTAAATTAATTTCACAAAACTAGCGCCTAAATTTAAAAATCGGAGAAATAGCCACTGAGGGATGGGCGCACGCGAGAAGCTGGGATATATTTGTCACTATTCCATGTATTTTCCTCAATTCTACAACACAATTTGGCCCTTTCCATTTTGGGTACTGGACTCACTTTTCATCTTTAATGTTTCATGCTTCTTTTTAGTCTTTTTTTCCCTTTCTTTTTTAAAGATTCTACCCTTTTTTATATCTCACTGATGCTTTTACTTTAGAATTGTCTTTTAGCTGATCTTTAAAAAAATGTTACAATTATAAATGTCTTTTAATTATATTAATCTAAATATATTAATTACAAACATGACAAATTATATTAATCTAATTATATTAATTACAAATGTGGCAAATTAATATTAGATTGAACAAAGTGATGTAATATAGGCCAAGGGTAATAGAACAAATCTTTGTCCAACTTAAACTACACACATGTTTTAGACAATAGACGAGGTGTTTCACTTCCATAGTTTGATACAATAAACCAAAAGAGTAACTATATAATACAATTGTTAAAGATATATATTTATATATAATAATGATACAGTTTCTATATATATACATATTCTATATAATAATTATAGAATTTTTATACACATTTTATATAATTTTTAACTACCATAATTATTTACATACATATTTTGTGTGACTCTATATAGTTTCTACATGCATTCTAAAAATGTACCAATCTAGTATAAAAGAGTATCAATTAGGTACATGGACACTGCAAGTGTATCAATGTAGTATAAAAGTGTATTAATGTGGTATAAAAGAGTATCAATTGGGTATAGGAAATGCATGTGCTTGCATAGAATTTCCTTTCTCTTTTTTAAAAAGTGTATCAATATAGTATAAAAGTGTATCAATGTGGCATAAAAGTGTATCAATTGAGGATAGAGACTCCACGTGCCCAATTGGGCCAAATGTCTAAAAAGAGGAATTAAATTGGGCCGACTGGCTAAGGTTGTCTACCTTTTCAATTATGGGTCATTCTTTTTTTAAAATGGTTAGCCCATGTCCTTTTCCCTTAATAAAATCCCTATTAAATTGAAAAAAAAAACTTAAGAAGGCATACCTGGTAAACAAAGGAGTGCATTTTGACAATTTGGACAACTAATTTAAGAGTCTTGGTTGTGCATCACGGATGAAGAATTCAATTGCAGTCCTACTAAGAATTTCAATTTTCGCACAATATTGGGTCATTTTTTGGACTATCGTACAAAAGAGTTTCAATCTTTTTTCTTGGTCCTTTTTGGATATGTAGAAAAAACATAAATGATTATGTGAAATTTCACCAAAAATTCAATAGGTACTGAAATTTGAGAAGGGTGGCTTTGAGAAACAGTAAAGTAGACTGCAAATCAAGGTTAGAAATTGCTTACATGTATCTAAATCGAGGTTCAACACCAATTTGGTAGATAAAGAAGATTGAATTAACATGAACAAGATGAATTGCGTGCTTCTAGATTTATCTTGAATAGTTACTTTCCTTTTTCTGATTTTTGATGTTTCTTTTTCTTTTAGTCTTTATGTAGAGATTTTTTGTTTTGTTGTTTTTTATTTCTTAGTATTTACATTATATATATATATATATATATAGAGAGAGAGAGAGAGAGAGACGTAAATCAAAAAGTATATACAAGAAAAAAGTGAATATTTATTTTTGCAGCAAATGGTTACACCGATTTAATAAACATATTACAGTGCATTCACAAAAGAATTATCACAAAATTATAATTAATTAAGACACACAAATTTGTATTTAATTATAATTAAATATGATTAGCTATAAATAAATATTTTTGAAAAAGAAACTATGGGTAAATTAATGGGTCCTTTGGTACGGTGTATATGAATTATATAAAATATGGTGTATTACTAATGCTTGAATAGTTATGTTTGCATATTATTTAGGTATTTTTTTGTTTGGTGTAAAATATAATTGCATAATTTCAAAAAAATATTTTTTTACTATTTCGACATTGTCACTCATAATCTCTTTTTAAAAAATAATAAATTAAATTAATCTTAATTTGATAATATTATTTGGGAGATTTTATTTAATGTTGGACATTCTCGACATTAAATATGATAAATTTTGATATGTGTAAAAAAGTAAGGATAGAGAAAGTAACGTAAATAATACAGAAGCTATTTTAAAGTACTATAAATTATAATAATTAATAATTAAATTTTTTAAAAAATATATAAAAAATTTGATTAACACCAAATTGCATTTGTTTCACATAATTGAGACTAAATATTACTCTCTCCGTTCATATTTACTTGTCCATTTTATCAAAAAATGATGTGTAATAATACTATTCAATTTGAAAAATCAATGGATAATTATTTATTTCTGTCGATTTTACTATTGATATTAAATACGATTCATTATCCAATAAATTTTTCAAAATATTAAATTTATTATATTCAAAAGATAACATAGTATCATTATCCCTATCATTTACTAGTTTTAAACATATGTGTCAAAGTTAGTAGTGAACAACTATTGATGGGTCGAGGGATAAACATATGTTGAGTCCATACTAGCGTGGGTGCTCCGATATGTAGTCTTATAAATATAAATAAAAATGAGCACACATTTAATATATATTTTTTCTACTATCTTCAACATGTGGAGCATTTCAAATAAAATGAAGCATATATGATTGGTCTTGAGGGAATATCACTCTAGCTTTTGTATGTTTTCAAGACACAATATAAACATCATTGAATAGGAATACTTTGGTGAAACAATTATGTTATTAATTTTTTTTCTCAATAGATCGTGTCAAGTAAAAATGTGACAAGTAAAAGCGAACGAGTACTTACTACATTTTAAATTATGGTATTAGTAAAGGATAAAAGAAGGCATCTCTTATTGTAAATAGAAACCAAATAGACCTCGACTTTTATCTAGTGTCGAAAATTAACCTTTAAAACAAATAAAATTCTAATAAGCACTTTTGTTTAAAACAAGTCGCCAAAGAAAGTTTGTAATACAACAAACAAGACACATAAAATATCTTTAAAAAATAAACATGACAACATATCAAGAACACATAACCAAAAGATAAGGATCTTATAGTTATACCTATAAATTACTTCGTATCCAATAATTATACTATTCAAATACCAAATCAAAGTCGTAATTATTTTTTGTGAAAAAATTTTATTGTGATTAATTGCAGGTTAAACAGTGACCATAATATCATCATTGCTAATTGTTTGAATAATTAGTTACAAAAACTATTGTCACAATTAAATATAAAATTTTTTGGCTAAAACTTACAATATGATAGCTTCAAACTTTAATTAATTAGTTAATCATATTCAACTTTGGTCTACTTAAAATGTTTCTTACATGTACAAGATTAACACACTGACTTTATACCTTCCGAAAAATTCATTCAATAACTTCACTTCAACCTTCACACAATTAGACCGAGTCTTTTTTTTTATAGCTATATCAATATACAATTAATTTTCTATAATCATAAACAAAAATAGCCAAAGATCAATTTCTATTTCGCTACGAAATTTTTTTGTAGAAAAAATAACTAAATTATTCAGCTACAAATTCCAAATCATCACTACTCAACGATGACATATTTGTCATAAAATTATGTTGTCACTGAATCATAGATTAATTAGAGACAATAAAATAAGTGTCACTAATTGGTTATAGTATTAGTGACAAAAATTAAGGTCACAATTGAGTATCAAATTTGTAGCTAAAACTTACAATATTTAACTACGAACTCTAATTTGCTATTGCGATAACTTATTTTTTATGATGAATTTTTTTTGTGTCTAAAATTATAACTAATTCAAGATAAAAAAAATAGTTTTTCAGAAATTGAATCCATTATTAGAGACAATAAAATGAGCGTCACTAATTGTTTATAGTATTACTGACAAAAATTGAGGTCACAATTAAATATCAAATTTTGTAGCTAAAACTTACAATATTTAACTACGAACTCTAATTTTTCGCTGTTGCGATAACTTATTTTTTATGTCGATTTTTTTTTTGTGTCTAAAATTATAACTAATTCAAGACAAAAAATAGTTTGTCACAAATTGGATGCATTGTTGGTGATAAAAAGGGTGTCACTGAAAATTTAAAATTCGTCACTAATGGTACTCAATAAAATGGAGCCAACATATTTTTTGGTGGGAAACGTTAGAGGACAAAACTTTGCTATGAAATTTTACGTTTGGTCACTAAAAGTATGTGCTTCATATATTTAGATATGAAATTTAATTTTCGTCTTAAAAGATGAACAATTAGTGACGAATTTTATCTCGTAGCTAATAATTTCGTAGCTATATATCAATTTTATTGTAGTTATATATATTATCACCATTGGTTTGCAAACTTTAAGCTTCCGCATGACGCCCTCTCGATTTCAAACCCAACAAGTGGTATCAAAGCCTATGGTTCAAAGATCTGATGGTTCAATTGAGGATACTTTAAGGTCAAAGTTGCAACAAATTTGATGATAATAAAGATATATGTCCAAAAAATACATGTGGAGATGATTTTCAATTATATTTTCAACAATCTTGTTGTCACATATTTGAAAATAAAGTTCACTTTTAACCCTGCAAAAGGACTCCAATATTTTTTAACCCAAAAATTGCTCATATACTTTTAACCCAGGCTCCATTTTTAAACATGCAAAACAACAGTGGTGAAGATTATGTGAAACAGAAGGGCCAAAGATCTGAAGAAGGTGGATATTAGGAAGAAAATCAAGCCAAAAAAGGGAGATTTGTTAGGGTTTTTGCCCTGATTTTCTTATCAAAATTAAGTTTTACTTTTTCTTAGAAGGAAAATAAAAGTAGCCATAAATACTTTTACTTTTCATGAAAGGGAAAAGTTTTTCCTATTTGGAAAACCTCTTTCTTAGAGTAAAGTTTTTCGAACTCGATAAATAGATGCCCCCTTCTGATAACATAACACAATAGCATACACAATGTAGTCGTTAAAAGAGTCTGGTTTAGGGGGAGATTTCTTGCATAGGTTTATGTTTTTCCATATGTTTTATTTTTCAAAATTGATTTTTATATGTAGGTCATCTGACCGAATCATATTAATAATATATCTTTTTAATATATATTTTATTTTTCATCTGAATTATCACCATATATTTGCAAACTTTAAGCCTCCGCATGATGCCCTCTCGATTTCGAACCCAACACGGTGTAATGTACAAGGCTCATGATCATGTAACTAATGAAATTATTGTACTAAAAGACAGAACGATGGAGCAGGAAGTTATTTTAATTTTCATTTTGTTTGCTGGTCTTGGTACCGCAATAGATGAAGAAATGGGGCAGCCATCGAAGATTAAGAGGGTACGACAAAAGAAGAAGAGGATACTTGATGTCGAGACTACTTTCTTGAGACACAATGCCTTTTTGAATGAGGTAAATGTCAATTGGAAGTTAATTGACAAACAAAATATGATGACGTGCATGTCGAACATTGTAAATACAAAAAACATCCAATTTAAGGTTTTCAAATCAAGCACAACAAGATATTCACTGCGATGTTTCAACGACGACTGTGTGTGGTGGTTTCATGCCTCGAAGATTCCCGATTATTTGCTCTTTCAGGTTACTACTTATGAAAAGGATCACTATTGCTCAGTTGATTTTATAACGCCCAACCATAGGAATACAACATCAAAGGTCATATGTGACTATATACTAGAAATTGTGTGTGACTCTAGTAATGTAATCCCACCAAATTTTGTGGTAGATGAAATGAGAATGAAATACGGAATAATCATATCCTACAACAAAGGATGGCGAGCAATACAACATGCCTATACGATGATAAGAGTAACTATGGAAAATAAGTACAATAGGTTGACATCGTATCTTCATAATATGAAAGAAAACAACATATGCACGTACACAAACATAAATAGGGACGATAAGAATAGGTACAAATGCTATACTATTGAAATTGAAAACTTTTACCCAAGAGGCAAAAGTTTTATTCATTAATTGCACTGATTAAATTAATAACATATATGCAACTCTTGCCTCATAGGAAAGACTTAGTTTAGAAAATTATTATACAAATGCTATACTGTAGAAATTGAAAACTTTTGCACAAGGGGCAAAAGTTTATTCTTTAATTGCACTGATGCTATTATTAACATATATGGGACTCTTGCCTAATGATCAAGACTTACTTTAGAAAATTGTTGAAATTGAAAACTTTTGCCCAAGAGGCAAAAGTTTATTCTTTAATTGCACTGATTAGATTATTAACATATATTCAACTCTTGCCTTATGGGAAATACTTAGTTTAGAAAACTGTTGAAATTGAAAACTTTTACCCAAGAGGCAAAAGTTCATTCTTTAATTGTACTTATTAGATTATTAACATATATGCAACTCTTGCCTTATGGGAAAGACTTAGTTTATACAAATGCTATACTGTTGAAATTGAAAACTTTTTCCCAAGAGGCAAAATATTATTCTTTAATTGCACTACTAAGATTATTAACATATATGTAACTCTTGCCTCATAGGCAAGACTTAGTTTATTCAAATGCTATACTGTTGAAATTGAAAACTTTTGCCCAAGAGGCAAAAGATTATTCTTTAATTGCACTGCTAAGATTATTAACATATATGCAACTCTTGCCTCATAGGCAAGACTTAGTTTATACAAATGCTGTACTGTTGAAATTGAAAACTTTTGCCCAAGAGGAAAAAATTTATTCTTTAATTTCACTGATTAGAATATTAACATATATGCAAATCTTGCCTCATGGGCAAAACATAGCTTAGAAAATTGTTCAAATTGAAACTTTTGCCCAAGAGGCCAAAGTTTATCCTTTATTTGCACTGATTATATTATTAACATAGATGGAACTCTTACCTCATGGGCAAGACTTCATTTAGAAAATTGTTGTACAAATGCTAACTGTTGAAGTTGAAAACTTTTGCCCAAGAGGAAAAAGTTTATTCTTTAATTGCACCAATTAGATTATTAACATAAATGCAACTCTTGCCTTATTGGCAAAGACTTAGTTTAGAAAATTATTGTACTTTGATTATAAACATCAAATGCAAATTGTTACTAATATTCTTTTGCTCAACACAGGTTTCAAGATGCATTTTTTGCTTATGACACTTTAATCATCGGATAGACCAACTATAGACCAGTTATAATGGTAGATGCAACATTTTTGAAGTAAAAATATCATGGTGTCCTTATTATAGCAATGCCAAAGAACGGAAAAAACCACATATTTCCCTTGTCTTTTGGAATTGTAGACTCAGCAAATAATGAGTCTTATAACTGGTCCTTCAATAAGTTAAGAAATGCAATTGGGGTACGTAAACAATTGTCTATTCTCTCAGATTGTCACCCAGCCATTACAAATGCAATTTCAAATGTCTATCCAAAGTGTAAGCGAGGGATATACATCTACTAAATGGAGAAGAATTTAAGAAAAAGATACTTCTCAGATGTGGTTCTATCACTCTTCTACAATGCAACAACAATATACAAACAAACTAAATTTTATACTTTCATGGATTAGATAGAAAAAGTCGACAAAGTTTCTACAGAGTACTTGAAAGAAGAAGAACCAAAAATATGGGATCATTCTTTTCATACCAACAAAAGGTACAATTTGCTTACAACTAACAATGTGGAGTCCATGAATGTGGTACTGAGAAAAGCAAGGAAACTGCCAATACTAGGACTTATCGATTATATTCAGAACAAGTTACAAAGTGGGTTTTATGAAATAAAAATGAAAGCACAAGGAAAATTTCAAGACATAACACATTGGGCGGAAGTGGAGGTGACTGACAAGATTCAAGTCGCCTTGAAATTGAAAGTAAGTAATTGAAATTGTATTTTGCTAATAGGGAAATATAAGGTTACTATTTTTTTATTGCAGATTATATATAGCTGGTTTACTGTTATTTGTGATTTATTGCTAGTTTTTTTATTTCCTTGAGATTCGCGCGCGAAATATATATTTTGTTGCTTCTGTTCTATTTTTTCTACTCATAGTTGTGTGAACGTTTGTGATTTGATGTTGTATGCTTGATTATAGCTGTTTTTTGGTTGTCTCAAGATTCATATCCTATGTATGTTTCATTACTATGTATGGCTGATTGTGCTTATATACTAGACACCTTGCCTAAGTCAACATTCAACCTTTTCCATAATTACTTTGATATTTTGGGGTAGCCAATTCTATACATATATTTGCCCAGCTGATACAAGTCAAATGGCCACCTTAATTTTTAAAGATATGATTGGAGGTCATCATTTAAAGGCTCAATACTTGGTCACCCCAAGAGCACAAGAATATGTAAGGAAGACTCATTTTGAGCACAAGAAAAGCCGTGTGTTGAAGATTTCTTGGAGCATCGAAGACTTGAGGACTCACGGTTTTGGACAACTCTTAATGGGTCATGATTTGGTTATCTTCATTAAGGGTATTTTGGTCACTGCATTCGGTCTAAATGCACTTCATGGCCATCTCGCTCTTTAAGGGCATTGTTGTTATTTTGCTTTGTCTTGTAATAGAATATAAATAGAACATTTTAGGTTTTTTTCTCGTTAGCTGTTCATTTATGTAAGACTTGAAACATGAAACACCTTTTGTTGTAGGGCTTAGAATAGCCACCACACCGAAATGAGGGCAACAAGTATGGATATCACTTGTGTTGCAATGTTGGCTTGAGACGTTAGTGTTTAGAGGAGGTAAAGTTCCTTTTGTGTGAACGTAGGAGTTAGGTTAACCATTGTATGTAGTGTTAAGGGTCCAAGATCACCATATTCTTTGATTCTTAAGATTATACCAACCAAGTTTTAACTATATATCCATTTTGTTTATGTTGTAATCGTTTGTTTGTGTTCTTGTATTTCAAATCCGTGAATTGTTGTTCTTGTTTCATTGTTGTTGTTCTTCATTTTGTTCTTGTTAGCTGTTTTTAGGTTATAAACACATCAATACATTGTGTTCTTGTTGTTGTTTGTTGAATCCGAGTGTGGTCTTCAAAAGGATCCTAAGATCTTTGATCTTGTTGACTGATTTTGAAGTGTGTTTCGTGTTGTCAGCCATATAAGAAATACTGTCAGCATGTTTGACCTACTTTCGCCCCTCTAACTATACATCTGGCTCTACTAGTGAATAAAAAATTTACAAATTTACACCAAAGTTACAAAGGTAGCAGGTAGATATTAGCCAGTCCAAACTACTGACCAGTATTAGTGGAAGTTGGATATTCATGAATGGTATTCATCATCTACAATATACACATAAAAACAGTTTTTTGACCTTATAATATGACATATGAATTTTCGCCAACGCACAACCTCTACTTAAATCTGTTCGTAGCTCTACTAATGAAGTAAACGACAAGAATAAAGGATAAGACATCAAACTTTCATGAAAAACAAGCAAACAAACAATAAAAATCCAAACCAACAAACTTTAGCACTTCTTAATAAACCCGAAAAAAACTACTGATCAACATTACCAGAAGCTGAATTTTTACCAAGACGCTCATCGTCTAAAAAATACACATAAATTTTTTTTATTGATCTTGTATCCAAAGAACTAGAATAAATATAACCATTACAAACAACCAAACAAGAAATACTATCAGCATGTTTGACCTACTAGAAGAAATGAAGGAACAAAACAAAGGACAAGTCAAAAGCACATTGCAAATATAGATTAGGATAGCAAGTGATAATACCGTGTCATTCAAAGGTCGACCACAAGTTTCAAGTGAATAAAACCGCTCATTTGAATACACATCACAAGAGCCAAACATTAAACATTCAGGCAGCATATCTTTGAGAAATGAGAGATTTGTGGGTCGAAGTTTTTTTTCGTACACATGCCATTGATGAATGCCAACTTTTTTCTTCCAAGTATGGCAATTCTCATCGATTCAATCCACACAATAGTTTTTAGATATCGCTAATTGAATAAAAATCAACATAACTCCAAACAGATCTGATGCATTCAGATACAATTGATGATTATGACTCAATTTCTTGGGCAATTCATTATCTATAACCACTACCACTGTTACTCCTACTAGCTTTCTTAATTTTTCTCCTCAATTATTTTAACTTAGACCATATCAATAGTCAATATCTCTTATACCATGATGTAAAAGAGGATCAAGAGAAAGAGGAGAAATGAGGATAATCTCCAAGGTGAACCAAGTCGTTATCCAATGATTGATGATCAATATCGTGAGTCTATTTGATTTAAATCGGATGAAGAGAAATAGGAAAAAGAGAATGAATATTTGAGAAATGAGGAAAAAAGATAAACAACGAGAATAAATATCTAAGAAAAATCTGGAAAAAAAAGAGAAATAAAAAAAACTCTAAATAAAGGTTAAAGACAAATAAATAAAAAAAATGAAGAAATAGATAATGGTTGAGAAAAATGAAAAATTTTAAAAAAAGGTTTAGACAAATCAATTAAAAAATGAAAATAAAGTTAAAGGAAAAAATTAAAAATGAAAATAATAAAAAAGTAGAATAATAAATTTAAAGGAAAAAATAAAAAGTGAAAAAAAAGTAGAATTATAAAAGTAAAGGAAACACAAAAAAGTGAAAATCATTAAAAATAAAATATGAGAGATAAATGAATATGGAAAGTTTAAAAATATATTTGAGCTGTAGAGGGGCAAAATTATACTTTTTGTATATTAAAAAGTAAGGAAGACTATTCTTCAAAGACATTCTTATTTAGGGTCTAATATCTAAAGCAACCCATATTTGGGTCTATAGCATGCAATTTCCTGTGCATCATTAGCTTGGGCCTGCATAATGAGTTGGAGAACATCCACATTACCCAACTATTCGTTGACTCCAACAACTAACTTTTATCCTTTAACCATAACTGCACCAACTCTACCTGGTTGTATCAAGGAAGAAATTTGTCTGAATTCATTTCTTAGCCTACTGTCTAGTCCTCTTGGGCATCAAGCGAGGATAATATGGCATTTCATTCTTACTGAAATTCCAATACTATCCTTGCATGATGTCCAAAGGACTAGACTACTAGTTTGTTTGCAAATGAACTTGACCAATAGTCTGGTCTTCCTTGATAAAACCAGATATAGTCAATGGAGTTGGCTTTAGACGAAAGAAGAGAAAAGAGAGCAAGAAGTTGTACTTGAAAATTTATAGCTTTCAAGTTGTTTCACAGAAAGCAACAAAAGGGTAAAAAATTAAAGAAGAAAAGAAGGGTTTTATAGTTAGTATTATATACTTTTACAAAGATAATATTTGGAAATTTTATAAATAACATTCTATATGCATTGATTTACATTAGATTTTCTCGTAAGTGAAAGTTATACTTATCAATCTTAACAACCTACCAAAAACATAATATTCTTAATAAAAAAAAAGGCAAGTGAATTATTGTTATTATTAATTCATTTTTTCCAGTCAACCCATATTCCATAAAAAATTCCGCAAGATGATATGACTAGTAAGTATTAGATTTACAAGATTATCAAGAATTTTTTTTAAGGAACCAATTATAAGAGAGAAAATGATTAGAAAAACATAAATAACAATCCATTTTAATCTTGTTTTTTGATGCAACTGAAAATTAAGTCGTTTGGAAGTCAAGTAAAAATTGACATTTATTATGACTTTAAGAAAGATCCACAATTGGCGTCCATTAAATTAATTTAAGTCAATATCTATTAAAATAACATTACATGAAAGGAAAATGAAAAAGAATTTATGATTTTTTTTTTAATTTTAAATATCAAAAATAGTTGTATTTTTTTTTAATTATGCGAATTGGGTAGACTGAAAACATATTTTTTTTTCGTGTCTATGACACAACCCGAACCGAGGCCCAGATTGACACGGGCATTTCAAACCGTGAAGGCTCGAGAGCTAACTGGAAATCATACACACCATTCATATATTTATAAGGAAATGCAGAAAAGATAACAAAACGGAAACATGGTCATGGTCAACTGATTATATTAAGAAAACAACACGGCATAAGTTCAATAAGACTCAAATCCATCTAAAACCTACGAAATCTCTACTAGCTGAAGGAAAACAATATCTGTTTGAAGATCGGGACAAGGACTTCGGTCGGTCCATAAATCAAAACCAAATGAGATTAACACAAGTGAACAAGACGCCTTCCAAAGTAAGGGAGGCTCACCAACTTTGAATGTCCGACGGGCTATAAGGAATCCACCCTTAACTAGGAGGTCAAGCCCTTAGCCCAAGTTTGTCCCAAGGGTTAGAGTCTCTATCTCTAATACGCTAAGGGGCATAAAGCCATCGTATGGTGCCTATTGGGGACATAATAAATCCGCATCCACAAAACACGATTTCCCACAATGAGCCTTTCCACTCAAATACCTTCCTCGGATAACCACCTAACTCTCTTTAAATCCATTTTTAACTCTTCAAGATATCCATTCTTTGAAATCAAAATTTGAAAATCTTACTCTCTTATCACATTGATTTTTTTGGTATCCTCATACCAAAACTTGCAAGTCATATCTCTAAGCCATAAAATATCATGTTACAGTACTTTCATTCAAAACAATTCTTAGACCTCCAAGTCATTCAAACAGTACAGGAGGATTTGCATATAAAATTACATGAATCTTATGCAAAGACTCTCTCTTTCAACTTTTAAAACATATGGTGGTCCATTACTTGTAGCAAAGAATGCAACTCTTTAAATCATCACTTTTCATCTATATTAATAAGAAACACCCTCTCTTAAGTTCATAACCAAAACCAAGTCTTAAATGATAGTAAATATATTTGTATTCATGCTTCTCAATATTTAATTGATGTCCAATTGAATAATTCATGACATGAAAACAAGAGGCTTTATAATAAGAGAGGGATTATAAATGTTTATGCTCTCAATTCAACATTCAAACTCAAAAAGCATATATACTTATATAAAAGTACAAATCAAATTTAGGGGAAGGCCTCAAGACCAAAACATTATCTCATTGAAAGAGTTCACAAAGCATACTTTTTAATGTAATTCAAAACCCTTCAAAAATACATTATTTCTCAACATTCAAAATATTATAAAAATGATTTCATCATACCCATGTAGTTTAGAAAAACCCACATACCTTAATGATAACGAATTTTCCAAAAGATTAAACCTTTAAGCTTGATTGCCCAAATCCTAAGTTGTTTTTCTCCTCTTATTTTTTAGATGATTAACTAATAATTTTCTAGGGTTAAAACATGTTTTAGGGACTGAAATACGTGTTAAGATGTTTAGGGATGGTTATTGGGTGACAAAAGACCATGTTTCCCTTGAAATACACAAAAATAGAGTTTCTTCACCACTTAGCCATAGGGTTTGCGGCTCCATATCCATTGCCAACATTGAAGTTTACGGCACCAAGTCCATGGAAAACAATAGGCTTTTCGTCAACAACCTTATTGCCAACCTTTTCTAGTGAGCGTTGGTGATGTTGAGGCGATGTCAAGCCATCGCCTAAGCTATAGTTTGTGGTGCCTACTTAGTTTTGACGTCCTTAAACACCCCCAACACCCCTCAAAATATCAATACATGATCTACCATCACTAATGTGGTCTTAAAGATCCTTTTAGAAGCATCAAATGAATGTTACGACTATAGGGTGTCACAATCATACAACCTGTAGATGCCTTATTCAAATACTCATAACCTCTTACTCCAAACTCAGATTGATGAAAGGTCGGAGGCGTTGGAAATAAGAATTGAATGTACTTAACTTGATATATATTTGTCCACATAAATCTTTATATACTATGAGAAAAAGTCGCTGAAAGTTGACCCATGCAAAATTGTCAACTAAAAATCAACCGATAGGAAAGTTTTCAACTCGACTTTGTGTTAGTGGATTTTTTTGACCTAAATTCGTATTCAAAGGTATTAAAAAACTATAGGATTGATAATAACACATATATTAACAAGGATTCATTGGGTTGTGGTCTATACATGTAGGAATGATGGTTTAAATTCTAGCCCAATGGTGCGGGTGTTACATTATCTCCCCCTTGAGATCATTCATCCTCGAATGATCGGTAGTGACTTGTTCAAGCTCTAAAAGTATGGAATAATTAAATTAACCTCGCATTGAAACATATCTCCTCAACAATATATGCAAAAACATCAAAAGAGCTTCATGATAACCCCTAATGAAACGTGTAAGCACGAAGCGTGAGATATAAGAATTGACATAGAGATGACCTTGCATATGATATCTTGGGATCGTAATCATCATGATATATGATGTGAGTTTATTTGGTGACCATAGGTCTTGATTTACATCGGTTCAACTATGAAATGAGATTTTGTAGGAGATAGGAATAGAAACATTGTCTACTTTACAAGATACAAAGAATAGATGTTACACCTAAAAACACTACTCATCTATGGCCCAAACAAAAAATAACATACTTCATTATTTCTAACTTACAATTATCGTATAACACTTCTAACCATAAGAGTTTGAGTCCCACCACGTAATACTCCTGTGTTGTAGCCTAACTTAGAGAAAAGAGGAGCTAGCTTAATCTATAGGACCTCATACCCTACATCTCTTTAAGGATATTACTTCACCTTATCACTACCATCAAAGACCCTCGGGTCTTAATTCAAGGTGTACTAACCACATAGAACTTTGGTTTGAGTTTTCATCAATCATAATATTCAAGCGTATCATTACTACACCCACTTCATGGATCTCCCCACTAGGACCGGCAAATTCTATCACTATTACCAAGATTTTTTTCCACATATCTCCTTTCTAACTATTGCACTTAACGAAAGTTCATCTCCTTCTTTTACCCTTAACCTATAACCTTAGCTCAAGAAATTACATCAAAATTTTCACATTGAAGAACATCTACTCCCTTACCTAAGACATTACTAAACTTTCACAACCACCATCACACTAATATACGCAGGGTCATTGAGGAACCCGAGCATAAGCATCATGAATCAGAGTAATAATATTAGACTATAACTTATACTTATTACACTACTCAAGGAGGGACATGATGTAAAAATACTATATAATCACGAAGTGCTTTATATATCAAGTGTCTTGATCATAAGTAGAGAGACACTCTGGCATAAACATAACATAGCATGAGTTCTTAAGACAAACCATAGAGAGAAACATAATTTCTTACATCATGAGTCGTATAACATAAGTTTAGGATTCATTAAGTCAACAATTGAGACAAAGACTTCTACTCGAAGCTATCGCTTCTCATTTTCAGATCTGTAATAGTCATTAGTTCGCACAACTTTATCATTTTGGGTAATCCCGACATAAAATGAATCATTAACATTTAGAAATCATATTTTATTAGAACCAAGAATTTTGTGAGACATGAATTTTTATCGATCATGTGCAACATAACATAGAGCTTGAATATCTGAAATATTAGATTACCGAGGAACATTATTGCTTCTAGTTTGGAGGTCGGAACATGACATGAGTTACATAGAGATCTCAAACATTAGATATAGGTAAGACTTGAATACATAATACTTTGGTAGAATGACCTCTTAAATTAGAGTAGGAGGGGCTTGCTTGCATAGGAATTGATTTTATCACGATTCTTTCTTGAAACTTTACACCACAAGAAAATACGGGAACTATTTATTTCATCATCTCCCCCTTAGATCAAAGTCACAATCCTAAACTTAAGGACATATCTTCTCAATAAATCTTACAAGAACAACACTCAACATAATGCGGTATCACCATACACATAAATGCTAAACTTCCCCTTATTAACTATACTCTAAAGGCATTGCTTTCCAAGAACACTACTCTTAATTTTCAGCATCCTCTGTAGCAATCAACCTAAAACTCCCAGTCTTATGAGCATACCCATCCTCATGCCTTATAACATAAAAATCCACTCTCCACTACTTAACATTCTAACATTAGACTGTTAATCATATAACTTACATCATAATAAAATCTTTAAGACTATACCAAAGGGAAATACTGCCTACTTATAGTTCCTCCATTCATCTCTAAAGAACATCACACAATAACTCCTTAGTCTGCTCCGTACTACGAGATTGGAAAATGAAATCTAGGTACACGTGCACTGGTACACATCACAATTTATCTAACAACATACTACCTTCGAGTTCAACTTATTCTTATATACTCATGCTCTTATACACTTAATGACTCAACTACAATTCATCATTTTAACAATAGTCCTCATGTACATAAATATCATAATTATCCACTCTTTTTTTCACAAGTTGCCAACCTAAGCTATTTCACACCGCATATTAAGCCTGCTAATTCATTCCCATAAAACATACATCACTAATCTTAAACTACTATCCTTTTTACCACTGCCTAAATCTCAAGTTTAAGCCTATTGTCTACAATCAGGGTCGGATCTACTTGGAGCCCTGAGGGTTCATCCGAACCCCCCGGCCAAAAAAATACACTGTGCATGTAGGATCAAATTATTGTTGTAGGTATGAATAACTAGCACTAGACCTCCTAAAAAAAGGATAGTCTGCAACTCAATGGTAACAGGGCTCAAAATCTATAACTTTTATTGCTTATTTACTATTTTAGAATATTGTGAGAGTGAATATCACTTACATTTCTTTTAAAATACATACCCGAATTTTACATCTTCACCTATAATTGTTATTAATGTTTTTTATTTTATTATTTTTAATTTTTAATTTTTAATTTTTAATTTTTAATTTTCAAAATTATCATATTTATTATTTTATTGTTTAAAAGTATTTTACTTTTATTCATGCAGTGATATTTTAATTGTAATACTAATCGCTTCTTTATTATTTTTTAGAGAGGTAAATTGCATGGTCATATATTTTAAGATATTGTGATTCGTTGATTGTTTGAATATTAAGATGCTAGAGTTAATTTGTTTCTCATACTAGCTTTTGCATCGGCATTTTGAAGTTTTATTTTCCATGACCTTTTAATCAATTAATGTGTTTTTTAGTAATATTTCATTTTATTATATTGTATTACTATATTATCAATTAAAAATTTTAAAATACTTGAAGCTTAAGCCCCATGCCTCGAGGCTTTTGGCTCACCCCCTGCTAAGTAATATGCAATGTCTCCTACACCACCGCCTTTTAAAATACTGATTTAAAGTATGAAATTATTTAATTTCTGTTACAATGATTTGATGTGAATAAATAATGGTGGTGTATATATATATTATATACCAGTTTTTAGTTTTACCTTCCTATGAAAATGATTGCCAGCTTAGGTACCATATAACCTAGACAAGGCATGTAATAAACTTTTTATTTAGTAAAAGTATTTTTTTTTAAAACAGAAAAAAATATTTTTATGTGAATAATATAATATTTCTAGACAGGTTAAAGATATAAGGAATTTATTTTTGATTTAACTAAAAGAAATTGATATTAGTTGTAATTACATGTACAAAATTCTGGGTTTTTTTCACCTTTTTATAATGTTGCCCGAACTAAAAGTTTCACATTTATATCTGATGATTATACTATTATGAAGGAGTTAAAATTAAATGTTAATCTCCAAATTAGTTACACCCTTTAACTAATTTTATCCAACAAACTGTTGGGTTCATAGTAAATGAGAGGTGTGAATGGAAAATGGAGAAAACCAAGTGTAAGAGAAAAATTGAGATCACACCAATATGAAAAGTGTACTCAAAAATAGGAAAGCTTACTAAATTCTCCCACATTGGTGGGAGAAAGAAGCTTTAAAGTTTTTATATTGGGAAACACATTCCCACATGGATAAGTGAGGCAAGTAATAAGATATGCCTCGCGCCGTCGTCGTTATCGCTCGCTCGGCTTCAACTTCGGCATTGGAAAATGAGATCTATCTTTTCGGAGAAATTTTATTTGATAATCCGAATCTACCAAAACGCAACAATTGTGTTGTGTTAGAATAAAAAAATACTCTTTTTCTCTTCAAAAATTCTGTGTGAGCATTCAAACTGTTGAGTGCGTTCAACGAGTCCAAATATTTGAGTTACCGCTATATTTGGATTGAAGGCCATTTTATCCTAGGAGGAAAATTTCGCAACCTCGGGTACAGTGAGGGTAATTATTTCCTTAATGAATGTCCGTGAATTCAGACGACTTAGCCTTATTAATTTTTGTTTCATCTATTTTTTGAAAAAATAAAATACACCTTTTGAAAAGGTCATTTTGGTCTTGTGTTGAGGGTATTTGATATACTTCATTGTATTCTTCTTTATACGTGAACTCTAGTTGAAGTTGTTGTTTGGTATATACAGATTCTGCGTACCCATAGAAGAAAATAAAAATATTAAGGAAATAAGTTTCAAAATCTGTATAGCTTGTTTTTAGAGATTAAAGTTTTAACTTTCTACTCCGCCTGAACTTAACTAGTGATTTGAAGTCATAAAAACTTCATTGCATGTTAAAGATCATTCTGTTGACAATTGGAGGTCATAAAAACTTCATTGTCAACTAGAAAGAAGAAGAAAAGTTTAAAGTTGCTTAACTTTATAAGTCGTATTCTGGAAATACTAAGTATTTTTTTTCTTGTGGTGACAGAAAAAATTACAAGCGTTAGTCAAATGCAAGATGCGGCAAAATTTGTTGGGGAAATTAATATTTCCACATCAAATCACACAAATGCTCCGCCTACAATGGCACCGACGGAGAAGCCTGGAAAATTTGCGGAAACTGACTTTAACGATGGCAGCAAAATATATTGTTTTTACCTCACCACTTTCTGTCTGCAATGGTTCACTAGCGAAGATACTTCTGAGGTTCCCGAGGAAACTTCAGACAAAGGGCGTTTCCTAATTGTAGAAGCTTGGAAACATTCAGACTTCTTTTGAAAGAATTATTTTCTGAGTGGTCTCCAAGATGACCTCTTCAATGTTTACAGTGGAATTAAGACATCTAAGGAATTGTAGGGGGAACTTGAACAAAAATATAAAATAGAGAATGCGGGAATTAAGAAATGCCTTGTTGCACGGTTCCTGGACTTTAAAATGATAGATAACAAATCAGTTGTCTCTCAAGTGCAGGAGTTACAAGTCATCATACATGATCTCCAAGCAGAAGGTATATCTTTGAAAAGTACCTTACTTGAACAAATTAAAAAGGTTCTTAATACTCACATAAACTGTTTTGTAGGTTTGATTGTAAATGATGCATTTCAAGTAGCAGCAATAGTTGAGAAGCTACCACCTTTGTGGAAAGACTCCTAAAAATACTTCAAGCATAAACGCAAAGAGATAATTTTTGAAGATCTTATTGTTCGACTGCATATAGAAGAGGATAAGAAGGCTGCTAAGAGAAGGTGAATTCTACAATTAATGGTGCACATATTGTAGAAGATGATCAAAACAATTCTAAGAAAAGGAAGAAAGTTGAATAAGACAGCAATCAACCCAAGAAAAAATTCAGGGGAAAATGCTTCAATTATGGCAAGATTGGCCCTAAGTCCACGGATTGTCATGCCCCAAAGAAAGGCAATAAAAAGGATCAAGCAAATATGATTGAATCCAACAAAGAATGCGATGATTTGTGTGCTATGTTCTCATAATGCAACTTGGTGGGGAATCCTCGCGAATGGTAGATAGATTCTAGTGCCACCCACCATGTATGTGCCAATTAAGAGTCGTTTTCATCATTTTCTCCAGCTTAAGTAGAAGAAATGATCTACATGGATAACTCCGCTACTGCTAAGGTGGAAGGAACAGGGAAACTGTTCTTGAAAATGACTTTGAGAAAGGTCTTGACACTAATAATGTCTTGTATTTTCAAGAATTATGGAGGAGCTTAATTTATGTTTCACTTCTAGATAAGAACGGATTCAAATGTGCAATCATTTCTTGAAAAATTGTAATTAGCAAAGGAGAAATATATGTAGGAAAAGGCTATCTCACCGAGGGTCTTTATAAAATGAATGTAATGACTGTTGAAATAAATAAAATTTCAAATTCTTCTTATTTGCTTGAGTCTTATTATTTTTGGCCTAAACGTTTAGGCCATGTTAATTATAAAATGTTACGAAAACTAATTAACTTAGAAGTTTTTCAAAATTTTGAGTGCAATAAATCAAAGTGTCAAACGTGTGTAGAATCAAAGTATGCAAAGCATCCTTATAAGTTCGATGAAAGGAATTCTAATCCTTTAGACTTAGTACACACTGATATTTGTGATATGAATTCAACAACATCACGTGGTGGGAAAAAGTATTTCATAACTCTTATTGATGATTTCACTAGATATTGTTATGTCTATTTGCTAAGATGCATTTAGGAAATATAAAACTAAAGTTGAAAATCAGTTACGTAAAACATAAAAATTATAGAAGTGATAGGAGCGGAGAATATGAATCTCCCTTCGCCAAAATATGTGTAGAGAATGGAATTGTCCATCAAACTACGGCTCCGTATTCGCCTCAATCTAATGAAATTGTGGAAAGGAAAAACCAAACTTTGAAGGAAATGATAAATGCCTTTCTTATAAGTTTCGGTTTACCACAAAACTTATGGGGGGAGGCTATCCTTACAACCAATCATATGCTCAATAGAGTTCCCCATAGTAAGAGACAATCATTTCCTTATGAAAAATGGAAAGGAAGGAAACCCAACTTGAAATATTTCAAAGTATGAGGTGTCTAGCAAAGGTCCAAAATCCTATGCCTAAACGGGTTAAGATAGGTCCTAAAACGGTGGACTGTGTGTTCATAGGATATGCTAAATTAGTAAAGCATGTCTATTTTTGGTTCATAAATCCAAACTTCTGGATATTAATGAAAATACGGTAATTGAATCCGACAATGCTGAATACTTTAAAAACATCTACCTGTATAAAATTAGACATGAACAGTCTAGTAGAGGATCCAAATGACCTCGAGATGAACCAAGTGCGATTGTACATAGTGAAGAAAATCCAAGACGTAGTATATGTCAAATAACATCTACTTCATTTGGATCGGATTTTGTAACATTTCTCTTAGAAAATGAGCCTCAAAATATTTAGGGAAGCGATGACATCTTCGAACTCATCCTTTTGGAAAGAGCCAGTCAATAGTGAGATTGATTCAATCTTAGGCAACCATACATAGGAATTAGTTGATCTTTATCTCAGAAATAAACCTTTAGGTTCTAAATGGATTTTCTAAAGGAATATGAAAGCGGATGGAACTATTAACAAATACAAGGAATGACGTGTAGTAAAGGTCTTCAAATAAAACTAAGGCCTTGATTACTTTAATACATACTCGCCAGTAATAAGGAAACATCGATTCAAATGTTAAATGCCTTAGTGGTGGTATATGATCTTAAAATCCATCAAATGGATGTGAAAACCACTTTCCTAAATGGAGAATTGGAGGAAGAAATATACATAGAACATCCTGAGGATTTTGTGGTTCCAGGAAAGGAAAACAAGGTGTCTAAACTTATCAAGTAATTAAATGGACTAAAGTAAGCACCAAAATAATGGCATGCGAAGCTTGACCAAACCATGTTGGCAAACAGATTCAAAATAAATGGATGTGATAAATATGGTAATATTAAAGACACTCCAAATCACAAAGTCATTGTATGTTTAATGTGGATGATATGTTGATAATCAGTAGAGACATTTCTGACATAAATGCATTAAAACGAATGCTCGAGGGAAAGTTTGATATGAAAGACTTTGGAGTTGTAGATGTAATCTTAGATATATGAATCCATTCAAATCCACATGGGTTGGCATTGTCACAGTCTCATTATATCGAAAAGGTACTTGACAAGTTCAAGTATATGGAATTCGGTATTGCCAACACTCCATTGGATGCGAGCTTTGCACTTCGAAAAAATGAAGGTGAAAGTGACTCGCAATTGGAGTACACAAGTGTATTGGGATGTTTAATGTATATAATGAACTGTACACGGCCATACATAGAATGTACTATCAGTAAATTGAGTTAGTACACATGTAATCCCAACAAAACTCACTAGATGGCAATGAAATCATCCAAACAGACTTGTATTGCTCGCTCTACAATGGAATCTGAATTTATTGAATTGGATAAAGCCGGTGAAGAGGCAGAATGACTCAAAAATTTCTTAGAATATATTCCTTATTGGCCCAAGCTAGTAGCACCAGTATGTATACACTGTCATAGCCAAACGACAATAGGTAGGGCAGGGAGCAGGATGTACAACTATAAATCTCGTCACAAACGACAGAGACATAATACCATTAGGGAACTTCTCTCTACTGGAATTATCACTATTGACTATGTAAATTCAAATGATAATGTGTCGGATCTACGTACAAAAGGCCTACATATAGAAGGAGTGGAAGGGAATCCAAAGTAATGGATTTAAGGCCTAGGACAAGTCAGCATGGCGGTAACTCTACTAGCAGGAGATCCTAAGATCTAGATTGAAGGAGGTCAAACAAAGTTGTGTCTGACAGGTTCAACATTGTCAATTACCCAACCCATTATCATGATGTAGACAATGTATAGTAATCAAGGATAAGACTTAAAGTGAAAAGTCTTTTAATGATTATCTAAATTTGGAAAATTTGACCAAATAGTTTAATCTATAGGATTGAATGTTTAGAAATCACCTGTGTGAGGGCGAAGTGGAAGCCGCTCCGTTTAGAAATCACCTGTGTGAGGGCGAAGTGGAAGCCGCTTCAAGGAGAATGTTAGTAAAGTCCTATTATGTAAGCTCTCACGAAATCGAAACTGTTCATGGATGAAAAGAATAAAAACGTGAGAACCATAAATGATAAAAGTATAGTTGTATGATATGTGTTGTCTAGGTGTACATTAAATCTTGACTGTTCAAAGATATCAAATCTACCGATTAACCGAGTGTATACAATACATGTTCACTACAAAAAGTTCAAAGGAAACCCACTTATCCAGATGCAATCTGTCTTTGCTTGATGATCACATACTTGTCCGTAAAACTTTTACAAAAAATAGCCATTCCCCATTTATGTGAGGGATTGTTGGGTTCATAGTAAATGAGAGGTGTGAATGGAAAATGTAGAAAACGAAGTGGAAGAGAAAAATTGAGATCATACCAATATGGAAAGTGTACTCAAAAATAGGAAAACTTACTAAATTCTCCCACATTGATGGGAGAAAGAAGATTTAAAGTATTTATAATGTGAAACACACTCCCACATGGATAAGTGAGGAAAGAAATAAGAGATGCCTCGTGTCGTCGTCGTCGCTCGCTCGCTCGGTTCGATGCCAGATTTGGATTTGGATTTGGATTTGTCAAATGATCGATCAATGAGACCTATCTTTTTGAACAAATTTTATTTGATGATCTGAATCTACCAAAACGTAACAGTATTCTCCATTTATTCATGCAGCAACATATGCAATGCTTCAGAGATTTTGAACTGATGCTTCTGTAATTCCGAACAAAACTAATGCTTCAATAGAGCTGCACTGTTTCAAACTGATGTGTTGTTTTAGAAGGATGCAATACTTCAGCAAAGGACATACTGATTCATGGAGAGAGATGACTGCTTAGGAGAAGATGCAATCTTTGGATGAACAAACATAAATTTACAGAACATGTGTAACCTTTGACATGAACCATTGTCTCTTTTCAGAAAAGGCATGTTATGGCTATAAAAACCTTCTTTCTTCAATAGGTTTTGATAAGAGAAATTTCAAAATAAAAAATACTCTCTTCCTCTTCAAAAATTCTGTGTGATCATTCAAACTGTTGAGTGCGTTCGACGAGTCCAAATATTTGAGGTACCGCTATATTTGGATTGAAGGACATTTTATCCTAGAAGGAAAATTTCACAACCTCGAATACAAGGAGGGGAATTATTTCCTTGAGGAAAGACTGTGAATTCGGACGAATTGGCCTTATACATTTCTGTTTCATCAATTTTCTGAAAAAATAAAATACATCTCTTGGAAAGGTCATTTTGATCTTGTGTTGGGGGTATTTGATATACTTCACAGTGTTCTTGTTTATACTTGAACTCTAGTTGAACTTTTGTTCTGCATATACAGATTTTGCATACCCGTAGAAGGAAATAACACAAACAACCATTAGATATTTATTTATCTTGCCGTGTAATCTTTAGATAAACAAATTTGCATATGCATTATACTAGTACATCAACTACCTATAATTTATTGAGATAACATGGAACCTCATTCCTAAGAAAGAATCTTGTCCTCCATAATCGTGTGAAGCATAATGCAATAGACTTTCACTTTTCCCACCACCATATGTTGGAAAAAAAGGTTCGTGTTATACATATTGAAGGTAATGACCAAATTGTTGACACTTCCAACAAAGCACTAGCCAGGCCTGCATATGCGAGCAATCTATTCAAGTTAGGGTTAGTGACCCATCACTTAGGTTGAAGGGGGCCTATTCGTCCACAGGGAATAACAAAGACGTGATGAAAGGGGAGATGAGTGTTCCTAGATGGGCTGTTTTAGCTGATGGAGAGGAGTAGGTTTCACATCTTCCTTTGAACAGAAAATTCAGTTCAAAAGCTTCCATATTTGTGTCTAAAGAAGCACCGTAATGAAAAATGAGTCAGGGGCCTTAGTATCAGGACTTAGTCCAATTAACAGTTATTTTAGTGATTTGAGCGAGAATTTTTTATGAGGAAGAGGAAGAAAATATGTTGGACATGTTATTTGATAACGTGGCTAGAGATGGAAGCTCACCTCAACAACAAAAAAGTATAAGCAATAAAAAGACACATGAGAGGAAACATAGCTGGGATGGTAAAGTGCGGGGGGTATGTTCCAAGACACCTACCAATGCGACTGACAAAGCAAAATCATACAACAGTGTCAATACCTTCAACAAAATTCAATAAATCCAAGAATAAATGATGAACTATCAAATGTTGTTGGACATATTGGAAGATGAAGACACTTCAGGTTACTTTAGACGGGAAATCTTTCTTTTTTAAATCCATGCATTTGTAGAAGGAAGTTTGAGTTTGATAACTCAAATTTCATCCTGGATTTTATATTTTTGTACTGTTTAAGCATCATCATTTGTAATATCATCATAGGGTATGTTACATACTCTATGATGATCATAAGATACCTAGTTTTCTCTAGTTCTTATCTTCTTCATGATTGTTGATTAATAGAGGTTCATTACCTCATTAGGATTGGTAAAGGAAGGCATAATTTCCCTTACTTATCCATGTTGAAGATCTTTATTATTAATAAAAGGTTTCTAGAAACACTGTGGTATAAATTAGCCCAAAAAAAGGAAAAAATGACTACACAGAGTAGTTCGTGACATTATTTGATTTTCAATTATTATCTTATAAGAACACGGCACACCAACATACAAAAGCCTTTTTATGTTTAGGTAGGTTTTAAAGTTAGATCAGGTCTAAATTTTAAAAATTACCTTACACACTTTTTACCCTATTAGACTCGATCTAACTGAAAAAATACAATCATTTATTCAATTCTGACCCATGTTCGTTTTATTATTAAGTAGAAGAGAGATTTTTTTCCCATTTGGATTGGATTTGGAGGGCTAATCAAATGGGTGACTTAATTTTCTAAATCTAACAATAAAAAAAGACAGTAAAGGCTTGAATGGATGGCCTTTTGAAATTAGAAGATCACTTTCAGGATTTTTCTTTAAGTTAGTGAATATAGGCCAGTTATGAAAAAGGGTAAATATACACTATTTTTTTAATGAGGGATATGTCCCCTCGAAATTATTTTTTCCTTTACTAATTAACTCTTTGTAAGTAATCAAATACTTCAAAACTTGCATCACTGATTATTACTATCATTTAGATCAAGAAATTAAAGCTACTATTTCGACCATGACAACATGATAAAAATATTTCCTTAAACCAGTTAACTGAACAAAAATAACTTAAGTCTTTCATATCATTATTTTAAAGAATATAAGGAAAATATGATAAGAATTTTACTCCAACATCATTTAGGCTACCTAATAAGTTGGAGTAGGTTGTAAAGTAGAACTAGAAAGTGGGTTTGCAATCGAACTCCACCAAGTTCTTACTTGATACGACTAGATAGAGTTGATAAAGTTGGCTTTAAAGGAAATAAGCTTGTTGTTGGAGTTAATGAAGAGTTGGGTGGTGTGGACTCCAACAAAAAGAGAAATGAGGAGCAAGAAGTTGTGCTTGAAAATTCCTAACTCTCAAGGTGTTAGAAAAGGCAACTGAAGGGTGAAAAATTAAAGTACAAAAGAAGAATTTTTATAATTGATATGAGATGATTTTACAAGATAATATGTAAGAAAATCTTATAAATAACTCTATATATACAATGATCTACATTAGATTTTGTCAAAAGTCAGAATTTGATCAGGCTTATCAATCTTAACAACTTACCAAAAGCATAGTATTCTTTGTAAGAAATCAACATCACAAAAGCTAAAAGAATTATTGTTATTATTTAATATTTTGACCAGTGAATGGCAATTCAATATAAAATCATGCAAGATGATATGAATAATAATGAAATCCTCAATACCCTCGTGAGGAGGGATCCAAACCCAATGGAAACATCATTTTTTTAGCCTTTTTTCTATTACCTTTGTACCTTATATTTCCCAGTCAACTAAGTTTTTTTCTTTCAAAAAATGAATAATTTATATATTCTTTACGTCTTTGTTGCCTCACGACTAATTCTACTTCTACCACCCCTTCCCTCTCCCCTCCCTTTTTATTGTCCAAATATTACTTTATTTTATTAGAAACTTACAAATTTAAAAGTTTGAATTCACCTCTGCTAATGAGTAGATACCAAGCTTTTCACAAGACAAAACTGTGCAGTTTGGAAAAGAATTTTTTTTTTTTTGGAATCTCTATGCTATGCTAAGTGGGAATATTTTATTAATATTAAAAAATCATATACAAATGACACAGAATCAAAGCTAAAGCAAAATCCAAAGAAAAATCAAGTGTTAATTAATTAACTTCTCAGCATTCATGGCAATAGATTCATCCTTTAGGGCAGCAATTTGGGTGATTTCAGATAAGTGTTAATGGAGTTGTAACTGGTCCAAATAGTGAGGAACATTTCTCACGTTCAAAAATGGGAGTGAACTTACAATATATACATCATTTGTTAGACAATGAAGTATATGTACACTACCATTTTAACGGGCAATATTTTCACTCTTCGTATAATTGAGGGATATATTTTCCTCTTAACTAATTAACTTCTTGTTCTTAACCAAATACATCAAAACCGGCATCAATGATCTTTTATTTCTATCGTTTCGAGGAAATTAAAGGTATTATTTTGACAACGATGTAATAAAAATATTTTCACAATAAATAAATAACTTAACTCTTTCATATCATTATCTTTAATTACATTAGATAATCTTATCAAAATTCAACGCAAACATCATTAGTTTTGTCCTGAATAATGAGTTGGAGAACATCCACATTACCCAACTATTCATTGACTCCAAGGACACACTTCTACCCTTTAACGCCAACGACACCAACTCTACCTGGTAGTATCCAAGGAAGAAATTTGTCCTAATTCATTTCTTAGCCTACAGTCTAGTCCTCCTGGACATCACGCAAGGATAATATGACATTTCATTCCTTCTAAAATTTCAATACTATCCTCGAATGTTATCCAGAGGACTAGTGGGTTTGCAAATGAGCTCGAGCAATGGTATTGTCTTCCGTGATACAATCAAATAGAGTAGATGAGGTTGGTTTTAAAGGAAAGAAGATAAAAGAGAGCGAGAAGTTGTACTTGAAAATTTCTCGCTTTCAAGTTGTGTCATAGAAAGCAACTGAAGGGTAAAAAATTAAAGAACAATAGAAGGGTTTCTATAGTTGGTGTGAGATGTTTTTACAAGATAATATTTGGAAATCTTATAAATAACATTCTATATACATTGATTTACATTAGATTTTCTCAAAAATCAAAATTAGACCAAATTTATCAATCTTAGCAACCTACCAAACACATAATATTCTTAATAAAAAAATCAATATAAAAAAGGTAAATGAATTATTATTATTAATTCATTATTTGTCCAGTCAGCCAAATTGCATAAAAAATCCCGCAAGATGATTTGATTAACAAGTATTGAATTTAAAAGATTATTAAAAGGGAAATTTTTTGGAGGAACAAATTATAAGAGAGAAAATGGTCAGAACCACATAAATGACAATCTATTTCAATCTTGTCTATTTTTGTAACTGAAAGTCAAGTCATTTGAAATGCAAGTAAAAATTGACATTTATTATGACTTTACGAAAGATCCTGTGACGACCCGAACAGACGCCCAAGAACAAATGAGAATTCTGAACCATGAAGGATCAGGAGCCCTTCTATATACACAATTCATAAATTGTAAGGAAATGTGGAAAATAAACGGAAACATGGTCACTTTAATATCTCAATTGAGTAATGCGAACATAAGTTCAATAAAACTCAAACCATCTAGTACACGTCTGTGAAATCTCTACTACGAAAACAATAATCTATTTGAAATCGGGACAAGGCCCCCGGTCGGATGATGAACTAAAAACAATGAGAGCAACATAAGTAATCAAGACGCCTTCCGATGTAAGGGAGGCTCACCAACTTTGAATGTCTATCAACAATATACTGTTTAGTAGGACCGCTAGACTGGGCCTCAGAACCTGAAATATAGGGGCTCTATACAAAATGTACTGGTATGTGAAACAACCCAAAATAACATTTTTTTATATATCATAATAAGAGAATTTTATAAAACAATAAACATAATGCATAAGTGAAAACAAATGGGCATACTGAAATGAATTTCAACAACTCTTGGAAGTCATGACTCATTTTCTATTTTCTCTGAGCTAGATGGTACACCCTACGATTCTGATTATCCCATGAGTTATATGGGATCTGTCCTTGACTGGGCGGCCAAGCCCCATACCCAAATTTTCCTCAACGGTTGGAGTATCGGCATGGGAGACACGCCAGTCCATAAAGCGGAGTGCCATAATTCTCAATCATAATAATATATCATGGTAGGGCATAAAATGACAAAGCATGGCTCCTAACCATAGTCCCAATTTGGGATGACATAAATCATGGCACACAATACCATACATCATGGTGCCAAAATCCCGAGTCGGCAAATCATGATTTCCAACATTGAGTCTTTCAACTCGTGCTTTCTTCGGGTAACTATCGAAATCTCTTAAGCCCAACTTTTAATTCCATAAAACCATTATTTATACATGAAAAATATTGAACACTTGTTCTGTTAAGGGCATACTATCACTGGGTATCCTCATACCCCGACTTGCAAGTCATTCATGTCATACCCCAACTTCTAAGTCAAAACTCTTCTTCATGAACATGATTGGGGATGTTTAAACATGATAAAAAAGTAAATCTTATCCCCAGGGTATTTAAAGTAGTCCCACATACCTTAGACTACTTAGTTCAAAGGATATGATCCAAATCTTGATTTTGTTTCTTGGAAATCTTGAACTTAAACTATGGATTCTTGATCTTGGGAGGGAGGTTAGGGTTTTTTCTTGATATATTTAAGTAAACTTGGGCATATTATGCACAAAAGACGTTTTAATTCACTATTAATATGACTTCGGTTTGTAAGGAAAAGATAAGACTACCCCTCAGAAATACAAATTTTGAGGCTAACCGCTGAGCCCTATTGGTGCCACCGCTATAGGCACCGCTGAGCAGTGTAATCGCGATGACCTACTATTTTACAAAATCCCGACTTTGAGGCTTACCACTGAGCTCTATTGGTTCTACTGCTATAGGCACCGCTAAGCAGTGTAATCGTTGCAAATTACTGCCTCACACGAAAAATGCTATAACTTTTCACTCGGGTATCAGATTAAGGCAAAATTAAAATCATTGGAAAGCTGACTCAATTATATACAATTTGGTGGGGTATTGATCTAAAAAAATTCATGTATATCAAAAGTTATACACATTCAAAGTATACCCTTGTTGAATCGAACACCAAAGTCTAGATAATCAAAGATTCTTAGCTCAACTTTGCTCTCAGTAAATTCTATAAACATATTTCACTTCGAGAGAACTTCATAAACTAGGATAAAAATCACAACACATGAATTAAAATATAAATTATGGGATTAGAGTTTGGACACATAGGAACGACGGTTCAATTTCGGGCTAAAAAATGTTGGTTGTTACATTATCTCCCCATTGGGATCATTCGTCCCTGAATGATGGGTAGGATCTTGTTGAAGCTCAAAAAGTATGAAGTAAGGAATGTAACCTCGGATTGAATATTTTATTTTTCTTAAGAGAATATGCAAAGGCATCAAAAGAATTTCATGATAATCCCCTAGTGAATCGTATATGCACGAAGCGTGAGTTGATAAGGATTGACATAGATGACCTTGCACATGATTCATGATCATCACAACATAAGACATGAGTTTATTTGGTCATAATAGGCCTGATTATATCAGTACAATCATGACATGTGATTTTGTGAATATAGGAATTGGAAGCATTCTCTACCTTACAAGACATAATGAATAGACTTAAAACTTAGAGACACCACTCAAACATGCCCCTAACAATAAATGACATACTTCATTATTTCCGACTTAAAATTCTTCCATAACGAATCTAACCACAAGAGTTTGAGTCCCACTATATAGTACTTCCATGTTGAAGACAAACATGAAGTTAAAAGGATGCTAACTTAAACTATGTGATCCTGTACAATACATCACATTAAGAAATTACCTCACCTCATCACTATAACCCAACAATCTCAACTATTAATTCAAGGAGTAATAAACACATGGCTCATTGGTTGTTGTTTTCATCAATCACAATATTCAAGCCTATCATTACTACACCCACTTAATCGCTCTCTCCACTAAGACCATCAAATTCAATCATTCTCACAAAGATTTTCGCCATATATCTCCTTTCTAACTATTTCACGTAACGAAAGTTCATCTCCTTCTTTCCCCCTTCACCTATAGCCTTATCTAAAGAAATCACATCAAACTTTCCACACTCAAGAACATCTACTCCCCTACCTAAAACATTACTATGCTTCCACAACCACCATCCTACTAACACACGGAGGGTCATTGAGGAGCATAAGCATCATGAATAGGAGAAAATTCACAAACTACCTTGATCCACCATCTCCCCCTTAGGTCAAAGCCACGATCCTAAACTTGTGAACATATTCCCTCATCAAATAAATAACCACAACTCTCAACAAAATAAGGTATCACCATATACATAAATGCTAAACTCTTTTTTTTTAATTATACTGTACAGGCATTGTTTTCAAAGAATGCTACTCTTAACAGCCCAAAGTCTTTCTCTGATTAACTGGACTTTCTCAAAGGCGTCGAATACTAAGTCAGGCCCTATGACTAAGGCCTCTCTAACTTCAAACCACCCAATTGGAGATTTTTACCCGCTACCATAGAGAGCTTTGAATGGAGCCATTTTACTACTGGAATGATATTTATTATTGCATGCAAACTCAATCAAAGGCAAGTGTTCATCCCAACTTTCTTTGAAACTAATTGTACACAGCCTTAGTATATCTTTAAGAGTCTGAATGGTCCTTTCTTCTTGACCATTTGTCTGAGGATGGAAAGTTGTACTAAGATGAAATTGGCTACCAAAACCCTTTTGGAATGCTTACCAAAAGTGAGAGGTGAACTGGGTGCCTCTCTGAGATGATAGATAATGGAACACCGTGTAATCTGACTAACTCCCTGATATAGAGTTTGTCGTAATCCTCTGCTGAATAAGAGGCATGGACTAGAAAGAAATGGTCTAACTTGGTCATTCTATATACAATGACCCAAACTCAATCTTGCTGATGATGAATTCGATAAAAACCCATCACGAAGTCCATGTTCACTTCTTCCCACTTCTAAGTAGGAATAGTGAACTCCTTAATAGAACCACTAGGTTTCTAATGCTCTATATTGACCTGCTAATATGTAGGGCACTTAGCCATAAATTCTGCAATATCTTTCTTCATCCCACTCCACTAATAGATCTCTCGTAGGTCACGGTACATCTTAGTGTCCCCTGGATGAATAGAGTATCGCGCACCATGCGCTTCTACAAGAATTCACTACTTTAAATCATCTACACCTGGAATACAGAGATGACCCTGGCAAAGAATGACACCATCTACCCCTTGGGAGAAAACCTCTACTTTCTAATTCTAAAATGACTCTTTTATCTTGACAAGGCTAGGATCCTTATCTTGATTTTGTTTCACCTCAAAAAATAGACATGATTCTAAACTACTTTGAACACATACACCGCCCTCTGAAGAGTGGACTCAGAGAACGTGTAGTTTGGCAAACTGGTGAACTTCCTAGACTAACTTCTTCTTACTATCATCAACATTAGAAATACTACCCATGGACAGTCTACTGAGAGTGTCATCCACTATGTTGGTCTAGCCCCGATGATAGAGGACACTTATGTCATAATCTATTAAGAGATCTAACCATCTTCTCTAACAAAGATTGAGATCTTTTTCAAAAAAGACATAACAAAGGAACTTATGATTTGTGAAGACGTCTACATGAACACTGTATAAATAATGCCTCCAAATCTTCAAGGAAAATACTACGGCTGCTAATTCAAGATCATAAATAGGATAATTTCTGTCATGGGGTTTAAGCTGTTTGGAGGCGTAGGCTATGACCTTACTATGCTGTATGAGGACATACCCTAAAACCACTCTAGATGTATCACAATACATTACGAACCCATCTGAACCATCTGGAAGAGCTAAGAGTGGAGCTGAGGTGAGTCGAGTCTTCAATTCCTGAAAACTCTTCTTGCAAGGATCTGACCACTGGAACTTGACTTTCTTCTGAATCAATATAGACATACGGAATACAATGGATGAAAATCATTCAATAAACCATTTGTCATAGCAAGCCAAACCCAAGAAACTCCTAATATTTGATGGAGAAACTGGGTGAGTCTATTTTCTTACTGCTTTTGTCTTTTGAGAATCTACTCTAATGCCATTACTGGAAATAATATGGCCAAGGAATGTAATTGACCTTAGCGAAAACTCGGACTTACTGAATTTGGTGAATAGCTGGTGATCTTTGAGAGTCTGAAGAACAATTCTGAGATGGTCTGAATGATAACGCTCTGTATGGGAATAGACCAGGATATCATCTATGAAGACTATGACGAACATGTCCAAGTAGTGCTTGAACACGTGGTTCATCAAGTCCATGAAAACGGCTAGGGCATTGGTAAGACCAAAGGACATAACTAAAAATTGAAAGTGACCCTACCGGGTATGGAAAATTGTCTTCGGGATGTCACATTCTCTAATTCTGAGCTGATGATAGCTGGATCTAATGTCTATCTTAGAGAAATAATTGGCACCCTAAAAGTGGTCAAACAAGTCATCAATTATGTGAAGAGGATACTTATTCTTGACTGTAACCTTATTGAGTTGACGGTAATCAATGCATATTCTGAGTGAACCGTCCTTCTTGCGCATGAATAAGACTGGTGCACCTCATGGGGAAATGTTGGGTCTGATGAATCCCTTATCTAAGTGATCCTTCAACTTTTTAGTTCCTTGAGTTCTGATGTTGCCATTCTATATGGCGGAATTAAGATAGTCTGAGTATCTAAAAGAAGATCAATACCGAAGTCTATTTCCCTTTCAAGAGGAATTCCTGGAAGATCTTTAGGAAAAACATCTAAATATTCATTCACTACTGCGACTGATTTGATACTAGGAGCCTCAGAACTGAAATCTCTAACCTGAACTAGATGATAAACACATCGCTTAGATAACAATTTCCTTGCCCGAAGGTAGGAAATAAGTTGACCCCTGAAAGCAGATACGCTACCCTTCCACTCTAGGATGGGTTCATTCGGGAATTGAAACTGAACTATTCTATTTCTGTAGTCGTCTGTGGCATAGAAGGAATTAATTCAATCAATGACATAAAGGACATCAAAATTAGTCATCTCTAATTCGACTAAGTCTGCTGAATTGACTTTCTAAAATATCATAACCAGACAGTTCTTGTATACCTACTGGGCGATGATGGTTTTACCCACTTAGGTAGAGACTGAGAAAGGCTCAGCTTGCATTTTGGTACTGATTCCAAAATCAACTGTTATATATGGAGTAACAAAAGACAAGAAATCTCCTCGATCTAGAAAAGCGTAAACATACACACGAAAGATCTGTAACATACCAGTAACTACATCAGGAGAACTTTCCTGATATTGTCGAGTCTGAATAGAATAGAGATGATTTAGGCATTGCCCGCTAGTAGCACTGGAAATGGCACCCTGCTGATTTGGGCGATCAGACTGAGTTGAAGAGAGATTTTGTTGACCCTGAGGACCTGCATGCGGAAAATCTCTAACTCTATGGCATGTCTTGACACAACAAAAATAGATACAACTACCTAGTCTACACATACCCTGATGGTGCTTACCGTAAGTTTGGGAAAAAGGATAGGTGTTGGCACTGCTAATACTGCCCTGGGTCTTAGATCCTGGAGCTCTATCTTTGTTACCCTCTTTGAACTTAGGAACTGGAGCATTGGCTAGAGAGGGAGCTGGAACTGATGACTTAGGATGAGACTGAGAACAATTTCCTCCTTCTGATTTAGGCTGAGCGAAGTTGAAACTACCTGTCTTTGCTCTTTTATTCAGCTTTTCCCTCTTCTTAATCTTCTATTCCTCTATCTGCTGAGCATGGTTCATAAGTCTAGCTAAGGTCATGTCACTGTTCAGTATGGCAGATCTACACTTATAAACCACGCTGTCATTCACCCCTGAAGCGAACTTACTTATCTTAGATCTACTTTTTGCAACCACATGAAAGGCATACCTGGCTAATTGAGAAAACTTAAAAGAATACTCTTTCACTATCATATTGCCCTGCCAGAGGTTGATGAACTCTAGCACCTTGTCCTCTCTAAGCTCTTAGGGAAAGAATCTATCTAAGAATGTAGTGACAAACTCCTCTCACTCTATAGGACCTGCATCATCTGATCTTTCGAACTTCCACTATTTGAACCAAGCATGAGCCACATCCTACACCTAGTGTGCAGCTAGCTCAGCACTCCAAATAATAGTCACCCCCATGGCATCTGTTACTTTTTCAACATGATCTAAGAATTCCTGAGGGTCTTCATCTACCTTAGACCCAAGAAAGGTTGGAGGATTCATTCGGTAGAATTACTGAGTCCTCGCTGCAACTGAGTTGGACACTGGGTTGGTCGGAAAAACTGTTGGCCATTCCTTATAATCAACGACTGATTGAGCAAGAGTGGTAAATGTAGTCCTGAACTCCGTATTAGAAACACGATCGCCCAAAGGTTCTTTGGGCTGAGGGGCTGACTAATTTCTTCTCTTAGGAGGAATGTTCTAAAATAAAGGAAAAAAGCGGATTAGACTGAGAGACTGACTTGTGATTATGCTCACACACATGACATGAATACTGAAAGAAGGAAAACTGTTCTTAAACATCTCATAGCCTCTTGTACATAAATGTGGCGTGCAACACCTATGCACAAGAGTCTACTAGATACGACTTTAAGACTTCCTAGGACTCTATTGAACCTTAGGCTCTGATACCAAATTTGTAACACCTCAAATCTGGTACCCGAAATGCTACACATTGCTTATGACCCCAAGGGACCATAAGCTAACCCATGACTGATATATGTACCTGTAAACTACATAATATACTTGTAGAATGCAGAAAACATGAACAATTGGCCATAACGTTCAACTTAATAGAAAATCTGATAATACTAACGTTCATATAGGGTAATAAATACCTAAAACAACTGAAAGCTGATCTAAAATCTAAACTAAATCTGAAAGCCTCTAAATACTGTCTGAAATAAGGAGTTGAAGGAACATGTTTCTAACTAACTCCATCAAGCAAAACTAAACTGAAATAATGAATGAAATAAAATAATATCATCCTTGAATAGATGAGTACTCCCTGCAACACTACAACTAGAATGCTACTGCTGATCTAGAACTCATGTCTCTAAACCTATAGTGTAACATAAAAGAAACCACAATAGCGCAAATGTGTCAGTACGACTAGGAGTACTGAGTATAGAGTGAGGTAGGCTAAATGCAAAAGAGTTTACATGCATGAATAATGCTAACTGACTGATTGATATGAACATAAGAATACAAACATGCATACATAGTAACTAAAATCGTGAATACATGATATCTAGATCTGTACGCTAATACATGGTTTACTATTATCTTACATGACTGACACTAAAATTTTGATAACATGGATGAATGTGTCTGACAGTCCTGAATCTGATGGAACTACCTGAGTTCCATACTGTAACTGAATTGACTGTCACCAATAGTCCTAGTATACTAAAATCTGAAGAACTATATGAGTTCTTTTACTAAGACTTGGACTAAAATTGTTGGAGGTAGTTGCTTAACCGACATGCCCCAATAACACATATAGCTATGTTAGGGTCCAATCTCTGCCCCGACTAGAAGAGTGTCAATACCGTGCCACTGGTAAGGATGGTTGTGAGTGACCCTTAGCTAGCAGGTACACGAATGAGAATGGTGGGAACCTAAATTGGCTGGTTAAGCCACCTCATAAACCCTAATATATTAGGTTAAGATGTCTCAACCTATGCTGGCTACGTAGTTCTAGAACACAAGGATGACTACTAAGAATCACACCCTAAATTGACAAGTGAGTTCCAATCTGTGGGTTCACTCAGTGCTAACTTCTACTCCCATCTGAAGAGATTGAACATGATTTAACTGGATGTACATGGACTGAGTAACTGACTTCCGTTGACTGATGTGATAGTACTACTATCTGAGAATTAATTAAGATCATGAGATTTCTGAGATTTCCTGAGTCGCATGACTTAGTTCTATAGATCATGGCTTGATTCAGATTATTATGATAACGTGACATAGCTCTAGGCACACAACTATATTTTTTTGGTACTAGTACCCCCAGGACTCAATGGAAGGAAACTGACACACATAACTGACTTGATCATAAAATGGAGTCCACAATTCACCATATCATAAGTAGGGTATTTCACACTAAGCATAGTTCTCAACATCTTACGTATGGAAGGGAAATTCTTACAACATGTGTATACTTCCATAGCTTCAATATCATTCTCAATCCACATCACAACAACGACGCATATCAATCACATGGAATTCATGTGAAATCATAAAGCATAAAGCATGGACTTGTCATTTAAGCACTATTAAATCATGGGACACGAATCTTATCACCTTAAGAATTTTAGCAAACACTTTGCATGCATTTTTTAGCTTAGGTGTGTTTTCATGAATTTCTCAATTTTAAACGACATAAAGTTCATTCATTTCAACTAACGAACAAATATACTTCATGAAAACACCTTTAGATATCATCTTGAAACTTAAACAACAATCATCAACATGTACATGGTCATATCACAACAAGACAATCATAATATAATATTTAAAACATGGTTCTTGATCTCTATGAATGAAATGGATCCATAGATGAACACTACGCATACCTTAGATGGAAGATTCTTGATGATGGATGGAGTAATTTGCTTGAACTTGAATCCCCAATTGAAAAACCTAATGTGTTCTTGAGAGGATTTTGAGAGAAATAATATGTTTTAATGAAATAAGGTCTTAATTCAATGTTTATGGAATATATATAGGGGTGGAAAGATGACCCAAATACCCCTCTAGATACGTCATTTACCTTCTGTGAAAATTACCAGATTTGGGCCCCAACTCGATGCAGAGATATCGCGTTGCCCCCAATTTGTGACCTAAAAACTCACCGCGATGTAGTGGAATTGTAGTGAGACATTGGTAATTGACAAACACCATTTTGGCTTATGGCGTGACGTGCCACTAACTGAAATGAAGTTGTTGAAACTTTAAATTGCCATAACTTCTTCACCGAGTGTTAATTTTAGGTGAATTTAGTATCGACGGAAAGCTTATTCAATTGTATAAAATTTGGAGGGTATAAATCTGCAAAAATTCTACCTATCAACAAATTTATGCTCATTCAAAGATGACCTATGTGAAATCACACACGAAAATTTGGTGGATTCAAAAGTTCTTAGTTTGGCTTGCTCTAAGTGACTCTTATGAACATACTTAACACATCATAAGATCTATTATCACTAGGATACTCATCCTAATTCATGTGCTCCAATATTAATCATAGGATTGGAGGTTTCTTGTGTAGGAATAATGGTTCATTTTCTAGCTTAGAAATATACGGGGTATTACACCAAGAAATTGATATCACCCTTATTTAGAAATCTAAAGGAAAAATTGATGCAAAAGAAAAGAGCATCAGACAAGGAAAAAATCCTATAGAACAAAGAGACACCATAAGATGCCATAATTAATAAAATTTAACTTCAAAAGAGTGAAGAACAAAGAACAACCATATAAATAAACATATCGATCTGTTACTAAAGTAGTGAAGAAAAAAGTTTAAAAATTTATTCAAAAATAGATGAAATTTACAAGTAGTGGAGCAGAGTGTGAAGAACATAGATAAGCCACTCCATATCTTGGAAGAATAAGTTAGATAAAGTAAAGAAAATGGAGCCTACAACAAAAGAAAATTTGTAGAGAATGTGAAGGAGATGAGAATGGTGTGTAATAGTTCAAAAGTAGTACACAAACTGGAGTATTAGTCGGTACACATGTTTGTTCATTGCTGAAAGAATCCTATGTATATTGTTAAATTTCTAAGACCTTTAGTACGATTAACCAATGATGTGATTTCACTCGCTGCTCTATGTTGATTAAGAGAATATTTTGATTGACATAATTGAGGTACAATGTAATTTATATTTAGTTATTTTGTTGTCTTTATGTTGTCTAATTGCAGGAAGTATCTTTCATATTTTTCTGAATTTTTTTTGACAGAAAAGATAAGCTTTTTAGATTCTTACTCCATGCATGATTGTCCAATAGGTGGAACCAACCATCGAAAACTTAGGAAGATGAAGTACCAAAGAAAATGACTAACTCATTATTCTAATTTTTTGGTCACCTCAGCATTTCAGCTTTACAAGTAGCGTTACATATCATTTTCTTGTAAGTTTCCTTTAATCTTGTCCCATTTAATGTTAACTTGCGACATTTTCTTCAAATATACAACCATGTAACCATCAAATCTGCTACCTATCTAATTTTATTGCAAAGAAGTTTATGTGGTAATATAAATTGGAAGAAAAAGACCTTACTGTATTGCTGACTAGGCAGTACCTTCTTAGTAGTAGCATAAATAAAATTGTTCACATCCTTAAAAATCCAAGACACAATGCCTTACAGTTATGAATGAACTGTAATGCCTTAAAATCTGATCCCGATATGTGACACAGTGCTCAAGACTATGAGTAGCCTTAATATAACCTTGTCTACATACTACTGAGCCTAAATCTCATAATGATGGAAATATAGGTATAAAAGTCATGATAGAATGCACAAATTGTCCATAATATCTAAGAATAATATTTGAAACATCAATACTAAATTATTTGAATCAAAACTGGAAGTCTGACAAGCCTCAATTACTAACACTAGAGAGTCACAGGGATAAACCCCCGGCTAACTCAAACTGTCTAAAAGAAATGCTAAAATATCATAAATTGTTAAACTGTAAAATCTGAGAAATAACTCCCCGAGCTATGAGGACTCACCAACTGTCGTATGTAGACAGAGATGCTCGAACTACTCACGTGGCTGATATTGAGCATCAGAACCTACATTATGAGACAACATAGCACATAGGCATATATGTGGATCAATACTTTCAGGATGTACTGAGTATATGGGGTGAAATGCATAACTAAAACATCATCTCATCATTATAATTTATAAAACAATGAATGCTAAATGTAAATGACTCACATAAGCAGGAATATCTAAAATACTGAAATCATGAATAATAAATCTATCATATTTTATAAATCTAGTGAGTCATAAAATTTAGTTCTGAAAGTTGTACTTGTGTCTCTTTTTAAATCATACTGTCTAAGTGTAGAAAAGACTCACTTTAAATTCTGAAATCTGAAAGATGAAGTCTGTAGCTAATATCATTCTATAAAGCATAATCTGAGTAAACATTGTGAGCCTTTACACTTAGTTTTCTAAAATCTTTTCTATTAATTTTTTCTAAAATATTTAATTTGTAGGGAAAACACTTTATCTTAAGCTTACCTGTAAGGGAATTCTTTCAAAGCTTTTCTTTACTAGTAAGGAAAAATTGTTTATTTACTTGTACTAGTAGAGAGGTTCTCTTAACCGACATAAACCATGCGAGCTACATGGAGTCTAACATCTCATCCTCCTAAGGAAGAAATCTCACATTGGGGAGAGGTGTCATACTCTTTCCAGGGAGTATAACCTGAGCTATATGATCACATGTTAAACTGTCTTCCACATATAACTGGGAATAAGCTAATAATCTGTACCTACGTTGGCGACGATGTTCTGTGGAAGTAGGATACGCTAAACCCACACTTCCCGTTCGGTGCTAAATATTACTCCCTTTTTATTTGCTACGCTCATTCTATTGGAAATCCACTTTAAAACTAGCATAAGGGTTTATCTAAAACCACTAATGCATTTATCTAACAAAATATATAAATAAAGATGAACTGAATTTTGTAATCTGTAATAATCTGAAAAATGGATTCAAAAACTTATCTGATGATCGAAAGATCAAAGCTTTACTGAAAATCTATAAATAATCTGATAATAGGATGCTTAAAGAATCATCTTTCTTAAAATAATATTAAATCTTAGGGTGATAACCCATGCTTCAATCTCATGTCAAAACATTAAAATAGTCATGCTTGATATTGAAAACAATGATATTTTATCTCAAAATTTGTAAATACTGCAATAGGCATGAAAAATGAAAATAGACATGCACTTCAACTTCTAAAACATTGGAAATATCAAAATTTAGCAAAGAGAAACAATGGGTATGAACCCTAATTCAAAACTCATGGAATATCATTCAAAATCATATGAATTTAATGTAAAAGCTTGGTTTTGGGCACAAGGATGAAAGGAGATCCTTGTTCATAAACCCCACATACCTTGATTAAAGATTAGATGTAGATTCTTCAATTATGGATTCCTATTTGAGTTCTTGATGATGGATTCTTGATTATCTTGCCTTGGGAATCCTGAATTTAGAGCTTTCTTGCAGAATCTATGGAGGATTTTGATTTCTTAGAGAAGAGGTTTTAGAGCTCTAGGGTTTTGCGTTTGAAAAGAATGATGAATAATAAGTACAAAGTGCTTCGATTATGATTAATCCTGTGTTTTGATGGATTGGGGGCTTGGAAATTGTACAAAATACCCTTTTTTAAACTCCTAAACCAAACTGGAAATGAGAACTGAAAATCCCAATTTAATGAGCCACCGTGACGTGCCACTATCACAGTGGTTCACTGGAAATTGATGACTAGGAAATTGGTGGTCTCCGCAATGCGGTGCTATCGCGTTGTCCAACTAGATTTTGACAATTGGCACCTAAAACTTCAATGCAATATGCCACCGTCACAGTGTCCTATAGAAATGCCATTTAGGCTATTAGCACGACACGCCAATATCACGTTGGGCCACTGGAAATTGATAATTGGGAAATTGTCCCTCACAACAATTTGGGGATACCACAGAGGGCCATTGGAATTTGACAATTATCATTTTACTAATATCCGCAACGTGCCAAGTGTCCAGGTGGCACACTGTCAACTTAAAAATGCTCTAACTCCTCAACCGAGTATCGGAATTAGGAGAATTTTGTATCGATGGAAAGCTTATTCAATTTCTCAAACAATGGGAGATCTAAATCTGGAAAATTCCACACCGAAAAATATTCTTTTTTTTGTAAAATATTTCTTAACATTCTAGGAATGAATTTAAGCTAGGAAAGGTACAGGGTATTGCATGAGCCTCTTATTCCAAGTAATCATTTCTGTATTTATTGATATGCCTGATTAACTCAACTTGTTGACTGATGTAGAGCTTAATGCACTGGATAAATTAAAATCTAAGAGTGAAAATGTAAGAACTATGGCGACTCCATATTCTCCACTCCGTTTTAATTTCTACTCCATTTTTGTTCACACACCATATTTGTTTTACATTTTTTTCATTGTTTTTCACATGTAATTCAGTGAATTTGAAGTTTTATTAGATTTTATCTATTGACAACTACTGATATTGAATAAAGTAGCATATATATTTTTCAATTATCTTTTCGAGGTTAATTTTATGCTTAGAGATGATTGAACTGAATATCTCTGATGTAAGACAAGTGTGTGCATCCATTTATTGAGGAGACAAAATCAGAGAGAAGAAATTCTCGCGAATAAGATAATAGACTCAAAAAATTGGCACTAGCTGTCGAGCAATAACCCCTATTGAAATTAGAGGTGATTAGAACTTCTAGAATATGAGAAAAAGTATTTTCTGTGCTTAAATATGAAAATTGCAGTTAAAAAAACTTGCTCGACTATTGTTATAAATCAATGAAGCGAAGGTGCTTGGCGAAATGAAAACCTTTTGTGATGCACTATATTATTCTATAACTCTCATTATTTCAATGTCTGATTAATGTTGTTTGATTTTTAGTCTCAAAATCATACTATTAATCTTCATATTATGTGAGGTAAGGACTTATGCGCATTGTGTATTACCATGTCAGTTTCTTCTCCTATTCATTTTTTATTCAAAGGTAATATTAGAATTTTAGGAGCTAAATGTGTGCCTCATTTTAGTTGGCTGGATATTAAACACAAACCTGCTTCATCCCACTCTCTAACTCTTACTATCCGTATAATTATTCAGCTATAACTCCGAAAAGTTATGTTTTTCATTTACAAACTGTAATATCCCAAAAATCCAAACCAATAGTAGAGACATGTTTCAAGCTCATGCATAGTACGCTATAGTTCTTTCGCAGTGATATCCATGAGTTTGATGTATATTAAGGCCTCAAATAACTCCGAACTATTAGACGAATTAAAATAATCCTTACTGATTGAATTTTTTATAAGAATGTTGCTTTAGTCAACTTTAAAAGAGAATATATTTTGCTATATTGATAATTTTCTAGATCAAAAACTACCTAATAATATGAAATTGAATTAGCTTTCGAACGATACCAATTTTTCCCGAATCTGATACTCGGGTGAGAAGTTACAACACATTTAGTTCAAAATAGTAGCCCAAGACGATAAGGCCGCATTGCGGTGATGGCCAAAATCACGTTATTCTTTTTCAAGTGTGCCATCGTGATTACCGTCGCGACGCACCAAGGGGAAATTTTGCAATAGTTCTTTTCCAGTGGGGTATCGCAATTGGCACCGCATCGCGGCAAGCTTCTATCTTAGTATCATCCATTTTCAAAGGCACAACGCAATAGCAACGCATCGTGCCATAGGGTAAAATAGGGATTGTCAGTTTTCAAGTGGCCTGATGCAATTGCACTGCGTCGCGCTGGAGCCAAAAATTGAGAATTTTGTGATTTAAATTCCAGGGATCGTTTGGTATTTTTTCATTGACCCTAATCTGTCCAAACATGGGATTTCAGTCCTAATAGAGTATTATTTGTTTATTATTTCATAATTTTCTCAAAAAAATTAAAGTATCCCTCTTTCAAGAACAAAAACGTAGGTTTCTTAGTTCAAAATCAAAACTCAATAATTCACCATCAATTCTCATCAATTCATCAACCCAGGTATGTTAAGTGTTCATCTATGGGTTTATTTCACCCATGAAGTCCAAATATCCAATTCTAAATTAAAGTTGGTATCTTTATATGTTTTTTATGATTTTTAATTGTGATTTTAACCATGAATTCCTATGAATTATAATTCTACACCGTGTTTACATGAAATTGTCCTTGTTATTCAACCCCACATGTTTTAATGATGTTATTCTCTGATTTAATTCATAATTCGTGACGTTGATATTGAAATCATGTTATTACTACAATATTTAAATTATTCACATGCTTAGCTTACACTATGAATATCAAGTGTTTGATGAAATGCCTACAAGATTGAATTTTGAATAAATGCTTTCATATTATATCCTCAAAGTTTTAGTACTATTTTTCTATTATTGATATTGACTCCTGGGGGTTGTGAATACCCAAAAACATAGCTATTTACTTAGTCTCAATATCTTTGGAATAGCTTCAGAATATGTTGTAAGCATTATCAGTTCAATCAGTCATCATAATCAGTTAAACTTAGAATAGTTCAATATCTCGCGTCAGTTCAGTTGGGAGTAGGACTTAGCACCGAGCGAGGGTAGGGATGGCAGTTTCCTCGTTAGATAGGTAGAGTCATTAGTAGCATTCCCTGTACTCACGAACTACGTAGCCAGTGTAGGATATGAGGAATCACCCATCATTTTAGGCTTGACCACCTCGCAGGGGTCACCATCAGTTTAGGCTTGACATCCTTAGTCCTTTGGGATAGTACATTTGTTAATCCACACAGCCAGTATTAGTACCCATGGCACAGTAATACACCATTCCAATTGGGGTCACAAATCAGACCCCAATTTGCTCATTGGGCCATGTCAGTTAGATGATAGCTCCCAAAGTCTTAGTCCAGTATTCATTATACTTTACTTCAAGATTGTATTGACCATAGCATACAGATATTGATTATTCAGTTATCAGATTTCAGCATTTCAGTTTACAAATTTTATTAAGAATATATTTTATACTTGGTCATACATTCTCACTATTTACACATTTCATTCATTCTATTCAGTACTCCTATACATGAAACCATGCATATCAACCTACCTCATTTAGCATACTAGTACATTCTAAGCACTGATCACATTCTTTTTTCTTGTGCTATAATGTATCATATCGTAGGTTCGAACACTCAATTCTTGGACAACGTATAGACCTTTCAAATTATCAGCCTTAGTAGTGGTGAAACCTTTATTTCAAGGACAGACTAAATTTATTTTCATACTTTTAGTTTAGTAGCTAAGTAGAGTTAGTTGGGCATGGTCCATCAACTCTTATTCAGTCAGTAGAGGCTTTTCAGACTAGTATAGACTGTCAGACAGTTTTGTTATTATTTTATTAGTTCTAGACAGTTGTTTCCAGTTTAATGATCCAATATTGTTTTTAGTTATTTAAAACCTTATAGCTTATCTATTGTTCTTCCGCATATGTTATTATATTATTTTATGCTCACAGTAGGTACCAACTCATGGGTTAGCTTGTAGTCTCTCGGGACCGTAAGCACCATGTGGCGCCCAGGGTGTACTATTGGGTCATTACAAACTTGGTATCAGAGCCAAAGTTTTTAATGTTTCCTAAAAAGTCTTAAAGCCGCCTCGAGTAGAGTCTTGTGCATAGGTGTGAAATATGTCACTCTTATGGACAAGAGACTACGAGGTATTTTAAGTAAAGTTTCCCTTCTTTCAGTGTTCATGTCATGAAACCAACCATGATCTCATGTTAAACTCTCATTCTAATCTGTTCTCCATTCTATTTATAGATTATGCCTCCCAGAATGACAAACGGAAGATGAAATATAAACCAGCCAGCATCTCCGCCTGTTCAGGAAGATCCCCTGAACGAGCATGTTTCCCATGTAGAGTTCAGAGCTTCATTTACTACTCTAGCTCACACTGTAGAAGCACAAAATGCTCATCTAGCTGCTTTCTTGGCCAACCCAGTGTCCAATACTGCCGCAACTAGGATTCAGGACTTTACCCGAATGAATCCTCCTCTATTTTTGAGATCAAAATGTGAAGAAGATCCACAGTAATTCTTAGACATGGTCCAGAAGGTAATAGATATTATGGGGGTAACTTCTAGTTAGAGTATTGAATCGGCTGCTTACAAATTACAGGATGTGGCTCATACACTGTTTAAGCAGTAAAAGGTAGATAGAGGCGTAGATGTAGGGCCTAGTGAGAGAATCCAAAGTGTTAGAGTTTATCAACTTGAGGCAAGGAAATATGAGTGTGAATGAGTATTCCTTTAAGTTTACTCAGTTATCTAGGTATGCTTCTTATGTGGTAGCTGATACCAGATCTAAGATGAGCAAGTTTATGTCTAGGGTATCTGAGTATGTTCAATAAGTGTAGGACTACGATGTTAATTAAGGAGATGGACATTTCTAGGCTTATGGTCCATGCTTAACAGATTGAGGAATTGAAGGATAATAAGAAGGAAAGAGAGAACAAGAGGGCTAGAATAGGTAGCTTTAATTTCACTCAGCCAAAGTCAAAAAGTGGTAACCGTCCTCAGTTCCATCAGAAATCTTTAGTCCTAGCTCCGTCTTTAGATAGTGACCTAGTACCCAAATTCAAAAATGATAATATGTATAGAGCTCCAGGATCTAACTCCCAAGGAAGTGTAAGCAGTATTTATACAAATCCTCTTTGCCAAAAATATAGTAGAAACCATTAGGGTGAGTGTAGAGTTGGCAGTGATGTATGCTTTGGGTGTGGTAAGCCAGGCCATCAGATTTGAGAGCGTCGGGCAGTTGCTAAAAAAGGTAGGGATTTGTGCCAATAGGGCTAGTCCCCTCAGTTATCAATTCTAGCCACCCACTAGATTCAGTAGGGTGGCGAAGCGCTACTAGCGACCAGTGTCAGAATAAGCTCTATACACTTTAGTCTCGATAAGATTACAAAAGTTCTCCTTACGTAGTTACTAGTACATTGCAAGTCTTTCATTTACATATTTATTATTAACTAGACCCTGGAGATTCTTTTTTTTTGGAACCACTTACATAGCCATCAACTTCAGAGTCAGTCCCGAAATCTTAGCAGAACCATTTTCAGTGTCTACCCAAGTAAGTGTCTATATTGTATCCCAGCGGGTATACAGGAACTTCCTGATTATAGTGTCTCAAAAAGTTACTTCAATTGACCTCGTGGAGTTAGAGATGACAGATTTTTACGTCATTCTCGGCATGGATTGGCTCCACTCATGCTATGCTTTAGTGGATTGCATAAACAGAGTAGTTCATTTTTTGTTTCCAAATGAATCGGTTCTTGAATGGAGGGGTAGTACTACAACACTTAGGGGTCAGCTTATTTCATACCTCAGAGAGAGGAAAATGATATCCAGAGGGTGTATTTATCATCTTGTCTAAGCCAAAGACTCAAATTTTGAGACTCCTAATCTTGAGTCAGTTTCAGCGGTGAGGAAATTTCCACATGTTTTCTAAAGATCTTCCCAGAGTTCCTCATAAAAGGGAAATTAACTTCGGAATAGACCTTCTTCTAGATACCCACCCTATCTCGATTGCTCCATACAGAATGGCTCCAGGTAAACTCAAAAAGTTAAAAGAATAGTTGAAGGATCTCCTAGATAAGGGATTTATCAGGCCCAGCATTTCCCTGTGGGGCACACAAGTTTTATTTGTGCGTAAGAAAGATGGTTTTCTTAGAATATTTATTGACTACTATAAGTTGAACAAAGTCACAAGCAAGAACAAATACCCACATCCCAGTATCAATGACTTATTCAACCAACTTCAGGGTGCCAGTTAGTTTTCTAAGATAGATCTCAGATCCGGCCATCAACAGCTCAGAGTCAGAGAATGTGACATTCCAAAAATAGCTTTTAGAACCTGGTATGGTCACTTCAAATTTCTAGCCATATCCTTTGGTCTCAAGAATTCGCCAACAACCTTCATGGACTTGATGAACAAAGTGTTCAAACTGTACTTAGACATGTTTTTCATAGTCTTTACTGATGATATTCTTTTCTATTCCCGTAACGAAAATGATTATGCAAACCATCTCAAAATAGTATTCTAGACTCTTGGAGCCCATTAGTTGTTCGCTAAATTCAGTAAGTGCGAATTTTGACTAAGAGCAGTAGATTTTCTTGGATATATTATTTATGGTGATGTCATTAGAGTCGATACTCAAAAGACCGAGGTGGTGAAAAACTGGACCAGACCTATCTCTCCATTAGATATTAGGACTTTCTTGGGTTTGGCTGGCTATTATCAACTATTTATTGAAGGATTTTTGTCCATTGTGTCCTCTATGTATAGATTGACTCAGAAGAAAGTTAAGTTTCAATGGTCAGATTCTTGTGAGAAGAGTTTTTAGGAGTTAAAGACTCGACACACCATAACCTCAATTTTGACATTACCAAATGGTTCAGATGGGTTTTCTTGCGTATTGTGATACTTCCAGAGTTGGTTTGGGGTGTGTTTTGATGCAGAAGGATAAATTTGTACCCTATGCCTCTCGACAGCTTAACCCCCATGAAAAAAATATCCCACCCATGATCTTGTGTTAATGGTTGTTGTGTTGGCCTCAAAAATTTCGAGGCACTATTTATATAGGGTGCATGTTGATGTGTTCACAGATCACAAATTCTTGTAGCATGTGTTGTTGCAGAAGGATTTGAATCTGTGTCGGAGAACATGGTTAGATTTGCTGAAAGATTAGGATATAAGTGTTTTGTACCATCCGAGAAAGGTCAATGTAGTGGCAAATACCCTAAGTAGATTGTCTATGGGTAGTGTTGCTCATGTCAAGGGTGATAAAAAGAATTTAGTTTGAGAAGTTCATCTTCTTTTCAGGTTAGGTGTTCGTTTGGTTGATTCAGTTGAGGGTAGAGTTTAGGTTCAGAATAGTTTCTAATCTTCTTTGGCTGCCGAAGTGAAGGAAAAGTAGGATAGGGATCCTAGTCTGCTAAAGTCGAAGAAGTCAATTATAGATCATAACGTAGAGGTTTTCTCTTAAGGGAGAGATGGTTTGTTGCATTGTCAGGGTAGACTTTGTATGTCATGTGTTGATGAGTTTAGATTGCAAATTCTTGCAAAAGCGCATGGTGCGCGTTACTCAATTCATCCAGGGTCCACGAAGATGTGCGATATGTGGGAAATCTATTGATGGAGTAGGATAAAGAGAGATATTTCAGAGTTATTGACTAAGTGCACCATTTTTCAATAGGTTTATATTAAACATTAGAAGCCCAGTAGGTCTAGGCAGGATTTCAATATTCCCACTTAGAAGTGGGAGGAAGTGAACATGGATTTTGTGATGGGTTTGCCTCGTATTCGCCGTTAGCATAATTCAATTTGGGTGATTGTAGACAAGATGACTAAATCAGCCCATTTTTTGCCATTCTATACTTCTTGTTCAGCCGAGAACTATGCCAAACTCTATCTCTGAGAGTTGGTTAGGTTGAACGATATTTGGTTGTCCATCATTTCAGATAGAGGCACTCAATTTACCTTGCACTTTTGGAAGGCTTTGCAGAAAGGTTTTGGTACCCAAGTTCACCTCAGTAGAACCTTTCATCCTTAGACAGATGGTCAGGCAGAAAGGATAATTCATACCCTTGAGGATATGTTGAGAGCATGTTCCATTGACTAAGGGCAGTTTGGATGAACACTTGCCTTTGATTGAGTTCGCATATAATAATAGCTTTCATTTCAGTATTCAGATTGCTTAGTTTGAGGCTCTGTATGGAAGGAGATATAGATCTCTAATTAATTTGCTTTAATTAGGTGAGGCCATGGTAGTGAGGCCTGACTTGGTGTTTGATGCCGTAGAGAAATTACAGTTGATCAGGAAGAGGCTTAAGGCAGCACAAAGCCGATCGAAATCTTATCCATATGTGAGGAGAAAAGACCTTGAATTTGAGGTTTCCAATTTGTATATCTAAAGATCTCTCCCATGAAAGGAGTAAAGCATTTTGGTAAGAAGGGTAAGCTTAGTATCCGATATGTTGGCCCTTACAGAATTATGAGCTATTTCGGAAAGATAGCTTATGATCTTGAGTTCCCTGCAGACTTAACATTAGTGCACCCAGTATTCTATATCTCCTTGTTGATGAAGTGTACTGGATACCCAGTAGTTTTCATCCCCTTAGAAAGCATATATGTTTAGAACAACCTCTCTTACGAAGAAATTCCAGTCGAGGTCCTTGATCGACAAATTTGTAGACTAAGGAACAAAGAAGTTCCCCTAGTCAAAGTTCTTTGGCCGAATTAGTCAGTTGAGGGATCCACTTGGGAAGCAAAAGCAGATATACTAAACAAGAACCCTCATCTTTTCTCCACAAACTCGGATTCATCTAAGGTAATAACCTTCTTAGAATTTCTCTTTGCCATGCTCAGTTTCAGCTGCATATCATTCGTATGTTAGTCATGTATTCATAGAACCAGTTTAGTCATGTGTTACACTTTAGACTTAGCCATGTAATCAAGTATATCCAACATGTAACCTAAGTTCCTCAACCTTTTCAGCTTAACTAGTCTCATTCGCGAACGAATGTTCCCAATGGAGAGATATTGTAATACCTTAAAAATTCAAACCAATGTTAGAGCCATTATCAAGATCATGCATGGTACATTATAGTTATTTGGTAGTGATATGCATGAGTTTGATGTATATTAAGTCCTCAAATAACCCCAGCTATTAGACGAATTAAAATAATCCTTATCGATCGAATTTTTTAAAAGAATTTCTCTTTAGTCAACTTCAAATGAGCATATCTTTTGCTTTATGGAGAGTTTTCCAGATAAAGACCCACCAAATGATAGGAAATTGAATTAGCTTTCCAATGATACCAATTTCACCCGAATTTGATACTCGGATGAAAAGTTATGGCACTTTTAGTGCAAAATAGTAGCCCAACGCGATAAGTCCGCATCGTGGTGATGGCCTAAATCACGTTCTTCCTTTTCCAGTATGTCACTGCAATTGACACCACATCGCGCTTGGGGACCATTTCACAATTGTCCTTTTCCAGTGGGGCACCGCGAGCCAAGCTTCCAGTTTGGGATCGTCCATTTCCAGAGGTGCAATGCGATAGGACTACATTGCACAGTAGAGTAAAATGGGGATTGTCAGTTTTCCAGTGGCCTGACGTGATTGCACCGCATCGCGCCAGAACCAAAAATTGGGATATTCAGCTTTTGTGATTTAAATTCCAACGACCGTTTATAAATTCTCATGAAAAATTCTCTAGAAAAATTAAAGTTGCCCACCTTCAATAACAAAAACCCTGGCCTTCCAAATTCAAGATCAAAACTTAAGAATTCACCATAAATTCTCATGAATTCATCAACCCAAGTATGTTAAGAGATCATCTATGGGTTCCTTTTAACCATGGATTCCAAATATCTAATTCTAAATTCAGGTTGGGATCTTTACAATTTTTTCATGATTTTTAATTGTGATTTTAACCATGAATTGTAATTCTACACCATATTTACATGAAATTGTCGTTGTTATTCAACCCCACATGTTTTAATGATGTTTTTCGCTAATTTAATTCATCGATGTTGAAATCATGTTATTACTACAAGCTTTAAATTAATCTCATGCTCAGCTTACACTACGAATATCAAGTGTTTGACGAAATGCCTACAAGAATGAATTTTGAATAAATGCTTTCATATCATGTGCTCAAAGCTTTAGTACTATTTTTCTATTATTGCTATTGACTCCTGAGGGTTGTGAATACCCGAAAAATTAGTTGTTTACTTAGTCTCAATATCTTCAGATTAGCTTCAGAATATGTTATGAGCATTATCAGTTCAGCCAGTCACCATAATCAGTTAAACTTACAACAGTTTAGTATCCCGAGTCAATTCAGTTTGGAGTAGCATTTAGCACCAAGTACTCCAGAACTACGTAGCCAACATTGGATATGAGGAGTCACCCATTAGTTTAGGCTTGACTACCTCACATGGTTCATCCATCAATTTAAGCTTGACACCCTTAGTCTTTTGGGACAGTACATCAGTGGATCCACACAACCAGTGTTAGTACCTATTGTACGGTGTTGACACCTTTTCAACTGGTGTCACAAATTGGACCCAATTTGCTCATTGGGGCATGTCGGTTAGGTGATAACTCCCACAGTCTTAGTTCAGTATTCAGTATACTTCAGTTCAAACTTGTATTGACCAAAACACACAGATATCGGTTATTCAGTTATCAGATTTTAGTATTTCAGTTTACAAATTATTTTTAGAACATATTTTATTCTTGGTTATGCATTCTCAGTATTTATAGATTTCATGCATTTTATTTAGTACTTCATGCTATTCATTCAGTTAGTTATTACTCTTGTACATGAAACCATACATATCCGCCAACCTCATTTAGCATACCAGTACATTCAAAGTACTGATCGAATGTACATTCAAAGTACTGATCGCATACTTTTTTCTTGCGCTATAATATATCATATCATAGGTTCGGATGCTCAGTTCTCAGATCATGGATAGACCTCCCAGATTATCAGCCATAACAGTAACGAGTCTTCATATTTCGAGGACAGACTATATTTATTTTCATGCTTTCAATTCAGTAGTTAGATGGAATTAGTTAGGGCCTATCCCATTAACTTTTATTCAGCTTGTAGAGGCTTTTCAGAATAGTACAGACAATCTGTCAGTTTTGTTATAATTTTATTAGTTCTAAAGAGTTGTTTCTAGCAGTTATTTCCATATTGATGATCCAATATTGTTTTTAGTTATTTAAAACTCATGACTTATCAGTTGTTTTTAGACATATGTTATTACATTATTCAATGCTCACAGTAGGTACCAGCTCATGGGTTAGCTTGTGGTCTCTTAGAACCGTAAGCACCGTGTGGCACCAAGGGTGTACTCTCTGGGCATTACAAGAACTTGCACATGTATGTTTCAAAATCAATAACTAAGTGAATTCTTTGGATGAACAGTCATGGATTGGTATAAGTGATGTATTAAGAAGCCCCTTCCACTGCTGACCAAGCTGAATCTCATAGTTTTAGCCAATGTTTCTCAGATGACTCCTACTCCCTCTATAATAATTGGTATATTAGTCCGCTCACATGTTTTATGGCTGAAATTTATATGCATGTACACATAGATGCTAAATATTCTCGTATTTCTTACTATCGGATAAGATAAAAATATAGGTCACAGTCAAAATTGGCGTCGAGAGATTACCGGGGCTGATGATCGGTAACTATAACCTTTTACATAAGATAGTGGAGTTTCTACTTTGAAAATACCTACATTTTTGTAACAGATTCCAGAACAAATGGTAGTTACTTCTTGCTGCTTTCAGGAACCCTCAGTTTGTCCTCACTTTAAGGGATGACTTCGAAGGAAGAATACACAATCATGCTTGGAAGGAATATATGGTGTGTTAGGGTTTTTTCCGTGATTTTTCTACCTAAATTAAGTTTTACTTTTTCTTAGAAGGAAAATAAAAGTAACCATAAATAGTTTTACTTTTCTTGAAAGGAAAATATAAAACTTTTTCATATTTGGCCAACCTCTTTCTTAGAGGAAAGGTTTTGGAACTCTATAAATAGATGACCCCCTTCTCATACCATAACACAATAGCTTCCACAATGTAGTTGTTATAAGAGTCTGGTTTAGGGGGATATTTATCCCAAAGGTTTATGTTTTTTCATAGATTTTATTTTTTCAATATTGTTTTTAATATGTAGGTCGTTTGACCGAATCATATTAATAATTTGTCTTTTCAATATATGTTTTATTTGTCATCTGAATTATTACTACAAAAAATTTGATTATTTGGATGAATTATTTTGTCACTTATAAGTCATATTTCGGCGCAAAAAAGTAGTGTGACGAAAAAGATTTTGTCAATCAATTGTCTCTAAAAGTGGGTCGCCAAAAGTAGACAAAGACGATTTAGTGTTTCGTCGCTAAAAAGATTAAATTAGGTAAAAAAAAAGATCGTCCCCAAATGTGTAACATTTATGACAAATTTGTTGTCATAAAAATGTAATTTTTTTGTAGTTGAAGGTAAGCTTTTGTCACTAAAAAGTTATCAATACCTTCAAAATTTATTGTCGCTAGAGTTATATATATTTCGTGGCTGAACAAATGTATTTTCGTCACTATTCACAACTTTTTGTATACAACAAAAATTTTCGTCCTTAAATGTATGAATTAGTGATAAATTTATTATTAAAATAAATATTAATAATTTTGTAGTTAAATCTACCATTTGTCACTAAAAATAGTATTTTTTTTACCGACAATGTAGAATCTTCAGTAAATTATTATGATTACTGACAATTATGATTGTCATAAAATACAAAATTAATTTGTATCAAACAAAAAGGAAGATATTGATACAAATACATATGTCACTAAATATAGTCAAACTTATGACGAACTAGTTTATTTCGTGATGAAAATATTTGTCTTGAAAAGTCTAATATAATCGTTGCTAAAAGTTATCTTTGATAATAAAATCTTTTGTCACAAATTACAAGAAATCGCTTAATTATTTCATATTGATATTATTTTTTAAATTAGAATTGAATAAATCAAAATTAAAATTATAAAACATGTCAGATAGATAAAATTCACCCACAATCATATAATTACAAAAACTAAAATTGTACTAAGGTAATATCTCCTCACAGTTCAAAGAAAAGTTAAACTAGTCCAACACAAAAGAAACTAACTGAAATATAGTACTAAATATTACTCCTATCCTAAACTAAGGATGATATGTAGAGGCATCCTCGAAAGTACCAATAACGTGTTGAGATTGCAATTAGTCTTCATTCAACTCACTTTTACCCTGTGGAAAAGAGAAGAAAATTAAGATTGATGATGATTCTTTCAGGTTTGATAGTTAAATTGACTCTACTTCCTACTTCTTCTCCAAGACATAACTAGAATCCATTAAACATGTAATTATGAAAACCGAGGCTACCCAGAAACTAGATAAATACTATCCAGTAAACACATCAAACTTCTATAACAACAACAATAACATACTCGGTGCATTCCCCAAAGTGAGGTTTGGAGAGGGTAACTGTACGTAGTCCATACCACTACCTTAAATGAATTATACAACAACATAGCCAGTGTATCCCCACATCATGGGGTATGAGGAGGATAATGTGTATGCAGTGCACACCACTACCTCGAATAAAGTAGAGAGATTGTTTTTGATAAAACCTGACTCAGGATAGATAACAGTATAACAAAAAAACCATAAAAGCACACAACGGTACAACACACTTCTAGGTAATACAAGTCAAAGAAGTTTCAGTTATTCAATATTACTTAATAAGAAAACAAAACTAAGTAAAACTAATACAGTCTATTATAAATATCCCGAAAACTTATCAAAACACCATAATTGTCTATTTAAACCCACGAGACAAGATATAATGGCAAGCAAATAGGAACATATAATAACAAACATCGAAATATTCCTATAGACATGTTTTCTAAAGGCTTTCACAACGTGATCCAGTCAACACACACAGAGAATAAAAATTACATCATTTTGAGAACTTACCAGTGAACAACAGCAAAAGAGATACTAAGAATAATAAAGGCCAAGCACTTGTAACAGTGAAATATGAAGATGATTTCAGTAAGCCTTGAAGGAGAATTGAAGAACCATCAAAATATGTAATTGCCTTGTATTAAAATAGCCATTAACTCTTTTTGTTTTTGTTTATTTTAGAGAGTAGTAATTGTCATTCGAGAATTGTCCCTCCAATGAAAAGAAGGGTGGTTTATACAGTAGTAGTAATACAGTAGCACCAAAGGAAAAAGTATATTATAAAAAAAATCACTTTTGATAATTAAAGGAAAAATATATCAAGAATCAATTAGGAGAAAGCTCAATCCCTTTAATGCCGTATTTACCATAAAAAAATCACATTATCAAGGCAGGCAACAGTTAATATACATTTAATTTGCAGAAAGAAAACTAAAAATGGACTCAATCAATTATTTAATATTTTATTAGAAATAGATGAGGAAAATAAAGTGCGAATTTAAAAGAGAAGAGATAATAATAATAGCAACATGTATCAACACTAGTGTTTAGCATATAAATTAAAAATTGATTTACAAATAATAAGGAAACTAATCACAAAAATCAAACTAAATCTATTCCACCAATCTACTAATCAATTTAGTACTTTCATTTAGGAATAAGCATAATCAATATTTTACCATAAAAGAAGATTCAAATTTCAGCCAATATGAATTAAATCAAACGTAATACAAGTATAACATCTTTTAAGGACAAGCAGAGATAAACACGTATTTAAATGGATTGAATCAACATTCAAAGTCAGATATCACAAACATTAGATTTAACAGATTAATTTAGGAAATATGCATCCAAAGAAGAAAAATATCATGCAAATTAGACCAAAGAAAACAATCATGCAATTAAAGGATTGAGGAATAAAATCGTATAATCATCGGGTTCACCAAAAGGGACCTCACCGGTCCTAAATTTTGAATAGAACATGACCGGTGAGAAGAGGGGGAGGCTGAATCACGGCTGGGGATGATGGAGTGGTAGAGGACAGGCGGCGGGATACCGCTGCTGTTGTTGGCAGCGTCGATTGGGTCTAGTTCCATCGTCTAGACTGGCAGTGGGATGATATTGATGTTCGTTCAAGGAGAGCCTAGCCGATTTGCTTACCAATAGATGCGGCTGGTGGCGCCGGCTGGGAAGGACTGATTTTGGTTGTCCGGTGGTGGGATTGGTGGTTGGAGCAGTTTTCCTTTAGTTTTCCCGAAGGCTGATGATGGAGAGGGTGGGGAGACACGGTGATTGGTTTGTTCGCCAGCCATTAGTGGCGGTTGACGCTATTGATGCTGCCTCAGACTCGTCGGTCATCAATTCCAGTGAGTCATCAATGAGAGTGAGAGACCGAAGAGAGTGGGAGGGAGGAGGCCAAATTTTTCTACAACCCATGGTGGGTGGCCGGCGGTGGCAGCCATGGTTATGGTATAGATATAAGTGAGGCTAAAGAGAAGGTAGAGAGAGAGAAAAGGTAGAGAGAGAGCACCAAGAGAGGTGGATGTTTTTGTGTAATGAGGAATTAGGGTTTGAGTATTTTTTAAGATGGAAAGAGTGAGTGATATGATCTCAGTCATTGGATTAAAATTGATCCACAACTGAGATTATAAGGATTATAAATGTAACTAAAATTGTAATAAATTGGGTAAAATTAGGCTACAATTGTCATAAATCGAATAGAAAAGTCTAGCATTTAAATGAACTAGGAAATTGAATTGAATTAGGCTACAATTTAACAGATGTAATAATAATGAAAAAGATAATAGGGTGTCGAGGTTAAAATAAATTACGCATTTAAAATTAATGTTACATAAAAATTGTCATATAAGATTATCGTTAATACTAATACTAATACTAATAATAATAATAATAATAATAATCAATGTATTTATAAATTGTAAGTGCGCATATTTTGTGGAAAAAATAATTTAATAAATACCAATAAAATTATGTAAAATGTTGTATCTGGATTAATAAATTTTTAAAAAAACATCAAAAATTAATAAAAGAATTTGTATATTTTAAAACATGAATGTGACACGTCAAAAATCTGTTTGATGTAAGAAAAATGTGTAAAAAATACTAACATTTAAAAATTAATAATTTTGCTAAAATAGCAGCCTAAATATAGTATCGGGAGGTCAAAATTGGGTGTCAACAATCATTGGGCATAAAGGCTCCTTTTTCTCTTTAAAAATGGGGTTTCCACAAGGGTAGACCGGTAGAGAATAAAGTGAGTGAAGAGAAATCTTTAGTTGGTTCTTAAGAATCGAGGATGGAGTAATATAAGCAAACTGATAAGCAAATAGGAAGGCGTCTATTTGTGCCCAATACATTTTTCCATACCCAGATGGGAGGTGAAAGTAAATGAGTCGGACAATTTCTTTTCAATTAAACAAGTTTGAATGCACAATATTCATACTCGCTAAGACCATCTTGAAAATTCCTTTGACAACTTAAAATCATTCAAGCTAGAAACCTAAGAGATATATCAATCGATTGATAAAATCCACATGTATGTGATGGAACTAGATACTAGTTACCATCCATAAAACCCCAACCCAGGGACTAGTGCACCACAAAGGAAAATAATGAAAATGAAAAATAAAACAGGAAGTGTTTTAGGATATATATAAACTATAGCATGTCTCAGATATAATTTTCCAACGTAAATAGGAATCTATGATCAAGTAATTAAAAATTTTAAGAAGAAAAATCAGAAGTTCTTTGACTCAACACTTCAGTGGCAACAGGTTAAAGTGAATGGAAATGACCAGTTCAAAGAGCCATTTCTTTAATCTTCTGCACAGCAGGACACACTTGTTGCCTACCAGCTGGTAGATTAAATGGCGCAATAGGAGAAGTTGTAGCAGGCTGAAGGAGCTGTTCCTCCCATTCAACCCCCTAGCTTATAGATCTACAGCTAGCAAGAAGGACTCCCAGTTTAGAGGAGAGTTTATACAAGATTTGCGAATGATTCACTTGAGGATGAAAAGACATTGCAACTATTTTCGGGTTCGAGAATCTTGATATATAGTTACACCAAGGAGAATATGTTAACTCAAGCAAGTGTGGATAGATCTAGAATTAGCAGAAGGAGCTTACTTGGTCATGTATTTACAGCCAAGGGGTTCAAACCCTCGTTCAACACCAAAAAACAGCTCCAAATTCCAATACAAGAGATCACAGTTAGGAAGAATAACCAAAAAAATGAGATGCAAATAAAGATGAAGAAGACAAAGGTGAAAAGGATACTTACTTTGACAACTGATTTATCAGAAGCATATACGCTGAGGATACGAGGAAGAGTAAGTATCACACATATGAACAACAAGAAGAAACTCAAATTAAACTCAACCAAGAACAATATTTCTCAGGTTTATGAAGAAGTGATGGATAATTTTGGAATTGGCTTAGGATATACTATCTTTATGGGTTTTGTACTAAGCGGAATAGGGCCGGTTCAGAAGTTTTATTTTGGGCCTTCTACTTTTAAATGTTTGGACGATGCCATTTTAAATGGGTTGGTCCATTAATATAAAGACAATGTGGTTTCTTCTTTAAATTAATAAAAGTGGAAAAGATAAAAATAACACCTAAAATTAAAATAATTTCACAAAACTAACACAAAAATTTAAAAACCCGAGAAATAGCCACTGAGGGGTGGGTGCACGCAAGAAGCTGGGATATATTTGTCACTATTCCATGTATTTTCCTCAATTCTACAATACAATTTGGCCTTTTCCATTTTGGGTACTGGACCCACTTTTCATCTTTAATGGTTCATGCTTTTTTTGGCTCTTTTTCCCTTTCTTTTTTAAAGATTCTACTCTTTTTTATATCTCACTGATACTTTTACTTCAGAATTGTCTTTTAGTTGAGCTTTTAAAAGCAGTTACAATTATAAATGTCTTTTAATTATATTAATCTAAATATATTAATTAAAAATATGACAAATTATATTAATCTAATTATATTAATTACAAATGTGACAAATTAATATTAGATTGAACAAAGCGATGTAATATAGTCCAAGGGTACTGGAACAAATCTTTGTCCAACTTAAACTACACACATGTTTTAGACAATAGACGATGTGTTTCACCTCCATAGTTTGATACAATAAATAGTAACTATATAATACAATTGTTAAAGATATATATGTGTATATCATAATGATATAGTTTCTATATTTATGCATATTCTATATAATAATTATAGCATTTTTATACACATTTTATATAATTTTTAACTACCATTATTCTTTATATAAATATTTTATACGACTCTATATAGTTTCGACATGCATTCTAAAAATGTATCAATCTAGTGTAAGAGAGTATCAATTAAGTATATGGACACTGCAAGTGTATCAATGTAGAACAAAAGTGTATTAATGTGGTATAAAAGAGTATCAATTGGGTATAGGAAATGCATGTGCTTGCATAGAATTTCCTTTCTCTTTTTTAAAAAGTGTATGAATATAGTATAAAAGTGTATCAATGTGACGTAAAAGTGTATCAATTGAGTGTAGAGACTACATGTGCCCAATTGGGCCAAATGGCTAAAAAGGGGGATTAAATTGCGCCGACTGGCTAAGGTTGTCCACCTTTTCAATTATGGGACATTCTTTTTTTAAAATGGACAACCCATGTCCTTTTCCCTTAAAAAAATCCCTATTAAATTGAAAAAAAAAACTTAAGAAGGTATACCTAGTAAAAAAATGAAAGAATTTTGACAATTTGGATAATTAATTTAAGAGTCTTGGTTGTGCATCAGGGATGAAAAAATCAATTGCAGTCCTACTAAGAATTTCAATTTTTGCATAATATTTGGTCATTTCTTAGAGTATCGTATACAAGAGTTTCAATCTTTTTGCTTGGTCCTCTTTGGATATACAGAAAAAACATAAATGATTATGTGAAATTTCACCAAAAATTCAATAGGTACTGAAATTTAAGAAGGGTGGCTTTGAGAAACAGTAAAGTAGACTACAAATCAAGGCTGGAAAGTGCTTACACGTAGCTAAATCGAGTTTCAACACCAATTTGGTAGATAAAGAAGATTGAATTAACATGAAGAAGATGAACTGCGTGCTCCTAGATTTATCTTCAACAGTTACTTTCCTTGTTTTGATTTTTGATATTTCTTTTCTTTTAGTCTTCATGTTGACATTTTTTGTTTTGTTGTTTTTTATTGCTTAGTATTTACATTTTTTTTAATGTATTTTGTGGTTCACATCTAAAAACAATATATATATATATATATATATATATATATATATATATATAGAGAGAGAGAGAGAGAGAGGGGGGATGTAAATCAAAAAGTATATACAAGAAAAAATTTAATATTTATTTTTGCAGCAAATGGTTACACCGATTTAATAAACATATTACAGTGCATTCACAAAAACATTATCACAAAATTATAATTAATTAAAATACACAAATTTTTATTTAATTATAATTAAATATGATTAGCTATAAATAGATATTTTTTTAGAAGAACATATCGGTAAATTAAAGGGTCCTTTGGTACGGTGTATATGAATTATATAAAATATAGTGTATTACTAATGCTTGAATAGTTATGTTTGCATATTATTTAGGTAGTTTTTTGTTTGGTCTAAAATATAATTCCATGATTTCTAAAAAAATATATTTTTACTATTTTGACATTGCCACTCATCATCTCTTTTTAAAAAATAATAAATTAAAAAATCTTAATTTGATAATATTATTTGGGAGATTTTATTTAATGTTGGATATTCTTGACATTAAATATGATAAATTTGGATATGTGTAAAAACGTAAGGATAGAGAAAGTAACGTGTATAATATAGAATTTGTGTCACATAATTGAGACTAAATATTACCCCCTCCGTTCATATTTACTTGTCTATTTTATCAAAAATAGATGTGCAAAACTACTGTTCAATTTGAAAAATCAATGGATAATTTTTCATTTCTGTCGATTTTACCATTGATATTAAATAGGATTCATTATCCAATAAATTTTTCAAAATGTTAATTTGATTATATTCAAAAGATAACATAGTAGCATTATCCCTATCATTTACTAGTTTTAAACATATGTGTCAAAGTTAATAGTGAACAACTATTGACGGGCCGAGGGATAAACATATATTGAGTCCATACTAGTGCGGGTGCTCCGATATGCAGTCTTATAAATATAAATAAAAATGAGCACACATTTAATATATATTTTTTCTACTATCTTCAACATGTGGGGCATTTCAAATTAAATGAAGCATATATGATTGGTCTTGAGGGAATATTACTCTAGCTTCTGTATATTTTCAAGACACAATATAAACATCATTGAATAGGAATACTATAGTGAAATAATTATGTTATTAATTCTTTTTCTCAATAGATCGTGTCAAGTAAAAGTGAACGAATACTTACTACATTTTAAATTACGGTATTAGTAAGGGATAGAAGAAGGCATCTCTTATTGTATATAGAATCCAAATAGACCTCGACTTTTATCTAGTGTCAAAAATTAACCTTTAAAACAAATAAAATTCTTATAAGCACTTTTGTTTGAAAGAAGTCTCCTAAGAAAGTTTGTAATACAACAAACAAGACACATAAAATATCTTTAAAAAATAAAATAAAAAATAAACATGACGACATATCATGAACACATAACCAAAAGATGATGATCTTATAGTTATACCTATGAATTACTTCATATCCAATAATTACACTATTCAACTACCAAATCAAAGTCTTAATTATTTTTTGTGGTAAAATTTTATTGTGATTAATTGTAGGCTAAACAGTGAGGATAATATCATCGTTGCTAATTGTTTGAATAATTAGTTACACAAACTATTGTCACAATTAAATATAAAATTTTGTGGCTAAAACTTACAATATGATAGCTTCAAACTTTAATTAATTTGTTGATCATATTCAATGTCGATCTACTTAAAATGTTTCTCACATGTACAACATTAACACACTGACTTTATACCTTCCGAAAAATCATTCAATAAGTTCACTTCAACCTTCACACAATTAGATCGAGTCTTGTTTTTTATATCTATATCAATATACAATTAATTTTCTATAATCATAAACAAAAATAGCCAAAGATCAATTTATATTTAGCTATGAAATTTTCTCGTAAAAAAAAATAACTAAATTATTCAGCTACAAATTCCAAATAATCACTACTTAACGATGACATATTTTGTCACAAAATTATGTTACACTGAATCATATATTAATTAGAGGCAATAAAATAAGTGTCACTAATTGTTTATAGTATTAGTGACAAAAATTGAGGTCACAATTAAGTATCAAATTTTGTAGCTAAAACTTACAATATTTAACTACGAACTCTAATTTGTCGCTATTGCGATAACTTAATTTTTATGATGAATTTTTTTTTGTGTCTAAAATTATAACTAATTCAAGACAAAAAATAGTTTGTTACGAATTGAATCCATTATTAGAGACAATAAAAGGAGTGTCACTAATTGTTTATAGTATTAGTGACAAAACTTGAGGTCACAATTAAGTATCAAATTTTGTAGCTAAAACTTACAATATTTAACTACGAATTCTAATTTGTTGCTATTGCGATAACTTATTTCTTATGATGAATTTTTTTTTGTGTGTCTAAAATTATAACTAATTCAAGACAAAAACAAGTTTGTCACAAATTGGATCCATTATTGGTGATAAAAAAGGGTGTCGCTGAAAACTTAAAATTCCTGACTAATGGTACTCAATAAAATGGCACCAACATATTTTTTGGTGGAAAACTTTAGAGGACAAAACTTTGCTACGAAATTTTACGTTTGGTCACTAAAATATGTGCTTCATATATTTAGATATGAAATGTAATTTTCGTCATAAAAGGTGAACAATTAGTGACGAATTTCATCTCGTAGCTAATAATTTCATAGCTATATATCAATTTTATTGTAGTGATATATATTATCACCGTTGGTTTGCAAACATTAAGCCTCCGCATGACGCCCTCTCAATTTTGAACCTAACAAGTGGTATCAAAGTGTTTGGTTCAAAGATCTGATGGTTCAATTGGGGATACTTTAAGGTCAAAGTTGCAACCAATTTGATGATAATAAAGATATATGTCCAAAAACTACAAGTGGAGATGATTTTCAAATATATTTTCAATAATTCTGCTGTCACATATTTGAAAATAAAGTTAACTCTTAACCTTGCAAAAGGACTCCAATATTTTTTAACCCGAAAATTGCTCATATACTTTTAACCTAAGCTCCATTTTCAAACATGCCAATCAACAGTGGTGAAGACTATGTGAAACACAAGGACCAAAGATCTGAAGAAAGTGGATATTAGGAAGAAAATCAAGGCAAAAATGGGAGATTTGTTAGGGTTTTTGCCCTGATTTTCATATCAAAATTAAGTTTTACTTTTTCTTAGAAGGAAAATAAAAGTAACCATAAATACTTCAGGAAAAGTTTTTCATATTTGGCAAACCTCTTTCTTAGAGAAATGGTTTTCTAAATCAATAAATAGCTGCCCCCTTATCATACCATAATACAATAGCATCCACAATGTAGTCGTTAAAAGAGTCTGGTTTAGGGGGAGATTTCTCGCATAGGTTTATGTTTTTCCATATGTTTTATTTTTTCAATATTGTTTTTAATATGTAGGTCGTTTGATAGAATCATATTAATAATATATCTTTTTAATATATGTTTTATTTGTCATCTAAATTATCACCATTGATTTGCAAACTTTAAGCTTCCGCATGATGCCCTCTCGATTTCGAACCCAACATGGTGTAATGTAGTATTCTGCCACCGAACTAGGCACTCTGATTTAATAAAAAAGTTTTATATTATCGTTTTCTGAGTCATATGAAATAACCTTATCACCTACAAGTAAGCAAAAGATGTGAAGATTAACAGATTGAATATTTGTTGAGAAACTACAAAGGAGAAGACCGGTGATAGTCCACACATTAGTCTCAAAAAAGAAGCTTTCAATTGTTACACTCGAATGAAGATCAAATGATATTTCATAATGAACTATTGTAGAGGAGATCACATCACGTTTGATACCAACAAAAGTTCGCGGTTTAGATGGATCAACAATACACCAGGGGCGGCTCAAACGAATCGTGGCCCAAGGCCAAAATCAAACGGAAGTTTTACATTTTTAAGAAAAAATAATTATTTTTATAAAGTCTGTTTTTAAAATTATATAATCGATTTCTTCTAATAATTTTTTTTAATTAATAATAGAGTCAATGCATTAATTTCATGACACATAGTATTCTAGACTAGATATATCAAACTCCATCTAAATTCTTTCTTTTATAAAAAAATTATTTTTTATATAAATAGTATTTAATATATTATTTAAAATTTAAAATTTATTATTACTCAAAAAAATGAGGCCCTCAAATTTTGGGGGCCTTAGGCTGCCGCCTTATTTCCCAAAGGGTTGAGACGCCCCTGCAATACACTTTCGCCAATTCTAACACACACATACAAACCTTGCAAGAGATGATTGGAAACTATGTGATTAATTTATCGCTTTATTTTTTGAACTTGACAAATAAAGGTGACGGAGACTGTGGATGCATTTAATTTGGTACAGTCATTTTTTAAATTTTATATGAGCCGAGAAATATATTTCATGATGTGTAAATCTATTCCGCACATCCTTAATTAATTAAGTATATCTACAATTCACTGTATCGTTGAAGAAAAAGAAGATAGAAAACACCGGAACTTAGATGTGATAAAAGACTTATTAAATATCAAATAAAGTACAAAGAAATAAAATAATACAAATTATGGAAATTAAACTTGTAAACTTGTTCCTTCTCTTATCTGGTCAGATTCGTGAGAAAATCTAGCGATAATTGTTATGTAGAGAAATAAAGAAGACAAAAATAAAAAGAAACAAGGGACACTGCCGAAATAAGAAATGAGGGATATTTCCACTATTCGTATAATCGAGGGGTATATTTTCCTCTTAACTAATTAACTTCTTCTGCTTAACCATGTACATCAAAACATGCATCGATGATCTTTTATTACTATCATTTCGAGGAGATTAAAGGTATTATTTTGACCATGATGTAATTAAAATATTTCCATATCGCATTTAACAATAAATAAATAACTTAATTCTTTCATATCATTATCTTTAAGTACAAAAGACAATTTTATCATGATTTAATTCAAACATGAATCATTGGGTAATTCTCAAAGATAGACCCCAATTAGGGTAGGTTTCAAATTTTAGCCCCAAATAAAAAAACTACGTTAAAATAGCCTTTACTTGTTAAGTCATATTCTTTTGGACGAAAATACCCTCCTGCAAAATATTCTCGCTTAAATCTCTTTCTTCCAAATTTCAGAATCGACCTCCAAAATATTGTTTTTAAATCGCTTTCTTCCAAATTCGAGATTCGACTTTCAAACATTCACAGAATTGACTTTAGCCGTAAGGTTTCTTCAAGTATAAATTTAGTCATCAAATTCATTGTGGTAATTTTCGCTTATTGATGAATTGTGGTAACTTTAGCTCGTTATATAATTAACATATTGATTTGATTTTTGGGGAGGTGAACGTAAACAAAACTAGGGATATGTTGTTGTTGTAGTAACATATTTATCATTGAGGAATTCCATCGAACAGGTTGTGGGCAGTTTCTTCCTGCGATTATAATTTTGTTTGACTAGGTGTGGGAGTTTGGTCTTGGAGAGAAAGGACGTTAATATGAGATTTAACGGTAATCCCAACATATTTTGGGAGGCTAAATTTATAAGGTCAAGGCGGTACAAGAAATTAGTTCAAAGTATTTCAACCTAGTGGTATAATTAGCATTAGAAGATGATGAGGAATTGTGTCGAATAGTTTGTGGAGAATTTGTCATTGCGATTATAATTGTGTTTGAGTAGTTGCGAGGGTTTGGTCTTGGAGGGAAAGGCTGTATTTTCTATCTTAAATGAATCCTGCCTATGTTTTGGAGATTAAAGAAGCACTAACTTGTATAACATAGAGCAACAGGCAATGGGTTTAAACTCTCTAATGGTAGTAGGATTTGTCACTTTAGGTAAAAAGGTTACTGTTATACAATTTTTAGTGTTACAAAAAATCCTTCATTGTTGAACACGCATCATATTTGTATTTATTGACCATTTGTTGTTGAACCATGCTTACCTAGATATGTTGAAATAATCACTAGTGTTTCTGGCAACTTCTTTTGTCTCAGTATCATGTGTTTCTTTTGGGTGACACAACACAGGAGATCCCTTAAAGATGACACAGTTTCTTAGTTTTCCACACACCTCCCAGAACCCCTTATTAGAAAACTTTTGTCTTGGCATATTAGAATATCCATTATGTTTGCTACATTCAGTCCCTTGACTGTGGGCATGAACCTTTGGGTGTTGAGGTGATTTAGCAGAATAATAAATGATCCCGTTTGGGGTAGCCATGGTTATCTATAAGATTTTAAAAGCCAAAAGAAATTTTTTTGACTGTATTCGGCGAGGTAAAGAATATATTCAACAAAGCATTAACCGAAAATCTAAAGGGCAAAGAAAATACTAATATAATAAGATTCTTATTTTAAAAACTAAATAAGATTCTTGTTACTTTTTTTCTTCATAACTGCACTAAAATACATAGGGTTTGAATCGCCTAGCTTATACACAAAGACCTGAATTTTTATTGTAACATGCCCCCTTCAATATTGCTCCACTACTCAACTATAGTCATTCTGTCATTCTCTTTCAAGGACATAATATAAGAGTATTCAGTTGATAAACTATGTTGTATCACTTGCAACCTATCTCTAAAGTAAACAATCCTTTCAAAATCACCCCTATAGTGTGTGTTATTCCATAGTTTGAAGTACGATTTAGCATCTTCAGATTCTGCCATACATTTTAAGTTATTCCCCATGGGCAAGAGTTGACACTTTATTATTCTATAATGATTTGGCAAATGACCTATAACTCTTGCCCCAGAGGCAAGACTGAGACAGTTATGCCCCATGGTCAATAGTTGAGGCTGTCATAGTCTGTATTGATTTGGCAGGTGACCTATAACTCTTTCCCTATAGGCAAGACTTTGACAGTTTGCCCAACGAACAATAGTTGACTATGCCTTACTCTTTGATGATTTTACTTGTTGAAGATACATATCCTAAATTAAATTGTTACTAATCTTTTGTTGTTTTATTTTTCACAAGGGTTGTGCTTGGAATGGATGGAAAAGAAATGAGTATTGAGCAATACAATATGGAACAATCAATTGAAATTATTGATAGAAATAATGAGTTACAGGTTATAAAACAATATTGGAGGCTGCAATAAATGAAGAAATGGGCCAACCATCGAAGATTAAGAGGGTACGATAAAAGAAGAAGAGGATACTTGATGTCGAGACTACTCTCTTGAGACACAATGCCTTTTTGAATAAGGTAAATGTCAAGTCGATGTTAATTGACAAATAAAATATGATGACGTGGATGTCAAACATTTCAATTACAAACAACATCCAATTTAAGATTTTCAAATCAAGTACAACAAGATATTCACTGTGATGTTTGAACGACAACTGTGTGTGGCGGTTTCATGCCTCGAAGATTCCTGATTGTTTTCTCTTTCAGGTTACTACATATGAAAAGGCTCATAATTGCTCGGTTTATTTTATAATGTCCAACCACAGGAATGCAACATCAAAGGTCATATATGACTACATACTAGAACTTGTGCGTGACTCTAGTAATGTAATCACACCAAACTTTGTTGTAAATGAAATGAGAAGGAAATACGGAATAATCAAATCCTAAAACAAAGGATGGCGAGCGATATAGCATTCCTATACAATGATAAGAGGAAACATGGAAAAGAACTACAACAAGTTGCCATCGTATCTTCACCCGATGAAAGAAAACAACCCACACACGTGCACAAACATTAAAAGGGACGATGAGAATAGCTAAAAATGCTATATTGTTTAAATTGAAAACTTTTACCCAAGAGGCAAGAGTTTTATTCATTAATTGCACTACTTAAATTATTAACATATATTCAACTCTTGCCTCATGGGCAAGACTTAGTTTAAAAAATTATTGTACAAATGCTATACTCTTGAAATTGAAAACTTTTGCACAAGGGGCAAAAGTTTATTCTTTAATTGCACTGATGCGATTATTAACATATATGCAACTCTTGCCTCATGAGCAATACTTACTTTAGAAAATTGTTGAAATTAAAAAATTTTGCCCAAGAGGAAAAAGTTTATTCTTTAATTGCACTGATTAGATTATTAACATATATGCAACTCTTGCCTCATGGGCAAGACTTAGTTTAGAAAATTATTGAAATTGAAAACTTTTTCCCAAGAGGCAAAAGTTTATTCTTTAATTGTATTGATTAGATAATTAACATATATGCAACTCTTGCCTCTTGGACAAGACTTAGTTTAGAAAATTGTTGTACAAATTCTATACAACTTGAAAACTTTTGCCCTAGAGGCTAAACTTTATTCTATAATCGTACTGATTAGATTATTAACATATATTCAACTCTTTCCTAATGGATAATACTTAGTTTAGAAAATTATTGAAATTGAAAACTTTTACGCAAGAGGCAAAAGTTTATCCTTTAATTTCACTGATTAGATTATTAACATACATACAACTCTTACCTTATGGGAAAGACTTAGTTTATACAAATAATATACAGTTGAAATTGAAAACTTTTGCGCAAGAAGCAAAAGATTATTGTTTATCTGCACTGCTTAGATTATTAACATATTTGAAACTCTTGTATCATGGGCAAGACTTAGTTTATACAAATGCTATATTGTTGAAATTGAAAACTTTTGCCTAAGAGGCAAAAGTTTATTCTTTAATTTCACTGATTAGATTATTAACATATATGCAACTCTTGACTCATGGGCAAAACTTAGTTTATAAAATTATTGAAATTGAAAAGTTTTGCCCAAGAGGAAAAAGTTTATTCTTTAATTGCACTGATTAGATTATTAACATATATGCAACTCTTGCCTCATGGGCAAGACTTAGTTTAGGAAATTGTTGAATTTAAAACTTTTCCCCAAGAGGAAAAAGTTTATCCTTTATTTGCACTGATTAAATTATCTACATAGATGGAACTCTTACCTTATGGGCAAGACTTCTCTTAGAAAATTGTTGTACAAATGCTAACTGTTGAAGTTGAAAACTTTTGCCCAAGAGGCAAAAGTTTATTCTTTAATTGCACCGATTATATCATTAACATATATGCAACTCTTGCCTCATGGGCAAGACTTAGTTTAGCAAATTATTGTACTTTGATTATAGACATCAAACGCAAATTGTTTCTGATATTCTTTTGCTCAACACAGGTTTCAGTATGCATTTTTTGCTTATGGCACTTTAATCATTGGATGGACCAACTGTAGACCAGTAATAATGGTAGATGCAACATTTTTGAAGTCAAAATATCATGGTGTCCTCATCATAGAAATTTCAAAGAACGGAAACAACAACATATTTCCCTTGGCTTTTTGAATTGTAGACTCAGAAAATAAAGTGTCTTATAACTGGTTCTTCAATCAGTTAAGAAATGCAATTGGGGTACATAAACAATTGTCTATTCTACCAGATCGTCACCTAGCCATTATAAATGCAATTTGAAATAACTATCTAGAGTGTTAGCAAGGGATATACATGTACTACATAGAGAAGAATTTAAGAACAACTAACAACGTGGAGTCCATGAATGCGGTACTGAGAAAAGCAAGGCAACTGCCAATACTGGGACTGATCGATTATATTCCGAACAAGTAACAAATTTGGTTTTATGAAAGAAAAATGGAAGAACAAGGCAAATTTCATGACAACACACATTGAGCGGAAGTGAAAGTGACTGACAATATTCAAGTCCGCGAAATATGTATTTTGTTGCTTCTGTTCCATTATTTCTTCTCATAGTTGTGTGATCGTTTTTTATTCGATGATGTATGCTTGATTGTAGATGTTTTTTGGTTGCCTCAAGATTCATCCCCTATGTATGTTTGATTGCTATGTATGGCTGATTCTGCTTATATACTAGATGTTTCACTATCATATTGATTCTACTCCCAGGTTAGATACAATATCTGTTTTATCTCAGTTTATTTGTAGATGATTCTCCTGCTCATATGTTGGAAGCATCACTATTGAATTAGCTGTTGTTCCTGAGCAAGGTTCTGTCTTTTCCATATAATACAGGGAATTTGACTTTGAAAGCTCATACATTGTATGGCATATCCTTCTCCTGCGCTATCCCTGACCAAGTCAAGCATCAAAACTCTAACTATCCCCTATATTGGCCCCTCTCTTCAATTTTGAAATAGAACCTTAATTGTGACTCCTTATTATTGGTCACTAATTATTAGATTTTTTATTAGTTCAATATTAGATTATTATTTGATGTTATATGCTTGATTGTAGCTGTTTTTTGGTTTCCTCAAGATTCACCCCATATGTATGGTTGATTGCTCTGTATGCCTGATTCTACTCATATACCAAATGTTTCACTATAAGTTGTCATTTATTTATGATTTTGTTTACAGGTAGACCCCATTCATGCAATAAGATTTCTTGTAAGAGAAGGAGGAGTTGAATATATTGTAGACCTGAAGAGTAGGACTTGTTAATGCTTTATATTTCAAACAGATGAGATACCATACACCCATGCAATTGCAGCAATAAACAGTAAAAATATGAATAAGTCTAGCTATTGTTCTCATTGGTTCTCAAGACAGTATTGGCTAAAAATGTACTAGGGAGAATCCTACCAGTAGAAACACAACATCATGGATTTTCCCAAATAGCATAAACGATCGATCACAAAACCCCAGATAAGGAGGCTCTACTTGGGAGAAGACAAACATCCAGATATCCTTGCAAAAAAAAATCTTCAAGAAACAATTACAGACGTTTGAGATGCGAAAGAACTGGGAATAATATATAAAATTATCACTACACTCTTATCCTTAATCCATATGCAAGAAGATAAAGAAAGAAAAATAAAAAACATGATTAGTTTTACTTTTTATCCGAGAATTTGGATCAAAATAGTAGTTACAATAGGATTATTTGATGCCCTATTTTAGTTAGTAACAAGTAATTTTGACTTTCAATCATGATTTTCTTCTTATTTATTTGAAGTTTAAACTTGTTGTGAAGTATTTAACTCAATATCTCCTTATTGATGTGTAAGAATATATCATATTGAAAGGATTCAGGGAAGGACCACATCCCCAAGATATGTTCTGTGAATAATTCCATGGTATACACTTTAAAATTTGCCTTGAAGGAAAGATGCAGAAAAAGTTATGCCCCATGGGAAAGAGTTGACACTAGCTTATTCAGCAATAATTCGGTAGATGATCTACAACACTTGCCCTAGAGGGAAGACTTAAGACCCAAAGAAACAAGTTATTCCCTATTGGTAAGAGTAGACACTAACTTAGTGTGTAATAACATGGTAGATGATCAATAGCTCGTTCCCTAGAGGCAAAAATTAATACAACAAACAGATAAGTTATACCCCATGTTCAAGCGTTGATACTAGTTTAGTGTGTAATGATTTGGTAGATAGTTTATAAGTCTTTCCTCAGAGGAAATATTTTTAGACCCCAAAGGAACAAGTTATGGCCCAAGGACGAGAGTTGACACTAGCTTATTCTGCAATGATTCGGCAGATGATCTACAACACTTTCTCTAGATGCAAGACTTAAGCCCCAAAGAAACAAGTTATGCCCAATTGGCAAGAGTTGACACTAGTTTGGTGTGTACTAACTTTGCAGATGATCTACAGCTCATGCCCTAGTGGCAAAATTCAATACAACAAACCAACAAGTTATTCCCATGTCAAAGCGTTGATACTATATTAGTGTGTAATGATTTGGTAGATAATTTATAAGTCTTGCCCAAGAGGCAAGATTTTTAGACCCCAAAGGAACAAGTTATGCCACATAGGCAAGAGTTGACACTAGCATAGTCCATAATGATTTGACAGATGATCTGTAAATTTTTCCCTAAAGGTAAGACTTACACATCAAAGGTGGTTCAACTCACAATTTTTCAAAGAACATTCTTCCTCTACCATAAAAAATATGTTTATAGGAATATTACAATCTTACAACCATATGAGAATTAATCTTCTAGATCAAAAACTAAAATACTATAAGCCAAGAACAAAAGCAATAAATATTAAAAGTTACAAAAAGAAAAGCATGAGGGAGTATTCAATTGCGAGTAGAAAAAATGATGATATCAATCAACAAAACCAAACATTTAACGAAATAAATAGAAGTGGAGAACCAACTACTAAGGAGGAGTAGATGACCCTTAGATTACGAGGTCTAAATTGTTTCTTACTTTATGCCATTTAATCGAGTATAAATGTTATTGAAAAGTTCACAATGACCAAAATAATCATGTAGCAGTCGCACATAATTAATGATAAGACAACCCCCATAGGAACAAGTTATACCTCAAGGGCATGAATTGGCCCTGCCACATTGTTTACTAATTTAGAAGATACTCAATAACTCTTGCCTCAAGGGAAAGACTTTCCACAAGGAAAGGCAAAAATATTCTTCGATAATAAAACATAAATATACAAAGATATAAACAAATGAATCAGTAGAAATTCTACATTGTATACTTTACATTATCACATAAAAAAAAGATAATTTAATTTGAAAAGACTGTTTAAAATTTATATAATCTCATAAAAATAGCTAAAACTACTTCTTGTACAGTGATTTTCAATAACTACAAAACTAAATTACTGCTCCTACTGCGTCCTCTTCCTCTTTTTCTTTCCAATAATATGCCAACTTTTTCTATAGTGTTGTCTTTTATACCAGCTTCTAGTTTTCTCTTTTCATGATCCCACAATAAAGCTCCATACCTCATGCGAACATAACCAATGTCAATCTATTTAGGAATATCTCTACCATGAATGACATATTCAGCAAACGCACAAATAAATGCTCCACAATCACTATGTTACAAAAGAAATATACTACTTGAATATATGGAAAACAACAAAAAAACAAGTGAAATAAACATTTAAAAAATAAATGCAATAAGATACCATTGAATTTTTTGTGGCAGCTCATCAACCATTTTTATCGATAAAGTGTCATTTCTAGATTTGTCAATTCCCTACTCAAGATAGAAATTGACCTTTTTCAGAAAATACGGTATCAATGATTGGTAAGGTAACATCACCTTTTGAACAACTTTATCACTGTGCCCCTATGGTTGAAGTCATATACATATATGCACCAATCAGTAAAGTCAAAAACTCCCAAAATCTAGTGTCCAAGTTAAGATTTTTCTCGTGGAACATAAACAAAAAATAAAAAGTTTTTGAAAGCTTTAATAAAATTGAACAACAACTCATAAACCCACAAGTTAAGTGTTTTGTCCAGATCAAGAGAAAAAACCTTTGTTATTGGAGTCATTGCATCTTTTCCAGTTTTTTCCGTCAACTCAAGTGCTCCAACAATTATTGTTATTTCATCAGGTGTCAAATCCCCTCCTTTTCTAGCCTGTCATAGCAATAAGAATCAAACATGTTGAGGCATACAGTTAAAGGAATATAATGAATTGAAAACAAGGTTCAACTAGCTATAACACCTAATCTTTGTGAGATGAAATTGGTTGTGTAAGCGGACTGTGTTCATGCATACATACAAAATATTGCATGTCCAGAGATATATTTACACTTGCTTAGATTAGAATTAAAAATTTGGAAATACTGAATAGATTATCTCATTGCCATGGAAATCCACAAACATTTTTAGTTCAGGTCTCGGTAGAAGGGCAGCGTGCCCCTTACCTAACATCCAATCCAAGAAGTAAAATAAAAACCTAGGATGAAGTTAATATCCATTTACTTTATCAAGCCAACTATAAGATCCTGAACAACAGAAAGTAGCACTGAGAAATTCTCTCAAATTACTACATGAGGTTTTGGCCTTTTTTTCCAATTCCAAAGATGAATATCCGTGTATCTTAATAAAGAAACTGATAGATATTTTACATATCAAGTTATTAGCATGAGAGTTTCTCATTTATAGTAATAACAAAAAATAAATAGAGATAGAAAAATGGAGTAACTATGATATTATTACTAATTTTTTTCCTTCCGTTCGGATTTACTTGTCTATTTTCCTAATTTTATTTTCATTTTTACTCATCATTCTAGACAAATCAAGAAAAACCAAAATAAAAAATTTCATGTGTTACCCTTAGCATTAATTAGTTATTCTCAAATTCATTTCCAATACCTATTACTAAACATCAATTGATAGTGGTAATATTGTAAAGTGACAATACCAATCATTGTTTTCTTAATAGTTGTGCCACATCAAAATATGATAAGTAAATCCAAACGGAGGGATAACATAACCAAGGAACTCCTCTATTCAACTTTATGTTGCATTCTTTCCATTTCTTTCCAATCTACAGAAAAGGAACCAAGCATACAAATTAACCACCATAGCGTATATGAGTACAGATAATGGGTTCATGTAGTTTTATTTCTTAAACCCTGTCATCTAACTCGAATTGAAAGTACAAGGTGGCAACCAAACACACAGCTGGTGAAATCTCTCTCCCTCTCTCTGGTAGCAAAACATCAAAATTTAACAACTCTACATGAGTAAATTATAGAATGTGATTGTTGTGCTTTATACCTTACTAATTGGATAAGCAATGGGGAAGAATAACCAGAGAAGAAGCTGAACAAGGGGTGATACAGTGGATCTAACTGTCAATCCATAGCGAGTATAGATTGATCAAGAAATTATCTGCAAATGTAAAACCGACGAACCTAGTTAGAGGACAAGAGCCGAGCAGACTCCATAGCTAACAAGATGAAAGGTTAAGTTGATGAATTTAGTAGACCACCTCTCTGAACATGAGAATCAGTTTAACAGATACCAGTACTACTGCCCTCGACGGTACATGCTTGTCCAAGAATATAGGGAGAGACTACAACCAAAAAACAGAAAAGTAATATATAGGAGAAAAGTAATAAATAAGCCGACAGGGGTAATAAAAGGATAACTATTGCAAAATAAGTATTGGTACACAAACCTCCATTTCTAAGGATTTGCCAATCAAGTGTGTGCAAAGCAATAGATGTTGGTTTTTTACCACCGGAAGTATTTTAGCTATAAAAGAAAGGAAGAATACTTTAAAAGGCCGATCAAAGCAGACATAGGTACAACTCAAACTATGCACAACTGATAACGCTCAATCTACAGCTCTCGTGGGAGTGTAAAGCGGTCGCTAGCAAATATAGAACCCAACCTGGGTTGGGTATCAATCGCACAGGGAATAGCTTTGTCAACAAGTAAGCAACGATTACTAGACTTTTAGTGCAAGTCTCGTAAGTCAGGGGGGATTGTAATGTGTAACAAAAATATTAATGTAAAAGCTTAAAATAGAAAAATAAAAAGAAAGAATGTTTAGTAGGTTGTAAAACAATGAGAATTGAAGTGTTGGGGGTATGTCCACCTTATGAGTTATACGTCTCTATTGGCTATGAGTGTGTAGAATTCAGACATGTATGTGCTTATAGAGAATTGTATTCGATGGTAAATCCAGGTGTCTTTCGACCTATTAGAGGATTATTTCACTGTAACTCTTTCGAGCTTAAAGCGTGTCTAACGGTACAAATTCTCCAAGAGGATAATCCAGTTATGGCATTAACTATTTAATAGGGGATGGGACCCTACTACCTTGACATTATCTCTTTTCCAGACAGATTACCTTTCCTTCGAAAAAGTTAAATGTTATACTGGCGTATTCTTGTGTTTGCAACCACAAAGAATTTAGATTATGATGAAGAGAATAATGATATAAGCAGCATACGTGTCACGAAAACACAAGCTCATAGTAATAGATAGTACCTCATTCGGCTTCCATAACCCCAATAGAGAAGTTTAGTAACCCATGAATTGGAAGGAGCTCACGGTTGACATTGTTGTTATACTACAATAATGATGAATTTCGTGTAGCACAAATGTGGTAGGCGTTTAGGTGTGAATTCCATAGCAAAGTAACGTTTCTCTTATTGCAGAAAGTAAGAATTGAATAGATGAATAGAAGAAGAAAATAGAATTAAAGGAAGAATTCGGAATTGAGAAGTAGAATGTATATTTTAATGATGAATGTAAGAATCTGAATGAATAAAAATCTCTAGCATGATAGGGTATTTATAATACCCATATCCTAATCCTACACAGCTAATGAAATATCTAACCAAATCCTACTAAGCTAATGAAATACTTAACCCAATTGTACTAGGTTAATGTATCATTATCCTAATCCAAATAATTTACTGCAAGTCCCCAAAGTTTTCAGAAATGTTGTTTTAGCCCAGGACAAATTTTCCCTGCATCACTTTTGGTCCTTAGGCGTCCAAGCATGGATTTTCTCCTTTCGTGAAGCTTTCTTTCGCGTCAAGTTATCCATGAAATGCTGAATTTTGCATCATTTATACCTGAAAACTTGCTAATCATGTTCGTTAGCTCACTTAAAGGAAAAAGGACTAAAAGTGCATGAAATATATAATTTGTTCTCAAAACTAGGCTAAAATATGGGCAAAATATATTGATATAGGCGCGTAATATCACCTATCATCAACACCCCACACTTGAAGCTTTGTTCGTACTCGAACAAAATATCATGTCCCTCTCAACATTACTTTAGGTTTCACAACAACAACACAAAATATTCGTCAAGACAGGCACAACAATTATCAACAAAGAGTAGCTTTCCGATCATTAGTAGAAACAGGTTTAACCTCTAGTATAGACTCGTGATGGTGGTCAACTCATATTCAAAAGTTAAGGCACAAGGAATCATATACAACTACTCAAAACTCATCAACCATGTGTGTCTCGCAATATATTACCCATAATCACTCACAAGTATAGCATATTTTTCAAACATGGGTATCAAAATATCCTTGCTCTCGCTCTCACAAAGAATTCATAGGCAGCAACTGATGACCATAGGCTTGCCCTTAGTGTAATACGCCACTAAATGTCAGAATGTTAAGCATAGGATCAAGTAGGTCTTTCGATGGTTGTAATGTAGGCTAAGGGACGGGTAGGACTATTTTGGCCAGAAATAGTGACTATGTTCCTAAGCACTTTAATACATCACATTATATCATTAACATTTTTCTTTCAACCTTTCTTCTTTCTTTAACTCTACCATCCTTGTTCTCCTCTTTTGTTCTTCAATTTTAAGCATAACTCACTTTTCAGCTTTCTTTTCATAACATACCTCTTATGATAGCACTTTCTTTTTCATAACGCATTCAAGCACCAATACCTTCTAAATCATCATACTCACCCAATTTCCTCTTATTTCGTCATATAAATTTATACGTTAGAGCACTTAGGAATTTGGATCAAATTATGGTCTTGAAAAAAAAGGATTAGGCTTTCATATGAGGTTTTTCAAAGAAGTAGGCTAAATGCTCAAAAGGGTTTAACTAGGATGATGTCCACGGGTAGGCAAAATGAAGGTAAACATGTATAGGTTGCCAAAGAAATGCCTAAATCATCTCCTTAAACTTACACTCTTTATTTTCGCTTTGATCTCACACACACAAGGCACATGGTCGACTTTATTGGAAGTAGTATAGACTCTCAACCCAACAAGTGAAGGAATTGAATCACACAATATCACATAATGAGTCACAATTAGAGCCTAAACGTCTCAATAGTCATGATGTTAGCACAAACTCTTGTTATAATCTCATGCTGCCTATTAGAATAATTTCATGTGAAGCGAAGTCAAAAAAATAACTACTAAGAAAACTTAACTTAAACTAAAAAAAAACACAAAAACGAAACAAATAAAACAAAGTGAACAAACAAAGTGAACGAACAGAGATGCGGTAGAGAAGTATAGCATGCAATACTAATAAAAAAACACACATAAAAACGAAACAAATAAAAAAAGGTAAACAAAGTGAACAAACAAAGTGAACGAACATAGATGTGGTAGAGAAGTATAGCATGCAATACCGCCACCCCACACTTAAACAGGACACTGCCCTCAGTGGAAAGTAAATACGAAGAACCTGGTCAGTCGGACTCTTCCTCAATGTTGGGGGTCATACCCCCTTCGTCGGAATCATCATAAGAGTCGTCGTCAGAGTTCTCCTCCACGTCGGAATCTGGCAAGTGATGATAGGAGAATTTACACGCCTATATCAAAATATTTTGCCCATATTTTAGCCTAGTTTTGAGAACAAATTATATATTTCATGCACTTTTAGTCCTTTTTCCTATAAGTGCGCTAACAAACATGATTAGCAAAGTTTCAGGTATAAGTGATGCAGAAATCAGCATTTTATGGCTTACTTGACGCTAAAGAAAGCTCACAAAGGAAGGAAAGGGAGTTTGGACGCCTAAAGGACCAAAAGTGATGCATGGGAAATCTGTCCCGGGCTAAAACAACATTTCTGAAGACTTTGGGGACTTGCACTAACTTAGTTGGATTTGGGCAATGATGCATTAACCTAGTACAATTGGGTTATGTATTTCATTAGTTTATTTGGATTAGGAGAATGTTACATTAACCAAGTACAAATGGGTTAAATATTTCCTTAGTCTAGTAGGATTTGGTTAGATATTTCATTAGCTTAGTAGGATTAGGATATGGGTATTATAAATACCCTATCATGCTAGAGATTTTTATTCATTCACCATTCCCCCATTCCATTAATTTACATCCATCAAAACAATTCTTTTTATTAATTCTTATTACTTTCTCTTCATCTATTCGTAATTTTCGCAACAAGAGAAACGTTACTTTGGCAAGAAATCACGCCTAACGCCTACCACAGTTGTGCTACACGAAACTCATCTATATTGTGGTATATTAACAATGTCAATTGTTATTATCATCGCATTCATGGGAAACTAAACTTCTCTATTGGGGTTATGAAATCCGTATGAGATACTATCTATTGTTGTGAGTTTATGAGTTCGTGACACGTATGCTGCTTATATCATTATTCTCTTCATCTTAATGCAAATTCTTGTGGCTGCAGACGCATAGAATAACGCCAGTATAACATTTAACTTGTTCAAAAGAAAAGTTATCTGTCTGAAAAAAAGATAATGTCAAGGTAGTAGGGTCCCATCCCCTATTAAAAAGTTAATGTCGTATCTGGATTAACCTCTTGGAGAATTTGTACCGTTAGACATGCTTTAAGCTCGAAAGAGTTAAAGTGAAATAATCCTCGAATAGGTCGAAAGACGCCTGGATTTACCATCGAATACAATTCTCTATAAGCACATGCATGTCTGAATTTAACACACTCATAGCCACTAGAGACGTATAACTCAGAAGGTGGACATAACCCCGACTCCTCAATTCTCATTCTTTCACAACCTACTAAACATTCTTTCTTTTTACTTTGATATTTTCAGCTTTTTCTTCAATATTTTGGTTACTTTACTTGCACTACAAAACTCCCCCCTTTTTACAAGAGCTGCACTAAAAGTCTAGTGATTTTACTTACTTGTTGGCCAAGCTATTCCCTGGGGGATCGATACCAAACCCAGGTTGGGTTCTATATTTGCTAACGACCGCTTTACACTCCTAAGAGAGCTGTAGATTGAGCGTTATCAAAAATTGGCGCCGTTGCCGGGGAATACAAGTGTCAATTAAGTTTGTGATAATTACTAGACCCTTTGGTCAAAGATTCTCGTACTTTTATTTTTAGTTGTTATTTTTGTTTTATTCAGGTTTGTTTAGTGCATCAATGGATGCACAACGTGAAATGGAAAGGATAACTACTCAAGTGCATCAACAGAATATTGATAACCCAGGCCGTGCAACAAATCCTGATGATGAGGACCTGGGCGATGAGGAGCTACTAAACCCACGACACACTACTGAGATGGCGGCACCCATGCAGAGAAGAGATCATAAAGCTAGGTTTAGGCCTGAACGCCGAGCTATGCAAATACCGTTCGATGATGATGATGATGGTCTGGACAAAGCTGGTGCCACAGGAGCCATTATTCTTCCGCCATTAGCGCCCGGAGCCAAGTTCAACATCACTAGCACCATGATTCAGCTTTTGCAACTCAAGGGATTATTTGGTGGACTTGCAGGCGATGATCCGAATATGCATCTGATTAACTTTATTTCTACATGCAAGTCATTCGACAATCCTGGCGTTGGACAGAATGCAATTCGACTATGCTTATTTCCATTGTCTCTGTCTGGGGAGGCAACTCTATGGTTGAATGGGCTGACTCCTGATTCTATTACAAAGTGGAGGCAATTGAGATACGCTTTCCTAGAAAGATTCTTTCCGCCATCCAAGAGGACGCAATTGAGAGATGAAATCAGCAGCTTTCGTCAGCTTCCCACTGAAGCTCTTCATGAAACATGGGAGAGGTTAAAGACAAAGCTAGCGAGGTGCCCAAACCATCACATGACCAATGTTCTCCTAATGGAGATATTGTATAGAGCCTTGAATTCAATAACTAAGCCAGTGGTGGATACCGCAGCTGGAGGATCTTTTATGGACCTCACTTTTGGTCAAGCAAGCACTATGCTAGATCGTATGACGAAACAAAGTGAGCTTGGCATACCAGGGATTCTGAGGTAGCAAGCCCCACTTTATCTATTGGCATGAATACAGACCAAAGAAGAAAAGAAGAAGAACGTGATCAAGATATGGCAAATCTGAAAACACAAATGGATCTTCTTACAAAGTATTTATTATCAGGGAAGACCAAAAAAGTGAAAGCTATTGCGTCGAATGGAAGAGACGAATCTGATTCGAAAGAGGAGGCCAACTACTTGAACAATCAGGGGGGTTTTCGTGGGAATGCCCAAGGAAACCAAGGTCGGAACTATTATGATAAATCTGGAAACAAGGACCAAGGTAGTTGGAAGAACAAGAATGAAAAGAGTGGTTTGTACGTTCCCCCTGGTAGACGTGACACTACCACATCTAATTCTGGAAGTATGGAAGCCATGATGGATAAATTATTGAAAAGAATGGAAGCAACGAGCGCGGGATTAACAGAGGTAATCAATGATTTGTCCTCCATGAAACAATTAGTTGATTCACATTCCACTTCTATCAAGCAAATAGAGCAGCAATTGAGCCAACTTTCAGCAGCACTCAATCAAAGAAAGGCCGGCACTTTACCTAGCGATACTGTGCCAAACCCAAGGAATGATGGGTCATGCATGGCCATCACTACCAGAAGTGCTAAGGTGCTGGAAACTTCAGCAAAAGGCAAGCAAGTGGTTGACGAAGTTGCGGACATGGATGACAACACAAAAGGAGAAGATGCCGCAGCACCCACTCCTGACGTTAAGGACGCCACATCCAGCACTGTGCAACCTGAAAAAGTGGAAAAACAGAAGAAAGAGGAGAAGAAAACCGTGGAAATAACACTTCCATACCCACCTCAACCTTTTCCCCAAAGATTAAAAAAGGTGGCGGATGATACAAAGTTCAGTAAATTCAAGAATATGATAAAGCAGCTGACCATTAATGTTCCATTGGTGGAGGCACTTGAACAAATGCCTAGATATGCAAAATTTATGAAGGACCAGTTGACAAAGAAGCGGGCATTAAGTTATGAGTTAGCGGATAATGTTCATCATTATAGTGTAGTTGCTACCCGATCGATAGTTCAGAAGAAGGCCGACCTCGGAGCTTTCACTATTCCTTGCACTATTGGATCATTGGATTTAGCCAAAGCATTGTGCGATCTAGGTGCTAGCATAAATTTGATGCCACTATCCATCTACAAGAAGTTGGGGCAAGGCGATCCGATACCAACCAATATGAGGCTCGTGATGGCTGATAGGTCGGTAAAAAGACCTGTGGGTATCTTGAATAATGTGTTGGTGAAGGTTTCTTCATTCATCTTTCCTGCAGACTTTGTTATTCTGGATTGTAAGGAGGATTCTGAAGTTCCCATAATCCTGGGACGTCCTTTCCTTACAACCGGAAGTGTGCTTATTGACATGAAAGATAATGAGCTTTTGTTTCGAATTAATGACGAAGTAGTATGGTTTGATATATGCAAAGCCATGAAGCAGCCCAGCGATATGAATGAGTTATCTGTAGCTGATGTTCATCAAGAGGATATGAAAGCATTATCTATAGAGAAACAGCTTACTATTGAGCCATTGTCTGTTGCGCCACTGAATGTTGAGCATGAGGATAATGAAGATTATGAAGAACTTATGGGTAACCTAACAGAAATAGAGTCTTATAATCCTAAGCAACCGGATTGTGATCTCAAGAATCAACCAACAACAAAGACTCCCATTGACGAGCCACCAATGCTAGAATCGCAAGAGCTCCCCAATTATCTAAGGTATGTGTTCTTGGAAAGTAGAAATATACTTCCAGAGAGTGCAGATGATTTAAGTGAACAGCACGTAGAGGCTCTCATCTCTGCTCTGAAGAGATACAAGATAGCTATGGGTTGGACTATTGATGATATAACTGGTGACTCTCCGGAGAAACGTATGAGCCATCTCGAAAAAGATCGCATGCCCACAGGTAAGCCTTATTTTCGCCTAAATCCTTTTAGAAATTGATCCACCATTTACCTCGATGAAGTCTGAGTACTCGAGGTAACTATGTCGTGCCACGACAAGAAATAAGGAGCTAGATGGGAGGCAACCTATCGTTTATCATTTTTCATTTATTGTTTATCGTTTTGTCGTTCTTTCGTTCTACTACTTGTTTTGTTTTTAATAAATTAAAATCCAAAAATAAGAGTCGTGCCACGACCAAAACTAAGGCGCTTGGTGGGAGGCAACCCATCCTGCTAATTGTTTTCATTGGTTTTGAGCAAATATAGGTGCGAGAAGTATTCAACGAGGAGATTGGTTTCACATGACGATTTGGACGTATTGTATGGAAAAGGTGGTAAGTTAGGTATAAGGATGCATAAGGTTATGGATTGAGCATTGCTCATGCCAAAATAGCCATCGATGAAGGCTAGGCCTAGGTAAAACTAGGCCACGAACAATGCACAACCTATACTATAGCCTAAGGCCTCGGAATTTAGTGTGCTATACACTATGCGCCGCCCATTTGCAAGTGTGCTATACACTATGCGCCACCTATGGTATAGCATTAAGTCTCAGTATCTCATATGATGTATACTATAAGGCGCATATGTCCCTAAATGACATAGACTATGCGCCGCATATGCCCATAAATGCCATACACTATGCGCTGCCTATACCATGACTATGCCAAGCATTATGCGCCGCATGTAGGGCATTTTTGTCTCCAAAACCATTTTTAAATGGGTCAAAACCTGATCCATTCTCTTCCTATATAAAGGGTACTTAGTCTTGAAACATAACCACATTAGAAATTGACCTAAGGGTGCCGCATACTCTCTCCAAATCATCTCAAACTTTTTCTTTTTGCTCTTCCAATTCACAAGAACATCTCCAAAGGATTCAATCACGTAAGTACTCTTGTATTCTTCATCTATTTCTTGTACGTACTACGTTGCTATGCCTATTATGAATTGCTACATCTTGAAAGATTATTGGTGATGTTAATGTGTTTGGATTGTTGACACAAAACCATGTGAGTGAACATGTACGTTAGGATAATCTTAACTTGTTTCCGACTTGAATTTGGTTTTAATTTCATTGTCATACTCTTTGCGGAATTACTATGGTGATGAACATTGCATAGTCTTGTCACTTGTATACCTACATGTTAGGCTATCCCGTTCATCGGGATACGACTTATAGTTGCCTACCAACATAGGAGGTTGTAATTGTTGATAGATGCTATCCCTTGATTCAATCTCTATGTAGTAGCCTTGATATATCTAACATGAAAGTATTGCAAAGATTACAAGAAGTATGACTGCTCTAATTTTATTGTTGGAATATATCTCCTAAAACGTATGTCGATGAAGTCTGAGTAATCGACCACTTTCACTTCACTACTTGGGGCCAACAACCTAAGTGTGGGGTGGTACCTCCACTGCTTGTTCATAGATTGTATCCATTGAGATGATGCTAACATGACTCTATTGAGATCTCAGGTACAATGGCACCCAAAGGCAAGGCAAAGATAAGGCTACCACATCACAAAAAGAGCAAGGAGAACCCTCCTCGATGCAAACACTTCAACTCACTCTTTGAATTAAGTGGGATACTTATGAGGAACTTCTAAGGATGACGACTCTGATGATGATTCCAATGCAAGGGGTATGACCCCAGACATAGAGAATGAGTTCGACTAACCAGGTTCTTCGTATTTACTTTCCATTGAGGGCAGTGTCTCGTTTAAGTGTGGGGTGGCGGTATTGCATGCTATAATTCTCTATTTGCATCTATGTTTGTTTACTTTGTTTTTGTTGGTATTTCGTTTTTAAGTTTTTTTAGTAGTAAAATTTTTTTTAGCTTCGTATGAAATTATTCTAATAGGCAACATGAGATTATAACAAGTGTATGTGCTACAATTATGACTGTTGAGACGTTTAGGCTCTAGTTGTGACTCATTATGTGATATTGTGTGGTTCAATTTCTTCACTTGTTGGGTCGAGAGTCTATATTACTTCCAATCAAGTCGACCATGTGCCTTGTGTGTGTGTGAGATAATAGTATATTCTATGTTTGTGGCTGATGCTAGAACTTGCCTGGTATGTATGCAAATCGAAAATAAGGAGTGTAAGTTGAGGAGATGATTTAGGCATTTATTTGGCAACCTACATATGTTTACCTTCGTTTTACCTACCCTTGGACATCATCCTAGTTAAATCCTTTTGAGCCTTTAGCCTATTTCTTTGACAACCTCGTGTGTAAGGCTAATCCATTTTTTTCAAGACCGTAATTTGATCCAAATTCCTAAGTACTTTAAAGTGAAAAAGTCATGTGACAACATAAGAGGAAATTGGGTGAGTATGATTCTTTAAATTGTAATGGTGCCTGAATGTGTTATGAGAAAGAAAGTGCTAGCATAAGAGGTATGTTGTGAAAAGAAAAAGGAAAAGAAAACTGAAAAGTGAGTTGTGCTTAAAAGTGAAAAACAAAAGAGGAGAACAAGGGTGGAAGAATAAAAGAAAGAAAGGTTGAAAGAAAAAAGAGTCAATAATACAATGTGATGTATTAAAGTGCTTAGGAACTTAGTCACTATTTCTAGCCAAAATAGCTATCCTACCCGTCCCTTAGACTACATTACAACCATCAAAAGACCTATTTGATCCTAAGCTTAGCATTCTGACATTTAGTGGAGTATTACACTAAGGGCAAGCCTATGGTCATCAGTTGCTGCATACGAATTCTTTGTGAGAGCGAGAGGAAGGATATTTTGATACCCATGTGTGAAAAATATGCTATACTTGTGAGTGACTATAGGTAATATATTGTGAGACACGCATGGTTGATGAGTTTTGGATAGCTGTATATAATTCTTTGTGCCTTAACTGTTGAATACGAGCTGACCACCATCACGAGTCTATGTTGGAGGTTAAACTGTTTCTTTTAATGATCGGAAAAATACTCTTTGTTGATAATTGTTGTGCTTGTCTTGATGAATATTTTGTGTTGTTGCTGTGAAACCCTAAGTTGATGTTTAGAGGGACATGATATTTTGTCCGAGGACGAAAAAAGCTTCAAGTGTGGGGTGTTGATGATAGGCGAATTTACACGCCTATATCAATATATTTTGCCCATATTTTAGCCTATTTTTGAGAAAAAATTATATATTTCATGAACTTTTAGTCCTTTTTCCTATAAGTGAGCTAACAAACATGATTAGCAAAGTTTCAGGTATAAATGATGCAGAAATCAGCATTTTATGGCTTACTTGACGCTAAATAAAGCTCACGAAGGAAGGAAAGGGAGTTTGGACGCCTAAAGGACCAAAAGTGATGCATGGGAAATCTGTCCCGGGCTAAAATAACATTTCTGAAGACTTTTGGGACTTGCAGTAACTTAGTTGGATTTGGACAATGATGCATTAACCTAGTACAATTGGGTTATGTATTTCATTAGTTTATTTGGATTAGGAGAATGTTACATTAACCTAGTACAAATGGGTTAAGTATTTCATTAGTCTAGTAGGATTTGGTTAGATATTTCATTAGCTTAGTAGGATTAGGATATGGGTATTATAAATACCCTATCATGCTAGAGATTTTTATTCATTCACCATTCCCCCATTCCATTAATTTCCATCCATCCACCATCCATCCATCCATAAAAACAATTCTTTTTATTAATTCTTATTACTTTCTCTTCATCCATTCTTAATTTCCACAACAAGAGAAACGTTACTTTTGCAAGAAATCACGCCTAATGCCTACCACAGTTGTACTACAGGAAACTCATCTTTATTGTGGTATATTAACAATGTCAATTGTGATTATCTTCGCATTCATGGGTAACTAAACTTCTCTGTTGGGGTTATGAAAGCCATATGAGATACTATTTATTGCTGTGAGTTTATGAGTTCGTGACACGTATGCTGCTTATATCATTATTCTCTTTAGCTTAATGCAAATTCTTGTGGCTGCAGACGCATAGAATAACGCCAGTATAACATTTAACTTGTTCGATAGAATGGTTATCTGTCTAGAAAAGAGATAATGTCAATGTAGTAGGGTCCCATCCCCTATTAAAAAGTTAGTGCCGTAACTGGATTAACCTCTTGGAGAATTTGTACTGTTAGACACGCTTTAAGCTCGAAAGAGTTTAAGTGAAATAATCCTCGAATAGGTCGAAAGACGCCTAGATTTACCATCTAATACAATTCTCTATAAGCACATGCATGTCTGAATTTAACACACTCATAGCCACTAGAGACGTATAACTCAGAAGGTGGACATAACCCCAACTCCTCAATTCTCATTCTTTCACAACCTACTAAACATTCTTTCTTTTTACATTGCTATTTTCAGCTTTTGCTTTAATATTTTGGTTACTTTACTTGCACTACAAAACTCCCCCCTTTTTACGATACTTGCACTAAAAGTCTAGTGATTTTACTTACTTGTTGGCCAAGCTATTCCCTGTGGGATCGATACCCAACCCAGGTTGGGTTCTATATTTTCTAACGACCACTTTACACTCCTAAGAGAGCTGTAGATTGAGCGTTATCAGCAAGCGTCGATCATCATCGGTCGGCACATCATCATCTTGAGGTTCCTCAAAGTATGTGCCTACTCCACACATCTCCCGTGTATGAATATTCATTGGATAGTCATGGTCCAGTTGTTGGAGCTCTGCAGTAGTTGGAATATGGCCTCCACTTATGATTGTGAACCGTGTCATGCCATAAAGATGACGGAAGAAACTCTCATCTCGAGCATGTCTCTCCACAGTAGTAAGGTTGACACCATGTGTTGTTTCAGCATCTTTGACCTTTGTGAGGTCAACCTTCCTTGGGTTATGTGGGAGTTTGTGATCAGCTGGTTCCACTTCGATATCCTCCTTCCGCAAAATTGTTTTCAACAGATTATCAAAAGTGAAGTGGGACCTCTTGTGTAGTCTGGCCTTCCGCATTGTAGAACGAATGATTGCCCCAATGTTGATAGGGAAATTCGTCATCAATGCATAGACCAAACACACTCTATCTCTTGTTATTTTAGTGTGTTGAGTCCCAGGAATAAGGCATGAGTTGACGATGCGCAACCAGATTCTTGCTTCCCTATTCAAAGGAGCATAGGGGAAGGTGTTGTGTCGTCCGGTGTCTTGGTGTCTGCTCCACCTTGCCATGGATCTACTTCCACAAAGTGTGTGTCGAATTTCCCTATAAGGAGGTCTGTTGTACAACTCTTTGAATGGTGTTGGATCGATCGAAGGTAAGCCAAGAAAGGAGTTGATCAAATCCGCGTTGAGCTGTAAAGATTGGCCCCAAATCTTGACTTCGCTGCCGATGGTTTTCGGCGACCAGTTGGCGTAAAATTCTCTTGTCAAATCAAGATTACATTCTCCCATGTCGCTGAAGATGAAATCTAGATTCAATGCCATGATTTTTGCCAACATGCGTGGTTCCTTCTTCGCTAGGCTGTCCTTGTTAATCAAGTCGACATGAACATATTTGCTTTCCTTGTTGTTCCTATACCATTCTTTGGCTTCCTCCTCAAGAACCCATTTTATTCCAAACATTCGACGGGGTAATTGCATTGAGGATTATTCTCCTTGGTCCTTGCGACCTCTCTTCTTTCCCTTTTGGGATGTGGTAGCCTTATCTTGTCTCGCTTTAGGTGCCATTGTTCCTGAGATTTAAATGATATTTCATGTTAGCCTCAACTCAATGGAAACAATCTATAAACAACCCATCGGGGTACCACCCCACACTTAGGTTCGTTGATACAAATCAGTAAAGTGAAAGTGGTCGATTACTTAGACTTCGTCGACATACGTTTAAGGAGGTATATTCCGACAAGAAAATCAGTGATGTATCACTTCTTGCACCCTTTGCAATACGTTCATTTTAGTTAAATCAAGACTACTACATAGGGGTTTCATCATGGTATAGTTTCTATCAACAATTACAACCTCCTAAGTCGGTAGGCAACTATAAGTCTTATCCCGATGAACGGGATAGCCTAACATGTAGGTATACAAGTGACAAGACTATGCAATGTTCATAACCATAGTAATTCCGCAAAGAGTATGACACTGCAATTAAAACCAAATTCAAGTCGGAAACAAGTTAAGATTATCCTAACGTACATGTTCACTCACATGGTTGTGCATCAACTATTTAAACACTTTAACAACACCAATATTTCTTCAAGATGTAGCAATACATGATAGACATAGAAACGTAGTACTTACGAGAAATAGATGAAGAATAAAAGAGTACTTACGTGATTGAAGTCTTTGGAGATGTTTCTTGTGATTTGAAAGAGCAAAAAGAAAAATTTTGAGATGATTTGGAGTGGATGTGCGGCGCCTTTAGGTCAAGTTTCAATGTGTTTATGTTTAAATATTAAGTCCCCTTTATATAGGAAAAGAATGGGTCGGGTTTTGACCCATTTAATATCGGTTTTGGAGATAAAAACGGACCATAGGCGGCACGTTTAGCTTTGCCTATTCATAGTATAGGCGGCGCCTAATGCAAAACATAAGCTAGCATAGGCGGCGCCTAGTGTGATACATAAAGGGACCATAGGCGGCGCCTAGTGCATGGCATATAAGATTCCGAGACCAAATACTTTTGCATAGGCGGCGCCTATGCTATAGCATACTTTAGCATGGGCGGCGCCTATGTCTTTGCACACTAGATTCTGAGACCTTAGGCTATAGTATAGGCGTTTCCTTGTTCGTGGCCTAGTTTTACCTAGGCCTAGCCTTGCTAGATGCCTATTTTTTCATGAGCAAGGCTCAATCCATAGCCTTATGCATCTTTATTCCAAACTTACCACCTTTACCATACACTACGTCCAAATCGTTAATTGAAACCAATCTCCTCGTTGAATACATCTTGCACCTATATTTGCTCAAAACCAATGAAAACAATTAGTACGATGGGTTGCCTCCCACCAAGCGCCTTGGTTTTGGTCGTGGCACGACTCTTATTATTGGATTTTCACTTATCAAATGCAAAACACATACTAAAAAATCAACAACGATAAACGATGGGTTGCCTCCCATCTAGCGCCTTATTTAAATCATTGAATAATACCATCCGCACATCGTCGAAACAAATATGGCTCATCCCAATAGTAGTGTTGTACATCATGCATAAACTTCCTCCTTTGGTGGTAAGATAAATTGGCAGGTATCACATTACTCACCACGAAATTTACAAAGTCGGCGTACCATGGTAATTTTTCCATTGTTGTTGCTAATATCTCCTCGTCAGGGAATGCATCATCAATCTGAATTTCAGGTTGCGCCACATGCTCATTCTCGAGTCTAGATAGGTGGTCGGCCACTTGGTTCTCGCAACCTCTTCTATCTTTGACCTCGAAATCAAACTCTTGCAGCAGCAATACCCATCGAATTAATCTTGGTTTTGCATCCTTCTTTGTCATTAGATACCTAAGAGTTGCATGGTCTGTATGAACGATCACCTTAGTACCCAATAGATAGGCACGAAACTTCTCAAACGCATACACAACCGATAGGAGCTCTTGTTTTGTCACAGTGCAGTTCCTTTGGGCTTCATTTAGGACCTTACTCTCATAGTATATAGGATGAAATAATTTCTCCTTTATTTGACGAAGCACAGCTCCAACGGCTACACCACTAGCATCACACATGACTTCGAACGGGAGAGACCAATATGGTGCTACCATGATAGGGTCTTCAATGAGTTTTCCTTTGAGGCATTAGAATTACTTTAAGCAATCTTCATTAAAGTAAAACTCCGCATCTTTCTCCAAGAGTTTGCACAATGGACTAGCAATTTTGGAGAAGTCTTTGATGAAAGGACGATAGAAACCTGCATGGCCGAGAAAACTACGAACTCCCTTCACCGAAATTGGAGGCGGTAGCTTCTCAATAACCTCTATTTTTGCTCGATCAACCTCAATCCCTCCTTCGTAGATCTTGTACCCAAGAATGATACCTTCTTTTACCATGAAGTGGCACTTCTCCCAATTCAGCACTAGGTTAAATTCTACACATCTTTGCAATTCCATGCTTAGGTTTGCCAAGCTCGCTTCAAAAGACTCACCAACAACTGAGAAATCGTCCATGAATACCTCCAAAATATCTTCAACCATATCAAAAAAAATAGACATCATACAGCGTTGAAAGGTGGCTGGTGCGTTACATAACCCGAATGGCATACGTTTGATGGCAAACATACCATATGGGCATGTAAATGTTGTCTTATCTTGGTCCTCGGGGGAAACACAAATCTGATTGTAGCCTGAATAACCATCCAAGAAACAAAACCATCCTTTCCCCACTAATCGATCTAGCATTTGGTCCATGAATGGCATTGGGAAGTGATCTTTGAGTGTCCAAGAATTCAGCTTTCGGTAGTCCATGCATACGCTCCATCCAGTGATGGGTCTGAGTGGAATAAGCTCATTCTTCGCATTCGCGACCACCGTCATACCTCCTTTCTTGGGAAAACATTGTACCGGGCTTACCCATGTACTATAAGAGATTGGATATACAACCCCCGCGTCTAACCACTTGGTAATTTCTTTCTTCACCACTTCTTGCATAGGTGGGTTTAGACGTCTTTGATATTCAATGGTGGGTGTGCAATTCTCTTCAAGCTTAATTTTATGTGTACAAATCCCAGGTGGAATACCAATAATATCTGCAATGGTCCATCCAATGACTCTAATGTACTTCCGTAAAATAGCAATGAGAGCTGAAAGTTGTTGCTCACCCAAATCTGCTGCAACAATGACTGGAAGTGTGTTTCCGCTTCCTATGAATGCATACTTTAAATGCCTTGGCAGCTCCTTCAATTCTAATATGGGTGGCTCTTCAATAGATGGCTTAGCTGGTGGTGTGGGTCGATTCTTGAGATCAAGGTGCATCTTCTTGGGAGCATAGCGATATGTCCCTAATCCCGATATAGCACAAATAGCTTCTTCACAATTTTCAGCATCCTCAGTCTCTCCATTCATGAGCACAACCGCCAAAGGGTCATCAATAATTTGCTCTTCTTCAAGTAATTATTTCTTATCTTCAAAGAAAACATCAGCCACCGAAAATACACTCAGATCTTTGGGTTGCTTCATCGATTTGCAAACATCAAAGCGAACTACCTCGTCATTTATTCGGAATGAAAGCTCATTAGTTCTCAAATCAATGAGCTCACTTCCTGTAGAAAGGAAAGGGCTCCCCAAGATTATGGGAACTTCTGAGTCTGCCTCACAATCCAAAATAACAAAGTCTGCCGGAATGATGAATGAAGAAACCTTTACCAATGCATCACATAGAATACCAACAGGTCGTTTTACCGACCTATCCGCCATGACAAGCCTCATATTGGTTGGAGTAGGATCACCAAACCCCAACTTCTTGTAGATTAATAATGGCGTCAAATTGATGCTGGCTCCTAAGTCACATAATGCTTTGGCAAAATTCAAAGATCCAACGGTGCAAGGAATAGTGAAAGCTCCGGGGTCGGCTTTTCTCTGAACTATTGATCGGGTAGCGATTGCACCACAATGATGGACATCTTCTTTCAACTCATAGCTTGCTGCTCGCTTCTTTGTCAAAATATCCTTCATAAATTTCGCATACCCAGGCATTTGTTCAAGTGCCTCCACAAATGGAACATTAATGGTCAGCGGCTTTAACATAGTCATGAATTTGCTGAACATCGTGTGATCCGCCACCTTCTTCAATCTTTGGGGAAAAGGTGGTGGTGGGTATGGAATTGTTCTCTCCACGGCTTTCTTCTCCTCTTGCTTCCATTTTTCCACTTTTTCAGGCTGCACATCGCTGGGAATGACGTCTTTGACGTCTTTCACGGTCTCCTCTCCTATTGCGTTGTCATCTAAGTCCACAGCTTCATCAACCACTTGCTTGCCTTTTTCTGAAGTTTCCAGCACCTTACCACTTCTGGTAGTGATGGCCATGCATGACCCATCATTCCTTGGGTTTTGCACAGTATCGCTAGGTAGAGTGCCGACATTTCTTTGATTGAGTGCTGCTGAAAGTTGGCTCAATTGCTACTCTATTTGCTTGATTGAAGTGGAATGTGAATGAACTAATTATTTCATGGAGGAAAAATCATTAATTACCTATGTTACTCCCGCGCTTGTTGCATCCACTCCTTTCCATAATTTAGCCATCATGTCTTCCATACTACCAGAATTAGATGTGGTGGTGTCACGTCCACCAGGGGGAACGTACAAACCACTCTTTTCATTCTTGTTCCTCCAACTACCTTGGTCCTTGTTTCCAGATTTATCATAATAGTTCCGACCTTGGTTTCCTTGGGTATTCCCACGGAAACCCCCCTGATTGTTCAAATAGTTGGCCTCTTCTTCCGAATCAGATTCGTCTCTTCCTTTTGACGCAATAGCTTTCACTTTTTCGGTCTTCCCTGATAATAAATGCTTTGTGAGAAGATCCATTTGTGTTTTCATATGTGCCATATCTTGATCTCGTTCTTCTTCTCTTCTTCTTTGGTCTGCAGTCATGCCAATAGATAAAGTGGGGTTTGCTACCTCAGAATCCCTGGTATGCCAAGATCTACTTTGCTTCGTCATACGATCTAGCATATTGCTTGCTTGACCAAAGGTGAGGTCCATAAAAGATCCTCAAGCTGCATTATCCACCACTGGTTTAGTTATTGAATTCAAGGCTCTATATAATATCTCCATTAGGTTAACATTACTCATATGATGGTTTGGGCATCTCGCTAGCTTTGTCTTGAACCTCTCCCATGTTTCATGAAGAGCTTCAGTGGGAAGCTGATGAAAGTTGCTGATTTCATCTCGCAATTGTGCTCTTTTGGATGGCGGAAAGAATCTTTCTAGCTCTCTCAATTGCCTCCAATTTGTAATAGAATTAGGAGTCAACCCATTTAACCATAGAGTTGCCTCCCCAGATAGAGACAATGGGAATAGACGTAATCGAATTGTATTCTGACCAACACCAAGATTGTCAAACGACTTGCATGTAGAAATAAAGTTGATGAGATGCATATTCGGATCATCGCCTGCTAGTCCACCAAATAATCCCTTGAGTTGCAATAACTGAATCATGGTGCTTGTGATATTGAACTTGGCTGCGGGCGCTAATGGTGGAGGAATTATGGCTCCAGTGGCTCCGGAACCTTCAAGATTATCATCATCATCGTCGAAAGCTGGTTGCATGGGTTGGCGATCATACCTAAACCGAGCTTGACGACCTCTTCTGTTGGCAGGTGTTATGATTTCAGCATCACGCCTTGGGTTTAGTAACTCATCATCACCTAAATCCTCATCGTCAGCATTTGTTGCTCGCCCAGGGTTATCAATGTTTTGTTGGTGTACTTGGGCGGCAGCAAGAGCAGATAATCTCGCCTGCTCCTTTTGAGCAGCCATTCTTTCGATTTCATATTGTGCCTCAATTATGCCAATACGGTGTAGTTCAGGATTTCTAGGTAATAACGGTTGACCAGAACTTCGAGTATAGGGCATGCACTAAATAAAAACCTGCAGTAAACAAAAACAACAACTAAAAGTAAAAGTACGAGAATCTTTGATCAAAGGGTCTAGTAATTATCACAAACTTAATTGACACTTGTATTCCCCGATAACGGCTCCAATTTTTGATAACGCTCAATCTACAACTCTCGTGGGAGTGTAAAGCGGTCGCTAGCAAATATAGAACCCAACCTGGGTTGGGTATCGATCCCACAGGGAATAGCTTGGTCAACAAGTAAGCAACGATTACTAGACTTTTAGTGCAAGTCTCGTAAGTCGGGGAGGATTGTAATGTGTAACAAAAGTCTTAATGTAAAAGCTGAAAATAGCAAAATAAAAAGAAAGAATGTTTAGTAGGTTATAAAACAATGAGAATTGAAGTGTTGGGTGTATGTCCACCTTATGAGTTATACGTCTCTATTGGCTATGAGTGTGTAGAATTCCAACATGTATGTGCTTATAGAGAATTGTATTCGATTGTAAATCCAGGCGTCTTTCGACCTATTCGAGGATTATTTCACTTTAACTCTTTCGAGCTTAAAGCGTGTCTAATGGTACGAATTCTCCAAGAGGTTAATCCAGTTACGGCACTAAGTGTTTAATAGGGGATGGGACCCTACTATCTTGACATTATCTCTTTTCCAGACAGATAACCTTTCTTTTGAACAAGTTAAATGTTATACTGGCGTATTCTTGTGTTTTCAACCACAAAGAATTTAGATTAAGATGAGGAGAATAATGATATAAGCAGCATACGTGTCACGAACTCACAAGCTCATAGTAATAGATAGTACCTCATTCGTCTTCCATAACCCCAACAGAGAAGTTTAGTTACCCATGAATGCGAAGGAGCTCACAGTTGACATTGTTGTTATACCACAATAATGATGAATTTCGTGTAGCACAAAAGTGGTAGGCGTGTAGGCGTGAATTCCTTAGCAAAGTAACATTTCTCTTGTTGCTGAAATTAAGAATTGAATAGATGAATAGAAGAAGAAAATAGAATTAATGGAAAAATTCAGAACTGAGAAGTAGAATGTATATTTTAATGATGAATGTAAGAATCTGAATGAATAAAAATCTCTAGCATGATAGGGTATTTATAATACCCATATCCTAATCCTACTAAGGTAATGAAATATCTAACCAAATCCTACTAAGCTAATGAAATACTTAACCCAATTGTACTAGGTTAATGTATCATTATCCTAATCCAAATAATTTACTGCAAGTCCCCAAAGTCTTCGGAAATGTTGTTTTAGCCCGGGACAGATTTTTCCTGCATCACATTTTGTCCTTAGGCGTCCAAGCTTGGCTTTTCTCCTTTCGTGAAGCTTTCTTTGGCATCAAGTTATCCATGAAATGCTGAATTTTGCATCATTTATACCTGAAAACTTGCTAATCATGTTCGTTAGCTCACTTATAGGAAAAAGGACTAAAAGTGCATGAAATATATAATTTGTTCTCAAAACTAGGCTAAAATATGGGCAAAATATATTGATATAGGCGCGTAATATCGCCTATCATCAACAACACTGCTTCTTTTCGAACTTATCCCACTATAAGCCCTATTCTAATATGGGTGGTAATTGATACAATTGTAGACCTATGATACGTAAAGTAGCTTAAATTTTGTAATTTTGCATTCCAGGTATATGAAGAATCATGTACCTTTTTCTCTTAATCTTTCAACTATTCAAATACCTTTTCTTGGGTACATAATCAATGCATCATTCCTTTACTGTAATTTTAATTCCACTATTTACTTTGCAATAAATCACATCAAAGCATTTCTAGAAAGTTTATTCAGTTTCAAAGGAAAAATTCACTCTTTTACTTACTCGTGATTTATAAACACCTTGCCTAAGTCAACATTCAACCTTTTCCATAATTCCTTTGATATTTTGGGGTAGCCAATTCTATACATATATTTACCCAGCTGATACAAGTCAAATGGCCACCTTAATTTTTGAAGATATGATTGGATGTCATCATTTAAAGTCTCAATACTTGGTCACCCCGAGGACACAAGAATACGCAAGGAAGACTCATTTTGAGAACAATCAAGGCCGTGTGTGGAAAATTTCTTGGAGCATCGAAGACTTGAGGAATCACAGTTTTTGACAACTCTTAATGGGTCATGATTTGGTTATCTTCATTAAGGGTATTTTGGTCACTTTATTGGGTCTAAATGCATTCCATGGCCACCCAGCCCTTTAAGGGCACTATTGTTACTTTGCCTTATCTTGTAATAGAATATAAATAGAACATTTTAGGTGTTTTTCTATTTAGTTTTTCATTGTTGCAAGACTTGGAACATGAAACACCTTTAGTTGTAGGGCTTGGAATAGCCACCACACCGAAATTAGGGCAACAAGTGTCGATATAACTTGTGTTGCAATGTTGGCTTTAGACGTTGGTCTTTAGAGGAGGTAAAGCTCCTTTTGTGTCAACGTAGGAGTTAGGTTAACCATTGTGTGTAGTGTTAAAGGTCCAAAATTACCATATTCTTGGATTCTTAAGATTATACCAACCAAGGCCTAACTATCTATCCATTTTATTTATGTTGTAATCATTTGTTTGTGTTCTTGTAATTCAAATCCATGACTTGCTGTTCTTGTTTCATTGTTGTTGTTCTTCATTTTGTAGTTGTTAGCTTTTTTAAGGTGATAAACACATAAATACATTGTCTTCTTGTTGTTGTTTGTTGAATCCGAGTGTGGTCTTCAAAAGGTTCCTCGGATCATTAATCTTGTGGACTGACTTGGAAGTGTGTTTCGTGTTGTCCTTATAATTCTTGTATCACCAGTTGAACGATTTAAAAGAAAAAGTCTGACTAGAGCATAGAATAAGCAAGAAGAAATAGAACTCCAACAATTGAACATATAGAAATGTTTATAACTTTACACCAAAGTTACAAAGTAGCAGCTAGATATTTAGCTAATCAACTACAGAAACAACATTATTAACGAGGTGGAGGCCAAATTTTCATCATCTTTAGTGTATACATAACAAAGGGAATTTTTAACCTTGTATATACATATAAAATATGAATATTTTACAAAGGGGGCCAACTGACCCCTTCTACCAGCACAATGTAGGGGTACATACACTCAATCCTCCTAGACCCCACTTGTGGCTTGTAGAATTACATTTGGTATGTTGTTGTTGGTTCGAATGATCCCCTTTCTCCCCTCTAACTATACATCTGGCTCTAGTGAATAGAAAAGTACAACTTTACACCAAAGTTACAAAGGTAGCAGGTAGATATTAGTAGAAGTTGGATATTCATGAAGGGAATTCATCATCTACAATAGACACATAAAAACAATTTTTTACCTTATAATATGACGTATGAATTTTTGCCAATGCACAACCTCTACTTAACTCTGCCCCTAGCTCTACTATTGAAGTAAACGGCAAGAGTAAAGGATAAGATATCAAACTTCCATGAAAAACAATCAAACTAACAATAAAAATCCACGCCAACAAACTTTAGCAATTTTTAATAATCCCCAAAAAAACTACTGATCAACATTAGCAGAAGCTGAATTTTTACCAAGACGTTCATCGTCTACAAAATACACATAATTTTTTTTTAAGCTTGTATCCAAAGAAACAGAATAAATATAACCATTACAAACACCAAAACAAGAAATACCGTTAGCATGTTTGACCTACTAGAAGAATTGGAGGAACAAAACAAAGGACAAGTGAAAAGCACATTACAGATATAGATTAGGATAGCAAGTGATAATACCGTGTCATTCAAAGGTCAACCACGAGTTGCAAGTGAATATAACCGCTCATTCGAATTCACATTACAAGAGCCAAAAATTAAACATTCAGGCAACACATCTTTGAGAAATGAGAGATCTATGGGTCGAAGCTTTCTTTCTTACACGTGCCATTGATGAATCCCAACATGTTTCTTCAAAGTACGGAACCAAGTCATGATCCAATGGTTGATGATCAATATCGTGAGTCTATTTGATTGAAATCAGATGAAGAGAAAGAGGAAAAAGCGAATGAATATTTAAGAAATGAGGTAAAAAGATAAACAACGAGAATGAATATCTGAGAAAAATCTGGGAAAAAAAAGCGAAATAAAAAAACTCTAAATAAAGGTTAAAGACAAATAAATTAAAAAAATAAAAAAAAAATTAAGAAATAGATAATGGTTGAGAAAAATGAAAAAGAAAAAAAAATAAAGGTTGAGACAAATAAATTAAAACATGAAAATAAAGTTAAAGGAAAAAATAAAAACTGAAAATAATAAAAAACAGAATAATAAATTTAAAGGAAAAAAAAAGTGAAAAAAAAGTAGAATTATAAAAGTAAAGGAAAAACAAAAAAGTGAAAATAATAAAAAATAAAATTTGTGAGATAAATGAGTATGGAAAGTTTAAAAATATATTTGAGGTGTAGAGGGGCAAAATAATACTTTTAGTATATTAAAAAGTAAGGAAGACTATTCTTCAAAGATATTCTTATTTAGGGTCAAATATCTAAAGCTACCCATATTTGGGTCTATAGCATGCAATTTTCTGTGCATCATTAGTTTGGGACTGCGTAATGAGTCGGAGAACATCCACATTACCCAATTATTCGTTGACTCCGACAACTAACTTTTATCCTTTAACTCCAATGGCACCAACTCTACCTGGTTGTATCAAGGAAGAAATTTGTCCAAATTCATTAGTTAGCCTACTGTCTAGTCCTCTTGGGCATCATGCGAGGATAATATGACATTTCATTCTTACTAGAATTTCAATACTATCCTTGCATGATGTCCAGCGGACTAGAAAATTAGTGTGTCTGCAAATGAACTCGACCAATAGTATGGTCTTCCTTGATACAACCAGATATAGTCAACGGAGTTGGCTTTAGACGAAAGAAGAGAAAAGAGAGCAAGCAGTTGTACTTGAAAATTTCTAGCTTTCAAGTTATGTCACAGAAAGCAACTAAAGGGTGAAAAATTAATGAAGAAAAGAAGGGTTTTTATAGTTAGTATGATATGCTTTTACAAAGATAATATTTGGAAATTTTATAAATAACATTCTATATACATTGATTTACATTAGATTTTCTCGTAAGTCAAAGTTGTATTTATCAATCTTAACAACCAACCAAAAACATAATATTCTTAATAAAAAAATCAACATAAAAAAAGGCAAGTGAATTATTGTTATTATTAATTCATTTTTTCCAGTCAACCCATATTGCATAAAAAATTCCGCAAGATGATATGACTAGTAAGTATTAGATTTACAAGATTACCAAGAAAGAATTTTTTTTAAGCAACAAATTATAAGAGAGAAAATGATTAGAACAATATAAATAACAATCCATTTTAATCTTGTTTTTTGATGTAACTGAAAATCAAGTTGTTTGGAAGTCAAGTAAAAATTGACATTTATTATGACTTTAAGAAAGATCCACAACTGGCGTCCATTAAATTAATTTAAGTCATTATCTATTAAACTAAGATTACGTGACAGAAAAATGAAAAAGAATTTACGATTTTTTTTTATTTTAAGTATCAAAAACATTTGTATTTTTTTTTAAATATGCGAATTGGGTAGACTGAAAACATAATTTTTTTCGTCTGTATGACACGACCCGAGGCCCAAATTGACATGGGCATTTCAAACCGTGAAGGCCCGAGAGCTAATTGGCAATCATACATACCAATCATATATTTATAAAGAAATGTGTAAAAGTTAACAAAACGGAAACATGGTCATCTGATTATATTAAGAAAACAACATGGCATAAGTTCAACAAGACTCAAATCCATCTAACACCTGTATACGAAATCTCTACTAACTGAAGGAAAACAATATCTGTTTGAAGATCGGGACAAGGCCCCTGGTCAGACCATAAACCAAAACCAAATGAGATTAACTCGAGTGAACAAGACGACTTCTGAAGTAAGGGAGGCTCAACAACTTTGAATGTCCGACAACAATCTACTATTTAGCAAAACCGCTAGACTGGGCCTCAGAACGTGAAATATACAGGGTCAATACAAATGTAGTGGTACGTAAAGTAATCCAAAATAACATACTTTTATATAGCATAAGTGAGAGCAATTTATGAAATATTTTACATACAATATATGAAAATGAATGGGCATACTTAAAAGAATTTAGAACATTTCTTGAAACCATGACTTACTCTTTATCTTACTTTTGAGCTAGGTGGTACACCCTAAAACTCTACTATCCCACGGTCTATAAGGAATCCACCCTTAACTAGGCGGTCAAGCCCCTAGCCCAAGTTTGTCCCAAGGGTTATAGTGTCTATCTCTAATACACTAAGGGGCACAAAGCCAACGAATTGTCCCTCATAGGGACATAATAAACCCGCATCGACAAAACATGATTTCCCAAAATGAGCCTTTCCACTCAAATGACTTCTTCGGATAACCACCTAACTCTCTTTAAATCCATTTTTAACTCTTTAAGACATCCATTCTTTGAAATCAAAATTTGAAAATCTTACTCTGTTATGACATTCATTTGTTTAGTATCGTCGTACCAAAACTTGCAAGTCATATCTCTAAGCCATAAAATATCATGTTACAGTACTTTCATTCAAAACAATGTTTAGAACACAAAGTCATTCAAAAAGTACAGGAGGATTTGTATATAGAATTACATGAAACTTATGCAAAGACTCTATCTTTCAACTCTTAAAACATGTGGTGGTCCATTACTTTTAGCAAAGCATGCAACTCTTTAAATCATCACTTTTCATCTATATTAACAAGAAACACCATCTCTTAAGTTCATAACCAAAACCAAGTCTTAAACGATAGTAAATATATTTGTATTCATGCTTCTCAATATGCAGTTGATATGCATTTGAATAATTCATGACATATGAAAACAAGATGGTTTATAACAAGAGATGGAATATAAATGTTTATGCTCTCAATTCAACATTCAAACTCAAAAAGAATACATACTTATATACGAGTACAAATTAAATTTAGGGGAAGGCCTCAAGACCAAAACATTATCTCATTGAAAGAGTTCACAAAGCATACTTTTTAATGTAATTCAAAACCCTTCATAAATACATAATTTCTCAACGTTCAAAATATTATAAAAATAATTTCATCATACCCATGTAGTTTAGAAAAACCCACATACCTTAATGATGAAGAATTTGCGAAAAGATTAAACCTTTAAGGTTGATTCCCCAAACCCTATGTTGTTTTTCTCCTCTTGTGTTTTAGATGATTAACTAATGATTTTCTAGGGTTAAAACATGTTTTAGGGACTTAAATACGTGTTAAGATATTTAGTGATGCTTATTGGGAGACAAAAGACCATGTTTCCCTTCAAATACTCAAAAATAGAGTTTCTGCACCACTTAGCCATAGGTTTTGCGGCTCCATATCCATGGCAAACATTGAAGTTGGCGGCACCAAGTCCATGGAAAACATTAGTCTTGGCGTCACCAACCTTATTTCTAACCTTTTCCATTGAGCCTTGGTGATGGTAAGGCGATGTCAAGCCATTGCCTAAGCTATAGTTTGAGGTGCCTACTTAGTTTTGAGGTCCTTAAATAACCCTAACACCCCCAAAATGTCAATACATGATCTAACATCTCTACTGTAGTCCTAAGGACCATTTTAGATGCATCAAATAAGTGTTACGAGTATAGGGTGTCACAATCATACAACCTGTACGGTGCCTTATTCAAAGACTCATAACCTCTTACTCCGGACTCAAATTGATGAATGGTCGGAGGTGTTGGAAAAAAGACTCAAATGTACTTAACATGATATATAGTAGGCCATATGAATCTATATATACTATGAGAAACATTCATTGGATGTTGACCCATGCAAAATGGTCGACTAAAAATGAACTAATAGGAAAAGTTTTCAACTTGACTTTGTGTCAGGGGATATTTGTGACCTAAATTCATATTCAAAGGTATTCAAACACTATAGGATTTAAAATCACACATATATTAACAAGGATTCATTGGGTTCTTCTCTATATGTGTAGGAACGATGGTTTAAATTCTAGCCCAAAGGTGCGGGTGTTACATTATCTACCCCTTGGGATCATTCATCCTCGAATGATGGGTAGTGACTTGTTCAAGCTCTAAAAGTATGCAATAATAAAAGTAACCTCGCATTGAACATTTCTCCTCAAAAATATATGCAAGTACATCAAAAGAGCTTCATGATAACCCCTATTGAAACGTGTAAGCACGAAGCATGAGATATAAGAATTGACATAGAGATGACCTTGCACATGATATCTTGGAATAGTAATCATCACGGAATATGATGTGAGTTTATTTGGTGACCATAGGTCTTGATTTACATCGGTACAACTGTGAAATGAGATTTTGCAGGAGACAGGAATACAAACATTCTCTTCTTTACAAGATACAAAGAATAGATGTTACACCTAGAAACACTACTAATCTATGGCCCAAACAAAAACTAACATACTTCATTATATCCAACTTACAATTATCCCATAACACTTCTAACCACAAGAGTTTGGGTCCCGCCATGTAATACTCCTATATTAAAGCCAAACTCAGAGAAAAGAGGAGCTGTCTTAAGCTATGGGACCTCATACCCTACATCTCTATAAGGATATTACTTCACCTTATCACTACCATCAAACACCCTCGGGTCTTAATTCAGGGAGTACTAACCACATAGCACTTTGGTTTGATTTTTCATCAATCATAATACTCAAGCCTATCATTACTACACCCACTTCATGGCTCACCTTACTAAGACCGGCAAATTCTATCACTATTACGAAGATTTTTTTCCACATATCTCCTTTCTAACTATTTCACTTAACGAAAGTTCATCTCCTTCTTTTACCCTTCACCTATAACCCTAGCTCAATAAATTACATTAAAATTTTCACATTGCAGAACATGTACTCCCTTACCTAAGATATTACTAAACTTTCACGACCACCATCACACTAATATACGGAGGGTCATTGAGGAACCCAAGCATAAGAATCATGAATGGGAGTAACACTATTAGACTATAACTTATACTTATTACACTACTCAAGGAGGGACATGAGGTAAAGATATGATATAATCATGAAGTGTTTTATATATCAAGTTTCTTGATCATAAGTAGAGAGACACTCTGGCATAAACACAACATAGCATGAGTCCTTAGGACAAACCATAGCGATAAACATAAGTGCTTACATCATGAGTCGTATAACATAAGTTTAGGATTCATGAAGTCAACAATTGAGTCAAGCACTTCTACTCGAACCTATTGCTTCTCATTTTCAGATCTGAAATAGTCATGAGTTCACAAAGCTTTATCATTTTGGGTAATCCCGACATAAAATGAATCAATAACATTTAGGAAGCATATTTTATTAGAACCAAGAATTTTGTGAGACATGAATTTTTATCGATCATTAGCAACATAACATATAGCTTGAATATCTGGAATATTAAATTACTAAGGGACATTATTGGTTCTAGTTTAGAGCTCGCAACATGAAATTAGATACATAGAGATCTCAAACCTTAGATATAGGAAAGACTTGAATACATAAGACTTTGGTAGAATAACCTCTTAAATTGGAGTAGGAGGGGCTTGCTTGCATAGGAATTGATTTTATCATGATTCTTACTTGAAACTTGACACCACAAGAAAAAACGGGAACTATTTAATTCATCATCTCCCCCTTAGATCAAAGTCACAATCCTAAACTTAAGGACATATCTTCTCATTAAATCTTACAAGAAGAACACTCAACACAATGGGGTATAACCATACACATAAATGCTAAACTTCCCCTTTTTAACTATTCTGTAAAGGCATTGCTTTCCAAGAACGCTACTCTTAATTTTCACCATCCTCTATAGCAATCAACCTACAACTCCTAGTCTCAGGAGCATACCCATCCTCATGCCTTATCACATAAAAATTCACTCTCCACTACTTAACATTCTAACATTAGACCGTTAATTACATAACTTACATCATAATAAAATCTTTAAGACAATACCAAATGAACATACTATCTACTTATAGTTCCTCCATTCATCTCTAAAGAAAATCACACAATAAGTCCTTAGTCTTCTCCGTAATACGAGATTCGAGAATGAAATGTAGGTACACATGACACTCGTACACATCACACTTTATCTAACAACATACTACCTCCGGGTTCAACTTATTCTTATATACTCACTCCCTTATACACTTAATGACTTAACCACAATTCATCATTTTAACACTAGTCCTCATGTACATAAATATCATAATTATCCACTCCTTTTTTCACAAGTTGCCAATCTAAGCTATTTCACACCCCATATTAAGCCTACTTATTCATTCCTATAAAACATACATCACTAATCTTAAACTACTATCCTTTTTACCACTACCCACATCTCAAGTTTAAGCCTATAGTCTACAATCAGGGTCGGATCTACATGGAGCCCAGAGGGTTCATCCGAACCCCCTCGGCCAAAACTATACACTGTGCATGTTGGATCAAATTATTGTTTTAGGTATGAATAACTAGCACTGCCCCTCCTAAACAAAGTATAGTCTGCAACTCAATGGTAAAAGAGCTCAAAATCTATAACTTTTATTGCTTATTTACTATTTGAGAATATTGTGAGAGTGAATATCACTTACATTTCTTTTAAAATACATACCCGGATTTTACATCTTCACCTGTAATTGTTATTAATGTTTTTTATTTTATTCTTTTTAATTTTTTATTTATAATTTTCAAAATTATCATATTTTATTATTTTATTATTTAAAAGTATTTTACATTTATTCATGCGGTGATATTTTCATTGTAATACTAATCGCTTATTGATTATTTTTTTATAGAGGTAATTTGCATGGTCATATATTTTAACAAGTTGTGATTCTTTTATTGTTTGAATATTAAGATGCTAGAGTTAATTTGTTTCTTATATTAGCTTTGGTATCATTGCATTTAGAAGTTTTATTTTCCATGACCTTTGAATCAATTTATGTGTTTTTTTAGTAATATTTTGTTTTATTACATTGCATTACTATATTATTAATTAAAAAATTTAAAATACATGAAGCTTAGGCCCCATGCCTCGAGGCTTTCATCTCACCCCAGCTAAGTAAAATGCAATGTCTCCTACACCACCGCCTTTTAAAACACTGATTTAAAGTATGCAATTATTTAATTTATGTTAAAATGATTTGATGTGAATAAATAATGGTGGTATATGAATATTATATACTCATTTTCAGTTTTACGTTCCTATGAAAATGATTGCCAGCTTAGGTACAACATAACCTAGACAAGGCATGTAATAAACTTTTCATTTAGTAAAAGTAGTTTTTTTAAAACAGAAAAAAATATTTTGATGTGAATAATATAATATTTCTAGACAGATTAAAGATATAAGGAATTTATTTTTGATTTAACTAAAAGCAATTGATATAACTTGTAATTACATGTACAAAATTCTGTTTTTTTTCACCTTTTGATGATGTTGCACGAACTAAAAGTTTCATATTTATATCTGATGATTGTACTATTATGAAGGAGTTAAAATTAAATGTTAATCTCCAAATTAGTGACTCTTTTTAACTAATTTTATCCAACAAACTGTTGGGTTCATAGTAAATGAGAGGTGTGAATGGAAAATGGAGAAAACCAAGTGGAAGAGAAAAATTGAGATCACACCAATATGAAAAGTGTACTAAAAAATAGGAAAGCTTACTAAATTCTGCCACATTGGTGGGAGAAAGAAGATTTAAAGTGTTTATATTGTTAAACACACTCCCACATGGATAAGTGAGGCAAGGAATAAGATATTCCTCGCGCCGTCGTCGTTGTCGCTCGCTCGGCTTCGACTTCGGTATTGGAAAATGAGATCTATCTTTTTGGATAAATTTTATTTGATGATCCGAATTTACCAAAACGCAACAGTCATGTTGTTTTAGAAGGAAAATATGATAATTGAATCAGACAATGCTGAATTCTTTAAAAACATTTACCCGTATAAAATTAGACATGAACAGTCTAGTGGAGGATCTAAACGACCTCAAGATGAACCAAGTGAGAATGTACATAATGAAGAAAATCCAAGACATAGTATACATCAAACAATGTCTACTTCATTTGTATCGGATTTTGTAATATTTCTCTTAGAAAATGAGCCTCAAACATCTAGGGAAGCGATGACATCTTCGAACTCATCCTTTTAGAAAAAGGCAGTCAATAGTGAGATTGATTCAATCTTAAGCAACCATACATGGGAATTAGTTGATCTTCCTCCCTGAAATAATCCTTTAGGTTATAAATGGATTTTCAAAAGGAATATGAAAGTGGATGACACTTGACAAATACAAGGCAAGACTTGTAGTAAAGGGCTTCAAACAAAAAGAAGGCCTTGATTAATTTGATACATACTCATCAGTAATAAGGACAACATCGATTCAAATATTAAGTTCCTTAGTGATGGTATATGATCTTCAAATCCATCAAATGGATGTGAAAACCGCTTTTCTAAATAGAGAATTAGAGGAAAAAATATACATAGAACAACCTGAGGGTTTTGTGGTTCCAGAAAAGCAAAACAAGGTGTGTAAACTTATCAGGTAATTATATAGACTAAAGTAAGCACCAAAATAATGGCATGTGAAGTTTGACCATACCATGTTGGCAAATGGATTGAAAATAAATGAATGTGATAAATATTTTTATATTAAAGACACTCCAAATCACCAAGTCATTGTATGTTTATAAGTGAATGATATGTTGATCATCAGCAGAGACATTTCTGACATAAATGCAATAAAACAAATGCTTCGAGAGCAAGTTTGATATGAAAGACCTTGGAATTGTAGATGTAAACTTAGGTATAAGAATCCATTGAACTCCACAAGAGTTGGCAGTGTCACAGTCTCATTATATCAAAAAGGTTCTTGACAAGTTCAAGTATATGGAATTCAGTGTTTCCATGACTCCGTTGGATGCGAGTTTGCACATCAAAAGAATGAAGATAAAAGTGTCTCGCAATTGGAGTACTCAAGAGTATTGGGATGTTTAATGTATATAATGAACTGTACACAAACAGACATAACATGTACTATCAGTAAATTGAGTTGGTACACAAGTAATCCCAACAAAACTCACTGGATGGCAATGAAAATTGTTTGGGGTATCTCAAATACACTAAAGATTATGCTTTATATTATAATAAATATCCTGCGGTACTTGAAGGATATAGTGATGCAAATTTGATCACGGGATCGAACGAAATAAAATCCACAAGTGGATATGTATTTACTATCGGTGGAGGAGCAATCTCTTGGAAATCATCCAAATAGACTTGTATTGCTCGCTCAACAATGGAATCTGAATTTATCGTATTGGATACAGTTGGTGAAAAAGCAGAATGGCTCCAAAATTTCTTAGAAGATATTCCTTACTGGCCCAAGCCAGTGGCAGCAGTATGTATACACTGTGATAGCAAAGCGGCAATAGGTAGGGCAGGGACCATGATGTACAACTGTAAATCTCGTCACATACGACGGAGACATAAAACCATTAGGGAACTTCTCTCTAGTGGAATTATCACTGTTGACTATGTAAAGTCAAAGGATAATGTATCGGATCCACCTATAAAAGGCCTATCTATAGAAAGAGTGGAAAGGAATCCAAGGGAATGGATTTAAGGCCTAGGACAAGTCAGCATGGTAGTAATTCTACTAGCAGACTGGAGATCTCAAGAGCTAGGTTCAAGGAGATCAAACAAAGTTGTGTCTGACAAGTTCAACATTGTCAATTACCCAACCCATTCTCATGATATAGACAATGTATAGTAATCAAGGATAAGACTTAAAGTGAAAAGTCTTTTAATGATTATCTAAATTTGGCAGATTTGACAAAATAATTTAATCTATAGGATTGAATGTTTAGAAATCACCTATGTGAGGGAGAAGTGGAGGCCTCTTCAAGGAGAATGCAAGTAAAGGCCTATTCTCTAAGCTCTCATGAAACCGAAATGTGTTCATGGTGGAAAAAAAATAAAACCGTGAGAACCATAAACGATAAAAGGTTGGTTGTGTGATATGTGTTGTCTAGGTGTACATTAAAGCTCTACGGTTCAAATATATCAGACTACCAATTGACCGAATGCACTCGATACATGTTCACTACAGAAATTTCAAAGGGAAACCACTTATCCAGATCCAATCAGTCTTTGCTTGATGATCACATACTTTTCCATAAAACTTTTATGAAAAATAGTCATTCCCCATTTATGTGAGGGATTGTTGGGCTCATAGTAAATAAGAGGCGTGAATGGAAAATAGAGAAAATCAAGTGGAAGAGAAAAATTGAGATCATACCAATATGGAAAGTGTACTCAAAAATAGGAAAACTTACTAAATTCTCCCACATTGGTGGGAGAAATAAGCTTTAAAGTATTTATAATGTGAAACACACTCCCACACGGATAAGTGAGGCAAGGAATAAGAGATGTCTCGCAGCAGCAGCAGCGTCGCTCGGTCGGTTCAACTTCAAATTTGGATTTAGATTTGTCAAATGATCGATCAATGAGATCTATATTTTTGACCATATTTTAATTAATGATCTGAATCTACCAAAACAAAACAGTATTCTCCATTTATGCATGCAACAGCAGATGCAATGCTTCAAAAATTTTGAACTGATGTTTCTGTAATTCCAAATAGAACTAATGCTTCAAAATAGTTGTACTATTTTGAACTGATGTGTCATTTCAAAAGAATGCAATACTTCAACAAAAGGACATACTGATTCATGGAGAGAGATGACTGTTCAGGAAAAGATGCAATCTTTGGATGAACAGACATGAATTTACAGAACATGTGTAACCTGTGACATTAACCATTGCCTCTTTTCAGAAGAGGAGAAGAGGCATGTTATGCCTATAAAAACTGCTTTCTTTCATAGATTTTGATATGAGAAATTTCATAATAAAAAATACTCTTTTTCTCTTAAAAATTCTATGTGATCATTCAAACTATTGAGTGCGTTCGACGAGTCCAAATATTTGAGGTACCGCTATATTTGGATTGGCAACATCGAGTAAAGTGAGGGGAATTATTTCCTTAAAGATAGTCCTTGAATTCGGACGACTTAGCCTTATTCATTTTTTTTCATCTATTTTCTGAAAAAATAAAATACACCTCTTGTAAAGGTCATTTTGATCTTGTGTTGAGGGTATTTGATATACTTCATTGTGTTCTCGGTTATACTTGAACTCTAGTTGAAGTTATTGCTCTGCATATACAGATTTTGCGTACCCGTAGAAGGAAATAACACAAACAACCATCAGATATTTATTTATCTTACGGAGTAATCTTTCAGATACACAAATTTGCATATGCATTATGCTAGTACATTAGTTACCTATAATTTGTTGAGATAACATGGAACCTCATTCCTAAGCAAGAATCTTGTCCTCCATAATCGTGTGAAGCATAATGCAATAGACTTTCACTTTTCCCGCCACCATATGTTGAAAAAAATGCTTCGTGTTATACATATTCAAGGTAATGACCAAATAGTTGACACTTTTAACAAAGCACTAGGCAGGCCTGCATATGCGAGTAATCTATTCAAGTTAGGGTTAGTGAACCATCACTTAACTTGAGGGGTGCCTATTTTTCCATGGGGAATAACAAAGACATGATGAAAAGGGAGATGAGTGTACCTAGATGGGCTGATTTAGCTGATGGAGAGGAGTAGGTTTCACTTCTTCCTTTGAATAGCAAATTCAGTTAAGACGCTTCCATATTTGTTTCTAAAAGTGCACCGTAATTAAAAACTAGTCAGGGGCCTTAGCATCAGGACTTAGTTCAATTAACACTTATTTTAGTGATTTGACCGAGAAATTTTTATGAGGAAGAGGGAGAAAATATGTTGGATATGTGCTTTGATAAAGTGGCTATAGATGGAATCTCACCTCAACAACAAAAAAGTGGAAGCAATAAAAAGACACATGAGTGGCAACATAACTGGGTTGGTAAAGTGCGGGGAGTATGCTCCAAGACACCTACCAATGCTACCGACAAAGCAAAACCATACAACAATGTCAATTGCTTCAACATAATTCAATAAAACCAAGAATAACTGATGAACTATCAAATGTTATTGCACAGATTGGAAGATGAAGAAAAGAGAAAATACTTCAGGTTACTTTAGACGAGCAATCTTTCTTTTTTAAATTTATGCATTTGTAGAAGGAAGTTTAAGTTTGATAACTTAAATTTCATCCTGTATTTTATATTTTTGTACTGTTTAAGCATCATCATTTATAATATCATCATAGGGTATGTAACATACTCTGTGATGATCATAAGATACCTAGTTCTCTCTAGTTCTTATTTTCTTCATGATTGTTGATTAATAGAGGTTCATTACCTCATTAGGATTGGTAAAGGAAGGCCTAATTCTCCTTACATATCCATGTTAAAGATTTTTATTATTAATAAAAGGCTTCTAGAAACACTGTGGTATAAATTAGCCCCAAAAAAGGAAAAAAACACTACACATAGTAGTTCGTGACATTCATTTTGGTTATGAGATCGATAGATTTGGTCTAATCAAATCTAGTGTAAATCAATGGATATAAAATATTACTTATATGATTTTCAAATATTATCTTATCAAAACATGGCACACCAACATACAAAAGCCTTTTTATGTTTAGGTAGGTTTTAAAGTTAGATCAGGTCTAAATTTTAAAAATTACCTTACACACCTTTTTACTCTTTTAGACTCGATCTAACTGAAAAAACACAATCATTTATTCAATTCTAACCCAAGCTCGTTTTATGGTTAATTAGAAGAGAGATTTTTTTTCCCATTTGGATAGGATTTGGAGGGCTAAAAAAATGGATGACTTAATTTTCTAAATCTAACAATAAAAAAAAGACAGTAAAGAGTTGAATGGATGGCCTTTTGAAATTAGAAGATCACTTTCAGGATTTTTCTTTAAGTTAGTGAATATAGGCCAGTTATGAAAAAGGGTAAATATACACTATTTTTTTCATGAGGGATATATCCCCTCGAAATTATTTTTTCCTTTAGTAATTAACTCCTTGTACGTAATCAAATACTTCAAAACTTGCATCACTGATTATTACTATCATTTATATCAAGAAATTAAAGCTACTATTTCGACCATGACAACATAATAAAAATATTTCCTTAGTCCACATTTAACTGAAAAAAATAACTTAAGTCTTTCATATCATTATTTGTTAGAATATAAGGAAAATATGATCAGAATTTTACTCCAACATCATTTAGGCTACCTAATGAGTTGGAGTACGTCCACACTATCCAACTCTTTGTTGCCTCTCGGAGAACAAACTTCTACCCACTATCTAGTCCTATTGGACAACCTACAAGGGTAATACTTTAACGTACAAGTATAAAAACAACGGTAATGGTTTTATGTTTGTAGGTTGATGTTTAACCTAGTAGGTTGTAAAGTAGAACTAGAAAGTGGGCTTGCAATCGAACTCCACCAAGGTCTTACTTGATACGACCTGATAGAGCTGATAAAGTTGGCTTTAAAGGAAATAAGCTTGTTGTCGGAGTCAATGAAGAGTTGGGTGGTGTGGACTCCAACAAAAAGAGAAAAGAGGATCAAGTAGTTGTGCTTGAAAATTCCTAACTCTCAAGGTGTTAGTAAAAGCAACTGAAGGGTGAAAAAGTAAAGAACAAAAGAAGAATTTTTATAATTGATATGAGATGATTTTAGAAGATAATACGTAAGAATCTTTTAAATAAATTTATATATACAATGATTTACATTAGATTTTGTAAATACTCCAAATTTGATCAAACTTATCAATCTTAACGACTTACCAAAAGCATAGTATTTTTAGTAAGAAATCAACATCACAAAAGGTAAAAGAATTATTGTTATTAATTAATTTTCTAACCAGTGAATGGCAATTCAATATAAAATCATGCAAGATGATATGAAAAATAACGAAATCCTCAACACCCTCGCGAGGAAGGATCCAAACCCAGTTGAAACATCATTTTTTTAGCCTTTTTTCTGTTACCTTTTTACCTTATATTTCCCAGTCAACTCTTTTTTTTTCTTTCAAAAAATGAATAATTTATATTTTCTTTACGTCTTTGTTGCCTCACGACTAATTCCACTTCTACCACACCCTCCCCCGCCCCTCCCTTTTTGTTGTCCAAATATTACTTTATTTTATTAGAAACTTACAAATTTAAAATTTTGAATTCCCTCTGCTAATTAGTAGATACTATGTTTTTCACAAGACAAAACTGTGTAGCTCGGAAAAGAATTTTTTTTTTTTTTGGAATGTCTATCCTATGCTTAGTGGAAATAATTTATTGTTATTAAAAAATCACATACAAACGACACATAACAAAAGCTAGCAAAATGCAAAGAAAAATCAAGCAACTCTCCTCAGCATTCATGGCAATAAATTCATCCTTTAGGGTAGCAATTTGGGTGATTTCAGATAAGTGTTAATGGAGTTGTAACTGGTCCAAATAGTGAGGAACATTTCTCACGTTCACAAATGGGAGTGAACTTATAATATACACATCATTTGTTAGACAATGAAGTATATGTACACTACCATTTTAACAAGGAATATTTTCACTCTTCGTATAGTTGAGGGATATATTTTCTTCTTAACAAATTAACTTCTTGGGTTTAACCAAATACATCAAAACCTGCATCAATGATCTTTTATTTCTATCAATTCGAGGAAATTATAGGTTTTATTTTTACCACAACGTAATAAAAATATTTTCATATCGTATTTAACAATAAATAAATAACTTAACTCTTTCATATCATTATCTTTAATTACATAAGATAATCTTATCATAATTTAATGCAAATTTGATTAGTTTGGGCATGCATAATAATTTGGGGAACATCCACATTAACCCACTATTCATTGACTCCGACAACACACTTTTACCCTTTAACGCTAATGACACCAACTCTACCTAGTAGTATCAAGGAAGAAATTTGTCCGAATTTATTTGTTAGTCTACTGTCTAGTACTCCTGGACATCACGCGAGGATAATATGACATTTCATTCCTGCTAAAATTTCCATACTATCCTTGCATGTTTTTCCAGAGGACTAGTGGGTTTGGAAATGAGCTCAAGCAATGGTATCGTCTTTCTTGATACAACCAGGTAGAGTAGATGAGGTTGGCTTTAAAGGAAAGAAGATAAAAGAGAGCAAGAAGTTGTACTTGAAATTTTCTATCTTTCAAGTTGCGTAACAGAAAACAACCGAAGGGTGAAAAATTAAAGAACAAAAGAAGGGTTTTTATAGTTGGTGTGAGATGCTTTTACAAGATAATATTTGGAAATCCTATAAATAACATTCTATATACATTGATTTACATTAGATTTTCTTAAAAATCAAAATTAGACCAAATTTATCAATCTTAACAACCTACCAAAAACATAATATACTTAATAAAAAAATCAATATAAAAAAGGTAAATGAAGTATTATTATTAATTCATTATTTGTCCAGTCAACCCAAATTGCATAAAAAATCCCACAAGATGATTTGATTCATAAGTATTGAATTTAAAATATTATCAAAAAAGAATTTTTTTTAAGGAACAAATTATAAGAGAGAAAATGGCCAGAACCACATAAATGACAATCTATTTTAATCTTGTCTGATTTTGTAACTGAAAGTCAAGTCATTTGAAATTCAAGTAAAAATTGACATTTATTATGGCTTTACGAAAGATCTGTCACGACTGAACAGTCGCCCGGGAACAGATGAGCATCCCGAACCATGAAGGCTCGGGAGCCCTTCTCCAACTGGCAATCATATACACAATTCATATATTGTAAGGAAATCTGGATAATAAATGGAAACATGGTCACTTTAATATCACAACTGAGTAATGCGGACTTAAGTTCAATAAAACTCAAACCATCTAATACACGTTTGCGATATCTATACTACGAAAACAACAATCTATTTGAAACTGGGACAAGGCCCCCGGTCGGATCATGAGATAAAAACAATTAGAGAAACATAAGTAAACAAGACGCCTTCCGAAGTAAGGGAGGCTCACCAAACCTGAATGTGTGGCAACAATCTACTATTTAGCAGGACTGCTAGACTGGGCCTCAGAACCAGAAATATAGGGGATCCATAGAAAATGTACTAGTATGTGAAACAACCCAAAATAACATGTTTTTATATATCATAATAAGAACATTTTATAAAACAATAAACATAATCCATAAGTGAAAACACATCGGCATACTGAAATGAATTTCAACAACTCTTGGAAATCATGACTAACTTGAGCTAGATGGTTCACCCTACAATTCTGATTATCCCATGAGTTATATGGGATCCGCCCTTGAATCGGCGACCAAGACCCCTACCCAAATTTTCCTCAAGGGTTGGAGTATCGGTATGGGAGACACGTCAGTCCACAAAGCAGAGTGCCATAATTCTCAATTATAATAATATATCATGGTAGGGCACAAAACCATAAAGCATGGATCCTAACCATAGTCCCAAGTTGGGATGACATAAATCAAGTCACACAAGACCATACAGCATGGTGCCAAAATCCCGAGTCGGCAAATCATGATTTCTAACATTGTGTCTTTCAACTCATGCTTTCTTTGGGTAACTATCGAACTCTCTTAAGCCCAACTTTTAGTTACTTAAAACTATTTTTCATATAGGCAAAATATTCAACACTTGTTCTGTTAAGGGCATACTATCACCGGGTATCCTCATACCCCGACATGCAAGTCATTCATGTCATACCCCGGCTTGTAAGTCAAAATTCTTCTTCATAAACATGATAAGGGATGTTTAAAGATGATAAAATAGTAAATATTATCCCCATGGTGTTTAGAGTAGTCAACATACCTTAGACTACTTAGTTAAAAGGATAAGATCCAAATCTTGATTTTGTTTCTTCGAAGTCTTGAACTTAAACTATGGATTCTTGATCTTTGGGAGGGAGTAAATTTGAGTGAATTTGGGCATATTATGAACAAAAGAGGTTTTAATTCACTATTTACATGACTTGAGTTTGTAGGAAAAAGATAAGACTGCCCCTCAGATTTAAAAGTTTCAGCAGAAATACAAATTTTAAGGCTCACCGCTAAGCCCTATTGGTGCCACCGCTGAGCAGTGTAATTGCGGTGACCTACTTTGTCAGAAAATCCTGAATTTGAGTCTTACCACTGAGCAGTATTGGTTCCACCGCTATAAGCACTACCGAGCGGTGTAATCTTGGCAACTTACTGCCTCACACAAAAAATGCTATAACTTTTCACTCGGGTATCAGATTAATGCGAAATTCAAATCGTTTGAAAGCTGACTCAATTATCTACAATTTGGTGGGGTATTGATCTAAAGAATTTCGTGTATATCAAAAGTTATACACGTTCAAAGTATACCCTTATTGAATCAAATACTAAACTCTGGACGAATCAAAGATTCTTTGCTCAACTTTGCTCTCACTAAATTCTATGAACATCTTTCACTTTGAGAGAACTTCATAAACTAGGATAAAAATCACGGAACATGAATTAAAATATAAATTATGGGATTAGAGTTTGGACACATAGGAATGACGGTTCAATTTTTAGCTAAAAAACATGGGTTGTTACATTATCTCCCCATATTTTTTTACATTTTTTTTTCATTGTTTTTCACATGTAAGTCAGTGGATTTGAAGTTTTATTATATTTTATCTATTTATTACTACTGATATTGAATAAAGTAGCATATATATCTCTCAATTATCTTTTCAAGGTTAGTTTTATGATTAGGGATGATTGAATTGAATATCTCTGATGTAAGACAAGTGTGTGCATCAATTTAGTGATGAGACAAAATAAGATAGAAGAAATTCTCGCGAATATTATAGTTGACTCAGAAAAGTGGCACTAGCTATCGAGCAACAACCCCTATTGAAATTAAAGATGATTAGAACTTCCAGAATATGAGAAAAAGTGTTTTTTGTGTTTAAATATAAAAATTGCAGTTAAAAAAACTTGCTCGACTGTTGTTATATATCAATGAAGCTAAGGTGCTTGGTGAAATGAAAGCCTTTTGGATGAACTATTTGATTCTCTAACTCTCATTATTTCAATGTCTGATTACTCTTGTTTGATTTTTAGTCTCAAAATCATATTATTAATCATCATATTATGTACGGTAAGAACTTATGCGCATTGTGTATTACCATGCCAGTTGCTTCTCCTATTCATTTCTTATTCAAGTGTAATATCAGAATTTTAGGAGCTAAATGTGTGCCTCATTTTAGTTGGCAGGAGATTAAACACAAACCTGCTTCATCCGACTCTCTAACTCTTACTATCCGTATAAGTGTACAGCTACAACTCTGAAAAGTTATGATTTTCATTGCCAAACTGTAATATCCCAAAAATCCAAACCAATGTTAGAGACATGTTTCAAGATCATGCATAGTACATTATAGTTGTTTCACAGTGATATGCATGAGTTTGATGTATATTAAGGCCTCAAATAACTCCTTAGAGATTGAATTTTTGATAAGAATGTCGCTTTAGTAAACTTTAAAGGAGCATCTATTTTGCTATATTGAGAATTTTCTAGATCAACATCCACCAAATAATAGGAAATTGAATTAGCTTTCCAACGATACCAATTTCGTCCGAGTCCGATACTCAGGTTAGAAGTTACGACACTTTTAGTGCAAAATAGTAGCCCAATGCGATAAGACCGCGTTGCGGTGATGGATGAAATCACGTTTGAATTTTTCCAACGTGCCACCACGATTACCATCGCGTCTCACCAAGGGGATATTTCGCATTAGTTCTTTTCTAGTGGGGCATCGCGATTGGCACCGCGTCGCGGCAAGCTTCTAGTTTAGGATCGTTCGTTTTCAGTGGCACAACGCAATTGCATGGCATTGTGCCATAGGGTAAAATGGGGATTGTTAGCTTTCAAGTGGCCCGATGCAATTGAACCGCATCGCGCTGGAGCCAAAAATTGAGACTTTTGGGATTTAAATTCCAGGGACCGCTTGGTCTTTTTTCATAGCCCCAAATCCGTCCAAACACGGGATTTAAGTCCCATTAGAGCATTATTTGCTCATTATTTCATAATTCTCTCAAAAAAAATTAAATTATCCCTCTTTCAAGAACAAAAACCCTAGCTTTCTAAGTTTAAAATCAAAACTCTAGAATTCACCAGCAATTCTCACGAATTCATCAACCTAGGTATGTTAAGTGTTCATCTATGGATTTATTTCACCCATGGAGTCCAAATATCCAATTAAAACTTCAAGTTGGGATCTTTATAAGTTTTGCATGATTTTTAATTGTGATTTTAACCATGAATTCCTATTAATTATAATTCTACACTGTGTTTAAATGAAATAGTCGTTGTTATTCAACCCCAAATGTTTTAATGATATTATTCGCTGATTTAATTCATAATTCATGATGTTGCTTTTGAAATCATGTTATTACTACAAGATTTAAATTATTCCCATGCTTAGCTTACACTATGAATATCAAGTGTTTGATGAAATGCCTACAAGATTGAATTTTGAATAAATGGTTTCATATTATGTCCTCAAAGTTTTAGTACTATTTTGCTATTATTGCTATTGAGTCCTGGGGATTGTGAATACCCAGAAATATAGCTATTTACTTAGTCTCAATATCTTCAGAATAGCTTCAGAATATGTTATGAGCATTATCAGTTCAATCAGTCATCATAATCAGTTAAACTAAGAATAGTTCAATATCTTGAGTTACTTCAGTTGGGAATAGGACTTTGCACCGAGCGAGTGTAGGGATGGAGGCTTCCTCGTTAGATGGGAAGAGTCATTAGAAGCATTCCCTGTACTCTAGAACTACGTAGCCAACATATGATATAAGAAGTCACCCGTCAGTGTAGGCTTGACTACCTCGCAGGGGTCCCCGTTTGTTTAGTATTGACACCCTTAGTCCTTCGGGATAGTACATCTGTGGATCCACACAGCCAGTGTTAGTACCCATGGCGCAGTAATTACACCCTTCCAATTGGGGTCCCAGATTGGACCCCAATTTGCTCATTGGGGTATGTCGGTTAGATGATAGCTCCCACACTCTCAGTTCAGTATTCATTATACTTTAGTTCAGGATCGTATTGACCATAGCATACAGATATCTGTTATACAGTTATCAAATTTCAGCATTTTAGTTTACATATTATATATTAAGAACATGTTTTATGTTTGGTCATACATTCTCAGTATTTACAGATTTCATTCATTCTATTCAGTAATTCATGCTATTCATTCATTCAGTTATTACTCCTGTACATGAAACCATGCATATCAAGCTACCTCATTTAACATACCAGTATATTCAAAGTACTGATCACTTTCTTTTTTCTTGCGCTATGATCTATCATATCATAGGTTTGGACGCTCAGTTCCTGGACCGCGTATAGACCTTTCAGATTATCAGTCGTAGTTGTGGTGAGACCTTTTATTTTGAGGATAGACTAAATTTATTTTCATACTTTTAGTTCAGTAGTTAAATAGAGTTAGTTAGGGATGGTCCCATCAACTCTTATTCAGTCAGTAGAGGCTTTTCAGACTAGTATAGGTTGTCAGACAATTTTGTTATTATTTTGTTAGTTCTAGACAGTTGTTTCCAGTTTTATAATCCACTATTATTTTCAGTTATTTAAAACCTTATGGCTTATCTATTTTTCTTCCGCATATATTATTATAATATTTTTTGCTCACAGTAGGTACCAACTCATGGGTTAGATTGTGGTCTCTCGGGACCGTAAGCACCACGTGGCGCCTAGGGTGTACTATTGGGTCGTTACAAGCATGGTATCAGAGCCTAAGTGTTTAATGTGTCCTAAAAAGTCTGAAAGCTGCCTCGAGTAGAGTCTTATTAATAGGTGTCAAACACGCCACTCTTATGGACAAGAGACTATGAGGTATTTTAAGAAAAGTTTCCCTCCCCAAAAATGGGTCCCGGAGCATCACACGGTGCTTGAGGTTACGAGTAGCCCCAAGATAAATCATGAAAAATATCAACATCAACGTGCTTGTAACACACACTTTCTCAAAAAAACACAATTTTCAAGTGGATTCACGATCCAAATATCAAAATCATGAAAAATATCGTTCAAGATTCATGATTTAAATCACCACACATGTAAATTCATCTTTCAAAATCATACACATCAAGATTTCATAATAATCATCATAAGATATGGGTTCATGTTTCATATTCATAAAAATCAAATAAAAAATCATGCCTTTGTAAAGAAAATTACTTTTGGGCACAAGAACGAAAGAGAGTTCTTGTTGAAAAACCCCACATACCTTGAATGATGAACTTTAGATCAATACTCAGTTTTGAAATGTTAATCGTGACTTTGAATAATGGTTCTTGGAGTTATTGAACTAGGAACTTGGAATCTTGAATAAATTTGCAGAATTAATGGTAAACTTTGGAGGTTCTTGAAGTTGGATGTAAGAGCTTAGGGTTTTCTTTTTGAGCGAATTTGATGAAATATAACATATAATGCTTCTAAAAAGCTTTAATATAGGGTTTTGACAGATTTTGGGTGATGGAGAATGACCAAAACGCCCCTAAAAATCATAGAATTCTCGAATTTCTCCTTTGGTGGACTATTTTGATAGTCTGAAGTAGATCAACCATAACGTTTTACTCCGATATCCAAATTAGATGACCAATTTCATTAGAAAGAGGACTCTCATATATTTCCGTTGATATATAGTATCTCACCCAGAATATTGTGTACAAGGAGTTATGATCATTTGAAATTGACCCAAAAATTCACTTTTGGTAGGCTGAAGTAGATCAACCATAACTTTTTACTCCGATAAACAAATTGGATGAAACTAATTTCATTAGAAATAGGACTTGTAGAGATTTCTGTTGATATATAGTATATCACCCACATTATTATGTACAAGGATTTATGATTAGTTAAAGTTGGAATAAATAAACGCCAGGCCTCTGTACATTTTCCTGGACGTTTTACTGTTCAATATTATTCACAGTTCAATTAGAATGTTCATAACTCATCGCTCAAGTGTCCATTTTAGATGATCCACATACCGTTGGAAATATAATTCGATATTATATGCAATGGTGGGTTATAATATAAGACATTCTACATGGAAAATTTATAATTCATTCTAGAAGATAGAACCAAACACGTTTACGCACAAAATTTAAACGAAAAATTTCCCAGGTTATTACAGTTCGTGTCATACAATCGAGCATGAGCTCATGTTAAACTCTCTGTCTAATCTATTCTCCCTTCTATTTATAGATTATTCCACCCAGAAAAATTTCCCAGGGTATTACAGTTCGTGTCATCCTCTTTGCCAAAAATATAGTAGAAACTATCACGGTGAGTGTAGAGATGGTAGTGAAGTAAGCTTTGGGTATGGTAAGCCAGGCCATTAGATTTGAGAGCGTCGGGCAATTGCTAAAAAAGGTAGGGATTTGTGCCAGTAGGGCTAGTCCCCTCAATCATCAATTATAGCCGGCCACTCGACTCAGTAGGGTGGTACTTCCAACGCTACTAGTGGTCAGCGTCAGAATAGTCTTTATACACTTTAGTCTCGATAAGATTAAAAAAGTTCTCCTGACGTAGTTACTACTACATTGCAAGTCTTTCATTTACATATTTATAATTTACTAGACCCCGGAGCTTCTTCTTTTTTTTAAAACCTCTTATATAGCCATCAACTTCAGAGTCAGTCCCGAAATCTTAGTAGAACCCTTTTCAGTGTCTAGCCTAGTAGGTGTCTCTAATGTAGCCCAACGGGTATACAGGAACTGCCTGATTATAGTGTCTCAGAAAGTTACTTCAATTGACCTTGTGGAGTTAGAGATGATAGAGTTTTACGTCATTCTCGGCATTGATTGGATCCAGTCATGCTATGCTTCAGTCGATTGCGAAAACAGAGTAGTTCATTTTTAGTTTCCAAATAAATCAGTTCTTGAATGAAGGGGTAGTACTACAACACTTAGGGGTCAGCTTGTTTCATTCTTAGAGCGAGGAAAATGATATCTAGAGGGTGTATTTATCACCTTGTCTGAGTCAAAGACTCAAATTTTAAGAATCCTAATCTTGAGTCAGTTTTAGTAGTGAGGAAATTTCCACATGTGTTTTCTGAAGATCTTTCCAGAGTTCCTCCCGAAAGGGAAATTAACTTCGGAATAGACCTTCTTCTAGATACCTACCCTATCTCTATTGCTCCATATAGAATGGCTCCAGCCAAACTCAAAAAGTTAAAAAATAGTTGAAAGATCTCCTAGATAAGGGATTTATCATCCCAGCATTTCCCTGTAGGGCACACCAGTTCTGTTTGTGCATAAGAAAGATGGTTTTCTTAGAATTTTTATTGACTACCGTCAGTTGAACAAAGTCACAATCAAGAACAAATACCCACTTCCCAGAATCGATGACTTATTCGACCAACTTCAGGGTGCCAGTTATTTTTCTTGGATAGATCACAGATCTGGCCATCATCAGCTTAGAGTCAGAGAATGTGACATTCCAAAAATAGATTTTAGAACCCGATATAGTCACTTAAAATTTCTAGCCATATCCTTTCGTCTCAGGAATTCCTCAACAACCTTCATGGACTTGATGAACAGAGTGTTCAAATAGTACTTAGACATGTTCATCATATTCTTTATTGATGACATTCTCGTCTATTCCCGTAATGAAAATGATCATGTCGACCACCTCAGAATAGTATTATAGACTCTTAGAGCCCATTAGTTGTTTGCTAAATTCAGTAAGTGCGAATTTTGACTAAGATCAGTAGCTTTTCGTGTCCATATTATTTCTAGTGATGGCATTAGAGTCGATACTCAAAAGACCGAGGTGGTGAAAAACTGGACCAGACCCATATCTCTATCACATATAAGGAGTTTCTTGGGTTTGGCTGGGTATTATCGATGGTTTGTTGAAGGATTTTTGTCCTTTGTGTCCTCTATGTATAGATTGGCTTAGAACAAAGTTAAGTTTCAACAGTCAGATTCTTGGGAGAAGAGTTTTTAGGAGTTGAAGACTCGACACACCACAACTAGAATCCATTAAACATGTAATTATGAAAAGCGAGGCTACCCAGAAACTAGATAAATACTATCGAGTAAACACATCAAACTTCTTTAACAACAACAATAACATACTCGGTGCATTCCCACAAAGTGAGGTTTGGAGAGGGTAACTGCATGTAGTCCATACCACTAACTTAAATGAATTATACAACAACATAGCTAGTGTATCCCTACATAGTGGGGTATGAGGAGGATAATGTGTACGCAGTGCACACCACTACCTCGAATGAAGTAGAGAGATTGTTTTCGATAAACCCTGACTCAGGATAGATAACAGTATCACAAAATAAAAATAAAAGCACACAACAATTGTACAACACACTTCGAGCTAATACAAGTCAGAGAAGTTTCAGTTATTCAGTAGTACTTTAATAAGAAAAAAAAACTAAATAGAACTAATACAATCTATTATAATTATCCCGGCAACTTATCAGAACCCCGTAATTCTCTATTTAAACCTGCGAGACAGGATATAATGGCAAGAAAATAGAAACATATAATAACAAACATAGAAATATTCCTATAGACATATTTTCTAAAGGCTTCCACAACGTGATGCAATCAACACACAGAGAATGAAAATTACATCATTTCGAGAACTTACCAGTGAACAACAGTAAAAGAGATAAAAAGAATAATAAATGCGAAGCACTTGTAACAGTGAAATATGGAAGATGTTTTCAGTAAGCCTTAAAGGAAAATTTAAGAACCATCAAAATATATAATTGCCTTGTATTAAAATAACCAGTAATTCTTTTTGTTTTTGTTTATTTTAGAGAGTAGTAATTGTCATTCAAGAACTGTCCCTCCAATGAAAAGAAGGGCGGTTTATACAGTAGTAGGAATACAGTAGCACAAAAGGAAAAAGTATATTATAAAACAAATCACTTTCGAAAATTAAAGGAAAAATATATCAAGAAACAATTAGGGGAAAGCTCAATCCCTTTAATGTTGTATTTAACATTAAAAAATCACATTATTAAGGCAGGCAACAGTTAATACACATTTAATTTGTAGAAAGAAAACTAAAAATGGACTCAATCAATTATTTAATGTTTTACTATAAGTAGATGAGGAAAATAAGGTGCGACTTTAAAAGAGAAGAGATAATAATAATAGAAACATGTATCAACACTAGTCTTTAGCATATGTATTAAAAATTGGTTTACAAATCATAAGGCAACTAATCACAAAAATAAAACTAAATCCATTCCACCAATCAACTAAGTCAATTTTGTACTTTCATTTGGGAATAAGCATAATAAATATTTTACCATAATAGAAGATTCAAATTTCAGTCAATATCAATTAAATAAAACGTAATACCAGTATAACATCTTTTAAGAACAAGCAGAGATAAACAAGTAATTAAATGGATTGAATCAACATTCAAAGTTAGATATCACAAACTTTAGATCTAACAGATTAATTTAGGCAATTTGCACCCAACGAAGAAAATGAACATGCAAATTAAACCAAAGAAAACAATCATGCAATTAAAGAATCAAATCATATAATCATCGGGTTCACCAAAAAGAACCTCACTGGTCCTCAATTTTGATGAGAATGTGACTGGTGAGAAGAGAGGGAGGCTGAATCGCGACTGGGGATGCATTGCTGGTTCACGATTGCTGGAGGCGGCCACGGCGATAACGAAGCAGTAGAGGACAGGCGGCGGGATACCGCTGCTACTGTTGGCAGGGTCGATTGGGTCTAGTTCCGTCATTTGGAGTTACAGCAAGCTGATATTGATATTTTTTCGAGGGGAGATTAGTCGGTTTGCTTGCCAATAAATGTGGCTGGTGGCACCGGTTGGGAGGTGCTGATTTTTGTTGTCCGACGTAGGATAGGTGGTTAGAGCAGTTTTCCCTTGGTTTTCCCGATGGCTGATGATGGAGAGGGAAGGGAGACGCGGTGCCTGGTTTGTTCACCAGCCATTAGTGGCGGTTGATGCTATTAATGCTGCCTTGGATTCGTTGGTTATCAATTTTGGTAAGTTATCTATGAGAGTGAGAGACGAAAGAGAGTGGGAGGTAGGAGGGCGAATTTTTCTCCAACACATAGTGGCTGGCCGGCGACAGCAGCCATGGTTATGGTATAGAGATAAGTGAGGCTAGAGAGCAGGTAGAGAGAGAAAAAGCAGAGAGAGAGAGCGCCAAGAGAGGCGGATGTTTTTGTGTAATGTGGAATTAAGGTTTTAGTGTTTTTGAAGATGGAAAGAGTGAGTGATATGATCTCAGTCGTTGGATCAAAATTGATCAACGACTGAGATTAAAAGGATTATAAAAACAGAAAATGAATTGAAATAGAGTTAAATGTAACTAAAATTGTTATAAATTGGGTAAAATTAGGCTACAATTGTCATAAATCGAATAGAAAAAGGCTAGCATTTAAATGAACTAGGAAATTGAATTGAATTAGGCTACAATTTAACAGATGTAATAATAATGAAAAAGATAATAGGGTGTCGAGGTTAAAATAAATTATGCATTTAAAATTAATGTTAAGTAAAAATTGTCATATAAGATTATCGTAAATAATAATAATAAGCAATGTATTTATAAATAGTAAGTGCGCATAATTTGTGAAAAAATAATTTAATAAATATTAATAAAATTATGTGAAATGTTGTATCTGGATTAATAAATTGTAAAAAAATGACATAAAAAATTAATAAAATAATTTGTTCATTTTAAAACATGAATGTGACACGTCAAAAATCTGTTTAATGTAAGAAAAATGTGTAAAAAATAATAACATTTAAAAAATAATAATTTTGCTAAAATAGCAGCCTAAATGTAGTATCGGGAGGTCAAAATTGGGTGTCAACAATCATTGGGCCTAAAGGCTCCTTTTCCTGTTTTAAAATAGGGTTTCTGCAAGGGTAGACCGGTAGAGAACAAAGTGAGTAAAGAGAAATCTTTAGTTGGTTTTTAATAGTCGATAGTGGATTTATATAAGCAAACTGATAAGCAAATAGGAAGGCGTCTAATTGTGCCCAACACATTTATCCATACCCAGATGGGAGGTGAAAGTACATGAGTCGGACAATTTCTTTTCAATTTAAGAAACCCCAACACAGGGACTAGTGCACAACAAAGGAAAAAAATGAAAATGGAAAATAAAACAAGAAGTGTTTTAGGATATATCTAAACTATAGCATATCTCTGCTGTAATTTTCCAACGTAAATAGAAATCGATGATCAAGTAATTAAAAATTTTAAAAGTGAAATCAGAAGTACTTTGACTCAACACTTCGGTGGCAACAGGGGAACGTAAATGGAAATGACCAGTTCAAAGAGCCATTTCTTCTATCTTCTGCATAGCAGGACACACTTGTTGCCTGCCAGCAGGCAGATTAATTGGCGTAATAGGAGAAATTGTAGCAGGCTGAAGGAGTTGTTCCTCTCATTCATCCCCCTAGCCTATAGATCTGCAGCTAGCAAGAAGGACTCCCAATGTAGGGGAGAGTTTATACAAGATTTGCGAATGATATACCTGAGGATGAAAATACATTGCAACTCTTTTCAGGTTCGAGCATCTTGGTATATAGACCCACCAAGGAGAATTTGTTAACTCAAGTGAGTGTGGATATATCTAGAATTACCATAAGGAGCTTACTTGGTCATGTATTCACAGCCAAAGGGCTCAAACCCTCATTCAGTACAAAAAAAGTAGCTCTAAATTCCAATACCTGAGATCACAGTCCGGAAGAATAACCAAAAAAATGAACTGCAGATAAAGACGAAGAAGACAAAGGTGAAAAGTATACTTACTCTGAAAACTGATTTATCAGAAGCATATACGATGAGGATACGAGGAAGAGTAAGTATACCCATATGAACAACAAAAAAAAACTCAGATTGAACTCAACCAAGAATAATATTGCTCAGGTTGTTGAAGAAGTGATGGATAATATTGGAATTTTATTTGGAAATCCTATCTTCATGGGTTTTGTACTAAGCCGAATAGGGCTGGTTTAGATGTTTTATTTCGGGCCTTCTGATTTTAAATGTTTGGATGATGTCATTTTAAATGGGTTGGTCTATTTAATGGAAGACAGTGTGGTTTAGTCTTTAAATTAATAAAAGAGAAAAGGACAAAATAACACCTAAAATTAAAATAAGTTCACAAAACTAGCACCTAAATTTAAAAACCCGAGAAATAGCCACAGAGAGATGGGCGCACGCGAGAAGCTGGGATATATTTGTCACTATTCCACATATTTTCCTGAATTCTACAACACAATTTGTCCCTTTCCATTTTGGGTACTGGACCCACTTTTCATCTTTAATGGTTCATGATTTTTTTGGCTCTTTTTTCCCATTCTTTTTTAAGGATTCTACTCTTTCTTATATCTCACTGATACTTTTACTTTAGAATTGCCTTTTAGCTGAGCTTTAAAAAGCAGTTACAATTATAAATGTCTTTTAATTATATTAATCTTAATATATTAATTACAAATATGACAAATTATATTAATCTAATTATATTAATTACAAATGTGACAAATCTATATTAGATTGAACAAAGCGATGTAATATAGGCCAAGGGTACTTGAATAAATCTTTGTTCAACTTAAACTACACACATGTTTTAGACAATAGACGATGTGTTTCACCTCCATAGTTTGATACAATAAACCAAAAGAGTAACTATATAATACAATTGTTAAAGATATATATTTATATATAATAATGATATAGTTTCTATATATATACATATTCTATAAAATAATTATAGCATTTTTATACACATTTTATATAATTTTTAACTACCATTATTATTTAGATACATATTTTATACTACTCTATATAGTTTCTATATGCATTCTAAAAATATATCAATCTAGTATAAGAGAGTATCAATTAAGTATATGGACACTACAAGTGTATTAATGTAGTATAAAAGTGTATTAATGTGGTATAAAAGAGTATCAATTGGGTATAGGAAATTCATCTGCGTGCATAGAATTTCCTCTCTTTTTTAAAAAGTGTATCAATATAGTATAAAAGTGTATCAATGTGGCATAAAAGAGTATCAATTGAGTATAGAGACTTCGTGTGCCCAATTGGGCCAAATGGCTAAAAAGGCGAATTAAATTAGGCCGACTGGCTAAGTTTATCCACCTTTTCAATTATGGGTCATTTTTTTTTCAAAAATGGCCATCCCATATCCTTTTCCCTTAATAAAAACCGTATTAAATTGAAAAAAAAAAACTTAAGAAGGTATATACCTGGTGAACAAAGGAGAGCATTTTGGCAATTTGGATAATTAATTTAAGAGTCTTGGTTGTGCATTAGGGATGAAGAATTCAATTGCAGTCCTACTAAGAATTTCAATGTTGTGTTGTTTTTTATTGCTTAGTATTTACCTTTTTTAAATGTATTTTGTGGTTCACATCTAAAAACAATATATATAAATATATATACATATGTATATATATATATGTATATATATATACATATATATATATATACATATATTTAGATGTAAATCAAAAAGTATATACAAGAAAAAAGTGAATATTATTTTGCAGCAAATGGTTACACCGATTTAATAAACATATTACACTACATTCTCAAAAAAGTTATCACAAAATTATAATTGATTAAGATACACAAATTTTTATTTAATAAGAATTAAATATGATTATCTATAAATAAATATTTTTAAAAAAGAAATTATGGGTAAATTAAAGGGTCCTTTGGTATGGTGTATTTGAATTATATAAAATATGGTGTATTGCTAATGCTTGAATAGTCATGTTTGCCAATTATTTAGGTAGTTTTTTGTTTGGTGTAAAATATAGTTGCACAATTTCTAAAAAATATATTTTTACTATTTTGACATTGCACTAATAATCTCTTTTTAAAAAATAATAAATTAAAAAAATCATAATTTGATAATATTATTTTGGAGATTTTATTTAATGTTAAATATTCTCGACATTAAATATGATAAATTTTGAAATGTGTAAAAAAGTAAGGATAGATAAAGTAACGTATATAATACAGAAGCTATTTTAATAATTAATAATTAATTTATTTAAAAAATATATAAAAAATTTGATTAACGCCAAATTGCATTTGTGTCAAATAATTGAGACTAAATATTACTCCCTCCGTTCATATTTACTTTTGCATTTTATCAAAAATAGATGTGTAATACTACTGTTCAATTTGAAAAATCAATGGATAATTTATCATTTCTGTTGATTTTACCATTGATATTAAATACGATTCATTATCCAATAAATTTTTCAAAATGCTAAATTGAGTATATTCAAAAGATAACGTAGTAGCATTATCCCTATCATTTACTAGTTTTAAACATATGTGTCAAAGTTAATAGTGAACAACTATTAATGGGCCGAGGGATATACATATATTGAGTCCATACTAGTGTGGGTGCTCCGATATGCAGTCTTATAAAGTATTGTTTGAGGTATGAATAACTAGCACTGCACCTCCTAAACAAAGTATCATCTGCAACTCAATGGTAAAATTGCTCAAAATCTATAACTTTTATTGCTTATTTACTATTTGAGAATATTGTGAGAGTGAATATCACTTACATTTCTTTTAAAATACATATCTGGATTTTACATCTTCACCTATAATAATTATTAATATTTTTTATTTTTTATTTTTTATTTTTTAGTTATAACTTTCAAAATTATCATATTTTATTATTTTATTGTTTAAAAGTATTTTACTTTTATTCATGTAGTGATATTTTAATTGTAATACTAATCGCTTATTGATTATTTTTTTAGAGAGGTAAATTGCATGGTCATATATTTTAAGAAGTTGTGATTCTTTTATTGTTTAAATATTAAGATGCTAGAGTTAATTTGTTTCTCATACTAGCTTTTGTATCATTGCATTTAGAAGTTTTATTTTCCATGACCTTTTAATCAATTAATGTGTTTTTTTAGTAATATTTTGTTTTATTATATTGTATAACTATATTATTAATTAAAAAATTTAACATACATCAATCTTAAGCCCCATGCCTCGAGGCTGTCGGCTCACCCCCTGGTAAGTAAAATGCAATGTCTCCTACACCACCGCCTTTTAAAACACTGATTTAAAGTATGTAATTATTTAATTTCTATTACAATGATTTGATGTGAATAAATAATGGTGGTCTATATATATTATATACCCGTTTTCAGTTTTACCTTCCTATGAAAATGATTGCCAGCTTAGGTACCATATAACCTAGACAAGGCATGTAATAAACTCTTCATTTAGTAAAAGTAGTTTTTTTAAAACAGAAAAAAATATTTTGATGTGAATAATATAATATTTCTAGACAGATTAAAGATATAAGGAATTTATTTTTGATTGAACTAAAAGCAATTGATATTACTTGTAATTATATGTACAAAATTATGTTTTTTTTTCACTTTTTGATAATGTTGTACGAACTAAAAGTTTCATATTTATGTCTGATGATTGTACTATTATGAAGGATTTAAAATTAAATGTTAATCTCCAAATTAGTTACTCTCTTTAACAAATTTTATCCAACAAACTGTTGGGTTCATAGTAAATGAGAGGTGTGAATGGAAAATGGAGAAAACCAAGTGGAAGAGAAAAATTGAGATCACACCAATCTGAAAAGTGTACTCAAAAATAGGAAAGCTTACTAAATTCTCCAACATTGGTCGGAGAAAGAAGCTTTAAAGTGTTTATATTGTGAAACACACTCCCACATGGATAATTGAGGCAAGGAATAAGATATGCCTCGCGCCACCGTCGTTGTCGCTCGCTCAGCTTCGACTTCGGCTTTGGAAAATGAGATCTATATTTTTGGACAAATTTTATTTGATGATCCGAGTCTACCAAAACTCAACCGTTATGTTGTTTCAGAAGGATGCAATCCATCAGCAAAAGGACACACTGATTCATAGAGAGAGATGACTGTTTAGGAAAAGATGCAATCTTTGGATGAACAGACATAAATTTATAGAATATGTGTAACCTTTGACATGAACCATTGCCTCTTTTCAGAAGAGGAGAAGAGGCATGTTATGGCTATAAAAACCTGTTTTCTTCCACGGATTTTGATACGAGCATTTTCAGAATAAAAAATACTCTTTTTCTCTTCAAAAATTCTGTGTGATCATTAAACTGTTGAGTGCATTCGACGAGTCCAAATATTTGAGGTACCGCTATAATTGGATTGAAGGCCATTCATTTACCTCACCACTTTCTGTCCGCAATGGTTAACTAGCGAAGACGCTCCTAACGTTCAAGAGGAAACCTCGGACAAAGAGCATTTCGTAGTTGTAGAAGCTTGGAATCATTCAAACTTCCTTTGCAACAATTGTGTTCTGAGTGGTCCTGAAGACGACCTCTACAATGTTTACAGTGTAACTAAGACATGGAAGGAATTGTGGGGGAGGGGGGAACTTGAACAAAAATATAAAATAAAGGATGCGGGAATTAAGAAATTCCTTGTTGCACGGTTCCTGAACTTTAAAATGATAGATAAGAAATCGGTTGTCTCTCAAGTGCAGGAGTTCCAAGTCATCATACATGATCTCCTAGAAGATATTATATCATTGAGAAGTACCTTACTTGAACAAATTTAAAAGGTTCTTAATACTCACAGAAACTATTTTGTAGGTTTGATTATGAATGATGCATTTCATGTTGCAGCGATAGTTGAGAAGCTACCACCTTTGTGGAAAGACTGCAAAAACTACATGAAGCATAAATGAAAAGAGATAATTTTTGAAGATCTTACTGTCCGACTGCATATTGAAGAGGATAATAAGGCTGCCGAGAGAATGTCAAAAGGGAATTCTACAATTAATGGAGCACATATTGTAGAAGATGATCAAAACAATTCTAAGAAAAGGAAGAAAGTTGAATAAGAAAGCAATCAATCCAAGAAGAAATTCAAGGAAAAATAGTTCAATTGTGACAATATTGGCCACAAGTCCACGAATTATCGTGCCCCGAAGAAAGGCAAGAAAAAGAATCAAGCAAATATGATTGAATCCAACAAAGAATGCGATGATTTGTGTGCTATGTTCTCAAAATGCAACTTGGTGGGGGAATCCTCGCAAATGGTAGATGGATTCTGGTGCCACCCGCCATGTATGTGCCAATAAAGAGTTGTTTTCATCATTTTCTCTAGCTCAAATAGAAGAAATGATCTATATGGCTAACTTCGCTACTACAAAGGTGGAAGGAATAGGGAAAGTATGCTTTAATATGACTTCGTGAAAGGTCTTAACACTTAAAAATGTCTTGTATGTTCCAGTATTATTTAGGAACTTAATTTATGTTTCACTTCTAGATTAGAACGGATTCAAATGTGTAACCATATCTAGAAAAATTGTAATTAGCAAAGGAGAAATGTATGTAGAAAAGGCTATCTCACTGATGGCCTTTATAAGATGAATGTAATAACTGTTGAAATAAATAAAAGTTCAAATTATTCTTATTTTCTTGAGTCTTATTAGTTTTGGCATGAACATTTAGGCCATGTTAATTATAAAACGTTATGAAAATTGATTAACTTAGAATTTTTGCCAAAATTTGAGTGCAATAAATCAAAGTGTCAAACGTGTGTAGAATCAATGTATGAAAAACATCCTTAAAAGTTTGGTGAAAGGAATTCTAATCCTTTAGACTTAGTACACACTGACATTTGTGATATGAAGTCAACAACATCACGTGGTGGGAAAAAGTATTTCATAACTTTTATTGATGATTGCACCAGATATTGTTATGTCTATTTGCTAAATAGTAAGGATGAAGCAATAGAAGCGTTTAGGCAATATAAAACTGATGTTGAAAATCAGTTAGATAAAAGATAAAAATTGATAGAAGTGATAGGGGTAGAGAATATGAATCTCCCTTCGCCGAAATATGTGTAGAGAATGTAATGGTCCATCAAACTACGACCCCATATTTACCTCAGTCAAATAGAATTGTGGAAAGAAAAAACCGAACTTTGAAGGAAATGTTGAATGCCTTGCTTATAAATTTTTGTTTACCACAAAACTTATGGGGTGAGGCTAACCTTACAACCAATCATATACTCAACTGAGTTCTCCATAGTAAGACACAATCAATTCCTTATGAAAAATGGAAAGGAAGGAAACCCAACTTGAAATATTTCAAAGTGTGGGGGTGTCTAGCAAAGGTCCAAATACCTATACCTAAAAGGGTTAAGATAGGACCTAAAATGGTGGATGCGTGTTCATAGAATATGCTAAAAGTAGTAAAGCATGTCGATTTTTGGTTCATAAATCGAAACTTCTAGATATTAATGAAAATACGGTAATTGAATCCGACAATGCTGAATTCTTTAAAAACATTTACCCATACAAAATTTGACATGAACAGTCTAGTAGAGGATCTGAACGACCTCGAGATGAACCAAGTGAGAATGTACATAATGAAGAAAATTCAAGACGTAGTATACGTCAAAGAACGTCTACTTCATTTCGATCAGATTTTGTAACATTTCTCTTAGAAAATCAGGCTCCAACTTTTAGGCAAGCGATGACATCTTCGGACTCATCCTTTTGGAAAGAGGAAGTCCATAGTGAGATTGATTCAATCTTAAACAACCATATATAGGAATTAGTTGATCTTCCTCCCGGAAATAAACCTTTAGGTTCTAAATAGATTTTCAAAAGGAATATGAAAAGGGATGGCACTATTGACAAATACAAGGCAAGTCTTGTAGTAATGGGCTTCAAACAAAAAGAAGGCCTTGATTACTTTGATACATACTCGCCAGTAATAAGGATAACATCGATTCAAATATTAATTGCCTTAGCAGAAGTATATGATCTTCAAATCCATCAAATAGATATGAAAACTGCTTTCCTAAATGAAGAATTGGAGGAAGAAATATACATGGAACAACCTGAGGGTTTTGTGGTTCCAGGAAAGGAAAACAAGATGTGTAAACTTATCAAGTCATTATATGGACTAAAGTAAGCACTAAAACAATGGCATACGAAGTTTGACCAAACCATGTTGAAAAACGGATTCAAAAAAAATGAATGTGATAAATATGTTTATATTAAAGACACTCAAAATCACCAAGTCATTGTATGGTTAAATGTGGATGATATGTTGATCATCAGTAGTGACATTTTTGACATAAAAGCAACAAAACGAATGCTCGAGAGAAAATTTGATATGAAAGACCTTAGAGTTGTAGATGTAATCTTAGGTATAAGAATCCATCAAAATCCAAAAGGGTTGGCATTGTCACAATCTCATTATATCGAAAAGGTACTTGACAAGTTCAAGTATATGGAATTCGGTAATGCCAAGACTCCGTTCGATGCGATTTTTGCACTTCGAAAGAATGAAGGTGAAGTGACTCACAATTAGAGTACTCAAGAGTATTGGGATGTTTAATGTATATAATGAACTATACATGACCAGACATAGCATGGACTATAAGTAAATTGAGTCGGTACACATGTAATCCCAACAAAACTCATTGAATGGTAATGAAAATAGTTTGGGGTATCTTAAATACACTCAAGATTATGCTTTGCATTATAATAAATATCCTGCGGTACTTGAAGGATATAGTGATGTAAATTAGTTCACCGGATCGAACGTAGTAAAATCCACAAGTGGATATGTATTTACTATCTGTGGAGTAGTCTCTTGGAAATCATCCAAACAGACTTGTATTGCTCTCTCTACAATGGAATCTAAATTTATCACATTGGATAAAGCCGGTGATGAAGCAGAATGGCTCCGAAATTTCTTAGAAGATATTCCTTATTGTCCCAAGCTAGTGGCACTAGTATGTATACACTGTGATAGCCAAACGGCAATCGGTAGGGCAGAGAGCATGATGTACAACTATAAATCTCGTCACATACGACAGAGACATAATAACATTAGGGAACTTTTCTCTAGTGGAATTATCAATGTTGACTATGTAAAATCAAAGGATAATATGTCGGATCCACCTACAAAAGGCCTATCTATAGATGGAGTGGAAAGGAATCCAAGGGAATGGATTTAAGTCCTAGGACAAGTCGGCATGGCGGTAACTCTGCTAGTAAACAAAGTTATGTCTGACAGGTTCAACATTGTCAATTACCCAACCCATTCTGATGATGTATACAATGTATAGTAATCAAGGATAAGACTTAAAGTGAAAAGTCTTTTAATGATTATCTAAATTTGGTAAATTTGACCAAATAGTTTAATCTATAGGATTTAATGTTCAGAAATCACCTATGTGAGGGCGAAGTGGAAGCCGCTTCAAGGTGAATGTTAGTAAAGCCCTATTCTCTAAGCTCTCATGAAACCGAGATGTGTTCCTGGCTTAAAAGAATAAAACCGTGAGAACCATAAACGATAAAAGGATGGTTGTGTGATATGTGTTGCCTAGGTGTACATTAAATCTCGACGGTTCAAAGATATCAAATCTATCGATTTACTGAGTGCATCTGATACATGTTCACTATAGAAAGTTCAAAGGGAAACCCACTTATCCAGATACAATTTGTCTTTGCTTGATGATCACATACTTATCCGCAAAAATTTTACGAAAAATAGGCATTCCGCATTTATGTAAGGGATTGTTGGGTTCATAGTAAATGAGAGGTGTGAATGGAAAATGGAGAAAACCAAGTGGAAGAGAAAAATTGAGATCCTAACAATATGGAAAGTGTACTCAAAAGTAGGAAAACTTACTAAATTCTCCCACACTGGAGGGAGAAAGAAGCTCTAAAGTATTTATAATGTGAAACACACTCTCACATGGATAAGTGAGGCATGGAATAAGAGATGCCTCGTGTTGTCATCGTCGTTGCTTGCTCGGTTCGACCTCAGATTTCGATTTGGATTTGTCAAATGATCAATCAATGAGATCTATCTTTTTGAACAAATTTTATTTGATGATCGGAATCTACCAAAACGAAATAGTATTCTCCATCTATGCATGCAGCAGCAGATGCAATGCTTCAGAAATTTTGAACTGATGCTTTTGTAATTCCGAACAAAACTAATACTTCAAAATAGCTGCACTATTTTGAACCGATCTGTTATTTCAGAAGGATGCAATACTTCAGCAAAAGGCCACACTGATTCATGGAGAGAGATGACTTTTCTGGAAAAGATGCAATTTTTGGATGAACAGACATAAATTTACAGAGCATGTGTTACCTTTGACATGAACCATTGCCTCTTTTTAGAAGAGGAATGTTAAGGCTATAAGAAACTGCTTTCTTCCACAGGTTTTGATACTAGAATTTTGAGAATAAAAAATACACTTTTTCTCTTCAAAAATTCTATGTGATCATTCAAACTGTTGAGTGCATTCGACGAGTCCAAATATTTGAGGTACCGCTATCTTTGGATTGAAGACCATTTTTTCTTGGGAGGAAAATTCCACAACCTCGGGTACAGTGAGGGGAATTATTTCCTTAAGGAAAGTCCATGAATTCGGACAACTTGGCCTTATTCATTTCTGTTTATCTATTTTCTGAAAAAATAAAATACACCTCTTGGAAAGGTTATTTTGATTTTGTGTTGAGGGTATTTGATATACTTCATTGTCTTCTTGTTTATAATTGAACTCTAGTTGAAGTTGTTGTTCTGCATATACAGATTCTGCGTACCCGTAGAAGGAAATAACACAAATAACCATTAGATATTTATTTATCTTACCATGTAATCATTCAGCTAAACATATTTGGATATGCTAGTACATCAGTTACCTATAATTTATTGAGATAACATGGAACCTCATTCCTAAGCAAGAATCTTGTCCTCCATAATTGTGTGAAGCATAATGCAATAGACTGTCAGTTTTCCCGCCAACATATGTTGAAAAAAAAGGTTTGAGTTATACATATTCAAGGTAATGACCAAATAGTTGACACTTTCAACAAAGCACTGGCCAGGCCACCATATGCGATCAATCTATTCAAGTTAGGGTTAGTGACCCATCACTTAACTTGAGGGGGGCCTATTCGTCCATGGGGAATAACAAAGATGTGATGAAAGGGGAGATGAGTGTTCCTAGATGGGCTGATTTAGCTGATGGAGAGGAGTAGGTTTCACCTCTTCCTTTGAATAGAAAATTCAGTTCAGAAGCTTCCATATTTGTGTCTAAAAGTGCACCGTAATGAAAAATGAGGCAGGGGCCTTCGCATCTGGACTTAGTCCAATTAACACTTATTTTAGTGATTTGAGCGAGAATTTTTGATGAGGAAGAGGAAGAAAATATGTTGGATATGTGCTTTGATAAAGTGGCTAGAGATGGAATCTCACCTCAACAACAAAAAAGTGGAAGCAATAAAAAGATACATGAGAGGCAATATAGCTGGGATGGTAAAGTGCAGGGAGTATGTTCCAAGACACCTACCAATGCGACGGACAAAGCAAAATCAAACAACAGTGTCAATAGCTTCAACAAAATTCAATAAATCCAAGAATAACTGATGAACTATCAAATGTTGTTGGACAGATTGGAAGATGAAGTCAAGAGAAAATACTTCAGGTTACTTCAGACGGGCAATCTTTCTTTTTTAAATTTATGTATTTGTAGAAGGAAGTTTGAGTTTGATAACTTAAATTTCATCCTGGATTTTATATTTTTGTACTGTTTAAGCATCATCATTTGTACTATCATCATAGGGTATGTTACATACTCTCTGATGATCATAAGATACCTAGTTCTCTGTAGTTCATATTTTCTTCATGATTGTTGATTAATAGAGGTTCATTAACTCATTAGGATTGGTAAAGGAAGACCTAATTCCCCTTACTTATCCATGTTGAAGATTTTTATTATTAATAAAAGGCTTCTAGAAACACTGTGGTATAAATTAGCCCCAAAAAAGGAAAAAAAGACTACACACAGTAGTTCGTGACATTCATTTTGGTTATGAGATCGATAGATTTGTTCTAATCAAATCTAGTGTAAATCAATGGATATAAAATATTACTTATATGATTTTCAAATATTATCTTATGAAAACACGGCACACCAACGTACAAAAGCCTTTTTATGTTTAGGTTTTAAAGTTAGATCAGGTCTAAATTTTCAAAATTACCTTACACACTTTCTACCCTTTTTGACTCGATCTAACTGAAAAAACACAATCATTTATTCAATTCTGACCCAAGCTCGTTTTATGATTAAGTAGAAGAGAGATTTATTTTCACATTTGGATCGGATTTGGAGGGCTAAAAGAATGGGTAACTTAATTTTCTAAATCTAACAATAAAAAAAGACAGTAAAGGCTTGAAAGGATGGCCTTTTAAAATTAGAAGATCACTTTCAGGATTTTTCTTTAAGTTAGTGAATATAGGCCATTTATGAATAAGGGTAAATATACACTATTTTTTTAATGGGGGAGATATCCCCTCGAAATTATTTTTTCTTTTACGAATTAACTCCTTGTACGTAATCAAATACTTCAAAACTTGCATCACTGATTATTCCTATCATTTAGATCAAGAAATTAAAGCTACTATTTCGATAATGACAACATAATAAAAATATTTCCTTAGTCCATTCAACTGAACAAAAATAACTTAAGTCTTTCATATCATTATTTTTAAGAATATAAGGAAAATATTATCAGAATTTTACTCCAACAACATTTAGGCTACCTAATGAGTTGGAGTACGTCCACACTACCCAATTCTTTGTTGCCTCTCGGAGAACAAACTTCTACCCACTATGTAGTCCTATTGGACAACCTACAAGGGTAATACATCAACGTACAAGTATAAAAACAACGGTAATGTTTTTATGTTTGTAGGTTGATCTTTAACCTGGTAGGTTGTAAAGTAGAACTAGAAAGTGGGCTTGCAATCGAACTCCACCAAGGTCTTACTTGATACGACCAGATAGAGCTGATAAAGTTGGCTTTAAAGGAAATAAGCTTGTTGTTGGAGTCAATGAAGAGTTTGGTGGTGAGGACTCCAACAAAAAGAGAAAAGAGGAGCAAGAAGTTGTGCTTGGAAATTCCTAACTCTCAAGGTGTTAGAAAAAGCAACTGAAGGATGAAAAATTAAGGAACAAAAGAAGAATTTTTATAATTGATATTAGATGATTTTACAAGATAATATTTGGAAATCTTATAAATAACATTCTATATACCTTTATTTACATTAGATTTTCTCAAAAAATAAAATTAGACCAAATTTATCAATCTTAGCAACCTACCAATAACATAATATTCTTAATAAAAAAATCAACATAAAAAGGTTAAGGAGTTATTATTATTAATTCATTATTTGTCTAGTCAACCCAAATAGCATAAAAAATCCCGCAAAATTATTTTATTAATAAGTATTGAATTTAAAAGATTATCAAAAATAAAATTTTTATAAGGATCAAATTACAAGAGAGAAAATGGTCAGAACCACATAAATGACAATCTATTTTAATCTAGTCTGATTTTGTAACTGAAAGTTGTTAGCCCATATGTTATTGGGCCTTTAGTTTATGGACCTTTAAGTTATTGGCTATGTATATATAGCCTCCTTTTGGTTTAGTCAGTTTTTATGCTTTTCAGATTATATTGAAAACCTTAGCCTTTCTTTCTTTCAATAAAGTTCTATTAACATGGTATCAAAGCTAGTTCGATCCATGTCCTTTGATTTGTTGGTTGAAGATTTTGTAGCAGGCACCTTCTGCGCGGTATTGAGGTGCTGCTGTATTCGTTTGCTGTTTTCGTTGGGTTTTTTTTTTGGTTGGATTGATTCGTTGCTGTCTTCGTTTGCTGTCTGGTATTGTTCGTCTTTCGTTCTTTTGCTTGCTGCCATTGTTGTTCGTTCGGAATTGTTCAACCTAGGGTTTTGCATCTTTTTATTTTTTGAATTATTTGTGTGTTGCTGTGTTTACAATGACTGGAAAGGATGATTCTCTCCAGTCCATTAGTACTCAATTAGATGGTAAGAACTATGCCTATTGGAGTTATGTCATGAAGAATTTTCTTCGTGGGAAGAATATGTGGGGTTATATCACTGGAGTAAAACCAAGACCTATCGATGATACAACTGAAAATTTTGATTTGTTGGTGGACTTATGGGAAACTAATAACTCCAAGATTATCACTTGGATCAACAATTCTGTAACTCAGTCAATTGGTATGCAATTGGCTAAGTATGACACAGCAAAGGAGGTCTGGGATCATTTGGAAAGACTGTACACTCAGTCTAATTTTGCTAAACAGTACCAGTTGGAGTATGATATTCGTGCTCTTCAACAGCATGACCTCAGTATTCAAGATTTTTATGCTGCCATGTCGGATTTGTGGGATCAATTGGCACTTACTGAATCTGCAGAGTTAAAAGGTTTTGGGCCGTACATTGCTAGACGGGAAGAGCAACGCTTGGTTCAGTTTTTGATGGCACTACGTTCTGACTTTGAGGGCCTACGTGGAACAATCCTTCATCGATCTCCCCTCCCTACTGTTGATTCTGTGGTTCATGAACTGATTGCAGAGGAGACTCGTATCAAGTCTCAAGTGGTTCAAGGGTCTAAAGTAACTACTACTCCTGTCGTGTTTGCTGCTTCAACTGATCAGTCTAGACCACCACGTACTCAGACTCGACAATCTCCTAAAGTTGCATTTGATGAGTGTGCATTCTGCAAACAGAAAAATCATTGGAAGGCTCAGTGTCCGTTGTTACTTAACAAGGTCAAACAGCCTCAATCTGGGCAGCAACAGAAATATGGGCAGCAAAAGTCTCCGTCACGCTCCTCTGGTGCTCCTCCATGGCCATCTCGTCCTCCACAGTTCGCTGCTGCTGCACCATCTGTAGATGTTGAGTCTGTTAGCACTATGCCACCTTCTGCGTTGGATCCCCAGGTTTTCGAACAGTTCAGACAGTTCTTCGTTTCTAATCCTACGGCCATGTCAGCATCTATGTCTCATTCGGGTTCAGTTTCTTCTAGTACCTCAGGTATTCCTTCCTCCTTGTGGATATTGGATTCTGGTGCGTCTCATCACATGTCCCCTCATTTGTCATCGTTTGGTTCTTTGTCACCCATTTCACCAATTTCTGTTATGTCCGCGAGTGCTGTACCTATGTCAGTCGAGGGTGTTGGTTCTGTTACTACCCCTCACATTGTCCTCTCTGATGTTTATCACATTCCCAAACTTGCTTTAAATCTTGTTTCGGTCAGTCAGTTGTGTAAGGCTGGTAATTGGGTGTTTTTTTCTGAATCTGTTTGTGTTATACAGGACCAACACACTCAGAGGGTGATTGGGACCGGCCGTAGGTTGGGGGAACTCTATGTCTTGGAGAATCTCAAAGTGTCTGCAGTTGCTGCCTCTAGCATAGATTTATCTTCTTTTCGTTTGAGTCCTTTGTCTTCTCCGTTTTATCTTTGGCATTCCAGATTAGGACATGTGTCAGTTTCACGTTTACGTTTTTTGGTCTCTAGTGGTGCTTTGGGTCATGTGAACACTAGTGATATTTCAGATTGTAGTGGTTGTAAACTGGCAAAATTTTCTGCCTTACCGTTTAATAAAAGTGTGTCTTATTCTGTTGCTCCTTTTGATATTATTCATTCTGATGTATGGGGACCAGCGCCAGTTTCCACTAAGGGTGGATCGACCTATTATGTTTCGTTTATAGATGACTATACTCGTTATACCTGGGTGTATCTTATGAAACGCAGATCTGATTTCTTTGGCATTTACAACAACTTTAGAGCCCTTGTTAAAACACAACATTCGGCTGTGATAAAGTGTTTCAGGTGTGACTTAGGGGGTGAATATACCTCTCATGACTTCACTCAGTTACTTGCCTCTGATGGTACCATACACCAGTCATCTTGTACCGACACTCCTGAGCAGAACGGTCTGGCAGAAAGAAAACATCGTCATATTGTTGAGACAGCACGCTCTTTACTTTTGTCTGCAGAGGTTCCTAGTATTTTTTGGGGAGAAGCAGTCCTAACTGTTGTATATGTGATTAATCGTATTCCTACTGCATTGACTTCAGGGATGTCTCCGTTTGAGAAACTATATGGTCACCCGCCGAATTATTCTGCATTACGAGTTTTTGGATGTACTTGCTTTGTTCTTCGTCCTCATGTTGAACGAAATAAGTTAGGGTCAAAATCAGCTATATGTGTGTTTTTGGGGTATGGTATTGGACAAAAAGGATATCGTTGCTATGATCCTGTAAGTCAGAAATTATATGTTTCACGACATGTCACTTTTTTGGAACATATTCCTTTTTATTCCATTCCAGCTAAAACCCATGATGTGACAAAGTCAGATATTCGGCTTATTGATCCCTTTGGGATTGACATAGAGGTTCCAGTTCCGGATTCATCCATGCCATCTGGTGTGCCACCTGATAGTGCTTCAGCCTCGCCTGTGCCTGAGTCTGCTCCTTCGACTGTTGAGACTGGAGACCCACCACCTCTGAGGAGGTCTACTCGACCTTGTAAGTCCACCAAACTGCCAGATTTTTCCTATTCTACATATTCAGCCTCATTTGCTTCCTTTATTGCAAACATACATCATTTGTCTGAACCTGAGTCGTATAGAGAGGCTGTGTCTGATCCTCTTTGGCAGAATGCTATGGCTGAGGAACTTGCTGCTCTTCATCATACACATACATGGGATTTGGTTACTCTCCCACCTGGTAAGCATGCGGTTGGTTGTCGATGGGTGTATAAGATAAAAACAAAATCTGATGGGTCTGTTGAGCGATACAAGGCGAGACTTGTGGCAAAAGGGTACTCACAACAATATGGTATGGATTATGAGGAGACTTTTTCCCCCGTAGCAAAGATGACGACTGTTCGCACTATGATTGCTGTTGCATCCGTTCGACAGTGGAAGATATTTCAGATGGATGTCAAGAATGCTTTTCTGAACGGTGATCTCCACGAGGAAGTTTATATGACTCCTCCCCCAGGTATTGACCACCAGCCAGGTGAAGTTTGTCGGCTTCGAAAAGCTTTATATGGTCTCAAACAAGCCCCTCGTGCTTGGTTTGAGAAATTCTCCACTGTTATTACTTCCCTTGGTTTTGTCCCGAGTAACCATGATTCAGCATTGTTTGTTAGATATACAAGTGCAGGGCGAATTCTATTGTCCTTATATGTAGATGATATGATTATTACTGGTGATGATCATAGTGGTATTGACTTATTGAAGCATGATTTGGCTCATCGATTTGCAATGAAGGACTTGGGCTTGCTGCGTTATTTTCTGGGTATTGAGGTGGCTCAGTCTAAGAAAGGGTATCTTCTTTCTCAGACTAAGTATATATCTGACTTGTTTACACGGGCGCGTCTTTCTGACAACAGGACTGTAGATACTCCCCTTGAAACCAATGCACGTTACTCTCCTAGTGATGGTGTTCCATTATCAGATCCGAGTCTTTATCGGACTATTGTGGGTAGTTTGGTTTATCTTACGGTTACTCGTCCAGATATAGCACATGCAGTTCATGTTGTTAGCCAGTTTGTTACTGCTCCTACTTCTGTGCACTGGGGAGCTGTACTTCGTATTCTAAGGTATCTTTGTGGCACTCAGTTTCAGAATCTCTTGTTTCCTTCGACGTCATCTCTCGAGTTGCGAGCCTATAGTGATGCTGATTGGGATGGAGATCGCAATGATCGTAAATCCACCACTGGTTTTTGTGTGTTTCTTGGAGACTCTTTAATCTCGTGGAAGAGCAAGAAACAAGATGTTGTCTCTAGATCTTCCACGGAGGCTGAGTATCGTGCCATGGCTGTGACTACATGTGAGATTATTTGGTTACGTTGGCTTCTTGCAGATATGGGGGTTCACATTTCTATGCCTACTCCCCTGCATTGTGATAACAAAAGTGCGGTACAAATTGCAAAGAATTCTGTCTTCCATGAGCGTACGAAGCACATTGAGATTGATTGTCACTTCACCCGTCATCATTTGCAGCTCGGGACCATATCGCTTCCTTTTGTTCCATCGTCTTTGCAGATTGCTGACCTTTTTACGAAGGCTCAGTCGGCGTCTCGATTTCGTTTTTTGTGTGACAAACTCTCAATGCTTATTGCTGTTGCATTGTGAGTTTGAGGGGGGATGTTAGCCCATATGTTATTGGGCCTTTAGTTTATGGACCTTTAGGTTATTGGCTATGTATATATAGCCTCCTTTTGGTTTAGTCAGTTTTTATGCTTTTCAGATTATATTGAAAACCTTAGCCTTTCTTTCTTTCAATAAAGTTCTATTAACAAAAGTCAAGTCATTTGAAATTCAAGTAAAAATTGACATTTATTATGAATTTACGAAAGATCCTGTCACGACCCGAACAGACGCCGAGGAACAGATGAGCATCCCGAACCTTGAAGGCTCGGGATCCCTTCTCTATCTGGCAATCATATACACTATTCATATATTATAAGGAAATATGGAAAATAAATGAAAACATGGTCACTTTAGTATCTCAACTGAGTAATGCGGATATAAGTTCAATAAAACTCAAACCATCTAATACACGTTTGCAAAATCTCTACTACGAAAACGATAATTTGTTTGAAACTGGTACAACACCCCCGGTCGGATCATGAAATAAAACCAATGAGAGAAACATAAGTAAACAAAACGCCTTCCAAAGTATGGGAGGCTAACCAACTCAGAAAATATGGCAACAATCAACTATTTAGCAGGACCGCTAGACTGGGCCTCGAAACCTGAAATATAGCGAGTCAATACAAAATGTATTGGTATGTGAAACAACCCAAAATAACATGTTTTTTATATATCATAATAAGAGCATTTTATAAAAAAAATAAGCATAATGCATAAGTGAAAGTACATGGTCATACTGAAATGAATTTCAACAACTCTTGGAAATCATGACTCACTTTCTATTTTCTCTAAGCTAGTTGGTACAGCCTACAATTCTGATTATCCCATGAGTTATATGGGATCCGTCCTTGACTCGGCGTTCAATCCCCTACCTAAATTTTCCTCAAGGGTTGGAGTATTGGTATGGGAGACACGCCAGTCCACAAAGCAGAGTGCCATGATTCTCAATCATAATAATATATCATGGTAGGGTACAAAACCCCAAAGCATGGATCCTAACCATAATCCCAAGTTGGGATGACATAAATGAAGGCACACAAGACCACATAGCATGGTGCCAAAATCCCGAGTCGGCAAATCATGATTTCCAACATTGAGTCTTTCAACTTGTGCTTTTTTCGGGTAACTATCGAACTCTCTTAAGCCCAGCTTTTAGTTCCTTAAAACCATTCTTCATACATGCAGAATATTCAACACTTGTTCTGTTAAGGGTATACTATCACCGGGTATCCTCATACCCTGACTTGCAAGTCATTCATGTTATACCCCGACGTCTAAGTCAAAACTCTTCTTCATAAACATGATTGGGGATGTTTCAACATGATAAAATAGTAAATATTATCCCCATGGTGTTTAGAGTAGTCCTACATACCTTAGACTACTTAGTTCAAAGGATAGGATCCAAATCTTTATTTTGTTTTTCGGAAATCTTAAACTTAAACTATGGATTCTTGATCTTGGAAGGGAGGTTAGGGTTTTTTCTTTATAAATTTGAGTGAATTTAGGCATATTATGCACAAAAGACGTTTTAATTCACTGTTTACATGACTTGGGTTTGTAGAGAAAAGATAAGACTGCCCCTCAGAATTAAAAGTTTCAGCAGAAATACAAATTTTGAGGCTCACCGTTGAGCCCTATTGGTGCCAACGCTATAGGCACCATTGAGCGGTGTAATTGCGGTGACCTACTTTTTTAGAAAATCCTAATTTTGAGGCTTACCACTGAGTTCTATTGGTTCAACCGCTATAGGCACCACCGAGTGGTGTAATCATGGCAACTTACTGCCTTACACGAAAAATGCTATAACTTTTCCCTCGGGTATCGGGTTAAGACGAAATTAAAATCGTTGGAAAGCTAACCCAATTATCTATAATTTAGTGTGGTCTTGATCTAAAAAATTTGATGTATATCTAAAGTTATACATGTTCAAAATAAACCCTTATTGAATCGAATACCAAACTCTAGATGAATCAAAGATTCTTAGCTCAACTTTGATCTCAGTAAATTCTACGAACATCTTTCACCTCGAGAAAACATCCTAAAATAGGATAAAAATCATGACACATGAACTAAAATATAAATTATGGGATTAGTGTTTGGACACATAGGAACGATGGTTCAATTTCTAGCTAAAAAATGTGGGTTGTTACATTTTCTCCCCATTGGGATCATTCATCCCTGAATGATGGGTAGGATCTTGTTGAAGCTCGAAAAGTATGAAGTAAGGAATGTAACCTCGAATTGAAAATTTTCTTTTCGTTAAGAGAATATGCAAAGGCATCAAAAGAGTTTCATGATAATCCCCTAGTGAATCATATACACACGAAGCGTGCGTTTATAAGGATTGACATAGAGATGACCTTGCATATGATTCATGATCATCACAACATAATACATGAGTTTATTTGGTGATAATAGGCCTGATTATATCGGTACAATCATGAAATGAGATTTTGTGGAAGATAGGAATTAGAAGCATTCTCTACCTTACAAGATACAATGAATAGACCTAAAACTTAGAGACACTACTCAAATGTGCCCCTAACAATAAATAACATACTTCATCATTTTCGATTTAAAATTCTCCCAAAAATCATCTAACCACAAGAGTTTGAGTCCCACTGTATAGTACTTCCATGTTGAAGTCTAACCTGAAGTTAAAAGGATGCTAACTTAAACTACGGGATCCTGTACTCTACATCACATTAAGAAATTACCTCACCTCATCACTATAACCCAACAATCTCAAGTCTTGATTCAAGGAGTAATAACCACATGGCTCATTGGTTTGTGTTTTCATCAATCACAACATTCAAGCCTATCATTACTACACCCACATAATGGCTCTCTCCACTAAGACCATCAAATTCAATCATTCTCTCATAGATTTTCACCATATATCTCCTTTCTAAATATTTCACGTAACGAAAGTTCATCTCCTTCTTTGCCCCTTCACCAATAACCTTATCTAAAGAAATCACATCAAACTTTTCACACTCAAGAACATCTACTCACCTACCTAAAACATTACTATGCTTCCACAACCACCATCCTATTAACATACGGAGGGTCATTGAGGGACCCGAGCATAAGCATCATGAATGGGAGAAAATTCAGGAACTAACTTAATTCACCATCTCCCTCTTAGGTCAAAGTCACGATCCTAGACTTGCGAACATATTCCCTTATCAACTAAATAACCACAACTCTCAACAAATAAGGTATCACTATACACATAAATGCTAAACTCCCTTTTTTAAAATTATACTCTATAGGCATTGCTTTCCAAGAACGCTACTCTTAATTTTTATCCTCTATAGCCATCAAGTTACAACTCATAGTCTTATGAGCATACATATCTTTACTCCTTAATACATAAAAATCCAATCCATTCCACTTAACATTCTAACATTAGACCGCTAATCACATAAGCTACAACATAATAAAATTTTGTAAAACTATCCCAAAGGCACATACCGTCTACCTATATTCCCTAAATTAAGATCTAAAGAACATCACACAACAACTCTTTAGTCTTTCCCATACTACAAAAATTAAGGAATAGGAACTAGGTGCACAAACACTTACACACATAAAAATTTATCTAACAACATGCTACTTGGGGGTTTAACTTATTCTCCTTTACCCACGCTCTTATCTGCTTAATGACTCAACCGTAATTCATTGTTATAACACTAGTATCATGGATATACGTATATATAAATTATCATTATCAACTCCTTCTTTCAGAAGTTGCCAACTTAGGTTATTCGAAATATTGCATCAAGCCCACTAATTCCTTTCCACAAGACATGCATTACCAATCATAAGCTACTATTTCCACCACTACAGTCCATATCTTATTGTGTAAAGCATGGCAAATACATACCCATCACGGGAGAGAATCTATAACATACCCGTAACAACATCTGGCGAGGTCTCTGCATCCTGAGCTTAGATAAGGTATATAATCAATTGTGACCACCACCGGCAGCTGAAGTAGTACACTTAGGAGGAGAAGATGTGGATGCATCTTGGGAGTTAGCTCCCCCTATATTCCCTCAAGCTGAGCGACAGTCCGTCTGAAAATGGCCCACTTAGCCGTATAAATAACACATCCGAATATCAGAATAACACTTCCCCAGATGATTTCTCCCACAATTACTACAACGAAGATGTGACCTAAAAGGATAAGTCACATTCTCTTAGGACTGGGTGCCATAATCTCCAGGCCTATCTCCTGAATGAAAATATTATTCACTCGAAGGACTGGGCTAAGGTGCACTTGCTGAAGACTAAGCATTGCTCCAAAACTTCTCTTTGGAAAACTTATTTCCCCAATTACCACCTTAGTGTTGACTATTATTTTGATCTGTGGACGCAACTCTCTTAGTTTCTTTTTTTTTCCCTTACCTCAGCCAACCTCTTCTTTTGCTCTTCTACCAATTACATAAGAATGGAAAACCTAAAGAAATCTATATTTTTACTAAGCGTCGCTGTCTTGCATTCCAATATCAAATCATCAAAGAGATCGGATACAAACTTTTTTATGTGAGCTCTCATGTTACCCCCTAATTCTAAAGCATAATGGGATAGCTGGGTGAAATTTAATGTATAATCTTTTACCCTCATTTTCCCTTGTTTCAAATTCGTAAATTCTTCAGCCTTTTCTTTTCTTAATTCCTGGGGAAAGAAGCAATCTAGGAAGCCCTCTACAAACTCACCCCATATAGAAGACTCAACATCACTACCCTTTGAATCCTTCCATTCATTATACCATTGATTGCCCAAATCCTTTAACTAATAGAATGCTAACTCACCCCCATCAACCTCATTCGCATGCATAACTTTAAATTTTTTCTCTAGTTTATCAATGAACCCTTAAGCTTCCTCCTCAACCTTTGTGCTAGTAAAGGTAGGTGGGTTTAGCCTCATGAATTGACCAACCCGTGTAACCTCAGATGAACTAGACACAGAATCCACATCTTCAGACCAATGGGTCAGAGAGTCCACTGGCTGAGCAGTCATATGGATGGACTGTTGGAACTCAGTATTTGAAACTTCCCTCTGAGGAAGATGGGGATGGTTAACACCGGTACTTGGGGCCCAAGGTGGACTATTCAAAAATAGAGAAACTCCCAGAGTAGCAATAAACTCTAGGGTACGAGCTCTATTATGGGTCCACATTCCATGAGTAGGACATACATCCTTATCTTGGGCATTTTGTTCGTTGGATCTATAGTGAGGCATGATAATTTTTCTGAAATATAGGAAATCATTGATTAGAGGACATTCATACTATATGACATGAACCAAATAATGAAAAGAAGAGAGACGTTTCTAAACGCCTTATAGACTCCTACTTATAAGTGTGGCGCACTACACACCCATAAAGAGGACTCTACCCGACATTATTTCTCAGACACCCTGGGACCATGAACCTCGCTATGATAACAAGTTTGTCATAAACCAAACCGAGGCCCAGGATGGGACGAGCATCCCGAACTATAAAGGCTCGAGAGCCCTTCCCTAAATAACAATCATATATATAATTCATATACTGTAAGGAATTGCAGAAAATAAATGGAAACATGGTCACTTTAATATATCAACTGAGTAATGCGTACATAAGTTCAATAAAACTCAAACCATCTAATACATATTTGCAAAATATTTACTACAACTGAAAATAACAATATTTTTAAAATGGGACAAGGCCCCCGTTCGGACCATGAACTGAAAACAATGGGATCGATATATGTAAACAAGATGCCTTCCAAAGTAAGGGAGGCTCACCAACTCTGAATGTATGGCAACAATCTACTGTTTAGCAGGACCACTAGATTAGGCCTCAGAACATAAAATATAGGGGGTCAATACAAAATGTACTGGTATGTGAAATAACCAAAAATGAGGGAATTTTATAAAACAATAAACATAATGCATAAGTGAAAACACACGGGCATACTGAAATGAATTTCAACCACTCTTAGAAATCATGACTCACTTTCTATTTTCTAGTGATCAAGATAGTACACCCTACAATTCTATCATCCCACAGGCTATATAGTATCCACTCTTGACTCGGTGGCCAAGCTCCTAATCCATGTTTGTCGTAAGAGTTGGAGTATTGGTGTGGGAGACACGCCAGTCCACATAGTATGGTGCCATAATTCCCAATCATAATAATATATCATGGTAGGGCACAAGAACAGAAAGAATAGCTCCTAACAATAGTACCAAGTTCAAACAATATGAATTAAGGAATACAAGACCAGATAACATAGTGCCAAAATTTTGAGTCGGCAAACCACAATTTCCATCATTGAGTCTCTTGAATTGTACTTTCTTTGGGTAACCATCTAACTCTCTTGAGACCAACTTTTAGTTCTTTAAAACCATTCTTCATACATTCAAAACATTCAACACTTGTTCTGTTAAGTGCATACTAGCATCGGGTACCATCCATAGTTTTTAAATATCAAGTAAGAGAGATTCATGCAATATATTTTCATTTGAGTTTACATCAAAGACAATCTTCTCTCTATAGTATGATCATAAGGTGGCAATATCATATTTGTATTACTCAAAACCCATAGAAATTATTAATTTGACACAATGAACATTTATAATGCAAAAGACACCCTCTCAACATGTCATAATTTGTATCAATCCATAATCATTAAAGAAACTTTCACCCTTTTGTTTTCTTTAAGAAAGTTCATGGAATTCAAACAATCCAAAACCCTTGAAACCAAAGACATCATAAAAGTAGAAGGAGTTTTTATCAATCATGCTCCCAATCAAACTCTTCATTTCAAACGAAGATATACATATAGATTTACAATTTAAATTTGGTGAAAGAGTTTCAAGAAAACATAATTTCACCAAAACAATTCCATGATACATACTTTTCGAAACAATATCAAAACTCTTCTTTATAAACATGATTGGGGATATTTAAATATGATAAAATAGTAAATCATATGCCCATGGTGTTTAAAGTAGTCCCATTTACCTTAGACTACTTAGTTCGAAGAATAGGATCTGAATCTTGATTTTGTTTCTTGAAAATCTTGAACTTAAAGTATAGATTCTTGATCTTTGGAAGGGAGGTTAGGGTTTTATTCTTGATATATTTGACTGAATTTGGGCATATTATATCGAAGAGACATTTTAATTTACTATTTACAAGACTTGGGTTTATAGGTAAAAGACAAGACTGCCCATTCGAATTAAAAGTTTCAGTTGATATCCCAATTTTGAGGCTCATCGCTGAGTGCTATTGGTGCCACTGCTATGGGCACCGCCGAGCGGTGTAATCGTAGTCGCCCACTATTTTGAAAAATCCCAAATTTGAGGTTTACAGCTGAGCGCTATTGGTTCCACCGCTATAGGCACCGCCGAGCGGTGTAATCATGACAACTTACCACCTCACACCAAAAATGCTATAAATTTTCACTCGGGTATTAGATTAAGGCAAAATTTGTATCTTTGGAAAGCTTACTTAATTATCTACAATTTGGTGGGCCTTGATATGAAAATTTCCAAGTATATCAAAAGTTATACTTGTTTGAAGTATACCTTTGTATAATTGAATACCAAACTTTGGATGAATCAAAGATTCTTAGATCAACTTTGCTCTCAATAGTTTCTATGAACCTCTTTCACTTTGAGAGAACTTCATAAACTAGGATAAAGATCATGACAAATGAATTAAATTATGAATCATGGGATTAATTGATGTACATATAGGAACGATGGTTCACTTTGTAGCTCAAAAATGCGGGTTGTTATAGATCCACAATTGATGTCAAGAAATTATTGTTAGTCATTATCTATTAAATTAATATTACTTGATAGAAAAATGAAAAAAAAATTATGATTTCTTTAATTTTAGTATCAAACACAGTTGTTTTTTAATAAATATGAGGGTCGGGTGGATTAAAAATATGTGTGCGGTGGGACAGGTTGAAATCTTTATGGGATTGAACCACAACCGCACCGTTTTCCATGTCTAGGTACATGACATCAACCTCTAAATGAAAATGGTGCTAGTAGCTAAGGAAAGGACTTTTGCAACATGTGAAGAGGCTTATAACTATCAAGGTATAAAAGAAGTCTGATTAATATCCCTTTTAAATTATCTTAGTGAGTTGGAATAATAGTATTACTCTATTGTATAAGCCAAGAGTCATAGGACTATCACAACATCCAAATATTGTACCAAAGAAAGCCAAATATTTATAACATTGCTAGTGAACCAACAGTGTAGTTAATTATTGGACCAAATGTTACTTATATTATACTTCAAACCCAAAGTTTTAATTTATGGAGAAATATCTATCTGCCTATTCACTTTGATGATTCACTAATTCCTATCTTTACTTTAAAAGAAAAGGACTTCCACTACCCCATTTTGTTTTTCCCCTTCCTTCTTTTTTCTGTTCTTTATTAGTTTTCTTGCTTCTTCCTTGCGACGTCTCTTCTCTTATTTTCTCCTTTTATTACTTTGTTTATTTTCTTTCTTGCTATTCCCTATTTTTAGTTTTTCTCCTTTTGTTGTTTTGTTTGTTTTCCCTCTTTCAATTTCTAATTTATTGTCTCTTTGTATGTATAATTTTGTACTTTATTTTTTTGTTTAGGGATTTGAGATATTGGGGTTTCAAGAACGAATGGTGGACTACGAGTTAAAGTCTCCAAGGGAAGTTGATTAGAAGGATGGAGCTTTAGAAGTTTTCTATTAAGACGTAAGAATGAACTTTCATATTCTTAGAAGAATTATAGATTTTTTTTATTGCATACTTCAAATTTTCTATGCATGCAACATACAACAACAATAACAACAACAAACCCAATTTATTTCATGGTTGTTTTTTTTACGTTTCTTAGATTGATTTTTGTATAAATTGCATGTCGAAGCCCAAGTGTAACACTTCAAATCTGGTACTCGGAATGCTACACGGTGCTTATGACCGTAAGGGACCACAAGCTAACCCATGACTGATATCTGTACCTGTACACTGCATAATAAACTTGTAGAATGCGGAAAATATGAATCATAGGCCATAAGGTTCAACTAAATAGAAAATCTGATAAATACTAACGTCCATATAGGGTAACAAATACCCAAAATAACTAAAAGTTGAAGCTCAAATTTGAATTTAATCTGAAAGCCTCTAAATACTGTTTGAAATAAGGATTTGAGGAATATGTCTCTAACTAACTCCGTCTAGGAAAAAAAACTAAAATAATGACTAAAATAAAATAATATCGTCCTTAAATGGATGAGGACTCACTGCAACAATATAACTGGAATGCTACTGCTGATCTAGAACTCGTGTCTCTGAACCTATGGTGTAACACGGAAAAAAGAACCATAGCACAAATATGTATGTACGACTGGGAGTACTGAGTATACGAGTGAGGTAGGCTAAATAAAAAAGGGTTTATAGGCATGAACAATGCTAACTGACAGACTGATAAGAACATAAGAGTACAAACATGCGTACATAGTAACTAAAATAGTAAATTCATGATATCTAGATCTGTATGCTAATACATGGTTTACTATTATCTCAACTGACTGATACTGAAATTTTGATAACATGGATGACTGTGTCTGACAGTTCTGAATCTGATAGAACTACCTGAGTTTTGTACTGTAATTGAATTTACTGTATCTGACAGTCCTGCTATATAGAAACTGAAGAACTATCTAAGTTCTTTTACTGAGACTGGGACTGAAACTGTGGGAGGTAGTTGCTTAACCGACATGCCCCAAGAATGCATATAACTAGGTTAGGGCCCAATCTCTATCCCGACTAGAAGGGTGTCAATACCGCGCCACTGGTAAGGACAGCTGTCAGTGGCCCTTAGCTGGCAGGTACTCGAAAGAGAATGGTAGGAACTCTAAAATGAAAGGTTAAGCCATCTCATCAACCCTAATCTGGTAGGTTATGATGTCTCAACCTATGTTGGATACGTAGTTCTGGAACAGAAGAATTACTACTAAGAATCACACCCTAAACTGGCAGGTGAGTTCCCATCCTTGGGTTCACTCGATTCTAACTTCTACTCCCATCTGAAGAGGCTGAACATGATTTAGCAGGATATACATGGACTGAGTAACTGACTTCTGTTGACTGACGGAATAGTACTACTATCTAAGAATTTATTGAGATGATAAGATTTCTGAGATTTCTTGCGTCATATGACTGACTAACTTCTATAGATCATGTATTGACTGAGATTATCGTTAAAACATGACATGGATCTAGGCACACAACTATATTTTTCAGGTACTAGTAACCCCAGGACTCGATGGAAGTAAATGATGATAGGCGAATTTACACGCCTATAGCACTAGATTTTGCCCATATTTTAGCCAAGTTTTGAGAACAAATTATATATTTCATGCACTTTTAGTCCTTTTTCCTGTAAGTGAGCTAACAAACATGATTAGCAAGTTTTCAGGTATAAATGATGCAGATTTCAGAATTTTATGGAGAACTTGACGCCAAAGAAAGCTTCACGAAAGTAGGAAGGGAAAACTTGGATGCCAAGGACCTAAAGTGACACATGGAAAACTTGTCTCGGGCAAAAACAACATTTCTGAAGACTTTGGGGACTAGCAGTAACTTAGTAGGATTAGGATAATGATACATTAACCAAGTAGGATTGGGTTAAGTATGTCATTAGCTTTGTAGGAATAGGATATGGGTATTATAAATACCCTATTTTACTAGAGATTTTTTTTCATTCCCTGCTACTTTTTATTCTTCCATTAATTCTACTTTTTATTCTTCTTCTATTCATCTATTCAATTCTTAATTTCCGCAACAAGAGAAACATTACTTAGCAAAGAAGTCACGCCTAATACCTATCACCCTATACCTAATGAGATCTTTATTGTGGTATAATAACAATGTCGATTGTGATTTCCTTCGCACTCATGGGTAACTAAACTTCTCTGTTGGGGTTATGGAAGCCTTATGAGATACTATCTAAGGCTATGAGTTTGTGAATTCGTGACACGTGTGTTGCTTATATCATTATTCTCTTCATCTTAATGCAAATTCTTGTGGCTGCAGATGCATAGAATAACGCCAGTATAGCATTAACTTGTTTGAAAGAAAAGTTATATGTCTGGAAAAGAGATAATGTCAAGGTAATAGGGTCCCATACCCTATTAAAAAGTTATTGCCGTAACTGGATTAACCTCTTGGAGAATTTGTACCGTTAGATACGCTTTAACATCGAAAGAGTTAAAGTGAAATTGTCCTTGTTGAGGTTGAAAGAAACTTGGATTTACCATCGAATACAATTCTCTATAAGCACATACATGTCTGAATTCTGCATAACTCATAGCCAATAGAGATGTAAATCTCATAAGGTGGACATAACCCCAACTTCTCAATTCTCATTGTTTTACATCTTACTAAACATTCTTACTTTTTACTTTGCTATTTTCCGTTTTTACCTTATTACTTTGGTTACATTACTTGCACGACAAAACTCCCCCCTCTTTACGAGACTTACACTAAAAGTCTAGTAATCTTTGCTTACTTGTTGACCAAGCTATTCCCTATGGGATCGATACCCAACCCAGTTGGGTTATATATTTGACAACAACCGCTTTACACTCCTACGAGAGTTGTAGATTGAGCGTTATCAAAAATTGGTGCCGTTACTGGGGAATACGAGTGTCTATTAAGTTTATGATAATTACTAGACCCTTTGGTCAAAGACTCTTGTACTATTACTTTTAGTTGTCATTTTTGTTCTATTCAAGTTCTGTTGATAGAATGGATACACAATGTGACATAGAAAGAATGGCTGCTCAACAGGAGCAGGCTAGGTTAGCTGCTCTAGCAGCCGCTCAAGTGCATCAACAGAATATTGATAACCCAGGTCGTGCAACAAATCCTGATGAAGAGGACCTGGGCGATGAGGAACTACTAAACCCACGACATACTACAGAGGTGGCGGCACCCATACAGATGAGAGATCGTCAAGCGCGATTATTGCCTGATCGCCAAGCTGTGAAGATTCCTTTTGATGATGATTTGGATGAAGCTGGTGCCACAGGAGCCATTATTCTGCTCCCCTTGGCACCTGGAGCAAAGTTTAATATCACTAGCACGATGATTTAGCTTTTGCAACTCAAGGGATTATTTGGGGGACTAGTAGGCGATGATCCGAATATGCATCTCATCAACTTTATTTCTACATGCAGGTCATTTAACAATCCTGGCGTTGGTCAGAATGTTATTTCCATTATCTCTGTCTGGGGAGGACACTCTATGGTTGAATGGGCTGACTCCTGATTCTATTACAAATTGGAGGAAATTAAAAGACGCTTTCCTAGAAAGATTCTTTTCGCCATCCAAAAGAGCACAATTGAGAGATGAAATCAGCAACTTTCGGAAGCTTCCAACCGAATCTCTTCATGAAAAATGGGAGAGGTTCAAGACGAAGCTAATGTGTTGCCCAAACCATCATATGACCAATGTCCACCTAATGGAGATACTATACAGATCCTTGAATTCAATAACTAAACCAGTGGTGGATAATGCGGCTGGAGGATGATTTATGGACTTCACCTTTTGGCAGGCAAGCAATATGCTAGATTGGATAACGAAGCAAAGTAGATATTGGAATACCAGGGATTCTGAGGTAGCAAGCCCTAGTATACCTATTGGCATGACTGCAGAACAAAGGAGAAGAGAAGAAGAACGTGATCAAGATATGGCGCACATGAAAACACAAGTGGATCTTCTTACAAAGCATCTATTATCAGGGAAAACCAAAAAAGTCAAAGCTGTTGCATTAAAAGAAAGAGCCGAATCTGATTCGGAAGAAGAGGCCAACTACTTGAACAACAAGGGGGGTTTTTGAGGTAATACTCAAGGAAACCAAGGTCGGAACTATTATGATAAATCTGGAAACAAGGACCAAAGTAATTGGAAGAACAAGAATGAAAAGAGTAGTTTATACGTTCCCCCAGGAAGACGTGACACCACCACATCTAGTTCTGGAAGTATGGAAGACATAATGGCTAAACTATTGAAAGGAGTGGAAGCAACTAGTGCAGGAGTAACAGAGGTCATAAATGATTTGTCTTAAATGAAGCAATTAGTTGATTCACATTCCACTTCAATAAAACAAATAGAGTAGCAATTGAGCTAACTTTCAGCAGCACTCAATCAAAGAAAGGCTGGCACCTTACCTAGAGACACTGTGCAAAATCCAAGGAATGATGGATCATGCATGGCTATTACTACCCAAAGTGGTAAGGTGCTGGAAACTTCAACCAAAGGCAAGAAAGTGGTTAAAGAAGCAGCAGACATCGATGATAAGGCAAAAGGAGAAGCGGCCGTAGAAACCACCCACGATGTCCATGACGTCACACCGAGTATGTTGCAGCCTGAAAAGGCTAAAAAACGGAAGCAAGAGGAGAAGAAAGCCGTGAATAAAACAATTCCTTATCCACCACCACCTTTTCCTCAAAGATTAAAGAAGTTTGCGGATGATACAAAGTTTAGCAAATTCATGAATATGTTAAAGCAGCTGACCATTAATGTTCCGTTGGTAGAGGCACTAGAACAAATGCCTGGGTATGCAAAATTTATGAACGATCTGTTGACAAAGAAGCGGGCAGCAAGCTATGAATTGAAAGATACTGTTCATCATTGCATTGGTATCGCTACCCGATCACTAGTTCAGAAGAAGGATGACCCCAGTGCTTTCACTATTCCTTGCACTGTTACATCTATGAATTTTGCTAAGGCATTGTGCGATCTGGGTGATAGCATCAATTTGATTCCACTATCCATCTACAAGAAGTTGGGGTTAGGCGATCCGACACCAACCAATATGAGGCTCGTGATGGCTGATAGGTTGGTAAAACGACCTGTGGGTATCTTGAGTGATGTATTGGTAAAGGTTTCTTCATTCATCTTTCCTGCAGACTTCATTATTCTGTATTGTGAGATAGATTCTGAAGTTCCCATAATCTTGGGACGTCCTTTCCTTGCAACAGGAAGTGTGCTTATTGACATGAGAGCTAATGAGCTTTTATTTCGGTTGAATAACGAAGTAGTCCGCTTTGATATATGCAAAGAAATGGAGCAACCCAATGATATCGATGTGTTCTCCGTAGCTTATGAGGATAAGAATCCATTATCTGTAAAGAAACAGCTTACTGTTGAGCCATTGTCTGCTGCACTGCTGAATGTTGAGCATGAGGATGATGAAGATTATGAAGAAACTATGTGTGCTCTAACAGAAATAGGGTCCTATTCACATACTCCTAAACAGCCGGACCTTGATCTTAAGAATCAACCGTCATCAACAGCAAAAACTTCCATGGAAGAGCCACCAATGCTAGAACCGAAAGATCTCCGTAATTATCTAAGGTATGTGTTCTTGGAAAGTGGAAATATACTTCCGGTAAGTATGGAGGATGATTTAAGTGAACAGCACGTAGAGGCTCTCATCTCTGCTCTGAAGAGATACAAGAGAGCCATGGGTTGGACTATTGATAATATAATTGGTATCCCTCCCAGGATAGGCATGAACAAGGGTCATCTCGAAGAAGATTGTATGCCTACAAGTAACCCTCATTGTCATCTAAATCCATTTACAAAACTATCCACCATCTATCTCGATGAAGCCTAAGTAATCGAGATAGCTATGTCATGCCGCAATAATAAATTAAGCGCTTGGTGGGAGACAACCCATCGTTTTTGAGTTTTTTCTTTCGTTCTACTAATTGTTTGGTTTTGATAAAATAAAAATCCAAAATGAAGAGTCGTGCCACAACCAAAACTAAGGCGCTTGTTGGGAGGCAACCCATCGTCCTAATCGTCTTTGTTGTTTTTGAGTAAATGTAGGTGCAAAGAGGTGTAAAACGAGGAGGTCGGTTTCAAATTTTGATTTGGTCGTATTGCATGTTAAAGGTGGTAAGTTAGGAATAAAGAAGCAAAAGGCTATGGATTGAGCATTGCTCATGAAAATATAGGCATCGAACAAGGCTAGACCTAGGTAAATCTAGGCCACGAACAAGGCAAGGCCTATACAATGGCCTAAGCTCTCGGAATCTAGTGTGCCATAGCATAGGCGCCGCCTATGCCAATGCCTTTTGTCTCTGAATCTCATATGCCATGACATAGGCGCCGTCTATGCCCAAGAATGCCATGGCATAGGCGCCGCCTATGCTAGATAATGCTTTGCAAAAGGCGCCGCCTATGCCAAGCATAGGCAAAGCTAAAGGCGCCACCTATGGTCACTTCTTGTCTCCAAATCCAATTTTAAATGGGTCAAAACCCGACCCAACCTTTTCCTATAAATATGAGACTTAGTCTTGAACCAAAAACACATTGGAAACCTAGCTTATGCGCCGCCTATAGCCTCCAAATCCTCTCAAAAATTTTCACTTTACTCTTTTTCTTCACAAGAACATCATCCAAAGGCATCAATCAAGTATGTACTACTTTGTTCTTCATTTATATTCCGTAATTACAACGTTACTACGTCTATTATGAATTGTTGAATCTTGAAAGAAGTAGTGCTGATTTGAATGTGATTGAATTGTTGTGATACAACTAAGTGAGTAAATGCATACGCAAGAATGATCATAATATGTTTCCAACTTGTATTTGATTATGATGCACTGCCATACTTTTGCGGAATTGACATTGTCACGAAAATTGCATACTCTTGTCAATAGAAAGCTTACTTGTTGGAATGACTTTTTCATCGAGATAAGAATTATGGTTGACTACCAACATATGAGGTTGCGATTATTTCTAGATGCTATACCTTGGTTTAATCTCTATGTAGTAGTATTGATATATCAAACATAAAAGTATTGCCATGATTACAAGAAGTATGACTGCGCGGAACATATGGTTGGAACATATCGCCTAAATGTATATCGATGAAGTCTGAGTAATTGACAACATTCACTTAATTAGTTTGTGTCAACAAATTAAGTGTGGGGTGGTGCCACTATTGTCTATTTGTTTATTGAATCTTCCAAGATGAATCTAACATGACTCTATTGAGATCTCAGGTACAATGGAACCAAAAGACAAGAAAAGCAACCACTTCACAAAAAGGCCAGAAAAAGGTAAGAAAAGAGCAAGCTGAATTCTCCGTACTTCAAATACCTCGATGCACTCTTGAAATCAAGTGGGGTACTTATGAGGAACTTCTGAGGATGATGACTCTGATGATGATTCCGATGCAGGGGGTATGAAACCAGACATAGAGGAGGAGTCCGATGAACCAGGTTCTTCTTATTTATTTTCCACTGAGGGTAGTGTGTCCCGTCTAAGTGTGGGTGCGCTGGTATTTGCATGCTATACTTCTCTATCTACATTTGCATTTATTTATGTTTGTTTGTTTTATTTTAGTAGTAAATTTTTTTTAGTAGTAGTTAAATTTTTTTTCGTAGATAATTTTTTTTTTAACTTTGCATGAAGTAATTCTAATAGGCAGCAGGGTATTGTGACAAGAGTCTTTGATAAAATCATTACTATTGAGACGTTTAGACTCTAATTGTTACTCACTATGTGATATTTATATGGTTTAATTCTTTCAACTGTTGGGACAAGAGTCTATACTACTCCCAATAAAGTCGACCATGTGCCTTGTGTGTGTGAGATAATAGTATATTCTATCTTTGTGGCTAATGCTAGAACTTGCCGGGTGTGTGTGTGAAGCAAAAATAAAGAATGTGAGTTCACGAGATGATTTAGGCATTTCTTTGACAACCTATACTTGTGTACCTTCATTTTACCTATCCGTGGACATTATCCTAGTTAACCCCTTTTGAGCCTTTAAGCCTATTTTCTTCGACAGCCTCATATGTAAGACTAATCCATTTTTTCAAGACCATAATTTGATCCAAATTCCTAAGTGCTTTAAAGTGTAAAGTCATGTGACAAAATAAGAGGAAATTGGGTGAGTATGATGCTTCAGAATGTAATGGTGCTTGAATTTGTTATGAAAAAGAATTGCTATCATAAAAGGTGTTATGAAAAGAAAAAAAAATGGAAAGGAAAACTGAAAAGTTAGTTATGTTTAAAATTGAAAAACAAACGTAAAAAAAAGGGGTGGTAGAATAAAAGAAAGTAGAAACGTTGTTTGAAAGAAAAGTATTAATGGCATAATGTGATGCATTAAAGCGCTTAGCAACATAGTCACTATTTCTGGCAAAAATAGTCCTACCCGTCCCTTAGCCTACATTACAACCTGTAGAAGATCTATTTGATCCTAAGCTTAGCATTCTGATATTTAGTGGAGCATTACACTAAGGGCAAGCCGATGATCATCAGTTGCAACATATGAATTCTTTGTGAGAGTGAGAGCAAGGATAATCCTATACCCATGTTCGAAATATATACAATACTTGTGAGTGATTATGGGTATTATATGGTGAGACACACATGGTTGATGAGTTTTGGATAGTTTTGTATGATGCTTTGTGCCTTGACTTTTGAATATGAGTTGACCACCATCACGAGTCTATGTTGGAGGTTGAATTATTTCTACTAATCATCAGAAAACTACTCTCTGTTGATAATTGTTGTGCTTGTCTTGATGAATATTTTGTGTTTTTACTGTGAAACCTTAAAGTGAATGTTTAGATGGACATGATATTTTGTTCGAGGAAGAACAAAGCCTTAAGTGTGGGGTGTTGATGATAGGCGAATTTACACGCCTATAGCACTAGATTTTGCCCATATTTTAGCCAAGTTTTGAGAACAAATTATATATTTCATGCACTTTTAGTCCTTTTTCCTGTAAGTGAGCTAACGAACATGATTAGCAAGTTTTCAGGTATAAATGATGCAGATTTCAGCATTTTATGGATAACTTGACGCCAAAGAAAGCTTCACGAAAGAAGGAAGGGAAAACTTGGACACCAAGGACCAAAAGTGACGCATGGAAAACTTGTCTCGGGCAAAAACAACATTTCTAAAGACTTTGGGGACTAGCAGTAACTTAGTAGGATTAGGATAATGATACATTAACCAAGTAGGATTGGGTTAAGTAATTCATTAGCTTAGTAGGAATAGGATATGGGTATTATAAATACCCTATTTTGCGAGAGATTTTTATTCATTCACTACTACTTTTTATTCTTCCATTAATTCTACTTTTTATTCTTCTTCTATTCATCTATTCAATTCTTATATTCCGCAACAAGAGAAACGTTACTTAGCAAAGAAGTCACACCTAACGCCTACCACCCTATACCTAACGAGATCTTTATTGTGGTATAATAACAATGTCGATTGTGATTTCCTTCGCACTCATGGGTAACTAAACTTCTCTGTTGGGGTTATGGAAGCCTTATGAGATACTATCTAAGGCTATGAGTTTGTGAATTAGTGACACGTGTGTTGCTTATATCATTATTCTCTTCATCTTAATGCAAATTCTTGTGGCTGCAGACGCATAGAATAACGCCAGTATAGACTTAACTTGTTTGAAAGAAAAGTTATATGTTTGGAAAAGAGATAATGTCAAGGTAATAGGGTCACATCCCCTATTAAAAAGTTATTGCCGTAACTGGATTAACCTCTTGGAGAATTTGTACCGTTAGATACGCTTTAAGCTCGAAAGAGTTTAAGTGAAATAGTCCTTGTTTAGGTCGAAAGACGCTTGGATTTACCATCGAATACAATTCTCTATAAGCACATACATGTCTGAATTCTGCATAACTCATAGCCAATAGAGACGTAAAACTCATAAGGTGGACATAACCCCAACTTCTCAATTCTCATTGTTTTACCTCTTACTAAACATTCTTACTTTTTACTTTGCTATTTTCCGTTTTTACCTTATTACTTTTGTTACATTACTTGCACGACAAAACTCCCCCCTTTTTACGAGACTTGCACTAAAAGTCTAGTAATATTTGCTTACTTGTTGACCAAGCTATTCCCTGTGGGATCGATACCCAACCCAGTTGGGTTATATATTTGACAACGACCGCTTTACACTCCTACGAGAGCTGTAGATTGAGCGTTATCAGTAAACTGACACACAAAACTGACTTGATCATAAAATGGAGTCCATAATTCACCATATCATAAGTTGGGGATTTCACCCTAAGAATAGTTCTTAACATCTTACATATGGAAGGGAAATTCATAAACATGTATATACATGCATATTTTCAATATCATTTTCAATCCACATCACAACAATGGCGCATATCTATCACGTGGAATTCATGTGAAATCATAAAGCATAGAGCGTGGGCTTGTCATTTAAGAACTTTTAAATCATGAGACACGAATCTTATCACCTTAAGCATTTTATCAAACAATTTGCATGCATTCTTTTAGATTAGGTGTGTTTTCACGAATTTCCCCATTTTAAACCTCATAAAGTTCATCGATTTCAACTAACGAATACATATACTTCATGAAAAGACCTTTAGATATCTTCTTAAAACTTAAACAATAATAATCAACATGTACATGGTTATATCACAACAAGACAATCACAATATAATATTTAAAACATGGTTCTTGAGCTCTATCAATGAAATAGATACATGGATGAACACTACACATACCTTAGATAGAAAATCTTGATGATTGATGGAGAAATTTGCTTGAACTTGAATCCCCAATTAAAAATCCTAATGTATTCTTGAGAGGATTTTGAGAGAAAGAGTATGTTTTGGAGAAATTAGGGCTTAATTCTGTATTTATGGAATATATGTAGGGGTGGAAAGCTTACCCAAATACCACTCTAGATGTGTTATTTAATTTCTGTGAAAATTTCCCAATTTGGGCCCCTGGGGCGACGCGAAGAGAGCATGTTGCTCCCCGTTTGTGACTTGGAAACTCAATGTGATGTGTTGGAATCGTGGAGAGACACTGGATATTGAAAAACATCTTTTTGGCTTACGGCACGATGCACCACTGTCTGAAATGACGCTGCTGAAACTTTAAATCGCCATAACTTTTTCACCGGATGTCCGTTTTAGGCGAATTTGGTATCGATGGAAAGCTTATTCAATTCTAAAAAATTTGGAGGGTATAAATCTGCGAAAATTTCACCTATAAACAAATTTATTCTCATTCAAAGATGACCTATGTGAAATCAGACACGAAAACTTGGTTGATTCAGAAGTTCTTAGCTTGGCTTACTCTAAGTTAATCTTATGGACATGCTTAACACATCATAAGCTCTATTATCTCTAGGATACTCGTCCTATTTATATACCATATATGAATCACAGTATAGGAGATTTCATGTGTAGGAATGACAGTTCATTTTCTGGCTTAGAAATATATGGGGTATTACAATATCTCCTTGGGAAACATTTGTCCTCGAATAAGACATACTGAAATTGGGATAGACGATAAACTGGAGTACGTGCAAGAAATACACTACTGGAACATGATCCCATGAAGGAAATGGCTGATAAGCTAAACATATCATGCTGGACATTCATATCTAATGTTTGAGTAACTGATTCATGAATGCATAAATGAGATTTTTGATAACTAAGTTCTCCCAATGAGAATTCATATTTGATGCATGATTATACACTAGTTTTATACATAAATGCATGACTGAATATTCAATGGTACTTGATACCATAATTGTGATGAAACGTGAGCATGAACTGAATACCAAGTTGTATAGAATTCTGAACGGGAAACTGAATAGGATTAAGGAGAACTGTTATCTTGAGCTATATCAAGATTGGCGGAGAAGAGGTGAGGACACTTGGTACGCATGTCTTCTTGTGCTTCCCAAGTACCTCCCTCAATGGACTGATTTTACCAAAGAACTTTGACTAGAGGGACTTCTTCGTTCCTCATTCTACGAGTCTGATAGTCAAGAATTTCAACCAGAATTTCCTCATAGAAAAGACTGTCCTAACTATCAATGCTTTGAATAAGGACTACGACTGATGGATCACCTATAAACTTCTTGAGACAAGGGACATGAAAGACTTGATGAGCTGAGTGTAGATCTGAAGGCAATTCGATCTCATAAGCTACGTTGCCTAAACGACTAAGAATCTTAAAGGAACCAACATATCGGGGACTGAGATTTCTCTTCTTGCCGAATCGCTTTACTCCCTTCATGGGAGAGATCTTTAGATAGACATAGTCATCAACCTTGAACTCAAGATCCTTTCTACGAAAATCAGCATACGATTTCTATCGGCTCTGAGCAGCCCGAAGTGTTTCTCTGATTAACTAGACTTTCCCTAAGGCGTCGAATACTAAGTCAGGACCTATGATTGAGGCATCTCTAAATTTGAACCACCCGATTGGAGATCTGCACCTGCTACCATAGAGATCTTTGAATGGAGCCATTTTAATACTGGAATGATATCTATTATTGCATGTAAACTCAATCAAAGCAAAGTGGTCATCCCAACTTCCCTTGTAATTAATGTACACACCCTTAGCATATCTTCAAGAGTCTGAATGGTCCTTTCTTCTTGACCATTTGTCTGAGGATGAAAATTTGTACTGAGATGAACTTGGGTACCAAGACCCTTTTGGAATGCATTCCAGAAGTGAGAGGTGAACTCGGTACCTCTCTGATATGATAGACAATGGAACACCGTGTAATTTGACCAACTCTTCGATATAGAGTTTGTCGTAATCTTCAGCTGAATAAGAGGCATGGACTGGAAAGAAATGGGCTAACTTGGTCATTCTATCTACAATGACCCAAACTATATTATCTTGATGATGAGTTCTAGGAAAACCCATCACAAAGTCCATGTTCACTTCTTCCCACTTCGAAGTAGGAATGGTGAACTCTTGCATGGAACCACCAGGTTTTTGATGCTCTATATTAACCTGCTAACATGTAGGGCACTTAGCCACAAATTCTGCAACATCTTTCTTCATCCCACTCCACTAATAGATCTCCCATAGGTCACAGTACATCTTAGTGTCCCATGGATGAATAGAGTATCGTGCACCATGTGCTTCTACAAGAATTCACTGCTTTAAATCATCTACACCTAGAATACAGAGATGACCCTGATAATTAATGACACCATCTCCCCCTTGGGAGAAAACCTTTACTTCCTGATTCTAAAATGACTCTTTTAGCTTGACAAGGCTAGGATGCTTATCTTGATTTTGTTTTACCTCAAAAAATACAGATGATTCTGAACTACTCTGAACACATACACCGCCCTCTGAAGAGTCAACTAAGAGAACGCCTAGTCTAGCAAACTGGTGGACTTCCTAGACTAACTTCTTCTGACTATTATCAACATAAGAAATACTACCCATGGACAGTCTACTGATTGTGTTGGCCACTATGTAGGCCTATCCCAGATGATACAGGACACTCATGTCATAATCTTTTAAGAGCTCTAACAACCTTCTCTAACAAAGATTGAGATCATTTTGGGAAAAGACATACTGAAGGCTCTTATGATCTGTGACGTCTATATGAACGTCGTATAATTAATGCCTTCAAATATCTAAGGCAAATACTACAGCCGCTAATTCAAGATTATGAGTAGGATAATTCCTCTCATGGGGTTTAAGCTGTCTGGAGGTGTAGGCTATGACCTTAACATGCTGCATGAGGACATAACGTAAACCAACTCTAGATGTATCACAATAAATTACAAACCCACATGAACCATCTAGAAGAGCTAAGACTGGAGCTAAGGTGAGTCAAGTCTTCCATTCCTAAAACTCTTCTCGCAAGGATCTGACCACAGGAACTTGACTTTTTTCTAAGTCAATCTAGACATACGAGATGCAATGGATGAAAATCCTTCAATAAACCATCTGTAATAGCTAGCCAAAGCCTAGAACTCCTGATATCTGATGGAGAAATAATGCGAGTCCAGTTTCTTACTACTTTGGTCTCTTGAGGATCTACTCTAATGCCATCACCGAAAATAATATGGCCAAGGAATGCTACGGATCTTAGCCAAAACTCAGACTTACTGAATTTTGCATATAAATGGTGATCTCTGATAGTCTGAAGAACAATTCTGAGATGCTTTAAATGATAACGCTCTGTATGGGAATAGACCAGGATATCATCTATGAAGACGATGACGAACATGTCCACGTACTTCTTAAACACGTGGTTCATCAAGTCCATGAATGTGGCTAGGGTATAGGTAAGACCAAAGGACATAACTAAAAATTCAAAGTGACCATACCATGTACAAAAAGCTGTCTTTGAGATGTCATATTCTCTAACTCAAAGCTGGTGATAGTCGGATTTGAGGTCTATCTTAGATAAATAATTGAAACCCTAAAGTTGGTCAAACAAGTCATCGATTCTAGGAAGAGGATACTTGTTCTTTACCATAACCTTATTGAGCTGATGGTAATCAATGGACATTCTGAGTGAACCGTCTTTCTTGCGAATGAATAATACTGGTGCGCCCCACGAGGAAATGTTGGGTCTGACAAATCCCTTATCTACGAGATCCTTCAACTGTTCTTTCAGTTCCTTGAGTTTTGCTGGTGCCATTCTATATGGCAGAATAAAGATAGGCTGAGTATCTGAAAGAAGATCAATACCGAAGTCTATTTCCCTTTCGAGAGAAATTCCTGGAAGATCTTCAGGAAAGACATCTGAATATTCATTTACTACTAGGACTGATTCGAGATTTAGTTCCTTAGAACTAAAATCTCTAACATAAACAAGGTGATAAACACATCTCTTAGATAACAATTTCCTTGCCCGAAGGTAGGAAACAAGTTAACCCCTGAAAGCGGAAATGCTACCCTTCAACTCGAGGATGGGTTCATTCGGGAATTAAAACTGAACTATTCTATTTCTGTAGTTGACTGTAGCGTAGCAGGAATAAATCAAAACCATGACATGAATTACATTAAAATTAGTCATCTCTAATTCGACTAAGAAAGCTGAAGTGACTTTCTAAAATATTATAACTGAGCAGTTCTTGTATACCTATCTGGCTATGATGGTTTTACCCACTTGGGTAGAGACTGAGAAAGGATCGGCTAGAATTTTGGTACTGATTCCAAAATCAACTGCCATATAAGGAGTAACAAAAGACAAGGAAGATCCTCGATCTAGTAATGCCTAAACATGAACATGAAAGATCTGTAATGTACCAGTAACTGCATCAGGAGAACTTTCTAGATCTTGTCGAGTCCAAAGAGCATAGAGATAATTTGGGCATTGCTAGCTAGTAGCACTGGAAGTGGCACCTTGCTGTTTTGGGCAATCGGACTGAGCTGAAGAGCGATTCTGTTTACCATGAGGGCTTGGCTACAGACAGTATCTAACTCTATGGCCTGTCTTACCACAACAAAAACAAATTCCACTACCTACTCTACACATACCCTAATGGTGCTTACCACAAGTCTGGAAAAGAGGATAGGTGCAGGCACTGCTAATACTGCCCTGGGTCTTAGAGCCTGATGCGCTATCTTTTTTACCCTCTCTGAACTTTGGAACTGGAGCACTGGCTAAAGAAGGAGCTGGAACTGATGACTTAGGATGAATTTGAGAACGGTTTCCTCTTTTTGATCTAGGCTGAGCGAAGTTGAAACTACCTGTCTTTGCCCTTTTATTCTACTTTTCCCTCTACTTAATCTTATGCTCCTCTATCTGCTGAGCATGGGTTATCAGTCTAGCTAAGGTCATGTCACTATTCAGCATGGTGGATTTGAACTCATTAACCACGTTGTTATTCACCCCTGAAGCAAACTTACTCATCTTAGATCTACTGTCCGCAACCACATAAGGGACATACCCGGCTAATTGAGTCAATTTAAAAGAATACTCTTTCACTGTCATATTTCCCTTCCTGAGGTTAATGAATTCTAGAACCTAACCTTCTCTAAGCTTTTAAGGAAAGAATCTGTCTAAGAATGCAGTGACAAATTCCTCCCACTCTATAGGACCTACATCATCTGATCTTTTAAACTTCGACTATTTTATCCAAGCATGAGCCACATCCTGCAAGTGGTATACAGCTAGCTCCTCACTCTCAACAGTAGTCACCCCCATGGAATCTGTCACTTTTTGAACTTGATCTAAGAATTCCTGAGAGTCTTCATCTACCTTAGACCCGCAAAAGGATAGAGGATTCATTTGGGTGAAGTCGTGAATCCTCGCTGTAGCTGAGTTGGCCATTGGGTTTGCCGGAATAAATTTTGGTCGTTCATTACGAGCAGCGACTGATTAGGAAAGAGTGGTAAATATAGTCCTGAAAGAAGGGGCTGACTAGTTTCTTCTCTTAAGAGGCATGTTCTAAAATAAATAGAAGAAGTGGATTAGACCGAGAGACTAACTTGTTAAGACATGAACACAAAAAGAAGGAAAAATGTTCTTAAACATCTCATAGCCTCTTGCAGATAAATGTGGTGTGCAACACCCATGCTCCAGACTCTACTAGATACGACTTTCAGAATTCTTAGGACTCTATTGAACCTTATACTCTGATACCAAGTTTTTAACACCCAAAATCTTATATCTAAAATGCTACACGGTGCTCATGACCCCAAGGGACCACAATCTAACCAATGACTGATATCTGTACCTGTACACAGCATAATATAATTGTAGAATGCTGAAAACATAAACAGTTGTCCATAAGGTTCAACTGGATAGAATATCTGATAAATACAAACGTCTATATACGGTAATAAAAATCTAAAACAACTGAAAGCGAAATCTAAAATCTAAAATTAATCTGAAAGCCTCTAAATACTATCCGAAATAAGGAGTTGAAGGAACATGTCTCTAACTAATTCCGTCTATCAAAACTGAACTGAAATAATGAATGAAATAAAATAATATCATCCTCGAATGGATGAGGACTCAGTACAACACTACGACCGGAATGCTACTGTTGATCTAGAACTCATATCTCTGAACCTATGGTGTAATATGAAAGAAAGTACCATAGTGCAAATGTGTCAGTACAAATGGGAGTACTGAGTATCGGTGAGGTAGGATAAATGCAAAAGGGTTTACATGCATGAACAATGCTAGCTGACAAACTGATATAAACGTAAGAGTACAAATATGCATAAATAGTAACTAAAATTGTGTATACATGATATCTGAATCTGTACGCTAATACATCATTTACTATTATCTTCCATGAGTGATACCAAAATTTTGATAACATGGATGACTGTGCATGACAGTCTTGAATCTGATGGAACTACGTGAGTTTCATACTGTATTTGAATTAACTGTAACTGATAGTCCTAGTTACTGAAATCTGAAGAACTATCTGAGTTCTTTTTTTACTGATACTGGGACTAAAACTAAGGGAGATAGTTGCTTAACGGACATGCCGCAATAATGCATATAGCTAGGTTGGGGTCCAATCTCTACCCCGACTAGAAAGGTGTCAATACCGTGCCATTGGTAAGGATACCTGTGAGTGACCCTTAGCTAGAAGGTACTCGAATGAGAATGGTGTGAACCCTAAACTGACAAGTTAAGCCACCTAATAAACCCTAATCTGGTAGGTTAAGATGTCTTAACCTATGCTGTCTACGTAGTTCTGGAACACAAGGATGACTACTAAGAATCACACCCTAAACTGGCAAGTGAGTTCCAATACATGGGTTCACTCGGTGATAACTTCAAATCCCATCTGAAGATACTGAACATGATTTAACTGGATGTACATGGACTGAGTAACTGACTTTTGTTGACTGGTGGAATAGTACTACTATCTGAGAATTTAGTAAGATCATGAGATTTCTGTGATTTCCTAAGTCACATGACTGACTGAGCTCTATAGATCATGGCTTGACTGAGATTATTATGATAACGTGACATGGCTCTAGGAACACAACTATATTTTTTAGGTACTAGTACCCCCAGGACTCAATGGAAGGAAACTGACATACATAACTGACTTGATCATAAAATGGAGTTCACAATTTACCATATCATAAGTAGGGGATTTCACACTAAGCATAGTTCTCAATATCTTACGTATGGAAGGTAAATTCATATAATATATGTACACTTTCATAGCTTTAATATCATTATCAATCCACATCACAACAACGACGCATATCAATCATGTGGAATTCATGTGAAATCATAAAGCATAGAGCATGGACTTGTCATTTAAGCACTATTAAATTATGGGACACGAATCTTATAACCTTAAGAATTTTATCAAACACTTTGCATGCATTCTTTTAGCTTAGGTGTGTTTTCATAAATTTCTCCACTTTAAACCACATAATGTTCATGGATTTCAACTAATGAACACTTATACTTCATGAAAACTCCTTTACATATCATCTTGAAACTTAAAACAAAAACATCAACAAGTACTTGGTCATATCACAATAATACAATCACAATATAGTATTTAAAACATGGTTCTTGAGCTATATGAACGAAATTGATCCAAAGATGAACACTACGCATAACTTAGATGGAAGATTCTTGATGATTGATGGAGAAATTTGCTTGAACTTGAATCCCCAATTGATAACCCTAATGTGTTCTTGAGAGAAGTTTGAGAGAAAGAATATATTTTTGTGAAATATGGTCTTAATTCCATGTTTATGGAATATATATAGGGGTGGAAAGATGACCCAAATACCACTCTAGATATGTCATTTAATTTCTATGAAAATTACTAGATTTGGGCCCCCGACATGATGCGGAGATATTGCGTTGCCTCGTATTTGTGATCTGAAAACTCATCGTAATGCAGTGGAATTGCAGAGAGACACTAGAAATTGACAAATGTCATATTGGAATACGGCGCGACGTGCCACTGACTGAAATGATCCTATAGAAACTTTAAATCCCCATAAATTCTTCACCAGGTATCCGTTTTAGGCGAATTTAGTATCGACGGAAATCTTATTCAATTTTGTACAATTTGGAGGGTAGAAATCTGCCAAATTTCCACCTATAAACCAATTTATGCTCATTCAAGGATGACCCATGTGAAATCACACACGAAAACTTGGTAGATTCAAAAGTTCTTAGCTTGGCTTACTCTAAGTGACTCTTATGAACATACTTAACACATCATAAGCTCTATTATCACTAGGATACTCATCCTAATTCATGCACTCCAATATTAATCACTGGATAGGACATTTCATGTGTATGAACAACGGTTCATTTTCTAGCTTACAAATATATGGGGTATAACACCAAGAAACTGATATTACCCTTATTTAGAAATTTAAAGGAAAAATTGATGAGAAATAAAACAGAATCAGAAGTGGAAAAAAATCCTATAGATCAAAGAGACAGCATAAGATGTCATCATTAAAAAAAGATAACTTCAAAAGAGTGAAGAACAAAGAACAACCATACAAGAAAACATATCGATCTGTTACTAAAAAAGTGAAGAAAAAGTTTAAAAATTTATTCAAAAATAGATGAAATTTACAAGCAGAGGAGGAGAGTGTGAAGAACATAGATTAGACACTCCATATCTTGGAATAAAAAGATAGAGAAAATAAAGAAATTGGAGCCTACAACAAAAGAAAATTTGTAGAAAATGTGAAGGAGATGAGAATAGTGCGTAATAGTTCAAAAGTAGTACACAAATTGGAGTATTAGTCGGTACACATGTTGGTTCATCGATTAAAAAATCCTATGTATATTTTAAAATTTATAAGACCTTTCGTACGATTAACCAATGATGTGTTTTCACTCGCTGCTCTATGTTGATTAAGAGAACATTCTGATTGACATAATAGAGGTATAATGTAATTTATATTTAGTTTTTTTGTTTTATTTATGTTGTCTAATTGCAGGAAGTATCATTCTTATTTTTGTGAATGTTTTTTGAGGGAAAAGATAAGCTTTTTATATTTTTATTCCATACATGATTGTCCAATAGGCGGAACTAACCATCGAAAACTTAGGAAGATGAAGTACCAAAGAAAATAGCTAACTGGTTATTCTATTTTTTTGTCACCTCAGTATTTCAGCTTTACTGGTCGCGTAACATACCATTTTCTTGTAATTTTCCTTTAATCTTGTCCCATTCAATGTTTACTTGCGACATTTTCTTCACATATATAACCATGTAAGCATCAAATCTGCTACCTATCTAATTTTATTGCAAAAAAGCTTATGTGGTAATATAAATTGGAATAAAAAGACCTTACTATATTGTTGACTAGGCAGTACCTTCTTAGTACTACCAAAAATAAATTTGTTCACGTCCTTAAAAATCCAAGACACAATGCCTTAAAGTTAGGAATGAGCTGTAACGCCTTAAAATATGATCCCGAGATGTCGCAAGGTGGTCATGACTATGAGTAGCCTTAATCTAACCTTGTCTGCATACTACTAAGCCTAAATCTCATAATGATGGAAATATACGTATAAAGGTCATGCTAGAAAGCAAAAATTGTCTATAATATCTGAGAATAATTTTTGAAACATCAATACTAAATAATTTGAATCAAAATTGGCTGTTTGACAAGCCTCAATTACTAACCCTAGAGAGTCACAGGGATAAACCCCCAGCTAACACAAACTGTCTAAAAGAAATGTTAAAATCTCGTAAACAGATAAACTGCAAAATCTGAGTAATAAGTCCCTGAACTATGAGGACTCACCAACTGTCGTATGTAGATGGAGATGCTCAAACTACTCACGTGGCTGATACTGATCACCTGAACCTACATTATGAGACAACATAGCACATACACATATATGTTGATTAGTGCTTTGAGGATGTACTGAGTATATGGGGTGAAATGCATAAGTAAAACATAATATCATCATCATAATTTATAAAACAATGCATGCTAAATGTAAATGACTCACGTAAGATGGAATATCTAAAATACTGAAATAATGAATAGAAAATCAATCATACTTTATAAATCTAGTGAGTTATAACATTTAGTTCTGAAAGATGTATATGTGTTCTCACTTTAAATCATACTAAGTGTAGAAAGGACTCACTCTAAATTCTAAAATTTGAAAGCTGAATCCTGTAGCTAATATCATTCTATAAAGCATAATTTGAGTAAACTTTGTGAGCCTTTACACTTAGTTTTCTAAAATCTTTTCTAAAATATTTAATCTGTAGGGAAAACACTTTATCTTAAGATTACCTGTAAGGAAATTCTTTCAAAGCTTTTCTTTACTAGTAGGGAAAAATTGTTTATTTACATTTACTAGCAGGGAGGTTCTCTTAACTGACATAAGCCATGCGAGCCACATGGAGTCTAATGTCTCGTCCTCCTAAGGAAGAAATGTCACGTTGGGGAGAAGTGTCATACTCTTTCCAGGGACTATAACCTGAGCTAAGTGATCACATCTGAAATTGTCAATCACATATAAGTGGGAATAAGCTAATAATTTGTACCTACGTTAGCTACAAAGTTCTGTGGAAGTAGGATGTGCTAAACCCACACTTCCCGTTCGGTGCTAAATACTACTCCCTTTTTATTTGCTACGCTCATTCTGTTAGAAATCCACCTTAAAACTAGCATAAGGGTTTATATAAAACCACTAATGCATTTATCTAATAAAATCTGTAAATAAAGATGATGTGAATTCTGTAATCTGTAATAATCTAAAAAATGGATTCAAAAATTTATCTGATGATCAAAAGATCAAAGCTTTTACTGAAAATCTATAAATATTTTGATAATAGGATGCATAAAGCATCATCTTTCTTAAAATAATATTCAATCTTGGGGTAGTAACCCATGCTTCAATCTTATGTCAAAACATCAAAATAGTCATGCTTGATATTGAAAACAATGATATTTTATCTCAAAATCTGTAAATTACTGCAATAGGCCTGAAAATATGAAAATAGACATGCAATTCAACTTCTAAAACATTGGAAATCTCAAAATCTTGCAAAGAGCAATAATGGGTAAGAACGCTAATTCAAAACTCATGGAATATCATTCAAAATCATATGAATTTAATGTAAAAGCTTGGTTTTGGGCACAAGGATGAAAGGAGATCCTTGTTCATAAACCCCACATACCTTGATTAAGGATTAGATGTAGATTCTTGAATTCTGGATTCCTATTTGAGTTCTTGATGATGGATTCTTGATTATCTTGCCTTGGGAATCCTCAATTTAGAGATTTCATAGAGAATCTACGGAGGATTTGGATTTCTTAGAGAAGAGGTTTTAGAGCTCTGGGGTTTTTATTTTGAAAAGAATGATGAGTAATAAGCACAAAGTACTTTGAATATGATTAATCTGGTATTTTTGACGGATTGGGGGCTTGGAAATTATCCAAAATACCCTTTTTAAACCCCTAAATGGGACTGGAAATGAGAACTGAAAATCCTGATTTAATGAGCCACCGTGACATGCCACTATCACGGTGGTTCACTGGAAATTGATGACTGAGAAATTGGTGGTCTCCACAATGCGGAGCTGTCACATTGTCCAACTAGATTTTGACAATTGCGACCTGAAACATCAATGCGATTCGCCACCATCGTGGTGTCCTATTGAAATGCCATTTTGGCCACTGGCACGACACGCTAATGTGATATTGGCCTACTGGAAATCAACAATTGGTAAATTATCCCTCTCCACGATGTGGGGATATCGCAGAGGGCCATTGAAATTTGACAATTATAATTTTACTGAAATCCGCGACATGCCCAGTGTCCAGGTGGCACACTGTCAACTTAAAAATACTCTAAATCCTCAACCGAGTATCGGAATTTGGAGAATTTGGTATCGATGGAAAGCTTATTCAATTTCTCACACAATGAGAGATCTAAATCTGGAAAATTCCACACCAAATAAATATTCTTCATTTTGAAAAATATTTCTTAACATTCTAGCAATGAATTTAAGCTAGGAAAAGTATGGGGTATTACATGAGACACTTATTCCAAGTAATCATTTCTGTATTTATTGATGTGCCTGATTCACTCAACTTGTTGACTGGTGTAGAGCTTAATGCACTGGATAAATCAAAACAATAAGATTGAAAATGTAAGAACTATGGTGACTCCACATTCTCCTCTCTGTTTTAATTTCTAATCCATTTTGTTCACACGCCATATTTTTTTTTACATTGTTTTCATTGTTTTTAACATGAAAGTCAGTGGATTTGAAGTTTTATTAGATTTTATCTATTCATTACTACTGATAATGAATAAAGTAGCATATATATTTCTCAATTATCTTTTAGAGGTTAATTTTATGCTTAGAGATGATTGAATTGAATATCTATAATGTAAGAAAAGTGTGTGCCTCCATTTAGTGAGGAGACAAAATCAGAGAGAAAAAATTCTCACTAATAAGATAGTTGACTCAGAAAATTGGCACTAGCTGTCGAGCAACAACCCGCATTGAAATTAGAGGTGATTAGAAGTTCCAGAATATGAGAAAAAGTATTTTTTGTGCTTAAATATGAAAATTGCAGTTAAAAAAACTTGCTCGACTGTTGTTATAAATCAATGAAGCTAAGGTGCTTGGTGAAATGAAAATCTTTTGTGATGCACTATTTGATTCTCTAACTCTCCTTATTTTAATGTCTGATTAATGTTGTTTGTTTTTTAGTCTCAAAATCATACTATTAATCTTCATATTATGTGAGGTAAGAAATTATGCGCATTGTGTATTACCATGTTAGTTGCTTCTCATATTCATTTCTTATTCAAGGGTAATATCAGAATTTTAGGACCTAAATGTGTGCCTCATTTTAGTTGGAAGGAGATTAAACACAAACCTGCTTCATCCAACTCTCTAACACTTACTATCCGTATAATTGTACAGCTACAACTCCGAAAAGTTATTATTTTCAGTGCCAAACTGTAATATCCCAAAAATCCAAACCAATGTTAGAGACATGTTTCAAGCTCATGAATAGTACATTATAGTTTTTCTCCAGTGATATGCATGAGTTTGATGTATATTAAGGCCTCAAATAACTCCCTACTATTAGACGAATCAAAATAATCCTTATCGATTGAATTTTTTATAAGAATGTTGCTTTAGTCAACTTTAAAAGAGCATAAATTTTACTATATTGAGAATTTTCTAGATAAAAATCCACCAAATAATAGGAAATTGAATTATCTTTCCAACAATATCAATTTCGCCCGAATCCGATACTTGGGTGAGAAGTTACGACTCTTTTAATGCAAAATATTAGCCCAATGCGATAAGGCCACGTTGCGGTGATGGCCGAAATGACGTTTATCTTTTTTCAGTGTGTCACCGAGATTACCATCGTGCCGCACCAAAGGGACATTTCACAATAGTTCTTTTATAGTGGGGCATCGTGATTGGCACCCCATCGCGACAAGCTTCTAATTTAGGATCGTCCATTTTCAGAGGCACAACGCAATAGCAGCGCATTGTGCCGTTGGGTAAAGTGGGGATTTTCAATTTTCAAATGGCCCGATGCAATTGCACCGTGTCACGCTGGATAAAAAAATTGTGATTTTTGTGATTTGAATTCCATGAACCGTTTGGTCTTTTTTCATAGCCCCAAATCCGTCCAAACACGGGATTTAAGTCCCAATAGAGCATTGTTTGCTCATTATTTTATAATTCTCTCAAAAAAATTAAAGTATCCCTCTTTCAAGAACAAAAACCCTAGCTTTCTAAGTTCAAAATCAAAACTCAAGAATTCACCATCTATTCTCACGAATTCATCAACCCAAGTATGTTAAGTCTTCATATATCGGTTTATTTCACCCATGGAGTCCAAATATCCAATTCTAAATTCAGGTTGGGATTTTTAATTGTGATTTTAACCATGAATTCCTATGAATTTTAATTCTACACCATGTTTACATGAAATTGTCATTGTTATTCAACCCCACATGTTTTAATGATGTTATTCGCTGATTTAATTCATAATGATAGATGTTGATGTTGAAATCATGTTATTACTACAAGATTTAAATTATTCACATGCTTAGCTTACACAATGAATATCAACTGTTTGATGAATGCCTACAAGATTGAATTTTGAATAAATTCTTTTATATTATGTCCTCAAAGTTTTAGTACTATTTTGCTATTGTTGCTATTGAGTCCTGGGGGTTGTGAATTCCCAAAAAATTTGCTGTGTACTTAGTCTCAATATCTTCGGAATAGCTTCAGAATATGTTATGAGCATTATCGGTTCAATCAGTCATCATAATCAATTAAACTTAGCACAGTTCAATATCTCAAGTCAATTTAGTTGGGAGTAGGACTTAGCACCGAGCGAGTGTAGGTATGGAAACTTCCTCATTAGATAGACAGAGTCATTAGCAGCATTCCCTGTACTCTAGAACTACGTAGCCAGTGTAGGATATGAGGAGTCACCCATCAGTTTAGGCTTGACTACCTCGCAGGGGTCACCGTCAGTTTAGGCTTGACACCTTTAGTCCTTCAGGATAGTACATCTGTTGATCCACACAGCCAGTGTTAGTAACCATCGCACAGTAATAACACCCTTCCAATTGGGGTCACAGATTGGACCCCAATTTGCTCATTGGGGCATGTCAATTATATGATAGCTCCCACAGTCTCAGTTCAGTATTCATTATACTTCAGTTCAGGCTTGTATTGACCATAGCATACAGATATCAATTATTCAGTTATCAGATTTCAGTATTTTAGTTTGCAGATTATATTAAGAACATGTTTTATTCTTCGTCATACATTATCAGTATGCTTGTCAAATGATCGATCAATGAGATCTAGATTTTTGAGCATATTTTATTTGATGATCTGAAACTACAAAAATGAAATAGTATTCTCCATTTATACATGCAGCAGCATATGCAATGCTTCAGAAATTTTGAACTGATGCTTCTGCTATTCCGAACAGAACTAATGCTTCAAAATAGCTAAACTGTTTCAAACTGATGTGTTGTTTCGGAAGGATGCAATACTTCATCAAAAGGACATACTGATTCATGGAGAGAGATTACTTTTCAGTAAAAATGCAATCTTTAGATGAACAAACATAAATTTAAAGAACATGTGTAACCTTTGACATGAACCATTGCCTCTTTTTAGAAGAGGCATGTTATGGCTATTAAAACCTGCTTTCTTCCATAGGTTTTGATAAGAGAAATTTTAGAATAAAAAATACTCCTTTTCTCTTCAAAAATTCTATGTGATCATTCAAACTGTTGAGTGAGTTCGACGAGTCCAAATATTTAAGGTACCACTATATTTGGATTGAAGGCTATTTTATCCTGGGTGGAACTGCAACCTCGAATACAGTGAGGGGAATTATTTCCTTAAGGAAAGTCTGTGAATTCGGACGAATTGACCTTATTCATTTCAATTTCATCTAGTTTCTGAAAAAATAACATACACCTCTTGGAAAGGTCATGTTGATCTTGTGTTGAGGGTACTTGATATACTTCATTGTGTTATTGTTTATACTTGAACTCTAGTTGAAGTTTTTGTTCCGCATATACAAATTTTGCGTACCCGTAGAAGGAAATAACACAAACAACCATTAGACATTTATTTATCTTACTGTGTATCTTTCAGATAAACAGATTTGCATATGCATTATGCTAGGACATCAGTTACCTATAATTTATTGAGATAACATGGAATCTCATTCCTAAGAAAGAATCTTGTCCTCCATAATCGTGTGAAGCATAATGAAATAGACTTTCACTTTTCCCGCCACCATATGTTGGAAAAAAAGGTTCGTGTTATACATATTGAAGGTAATGACCAAATAGTTGAAACTTTCAACAAAGCACTAGCCATGCCTGCATATGCGAGCAATCTATTCAATTTAGGGTTAGTGACCCATCACTTAACTTTAGGGGGGCCTATTCGTCCACGGGGAATAACAAAGACGTGATGAAAGGGGAGATGAGTGTTCCTAGATGGGCTGATTTAGCTGATGGAGAGGAGTAGGTTTCACCTCTTCCTTTGAATAGAAAATTCAGTTCAGAAGCTTCAATATTTGTGTCTAAAAGTGCACCACAACGAAAAATGAGTCAGGGGTCTTAGCATCAGGACTTAGTCCAATTAACACTTATTTTAGTGATTTGAGTGAGAATTTCTTATGAGGAAGAGGAAAAAAATATGTCGGATATGTTCTTTAATAATGTGGCTAGAGATGGAATCTCACCTCAACAACAATAAAGTGGAAGCAATAAAAAGAAACATGAGAAGAAACATAGTTGGGATGGTAAAGTACGGGGAGTATGTTCCAAGACACCTACCAATACGACTGACAAAGAAAAATCATACAACATTGTCAATAGCTTCAACAAAACTCAATAAATCCAAGAATAACTGATGAACTATCAAATGTTGTTGGACAGATTGGAAGATGAAGACACTTGAGGTTACTTTAGATGGGCAATCTTTATTTTTTAAATTTATACATTTGTAGAAGGAAGTTTGAGTTTGATACCTCAAATTTCATCCTGGATTTTATATTTTTGTACTGTTTAAGCATCATCATTTGTAATATTATCATAGGGTATGTTACATACTCTGTGATGATCATAAGATACCTAGTTCTCTCTAGTTCTCATTTTATTCATGATTGTTTATTAATAGAGGTTCCCCTTACTCATCCATGTTGAAGATCTTTATTAATGGAAGGCCTAATTCCCCTTACTCATCCATGTTGAAGATCTTTATTATTAATAAAAGGCTTCTAGAAACACCGTGGTATAAATTAGCCCAAAAAAAGGAAAAAAAGACTACACAGAGTAGTTCGTGACATCCATTTTTTTAGGAGATCGATAGATTCGGTCTAATCAAATCTAGTGTAAATCAATGTATATACAATATTACTTATATGATTTTCAAATATTATCTTATCAATACACGGCACACCAGCGTACAAAAGATTTTTTATGTTTCGGTAGGTTTTAAAGTTAGATCAGGTCTAAATTTTAGAAATTACCTTATACACTTTTTACCCTTTTAGACTCGATCTAACCGAAAAAACACAACCATTTATTCAATTATGACCCAAGCTCGTTTTATGATTAAGTAGAAGAGAGATTTTTTTTTTCCATTTGGAATGGATTTGGAGGGCTAAAAAAATGGGTGACTTAATTTTCTAAATCTAACAATAAAAAAAGACAGTAAAGGCTTGAATGGATAGCCTTTCGAAATTAGAAGATCACTTTCAAGATTTTTCTTTAAGTTAGTGAATATAGGCCAGTTATGAAAAAGGGTAAATATACACTATTTTTTTAATGAGGGTATTTTTTCCTTTACTAATTAACTCCTTGTACGTAATCAAATACTTCAAAACTTGCATCACTGATTATTACTATCATTTAGATCAAGAAATTAAAGCTACTATTTCGACCATGACAACATAATAAAAATATTTCCTTAGGCCATTTAACTGAACTAAAATAACTTAAGTCTTTCATATCATTATTTTTAAGAATATAAGCAAAATATGATAAAAATTTTACTCCAACATCATTTAGGCTACCTAATGAGTTGGAGTACGTCCACACTATCCAACTCTTTGTTGCCTCTCGGAGAACAAACTTCTACCCACTATCTAGTCCTATGGGACAACCTACAAGTGTAATACTTCAACGTACAAGTATAAAAACAACGGTAATGTTTTTATGTTGTACGTTGATGTTTAACCTGGTAGGTTGTAAATTAGAACTAGAAAGTGGGCTTGCAATCGAACTCCACCAAGGTCTTACTTGATACGACCAGATAGAGCTAATAAAGTTGGCTTTAAAGGAAATAAGCTTGTTGTTGGAGTCAATGAAGAGTTGGGTGGTGTGGACTCCAATAAAAAGAGAGAAGAGGAGAAAGAAGTTGTGCTTGAAAATTCCTAACTCTCATGGTGTTAGAAAAAGTAACTGAAGGGTGAAAAATTAACGAACAAAAGAAGAATTTTTATAATTGATATGAGATGATTTTACAATATAATATGTAAGAATCTTATAAATAACTCTCTATATACAATAATCTACATTAGATTTTGTCAAAAGTAAGAATTTGATCAAACTTATCAATCTTAACAACTTACCAAAAGCGTAGTATTCTTAGTAAAAAATCAATATCACAAAAGGTAAAAGAATTAATGTTATTAATTAATTTTCTGACCAGTGAATGGCAATTCAATATAAAATCATGCAAGATGATATGAATAATAACGAAATCCTCAACACCCTCGCGAGGAGGGATCCAAACCCAGTGGAAACATCATTTTTTTAGCCTTTTTTCTATTACCTTTTTACCTTATATTTCCCAGTCAACTCATTTTTTTTCTTTCAAAAAAAGAATAATTTATATTTTCTTTACGTCTTTGTTGCCTCACGACTAATTCCACTTCTACCACCCCCTCCCCCTCCCCTCCCTTTTTATTGTCCAAATATTACTTTATTTTATTAGAAACTTACAAATTTAAAATTTTGAATTCACCTCTGGTAAAAAGTACATACCAAGCTTTTAACAAGACAAAACTATGCAGTTTGGAAAAGAATTTTTTTTTTTTTGTGGAATCTCTATTCTATGCTTAGTGGGAATATTTTATTAATATTAAAATATCACATACAAACGACACAGAATAAAATCCAAAGCAAAATCCAAAGAAAAATCAAGCAACTCTCCTCAGCATTCATGGCAGTAGATTCATCCTTTAGTGCAGATTCATCCTTTAATTTCTATCGTTTCTAGGAAATTATACGTCTTATTTTGACCACGATGTAATAAAAATATTTTCATATCGTATTTAACAATAAATAAATAACTTAACTCTTTCATATCATTATCTTTAATTACATAAGATAATCTTATCATAATTTAACGCAAACATCATTAGTTTGGGCCTGCATAATGAGTTGGAGAACATCCACATTACCCAACTATTCATTGTCTCCGACGACACACTTCTAACCTTTAATGCCAATGACACCAAGTCTTCCTGGTAGTATCAACGAAGAAATTTGTCCAAATTCATTTAATATCCTACTGTCTAGTCCTCCTGGACATCACGCGAGATTAATATGATATTTCATTCCTGGTAAAATTTCAATACAATCCTCGCATGTTGTCTAGAGGACTAGTGGGTTTGTAAATGAGCTCGAGCAATGTTATGGTCTTCCTTGATACAACCAGATAGAGTAGATGAGGTTGGGTTTAAAGAAAAGAAGACAAAAGAGAGCAAGAAGTTGTACTGGAAAATTTCTCGCTTTCAAGTTGTGTCACAGAAAGCAACTGAAGGGTGAAAAATTAAAGAACAAAAGAAGGATTTTTATAGTTGGTGTGAGATGCGTTTACAAGATAATATTTGGAAATCTTATAAATAACATTCTATATACATTGATTTACATTAGATTTTCTCAAAAATTAAAATTAGACCAAATTTATCAATCTTAGCAACTTACCAAACACATAATATTCTTAATAAGAAAAATCAATATAAAAAAGGTAAATGAATTATTATTATTAATTCATTATTTGTCAAGTCAACCCAAATTGCATAAAAAATCCTGCAAGATGATTTGATTAATAAGCATTGAATTTAAAAGATTGTCAAAAAAGAAATTTTTTTAAGGAACAAATTATAAGAGAGAAAATGGTTAGAACCACATAAATGACAATTTATTTTAATCTTGTCTGTTTTTGTAACTGAAAGTCAAGTCATTTGAAATTCAAGTAAAAAGTGACATTATTATTACTTTACGAAAGATCCTGTCACGACCCAAACAGACGCCCAGGAACAGATGACAATCCCGAACCATGACGGCTCGGGAGCCCTTCTCTAATTGGAAATCATATACACAATTCATATATTGTAAGGAAATGTGGAAAATAAACAGAAACATGGTCACTTTAATATCTCAACTGAGTAATGCGGACATAAGTTCAATAAAACTCAAACCACCTAATACACGTCTGCGAAATCTCTACAATGAAAACAACAATATATTTGAAACCAGGACAAGGACCTTGGTCGGATCATGAACTAAAAACAATGAGAGCAAAATAAGTAAACAAGACGCCTTCCAAAGTAAGGGAGGCTCACCAACTCTGAATGTCTGGCAACAATCTACTGTTTAGCAGGACCGCTAGACTGAGCCTCAGAACTTGAAATATAGAGGGTCAATACAAAATGTACTGGTATGTGAAACAACCCAAAATAAAATGTTTTTATATATCATAATAAGAGCATTTTATAAAACAATAAACATAATGCATAAGTGAAAACACATGGGCATACTGAAATGAATTTCAACAACTCTAGGAAATCATGACTCACTTTCTTTTTTCTCTGAGCTAGATGGTACACCCTATAATTCTTATTATCCCATGAGTTATGTGGGATCCGTCCTTGACTTGGAGGCTAATCCCCCTACCCAAATTTTCCTTAAGGGTTAGAGTGTCGGTATGGGAGACACGCCAGTCCACAAAGTATTGTGCCATAATTCTCAATCATAATAATATATCATGGTAGGGAACAAAACCACAAAGCATGGCTCCTAACCATAGTCCAAAGTTGGGATGACATAAATCAAGGCACACAATATGACACAGCATGGTGCAAAAATCCCGAGTCGGCAAATCATGATTTCCAACATTGAGTCTTTCAACTCGTGCTTTCTTCAGGTAACTATCGAACTCTCTTCAGACCAACTTTTAGTTCCTTAAAACCATTCTTTATACATGCAAATTATTCAACACTCGTTCTATTAAGGTTATACTATTACCGGGTATCCTCATACCCCGACTTTCAAGTCATTCATGTCATACCACAACTTATAAGTCAAAACTCTTCTTCATAAACATGATTGGGGATGTTTAAACATGATAAAATAGTAAATCTTATCCCCATGGTATTTAGAGTAGTCCCACATACCTTAGACTACTTAGTTGAAAGGATAGGATCCAAATCGTGATTTTGTTTCTTGGAAATCTTGAACTTAAACTATGGATTATTGATCTTGGAAAGGAGGTTAGGGTTTTTTCTGGATAAATTTGAGTGAATTTGGGCATATTATGCACAAAACAGGTTTTAATTCGCTCTTTATACGACTTGGTTTTGTAAGGAAAAGATAAGACTACCCCTCAGAATTAAAAGTTTCAGCACAAATAAAATTTTTGAGGCTCACCGCTGAGCCCTACTGGTGCCACCACTATAGGCACCGCTGAGCAGTGTAATTGCAGTGACCTACTGTTTTATATAATCGCGACTTTGAGGCTTACCACTGATATTTATTGGTTCCACCGCTATAGGCACCTCCGAGCAGTGTAATCGTGGCAACTTACTGCCTCATATGAAAAATGCTATAACTTTTCACTCGGGTATCGATTAAGGCAAAATTAAAATCGTTGGAAAGCTAACTCAATTATCTACAATTTGGTGGGGTCTTGATCTAAGAAATTTCATTTATATCAAAATTTATACACATTCAAAGTATTCCCTTGTTGAATCGAATACCAAAATCTGGACGAATCAAAGATTTTAAGCTCAACTTTGCTCTCAGTAAATTCTATGAGCATCTTTCACTTCGAGGAACTTCATAAACTAGGATAAAAATCACAACACATGAATTAAAATTCAAATTATTGGATTAGAGTTTGGACACATTGGAACGACGGTTCAATTTCTAGCTAAAAAATATGGGTTGTTACAATATCTCACTATTGGGATCATTCGTCCCCGAATGATCGGTAGGATCTTGTTAAAGCTTTAAAAGTATGAAGTAAGTAATGTAACCTCGGATTGGACATTTTATTTTGCTTAAGAGAATATTCAAAGGCATCAAAAGAGTTTCATTATAATCCCCTAGTGAATTGTATACGCACGAAGCGTGAGTTGATAAGGATTGACATAGAGATGACCTTGCACATGATTCATGATCATCACAACATAAGACATGAGTTTATTTGGTGATAATAGGCCTGATTATATCAGTACAATCATTAAATGAGATTTCACGAAAGATAGGAATTAGAAGCATTCTCTACCGTACAAGATACAATGAATAGACCTAAAACTTAGAGACACTACTCAAACATGCCCCTAACAACAAATAACATACTTCATCATTTCCAAATTAAAATTCTCCCATAAAAAATCAAACCACAAGAGTTTCAGTCCCACTATATAGTAGTTCCATGTTGAAGCCTAACCTGAAGTTAAAAGGATGCTAACTTAAAATACGGGATCCTGTACTATACATCACATTAAGAAATTATTTCACCTCATCACTATAGCCCAATAATCTCAAGTCTTAATTCAAGGAGTAATAACCACATGGCTCATTGGTTTGTGTTTTCATCAATCACAACATTCAAGCCTATCATTGCTACACCCACTTAATGGCTCTCTCCACTAAGACCATCAAATTCGATCATACTCACAAAGAATTTCGCCATATATCACCTTTCTAACTATTTCATGTAACAAAAGTTCATCTCCTTCTTTCCCCCTTCACCTATAACCTTATCTACAGAAATCACATCAAACTTTTCACACTGAAGAACATCTACTACCCTACCTAAAAAATTACTATGCTTCCACAACCACCATCCTACTAATATATGGAGGGTTAGTGAGTGACCCAAGCATAAGCATCATGAATGGGAGAAAATTCACGAACTACCTTAATTCACCATCTCCCCCTTAGGTCAAAGTCACGATCCTAGACTTACGAACATATTCCCTCATGAAATAAATAACCACAACTCTCAACAAAATAAGGTATCACCATACACATAAACGTTAAACTCCCTTTTTTTAATTTTACCCTACAAGAACGCTACTCTGAACTTTTATCCTCTATAGCCATCAAGTTACAACTCATAGTCTTATGAGCATACCCATCCTCACTCCTTATTTCATAAAAATCCAATCCATTCCACTTAATATTCTAACATTAGACCGCTAATCATATAAGCTACAACATAATAAAATTTGTAAAACTATCCTAAAGGCACATACCGTCTACCTATATTCCCTCAATTCAGATCTAAAGAACATCACACAACAACTCTTTAGTCTTCCCATACTACCAAAATACAAGAACAGGAACTAGGTGCACAAAACACTTACACACATAAAACTTTATCTAACAATATGCTACTTGGGGGTTCCACTTATTCTCATTTACCCACTCTCTTATCTGCTTAATAACTCAACCGTAATTCATTGTTATAATATTAGTCTCATAGATATACGTATATATAAATTATCATTATCCACCCCTTATTTCGGAAGTTGCCAACCTAGGTTATTCGAAATATTGTATCAAGACCACTAAGTCTTTTCCACAAGACACACATTAACAATCTTAAGCTACTGTTTCCACCACTCCACTCCATATTTTATTGTATAATGACACCAATAATGTGAATCATGCCAAATACATACCCATCATGGGAGAAAATCTATAACATACCCGTAACAACATCTAGCGAGATCTCTGCATCTTGGAGGTCTGATAAGGTATATAATCAATTGTGACCACCACCGACAGCTGAAGTAGTACCCTTAGGAGGAGAAGATGTGGATGCATCTTGGGAGTTAGCTCCCCCTATATTCCCTCTAGCTGAGGCATAGTCCCTCAAAAAATGGCCCACTTAGCCGCACGAATAACACGTTCGAATCTTAAAATAAAACTTCCCCAGATGATTTCTCCTCCAATTACTACAACGAGGATGCCACCTAAAAGGCTGAGTCACATTCTCTTGGGACTAGGTGCCATAAGCTCTAGGCCTATATCGTGTCTGAAAATGCTATTCACCCTACGACCTGGGCTCAGGTGCACTTGCTGACGACTGAGCATTGCTCCAAAACTTCTTTTTAGAACACTAATTTCCCTAATTACCACCTTGGTGCTGAATGTTATTTTGATCTATCGACCCAAATCTCTTAATTTCTCTTTCTTTTCCCTTACCTCAGCCAACCTCTTCTTTTGCTCTTCTACCTACTGCATATAAATGGACAACCTAGATAAATCCATATCATTATTTAGCATCTCTCCCTTGCATTCCAACACCAGATCATCTAAGAGACCAGATAAAAAAATTTCATGCATAATTCCCAATCATACTAATATGTCATGGTAGGGAACAAGACCACAAAGAATATCTCCTAACCATAGTCCCAATTTGAAATTATATGAATCAAGGAATACAAGACCATACAACATGGTGCCAAAATTTTGAGTCAGCAAACCACGATTTCCATCGAGTCTCTCGACTCGTGCTTTATTTTGGTAACCATCTATCTCTCTTAAGACCAACTTTTAGTTCTTTAAAACCAATCTTCATACATTCAAAACATTCAACACTTGTTCTGTTAAGGGCATACTATCACTGGGTATCATCATACCCCAACATGCAAGTGATTTATGTCACACCATAACATATATATAACATTTTTTCACTTATCCTCATGTTAATGACCATTCATAGTTTTTAAAAAACAATTGAGAGCGATTCATGCAATATATTTTCATTTGATATTACATTAAAGACACTCTTCTCTTTATAGTACGATCATAAGGTGGCAATATCATATTTGCATTACTCAAAATCCATGGAAATTATTAATTTGATACAATGAACGTTTTTCTTGCAAAAGACACCCTCTAAAAATGTCATAAATAGTATCAATCCATGATCATTAAACAAACATTCACTCTTTTGTTTTATTTAAGAAAGTTCATGCAATTCAATCAATCCACAACACTTAAAATCAAAGACATCTTAAAAGTAAAGGGAGTTTTTATCAATCATGCTCCCAATCAAACTCTTCATTACAAGCAAAAATATACATATATATTTACAATTTAAATTTTGTGAAAAAGGTTCAAGACAACATGTAATTTCACCAACACAATTCCATGATACATACTTTTCGAAACAATATGAAAACTCTTCTTTATAAATATTATTGGGGATGTTTAAACATGATAAAATAGTAAATATTATCACCATGGTGTTTAGAGTAGTCCCATATACCTTAGAATACTTAATTCGAAGAATAGGATCCAAATGTTGATTTTGTTTCTTGGAAATCTTGACCTTGAAGTATAGATTCTTGATCTTTGGGAGTGAGGTTAGGGTTTTCTTCTTGATAGATTTGACTGAATTTGGGCATATCATGTCCAAAATACATTTTAATTTACTGTTTACAGGACTTGGGTTTAGAGGGAAAAGACAAGACAACCCCTTGGAATTAAAAGTTTCAGTAGTAATAGACTATATATATAATTATTAAATACATCTGGGTGATTCTGTAATTAGTTATTCTTCAGTTCTCTATATATACAGCTGTAACCCCTTCAATATCAATAAGATCAATTATTATTAAATTATATCATGGTATCAGAGCTAGGGTTTCTTCTTCCGCCCAAACCCTAATCTCTCCTCTTTTCTGACGTGTGTGCGCCGCCGCCACCGTCTACACCACGCCGCATGGCCTCCCTCCTCCGCCGTAGGTCGGCGCCATGGACAAGGTTATTGATCCTCTGTCAAATTTACCGTCTGGAGTAAAATTACTGCTCAGGAATCTCCACAATCTCATCCCCAAAAAATTATCTGACAACAACTACCCGGCCTGGGCACTTAACGTCCGCACCGCCCTCGCAGCCAACTTGCTGCTCGGATGGATTGACGGTGCGGAGAAGCCACCGCCCGAGACAGCCGAGAAGGACGGCGTCATGCTCCCAAATCCCGACTACCTTCCGTGGATGATCGTAGACACTCAGATCCGAGACTCTCTTCTCGCAGTTATTAGCCCCTCTGTGCACAAACACGCCCGGGGTTTTCTCACATCGGCTTCACTTTGGGACGCACTAGCCACAAGGTACAACTCTGTGTCCACGGCTCATATTTTTCAGTTGCGTGACAGATTGCATACTCTTCGGAAGGGAACGAAGACGATGACTCAATACCTTGATGATGTGGCCTCTATTCTGTCTGACCTAGATGCTGTGAATGAGATTATTCCTGAACGAGACGTGGTGAATGCCGTGATACGTGGCCTTCCGGCTGGCTATTCCTCTCTCAAACAGCATATTCGCCTCTCACCTGTCGAAATCACTCTGAATCAACTGTCTGGATGGCTTAATGCAGAAGAATTGAATCTAGACATGGAACACAAATTACTGCTCGGAGAAGCCAGTTCCACCCCTGGCGTCACGGCTCTTTACTCGGCTTGCAGCGGGGGCTCGGCCAGGGGTCGCGGTGACGATTGCCGTAACCAAGGGAGAGGCAGTGGCGGCGGTGACCGTCGGAACGCCGGGCAGCAAGGCAGAGGCGGGCCTCCACCGAGGGACGACTTCCAGTCAGGCCGCGGACAGGGAAGAGGAAACTAGCGGGGGCCCACACGAGATCTTCCGACGTGCCAAATTTGTGCTAAACGGGGCCATTCTGCGGCTAATTATTGGTATCGTTATGATGACTCGCAGAATGTAAATAGCCAGTCCGGAGGATCAAGGGCGATGTATGCGTCCACAAACGCTCAATCTGGCGATTGGTATCTAGACACAGGTGATAACACCCATGTGACGTCGGATTATTCACAACTTCAAGCTCCTCATCCGTATCATGGCTCAGAAACTATTACAGTAGGCAATGGTCAATCCCTTCCCATCACAAACACCGGCTCGGGGTATGTCTATACCCCAAATGGTAAATTTCATCTCTCAACCCTTCACCACGTCCCTTCCCTCACATCCAATCTTTTATCTATTTATCGTTTTACTAAAGAAAATAACTGCACCCTCATTTTTAATGACACCAATTTCCAGATAGTGGACAATACCACGAACCGGGTGCGGTACACGGGCCGCTGTGAGCATGGGCTATACACTCTTCCATCCAAGTCTCCGTCTGTTGTGAGTCAAGCCATTCTCTCGTCCACCTGGCATCGCCGGCTTGGGCACCCATCATCCGCCATCACCAAATCCATTTTATCTTCCTTAGGTTTTAATTTTTCAGAAAAATTACATTGCGAGTCCTGTTCAGTGTCTAAATCTTGTCGTTTACCTTTTTCACTGTCTGAACACAAGGCCACTGCGCCATTTCAATTAATTCATTCTGATGTTTGGGGTCCAACCTCAGTTCCTTCTGTTCAAGGTTTTTGTTATTATATCTGTTTTGTTGATGATTACAGTAAATTCACTTGGCTTTATCCTCTGAAATTTAAATCCGAAGCTTATACTGTTTTTGTCCACTTTGACCGAATGGTTCAAAATCAATTTAATGGCAAAATCAAAATTTTTCGAAGTGACAATGGCAAAGAATTTGTCAACAATGCATTTGGTGTTTTTCTTCAAAATCTAGGGGCTCTTCATCACACTTCATGTCCATATACCCCTGAACAAAATGGCGTTGCTGAGTGCAAACACCGTCACCTAATAGAAACAGTTGTTGCACTCCTCCATGATTCCACCTTACCTGTTTCCTTTTGGGCTGATGCCTTTGCTACTGCCAACTACCTCATAAATTGCATGCCCACTCACACTCTCTCCAACTCCACTCCATATGCCCGTCTCTACAATCATCCACCCGACTACATCCATCTCCGCCCGTTTGGGTGTCTAGTTTATCCCTGGTTGCGTCCACACACTCAACATAAACTTTAACCTCGGTCCACCCCTTGTGTCTTTCTAGGCTATCATCCCACTATCAAAGGTTACAAATGTTTCGATCCTGTATCTCAGAAAACATATGTTTCCCATCATATTCGTTTTGTGGAGGAACAATTTCCTTACACAAGTCTTTCCTCTACTTCATACTCCCCCAATCCACTTGGCATTGTGCCATTATTTCCGTCCTTTTCACATGCTCATGCTCCAGCTCACTCGGCACCTAACCCGGTACCGCACTACACCACTACCCACCCGTACCAACCACCTAGCCACCCGAACCACCCACCCACCCACCCGAACCCCCAAACCTCCCACCCGAACACCCAGCCGACTGCCACACTCAAATACCCTTTGATGCACATCCCACAACTGAGCCTACTACCTACAACCAAGCCTCCAAAAATAGTTTTTGGTGCCAAGCTATGGATGAGGAATTTTAGGCTCTGAATGAACAACGTACATGGGATTTGGTACCTCTGCCTAGTAACGGAAAGTCTATTGGGTGCAAATGGGTGTTTCGCATCAAACGAAATTCAGATGGATCTCTTTCTCGCTATAAAGTGATGATAGGCGAATTTACGCGCCTATATCAATATATTTTACCCATATTTTAGCCTAGTTTTGAGAACTAATTATCTATTTCATGCACTTTTAGTCCTTTTTCCTGTAAATGAGCTAACAAACATGATTAGGAAAGTTTCAGGTATAAATGATGCAAAATACAGCATTTTATGGCTTACTTGACGCAAAAGAAAGCTCACAAACGAAGTAGAAAGGAGCTGGACGCCTAAAGGACCAAATCTGCTGCATGGAAAATCTGTCCCGGGCTAAAACAGCATTTCTGAATACTTTGGGGACTGCATGGAAAATCTGTCCAGGACTAAAACAGCATTTCTAAAGACTTTGGGGACTTACAGACACAAAGCTGGATTTTTACCAAGATACATTAACCTAGTATAATTAGGTTATGTGTTTCACTAATCTATTTGGATTATGATATTGTAACCTTACCCTAGTACATTTGGGTCAAGGATTTCATTAGTATATTAGGATTTGGTTATTTATTTCATTAGCTTACTAGGAGTAGGATAGGATTATTATAAATACCCTATCATGTTAGAGATTTTTATTCATTCAGAAATCAATTCAACAATCAATTTTCTTCCATCCTTCTCATCTTCCACTACAAACACTTCTAATCTATTCTTCTATTCTTAAATTCCATAACAAGAGAATCGTTACTTGCTACGGAATCACCAAAACCACACACCAAACACCTACTATTCACGCCATTCACCATGCAAAACGTGATATCCTTCGCATTCATGGGTAACTAAACCTCTTAGTTGGGGTTATGGAAGCCGAATGAGTTACTATCTATAGCTGTGAGTTAGTGAGTTCAAGACAAGTATATTGCTTATATCATTACGCTCTTCATCTTAAACTACATTCTTTGCGGTTACAAACACAAGAACACGCCATTCTACCATCTAACCTGTTCGAGAGAAAGGTTATTTGTCTAGAAAAGAAAACGCATAGAATAACGCCAGTCTAACATTTAACTTGTTCGAGAGAAAGGTTATTTGTCTGGAAAAGAGATAATGTCAAGGTAGTAGGACACCCTTTCCTATTAAAAAGCTAGTGCCATAACTGGACTAACCTCTTGGAGAATTCGTACCGCTAGACACACTTTAAGCTCGAGAGAGTTAAAGTGAAATAGTCCTTGTTGAGGTTGAGAGACGCTTGGATTTACCATCGACTACAATTCTCTATAAGCAATTGCATGTCAAGACTCTACACACTCATAGCCAATAGAGACGTACACCTCAGAAGGTGGACATAACCCTAACGCTTCAATTCTCATTGTTTACAACTCACGTAACATTCTTTCTTTTTATTTTCAGCTTTTATTTTGATACTTTATTTAATTACTTGCATGACAAGAATCCCCCATCTTACGAGACTTGCACTAAAAGTTTAGTAATTTTACTTACTTGTTGGCCAAGCTATTCCCTGTGGGATCGATACCCAACCCAGGTTGGGTTCTATATTTGCTAACGACCGCTTTACACTCCTACGAGAGCTGTAGATTGAGCGTTATCAAAAATTGGCGCCGTTGCCGGGGAATACAAGTGTCAATCAAGTTCGTGATAATTACTAGACCCTTTGGTCAAAGATTCTCGTACTTTTACTTTTAGTTGTTGTTTTTGTTTTTTTAGGTTTATTTAGTGCATCAATGGAGGCACAACGTGAAATTGAAAGGATGGCTGCTCAAGTGCATCAACAGAATATTGATAACCGTAGGCGAGCAACAAATCCTGACGATGAGGATCTGGGCGATGAAGAGCTACTAAACCCACGACATACTGCTGAGATGGCGGCACCCATGCAAAGGAGAGATCGTCAAGCGCGATTGAGGCCTGAACGTCGAACTGTACCAATGCTATTCGATGATGATGAAGATGATCTTGACGAAGCTGGTTCCACAGGAGCTATTATTCTTCCACCCTTGGCACCTGGAGCAAAGTTCAATATCACTAGCACCATGATTCAGCTTTTGCAACTCAAGGGATTATTTGGTGGACTAGCAGGCGATGATCCGAATATGCATCTGATCAACTTTATTTCCACATGCAAGTCATTCGACAATCCGGGCGTTGGACAGAATGCAATTCGATTACGTCTATTTCCATTGTCTCTGTCTGGGGAGGCAACTATGTGGTTGAATGGGCTGACTCCTGATTCTATTACAAATTGGAGGCAATTGAGAGACGCTTTCCTAGAAAGATTCTTTCCGCCATCCAATAGAGCACAGTTAAGAGATGAGATCATAAATTTTCGACAGCTTCCAACTGAAGCTCTCCACGAAACATGGGAGAGGTTCAAGACGAAGCTAATGCGGTGCCCAAACCATCATATGACCAATGTCCACTTGATGGAGATATTATATAGAGCCTTGAATTCAGTGACTAAGCCAGTGGTTGATAATGCGGCTGGAGGATCATTTATGGACCTCACCTTTGTTCAGGCAAGCAATATGCTACACCGAATGACAAAGCAAAGTAGAGCTTGGCATACCAGGGATTCTGAGGTAGCAAGCCCCACTTTATCTATTGGCATGACTGCAGAACAAAGGAGAAGAGAAGAGGAACGCGATCAAGATATGGCTCACATGAAGACGCAAATGGATCTTCTTACCAAGCATCTATTATCAGGGAAGACCGAAAAAGTTAAGGCCGTTGGACCACAGAGAAGAGATGAATCTGATTCTGAGGAAGAAGCCAACTACTTGAACAATCAAGGGGGTTTCCGAGGCAATGCCCAAGGAAACCAAGGTCGGAACTATTATAATGAATCTGGATACAAGGACCGTGATCATGGTAGTTGGAAGAATAATTCAGACAGGAGTGGTGTGTATATTCCTCATAGAAATTATGAGTCTGAGGCGTCTGGTTTTGACAAGATGTCTATGGAAGATATGATGGCCAAGCTGCTGAAAGGAGTGGAGGCAACCAATATGGGCGTAACTGAGGTGAAGAATGATTTGTCTTCAATGAATCAGTTGGTTAACTCACATTCCATTGCAATAAGACAACTAGAGCAGCAATTCAGTCAACTTTCAGCAGCACTCAACCAAAGAAAAGCCGGCACCTTACCTAGCGATACTGTGCAAAACCCAAGGAATGATGGGTCATGCATGGCCATCACTACCAGAAGTGGTAAGGCGCTGGAAACTTCAGCAAAAGGCAAGAAAGTGATTGACGAAGTTGCGGACATAGATGACAACGCAAAAGGAGAAGATGCCCCAACTACTACTCCTGACGTTAAGGACGCCACATCCAGCACTGTGCAGCCTGAAAAAGTGGAAAAACGGAAGCAAGAGGAGAAGAAAACCGTGGAGAGAACACTTCCATACCCACCACCACCTTTTCCCCAAAGATTGAAGAAGGTGGCGGATGACACAAAGTTCAGCAAATTCATGAATATGTTAAAGCAGCTCACCATTAATGTTCCATTGGTGGAGGCACTTGAACAAATGCCTGGGTATGCAAAATTTATGAAGGATCTCTTGACAAAGAAGCGGGCAGCAAGTTATGACTTGGCGGATAATGTTCATCATTGTAGTGCAATCACTACAAGATCGCTAGTTAAAAAGAAGGCAGATCCTGGAGCTTTCACTATTCCTTGCACAATTGGATCGTTGGATTTTGCTAAGGCATTGTGCGATCTAGGAGCTAGCATCAATTTGATGCCACTATCTATCTACAGAAAGTTGGGGTTGGGAGACCCTACACCAACCAATATGAGGCTCGTGATGGCTGATAGGTCGGTAAAACGACCTGTGGGTATCTTGAATGATGTGTTGGTGAAGGTTTCTTCATTCATATTTCCTGCCGACTTCGTTATTCTGGATTGTAAGGAGGATTCTGAAGTTCCCATCATCTTGGGACGTCCCTTCCTTGCAACTGGGAGTGTGCTTATTGACATGAAAGATATTGAGCTTTTGTTTCGAATTAATGACGAAGTGGTACGGTTTGATATATGCAAAACAATGAAGCAGCCCAGCGATATGAATGAGTTATCTGTAGCTGATGTTCATCATGAGGATATGAAAGCATTATCTATAGAGAAACAACCTACTGTTGAGCCATTATCTGTTGCGCCACTAAAAATTGAGCATGAGGATAATGAAGAACTTATGGGTGCTCTAACAGAAATAGAGCCGTATACTCCTAAGCAACCGGATTGTGATCCCAAGAATCAACCGTCACCAACAGCGAAGACTTTCATTAATGAGCCACCAATGCTAGAATCACAAGAGCTCCCCGATTATCTAAGGTATGTGTTCTTGGAATGTAGAAATATACTTCCGGAGAGTGAAGATGATTTAAGTGAACAGCACGTAGAGGCTCTCATCTCTGCTCTGAAGAGATACAAGAGAGCTATGGGCTGGACTATTGATGATATAATTGGAGACTCTCCGGGGAAACGTATGAACCATCTTGAAGAAGATCGCATGCCCACAGGTAAGCCTCATTGTCGTCTAAATCCTTTCAGAAAATGATCCACCATTTACCTCGACGAAGTCTGACTACTCGAGGTAAATACATCGAGCCACGACAATAAATAAGGCGCTAGATGGGAGGCAACCCATCGTTTTATCATTTTATCATTTTATCGTTTTGTCTTTCTTTCATTCTAGTACTTGTTTTTGCTTTTGATAAATGAAAATCCAAAAATAAGAGTCGTGCCACGACCAAAACTAAGGCGCTTGGTGGGAGTCAACCCATCGTACTAATCATTTTCATTTGGTTTTGAGCAAAAATAGGTGCAAGAAGTATGCAACGAGGAGATTGATTTCAATTGACGATTTGGTCGCATTGTATGGTAATGTCGGTAAGTTAGGAATGGTGATGCATAAGGCTATGAAGTGAGCCTTTCTCACATCATAATAGGATTCGAGGAAGGCTAGGCCTTGGTAAAAATAGGCCACGAACGATGCACAACCTATTCTATAGCCTAAGGACTCGGAATCTAGTGTGCTATACACTATGCGCCGCCTATTCCTAGGTATGCTTTTGACTATGCGCCGCCTATGCTATGGCATTTGAGATACTGAGACCAAATGCCATAGACTATGCGGCGCATATGTCTAGAAATGCCATAGACTATGCGGCGCATATGTCCCATAATGCCATGGACAATGCGCCGCATATTTAAGTGATATGCCGAGGGATATGCGCCACATATATGGTGATTTTATCTCCAAAACCGATTGTAAATGGGTCATAAGCCGACCCATACTCTTCCTATATAAAGGGGACATAGTTTTACAACACAACCACATTAGAAAACACCCCAAAGGCGCCACATAACCTTCCAAATCTTCTCAAAATTTTCTTCTTTTGCTCTTCTAATTCACAACACCGTCTCCACAAGCTTCAAGCAAGTAAGTACTCTCTTATTCTTCATTTATTTATCATAAGTACTACGTTGCTATGCTTATTATAAATTGCTAAATCATATAAGATTGTTGGTGATGTTCATGTGTTTGAATTGTTGTTACATAATCATGTGAGTAAACATATACGTAGGGAATTCTTGACTTATTTCCGACTTGAATTTGGTTTCAATAGCATTGTTATGATATTTGCTGAATTGATATGGCTATGAATATTGCTTAAGAGTGTTGTTTGGATGCTTACATGTTAGACTATCCCGGCCATCGGGATAAGACTTATAGTGCCTACCGACATAAGAGGTTGTGATTGTTATAAGAATAACTATTCCATATGGTAACCCCTATGTAGTAGTGTTGCTATATCTACCATGAAAGTAGTCCAATGGCTGCAAATAAGTGATACAATGCTGATTTTCTTGTTGGAATACAATCCTAAAACGTATGTCGACGAAATCTGAGTAAATCGACTACGTCCACCTCGCTGATTTGTGCAACAAAACTAAGTGTGGGGTGGTACCCCTAGTACTTGCTTATAGATTGTATCAAGTGAGATTGTGCTGCAACTAACACTATTTCTAGTCTCAGGTACAATGGCACCTAAAGCGAGACAAGGCAAGGAGAAGGCTACCACCTCCCAAAAGGGCAAAAAGAGAAGTTGCAAGGACCAAGGAGAACCCTCCTCGCGGCAAATACCCCGACTCACGCTTGGAATTAAGTGGGATACTTATGAGGAACTTCTAAGGATGACGACTCTGATGATGATTCCAATGCAAGGGGTATGACCCCAGACATAGAGGATGAGTCCGACTAACCAGGTTCTTCTTATTTATTTTCCACTGAGGACAGTGTACTGACTAAGTGTGGGGTGGTGGTATTGCATGCTATACTTCTGTACTCGCATCTATGTTTGTTTGCTTTTGTTTTACTTTTGTTTCATTTTTTTTAGTTAAGATTTTTTTAGCAGTAAATTTTTTTTTTTTTAACTTAGCTTCGCATGAGATTATTCTAATAGGCAGCATGAGATTGTAACAAGAGTATGTGCTACAATTGTGACTATTGAGACGTTTAGGCTCTAGTTGTGACTCATTATGTGATATTGTGTGATTCAATTCCTTCACTTGTTGGGTCAAGAGTCTATATTACTTCCAATCAAGTCGACCATGTGCCTTGTGTATGTGAGATTAATAGTATATTCTATGCTTGTGGCTGATGCTAGAACTTGCCTGGTATGTATGCAAAGCGAAAATAAGGAGTGTAAGTTTAGGATATGATTTAGGCATTTCTTTGGCAACCTATACATGTTTACCTTCAGTTTTTCCTACCCATGTAAATCATCCTAGTTAAACCCTTTTGAGACTTTAGCCTATTTCTTTGACAACCTTGTATGTAAGCCTAATCCATTTTTTTTCAAGACCATAATTTGATCCAAATTCCTAAGTGCTTTAAAGTGAAAAAGTCATGTGACAACATAAGAGGAAATTTGGCGAGTATGATGCTTTAAATTGTAATGGTGCTTGAATGCGTTATGAAAAAGGAAGCAAGTGCTATCATAAGAGGTATGTTGTGAAAAGAAAAAGGAAAAGAAAGCTGAAAAGTAAGTTGTGCTTAAAAATGAAAAACAAAAGAGGAGAACAAGGGTGGTAGAATAAAAAGGAAAGAAGAAAGGTTGAAAGAAAAAAAAAAAGTGTCAATGATACAATGTGATGTATTAAAGTGCTTAGGAACTTAGTCACTATTTCTGGCCAAAATAGCTGATCCTACCCGTCCCTTAGCCTACATTACAACCATCAAAAGACCTACTTGATCCTAAGCTTAGCATTCCGACATTTAGTAGAGTACTACATTAAGGGCAAGCTTATGGTCATTAGTTGCTACATATGAATTCTTTGTGAGAGTGAGAGCAAGGACACTTTGATACCCATGTTTGAAAAATATGCTATATTTGTGAGTGATTATGGGTACTATATTGTGAGACACACATGGTTGATGAGTTTTGGATAGTTTTATATGATTCTATGTACCTTAACGTTTGCATGCGAGTTGATCACCATCACGAGTCTATGCTTGAGGTTAAATTGTTTCTACTTATAATCGAAAAGCTACTCTCTGTTGATAGTTGTTGTGCTTGTCTTGAAGAATGTTTTGTGTTGTGGCTGTAAAAACCCTAAGTTGATGTTAGAAGGACATGATATGTTGTTCGAGGACGAACAAAGCTCTAAGTGTGGGGTGTTGATGATAGGCGAATTTACGCGCCTATATCAATATATTTTGCCCATATTTTAGCCTAGTTTTGAGAACTAATTATCTATTTCATGCACTTTTAGTCCTTTTTCCTGTAAATGAGCTAACAAACATGATTAGGAAAGTTTCAGGTATAAATGATGCAAAATACAACATTTTATGGCTTACTTGACGCAAAAGAAAGCTCACAAACGAAGTAGAAAGGAGCTGGACGCCTAAAGGACCAAATCTGCTGCATGGAAAATCTGTCCCGGGCTAAAGCAGCATTTCTGAATACTTTGGGGACTGCATGGAAAATCTGTCCAGGACTAAAACAGCATTTCTAAAGACTTTGGGGACTTACAGACACAAAGCTGGATTTTTACCAAGATACATTAACCTAGTATAATTAGGTTATGTGTTTCACTAATCTATTTGGATTATGATATTGTAACCTTACCCTAGTACATTTGGGTCAAGGATTTCATTAGTATATTAGGATTTGGTTATTTATTTCATTAGCTTAGTAGGAGTAGGATAGGAGTATTATAAATACCCTATCATGTTAGAGATTTTTATTCATTCAGAAATCAATTCAACAATCAATTTTCTTCCATCCTTCTCATCTTCCACTACAAACACTTCTAATCTATTCTTCTATTCTTAAATTCCACAACAAGAGAATCGTTACTTGCTACGGAATCACCAAAACCACACACCAAACACCTACTATTCACGCCATTCACCATGCAAAACGTGATATCCTTCGCATTCATGGGTAACTAAACCTCTTAGTTGGGGTTATGGAAGCCGAATGAGTTACTATCTATAGCTGTGAGTTAGTGAGTTCAAGACAAGTATATTGCTTATATCATTACGCTCTTCATCTTAAACTACATTCTTTGCGGTTACAAACACAAGAACACGCCATTCTACCATCTAACCTGTTCGAGAGAAAGGTTATTTGTCTAGAAAAGAAAACGCATAGAATAACGCCAGTCTAACATTTAACTTGTTCGAGAAAAGGTTATTTGTCTGGAAAAAAGATAATGTCAAGGTAGTAGGACACCCTTTCCTATTAAAAAGCTAGTGCCATAACTGGACTAACCTCTTGGAGAATTCGTACCGCTAGACACACTTTAAGCTCGAGAGAGTTAAAGTGAAATAGTCCTTGTTGAGGTCGAGAGACGCTTGGATTTACCATCGACTACAATTCTCTATAAGTAATTGCATGTCAAGACTCTACACACTCATAGCCAATAGAGACGTACACCTCAGAAGGTGGACATAACCCCAACGCTTCAATTCTCATTGTTTACGACTCACGTAACATTCTTTCTTTTTATTTTAAGCTTTTATTTTGATACTTTATTTAATTACTTGCACGACAAGAATCCCCCCTCTTACGAGACTTGCACTAAAAGTTTAGTAATTTTACTTACTTGTTGGCCAAGCTATTCCCTGTGGGATCGATACCCAACCCAGGTTGGGTTCTATATTTGCTAACGACCGCTTTACACTCCTACGAGTGCTGTAGATTGAGCGTTATCATAAAGCACGTCTGGTTGCAAAAGGGTATCATCAGGAGTATGGTGTGGATTATAAGGAGACCTTCAGCCCTGTTGTTAAGCAACAGACTATTCGTCTGGTCTTGTCTCTTGCTCTTTACTATGATTGGCCGCTTCATTAGTTAGACGTCAGCAATGCCTTTCTTCATGGTCATCTTGAGGAAGAAATCTATATGGTTCAGCCACCGGGATATGTTAATCCCAACCGTCCTCACTATGTTTGCAAGCTTCGCAAATCAATGTATGGCCTGAAACAGGCCCCACGTGCCTAGTACACACGTCTCTCTACTTTTCTGCAGGGTCTTGGTTTTCGCACCTACCATCATGACAACAGCCTCTTCACCCTTCACTGTTCTCGAGGGACAGTCATCATTCTTATCTATGTGGATGATATTGTTATTACAGGCAGCTCATCATCACTCATCACTGAAATTACTGAGGCTATGCATCGTGACTTCAAACCTAAGGACCTCGGTCCTCTGGAGTTCTTTCTTGGCCTCGAACTCATCCGCAAATCGGGAACAATATTGATGCATCAGACAAAATATACCCTTGAACTTCTAAATCGAGATGGAATGGCAGACTGCAAACCCGCGGTCACTCCCATGGCAGTCCGCCAATCCCCAGGGCCGAATACTCCCTTTGCCGATCCTACACTATATCGGAGCCTCGTCGGTGGACTTCATTATCTTGCTGTTACTCGTCCGGACATCCAATATGCAGTCAATCGAGTCTCCCAATCAATGCATGCTCCCACAGAACAACACTTTCAGGCCTTGAAACGCATTCTGCGCTATCTTCAAGGTACTCTTCACTGTGGAATTTTATTTCAAAAGGGCTCGTTTGATATATCTGTTTTTTCTGATTCGGATTGGGCTAACGACAAAGATGATCGGAAGTCCACTACTGGATATATTGTTATGATGGGACCGAATTTGATTTCCTGGTGCACCAAGAAGCAAACGCGAGTGTCCCGTTCCTCCACAGAAGCAGAATATCGTGCCATGGCTGCGGGTGTTGCTGAAGCCATGTGGTTACGATACCTTACGGATGCACTTGGCATTCCCCCGACGAAACCACAGATTTATTGTGACAATCAGTCCACTATTTGTGTTACCAAAAATCCAGTCCTTCATGATCGTATGAAGCATGTTGGGTCCGACTGTCACTTTGTTCGCGATGAGGTACTTGCAGGAACGATGGCCACGCACTATGTCCCATCTACTGACCAGCTTGCTGATATTCTCACCAAGCCTCTTCCGTTACAGCCTTTTCAGTATCTCTGCTCCAAGCTGCCCCTTGTTACCGCTGATCAGCTTGCGGGGGGATAATAGACTACATATATAATTATTAAATACATCTAGGTTATTCTGTAATTAGTTATTCTTCAGTTCTCTATATATACAGCTGTAACCCCTTCAATATCAATAAGATCAATTATTATTAAATTATATCAAGTAGAAATCCCAATTTTGAGGCTCACCGCTGAGCGCTATTGGTGCCACCGCTATGGGTACCATCGAGCAGTGTAATCGTAGTCACCTACAATTTTGAAAAGTCCAAAATTTGAGGTTTACTTTTGAGCTCTATTGGTTCCACCTCTATAGACACCGTTGAGCGGTGTAATCACGACAGCTTACCGCCTCACACGAAAAATGCTAGAACTTTTCACTCAGGTATCGGATTAAGGCAAAATTGGTACCTTTGAAAAGCTGACTCAATTATCTAAAATTTGGTGGGTCTTGATATGAAAAATTCCAACTATATCAAAAGTTATACACATTCAAAGTACACATTTGTTAAATCGAATACCAAACTTTGGTTGAATCAAAGATTCTTAGCTCAACTTTGCTCTCAATAAATTCTATCAACATCTTTCACTTTGAGAGAACTTCAAAAACTAGGATAAAGATCATGACAAATGAATTAAATTATGAATCATGGGATTAAGTTGTACACATATAGGAGCGATGGTTCACTTTTTTGCTCGAAAATGCGGGTTGTTACAGATCCACAATTGATGTCAAGAAATTATTGTTAGTCATTATCTATTAAATTAATATTACTTGATAGAAAAATGAAAAAAATATTTTATGATTATTTTTATTTTAGTATCAAACAAAATTGTTTTTTAATAAATATGCAAGTCGGGTGGATTGAAAATATGTGTACGGTGGGACAGGTTGAACTCATTGCAGGATTGAACCACAACCGCACCGTTTGCCATGTCTAGGTACACAACATTAACCTCTGAAGGAAAATGGTGCTAGTAGATAAGGAAATGATTTTTCCAACATGTGAAAAGGCTTATAACTATAAGGTATAAAACAAGCCTAATTAATATCCCTTTTAAATTATCTGAGTGAGTTGGAATGATAGTATTACTCTATTATATAAGACAATAGTCATAGGACTATCACAACATCCAATTATTGTATCAAAGGTAGTCAAATATGTACAACACTGCTAGTGAACCAACTTTATAGTTAATTATTGTACCAAATGTTACTTAAATTGTAGTTCAAATCCAAACTTTTAATTTATGGAGAAATATCTATCTACCTATTCACTTTGATGATTCACTAATTCCTGTCTTTACTTTAAAAGAAAAGGGCTTCCACTACACCATTTTATTTTCTCCCATACTTCTCTTTTCTATTCTTTATTATTTTTCTTTCTTCTTCTTTTTTACGTCTATTCTCTTATTTTCTCCTTTTATTACTTTGTGTATTTTCTTTCTTGCTATTCCCTATTTGTTTTTTTTCTCCTTTCGTTATTTTGTTTGCTTTCCTTCTTTCAATTTCTAAATTATTGTCTCTTTGTATGTATAATTTTGTACATTATTTTTTTATTTAGAGATTTGAGAAATTGGGGTTTCAAGAACGAATGGTGGACTACGCGTTAAAGTCTCCACGGGAAGTTGATTGGAAGGATGGAGATTTATAAGTTTTCTATTAAGAGGTAAGAATGAACTTTTATATTCTTAAAAGAATCACAGATTTTTTTTACTGCTTACTTCAAATTTTCTATGCATGCAACATACAACAACAATAACAACAACAAACCCTGATTATTTCATGGTATTTTTTTTTACTTTTCTTAGATTTATTTTTGTATAAATTGCATGTCGAAGCCCAAGTGTAACACGTCAAATCTGGTACTCGGAATGCTAAACGGTGCTTATGACCATAAGGGACCACAAGCTAACCCATCACTGATATCTGTACCTCTACACTGCCTAATAAACTTGTAGAATGCGGAAAACATGAATAATAGGCAATAAGGTTCAACTAAATAGAAAATCTAATAAATACTAACGTCTATATAAGGTAACAAATACCCAAAACAACTAAAAGTTAAAGCTCAAATTTGAACTAAATCTGAAAGCCTCTAAATACTATTTGAAATAAGGAGTTGATGAATATGTCTCCAACTAACTCCATCTAGCAAAAAAAAACTGAAATAATGAATGAAATAAAATAATATCGTCCTTAAATGGATGAGGACTCACTGCAACAATGTGACTGGAATGCTACTACTGATCTAGAACTCGTGTCTCTAAACCTATAGTGTAACACGAAAAAAAGAACTATAGCACAAATATGTATGTATGACTGGGAGTACTGAGTATACGAGTGAGGTAGGCTAAATGCAAAAGGGTTTACATGTATGAACAATGCTAACTGACTGACTGATAAGAACATATGAGTACAAACATGCGTACATAGTAACTACAATCGTAAATTCATGATATCTAGATCTGTATGCTAATACATGGTTTACTGTTATCTCACATGAATGATACGGAAATTTTGATAACCTGGATGACTGTATCTGACAGTCCTGAATCTGATAGAACTACCCGAGTTCTGTACTATAATTGAATTTACCGTAATGAACAGTCCTGGTATATAGAAATCTGAAGAACTATCTAAGTTTTTTTACTGAGACTGGGACTGAAACTGTGCGAGGTAGTTGCTTAACCGACATGCCCCAATAATGTATATAACTAGGTTAGGGCCAAATCTCTACTATGACTGAAAGGGTGTCAATACCGCCCCACTGATAAGGACAGCTGTCTGTGATCCTTAGCTGGCAGGCACTCGAATGAGAACGGTAGGAACGCTAAACTGATAGGTTAATCCATCTTATCAACCCCAATCTAGAAGGTTAAGATGTCTCAACCTATGTTGGCTACGTAGTTCTGGAACACAAGAATGACTACTAAGAATCACACCCTAAACTAGCAGGTGAGTTCCCATCCTTGGGTTCACTCAATTCTAACTTCTACTCCCATCTGAAGAGGCTGAACATGATTTAGCGGGATATACATGAACTTAGTAACTGACTTCTGTTGACTGATAGAATAGTACTACTATCTGAGAATTTATTGAGACGATGAGCTTTCTGAGATTTCCTGAGTCATATGACTGACTAAGTTCTATAGATCATGGATTGACTGAGACTATCGTTAAAACATGACATGGATCTCGGCAGAAAACTATATTTTTCAGGTACTAGTAACCCCAGGACTTGATGGAAGTAAACGGACACACAAAACTGACTTGATCATAAAATGGAGTCCACAATTCACCATATCATAAGTAGGGGATTTCACCCTAAGCTTAGTTCTTAACATCTTACGTATGGAAGGGAAATTCTTAAACATGTGTATACTTGCATATCTTCAATTTCATTCTCAATCACATCACAACAACGGCGCATATCAATCACGTGGAATTCATGTGAAATCATAAAGCATAGAACGTGGGCTTGTCATTTAAGAACTTTTAAATCATGAGACACGAATCTTATCACCTTATGCATTTTATCAAACAATTTGCATGCATTCTTTTAGATTAGGTGTGTTTTCACGAATTTCCCCATTTTAAACCACATAAAGTCCATGGATTTCAACTAACGAACACATATACTTCATGAAAACACCTTTAGATATAATCTTGAAACTTAAACAATAATCATCAACATGTACATGGTTATATCACAACAATACACTCACAATATAATATTTAAAACATGATTCTTGATCTCTATGAATGAAATAGATCCATAGACGAACACTACACATACCTTAGATAGAAGATCTTGATGATTGATGGAGAAATTTTCTTGAAGTTGAATCCCCAATTGAAAATCCTAATGTATTCCTGAGAGGATTTTGAGAGGAAGAGTATGTTTTGGTCAAATAAGGGTTTAATTCTACATTTATGGAATATATATAGGGGTGGAAAGATGACCTTAATACCCCTCTAGATGCATCATTTAATTTTGATAAAAATTTCCTAATTTTGGCCACCAGCGCTATGCGGAGAGATCACATTGCACCCCGCTTGTGACCTGGAAACGCACCGTGATGTGCTGGAATCACGAAGAGACACTGGAAATTGACAAACGTCATTTTGTCTTATGGCACGACGCACCACTATTAGAAATTACGTTGCTGAAACTTTAAATCGCCAAAAAATCTTCACCGGGTGTTTGTTTTAGACTAATTTGGTATCGATGGAAAGCTTATTCAATTCTATACAATTTGGAAGGTTCAAATCTTCAAAAATGTGTAATACCCCAGGAAATGTTTCTTTGAAATTTTATGTGTAAACATGTTGGGTTTAATCTTCTAGAATGAACTATAAATTTTCCATGGAGACTATCTTAGATTATGACCCACCATTACGTAGATTATCGAATAAGCTTTCCAATATTATGTGGATTATCTAAAATGGACACCCTAGTAACGAGTTATGAACATTCCGATCGAACCGTGAATAGTAGTGAACAGTAAAAAGTGAACGGAAAAGTATTGAGGCCTGGCATATTTTTTCTCAAACTTTAAACAACCATAACTCCTTGTACATAATGATCTGTGTGATCTAATATAAATTAAAGGAAAGCTCTGCGAGTTCTCTTTCTAATGAAATTGGTTTCATCCATTTTTTCTATCGGAGAACAATGTTCTGCTCGATCTACTTCAGCCTATCAAAAGTGAATTTTTGTGTCAATTTCAAACGATCATAACTCGTTGTACACAATGATCTGGGTAAGATACGATATATCAACGGAATGACATGGGAGTCTTCTTTCTAATGAAATTAGTTTCATTCAATTTAGATATCGGAGTAAATCATTATGGTTGATCTACTTAGACTATCAAAACAGTTCACCAAAGGAAAGATTTGAAAATTATTTGATTTTTAGGGGCATTTTGGTCATTCCCCCTCACCCAAAATCTGTCCAAACCGTATATTAAAGTTTATTAGAAGCATTATAAGTTATATTTCATCAAATTCCCTCAAAAAGAAAACCCTAAGCTCCTATATCCAACTTCAAGAGAATCCAAAGTACACCATTAATTCTGCAAATTTATTCAAGATTCCAAGTTCCTAGTTCAAGAACTCCAAGAACCATCTTTCAAAGGCATGATTAACATCTCAAAAATGTGTATCGATATAAAGTTCATCATTCAAGGTATGTGGGGGTTTTCAACAAGAAATCTCTTTCGTTCTTGTGCCCAAAAGTAATTTTATTTACAAAGGCTTGATTTTTATTTGATTTTTATGAATTTGAAGCATGAACCCATATCTTATGATAATTATTATTAAATCTTGATGTTTATGATTTTGAAAGATGAATTTAAATATGTGGTGATATAAAGCATGAATCTTGAAAGATATTTTTCATGATTTTGATATTTGGATCGTGAATCCCCATTGGAAATTGTGTTTTTTTTTTTAAAAGTGGGTGTTATAAGCACGTTGATGTTGACTATTTGAGATATTTTGAATGATTTGACCTTTTGGTCTTAATGGAGTTGTTTTGAACTTAAGTGTGAATGAAATCAACAACTTGGTTGATTTTGATAGATGGGAAGCATGATGGCTCCCGATGTATATTTATGTATTACTGAAATTTTTTTTTTATGGATAGTCTTTGAAATTATCTGAGCTAAGTTCGGGAGAAATCTTTAGCACCGAGTTGGCGATATAAAGTGACATTACTTCCGTAGAACTACGTGCCCCCGTAGGCATGATGCTGAGGCTGATTTATATAGTGATTACTAGTTCTTGTGGATTTGATATCGATAGTCCTACTCCGATGGCAAGGATAGGACGACTCTCCCCAACTTGGGTTGTATGTTGGACTCCATATAGCTCACATGGTTTATGTCGGTTATAGGATCTCCCAGTGTGTGTGTGTTTTCGTGTGTCTATGGTGAACGATTAAGTGATTTGAAAGAAGAATTATGAAAGTTATTATTTCAAAAGATTTAAATGATATTTACATTATGAGAATTGATATTCTTGATGAACTAAAAGTGATTGACAAATTATATGATGACTCACATGTGTTATTGTACTTATTTCATCCTCTCGTGATTATGATGATTTTCTTTGGGCTATGTGAGTCTTTCATACATCCTACATATTTCTTGTAAATATTTATGATGATGATGTTTGTACAACTGCATACACCCCCATATACTCGGTTCCTTTCCATGGTACTGACCCACATCTTTGGATGTGGGCCGCATTTTCTTGGAATGTAGGTTCAGGTGCTCAATTACAGGTTCGATAGTGATTCATCGAGCACGTTGTCCTACATTGTCTGTTGTGGTGAGTCCTCATGTTCCGATGACGTGATGTCTGATATTGGTTTCACGGAATTTTTTACATTTGATAACTGAGTATGAGTCAGTTGGGGCATGTCTCAATGGCTCGCTAGTTTTATTGATTTTCTTAGAGGCTTGTCAGACTATTATTGATGTTGGGAGTTGACTAATAAGTCGTATTTTTTTATATTTCGGAAATTCTTTTATTCCTGGATGATTACTCTATTGATATTCTAGGGTTATTTATGAAAACCCCATTGATTTGTGTTGAACTGAATGAAAATGGCTCAAAGAGTTAGCTTGGGGCTACTCGTAGCCTCAAGCACCGTGTGATGCTCCGGGACCCATTTTTGGGGCGTTACAAACTTGGTATCAAAGTTTAAGGTTTTAAGGTGTCCTAGGGAGTTTGAAAAGCCGCGTTAAGTAGAGTCTTGATCACCGATGTGTAGCGCGCCACATCTATGAGCATGAGGCTACAAGAAGTTTTAGGAAAATATGTGATTCTTTCTTTCAGAAGTCTATCATGCTTAAAGTGTCTCTCTTTGCTATTGATTCGTGCTATCGTATTTCAGAAATACTTTTCTCTGATCATAAGAGTCTGCAGTATGTGTTTACCTAGTGAGAATTGAATCTTAGGCAGAGACGATAGTTAGAATTTTTAAAGGACTATGATATGAGTGTGTTGTACCATCTGGGCAAGGCCATTGTTGTGGTGGATGCCCTAAGTAGAGTGTCCATGGGTAGTGTTTCGCATGTGGTAGAAGGTAAGAAAGATTTGGCTCGTGAAGTATATCGTTTGGCTAGATTGAGGGTTAGATTATTTGACTCTACTGAAGGTAGTATAGGGGTTCAGAGTAGTTTTGAATCCTCCTTGGTTTCAGAAGTAAGGGAAAAACAATACTTAGATGCTAGTTTGGTCAGACTGAAGGAGTCAGTCAAGGACCATAAACTAGAGGTTTTCTCCCAACAGAGAGATGGTGTGTTGAGATTGTAGGGTAGATTGTGTGTCCCGAATGTTGATGATATGAGATAGAGGATTATGACTGAAGCGCATGGGACACGATATTATATTCATCCTGGTGCCACTAAGATATACCGAGACTTGTGGGAAATCTATTGGTGGAGTGGCATGAAGAAAGATATAGTAGCGTTTGTAGCTAAGTGTGCAACATACCAACAGGTTAAGGTTGAACACCAAAGACCTGGTGGTATGATGCAAGAGTTTAGTATTCCCACCTGGAAGTGAGAAGAGATAAATTTGGACTTTGTGATTCGTTTACCTCCTTCTCGACGCCATCATGATTCCATTTGGGTTGTGGTTGCTAAATTGACTAAGTCTGCTCATTTCTTGCCTGTTCAGACTTCATATACTATTGAGGATTATGCTAGATGGGATATTCGAGAGCTATTCAGACTGCATGGTGTTCCCTTGTGTATCATTTTGGATAGGGGTACTTAGTTTACTTTGTAATTTTGGAAAGCTTTTCAGAAGGGTCTTGGTACCCAAGTGCTTTTGATTTTTGCTTTTTATCCATAGATCAATGGTCAGGCTGAGCGGACCATCCATACCTTAGAGGATATGTTGAGACCTTATGCACTTGACTTTAAGGGAAGTTGGGATGATCACTTACCATTGATAGGGTTTGCTTACAATAACAATTGCCACTCTAGTATTGGCATGGCTCCATTTGAAGCCTTATATAGGAGGAAGTGTAGATAAACCATAGGTTGGTTTGAGGTGGGTGAAGCGGTTGTGAGTGGTTCTGATTTGGTTTTGAGGCTATGGAAAAAGTTAAGTTGATTAGGGAAAGGTTGATAACTGCACAGAGTCGTCATAAGTCATATGTGGAAGTTAGAAGGAGAGACCTTGAGTTTGAAGTTAGTGACCTAGTGTATCCTAAAATTTCACCCATGAGGGGGGTGAAGAGATTCGGAAAGAAGGGAAAGCTTATTCCCCATTATGTTGGTCCTTACAAATTTTTAACCGTGTTGGTAAGGTAGCTTATGAGGTCGAGTTGCCTTCTTAGTTGACCTTTGTTTATCCAATATTCCATGTCTCCATGCTTAGAAACCACTTTAGAGATGCTGTGGTAGTGGATTCCTCTGTGAGTGCTGACATTCAAGAAAATCTTTTTTTTTATGAGATTCCTGTTGAGATTCTTGATTTCAGTGTCCGAAGACTAAGGAACTAAGAAGTTCTCATGGTCAAGGTGTTGTGGCGAAACCAATCTGTTGATGGTGTAACTTGGGAAGCTGAGGCGGATATGCAATCCAAGTACCCGCACCTATTTTTCGCGAACTCCGATCAAGACGAAGGTACCATTCTTTCCTAAATCATGCACTTTTGATTAAAGATACAACAATTCAGTTGTCATTTATTGTGTGTTCAGCTGTAGTTTCTTGAATTTATGCATTTTATGTTGTATTCAGAGTGAGAAACGATGTGGTGATGATTCTAACGAATGGTTTCAGCTATATTCTCTATTGATTATCTAATCTTGGCATGTCTAGCATCATTCGAGGAAGAATGTTTCCAAAGGGAGATGATGTAATACCCCGGAAAATTTTTCGTTGAAATTTTATGTGAAAAGGTGTTGGGTTCTATCTTCTAGAATGAACTATAAATTTTCTGCGCGGAATGTCTTAGATAATGACCCACCATTGAGTATAGTATCGAATATGATTTCCAATGATATGTGGATCATCAAAAATAGAAACCCGAGCGACGACTTATTAACATTCCAATCGAATCGTGAATAGTAGTGAACAGTAAAACGTGCAGGAAAAAGTACTGAGGTCTGGCATATTTTTCTCCAACTTTAAACAATCATAACTCCTTGCACAAAATAATTTGGGTGATCTACTATATATCAACGGAAAGCTCTACGAGTCTTCTTTCTAATGAAATTGGTTTCATCTAATTTGTCTAGCGGAGAAAACATTTATGGTCAATCTACTTCAGATTATCAAAAGTAAATTGTTGGGTCAATTTCAAACGATCATAACTCCACGTACATAATGATCTGGATGAGATATTATATATAAACGGAAATATATAAGAGTCCTCTTTCTAATGAAATTGGTTTCATCCAATTTGGATATCAGAGTAAAACGTTATGGTTGATCTACTTCAGACTATCAAAACAGTCCACCAAAGGACAGATTTGAGAATTATTTGATTTTTAGGGGCGTTTTGGTCATTCCCCCTCATCCAAAATCCGTCCAAACCCTATATTAAAGCCTATTAGAAGCATTATATGTTATATTTCATCAAATTCCCTCAAAAAGAAAATCCTAATCTCCTACATCCAACTTCAAGAATCTCCAAAGTTCACCAATAATTCTGCAAATTTATTCAAGATTCCAAGTTCCTAGTTCAAGAAACCCAAGAACCATCATTCAAATGCACGACTAACATCTTAAAAATGAGTATCGATCTAAAGTTCATCACTCAAGGTATGTGGGGTTTTTCAACTAGAACTCTCTTTCGTTCTTGTGCCCAAAAGTAATTTTCTTTACAAAGGCATGATTTTTATTTGATTTTTATATTGAAGCATGAACCCATATCTTATGATGATTATTATGAAATCTTGATGTTTATGATTTTGAAAGATGAATTTACATGTGTGGTTATATAAAGAATGAATCTTGAATGATAGTTATCATGATTTTGATATTTGGGTCGTGAATCCTTATTGGAAATTGTGTTTTTTTTAGAAAGTGTGTTACGTTGATGTTGAATATTTGAGATATATTGAATGATTTGAATTTTTGGTTTGAATGGAGTTGTTTTGAACTCGAGTGTGAACGAAATCCACAACGTGATTGATTTTGATAGATGGGAAGCATGATGGCTCCCGATGTTTATTTATATATTACTAAAATTGTTTTGTTTTGGATTGTCTTCGAAATGATCTGTGCTAAGTCCAGGAGAAATCTTTAGCACCAAGTGGGAGGTATAAAGCGATTTACTTCCGTAAAACTACGTGCCTCGGCAGGAGTGAGCCTAAGGATGATTTATATAGTGATCACTAATTTATGTGGATTTGATATTGATAGTCCTACTCCCATGGCAAGGATAGGATGGCTCTCCCCAACGTGGGTTGTACGTTGGACTCCATATAGCTCACATGGTTTATGTCGGTTATAGGATCTCCCAGTGTGTGTGTTTCCTTTTGTCTATGGTGAACGGTGAAGTGATTTGAAAGTGGAATTGTGAAAGTTATTCTTTCGAAATATTTAAATGATATTTACATTATGAGAATTGATATTCTTGATGTACTGAAAGTGATTGACAAATTATATGATAACTCACATGTGTTATTATACTTATTTCATCCTCTCATGATTATGATGATTTTCTTCGGGCTATGTGAGTCTTTCATAAATCCTGCATATTTCTTATAAATATTTATGATGATGATATTTATACAACTACATACATCCCCATATACTCGGTTCCTTTCCATGGTACTAACCCACATCTTCTAATGTGGGCTGGAATTTCTCGAAATGTAGGTTTAGGTTCGATAGTGATTCTTCGTGCACGTTGTTCTACATCCTCTGTTGTGGTGAGTCCTCAAATTCCGAGGACGTGATGTCTGATGTTGGTTTCACAGAATTGTTTATATTTGATAACTTAGTATGAGTCAGTTAGGGCATGTATCAATGGCTCGCTGGTTTTATTGATTTTCTTAGAGGCTTATCAAACTAGTATAGATGTTGGGAGTTGACTAAAAGTCGTATTTTGTTATCTTTCTGAAATTCTTTTATTCATAGATGATGATTACTCTGTTGATATTTGAGGGTTATTTAGGTAAACCCCATCGATTTGTTTTGAAATGAATGAAAATAGCTCAAAGGGTTAGCCTGGGGCTACTCATAGCCTCAAGCACCGTATGACGCTCTGGGGCCTATTTTCGGGGCATTACAAATTGCCACCTATAAACCAAGTTATGCTCGTTCAAAGATGACCTATGTTAAATCATACACGAAAACTTGGTGGATTCAAAAGTTCTTACATTGGCTTACTCTAAGTGACTCTTATGAACATGCTTAACATATCATAAGCTCTAATATCACTAGGATTCTCATCCTAATTCATGTACTCCAGTATGAATCACAGGATAGGAGGTTTCAGGTGTAGGAACAATGGTTCATTTTCTTGCTTAGAAATATACGGGGTATTATAATATCTCCCCTTTGGAAAAATTTGTCCTTGAATGAGACTGACTAAAATGGTGATAGACGATAAACAGGAGTACGTGCAAGACATACACTACTGGAACATGATCTCATGACAGACATGGCTGATAAGCCAAACATATCATACTGGACATGCATATCTGATGTATGAATAACTGATTCATGAATGCATAAATGAGATTTCTGATAACTGAGTTCTGCCAATGAGAATGCATATTTGATGCATGAATATACACTAAACTGATACATGAATGCATGACTTAATATGCAATGGTACTTAATACAAGATTTGTCATGAAACATAAGCATAAACTGAATACAAAGTTGTATAAAATTCTGAATGGGAAACTGATTCAGCTTAAGGAGAACTGTTACCTTGAGCTATATCTGGATTGGCGGAGAAGAGGTGAGGATACTTTGTATGCATTTCTTCTTCTTCTCCCCAAGTATATCCCACAACGGACTGATTTTTCCAAAGAACTTTGAGTAGAGGGACTTCTTTGTTCCTCAGTCTACGAGTCTGATAGTCTAGAATTTCAACCAGAATTTCCTCACAGAAGAGACTGTTCTGACTGTCAATGCTCTGAATAGGAACTACGATTGATGGATCACCTATACACCTCTTGAGCAAAGTGACATGAAAGACTAGATGAACAGAAGCTAGATCCGAAGGCAATTGGAGCTCATAAGCTACCTTGCCTAAACGACTGAGAATCTTGAAGGGACTTATATATCGGGAACTGAGATTTCCCTTCTTGCCGAACCGCTTTAATTTCTTCATTGGAGATATCGTTAGATAGACATAGTCATCAACCTCGAACTCAAGATCCTTTCTACGAACGTCAGCATACGACTTCTGTCGGCTCTAAGCAGCCCAAAGTCTTTCTCTGATTAACTGGACTTTCTCTAAGGCATCGAATATTAAGTCAGGCCCTATGACTGAGGCCTCTCTAACTTTGAACCACCCGATTGCAGATTTGCACCTGCTACCATAGAGAGCTTTGAGTGGATCCATTTTAATATTGGAATGATAGTTATTATTGCATGCAAACTCAATCAAAGGCAAGTAGTCATTCCAACATCCCTTGAAACTAATTGTACACACCCATAGCATATCTTCAAGAGTATGAATGGTCCTTTCTGCTTGACCATTTTTTTAGGATAAAAAGTGATACTGAGATGAACTTTGGTACCAAAACCCTTTTGGAATACTTTCCAAAAGTGAGAGGTGAACTGGGTACCACTCTGAGATGATAGATAATGGAACATCGTGTAATCTGACTTACTCCCTAATATAGAGTTTGTCGTAATCCTCGGCAGAATAAGAGGCATGGACTAGAAAGAAATAGGCTAACTTGGTTATTCTATATACAATGACCCAAACTTAATCATGCTGATGATGAGTTCGAGGAAAACCCATCACGAAGTCTATGTTCACTTCTTCCCACTTCTATGTAGGAATGGTGAATTCCGCCATGGAACCACTAGGATTTTGATGCGCTATATTAACCTTCTAACATGTCGGGCACTTAGCCATAAATTCTGTAACATCTTTATCATCCCACTCCACCAATAGATTTCCTATAGGTCACGGTACGTCTTAGTTGCCCCTGGATGAATAGAGTATCGCGCACCATGCGCTTCTGCAAGAATTCATTACTTTAACTCATCTAGACCTGGAATACAGAGATGACCCTGACATCGAATGCACCATCTCCCCCTTGGGAGAAAACCTCTACTTTCTAATTCTAAAATTATTCTTTTATATTGACAAGATTAGGATCCTTATCTTGATTTTGTTTCACCTCAAAAAATAGATATGATTCTAAACTACTCTGAACACACACACCACCCTCTGGAGAGTCGAATAAGAGAAAGCCTAGTCTGGCAAAGAAATACTACCCATGGATTGTCTACTGAGAGTGTCAGCCACTATGTTGGCCTAGCCCATATGATAGAGGACACTTATGTCATAATCTTTTAAGAGCTCTAACCACCTTCTCTAACAAAGATATATATCTTTTTGGGAAAAGACATACCGAAGGCTCTTATGATCTGTGAAGACGTCTACATGAACACTATATAAATAATGCCTCCAAATCTTCAAAGCAAATACTACGGCTACTAATTCAAGATCATGAGTAGGATAATTCCTCTCATGGGGTTTAAGCTCTCTAGAGGCGTAGGCTATGACCTTACCATGCTGCATGAGGACATAACCTAAACCTACTCTACATGTATGACAATACACTACGAACCCATCTGAACTATCTGAAAGAGCTAAGATTGGAGCCGAGGTGAGTAGAGTCTTTAATTCCTGAAAAATCTTCTCGCAAGGATCTAACCACTGGAACTTGACTTTCTTCTGAATCAATATAGACATACGGGATGCATTGGATGAAAATCCTTTAAGAAACCATTTGTAATAGCCATCCAAACACAAGAAACTCCTGATATCTGATGGAGAAATAGGGGGAGTCCAGTTTCATACTACTTCGGTCTTTTGAGAATCTACTCTAATGCCATCAATGGAAATAATATGGCCAAGGAATGCTACTAACCCTAGCAAAAACTCAGACTTACTGAATTTGGCGAATAGCTGGTGATCTTTGAGAGTCTGAAGAACAATTCCGAGATGGTCTGAATGATAACGCTTTGTATGGGAATAGACTAGGATATCATCTTTGAAGACTATGATGAATATGTCCAAGTTCTGCTTGAACACGTGGTTCATCAAGTCCATGAAAGTGTCTAGGGCATTAGTAAGACCAAAGGACATAACTAAAAATTCAAAGTGACCATACCGCGTACAAAAAACTGTCTTTGGGATGTCACATTCTCTAACTCTGAGCTGATGATAGCCGGATCTTAGGTCTATCTTAGAGAAATAATTGGCACCCTAAAGTTGGTCAAACAATTCATCGATTCTGGGAAGAGGATACTTTTTCTTGACCTTAACCTTATTGAGTTCATGGTAATCAAAGCACATTTTCAATGAACCGTCTTTCTTATGCATGAATTAGACTGGTGCGCCCCACGGGGAAATGCTCGGTCTAATGAATCCCTTAGATAAGAGATCCTTCAACTTTTTAGTTCCTTGAGTTTTGCTGGTGCCACTCTATATAGAGGAATACTGATAGGCTGAGTATCTGAAAGAAGATAAATACCGAAGTCTATTTCCTTTTCGAGAGGAATTTATGGAAGATCTTCGAGAAATACATCTGAATATTCATTCACTACTGGGACTGATTCGAGACTGGGAGCCTTAGAACCGAAATCTCTAACATGAACTAGATGATAAACACATCGCTTAGATAACAATTTCCTTGCCTGAAGGTAGAAAACAAGTTGACCCTTGAAAGCGGATACACTACCCTTCCACTCTAGGATGGGTTCATTCGAGAATTCAAACTGAACTGTTCTATTTCTGTAGTTGACTGTGGCATAGCAGGAATGAATTCAATCCATGACATAAATGACATCAAAATTATTCATCTCTAATTCGACTAAGTCTGCTAAAGTGACTTTCTAAAATATCATAACTAGGCAATTATTGTATACCTACCGGGCTATGATGGTTTTACCCACTTGGGTAGAGACTGAGAAAGTCTTGGCTTGAATTTCGGTACTGATTCAAAAACCAACTGCTATATAAGGAGTAACAAAAGACAAGAAAGCTCCTCGATCTAGCAAAGTGTAAACATGCACATGAAAGATATGTAACATATCAGTAAGTACATCAGGAGAACTTTCTTGATCTTGTTGAGTCTGAAGAGAATTGAGATTATTTGGGAATTGCCTACTAGTAGCACTGGAAATGGCACCCTGTTGATTCGGGTAGTCGGACTGAGATGAAGAGTGATTCTATTGACCCTGAGGACCTGGATGCGGACAGTCTCTAACTCTATGGCCTATCTTGACATAAAAAAAATAAATGCCACTACCTACTCTACACATACCCTAAAGGTGTTTACCGCAAGTGTGGGAAAGAAGATAGGTGCGGGCACTACTAATACTGCCCTAGTTCTTAGAGCCTTACACTCTATCTTTGTTACCCTCTCTGAACTTAGGAACTGAAGAATTGGTTAGAGAGGGAGCTGGAACTGATGACTTAGGATGAGACTGATAATGGTTTCCTCCTTCTGATTTAGGCTGACGGAAGTTGAAACCACAAGTCTTTGCTCTTTTATTCTTCTTTTCCCTCTGCTTAATCTTTTGTTGCTCTATCTGTTGAGCATGGGTCATAAGTCTAGCTAAGGTCATGTCACTGTTCAGCATGGTGGATCTACACTCATTAACCATGCTATCATTCACCCCTGAAGCGAACTTACTCATCTTAGATCTATTGTCTGCAACCACATGAGGGGCATACCTTGCTAATTGTGAAAACTTAAAAGAATACTCTTTCACTGTCATATTGCCCTGCCTGTGGTTGATGAACTCTAGCACCTTGTCTTCTCTAAGCTCTTTGGGAATGAATCTGTCTAAGAATGCAGTAAGAAACTCCTCCCACTCTATAGAACTTGTATCATATAATCTTTCAAACTTCCACTATTTGAACCAAGCATGAGCCACATCCTGCAACTGGTATGCAGCTAGCTCAACACTCCCAACAGTAGTCACCCCCATGGCATCTGTCACTTTTTGAACATGATATAAGAATTCTCGAGGGTATTCATCTACCTTAGACCCAAGAAAGGTTGGAGGATTCATTCAAGTGAAGTCCTAAATCCTCGCTGCAGCTGAGTTGGACACTAGATAGGCTAAAATAATTGTTGGCCGTTCATTATGATCAGCGATCGATTGAGCAAGAGTGGTAAATGTAGTCCTGAACTCCGCATTAGAAACATGATTGCCCAAAGGTTTTTTTGGATGAGGGGCTGACTAATTTCTTCTCTTAGTAGGCATGCTCCGAAATAAAGAGAAAAAGCGAATTAGACTGAGAGACTAACTTGTGATTATGCTCAGACGCACGACATGAATACTGAAATAAGGAAAACTGTTCTTAAACATGTCATAGCCTCTTGCACATAAATGTGGCATGCATCACCTATGCACAAGACTCTACTAGATGTGGCTTTCAGAATTCCTAGGACTCTATTGAATCTTAGGCTCTGATACCAAGTTCTTAACACCCCAAATCTGTTACCCAAAATTCTACACGGTGCTCATGATCCCAACGGACCACAAGATAACCCATGAGTGATATCTGTACCTGTACACTACATAATATACTTGTAGAATGTAGAAAACATGAACAATTGGCCATATGGTTCAACTTAATAGAATATCTGATAAATACTAACATCCATATAGGGTAATAAATACCTAATACAACTGAAAGCTGAATCTAAAATCTGAACTAAATTTGAAAGCCTCTAAATACTGTCTGAAATAAGAAGTTGAAGGAACATATTTCCAACTAACTGCGCCTAGCAAAACTAAACTGAAATAATAAATGAAATAAAATAATATCATCCTCGAATAGATGAGGACTCACTGCAACACTTTGACTAGAATGCTACTGCTGATCTGGAACTCATGTCTTTAAACCTATGGTGTAACATAAAAGAAAGCACCATAGTGCAAATGTGTCAGTACGACTGGGAGTACTGAGTATAGAGTGAGGTAGGCTAAATACAAAACGGTTTACGTACATGAACAATGCTAACTGACTGACTGATATAAACGTAGGAGTACAAACATTCATACATAGTAACTAAAATCGTAAATACATGATATCTAGATTTGTATGCTAATGCATAGTTTACTATTATCTTACATGACTAACACTAAAATTTTGATTACATGGATGACTGTGTCTGACAGTCCTGAATCTGATGGAACTACCTGAGTTTCGTACTGTAACTGAATTGACTGTAACTGATAGTCCTAGTATACTAAAATCTGAAGAACTATCTGAGTTCTTTTACTAAGACTGGGACTAAAAATGTGGGAGGTAGTTTCTTAAACAACATGCCCCAATAATGCATATAGCTTGGTTAGGGTCCAATCTCTGCCCCAACTGAAAGGGTGTCAATACCGTGCCACGGGTAAGAATAAGTGTGAGTGACCCTTAGCTAGTAGGTACTCAAATGAGAATGGTGGGAACCCTAAACTGGAAGGTTAAGCCACCTCATAAACCCTAATCTGGCAGGTTAAGATATCTCAACCTATGTTGGCTATGCAGTTCTGGAACACAAGGATGACTACTATGAATCACACCCTAAACTGGCAAGTGAGTTCCAGTCCTTGGGTTCACTCGGTGGTAACTTATACTCCTATCTGAAGAGACTGAACATGATTTAACTGGATGTACATGGACTGAGTAACTGGCTTCCGTTGATCGATTGGATAGTACTACTATCTAAGAAGTTGTTAAGACCATGAGCTTTCTGAGATTTCCTGAGTCACATGACTGACTGAGTTCTATAAATCATGGCTTGATTGAGATTATTATGAAAACGTGACATAGATCTAGGCACCCAACTATATTTTTTAGGTACTAGTACCCCCAGGACTCAATGGAAGGAAACTGACACACATAACTACCTTGATCATAAAATGGAGTCCACAATTCACCATATCATAAGTAGGGGATTTCACACTAAGCATAGTTCTCAAAATCTTACGTATGGAAGGGAAATTCATACAACATGTGTATACATGCATAGCTTCAATATCATTCACAATCCACATCACAACAACGACGCATATCAATCACGTGGAATTCTTGTAAAATCATAAAGCATAGAGCATGGACTTATCATTTAAGCAGTATTAAATCACGGTACATGAATCTTATAACCTTATGAATTTTAGTAAGCACTTTGCATGCATTCTTTTAGCTTAGGTGTGTTTTCATGAATTTCTCAATTTTAAACCACATAAAGATCGTTGATTTCAACTAATGAACACATATACTTCATAAAAACCCCTTTAGATATCATCTGGAAACTTAAACAACAATCATCAACATGTACATGGTCATATCACAACAAGACAATCACAATATAATATTTAAAACATGGTTCTTGAGTTCTATGAACAAAATGGATCTATAGATGGACACTACGCATACCTTGGATGGAAGATTCTTGATGATTGATGGAGAAATTTGCTTGAACTTGAATCCCCAATTGAAAACCCTAATGTGTTATTGAGAGTATTTTGAGAGAAAGAATATGTTTTAATGAAATAAGGTCTTAATTCCATGTTTATGGAATATATATATGGGTGGAAAGATGACCCAAATACCCCTCTAGATATGTCATTTAATTGTTGTGAAAATTACCAGATTTGGTCCCCTGACGCAATGCTGAGATATCACGTTGCCCCCTATTTATGACCTGAAAAATCACCGCGATGCGGTGGAATTGCAGAGAGACACTAGAAATTGACAAACGTTATTTTGGCTTACGGCGCAACGTGCCACTGACTGAAATGACGCTGTTGAAACTTTAAATTGCCATAACTTCTTCACTGGGTGTCCATTTTTTGTGAATTTAGTATCGACGATGCTCATTCAAAGATGACCCATGTGAAATCAGACAAGAAAACATGCTGGATTCAAAATTTCTTAGCTTGGCTTACTCTAAGTGACTCTTATGAACATGCTTAACACATCATAAGCTCTATTATCACTAGGATACTCATCCTAATTCATTTACTCCAATATTAATTTCAGGATAGGATCTTTCATGTGTAGGAATAATGGTTCATTACACCAAGAAATTGATATTACCCTTATTTAGAAATCTAAAGGAAAAATTGATGAGAAAGAAAAGAGCATTAGAAGAGGAAAAATATCCTATAGAACAAAGAGTTACCATAAGATACCATCATTTAAAAAAGTTAACTTCAAAAGAGTGAAGAACAAAGAACAACCATATAACAAAAAATATCGATCTGTTTCTAAAATAGTGAAGAAAAAGTTTTAAAATTTATTCAAAAATAGATGAAATTTAGAAGCAGAGGAGGAGAGTGTGAAGAACATAGATAAGACACTCCATATCTTGGAAGAATAAGTTAGAGAAAATAAAGGAAATGGAGTCTACAACAAAAGAAAATTTGTAGAGAATGTGAAGGAGATGAGAATAGTGCATAATAGTTCAAAAGTAGTACAAAAACTGGGGTATTAGTCGGTACACATGTTGGTTCATTGATGAAAGAATCCTATGTATATTGTATAATTTCTAAGACCTTTAGTAGGACTAACCAATGATGTGTTTTCACTCGCTGCTCTATGTTGATTAAGAGAACGTTCTGATTGACGTAATTGAGGTATAATGTAATTTATATTTAGTTATTTTGTTGTCTTTATGTTGTCTAATTGCAGGAAGTTTCTTTCTTATTTTTGTGAATTTTTTTTGTCGGAAAAGATAAGCTTTTTAGATTCTTATTCCATACATGATTGTCCAATAGGTGGAACCAAACATCGAAAACTTAGGAAGATGAAGTACCAAAGAAAATGACTAACTGGTTATTCTAATTTTTTGGTCACCTCAGTATTTTAGCTTTACAGGTAGCATCACATACCAGTTTCTTGTATGTGTCATTTAATCTTGTCCCATTTAATGTTTACTTGTGACATTTTCTTTGTATATATAACCATGTAAGAATCAAATTTGCTACCTATCTAATTTTATTGAAAAAAAGTTTATGTGGTAATATAAATTGGAAGCGAAAGACCTTACTGTATTGCTGACTAGGCAGTACCTTCTTAGTACTAGCATAAATAAAATTATTCACATCCTTAAAAATCAAACACACTTTGCCTCACAGTTATGAATGAACTGTAATGCCTCAAAATCTGATTCCGAGATGTGATACGATGCTCAAGACTGTGAGTAGCCTTCATATAACCTTGTCTGCATACTATTGAGCCTAAATCTCATAATGATGGAAATATAGGTATAAAAGTCATGATAGAATGCAGAAATTAACTATAATATCTAAGAATAATATTTGAAACATCAATACTAAATAATTTGAATCAAAACTGGTAGTACGACAAGCCTCAATTACTAACACTAGAGAGTCACAAGGTTAAACCCCCAGCTAACTCAAACTGTCTGAAAGAAATGCTAAAATCTCATAAACTGATAGACTGTAAAATCTGAGTAATAAGTCCCCGAGCTATGAGGACTCACCAACTGTCGTATGTAGAAAGAGATGCTCGAAATACTCACGTGGCTGATACTAAGCACCTGAACCTACATTATGATACAACATAGCACATTGACATATATGTGGATCCGTACTTTGAGGATGTACTGAGTATATGGGGTGAAATGCATAAGTAAAACATCATCTCATCATCATAATTTATAAAACAATGCATGCTAAATATAAATGACTCACATAAGCTGGAATATCTAAAATACTTAAATCATGAATAATAAATCAATCATACTTTATAAATCTAGTGAGTCATAACATTTAGTTCTGAAAGCTGTACTTGTGTTCTCTCTTTAAATCATACTATCTAAGTATAGAAAGGACTCACTCTAAATTCTGAAATCTGAAAGCTAAAGTCTGTAGCTAATATCATTCTATAAAGCATAATTGAGTAAACATTGTGAGCCTTTACACTTCGTTTTCTAAAATCTTTTCTGTTAATTTTTTCTAAAATATTTAATCTGTAGGAAAAACAATTTATCTTAAACTTACCTGTAAGGGAATTCTTTCAAAGCTTTTCTTTACTAGTAAGGAAAAATTGTTTATTTACTTTTAATAGCAGGGAGGTTCTCTTAACCGACGTAAATCATGCAAGCTATATGGAGTCTAACATCTCATCCTCCTAAGTAAGAGATCTCACGTTGGGGAGAGGCTTCATACTCTTTCCAGGGAGTATACCTGAGCTATGTGATCACATCTGTAACTGTCTTCCACATATAAGTGGGAATAAGCTGATAATCTTTACCTACGTTGGCTACGGAGTTCTGTGGAAGCAGGATGCACTAAACCCACACATCCCGTTCGGAGCTAAATACTACTCCCTTTTATTTGCTACGCTGATTCTGTTCGAAATCCACTTTAAAACTATCATAAGGGTTTATCTATAACCACTAATTCATTTATATAATAAAATATGTAAATAAAGATGATCTGAATTCTGTAATCTGTAATAATCTAAAGAATGGATTCAAAAAATTGAAAGATCAAAGCTTTACTGAAAATCTATAAATAATTTGATAATAGGATTCTTAAAGAATCATCTTTCTTAAAATAATATTCAATCTTGGGGTGATAACCCATGCTTCAATCTCATGTCAAAACATCAAAATAGTCATGCTTGATATTGAAAACAATGATATTTCATCTCAAAATTTGTAAATTACTGCAATAGGCATGAAAAATGAAAATGGACATGCAATTCAACTTCTAAAACATCGAAAATCTCAAAATCTTGTAAAGAGAAATAATGGGGTATGAATCCTAATTCAAAACTCGTGGAATATCATTCAAAATCATATGAATTTAATGTAAAAGCTTGGTTTTGGGCACAAGGACGAAAGGAGATCCTTGTTCATAAACCCCACATACCTTGATTAATGATTAGATGTAGATTCTTCAATTATGGATTCCTATTTGAGTTCTTGGTGATGGATTCTTGATTATCTTGCCTTGGTAATTCTTAATTTAGAGCTTTCTTGGAGAATCTATGGAGGATTTTGATTTCTTAGAGAAAAGGTTTTAGAGCTCTAGGGTTTTGCTTTTGAAATGAATGATGAATACTAAGTCAAAAGTGCTTTGAATATAATTAATCCTGTGTTTTTGATTTATTGGGAGCTTGGAAATTGTCCAAAATATCCTTTTTAAACTCCTAAACGGGACTGGAAACGAGAACTGAAAATCCCAATTTAATGAGCCACCGTGACGTGCCACTATCACGGTGGTTCACTGGAAATTGAAGATTGGGAAATTGGTGGTCTCGGCAATGCGGAGATATTGCGTTATCCAACAAGATTTTTACAATTGGGACCTGAAAGTTCAATGTGATACGCCACCATCGTGGTGTCCTATAGAAATGCCATTTTGGCTACTGGCACGACGCGCCAATATCACATTGGTCCACTAGAAATTGATAATTGTGAAATTGTCCCTCTCCATAATGTGGGGATATCGCAGAGGGCCATTGGAATTTGATAATTATCATTTTACTGACATCCACGATACGCCTAGTGTCTAGGTGGCACACTATCAACTTAAAAATGCTCTAACTCCTCAACTGAGTATCAGAATTAGGAGAATTTGGTATCGATGGAAAGCGTATTCAATTTCTTAGACAATGGGAGATCTAAATCTGGAAAATTCCACACCAAATAAATATTCTTTTTTTGAAAAATATTTCTTAACATTCAAGGAATGAATTTAAGTTAGGAAAAGTATGGGGTATTACATGAGCCTCTTATTCCAAGTAATCATTTCTGTATTCATTGATGTGCCTGATTCACTCAACTTGTTGACTGATGTAGAGCTTCATGCACTGGAGAAATTAAAATCTACGATTGAAAATGTAAGAACTATGGTGACTCCACATTATCCACTCCGTTTTCATTTCTACTCCATTTTGTTCATACGCCATATTTTTTTACATTTTTTCATTGTTTTTCACATGTAATTCAGTGGATTTGAAGTTTTATTAGATTTTATCTATTGATTACTACTGATATTGAATAAAGTAGCATATATATTTCTTAATTATCGTTTCGAGGTTAATTTTATGCTTAGAGATGATTGAATTGAATATCCCTGATGTAAGACAAGTGTGTTCATCCATTTATTGAGGAGACAAAATTAGAGAGGAGAAATTCTCGCGAATAAGATAGTTGACTCAGAAAATTGGGACTAGCTGTCAAGCAACAACCCCTATTGAAATTAGAGATGATTAGAACTTCCAGAATATGAGAAAAAGTATTTTCTATGCTTAAATATGAAAATTGCAGTGAAAAAAACTTGCTCGACTGTTGTTATAAATCAATGAAGCTAAGGTGCTTGGTGAATTAAAAACCTTTTATGATGCACTATTTGATTCTCTAACTCTCATTATTTCAATGTTTGATTAATGTTGTTTGATTTTTAGTCTCAAAATCATATTATTAATCTTCATATTATGTGAGGTAAGAACTTATGCGCAATGTGTATTACCATGTCAGATGATTCTCCTATTCATTTTTTTATTCAGGGGTAATATCAGAATTTTAGGAGCTAAATGTGTGCCTCATTTTAGTTGGCTAGAGATTAAACACAAACCTGCTTCATTCGACTATCTAACTCTTACTATCCATATAATTATCCAGCTACAACTCCGAAAAGTTATGATTTTCATTGCCAAACTGTAATATCCCAAAAATCTAAACCAATGTTAGAGAGATGTTTCAAGCTCATGCATAGTACATTATAGTTCTTTCGCAGTGATATCCATGAGTTTGATGTATATTAAGGCCTCAAATAACTCCCAACTATTAGACAAATCAAAATAATCCTTACTGATTAAATTTTTGATAAGAATGTTTCTTTAGTCAACTTTAGAAGAGAATATATTTTGCTATATTGAGAATTTTCTAGATCAAAATCAAGCAAATAATAGGAAATTGAATTAGCTTTTCAATGATACAAATTTTTCCCAAATCTGATACTCGAGTGAGAAGTTACGACACTTTTAGTTCAAAATAGTAGCCCAATGCGATAAGGCCGCATTGCGTTGATGGCAAAAATCACGTTTGTCTTTTTTAAGTATGCCACCGCGATTACCATCTGTTGCACCAAGGGGACATTTCGCAATAGTTCTTTTCCAGTGGGGCATCACGATTGGGACCGCATCGCGGCAAGCTTCTAGTTTAGGATCATCCGTTTTCATAGGCACAACACAATAGCACTGCATCATGCCGTAGGGTAAAATGGGGATTGTCAGTTTTCAAGTGGCTCGATGCAATTGCACCGCGTCGCGCTGGAGCCAAAAATTGAGACTTTTGCGATTTAAATTCCAAGGATCATTTGGTCTTTTTCATAGCCCCAAATCCATCCAAACATGGGATTTAAGTCCCAATAGAGCATTATTTGCTCATTATTTCATAATTTTCTTGAAAAAAATAATGTATCCCTCTTTCAAGAACAAAAACCCTAGCTTTCTATGTTCAAAATCAAAACTCAAGAATTCACCATCAATTCTCACGAATTCATCAACCCAGGTATGTTAAGTGTTCATCTATGGGTTTATTTCACCCATGGAGTCCAAATATCCAATTCTAAATTCAATTTGGGATCTTTATAAGTTTTTCATGATTTTTAATTGTGATTTTAACCATGAATTTGTATGAATTATAATTCTACACCGTGTTTACATGATTGTTATTCAACCCCATATGTTTTAATGTTGTTATTCGCTGATTTAATTCCTAATTCGTGATGTTTATGTTGAAATCATGTTATTACTATAAGATTTAAATTATTCCCATGCTTAGCTTACCCTATGAATATCAAGTGTTTGATGAAATGCCTACAAGATTGAATTTTGAATAAATGCTTTCATATTATATCCTCAAAGTTTTAGTACTATTTTGCTATTATTGCTATCGAGTCCTGGGGGTTCTGAATACCCAAAAACATAGATATTTACATAGTCTCAATATATTAGGAATAGCTTCAGAATATGTTGTGAGCATTATCAGTTCAATCAGTCGTTATAATTTGTTAAACATAGAACAATTCAATATCTCGAGTCAGTTCAGTTATGAGTAGGACTTAGCATCGCGTGAATATAGGGATGGTGGCTTCCTCATTAGATAGGTAGAGTCATTAGCAGCATTTCCTGTACTCAAGAACAACATAGCCAGTGTAGGATATGAGGAGTCACCCATAAGATTAGGCTTGACTACCTCACAGGGGTCACCATCAGTTTAGGCTTGACAACCTTAGACCTTCGGGATAGTACATTTGCGGATCCACACAGCCAGTGTTAGTACCCATGGAACAGTAATAACACCCTTCCAATTGGGGTCACAGAATTTGCTCATTGGGCCATGTCGGTTACATGATATCTCCCAAAGTTTCAGTTCAGTATTCATTATACTTCAGTTCAGGATTGTATTGACCATAGCATATAGATATCGTTTATTTAGTTTTCATATTTCAGCATTTTAGTTTACATATTATATGAAGAATATGTTTTATGCTTGGTCATACATTCTCAGTATTTACAAACCTCATTCATTCTATTCAGTACTTTATGCTATTCATTCAGTTATTACTCCTGTATATGAACCTACCTTATTTAGCATACTAGTACATTCAAAGTACTGATCACATTCTTTTTTCTTGAGCTATGATGTATCATATCATAGGTTCGGACGCTCAGTTCTTGGATCGTGTATAGACCTTTTAGATTATCAGACGTAGTAGTGGTGAGACATTTTATTTCGAGGACAGAATAAATTTATTTTCATACTTTTAGTTCAGTAGTTAAATAGAGTTAGTTGGGGCTGGTCCCATCAACTCTTATTCAGTCTTTTCAGACTAGTATAGACTGTCAGACAGTTTTTTATTATTTTATTAGTTCTAGACAGTTGTTTCTAGTTTCATGATCCAATATTGCTTTCAGTTATTTAAATCCTTATGGCTTACCTACTGTTCTTTACTATATGTTATTATATTATTTTATGCTCATAGCAGGTACCAACTCATGGGTTAGCTTGTGGTCTCTCGGGACTGTAAGCACCATGTGGCAGCCAGGGTGTACTATTGTGTCGTTACAAACTTGGTTTTAGAGCCTAAGTTTTTAATGTGTCCTAAAAAGTCTGAAAGCCGCCTCATGTAGAGTCTTGTGCATGGGTGTGGAACGCGCTGCTCTTATGGAAAAGAGACTACGATGTATTTTAAGAAAAGTTTCCCTTCTTTCAGTGTTCATGTCATGCAACAAAGCATGAGCTCATGTTAAACTCTTTGTCTAATCTATTCTCCCTTCTATGTACAGATTATTCCTCCTAGAAAGACAAATGGAAGAAGAAATATGAACCAGCCAGCATCTCCTCCTATTCAGGAAGATCCCTTGAATGAGCATGTTTCCCATGTAGAGTTCAGAGCTTCATTTACTACTCTAGCTCACTCTGTAGAAGAACAAAATGTTCATCTAGCTGCTTTCCCGGCCAACCCAGTGTCCAATACTGCCGCAACTAGGATTCAGGACTTTACTCGAATGAATCCTCCTCTATTTTTGAGATCCAAATATGAAGAGGATCCTCAGGAATTCATAGACATGGTCCAGAAGGTAATAGATATTATGGGGGTAACTTTTATTAAAAGTGTTGAATTGGCTTCTTACCAATTACAGGATGTGGCTCATACATGGTTTAAGCAGTGAAAGGTAGATAAAGTCATAGATGTAGGGCCTATAGAGTGGGAAGAGTTTGCTACTGCCTTCTTAGATAGATTCTTTCTGCTGGAACTGAGAGAAGCCATATGAGTGTGACTGAGTACTCCCTTAAGTTTACTTAGTTAGCTAGGTAATCTTCTTTTGTGGTAGCTAATACCAGATGTAGGATGAGCAAGTTTGTGTCTGGGGTATCTGATAGTATGGTCAATAAGTGTAGGACTACATTGTTAATTAAGGAGATGGACATATCTAGGCTTATTGTCCATGCTTAACAGATTGAGGAATAGAAGGATAATGAGAAGTAGAGAGAGAGAACAAGAGGGCTAGAACAGGTAGCTTTAATTTCACTCAGCCAAAGGTAAAAACTTGTAACCATCCTCAGTTCCATCAGAAATCTTTAGTCCCAGCTCCATCTTTAGCTAGTGACCTAGTACCCCAATTTAAAAATGATAATATCTATAAATCTCAAGGATCTATGTCCCAAGGCAATGTAAGTAGTAGTAGTACAAATCCTCTTAGCCAAAAATACAGTAGAAACCATCAGGGTGAGTGTAGAGCTGGCAGTGATGTATGCTTTGGGTATGGTAAGCCAGGCCATCATATTTGAGAGCGTCGGGCAGTTGCTAAAAAATGTAGGGATTTGTGCCAACAAGGCTAGTCCCCTCAATCATCAGTTTTTGCCAGCCACTAGACTCAGTAGGGTGGCTCTTCCAACGCTACTAGCGGCCAGCGTCAGAATAAGCTCTATGCACTCTAGTCTTGATAAGATTACAAAATATCTCCTGATGTAGTTACTTTTACATTGCAAGTCTTCCATTTACATATTTATGATTTACAAGACCCTGGAGCTTCTTTTTTCTTGTAACCTCTTATATAGCCATCAACTTCAGAGTCAGTCCCGAAATCTTAGAAGAACCCTTTTCAGTGTCTACCCCAGTAAGTGTCTCTATTGTAGCACAGCTAGTATATAGGAACTACCTGATTATAGTGTCTCAAAAAGTTACTTTAATTGACCTCGTGGAGTTATAGATGATAGATTTTTACGTCATTCTTGGCACGGATTGGCCCCACTCATGCTATGCTTTAGTGGATTGCAAAAATAGAGTAGTTCATTTTCTGTTTCCAAATGAATCGATTCTTGAATGGAAGGTTAGTACTACAACACTTACGGTCAGCTTGTTTCATACCTTAGAGCGAGTAAAATGATATCGAGAGGGTGTATTATCATCTTGTCCGAGTGAAAGACTCAAATTTTGAGACTCCTAATCTTGAGCAAGTTTCAGTAGTGAGGAAATTTCCACATGTATTTTCAAAAGATCTTCCCAGAGTTCCTCTCGAAAGGGAAATTTACTTTGGAATAGACCTTCTTCCAGATACGTACCCTGTCTCTATTGCTCCATGAAGAATGGCTCCAGCCAAACTTAAAAATTTAAAAGAATAGTTGAAAGAGCTCCTAGATAAGGGATTTATTAGGCCCAGCATTTCCCTGCAGGGCAGACCAATTCTATTTGTGCATAAGAAAGATGGTTTTCTTAGAATATTTATTGACTACCGTTAGTTGAACAAAGTTACAATCAAGAACAAATACCCACTTCCCAGAATCAATGACTTATTCGACCAACTTCAGGGTGCCAGTTATTTTTCTAAGATAGATCTCAGATCTGGCCATCATCAGCTCAGAGTGAGAGAATGTGATATTCCAAAAATAGCTTTTAGAACCCGGTATGCTCACTTCAAATTTCTAGCCATATCCTTTGGTCTCAGGAATTCCCCAACAACCTTTATGGACTTGATGAGTAGAGTGTTCAAATAGTACTTAGACATGTTCATCATAGTTTTTATTGATGATATTCTTGTCTATTCCCGTAACGAAAATGATTATACAGACCACCTCAAAGTAGTATTGTAGTGTCTTAGAGCCCATTAGTTGTTCGCTAAATTCAGTAAGTGCAAATTTTGACTAAGAGCAGTAGCTTTTCCTGGACATATTATTTCAGGTGATGGCATTAGAGTCGATACTCAAAAGACCAAGGTGCTGAAAAACTGGACCAGGCCTATCTCTCCATCAGATATTAGGAGTTTCTTGTGTTTGGATGGCTATTATCGATGGTTTGTTGAAGGATTTTTATCCATTGTATCCCTCATGTATAGATTGACTCAGAAGAAAGTTATGTTTCAATGGTCAGATTCTTGTGAGAAGAGTTTTTAGGATTTGAAGACTCAACACACCACAACCTCAATTTTGACATTGCCAGATGGTTCAGATGGGTTTTTTTGTGTATTGTGATGCTTCCAGAGTTGGTTTGGGGTGTGTTTTGATGCAGAAGGGTAAGGTTGTACCCTATGCCTCTCGCCAGCTTAACCTCTATGAAAAGAATATCCCACCCATGATCTTGAGTTAGTGGATTTTGTGTTGGCCTTAAAGATTTGGAGGCACTATTTATATGGGGTGCGTGTTGATGTGTTCATAAATCACAAAAGCTTGCAGTATGTGTTTTTGCAGAAGGATTTGAATCTGTGTTAGAGAGCATGGTTGGAGTTGCTGAAAGATTAGTATATAAGTGTTTTGTACCATCCGAGAAAGGTCAATGTAGTGGCAGATACCCTAAGTAGATTGTCTATGGGTAGTGTTGCTCATGTCTAGTGTGATAAAAAGAATTTAGTTAGACGAGTTCATCATATTTTCAGGTTAGGTGTTCATTTGGTTGATTCAGCTGAGGGTAGAGTTTGGGTTCAGAATAGTTTGGAATCTTCTTTGGCTGCTGAATAATGGGAAAGCAGGAGAGGGATCCTAGTCTGCTAAAGTAGAAGGAGTCAATTAGAGATCATAAAGTAGAGGTTTTCTCTCAAGGGAGAGATGGTTTGTTTCATTGCCAGGGTAGACTGTGTATGTCATGTGTTGATGAGTTGAGACAGCATATTCTTGCAAAAGCGCATGGTGCGCGTTACTCAATTCATCCAGGGTCCATGAAGATGTGCGATATGCGGGAAATCTATTGGTGAAGTGGGATAAAGAGAGAGATTTCAGAGTTATTGACTAGGTGCTCCATTTGTCAATAGGTTAATATTCAACATTAGAAGCCCAGTAGGTCTAGGCAGGAGTCCAATATTCCCACTTGGAAGTGGGAGGAAGTGAACATGGATTTTGTGATGGGTGTGCCTCGTACTCGCCGTCAGCATAATTCGATTTGGGTCATTGTAGACAAGATGACTAAATCAACCTATGTTTTGCCAGTTTATACTTCTTGTTCAGCCGAGGACTATGCCAAACTCTATCTCAGAGAGTTGGTTAGGTTGAACGATGTTTCGTTGTCCATCATTTTAAATAGAGGTACTCAATTTACCTTGCACTTTTGGAAGGATTTGTAGAAGGGTTTTGGTACCCAAGTTCACCTCAGCACAACCTTTCACCCTTAGACAGATGGTCAGGCAGAAAGGACAATTCATACCCTTGAGGATATGTTGAGAGCATGTGCCATTGACTAATGGCAGTTGGGATGACCACTTGCTTTTGATTCAATTCGCATATAATAATAGCTATCATTTCAATATTCAAATGGCTCAGTTTAAGGCTTTGTATGGAAGGATATATAGATCTCGGATTGAATGGCTTGAAGTAGGTGAGGTCACGGTAGTGGGGCCTGACTTGATTTTTGATGCCTTAGAGAAAGTACAGTTGATCAAGAAGAGGCCTAAGGCAGTACAGAGCCGATAGAAATCTTATCCAGATGTGAGAAGAAAGGACCTTGAATTTGACGTTTCTAATTTGTATATCTAAACAGCTCTCCCATGAAAAGAGTAAAGTGTTTTGGTAAGAAGGGGAAGATTAGTATCCGATATGTTGTCCCTTACAGAATTATGAGCTTTTTTGAAAAGATGGCTTATGAGCTTGAGTTGCCTGCAGACATAAAATTAGTGCACCCAGTATTCTATATCTCCTTGTTGAAGAAGTGTACTGGATACCCAGCAATTTTTGTCCCCTTAGAAATCATAGATGTTTAGAACAATCTCTCTTACGAATAAATTACAGTCGAGATCCTTAATCAACAAATTTGTAGACTAAGGAACAATGAAGTTCCCCTAGTCAAAGTTCTTTGGCCGAATTAGTCCGTTGAGGGAGCCACTTGGGAAGCAAAAGTAGATATACTAACCAAGTACCATCATCTTTTCTCCGCAAATACAGATTCAGCTAAGGTAATAGCCTTCTTAGAATTTCTCTTTGCTATGCTCAGTTTCAACTACATATCATTCTTATGTTAGTCATGCATTCATCGAACCAATTTATCCATGTGTTACACTTTAGACTCAGTCATGTAATCAAGTATATCGAACATGTAACCTAAGTTTCTCAATGTTTTCAGCTTAACCAGTCTCATTCGAGGACGAATGTTCCCAAGGGAGAGATATTGTAATACCTCAAAAAGTCAAACCAATGTTAGAGCCATGTTTTAAGATCATGCATAGTATATTATAGTTATTTGGTAGTGATATGCATGAGTTTGATGTATATTAAGGCCTAAAATAACTCCCAGCTATTAGATGAATTAAAATAATCCTTACCGATTGAATTTTTGAATAGAATGTCTCTTTAGTCAAATTCAAACGAGCATATATTTTGTTATATTGAGAATTTTCCAGCTCAAGACCCACCAAATGATAGTAAATTGAATTATCTTTCCAATGATACCAATTTCACCCAAATTTGATACTCGAGTAAAAATTTATGGTATTTTTAGTGCAAAATAGTAGCCCAACGCGATAAATCCACGTCATGGTGATGGCCGAAATAACGTTCATCCTTTTCCAGTGTGTCACTGCAATTGACACCACATCACGCTAGGGGACCATTTCACAATTATCTCATTCCAGTGGGGCACCGCAAGCCAAGCTACCAGTTTGCGATCGTCCATTTCCAGAGGTGAAATGCGATAGCACAGCATTGCACAGTAGGGTAAAATAGGGATTGTCAGTTTTCCAGTTGCCTAACGTGATTGTACCTCATCGCGCCGGAGCCAAAAATTGGGATTTTCAGCTTTTGTGATTTAAATTCCAGGGACCGTTTGGTCTTTTTCCATAGCCCCAAATCCATCCAAACATGAGATTTAAGTCCCAATAGAGCATTATTTGCTCATTATTTCACAATTCTCTCAAAAAAGTAAAGTAGCCCTCTTTCATGAACAAAAACCCTAGCCTTCCAAGTTCAAGATCAAAACTCAAGAATTCACCATCAATTCTTATGAATTCATCAACGCAGGTATGTTAAGTGATCATCTATGGGTTCCTTTTACCCATGGAGTCCAAATATCGAATTCTAAATTCAAGTTGGGATCTTTAAAAATTTTTCATGATTTTTAATGGTGATTTTAACCATGAATTCCCATGAATTGTAATTCTACACCATGTTTACATGAAATTGCCGTTGTTATTCAACCCCACATGTTTTAATGATGTTATTCACTGATTTAATTCATAGATGTTGAGATCATGTTATTACTACAAGCTTTAAATTAATCTCATTCTTATCTTACACTATGAATATCAAGTGTTTGACAAAATGCCTACAAGAATGAATTTTGAATAAATGCTTTCATATTATGTGCTGAAAGCTTTAGTACTATTTTTCTATTACTGCTATTGAGTCCTGGGGGTTGTGAATACCCGAAAACATAGTTGTTTACTTAGTCTCAATATCTTCAGATTAGCTTCAGAATATGTTATGAGCATTATCAGTTCAACCAGTCACCATAATCAGTTAAACTTAGAACAGTTTAGTATCCCAAGTCAATTCAGTTTTGAGTGGGATTTAGCACCAAGTAAGTTCAGGGATGGAGGCTTTCACAAATAATACACAGAATTGTTAGCAGCAGTCCTTGTACTCCAGAACAATGTAGCCAACATTGGATATGAGGAGTCACCCGTCAGTTTAGGCTTGACTACCTCACATGGGTCACCCGTCAATTTAAGCTTGAGACCCTTAGTACTTTGGGATAGTACATAAGTATATCCATACAACCAGTGTTAGTACCCATTGTATGGTATTGACACCTTTCCATATGGGGTCACAGGTTCGACCCAATTTGCTCGTTGGGGCATGTCGGTTAGGTGATAGCTCCCACAGTCTCTGTTTAGTATTCAGTATACCTCAGTTCAAGCTTGTATTGACCATAACATACAGATATAGTTATTCAGTTATCAGATTTTAGTATTTCAGTTTAAAAATTATATTTAGAACATGTTTTATGGTTGGTTATGCATTCTCAGTATTTATAGATTTCATGCATTCTATTTAGTACCTCATCTTATTCATTCAGTCAATTATTACTATTGTACATGAAACCATGCATATCTGCCAACCTCATTTAGAATACTAGTACATTCAAAGTACTGATCTCATGTACATTCAAATTACTGATCGCATACTTTTTTCTTGCGTTATGATGTATCATATCATAGGTTCGGAGGCTCAGTTCTCGGATTATGCATAGACCTTCCAGATTATCAGCTGTAGCAGTGGCGAGTCTTCATATTTCGAGGAAATACTATGTTTATTTTCATGCTTTCAATTCAGTAGTTAGATGGAGTTAGTTGGGGCCTGTACCATCAACTTTTATTCTGTTTGTAGAGGCTTTTCAGAATAGTACAGACAATCTGTTAGTTTTATCATTATTTTATTAGTTCCAAATAGTTGTTTCTAGCAGTTGTTTCCATATTCATGATCCAATATTGTTTTCAGTTATTTAAAACTCATGACTTACCAGTTTTTTTAGACATATGTCATTATATTATTCAATGCTCACAGTAGGTACCAGCTCATGGGTTAGCTTGTGGTCTCTTAGAACCGTAAGCATCGTGTGGCACCCAGGGTATACTCTCGGGTCGTTACAAAAACTTGAACATGTATGTTTAAAAATAAGTAACAAAGTGAATACTTTGGATGCATAGTCATGGATTGGTATAATTGATGTATTGAGAAGCCCCTGCCACCGCCGACCAAGCTGAATCTCATGGTTTTACGCAATGTTTCTCAGATGACTCCCACTCCCTCTACAAAAATTGGTATATTACTTTGCTCAGATGTTTTATGTGAAAAATTTATATGCATGTATACATAGATACTAAATATTCTTGTATTTATTACTATTGGATAAGAGAAAAATATAGGTCGCATTCAAGATAGGCGTCGAGAGATTACTGGGGCTGATGATCGGTAACTATAACCTTTTACATAAGAAAAATATAGGCCGCATTCAAAATAGGCGTCGAGAGTTACTTCTTGCTGGTTTCAGGAACCCTCTGTTTCTCCTCACTTAATGGGATGACTTCGAAGGAAGAGTACCCAATCATCCTTGAAAGGAACATATGGTGTGTTAGGGTTTTTGCCGTGATTTTCTTACCAAAATTAAGTTTTACTTTTTCTTAGAAGGAAAATAAAAGTAACCATAAATACTTTTACTTTTCTTGAAAGGAAAATATAAAATTTTTTCATATTTGGCAAACCTCTTTCTTAGAGGAAATGTTTTAGAACTCTATAAATAGATGATCCCCTTCTCATACCATAACACAATAGCTTCCACAATGTAATCGTTATAAGAGTCTGGTTTAGGGGGAGATTTATCCCATAGCTTTATGTTTTTTCATAGATTTTATTTTTTCAATATTGTTTTTAATATGTAGGTCGTTTGATCAAATCATATTAATAATATGTCTTTTTAATATATATTTTATTTGTCATCTGAATTATTACTACAAAAAATTTGATTATTTAGAATGAATTATTTTGTCACTTATAAGTCATATTTCGGCGCAAAAGAGTTAGTGTGACGAAAAATATTTCATCAATCAATTGTCTCTAAAAGTGGGTCGCCAAAAGTAGACAAAGATGATTTAGTGCTTCGTCGCTAAAAAAATCAAATTAGGTACAAAAAAAAAATCGTCCCCAAATGTGTAACATTTATGACGAATCTGTTGTCATAAAAATATAATTTTTTTTTGTTGATGGTAAGCATTTGTCACTAAAAAGTTATCAATACCTACAAAATTTCATCCTCGCTAATTATTTAGTACAATCAGCGACGACACCAATTGTTGCTAGAGTTATATATATTTAGTGGATGAACAAAGGTATTTTCATCACTATTGACAACATTTTGTATACAACAAAAATTTTCGTCCTTAAATGTATGAATTAGTGATAAATTTATTATTAAAATAAATATTAATAATTTTGTAGTTAAATCTACCATTTGTCACTAAAAATAGTATTTTTTTTACCGACAATGTAGAATCGTCACTAAATTATTATGATTACTGACAATTATGATTGTCATAAAATACAAAATTAATTTGTATCAAATAAAAAGAAAGATATTGAGACAAATACATATGTCACTAAATATAGTAAAACTTATGACTAACTAGTTTATTTCGTGACGAAAATATATGTCTTGAAAAGTCTAATTTAATCGTTGCTAAAAGTTATCTTTGATAATAAAATCTTTTGTCACAAATTAGAAGAAATCGTTTAATTATTTCATATTGATTTTATTTTTTAAATTGGAATTGAATAAATCAAAAATAAAATTATAAAACATGTCAGATAGATAAAATTCACCCACAATCATACAATTACAAAAACTAAAATTGAACTAAGGTAATATTTCCTCACAGTTCAAAGGAAAGTAAAACTAGTCCAACACAAAGGAAACTAACTGAAATATAGTACTAAATATTACTCCTATCCTAAACTAAGGCAGATATGTAGAGGCTTCTTCGAAAGTACCAATAACGTGTTGAGCTTGCAATTAGTCTTCATTCAACTCACTTTTACACCTGTGGAAATGATAAGAAAATTAAGATTGATGATGATTCTTTCAGGTTTGATAGTTAAAATGACTCTACATGCTACTTCTTCTCCAAGCCACAACTAGAATCCATTAAACATGTAATTATGAAAACCGAGGCTACCCAGAAACTAGATAAATACTATCCAGTAAACACATCAAACTTCTATAACAACAACGATAACATACTCGGTGCATTCCCACAAAGTGAGGTTTGGAGAGGGTAATTGTACGTAGTCCATACCACTACCTTAAATGAATTATACAACAACATAGACAGAGTATCCCCAAATAGTGGGGTATGAGGAGGATAATGTGTACACAGTGCACACCACTACCTCAAATAAAGTAGAGATATTATTTTTGATAAACCATGACTCAGAATTGATAATAGTATAACAAAAAAAACATAAAAGCACACAACAACGGTACAACACACTTCTAGCTAATACAAGTCAGAAAAGTTTCAGTTATTCAATAGTATTTAATAAGAAAACAAAACTAAGTAGAACTAATACAATCTATTATAAATATCTCGGCAACTTACCAGAACCTCGTAATTTTCTATTTAAACCCACGAGACAAGATATAATGGCAAGGAAATAGGAACATATAATAACAAACATTGAAATATTCCTATAGACATGTTTTCTACAGTCTTTCACAACGTGATGCAGTCAACACACACATAGAATGAAAATTACATCATTTCGAGAACTTACCAGTGAACAACAGTAAGAGAGATAATAATAATAATAAAGGCCAAGCACTTGTAACTGTGAAATATGGAATATGTTTTCAGTAAGCCTTGAAGAAAAATTGAAGAACCATCAAATTATATAATTGCCTTGTATTAAAATAGCCAGTAATTCTTTTTCGTTTTGTTTATTTTATAGAGTAGTAATTGTCATTCAAGAATTGTCCCTCCAATGAAAAGAAGGGTGGTTTATACAGTAGTAGTAATACAGTAACACAAAAGGAAAAAGTATATTATAAAAAAAAATCACTTTCAAAAATTAAAGGAAAAATATATCAAGAATCAATTAGGAGAAAGCTCAATAAATTTAATGTCGTATTTACCATAAAAAAATCACATTATCAAGGCAGGCAACAATTAATATACATTTAATTTGCAGAAAGAAAACTAAAAATGGACTCAATCAATAATTTAATTTTTACTATAAATTGATGAGGAAAATAAGGTGCGAATTTAAAAGAGAAGAGATAATAATAATAGCAACATGTATCAACACTAGTATTTAGCATATATACTAAAAATTGATTTACAAATCATAAGGCAACTAATCACAAAAATCAAACTAAATCTATTCCACCAATCTACTAAATCAATTTAGTACTTTCATTTAGGAATAAGCATAATCAATATTTTACCATAAAAGAAGATTCAAATTTCAGTCAATATCCATTAAATCAAACGTAATACAAGTATAACATTTTTTAAGAACAAACAGAGATAATCACGTAATTAAACGGATTGAATCAAAATTCAAAGTCAGATATCACAATATTTAGATCTAACAGATTAACTTAGGCAATTTGCACCCAAAGAAGAAAAAGAACATACAAATTAAACTAAAGAAAACAATCGTGCAATTAAAGGATTGAGGAATAAAATTATATAATCATCAGGTTCACCAAAAGGGACCTCACCGGTCCTTAATTTCGATGAGAACGTGATCGGTGAGAAGAGGGGGAGGCTGAATCACGCCTGGGGATACGTTTCTAATTCACGATTGCTGGAGACGGCCACGACAATGATGGAGCGGTAGAGGACAGGCAGCGGGATACCACTGCTGTTGTTGGCAGCATCAATTAGGTATAGTTTCGTCATTTAGAGTGGTAGCGGGATGATATTGATGTTCGTTTGAGAGAAGTTTAACCAGTTTGCTTGCCAATAGATGCGGCTGGTGGAACCGCTGGGAGGCGCTGATTTTGGTTGTCCAGCAGCGAGATTGGTAGTTGGAGCAGTTTTCCCTTGCTTTTCCTGGTGGCTGATGATGGAGAGATAAGGGAGACACGGTGGCTGGTTTGTTCGCCAGCCATTTGTGGCGGTTGACACTATTGATGGTACCTCGAACTCGTCGGTCATCAATTCTAGTGAATCATCGATGAGAGTGAGAGACGAAAGAGACTGGGAGGGAGGAGGCCAAATTTTTCTACAACCCATGGTGGCTTGCCGGCGGGGACAGCCATGGTTATGGTATAGAGATAAGTGAGGCTAGAGAGAAGGAGAGAGAGAGAGAAAAGGTAGAGACAGAGAGCACCAAGAGAGGCGGAATTTTTTGTGAAATGAGGAATTAGGGTTTGAGTGTTTTTTAAGATGGAAAGAGTGAGTGATATGATCTCAGACGTTGGATCAAAATTGATCCACGACTGACATTAAAAGGATTATAAAGTGAGTGAAGAGAAATCTTTAGTTGGTTCTTAAGAGTCGAGAGTGGAGTCATATAAGCAAACTGATAAGAAAATAGGAAGGCGTCTAATTGTGCCCTACACATTTATCCATACCCAGATGGGAGGTGAAAGTACATGAGTCAGACAATTTCTTTTCAATTAAACAAGTTTAAATGCACAATATTCATACTCGCTAAGACCATCTTGAAAATTCCTTTAACAACTTAAATTCATTCAAACTTGAAACCTAAGAGCTATATCAATCGATTGATATAATCCATGTGTATGTGATGGAACTGGATACTAGTTACCATCCACGAAACCCCAACCTAGGGACTAGTGCACCTCAAAGGAAAAAAAATGAAAATGGAAAATAAAACAGGAAGTGTTTTAGGATATATCTAAACTATTGCATGTCTTAGCTGTAATTTTCCAACGTACATAGAAATCTATGATCAAGTAATTAAAAATTTTAAAAAGAGAAATCAGAAGTTCTTTGACTCAACACTTCAGTGGCAATAGGTGAACGTGAATGCAAATTACTAGTTCAAAGAGCAATTTCTTCAATCTTCTGCACAGCAGGACACACTTGTTGCCTGTCAGCAGGTAGATTAATTGGCGCAATAGGAGAAGTCGTAGAAGGATGAAGGAGCTGTTCCTCCCATTCAGCCCCTAGCCTATAGATCTGCAGCTAGCAAGAAGGACTCCGAGTGTAGAGGAGAGTTTATACAAGATTTGCGATGATACACCTGAGGATGAAAAGACATTGTAACTATTTTTAGGTGAGAGCATCTTGGTATATAGCTACACCAAGGAGAATTTGTTAACTCAAGCAAATGTGGATAGATCTAGAGTTAGCATTAGGAGTTTACTTGGTCATATATTTACAGCCAAGGGGTTCAAACCCTCATTCAACACCAAAAAGAAGCTCCAAATTCCCATACCAGAGATCATAGTTAGGAAGAATAACCAAAAAAAATGAGATGCAGAAAAGACGAAGAAGACAAAGGTGAAAAGGATACTTACTCTGACAACTGATTTATCAGAAGAAGAAGAATAAGACAAAGGTGAAAAGGATACGGTGAGGATACGAGGAATAGTAAGTTTCACCCGTATGAACAACAAGACGAAGCTCAGATTGAACTCAACCAAGAACAATATTTCTCAGTTTTTTGAAGAAGTGATGGATAATTTTGGAATTGGATTAGGATATCCTATCTTCATGGGTTTTGTACTAAGCAGAATAGGGCCGGTTTAGATATTTTATTTTGGGCCTTCTGATTTTAAATGTTTGGACGATGTCATATTAAATGGGTTGGTCCATTTATGTAAAGAGAATGTGGTTTACTCTTTAAATTAATAAAAGATAAAAAGACAAAAATAACACCTAAAATTAAAATAATTTACAAAACTAACACCTAAATTTAAAAACCCAAGAAATAGCCACTGAGGGGTGGGCGCACGCGAGAAGCTGGGATATATTTGTCACTATTCCACTTATTTTCCTCAATTCTACAACACAATTTGGCCCTTTCCATTTTGCGTACTAGACAAAGTTTTTATCTTTAATGGTTCATTCTTTTTTTGGCTCTTTTTTCCCTTTCTTTTTTAAAGATTCTACTCTTTTTTATATCTCACTGATACTTTTACTTTAGAATTGTCTTTTAGCTGATCTTTAAAAAGAAGTTACAATTATAAATGTATTTTAATTATATTAGTCTAAATATATTAATTACAAATATGACAAATTATATTAATCTAATTATAATAATTACAAATGTGACAAATTAATATTAGATTGAACAAAGCGATGTAATATAGGCCAAGGGTACTGGAACAAATCTTTGTCCAACTTAAAATACACACATGTTTTAGACACTAGACGATGTGTTTCACCTCCATAGTTTGATACAATAAACCAAAAGAGTAACTATATAATACAATTGTTAAAGATATATATTAATATATAATAATGATACACTTTCTATATAGATACATATTATATATAACAATTATAGCATTTTTATACACATCTTATATAATTTTTAACTACCATTATTATTTATATATATATTTGATACGACTTTATATAATTTCTATATGCATTCTGAAAATATATCAATCTAGTATAAGAGAGTATCAATTAAGTATATGGACACTGGAAGTGTATCAATATAGTATAAAAGTGTATTAATGTGGTATAAAAGAGTATCAATTGGGTATAGGAAATGCATGTGCTTGCATAGAATTTCCTTTCTCTTTTTAAAAAAGTGTATCAATATACTATAAAAGTGTATCAATATGGCATAAACGTGTATCCATTAAGTATAGAGACTGCACGTGCCCAATTAGGCCAAATTGCTAAAAAGGGGAATTAAATTGGGCCGACTGGCTAAGGTTGTCCACCTTTTCAATTATTGGTCATTCTTTTTTTTTTAAAATGGATAGCCCATGTCCTTTTCCCTTAATAAAATCCCTATTAAATTGAAAAAAAAACTTAAGAAGGTATACCTAGTAAACAAAGGAGAGCATTTTGACAATTTGGATAATTAATTTAAGAGTCTTGGTTGTGCATCAGGGATAAACAATTCAATTGCAGTCCTACTAAGAATTTCAATTTTTGCACAATATTGGGTCATTTCTTGGAGTATCGTATACAAGAGTTTCAATCTTTTTGCTTGGTCCTCTTTGGACATGCATAAAAAACATAAATGATTATGTGAAATTTCACCAAAAATTCAATAGGTATGGAAATTTGAGAAAGGTGGCTATGAGAAACAGTAAAGTAGACTGCAAATCAAGGCTGGAAAGTGCTTACACGTATCTAAGTCGAGTTTCAATACCAATTTGGTAGATAAAGAAGATTGAATTAACCTGAAGAAGATGAACTGCGTGCTTCTTGATTTTTCTTCAATAGTTACTTTCCTTTTTCTTATTTTTGATGTTTCTTTTCTTTCAGTTTTTATGTTGACATTTTTTGTTTTGTTGTTTTTTATTGCTTAGTATTTACATTTTTTATAATGTATTTTGTGGTTCACATCTAAAGACAATATATATATATATGTAAATCAAAAAGTATATACAACAAAAAAGTGAATATTTATTTTTGCAGCAAATAGTTACACCGATTTAATAAACATATTATAGTGCATTCACAAAAAAATTATCACAAAATTATAATTAATTAAGATACACAAATTTTTATTTAATTATAATTAAATATGATTAGCTATAAAAAGATATTTTTAAAAAAGAAAATATTGGTAAATTAAAGGGTCCTTAGGTATGGTGTACATGAATTTTATAAAATATGGTATATTACTAATGCTTGAATAATTATGTTTGCATATTATTTAGGTAGTTTTTTGTTTGGTGTAAAATATAATTGCATAATTTCAAAAAAATATATTTGTACTATTTTGACATTGCTACTCATAATCTCTTTTTAAAAAATAATAAATTAAAAAAATCTTAATTTGATAATATTATTTGGGAGATTTTATTTAATGTTGGATATTCTCAACATTAAATATTATAAATTTTGATATGTGTAAGAAATTAAGGATATAGAAAGTAACGTATATAATACAGAAGCTATTTTAAAAATACTATAAATTAAAGTAATTAATAATTAAATTTTTTAAAAAATATATAAACAAATTGATTAATGCCAAATTGCATTTGTGTCACATAATTAAGTCTAAATATTACTCCCTCCGTTCATATTTACTTGTCCATTTTATCAAAAATAGATGTGCAATACTACTGTTCAATTTGATAAATCAATGGATAATTTTTCATTTCTGTCGATTTTACCATTGATATTAAATACGATTCATTATCCAATAAATTTTTCAAAATATTAAATTGATTATATTCAAAAGATAACGTAATAGCATTATCCCTATCATTTACTTGTTTTAAACATATGTGTCAAAGTTAATAGTGAACAACTATTGATGGGCCGAGGGATAAACATATATTGAGTCCATACTAGTGTGGGTGCTCCGATATGTAGTCTTATAAATATAAATAAAAATGAGCAAACATTTAATATATATTTTTTCTACTATCTTCAACATGTGGGGCATTTCAAATTAAATTAAGCATATATGATTGGTCTTGAGGGAATATTACTCTAGCTTTTGTATGTTTTCCAGACACAATATAAATATCATTGAATAGGAATACTACAGTGAAATAATTATGTTATTAATTCTTTTTCTCAATAGATCGTGTCAAGTAAAAATGTGACAAGTTAAAGCGAACGAGTACTTACTACATTTTAAATTACGGTATTAGTAAGGGATAGAAGAAGGCATCTCTTATTGTATATAGAATCCAAATAGACCTCGACTTTTATCTAGTGTCGAAAATTAACCTTTAAAATGAATAAAATTCTTATAAGCACTTTTGTTTAAAAGAAGTCGCCTAAGAAAGTTTGTAATACAACAAACAAGACACATAAAATATCTTTAAAAAATAAAATAAAAAATAAACATGATAGCATATCATGAACACATAACCAAAAGATGATGATCTTATAGTTATACCTATGAATTACTTCGTATCCAATAATTACACTATTCAACTACCAAATCAAAGTAGTAATTATTTTTTGTGATAAAATTTTATTGTGATTAATTGCAGGCTAAACAGTGACGATAATATCATCGTTGCTATTTGTTTGAATAATTAGTTACCAAAACTATTGTCACAATTAAATATAAAATTTTGTGGCGAAAACATACAATATGATAGCTTCAAACTTTAATTAATTAGTTGATCATATTCAATGTCGGTCTACTTAGAATGTTTCTCACATGTACAAGATTAACACACTGACTTTATACCTTCCAAAAAATTCATTCAATAAGTTCAGTTCAACATTCACACAATTAGATCGAGTCTTGTTTTTTATATCCATATCAATATACAATTAATTTTCTATAATCATAAACAAAAATAGCCAAAGATCAATTTATATTTAGCTATGAAATATTTTCGTAGAAAAAAATAACTAAATTATTCAGCTACAAAGTCCAAATCATCACTACTTAACGATGACATATTTTATCACAAAATTATGTTGCACTGAATCATAGATTAATTAGAGACAATAAAGTAAGTGTCACTAATTGTTTATAGTATTAGTTAAAAAAAATTGAGGTCACAATTAAGTATCGAATTTTGTAGCTAAAACTTACAATATTTAACTACGAACTCTAATTTGTCGTTATTGCGATAACTTATTTTTTGTGATGAATTTTTTTTTGTGTCTAAAATTATAACTAATTCAAGACAAAAAATAGTTTGTCGCGAATTGAATCCATTATTAGAGACAATAAAATGAGTGTCACTAATTGTTTATAGTATTAGTGACAAAAACTGAGGTCACAATTAAATATCAAATTTTGTAGCTAAAACTTACAATATTTAACTACGAACTCTAATTTGTCGCTGTTATGATAACCTTTTTTTATGTCGATTTTTTTTTGTCTAAAATTATAACTAATTCAAGACAAAAAATAGTTTGTCACAAATTGGATCCATTATTGGTGATAAAAAAGGATGTCACTGAAAGCTTAAAATTTGTCACTAATGGTACTCAATAAAATGGCACCAACATATTTTTTGGTGGAAAACTTTAGAGGACAAAACTTTGCTATGAAATTTTACGTTTGGTCACTAAAAGTATGTGCTTCATATATTTAGATATGAAATGTAATTTTCGTCATAAAAGGTGAACAATTAGTGACGAATTTCATCTCGTAGCTAATAATTTCGTAGCTATATATCAATTTTATTGTAGTGATTTATATTATCACCATTGGTTTGCAAACCTTAAACTTCCGCATGACGTCCTCTCAATTTTGAACCCAACAAGTGGTATCAAAGTCTATGGTTCAAAGATCTGATGGTTCAATTGAGGATACTTTAAGGTGAAAGTTGCAACCAATTTGATGATAATAAAGATATATGTCCAAAAACTACATGTGGAGATGATTTTCAATTATATTTTCAACATCCTGCTGTCACATATTTGAAAATAAAGTTCACTTTTAACCGTGCAAGCGGACTCCAATATTTTTAACCCAAAAATTGCTCATATACTTTTAACCTAGGCTCCATTTTCAAACATGCCAAACAATAGTGGTGAAGACTATGTGAAACACAAGGACCAAAGATCTGAAGAAGGTGGATATTAGGAAGAAAATCATGCCAAAAAGGGGAGATTTGTTAGGGTTTTTACCCTGATTTTCTTATCAAAATTAAATTTTACTTTTTCTTAGAAGGAAAATAAAAGTAACTATAAATATTTTTACTTTTCCTGAAAAGGAAATGTTTTTTAATATTTAGAAAACCTCTTTCTTAGAGCAATGTTTTTTCGAACACGATAAATAGATGCCCCCTTCTCATACCATAATACAATAGCATCCACAATGTAGTCATTAAAAAAGTCTGGTTTAGGGGGAGATTTCTCGCATAGGTTTATGTTTTTCCATATGTTTTATTTTTTCAATATTGTATTTAATATGTAGGTCGTTTGACCGAATCATATTAATAATATATCTGTTTCATATATATTTTATTTGTCATCTGAATTATCACAATTTATTTGCAAACTTTAAGCTTCCGCGTGACGCCCTCCCGATTTCGAACCCGACATGGTGTAATGTACAAGGCTCATAATCGTGTAACTAATGAAATTATTGCACTGAAAGAAAGAAGGATGGAGCAGGATGTTATTTTAATTTTCATTTTGTTTTCTGGTCTTGGTACTGTTCCTTTTTTACCAATTTCTAAAAATTTCTCTTAAGTACCAATCTTCTATGAATGTAGGAGTCCCTAATGAAGAGAATCTTTGCCATGCATCTTATTTTGTACGGCCAAGATTGGATCTTGCAGTTGAAGTTTGTTACCAATATGTTGAAATTTCCTATGCATCGTTTTCAACGTTACAGGAAAATTATTATCTTGTTGAACATAACTGCCTTTCCACTTCCATTGGTTTGTAAATTAATATGCTAAGTCGGTGCTTAGCACGGGGCTTACCCATCTAATATATGTACAAAGGGATACTCCTAATTCCTCCAACACTAACAAATTAATCTTCTAGATTAGAATTGAACCACCAGATAGAAAAGCTACTTTCAAGAGGTGAATCAGCTACTACTGGGGTTTTTAGCGCGTCTCCTCACTCCCTTGTCAAATGGGAGTCAATGGATACCCTTTCGCTAAAATATTATATTATATATATATATATATATAATCCATATATTGGCACCTTAATTTCTCAGTGTTTTTTACTTCTTTATATTTAATTTCCTCAATTAATATCCTGGGTTCGTCTTTGAATCTCGGGATGCTTCATCTTCGAGATGGAGATACCTAACACTAACACTGTTAATTAAGAATTGTCAAAATATACATGTAGCGCGGCACAAATTTCATGAATAGTTTCATTGAAGATCATGACAAAGGACATTAACTTACAATCATTTGGCTTTGATCATGCCACTAACACAATGTTTTTGAACCGTTTTTTCATATATTGCTTTATAACATAGATAAATGTGTGGAACGTCTTACCATGTATGGGCTTGAAATATTGTTCTTTTGCACCATTGATCATAGGAAAGGTGTAATAGTTGTTGCAAAAGTAGAGATGCTGCACCTAATCTTAAGAATGCAGATAAACCTACAAGTTACAGTTCTGCCAATTGACTAGTCTAGAGAAGACATGGCCATTGATGGTACTCAAAACAAAAGAATAAGTAGTATTCTACCATCGAACTAGGCACTCTGATTTAATAAAAAAGTTTTATATTATCGTTTTCTGATTCATATGAAATGACCTTATCACGTACAAGTAAGCAAAACTTGTGAAGATTGACAGATTGAATATTTGTTGAGAAACTACAAAGGGGAAGACCGGTGGTAGTCCACACATTAGTCTCTGAAGAGAAGCTTTCAATTGTTACACTTGAATGAAGATCAAATGATATTTCATAATGAACTATTGTAAAGGAGATCACATCACGTTTGATACAAACAAAAGTTCGTGGTTTAGATGGATCAACAATACATCAGGGGCGGCTCAAGCGAATCGTGGCCCAAGGCCAAAATCAAATGGATGTATTATGTTTTTAATAAAAACTAATTATTTTTATAAAGTCTGTTTTGAAAAGTATATAATCGATTTCTTCTAATAATTTTTTTTAATTAATGATAGAGTCAATGCATTAATTGCTTGACACATAGTATTCTGGACTAGATATCAAACTCCATCTAAATTCTTTCTGTTATAAAAAAATTATTTTTTTAATAAATAGTATTTAATATATTTTTTAAAATTTAAAATTTATTATTACTAAAAAAAAATGAGGCCCTCAAATTTTGGGGGCCTTAGGCTGCCGCTTTATTTCCCAAAGGGTTGGGAAGCCCCTACAATTCGCTTTCACCAATTCTAACACACACATACAAACCTTGAAAGAGATGATTGGAAACTATGTGATTAATTTATCGCTTTATTTTTTGAACGTGACAAATAAAGTTGACGGAGACTGCGGATTCATTTAATTTGGTACAATCATTTTTAAAATTTTTATATGAGCCGAGAGAAATAGTTTATGATGTGTAAATCTATTCCGCACATCCTTAATTAATTAAGAATATCTACAATTCGCTGTATCGTTGAAGAAAAAGAAGATAGAAAACACGGGAACTTAGATGTGATAAAAGACTTATTAAATATTAAATAAAGTACAAAGAAAGAAAATAATACAAATTATTGCAATTAAAATTGTAAACTTGTTCCTTCTCTTATCTGGTCAGATTCGTGAGAAAATCTGGCGATTTGTTAATTAGAGAAATAAAGAAGACAAAAATAAAAAGAAACAAGGGACGCTGCCGAAATAAGAAACGAGTGATATATCCACTCTTCGTATAATCGAGGGATATATTTTCTTCTTAACTAATTAACTTCTTCTGCTTAACCAAATAACCAAATACATCAAAACATGCATCGATGATCTTTTATTACTATCATTTCGAGGAGATTAAAGGTATTATTTTGACCATGATGTAATAAAAATATTTCCATATCGCATATAACAATAAATAAATTACTTAATTCTTTCATATCATTATCTTTAAGTACATAAGACAATTTTATCATGATTTAACTCAAACATGAATCATTGGATAATTCTCAAAGATAGACTCCAATTAGGGTAGCTTTCAAATTTTAGCCACAAATAAAAAAACTTCGTTAATATAGCCTTTACTTGTTAAGTCATATACATTTGGACGAAAATACACTCCTGCAAAATATTCTCATTTAAATCTCTTTCTTCCTCTCTTTCTTCCAAATTTTAGAATCGACCTCAAAAATATTGCTATTAAATTGCTTTCTTCAAAATATGAGAATCAACTTTCAAACATTCGCAGAATTGACTTTAGCCGTAAGGTTTCTTCAGGTATGAATTTCATCATCAAATTCATTATGGTAATTTTAGCTTATTGATGCATTGTGGTAATTTTAGCTCGTTATATAATTATCATATTGATTTGATTTTTGGGGAGGTGAACGTAAACAAAACTTGGGATATGTTGTTGTTCTAGTAACATATTTACCATTGAAGAATTCCATCGAACAGGTTGCGGGTAGTTTGTTATTGCGATTATAATTGTGTTTCAGTAGGTGTGGGAGGTTGGTCTTGGAGAGAAAGGCCGTTAATATGAGAGTTAACATTAATCCCAACATATTTTGGGAGGATAAATGTATAAGGTCAAGGCGGTACAAGAAATTAGTTCCAAGTATTTCAACCTAGTGGTATAATTAGCATTAGAAGATGATTAGGAATTATGTCGGACAGTTTGTGGAGAGTTTGTTATTGCGATTATAATTGTGTTTGAGTAGTTGCGAGGGTTTGGTCTTGGAGGGAAAGGCTGTGTTTTCTATCTCGAATGAATACAACCTATGTTTTGGAGATTAAAGAACCACTAACTTATTGATTCTAAGAGAGAGCACCTTAGCTATTAGTCTGTATAACATAGAGCAACAGGCAATGGGTTTAAACTCTCTAATGGTAGTAGGATTTGGCACTTTAGGCAACAAGTTTACTATTATACAACTTTTCAGTGTTAAAAAAATACTTCATTGTTGAACACGCATCATATTTATATTTATTGACCATTTGTTGTTGAACCATGCTTACCTAGATATGTTGAAATAATCACCGGTGTTTCTGGCAACTTCTTTTGTCTAAGTATCACGTGCTTCTATTGGGTGACACAACACAGGAGATCCCCTAAAGATGACACATTTTCTTAGTTATCTACACACCTCCCAGAACCCCTTATTAGAAAACTTTTGTCTTGGCATATTAGAATATCCATTATGTTTGCTACATTCAGTCACTTGACTATGGGCGTGAACCTTAGGGTGTTGAGGTGATTTGGTAGAATAATAAATGATCCCATTTGGGGTATCCATGGTTATCTACAAGATTTTACAAGCCAAAAGAAAATTTTCTAGCTGTATTCGGTGATGTAAAGAATATATTCAACAAAGCATTAACCGAAAATCTGAAAGACAAAGCAAATACTAATATAATAAGATTCTTAGTTTAAAAACTAAATAAGATTCTTGTTACTTTTTTCCTTCATAACTGCACTAAAATACATAGGGTTTGAATCACCTAGCTTATACACAAAGCCTTGAATTTTTATTGTAACATGCCTTCTTCAATATTGCTCCACTACTCAAATATAGTCCTTTCATCATTCTCTTTCAAGGCCATACTATAAGAGTATTCAGTTTATAAACTATGTTGTATCACTTGCAACCTATCTCTGAAGTAAACAACCCTTTCAGAATCACCCCTATAGTGTGTGTTATTCCATAGTTTCAAGTGCGATTTAGCATTTTCAGATTCTGCCATACATTTTAACTTATTCCCCATGGCAAGAGTTGACACTTCATTATTCTGTAATGATTTGGATAATGACCTATAACTCTTTCCCCAGAGGTAAGACTGAGACAGTTATTCCCCATAGGCAAGAGTTGAGACTATCAGAGTCTGTATTGATTTAGCAGGTGACCTATAACTCTTTCCCTAGAGGCAGGACTTTGACAGTTTGCCCAATACACAATAGTTGACTATGCCTTACTCTTTAATGATTTTACTTGTTGAAGATATATATCCTAAATTAAATTGTTACTAATTTTTTTTTGTTTTATTTTTCACAAGGGCTGTGCTTGGAATGGATGAAAAAGAAATGAGTATTGATCAATACAGTATGGAACAATCAATTGAATTTATTGATAGAAATAATGAGTTACAGGTTATCAAACCAATATTGGAGGTTGCAATAGATGAAGAAATGGGGCAACCATCGAAGATTAAGCGGGTACGATAAAAGAAGAAGAGGATACTTGATGTCGAGACTACTCTCTTGAGACACAATGCCTTTTTGAATGAGATAAATGTCAAGTCGATGTTAATTGACAAAGAAAATATGATGACATACATGTTAAACATTGAAATTACAAAAACCATCCAATTTAAGGTTTTTAAATCAAGTACAACAAGATATTCACTGCGATGTTTGAACGACAACTGTGTGTGGCGGTTTCATGCCTCGAAGATTCCCTATTCTTTTCTCTGTCAGGTTACTACATATGAAAAGGCTCATAATTGCTCGGTTGATTTTATAACGTCCAACCACAGGAATGCAACATCAAAGGTCATATGTGATTACATACTAGAACTTGTGTGTGGCTCTAGTAATGTAATCACACCAAACTTCATTGTAGATGAAATGAGAAGGAAATACGGAATCATCAAATCCTACAACAAAGGATGGCGAGCGATACATCATGACTATATGATGATAACAGGAACTACAGAAAAGAACTACAATAGGGTGCCATCGTACCTTTACCCGATGAAAGAAAACAACCCACGCACATACATAAACATAAAGAGGGACGATGAGAATAGGTAAAAATGTTATGCTGTAGAAATTGTAAACTTTTACCAAAGAGGCAAAACTTTTATTCGTTAATTGCACCGCTTAAATTACTAACACATATTCAACTGTTGCCTCATGGGCAAGACTTAGTTTAAAAAAGTATTGTACAAATGCTATACTATTGAAATTGAAAGCTTTTGCATGAGGGGAAAAAGTTTAATCTTTAATTGCACTGATACGATTATTAATATATATGCAAATCTTGCCTCATGAGCAAGACTTACTTTAGAAAATTGTTGAAATTGAAAACTTTTGCCCAAGTGGAAAAAAATTATTGTTTAATTGCACTAATTAGATTATTAACATATGCGCAACTCTTGCCTCATGGGAAAGACTTAGTTTAGAAAATTATTGAAATTTAAAACTTTTGCCCAAGAGGCAAAAGCTTATTCTTTAATTGTACTGATTAGATTATTAACATATATGCAACTCTTGCCTCATGGACAAGACTTAGTTTAGAAAATTGTTGTACAAATGCTATACAAGTTGAAAACTTTTGGCCCAAAGGCAAAAAATTATTCTATCATTGCACTGATTAGATTATTAACATTTATTCAACTCTTGCCTCTTGGGCAAGACTTAGTTTAGAAAATTGTTTAAATTGAAAACTTTTAGCCAAGAGGCAAAAATTTATCCCTTAACTGAACTTATTAGATTATTAACATACATACAACTCTTACCTCATGGGAAAGACTTAGTTCATATAAATTATATACTGTTGAAATTGAAAACATTTGCCCAAGAAGCAAAAGATTATTCTTTAATTGCACTGCTTAGATTATTAGCATATATGAAACTCTTGCCTCATGGGCAAGACTTAGTTTATACAAATGCTATACTATTGAAATTGAAAACTTTTGCCCAAGAGGAAAAAGTTTATTCTTTCATTTCACTGATTAGATAATTAACATATGTGCAACTCTTTACTCATGGGCAAGACTTAGGTTATAAAATTGTTGAAATTGAAACCTTTTGCCTAAGAGGAAAAAGTTTATTATTTAATTGCACTAATTAGATTATTAACATATATGAAACTCTTGCCTCATGGGAAAGACTTAGATTAGAAATTTTTTGAGTTTGAAACTTTTTCCCAAGAGGCAAAACATTATCCTTTATTTGCACTGATTATATAATTAACATAGATGGAACTCTTACCTTATGGGAAAGACTTCAATTAGAAAATTGTTGTACAAATGCTAATTGTTGAAGTTTAAAACTTTTCTCCTAGAGGAAATAGTTTATTCTTTAATTGCACCGATTAGGTCATTAACATATATGCAACTCTTGCCTCATGGGCAAGACTTAGTTTAGAAAATTATTGTACTTTGATTATAAACATCAAATGCAAATTGTTAATAATATTCTTTTGCTCAACACAAGTTTCAATATGTATTTTTTGCTTATGGCACTTTAATCATTGGATAGACCAACTATAGACCAATAATAATGGTAGATGCAACATTTTGAAGAAAAATATCATGGTGTCCTCATGATAGCAATTTCAAAGAATGGAAACAACAACATATTTCCCTTGGCTTTTGGAATTGTAGACTCAGAAAATAATGAGCCTTATAACTGGTTCTTTAAGAAATGCAATTGGGGTACATAAACAATTGTCCATTCTATCAGATCGTCACCCACCCATTACAAATGCAATTTCAAATATCTATCCAGAGTGTCAACAAGGGATAGACATCTACTACATGGAGAAGAATTTATGAAAAAAAAACTTCTCAGATGTGGTTCTATCACTCTTCTACAATGCAACAACAATATAAAAACAAAATAAATTCTATACTTTCATGGATGAGATAGAAAAATTCAACAAATTTGCTACGGAGTACTTGAAAGAAGAAGAACAAAAAACGTGGGCTCGTTCAATCCATACCAATAGAAGTTACAATTTTCTTACAACTAACAACGTGGAGTCCATGAATGGTGTACTGAGAAAATCAAGGCAATTGCCAATACTGGGACTGATCGATTATATTCAGAACAAGTTAAAAAGTTGGTTTTATGAAAGAAAAATGAAAGCACAAGGAAAATTTCATGACATCACACGTTAGGTGGAAGTGAAGGTGACTGACAAGATTCAAGTCCACGAAATATGTATTTTGTTGCTTCTGTTCAATTTTTTCTACTCATAGTTGTGTGATCGTTTGTGATTTGATATTGTATGCTTGATTGTAGATGTTTCTTGGTTGCCTCAAGATTCGTCCCCTATGTATGTTTGATTGTTATGAATGGCTGATTCAGCTAATATACTAGATATTTCACTATCATAGTTGATTCTATTCCCAGGTTAGATACAATATCTATTTGATCTCAGTTTATTTATAGCTGATTCTCCTGCTCATATGTTGGAAGCATCACTATTGAATCAACTGTTGTTCCTAAGAAAGGTTCTGTCTTTTCCATATAATACAAGGAATTCGACTTTGAAAGCTCATTCCTTGGATGCCATATCCTTCTTCTGCGCTATCGCTAACTAAGCCAAGCATCAAAACTCTAACTATCCCCTATATTAGCCCTTCTCTTCCATTTTGAAATTGAACCTTAATTGTGAATCCTTATTATTGGTCACTTATTATTAGATTTTTGATTAGTTCAATATTAGATTATTATTTGATGTTATATGCTTGTTTGTAGCTATTTTTTTGTTTCCTACAGATTTGCTCCATATGTATGGTTGATTGCTCTGTATGCCTGATTCTGCTCATATACTAGATGTTTCACTATAACTTGTCATTTAATTATCATTTTGTTTTATGGTAGAACCCATTGATGCAATAATATTTGTTGTAAGAGAAGGAGGAGTTGAATATATTGTAGACCTGAAGAGTAAGACTTGTCAATGCTTGGTATTTCAAACAGATGAGATACCATACACCCATGCAATTGCAGCGATAAACAGTAAAAATATGATCAAGTCTAGCTATTGTTCTCATTGGTTTTCAAGACAGTCTTGGCTAACAATGTACCAGGGAGAATCCTACCAGTTGAAAACACAACATCATGGATTGTCCCAAATAGCATAAACGATCTGATCACAAAACCCCCAGATAAGGAGGTTGTACTTGGGAGAAGACGAACATGCAGATATCCTTGTAGAACAGAATCTTCAAGAAACAATTACAAATGTTCGAGATGCAAAAGAACTAGTAATAACATATCAGATTATCAATACACTCCTATCCTTAATCCATATGCAAGAAGATAAAGAAAGAAAAATAAGAAAACATGATTAGTTTTAATTTTTATCCGAGAAGTTGGATCAAAATAGCATTTACCATAGGATTATTTGATCCCTTATTTTAGTTTGTAACAAGTACTTTTGACTTTAAATCATGAATGTATTCTTATTTATTTGAAGTTTATACTTGTGGTGAAGTATTTAACACAATATCTTCGTATTTCTTTTTTATAAAAATTACATAGCATGTTAATTTTATATATATATTGATGTGTAAAAATAAATAATATTAAAAGGATTCAGGGAAGGACCACATCCCTAAGAGATGTGCTGTGAATAATTCCACGTTATACACTATAAAATTTGCCTTGAAGGCAAGATGCAGAAAAAGTTGTGCCCCATGGGAAAGAGTTGACACTAGCTTATTCTGCAATAATTCGGCAGGATGATCTACATCACTTGACCTACAGGCAAGACTGAAGACCCAAAGAAACAAGTTATGCCCTATCGGCAAGAGTAGACACTAACTTAGTATGTAATAACTTGGTAGATGATCAACAGCTCGTGCCCTAGAGGCAAAAATTAATACAACAAATGGACAAGTTATACCCCATGGCAAGCGTTGATACTATATTAGTGTGTAATGATTTGGTAGATAGTTTATAAGTCTTTCCCAAGAGGAAATATTTTTAGACCCCAAAGGAACAAGTTATGCCCCATGGACGAGAATTGACACTAGCTTATTCTGCAATGATTCTGCAGATGATCTACAACACTTTCCCTAGAAGCAAGACTTAAGCCCCAAAGAAACAAGTTATACCCTAGGGGCAAGACTTGACACTAGTTTGGTGTGTACTAACTTGGAAGATGATCTATAGGTCGTGCCCTAGTGGCAAAAATTAATACAACAACCGAACAAGTTATACCCATGTCTAAGCGTTAATACTAGATTAGTGTGTAATGATTTGGTAGATAATTTATAAGTCTTGCCCAAGAGGAAAGATTTTTAGACCCCAAAGGAACAAGTTATGCCCCATGGCCAAGAGTTGACACTAGTATAGTCTATAATGATTTGACAGATGATCTATAGCTTTTGCCCTAGAGGTAAGACTTACACATCAAAGGTGGTTCAACTCGCAATTTTTCAAAGAACATTCTTCCTCTACCATACAAAAATATGTTTATAGGATTACTACAATCTTACAACCATATGAGAATCAATATTCTAGACCAAAAACTAAAATAATATAGGCCAAGAAAAAAGCAATAAATATTAAAAATTACAAAAAGAAAAGCATGGCGGAGTATTCAGTTGCGAGTAGAAAAAAAGATTATATCAATCAACAAAACCAAATAAATAAAAGTGGAGAACCAATTACTAAGGAGGAGTAGATGACCCTTAGATTAGAAGGTCTAAATTGTTTCTTATTTTATGCCATCTAATCGAGGACAAATGTGATTGAAAAGATCACAATGACCAAAATACTCATGTAGCAATCACACAGAATTAATGATAAGACACCCCCAATAGGAACAAGTTATACCTCATGGGCATGAATTGGTCCTGCCACATTGTTTACTTATTTAGAAGATACTCAATAACTCTTTCCACAAGGGCAAGAATTGCCACGAGGAAAAGCCAAAAACAATCTTCGATAATAAAACATAACTATATAAAGATATAAACAAATGAATTAGTAGCGATTCTACATTGTCTAATTTACGTTATCACATAAAAAATAGCTGATTCAATTTGAAAAAACTGTTTAAAATTTACATAATCTCATAAAAATAGCTAGAACTCCTTGTACAATGATTTTCAATAACTACAAAACTAAACTACTACTCCTGGTGCGTCCTCTTCCTTTTTTTCTTTCCAAATAATCTGCCAACTTTTTCTATAGTGTTGTCTTTTATACTAGATTCTAGTTTTCTCTTTTCATGATCCCACAATAAAGCTCCATACCTCATGCGCACATAATCAATGTCATTCTATTTAGGAATATCTCTACCATGAATAACATATTTAACAAACGCACAAATAAATGCTCCACAATCACTATGATACAAAATAAATATATTAGTTGAATATAAGGAAAACAACAAAAAAAAAGTGAAATAAACAATTAGAAAATAAATGCAATAAGATACCATTGAATTTGTTGTGGCAGCTCATCAACCATTTTTATCGGCAAAGTGTTATTTCTAGATTTGTGAATGCTCTTCTCAAGATAAAAACTGACCTTTTTCAGGAAATACTATGTCAATGTTAGGTAAGGTAACATCACTTTTTGAACAACTTTATCACTGTGCCTGGTATGGTTGAAGTAATATACATATATGCACCAGTCACTAAAGTCAAAAACTCCCAAAATCCAGTGTCCAAGTTCAGATTTTTCTTGTGGAACATAAACAACAAATAAAAAGTTTTTGAAAGATTGAATAAAATTTGAAAACAACTTATGAACCCACAAGTTAAGTGTTCCGTCCAGATCAAGAGAAAAATCCTTTGATATTGGAGTCATTGCATCTTTTGCAGTTCTTTCCGTCAACTCAAGTTCTCCAACAATTATAGTTATTTCATCAGGTGTCAAATCCCCTCCTTTACTAGCCTATCATAGCAATAAGAAGCAAACAAGTTGAGGCATACAGTTAAAGGAACATAATGAATTTAAAACAAAGTTCAACTAGCTATAACACCTAATCTTTGTGAGATAAAATTTGTTATGTAAGTAGATTGTGTTCATGCATACATACAAAATATTGCATGTCCAGAGATATATTTACACTTTCTTATATTAGCATTAAAAATTGGGAAATACTGAATAGATTATCTCATTGCCATGGAAATCCACAAACATTTTTAGTTCAGCTCTCCGTAGAAGGGCAGCGTGCCCCTTACCCAACATCCAATCCAAGACCTAAAAGAAAAACCAATGATGAAGTTAATATCCCTTTAATTTATCAAGCCAACTATAAGATCCTTAACAACAGAAAATAGCACTGAGAAATTCTCTCAAATTACTGCATGAGGTTTTGGCTTTTTTTCCCAATTCTAAAGATGAATATCCGTGTATCTTAATAAAAAAACTGATGGATATTTTACATATCAAGTTATTAGCATGAGAAGTTTCTCATTTATAGTAATAACAAAAAATAAATAGAGATAGAAAAATGGAGTAACTATGATATTATTACTAATTTTTTCCTTCCGTTTGGATTTACTTGTCACTATTTTCATAATTTGATTTTCTTTTTTACACATCATTTTTGACAAATCAAGAAAAAACAAAAAACAAATTTCATGTTTTACCCTTATCATTAATTACTTATTCTCAAAATCATTTCCAATACCTATTACTAAACATCAATTGATAGTGATAATATTGTAAAGTCACTATACCAATTATTGTATTCTTAATAGTTGTGCCACATCAAAATGTAACAAGTAAATCCAAACGGAGGGAGAAAATAACCAAGGAACTCCTCCATTCAACTTTATGTTGCATTTTTTCCATTTCATTACAAGCTACAGAAAAGGAACAAAGCATACAAATTAACCACCATAGCGTATATGAGTACAAATAATGAGTTCATGAAGTGTTATTTCTTAAACCCTGTCATCTAACTCGGATTGAAAGTACAAGGTGGCAATCAAACACACAGCTGGTGAAATATCTCTCTCTCTCTCTGGTAGCAAAACATGAAAACTTAACAACTCTAAATGAGTAAATTATAGAATATGATTGTTGTGCTTTATACCTTACTAATTGGATAAGCAATGGGGAAGAATAACCAGAGATGAAGCTGAACAAGGGGTGCTACACTGGATCTAACTGTCAATCCATAGCGAGTATAGATTGATCAAGGAATTATCTACAAATGTAACACCGACGAACCTAATTAGAGGACAAGAGCCGAGCAAACTCCATAGATAACAAGCTTAAAGGTTAAGTTGATGAATATAATATACCAACTCTCTGAACATGAGAATCAATCTAACAGATACCAGTACTATTGCCCACGATGGTACAAGCTTGTCCAAGAATATAGGAAGAGACTACAACGAAAAAGGAGAAAAGTAATATATAGGAGAAATGTAATAAATAAGCAGACAGGGGTAATAAAAGGATAACTATTTCCAAATAAGTATTGGTACATACACCTCCATTGCTAAGGATTTGCTGATCAAGAGTGTGCAAAGAAATAGATGTTGGTTTTTTACCACCAGAAGTATTTTAGCTGTAAAGGAAAGGAAGAATACTTTAGAAGGCCGATCAAAGCAGACATTGGTACAACTCAAACTGTCCACAACACTACTTCGTTTTTAAATTATCCCACTATAAGCCCTCTTCTAATATGGGTGGTTATTGATACAATTGTAGACCCATGATACGTAAAGTGGCTTAACTTTTGTAATTGTGCATTCTAGGTATAAGAAGAATTATGTACCTTTTTATCTTACTCTTTCAACTATTCAAATACCTTTGCTTAGGTACATAATCAATGCATCATTCCTTTACTGTAAGTTTAATTCCACTATTTACTCTGCAATAAACCACATCAAAGCACTTCTAGATAGTTTATACAGTTTCAAAGGAAAAATTCACTCTCTTTTACTTACTCATGATTTATAAACACCTTGCCTAAGTCAACATTCAACCTTTTCCCCAGTTCCTTTGATATGTTGGGGTAGCCAATTCTATACATATATTTACCCAGCTGATACAAGTCAAATGACCAACTTAATTTTTGAAGATATGATTGGAGGTCATCATTTAAAGGCTCAATACTTGGTCACCCCGAGGGCAAAAAAATATGCAAGGAAGACTCATTTTGAGCACAAGCAAGCCCGTGTGTGGAAGATTTCTTGGAACATCGAAGACTTGAGGACTCACGGTTTTTGACAACTCTTAATGGGTCATGATTTTGTTATCTTCATTAAGGGTATTTTGGTCACTTCATTGGGTCTAAATTTACTCCATGGCCACCCCGCCCTTTAAGGGTATTGTTGTTATTTTACCTTGTCTTGTAATAGAATATAAATAGAACATTTTAAGTCTTTTTCTCTTTGGTTGTTCATTGATGTAAGACTTCAAACATGAATCACCTTTAGTTGTAGGGCTTGGAATATCCACCAAACCGAAATGAGGGCAACAAGTGTGGATATCACTTGTGTTGCAATGTTGGCTTGAGACGTTGGTGATTAGAGGAGGTAAAGTTCTTCTTGTATCAACGTAGAAGTTAGTTTAACCATTGTATGTTGTGTTAAGGGTCCAAGATTACCATATTCTTGGATTCTTAAGATTATACCAACCAAGGTCTAACTATCTATCTATTTTGTTTATGTTGTAATCGTTTGTTTGTGTTCTTGTATTTCAAATCCGTGACTTGTTGTTCTTGTTTCATTGTTGTTGTTCTTCATTTTGTTCTTGTTAGCTGTTTTTAGGTGAGAAACACATCAATACATTGTGTTCTTGTTGTTGTTTGTTGAATCAAAGTGTGGTCTCTAATAGGATCCTCGGATCTTTGATCTTGTGGACTGATTTTGAAGTTTGTTTCATGTTGTCCTTATAATTCTAGTATCGCCAGCTGAACGATTGAAAAGAAAAAGTCTGACTAGAGCATAGAATAAACAAGAGGAAATAGAACTCCAAGAATTGAACATATAGAAATGTTTATAGCTTTACCCCAAAGTTACAAAGTAGCAGCTACATATTTAGCTAATCAACTACTGAAGCAACATTGTTAAAGGGGTGGAGGCCAAATTTTCATCATCTTCAGTGTGTACATAACAAAGAGAATTTTTAACCTTGTATATACATACACAATATGAATTTTTGACAAAGGGGGCCCAACTGACCCCTTCTACCTGCACAATGTAGGGATACATACACTCAATCATCCCAGACCCCACTTGTGGCTTGTAGAATTAGACTTGGTATGTTGTTGTTGGTCCAGATGACCCACCCCCCTTTCGCCCCTTTAACTATACATCTAGCTCTACTAGTGAATAAAAAATTAACAACTTTACTCCAAAGTTATAAAGGTAGCAGGTAGATATTAGCCAATCCAAACTACTGACCAGTATTAGTGGAAGTTTGATATTCATGAAGGGTATTCATCATCTACAATATACACATAAAAATAGTTTTTGACCTTATAATATGACATATGAATTTTTGCCAATGCAGAACCTCTACTTAACTCTACCCGTATCCCTACTAATGAAGTAAACGACAAGAATAAAGGATAAGACATCAAACTTCCATGAAAAACAAGCAAAAAATCAATAAAAATCCAAACCAACAAACTTTAGCACTTCTTAATAAACCCGAAAAAAATTACTGATCAACATTAGCAGAAGCTGAATTTTTACCAAGACGTTCATCATTTACAAAATACACATAATTTTTTTTGATTAAGCTTGTATCCAAATAAACAGAATAAATATAACCATTACAAACAACCAAACAAGAAATACTGTCAGCATGTCAGAAGAAATGGAGGAACAAAACAAAGGACAAGTCAAAAGCACATTACAAATATAGATTAGGATAGCAAGTGATAATACCGTGTAATTTAAAGGTCAACCACAAGTTGCAAGTGAATAAAACCGCTCATTCGAATCCACAGCACAAGAGCCAAACATTAAACATTTAGGCAGCACATCTTTCAGAAATGAGAGATTTGTGGGTCGAAGCTTTCTTTCCTACACGTGCCATTGATGAATCCCAACTTGTTTCTTCCAAGTATGGCAATTCTCATCGATGAAATCCACCCAATAGTTTTTAGATCTCGCTAATTGAATAAAAGTCAACATAATTCCAGACAGATCTGATGCATTCAGATAAAATTGATGATTATGACTCAATTTCTTGGGCAATTCATTATCTGTCACCACCACCACTGTTAATCCTACTAGGTTTCTTAATTTTTCTCCTTAATTACCTTAACTTAGACCATATTAATCATCAATTAATCTTATACCATGATCTAAAAGAGGTTCAAGAGAAAGAGGAGAAGTAAGGATAATCTCCAAGGTGAACCAAGTCGTGATCCAATGGTTGATGATCAATATCGTGACTCTATTTGATTGAAATCGGATGAAGAGAAGGAGGAAAATGAGAATTAATATTTGAGAAATGAGGAAAAAAGATAAACAACGAGAATGAATATCTGAGAAAAATTTGGAAAAAAAAGAGAAATTAAAAAACTCTAAATAAAGGTTAAAGACAAATAAATTAAAAAAATGAAGAAATAGATAATGGTTGAGAAAGATGAAAAAGAAAAAAAAATAAAGGCTGAGATGAATAAATTAAAACATGAAAATAAATTTAAAGGAAAAAATAAAAACTGAAAATAATAAAAAACAGAATAATAAATTTATAGGAAAAAATAGAAAAGTGAAAAAAAGTAGAATTATAAATGTAAAGGAAAAAATAAAAAGTGAAATTAATAAAAAATAAAATTTTTGAGATAAATGAGTATGGAAAGTTTTAAAATATATTTGAGGTGTAGAGGGGTAAAATGATACTTTTAGTATATTAAAAAGTAAGGAAGACTATTCTTCAAAGATATTCTTATTTAGGGTCAAATATCTAAAGCTACCCATATTTGGGTCTATAGCATGCAATTTCCTGAGCATCACTAGTTTGGGCCTGCATAATGAGTCGAAGAACATCCACATTACCCAACTATTTGTTGACGGTGACAACTAACTTTTATCCTTTAACCCCAACGGCACCAACTCTACCTGGTTGTATCAAGAAAGAAATTTGTCCGAATTCATTTGTTAGCCTATTGTCTCGTCCTCTTGGGCATCATGCGAGGATAATATGGCATTTCATTCTTACTGAAATTTCAATACTATCCTTGCATGATGTCCAGAGGACTAGACTACAAGTGTGTTTGCAAATGAACTCAACCAATAGTATGGTCTTCCTTGATACAACCAGATATAGTCAATGGAGTTGGCTTTAGACGAAAGAAGAGAAAAGAGAGCAAGAAGTTGTACTTGAAAATTTCTGCCTTTCAAGTTGTGTCACATAAAGCAACTAAAGGGTGAAAAATTAAAGAAGAAAAGAAGGGTTTTTTATAGTTAGTATGATATGCTTTTACAAAGATAATATTTGGAAATTTTATAAATAACATTCTATATACATTGATTACATTAGATTTTCTCGTAAGTCAAAGTTTTATTTATCAATCTTAACAACCAACCAAAAACATAATATTCTTAATAAGAAAATCAACATAAAAAAAAGGCAAGTGAATTATTGTTATTATTAATTCATTTTTTCCATTCAACCCATATTGCATAAAAAATTTCCGCAAGATGATATGACTAGTAAGTATTAGATTTACAAGATTACCAAGCAAGAATTTTCTTACGGAACAAATTATAAGAGAGAAAATGATTAGAACAACATAAATAACAATCCTTTTTAATCTTGTTTTTTGATGTAATAGAAAATCAAGTCGTTTTGAAGTCATGTAAAAATTGACATTTATTATGACTTTAAGAAAGATCCACAATTGGCGTCCATTAAATTAATTTAAGTCATTAGCTATTAAACTAACATTACGTGACAGAAAAATGAAAAAGAATTTATGATTTTTTTTTATTTTAAGTATCAAAAACAGTTGTATTTTTTTTAAAAAAATATGCGAATTGGGTAGACTGAAAACATATTTTTTTTCGTGTCTATGACACGACCCAAACCGAGGACCAAATTGACAGGGGCATTTCAAAGAGTGAAGGCCCGAGAGCTAACTGGAAATCATACACACCATTCATATATTTATAAGGAAATGCGAAAAATATAAGGAAACGAAAACATGGTCATCTGATTATATTAAACAAACAACACAACATAAGTTCAACAAGACTCAAATCCATCTAACACCTATCTGCGAAATCTGTACTAAGTGAAGGAAAACAATATCTGTTTGAAGATCGGGACAAGGCCCCTGGTCCGACCGTAAACCAAAACCAAATTAGATTAACACAAGTGAACAAGACGCCTTCCGAAGTAAGGGAGGCTCACCAACTTTGAATGTCCGACAACAATCTACTTTTTAGCAAGACCGCTAGACTGGGCCTCAGAACCTGAAATATAGAGGGTCAATACAGATGTAGTGGTACATAGAGTAATCCAAAATAACATAATTTTATATAACATAAGTGAGAGCAATTTATGAAATATTTTACATACAATATATGAAAATGCATGGGCATACTTAAAAGAATTTAAAACATTTCTTGAAACCATGAGTTACTCTTTATCTTACTTTTGAGCTAGGTGGTACACCCTACAACTCTACAATCCCACGAGCTATAAGGAATCCACCCTTAACTAGGCGGTCAAGCCCCTAGCCCAAGTTTGTCCCAAGGGTTAGAGTCTCTATCTCTAATACGCTAAGGGGCACAAAGCCAACGTATGGTCCCTCTTGGGGACATAATAAACCCGCATCGACAAAACATGATTTACAACAATGAGCCTTTCCACTCCAATGCCTTCTTCGGATAACCACCTAACTCTCTTTAAATCCATTTTTAACTCTTTAACATATCCATTCTTTGAAATCAAAATTTGAAAATCTTAGTCTGTTATGACATTCATTTGTTTGCTATCGTCTTACCAAAACTTGCAAGTCATATGTCTAGGCCATAAAATATCATGTTATAGTACTTTCATTCAAAACAATGTTTAGACCACCAAGTCATTCAAACAGTATAGGAGGATTTGTATATCGAATTACATGAAACTTATGCAAAGACGCTCTCTTTCAACTCTTCAAACATGTTGTGGTCCATTACTTGTAGCAAAGCATGCAAATCTTTAAATCATCACTTTTCATCTATATTAACAAGAAACACCCTCTCTTAATTTCATAACCAAAACCAAGTGTTAAATGATAATAAATATATTTGTATTCATACTTCTTAATATGCAATTGATATGCAATAGAATAATTCATGACATATGAAAACAAGAGTCTTTATAACAAGAGAGGGATTATAAATGTTTATGCCATCAATTCAACATTCAAACTCAAAAAGAATACATACTTATATACGAGTAAAAATCAAATTTAGGGTAAGGCCTCAAGACCAAAACATTATCTCATTGAAAGAGTTCACAAAGCATACTTTTTAATGTAATTGAACACCCTTCATAAATATTTAATTTCTCAATGTTCAAAACATTATAAAAATGATTTTATCATACCCATGTAGTTTAGAAAAACTCACATACCTTAATGATGAAGAATTTGCGAAAAGATTAAACCTTTAAGCTTGATTGCCCAAACCCTAAGTTGTTTTTCTCCTCTTGTGCTTTAGATGATTAACTAATGATTTTCTAGGATTAAAATGTGTTTTAGGGACTTAAATACGTGTTAGGATGTTTAGGGATGGTAATTGGGAGACAAAAGACCATGTTGCCCTTGAAATACTTAAAAATAGAGTTTCTGCACCACTTAGCCATAGGGTTTGCGGCTCCATATCAATGGCAAACATTGAAGTTTGTGGCACAAAGTCCACAGAAAACATTAGTCTTTGCGTCACCAACATTATTACCAACCTTTTCCAATGAGCCTTGGTGATGGTAAGGCGATATCAAGCCATCGCCTAAGCTATAGTTTGCGGCGCCTACTTAGTTTTCAGGTCCTTAAACACCCCCAACACCCCCCAAAATGTCAATACATAATCTAGAATCTCTACTGTGGTCCTAAGGATCATTTTAGATGCATCAAATGAGTGTTACGACTATAGGGTGTCACAATCATACAACCTGTACGGTGCCTTATTCAAACAGTCATAACCTCGTACTCTGGACTCAGATTGATGAACGGCCAGAGTTATTGGAAAGAAGACTCAAATGAACTTAACTTGATATACAGTAGGCCACATGAATCTTTATATACTATGAGAAACATTCACTGGAAGTGGACCCATGCAAAATCGTCAACTAAAAATCAACCGATAGGAAAATTTTTCAACTTGACTTTGTGTTAGGGGATATTTGTGACCTAAACTCATATTCAAAGGTACTCAAACACTATAGGATTGATAATCACACATATATTAACAAGGATTCATTGGTTTCTTCTCTATATATGTAGGAACGGCGGTTTAAATTCTAGCCCAAAGGTGCGGGTATTACATTATCTCCCCCTTGGGATCATTCATCCTCGAATTATGGGTAGTGCCTTTTTCAAGCTCTAAAAGTATTAAATAGTGAAAGTAACCTCGCATTGAACATTTCTACTCAACAATATATGCAATTACATAAAAAGAGCTTCATGATAACCCCTATTGAAACGTGTAAGCACGAAGCATGAGATATAAGAATTGACATAGAGATGACCTTGCACATGATATCTTGGGATCGTAATCATCACAACATATGATGTGAGTTTATTTGGTGACCATAGGTATTGATTTACATTGGTACAACTATGAAATAAGATTTTGCTAGAGATAGGAATAGAAACATTCTCTACTTTAGAAGATACAAAGTATAGATGTTACACCTAGAAACACTACTCATCTATTGCCCAAACAAAAATTAACATACTTCATTATTTCCAACTTACAATTAACTCATAACACTTCTAACCACAAGAGTTTGAGTCCCACCACGTAATACTTCTATGTTGAAGCCTAACTCAGAAAAAAGAGGAGCTAGCTAAAGCTATGGGACCTTATACCCTACATCTCTTTAAGGATATTACTTCAACTTATCACTACCATAAAAAACCCTCGGGTCTTAATTCAGGGAGTTCTAACCACATAGCACTTTGGTTTGAGTTTTCATCAATCATAATATTCAAGCCTATAATTACTACACACACTTCGTGGATCTCCCCACTAGGACCGGCAAATTCTATCACTATTACCAAGATTCTTTTGCACATATCTCCTTTCTAACTATTTCACTTAACGAAAGTTCATCTCCTTATTTTCCCCTTCACCACCTTAGCTCAAGAAATTACATCAAAATTATCACATTGAAGAACATCTAATCCCTTACCTAAGACATTACTAAACTTTCAGAACCACCATCACACTAATATACGGAGGGTCATTGAGGAACCCGAGCATAAGCATCATGAATAGGAGTAACACTATTAGACTATAACTTATACTTATTACACTACTCAAGGTGGGACATGAGGTAAAGATACTATATAATCATTAAGTGCTTTATATATCAAGTGTCTTGATCATAAGTAGAGAGACACTCGGGCATAAACACAACATAGCATGAGTCCTTAGGATAAAACATAGAGAGAAACATAAGTGCTTACATCATGAGTCGTATAACATAAGTTTAGGATTCATGAAGTCAACAATTGAGACAAGGACATCTATTCGAAGCTATTGCTTCTCATTCTCAGATCTAAAATAGTCATGGGTTCACACAACTTTATCATTTTGGGTAATCCCAACATAAAATGAATCAGTAACATTTAGAAAGCATATTTTATTAGAAACAAGAATATTGTGAGACATGAATTTTTATCGATCATGAGCAACATAACATAGAGATTGAATATCTGGAATATTAAATTACTAAGGGACATTAATGCTTCTAGTTTGGAGGTCAAAAAATGAAATGAGTTACATAGAGATCTCAAACCATAGATATAGGAAAGACTTGAATACATAAGACTTTGGTAGAATGACATCTTAAATTGTAGTAGGAGGGGCATCCCTACCACATTGTTTACTAATTTAGAAGATACTCAATAACTCTTACCTCAAGGGCTAGACTTGCCACAAGGAAAGGCAAAAAAATTTCTTCGATAATAAAACGTAAATATACAAAGATATAAAGAAATGAATCAGTAGTGATTGTACACTGTATACTTTACATTATCACATAAAAAATAGCTGATTCAATTTGAAAAGACTGTTTAAAATTTACATAATCTCATAAAAATAGCTAAAACTCCTTCTTGTACAGTGATTTTCAATAACGAAAAAACTAAACTGCTGCTCCTAGTGCGTCCTCTTCCTCTTTTTCTTTCCAAATAATCTTCCAACTTTTTCTATAGTGTCATCTTTTATACCAGCTTCCAGTTTTCTCTTTTCATAATCCCACAATAAAGCTCCATACCTCATGCGAACATAACCAATGTCAATCTATTTAGGAATATCTCTACCATGAATGACATATTCAACTAACGCACAAATAAATGCTCCACAATCACTATGATACAAATGAAATATATTACGTGAATATATGGAAAACAACAAAAAAAGAAGTGAAAGGAATATTTAAAAAATAAATGCAATAAGATACCATTGAATTTGTTGTGGCATCTCATCAACCATATTTATCGTCAAAGTATTATTTTTAGATTTGTCAATGCCCTTCTCAAGATAGAAATTGACCTTTGTTAGAAAATACGGTATTAATGTTTTGTAAGGTAACATCACTTTTTGAACAACTTTATCACTGTGCCTGGTACGGTTAAAGTTGTATACATATATGCACCAATCAGTAAAGTTCAAAACTCCCAAAATCCAGTGTCCAAGTTCAGATTTTTCTCGTGGAACATAAACAACAAATAAAAAGTTTGTTAAATCTTGAATAAAATTGAACAACAACTTATAAACCCACAAGTTAAGTGTTCCGTCCATATAAATAGAAAAAGCCTTTGATATTGAAGTCATTGCCTCTTTTGTAGTTTTTTCCGTCAACTCGAGTGCTCCAACAATTATTGTTGTTTCATCAGGTGTCAAATCCCTTCCTTTTCTAGCCTGTCATAGCAATAAGAAGCAAACAAGTTAAGGCATACAGTTAAAGGAACAAAATGAATTGTAAATGAGGTTCAACTAGTTGTAACACCTAATCTTTGTGAGATGAACTTGGTCGTGTAAGTGGATTGTGTTCATGCATACATACAAAATATTGCATGTCCAAAGATATATTTACACTTTCTTATATTAGCATTACAAATTGGGAAATACTGAATAGATTATCTCATTGCCATGGAAATCCACAAACATTTTTAGTTCAGATCTCCGTAGAAGGGCCGCGTGCCCCTTACCCAACATCCAATCCAAGACCTAAAAGAAAAACCAATGATGAAGTTAATATCTCTTTAATTTATCAAGCCAACTATAAGATCCATAACAACTAAGAAGTTCTCTCGAATTACTGTATGAGGTTTTGGCTTTTTTTTCTAATTCTAAAGGTGAATATCCATGTATCTTAATAAAGAAACTGATGGATATTTTACATATCATGTTATTAGCATGAGAAGTTTCTCATTTATAGTAATAACAAAAAATAAATAGAGATAGAAAAATGGAGTAACTATGATATTATTACTAATTTTTTCCATCCGTTCGGATTTACTTGTCACTATTTTTCTAATTTGATTTTCATTTTTACTCATCATTTTGACAAATCAAGAATATAAAAAATAAAAAATTTCATGTTTTACCCTTAGCATTAATTACTTATTCTCGAAATCATTTCCAATACCTACTACTAGACTTCAATTGATAGAGGTAATATTGTAAAGTCACTATACCAATCATTGTTTTCTTAATAGTTGTACCATAACCAAGGAAATCCTCCATTAAACTTTATGTTGCATTCTTTCCATTTCTTTCCAAGCTACAGAAAAGAACAAAGGATACAAATTAACCACCATATCGTATGTGAGTACATATCATGGGTTCATGTAGTTTTATTTCTAAAACCCTGTCATCTAACTCGGATTGAAAGTACAAGGTGGCGATCGAACACAGAGCTGGTGAAATATCTCTCTCTCTCTATGGTAGGAAAACATGAAAACTTAACAACTCTACAGGAGTAAATTATAGAATGTGGTTGTTGTGCTTTATACCTTACTAATTGGATAAGCAATGGGGAAGAATAACCAGAGAAGAAGCTGAACAAAGGGTGCTATAGTGGATCTAACTGTTAATCCATAGCGAGTATAGATTGATCAGGAGGAATTCCATAGCTAACAAGCTGAAAGGTTAAGTTGATGAATATAATAGACCACCTCTCTAAACATGAGTATCAGTTTAATAGATACCAGTATTACTGCCCACGACGGTGCAAGCTTGTCCAATAATATAGGAAGAGACTACAACGAAAAAGGAGAAAAGTAATATATTGGAGAAAAGTAATAAATCAGCCGACAGGGGTAATAAAAGGATAACTATTGCCAAATAAGTATTGGTACACAAACCTCCATTGCTAAGGAGTTTCCGATCAAGAGTGTGCAAAGCAATAAATGTTAGTTTGTTACCACTGGAATTATTTTAACTGTAAAAGAAAGGAAGAATACTTTAAAAGGCTGATCAAAGCAGACATAGGTACAACTCAAACTATGAACAACACTGCTTATCTTCTAACTTATCCCACTATAAGCCCTATTCTAATATGCGTGGTTATTGATACAATTGTAGACCCATGATACATAAAGTGGCTTAACTATTGTTATTGTGCATTCTAGGTATAAGAAGAATCATGTACCTTTTTCTCTTAGTCTTTCAACTATTCAAATACCTTTGCTTGGGTACATAATGAATGCATAAGTCCTTTACTGTACGTTTAATTCCACTATTTACTTTGCAAGAAACAACATCAAAGAATTTCTAGACAGTTTATTTAGTTTCAAAGGAAAAATTCACTCTCCTTTACTTACTCATGATTTATAGACACCTTGCCTAAGTCAACATTCAACCTTTTGCAGAATTCCTTTGATATTTTGGGGTAGCCTATTCTATACATATATTTACCCAGCTGATAAAATTCAAATGGCCACCTTAATTTTTGAAGATATTATTGGAGGTCATCATTTAATGGCTAAATACTTGGTCACCCTGAGGGCACAAGAATATGCAAGGAAGACTCGTTTTGAGCACAATCAAGGCCATGGGTGGAAGATTTCTTGGAGCATCAAAGACTTGAGGACTCACGGTAATTGACAACTCTTAATGGGTCATGATTTGGTTATATTCATTAAGGGAATTTTGGTCAGTTCATTGAGTCTAAATGCAGTCCATGGCGACCCATCCCTTTAAGGGCATTGTTGTTATTTTGCCTTGTCTTGTAATAGAATATAAATAGAACATTTTAGTTCTTTTTCCCTTTAGTTGTTCATTGATGTAAGACTTGGAACATTAAACACCTTTAGTTGTAGGGCTTGGAATAGCCACCATACAGAAATAAGGGCAACAAGTGAGGATATCACTTGTGTTGCAATGTTGGCTAAAGACGTTCGTGTTTAGAGGAGGTAAAGTTCCTCTTTTGTTAATGTAGGAGTTAGGTTAACCATTGTGTGTAGTGTTAAGGGTCAAAGATTACCATATTCTTGGATTCTTAAGATTATACCAACCAAGGTCTAACTATCTATCCATTTTGTTTATGTTGTAATCGTTTGGTTGTGTTCTTGTAATTCAAATCCATGACTTATTTTTCTTGTTTCTTGTTGTTGTTCTTCATTTTATTGTTGGTAGCTCTTTTTTGGTGATGAACATATCAATACATTGTGTTCTTGTTGTTGTTTATTGAATTCGAGTGTGTTCTTCAAATGGATCCTCAGATCTTTAATCTTGTGGACTGATTTTGAAGTGTGTTTCGTGTTTTCCTTATAATTCTTGTATCAAATAGAACTCCAAGAATTGAACATATAGAAAAGTGTATAGCTTTACACCAAAGTTACAAAGTAGCATCTAGATATTTAGCTAATCAACTACTGAAACAACATCGTTAATGGGGTGGAGGACAAATTTTCATCATCTCCAGTGTATACATTACAAAGAGAATTTTTAACCATGTATATACATATACAATATGAATTTTTCACACAGGGGCCCAACTGACCCCTTCTACCTGCACAATGTAGGGGTACATACACTCAATACCCCCAGACCCTACTTGTGACTTGTAGAATTACACTTGGTATATTGTTATTGGTCTGAATGACCCCCTTTCTCCCCTGTAACTATACATTTGGCTCTACTAATGAATAGGAAAGTTACAACTTTGCACCAAAGTTACAAAGGTAGCAGGTAGATATTAGCCAATCCAAACTACTGATTAGTATTAGTGGAAGTTGGATATTCATGAAGGGTATTCATCATCTACAATATACACATAAAAATAGTTTTTGACCATATAAAATGATAATTGAATTTTCGCCAATGCACAAACTCTACTTAACTCTGCTCCTAGCTCTACTAATGAAATAAAAGGCAAGAATAATGGATAAGACATCAAACTTCCATGAAAAGCAAGCAAACAAACAATAAAAATCAAAACCAACAAACTTTAGCACTTCTTAATAAACCCGAAAAAACTACTGATCAACATTATAAGAAGCTGAATTTTTACCAAGACGTTCATCGTCTACAAAATACACATAATTTTTTTTAAGCTTGTATCCAAAGAACCAGAATAAATATAACCATTACAAACAACCAAACAAGAAATACGGTCAGCATGTTTGACATACTAGAAGAAATAGAGGAACAAAACAAAGGACAAGTCAAAAGAACATTACAAATATAGATTATGATAGCAGGTGATAATACCGTGTCATGCAAAGGCCGACCATGATTTGAAAGTGAATATAGCCTCTCATTCGAATTCACATCACAAGAGCCAAACATTAAACATTGAGGCCGCACATCTTTGAGAAATAAGAGATCTGTGGGTCGAAGCTTTCTTTCCTACACGTGCCATTGATGAATCCCAAATTGTTTCTTCAAAGTACGACAATTATCATCGATTCAATCCACACAATAGTTTTTAGATCTTGCTAATTGAATAAAAATCAACATAATTCCAGATAGATCTGATGCATTCAGATACAATTGATGATTATGACTCAATTTCTCAAGAGATAATTTATGAAGATCTTATTGTCCGACTGCATATTGAAGAGGATAATAAGGCTATGGAGAGAAGGTCAAAAGGGAATTCTACAATTAATGGGGCACATATTATAGAAGATGATCAAAACAATTCTAAGAAAAGGAAGAAAGTCGAATAAGGAAGCAATCAAACCAAGAAGAAATTCAAGGGAAAAAGCTTCAATTGTGGCAATATTGGCCACAATTCCAAGAATTATCGTGCCCCAAAGAAAGGAAAGAAAAAGGATTAAGAAAATATGATTGAATCCAACCAAGAATGCAATGATTTGTGTGCTATGTTCTCAGAATGCATCTTGGTGGGGGAATCCTCGCCAATGGTAGATGGATTCTGGTGCTACCCGCCATGTATGTGCCATTAAAGAGTTGTTTTCATCATTTTCTCCGGCTCACGAAGAAATAATGATCTACATGGCTAACTTCACTACTGCTAAGGTGGAAGGAACAGGGAAGTGTGCTTGAAAATGACTTCGAAAAAGGTCTGGACACTTGACAATGTCTTGTATGTTCCAGAATTACCTAGGAACATAATTTATATTTCACTTCTAGATAAGAATGGACTCAAATATATAACCGTTTCTGGAAAAATTGTAATTAGTAAAGGAGAAATGTATGTAGGAAAAGGCTATCTCACCGAGGGCATTTATAAGATGAATGTAATGACTGTTGAAATAAATAACAGTTCAAATTCTTCTTATTTTCTTGAGTCTTATTATTTTTGGCATGAACATTTAGGCCATTTTGATTATAAAACGTTAAGAAAATTGATTAACATAGAATTTTTACCAAAATTTGAGTGCAATAAATCAAAGTGTCAAACGTGTGTAGAATCGAAGTATGCAAAATATCCTTATAAGTTTGGTGAAAGGAATTCTAGTCCTTTAGACATAGTACACACTAACCTTTGTCATATGATGTCAACAACATCATGTGGTGGGAAAAAGTATTTCATAACTTTTATTGAAGATTGCACTAGATATTGTTATGTCTATTTGCTAAATAGTAAGGATGAAGCAATAGAAGCGTTTAGGCAATATAAAATTGAAGTTGAAAATCTATTAGATAAAAGATAAAAATTGATAGAAGTGATAGGGGCAGAGAATATTAATCTCCCTTCGTTGAAATATGTGTATAGAATAGAATCATCCATCAAACTATGGCCCCGTATTCACCTCAATCAAACAGAATTGTGAAAAGAAAAAACCAAACTTTTAAGAAAATGATGAATTCCTTGCTTATAAATTTTGGTTTATTGCAAAACTTATGGGGAGAGGCTATCCTTACAACCAATCATATACTCAACAGAGTTCTCCATAGTAAGACACAATCAAATCCTTATGAAAAATGGAAAGGAAGGAAACCAACTTGAAATTTTTTAGTGTGGGGGTGTCCAGTAAAGGTCCAAATACCGATGCCTAAAAGGGTTAAGATAGGACCTAAAACAGTGGACTGCGTGTTCATAGATATGCTAAAAGTAGTAAAGCATGTCAATTTTTAGTTCATAAATCCAAACTTTTTGATACTAATGAAAATACAGTAATTGAATTAGACAATGCTGAATTCTGTAAAAATATTTACCCATACAAAATTTGACATGAATAGTCTAGTGGAGGATCTAAACGATGTTGAGATGAACCAAGTGAGAATGTACATAATGAAGAAAATCAAAGACATAGTATATGTCAAAGAACGTCTACTTCATTTGGATCAGATTTTGTAACATTTCTCTTAGAAAATGAGCCTCAAACATTTAGGGAAGCGATGACATCTTCGGACTTATCCTTTTGGAAAGAGGCAGTCAATAGTGTGATTGATTCAATCTTAAGCAACCATACCTGGGAATTAGTTGATCTTCCTCCCGGAAATAAACCTTTAGGTTCTAAATAGATTTTCAAAAGGAATAAGAAAGCGGATGGCACTATAGACAAATACAAGGCAAGACTTGTAGTAAAGGGCTTCAAACAAAAAGAAGTCCTTGTTTACTTTGATACATACTCGCCAGTAAAAAGGATAACATCGATTCAAATGTTAATTGCCTTACCGAAACTACACAATCTTCAAATGCATCAAATAGATATGAAAACCGCTTTCCTAAATGGAGAATTGGAGGAAGAAATATACATGGAACAGCCTGAGGGTTTGGTGGTTCCAAGAAAGGAAAAAAAGGTGTGTAAACTTATAAATTCATTGTATGGACTAAAATAATCACCAAACCAATGGCATGCGAAGTTTGACCAAACCATGTTGGCAAACGGATTCAAAAAAAAAATGAATGTGATAAATATATTTATATTAAAAAACCTCCAAATTGCCAAGCCATTGTATGTTTATATGTGGATGATATGTTGATCATCAGTAGAGACAATTCTGACATAAAAGTAGCAAAACGAATGCTCGAGAGCAAGTTTTATATGAAAGACCTTGGAGTTGTAGATGTAATATTAGGTATAAGAATCCATCAAACTCCAAAAGGGCTGGCATTGTCACAGTCTCATTATATCGAAAAGGTACTTGACAAGTTCAAGTGTATGGAATTCGGTATTGCCAAGACTCCATTGGATGTGAGCTTCGCACTTTGAAATAATGAAGGTGAAAGTAACTCACAATTGGAGTACTCAAGAGTATTGGGATATTTAATGTATATAATGAACTATACACGACCAAACATCGCATGTACTATTAGTAAACTGAGTTGGTACATAAGTAACCGCAACAAAACTCACTGGATGGCAATGAAAATAGTTTTGGGTATCTTAAATACACTCAAGATTATGCTTTGCATTATAATAAATATCCTGCGGTACTTGAAGGATATAGTGATGCAGATTGGATCACCGGATTGAACGAAGTAAAATCCACAAGTGGATATGTATTTACTATCGGTGGAGGAGTAGTCTCTTGAAAATCATCCAAAAAGACTTTTCTTGCTCTCTCTTCAATGGAATCTGGATTTATCGCATTGGATAAAGCCGGTGAAGAAGCAGAATGGGTTCAGAATTTCTTAGAAGATATTCATTATTGGCCTAATCCAGTGGCACTAGTATGTATACACTGTGATAGCCAAGCGGAAATAGGTAAGCAGGGAGCATGATGTACAACTATAAATCTCGTCACATACGATGTAGACATAATACCATTAGGGAACTTCTCTCTAGTGGAATTATCAATTTTGACTATGTAAAGTCAAAGGATAATATGTCGGATCCACCTACAAAAGGCCTATCTATAGAAGGAGTGGAAAGGAATCCAAGGGAATTGATTTAATGCCTATGACAAGTCAGCATGGCGGTAACTCTACTAGCAGACTGGAGATCCCAAGAGCTAGGTTCAAGGAGTTCAAACAAAGTTATGTCTGACAGGTTCAACATTGTAAATTAGCCAACCCATTCTCATGATGTAGACAATGTATAGTAATCAAAGAGAAGATTTAAAGTGAAAAGTCTTTTAATGATTATCTAAATTTGGCAGAAATGACCAAATAGTTTAATCTATAGGATTGAATGTTCAGAAATCACCTATGTGAGGGCGAAGTGGAAGCCACTTCAAGGAGAATGTTAGTAAAGTCCTATTCTCTAAGCTCTCATGAAACCACCGAGATGTGTTCATGGATGAAAAGAATAAAACCGTGAGAACCATAAACAATAAAAAGGTTTGTTGTGTGATATGTGTTATCTAGGTGTACATTTAATTTCAACAGTTCAAAGATATCAAATCGACTGATTGACAGAGTCCATCCGATACATGTTCACTATAGAAAGTTCAAAGGGAAACCACTTATAGAGATACAATCAGTCTTTGCTTGATGATCACAAACTTGTCCGTAAAAATTTTATGAAGAATAGCCATTCCCCATTTATGTGGGGGATTGTTGGGTTCATAGTAAATGAGAGGTGTGAATGCAAAATGGAGAAAACCAGGTGAAAGAGAAAAATTTAGATCATACCAATATGGAAAGTGTACTAAGAATAGGAAAACTTACTAAATTCTCCAACGTTGGTGGGAGAAAGAAGCTTTAATGTATTTATAATGTGAAACACACTCCCATATGGATAAGTGACGAAAGGAATAAGAGATGCCTCGCGTCGTCATCGTCGTCGCTTGCTCGGTTCGACTTCAGATTTTGATTTCGATTTGTCAAATGATCGATCAATGAGATCTATCTTTTTGAAAAAATTTTATTTGATGATTCGACTCTACCAAAATGAAATAGTATTATCCATCTATGCATGCAGCAGCAGATGCAATGCTTCAGAAATTTTGAACTGATGCTTTTGTAATTCTGAACAAAAATAATTCTTCAAAATAGTAGCGCTATTTTGAACTAATGTGTTGTTTCAGGAGGATTCAATACTTTAGAAAAAGGACCTACTGATTCATGGAGAGAGAGGACTGTTCAGGAAAAGATGCAATCTTTGGATGAACAGACATTAATTTACAGCGCCTGTGTTACCTTTGACATGAACCATTGCCTCATTTTAGAAAAGGCATGTTATGGATATAAATAACTGCTTTCTTCCACAGGTTTTGATACGAGAAATTTCTGAATAAAAAATACTTTTTTTCTCTTCAAAAATTCTATGTGATCATTCAAACTGTTGAGTGCGTTCGACGAGTCCAAATATTTGAGGTACCGCCATATTTGGATTGAAGGCCATTTTATCCTGGTAGGAAAATTCCGCAACCTCTGGTACAGTGAGGGGAATTATTTTCTTAAGGAAAGTCTGTGAATTCTGACGACTTGGCCTTATTCATTTTTGTTTCATCTATTTTCTGAAAAAGTAAAATACACCACTTGGAAAGGTCATTTTGATCTTGTGTTGAGGGTATTTGATATAAACTTCATTGTGTTCTTGTTTATACTTGAACTCTAGTTGAAGTTTTTGTTCTGCATATACAGATTCTGTGTACCCGTATAAGGAAATAACACAAACAACCATTAGATATTTATTTATTTTACCGTGTAATTTATAGATAAACAAATTTGCAGAGGCATTATGCTAGATAACATGGAACCTCATTCATAAGCAAGAATATTGTCCTCCATAATGTTGTGAAGCATAATGCAATAGACTTTCACCCTTCCCGCCACCATATGTTGTATAAAAAGGTTCGTGTTGTACATATTCAAGGTAATGACCAAATAGTTGACACTTTGAACAAAGCACTGGCCAGGCCTGCATATGCGAGCAATCTATTCAAGTTATGGTTAGTGACCCATCACTTAACTTGAGGGGGGCCTATTTATCAATGGGGAATAACAAAGACGTGATGAAAGGGGAGATGAGTGTTCATAGAAGGGCTGATTTAGCTGATAGAGAGAAGTAGGTTTTACCTCTTCCTTTGAATAGAAAATTTAGTTGAGAAGCTTCCATATTTGTGTGTAAAAGTGCTCCGTAATGAAAAATGAGTCAGGGGCCTTAGCATCAGGAGTTAGTCCAATTAACACTTATTTTAGTGATTTCAGCGAGAATTTTTGATGAGGAAGAGGAAGAAAATATGTTTGATATGTGCTTAGATAAAATGGCTAGAGATGGAATCGCACCTCAATAACAAAAAATTGGAATAAATAAAAAGACACATGAGAGGAAACATAGCTGGGATGGTAAAGTGCGGGGAGTATGTTCCAAGACACCTACCAATGCGACAGACAAAGCAAGATCATACAACAGTGTCAATAGCTTCAACAAAATTCAATAAATCCAAGAATAACTCATGAACTATCAAATATTGTTGGACAGATTGGAAGATGAAAACAAGAGAAAATACTTCAGGTTACATTAGACGGGCAATCTTTCTTTTTTAAATTTATGCATTTGTAGAAGGAAGTTTGAGTTTGATAACTCAAATTTCATCGTGGATTTTATATTTGTGTACTCTTTAAGCATCATCATTTGTAATATCATCATAGGGTATGTTACATACTCTGTGATGATCATAAGATACCTAGTTCTCTGTAGTTCTTATTTTCTTCATGATTGTTGATTAATAGAGGTTCATTATCTCATTAGGATTGGTAAAGGAAGACCTAATTCCCCTTACTTATCCATGTTGAAGATTTTTATTATTAATAAAAGGCTTCTAGAAACACTGTGGTATAAATTAGCCCAAAAAAGGGAAAAAAGACTACACAAAGTAGTTCGTGACATTCATTTTGTATAGGAGATCGATAGATTTGGTCTAATCAAATCTAGTGTAAATCAATGGATATAGAATATTACTTATATGATTTTCAAATATTATCTTATCAAAACACGACACACCCACGTACAAAAGCCTTTTTATGTTTAGGTAGGTTTTAAAGTTAGATCATGTCTAAATTTTAAAAATTACCTTACACTTTTTACCCTTTTAGACTTGATCTAACTGAAAAAACACTATCATTTATTCAATTCTGACCCATGCTCGTTTTATGATTAAGTAGAAGAGAGATTTTTTTCCCATTTGGATCGGATTTGGAGGGCTAAAAGAATGGGTGACTTAATTTTCTAAATCTAACAATAAAAAAAGACAGTAAAGGCTTGAATGAATGGCCTTTTGAAATTAGAAGATCACTTTCAGAATTTTTCTTTAAGTTAGTGCATATAGGCCAGTTATGAATAAGGGTAAATATACACTATTTTTTTAATGAGGGGATATATCCCCTCGAAATTATTTTTTCCTTTACTAGTTAACTTCTTGTACGTAATCAAATACTTCAAAACTTGCATCACTGATTATTCCTATCCTTTAGATCGAGAAATTAAAGCTACTATTTCGACCATGACAACATAATAAAAATATTTCCTTAGTCCATTTAACAGAACAACAATAACTTAAGTCTTTCATATCATTATTTTTAAGAATATAAGGAAAATATGATCAAATTTTACTCCAACAACATTTAGGCTACCTAATGAGTTAGAGTACGTCCACACTACCCAATTCTTTGTTGCCTCTCAGAGAACAAACTTGTACCCACTATCTAGTCCTATTGGACAAACTAAAAGGGTAATACTTCAACGTACAAGTATAAAAACAATGGTAATGTTTTTATGTTTGTATGTTTATGTTTAACCTGGTAGGTTGTAAAGTAGAACTAGAAAGTGGGCTTGCAATCGAACTCCACGAAGGCCTTACTTGATACGACCAGATAGAGCTGATAAAGTTGGCTTTAAAGGAAATAAGCTTGTTGTTGGAGTCAATGAAGAGTTGGGTGGTGTGGACTCCAACAAAAAGAGAAAAGAGGAGCAAGAAGTTGTTCTTGAAAATTCCTAACTCTCAAGGTGTTAGAAAAAGCAACTGAAGGGTGAAAAATTAAAGAACAAAAGAAGAATTTTTATAATTGATATGAGATGATTTTACAAGATAATATGTAAGAATCTTATTAATAACTTTATATAAACAATGATTTACATTAGATTTTGTCAAAAGTCAGAATTCGATCAAACTTATCAATCTTAACAACTTACCAAAAGCATAGTATTCTTAGTAAGAAATCAACATCATAAAAGGTAAAAGAATTATTGTTATTGATAAATTTTTTGACCAGTGAATGGCAATTCAATATAAAATCATGCAAGATGATATGAGTAATAACGAAATCCTCAGCACCCTCGCGACGAGGGATCCAAACCCAGTGGAAACATCATTTTTTTAGCCTTTTTTTTGTTACCTTTTTACTTTATATTTCCCAGTCAACTCTTTTTTTTTCTTTCAAAAAATGAATAATTTATATTTTCTTTACGTCTTTGTTGCCTCACGACTAATTCCACATCTACCACCCCCGCCCCCGCCCCTCCCTTTTTATTGTCCAAATATTACTTTATTTTATTAGAAACTTACAAATTTAAAATTTGGAATTCGCCTTTGCTAATGAGTAGATACCAAGCATTTCACAAGACAAAATTGTGCAGCTTAAAAATTTTTTTTTTTTTAGGAATCTCTATGCTATGCTTAGTGGGAATATTTTATTAATATTAAAAAATCACATACAAACGATACAGAACAAAAGCTAAAGCAAAATCCAAAGAAATATCAAGCAACTCTCCTCAGCATTCATGGCAATAGATTCATCCTTTAGGGCAGTAAGTTGGGTGATTTTAGATAAGTGTTAACGGAGGAACATTTCTCACTTTAAAAAATGGGTGTGAACTTATAATATATACATCATTTGGTAGACAATTAAGTATATGCACACTACCATTTTAACGAGGAATATATTCACTCTTCTTATAGTTGAGGGATATATTTTCCTCTTAACTAATTAACTTCATGTGCTTAACCAAATACATCAAAACCTCCATTAATGATCTTTTATTTCTATCATTTAGAGGAAATTATAAGTATTATTTTAACCAGGATGTAATAAAAATATTTTCATATCATATTTAACAATAAATAAATAACTTAACTCTTTCATATCATTATCTTTAATTACATAAGATAATCTTATCATAATTTAACACAAACATCATTAGTTTGGGCCTGCATAATGAGTTGGAGAACATCCACATTACCCAACTATTCATTGACTCTGACGACACACTTCTACCCTTCAACACCAACGACACCAACTCTACCTGGTAGTATCAAGGAAGAAATTTGTCCAAATTCATTTGTTAGCCTATTGTCTAGTCCTCCTGGACATCACGCGAGGATAGTATAACATTTCATTCCTGCTAAAATTTCAATACTATCCTCGCATGTTGTCCAGAGGACTAATGGGTTTGCAAATGAGCTCGAGCAATGGTATGGTATTCCTTGATACAACAAGATAGAGTAGATGAGGTTGTCTTTACGGGAAAGAAGAGAAATGAGAGCAAAAAGTTGTACTTGAAAATTTCTAGCTTTCAAGTTGTGTCACAGAAAGCAACTGAAGGGTGAAAAATTAAAGAACAAAAGAAGGGTTTTTATAGTTGGTGTGAGATTCTTTTACAAGATAATATTTGGAAAACTTATAAATAAGATTCTATATACATTGATTTACATCAGATTTGCTCAAAAATCAAAATTAGTCCAAATTTATCAATCTTAGCAACCTACCAAAAACATAATATTCTTAATAAAAAAATCAATATAAAAAAGGTAAATGAGTTATTATTATTAATTCATTATTTGTCCAGTCAACCCAAATTGCATAAAAAATCCCACAAGATGATTTGATTAATAAGTATTGAATTTAAAAGATTATCAAAAAAGAATTTTTTTAAGGAACAAATTACAAGAGAGAAAACGGTCAGAACCACATAAATGACAATTTATTTTAATCTTGTCTAATTTTGTAAGTGAAAGTCAAGTCATTTGAAATTCAAGTAAAAATTGACATAATTATGACTTTACGAAAGATCCTGTCACGACCCGAACAGACGCCCAAGAACAGCTGAGCATCCCAAACCATGAAGGCTCGGGAGCCCTTCAATCATATACACAATTCATATATTGTAAGGAAATGTGGAAAATAAATGGAAACATGGTCACTTTAATATCTCAACTGAGTAATGCGGACATAAGTTCAATAAAACTGAAACCATCTAATACACGTTTCCGAAATCTCTACTTCAAAAACAAAAATCTGTTTGAAACCAGGACAAGGCCCTCTGTCGGATCATGAACTAAAAACAATGAGAGCAACATAAGTAAACAAGACGCTTTCCGAAGTAAGGGAGGCTCACCAACTTTGAATGTCTGGAAACAATCTACTATTTAGTAGGACCGTTAGACTGGGCCTCAGAACCTGAAATATAGGAGGTCAATACAAAATGTAATGGTATGTGAAACATTCCAAATTAACATGTTTTTATATATCATAATAAGATCATTTTATAAGACAATAAACATAATACATAAGTGAAAACACATGGGTATACTGAAATGAATTTCAACAACTCTTGGAAATCATAACTCACTTTCTATTTTCTCTGAGCTAGTTGGTACACCCTACAATTCTGATTATCCCAAGAGTTATATGGGATCCGTCCTTGACTCGGCGTCAAAAGTTTTATTCTTTAATTGCACTGATTAAATTATTAACATATATGCAACTCTTTCCTCAAAGGCAAGACATAGTTTAGAAAATTCTATACTGTTGAAATTGAAAACTTTCGCAGAAGGGGCAAAATTCTATACAAAATATTGCATGTCCAGAGATATATTTACACTTGCTTAGATTAGCATGAAAAATTGGGAAATACTAAATAGATTACCTCATTGCCATGGAAATCCACAAACATTTTTAGTTCAGCTCTCCATAGAAGGGCAACGTGCCCCTTACCTAACATCCAATCCAAGACCTAAAAGAAAAACCAAGGATAAAGTTAATATCCCTTTTCTTTATCAAGACAACTATAAGATCCTTAACACAAGAAAGTAGCACTGAGAAATTCTCTCAAATTATTGCATGTAGTTTTGTTTTTTTTCCCAATTCTAAAGATGAATATCCATGTATTTTAAAAAAGAAACTGATGGATATTTTACATATCAAGTTATTTTCATGAGAAGTTTCTCATTTATAGTAATAACAAAAAGTAAATAGAGATACAAAGATGGAGTAACTATGATATTATTACTAATTTTTTCCTTCCGTTCGGATTTACTTGTCACTATTTTCCTAATTTGATTTTCATTTTTACTCATCATTTTTGACAAATCAAGAAAAACCAAAATAAAAAATTTCATGTTTTACCCGTACCATTAATTACTTATTCTCGAAATCATGTCCAACACCTATTACTAAACCTCAATTGATAGTGGCAATATTGTAAATTCATTAAACCAATCATTGTTTTCTTAATAGTTGTGCCATATCAAAATGTGACAAGAAAATCCAAATGGTGGGTGAACATAACCAAGGAACTCCTCCATTAAACTTTATGTTGCATTCTATCCATTTATTTCTAAGCTATAGAAAAGGAACAAAGCATACAAATTAACCACCATAGCGTATACGAGTACAGATCATGGGTTCATGTAGTTTTATTTCTTAAACCATGTCATCTAACTGGGATTGAAAGTACTAGGTGGAAACCGAACACACAGCTAGTGAGATATCTCTCTCTCTCTGGTAGCAAAACATGAAAACTTAACAACTCTACATGAGTAAATTATAGAATATGTTTGTTGTGCTTTATACCTTACTAATTAGATTAGCAGTGGGGAAGAATAACTAGAGAAAAAGTGAAACAAGGGGTGCTACAGTGGATCTAACCGTCAATCCACAACGAGTATAGATTGATCGAGGAATTATCTGCAAATGTAAAACCGACGAACCTAGTTAGAGGAGAAGAGCCGAGCAAATTCCATAGCTAACAAGATGAAAGGTTAAGCTGATGAATATAATAGACCACCTCTCCAAACATGAGAATCAGTTTAACAGATACCAGTATTACTACCCATAACGGTACAAGCTTGTCCAAGAATATAGGAAAAGATTACAATGAAAAAGAAGAAAAGTAATATATAGGAGAAAAGTAATAAATAAGACGACAGGGGTAATAAAAGGATAACTATTGCCAAATAAGTATTGGTACACAAACCACATTGCTAAGTAGTTTCCAATCAAGAGTATGTGAATGCTCAAACTACAGCTCTCGTAAGAGTGTAAGCGGTCGTTGTCAAATATAGAACCTAACTGGGTTGGGTGTCAAATCCCACAGAGAATACTTGGTCACTAAGTAAGCAAAGATTATTAGACTTTCGGTGAAAGTTTCGTAAAAATGGGGGATTGTAGTGTGAGTAACAAAATAAGAACGTAAGGACAGAAAATAGAAGAGTAAAATGGATTGTTTTGTTGGTTTTGATCAATGAGAATTGAGAGCTGGGGTTATGTCCACCTTCTGAGTTGTACGTATCTATTGACTATGAGTTATGCGGAATTCAGACATGCATGTGCTTATAGAGAATTGTATTCTATGGTAAATCCAGGCGTCTTTCGACCATCAAGGATTATTTCACTTTAACTCTTTCGAGCTTAAAGCGTATCTAACGGTACAAGTTCTCCAAGAGGTTAATCCACTTACGACACTAACTTTTTAACAGGGGTTGGTGCCCTATTACCTTGACATTATCTCTTTTCCAGACATATAACTTTATTTTCTAACAAGTTAATGCTATACTGGCGTATTCTATATGTTTGCAACCACAAGAATTTAAATTAAGATAAAGAGAATAATGATTTAAGCAGCATATGTGTCACGAATTCACAAACTCATAGCAATAGATAGTATCTCATAAGGCTTCCATAACCCCAACTGAGAAGTTTAGCTACTCATGGGTGCAATGGAAATCACAATAGTCATTATCATCATACCAATATAAGGATCTCACGTGTAGTATATGTTGGTAGGGATTTGTGGCGTGAAGACCTTGCAAGTAGCGGTTCTCTTGTGGTGGAAATTTTAGAATTCAATAGATGAAGAAAAAGAAAATAAGAATTAATTGAAAGAAAATTGTTTAGAGTTGTAGATGAATGAATTAGAATGTGAATGATGAGAATAATGAGAATGATCAAAAGCTTAAGCAAAATAGGGTATTTATAATACCCATATCCTATTCCTACTAGGATACTGCATACTTGTCCTAATCCTAATAAGTTACTGTTGATCCCCAAAGTTTTGAGAAATGTTATTTTTGCCAGGACAGGTTTCCCATGCATCACTTTTAGTCCTAGGCGTCGAAATGCTGCTTTCCTTCTTTCGTGAACCTTCCTTTGGCATCAAGTTATCCATAAAATGCTGAAATCTTTATCATTTATACCTGAAAATATGCTAATCATGTTTGTTAGCTCACTTACAGGAAAAAGGACTAAAAGTGCAGGAATTATATATTTTGTCCTTAAAACTTAGCCTAAAATATGGGTAAATTATGGTGTTTAGGCGTGTAAATACGCCTATCATCAACACCTCACACTTAAAGCTTTGTTCGTCCTCGAACAAACTATCATGTCCATATAAACATCTACTTAGGATTTCCACAGTAAGAGCACAAAATATTCATCAAGACAGGCACAACAATTATTAACAAAGAGTAGTTTTCAGATCACTACTAGAAACAATTCAACCTCTAACATCAACTCATGATGATGGTGAATTCGTATCCACAAGTTAATGTACAAAGAATCATACACAACTACCCAAAACTCATCAACTATGTGTGTCTCACAATATATCACGCATAATCACTCACAAGTATTATATATATTTCGAACATGGGTATAAGATTATCCTTGCTCTCACCCTCACAAAGAATTCATATGTTGCAACTGATGACCATAGGCTTTCCCATAGTGCAATGCTCCACTAAATATCAGAATGCTACGCTTAGGATCAAATAGGTCTTTACAGGTTGTAATGTAGGCTACGGGATGGGTAGGACTATTTTGGCCAGAAATAGTGACTATGTTCCTAAACGCTTTAATACATCGCATTATGCCATTTACACTTTCTTTCAAACAACCTTTCTACTTTCTTTTAATCTACCACCCCTTCTCACCTCTTTTGTTATTCGTTTTTAAACAGAACTAACTTTTTAGTTTTCTTTTCATTTTTTTTTATAACACACCTCTATGATAGCCACTCTTTTTCATAACTAATTCAAGCACGAATACATTCAAAGGCATCACTCTCACCCAATTTCCTCTTATTTTGTCATATGACTTTACAATTTAAATCACTTAGGAATTTGGATCAAATTATGGTCTTGAAAAAAATGGATTAGGCTTACATATGAGGCTGTCAAAGAAAATAGGCTTAAGGCTCAAAGGGGGTTCTCTAGGATGACGTCCATGGGTATATAAAATGAAGGTAAACAATCATAGGTTTCCAAAGAAATGCCTAAATTATCTCCTAAAATCACATTCTTTATTTCGCTTTACATACATACCAGGCAAGTTCTAGCATCAGCCACAAACATAGAATATACTATCATCTCACACACACAAGGCATATGGTCGACTTTATTGGAAGTAGTATAGACTCTTGACCCAACAGATGAAGGAATTGAACCACACAATTATCACATAATGAGTCACTATTAGAGCCTAAACGTCTCAGTAGTAATGATTTTATCACAGACTCTTGTCGTAATACTATGCTGCCTATCAGAACAATTTCATGCAAAGTTAAAAATTAAAAAAAAATTAACAACTAAAAAAACAAAACAAACAAACATAAATAAATGCAAATGCAGATAAGGAAGTATAGCATACAAATACCATCACCCCAAACTTAGACAGGACACACCGTCCTCAGTGGAAAATAAATAAGAAGAACCTGGTTAGTCGAAATCCTCCTCTTTGTCTGGGGTCATACCCCCTTCATCAGAATCATCATCAGAGTCTTTGCCATCAGAGTTCTCCTCCACGTCGGAGTCTGGCATTCGAAGATTATCATTGATTGGCACATCGTCATCAAGAGGTTCCTCAAAGTACACACCTACTCCACACATTTGACTTGCATGCTCATTCATTGGGTAGTCATAATCCAGCTGTTGGAGCTCTGCAGCAGTTGGAACATGATCTCCACTCATCATAGTAAACCGAGTTATGCCATAATGATTGTGAAAGAAACTCTCATCTCGAGCATGCCTTTCCGCAGTGGTAAGGTTGACGCCATACGTGGTTTTAGCATCTTTAACCTTTGTGAGGTCAACCTTCTTTGGGTTGTGTGGAAGTTTATGATTATCCGGTTCCTCTTCGATGTCCTCCTTCCTCAATATTGCGATCAACAGATTGCCAAAGCTGAAGTGGGACCTCTTGTGTAGCCTGGACTTTCGCATTGTAGATCGAATATTTGCCCCAATGTTGATAGGAACATTCGTCATCAACGCGTACACCAAGCACACTCTATCTCGTGTAATCATCGTGTACTGGGTCCCTGGAATCAGACAAGAGTTAACTATTCGCATCCATATCCAAGCTTCTCTATTCAAGGAAGCATATGGGAAGGTGTTGTGCCGACTAGTGTCCTTGTGTCTTCTCTATCGTGCCATAGATCAACAGATGGCAAACCCAGAAAGAAGTTGAAGTACTCCGCATTTAGTTGTAGAACTTGGCCCCGAATCTTTACTTCACACCCTATAGTTTTCGGTGACCAGTTGGCATAGAATTCTCGTGTTAGATCGAGATTGCATTCTCCTATATCTCGGAAGCTGAAATCAAGATGTAACGCCATGATCTTGGCTAACATGTGAGGTTCTTTCTTTGCTAGGCTTTCCTTGTGTATCAACTCCACATGAACATATTTTTTCTCTTTATTGTTCCTATACCACTCCTTTTCTTCCTCCTCTAGGACCCATTTAATTCCAAACATGCGGCGACGTATTTGCAGCGAGGAGGATTCTTCTTGCTCTTTTCATCCCCTTTTTTGGCCTTTTTGTGAAGTAGTTGCTTTTTCTTTCCCTTGTCTTGCTTTTGGTGCCATTGCACCTGAGATTAAAATAATAGTCATGTTAGTTTCATCTCGGTGGATACAATCAATAAACAAGAAGTAGTGGCACCACCCCACACTTAGTTTGTTTGTACAAACTAGTGAAGTGAATGATGTCGATTACTCAGATTTCATCGATATACGTTTAGGTGTTATGTTCCAACAATATAATCAGTGCATTCATACTTTTCGTATCATCTTAACTATCCTTTCTCAATTCTAGACAATGTAATCTTGGTAATGCTTTCATGTTTTGGACTAATGCATCACTTTGAATAAAACTACTACATAGATATTGTATCAATTTATGGCTTGGAATAATCACAACATCTTATGTTTGTAGTTAACCATAATTTTCATTGCAATAAACAAGTCATTCAAGCAAGCTTTCAAGTTAAAAGGTTATGCAATGTTCTAGACTATGTCAATTCTGCAAAAGTATGACAGTGTATCAAAATCAAATACAAGTTCAAAACAAGTCAAGAGCATCCTTACGTATTCTTTCACTCAGTTAGTTTCACCACAACAAATCAACCACATTACAATCACCATTACTACTTCAAGATTAAACAATTCATTATAGACGTAGTAGTGTAGTACTTATGAAACATAAAAGAAGAACAAAGAAGTACTTACTTGGTTGATGGCCTCGGAAGATGTTCTTGCAAAATAAAAGAGCAAAAGGAAAATTTTTGAGAGAATTTGGAGAGGTAGGCGGCCCTTTAGGGTGAATTGCAATGTGTTTTTGATTTAAGACTAAGGTTCTATTTATAGGACAACCTTGGGTCGGGTTTTGACCCATTTGGAATCAGATTTGGAGACCAAAAGTGACCATAGGCGGTGCCTAATGCTTGGCCTATGCTTGGAATAGGCGGCGCCTTTTGCAAAGCATTGTTGAGCATAGGCGCCGCCTATGCTATGGCATTGTTAGGCATAGGCGGCGCCTATGCCATGGCATATGAGATTCAGAGACAAAAGGCTTTTGCATAGGCGGCGCCTATGCTATGGCATTGTTGAGCATAGGCGGCGCCTATGCTATGACACTCTATAATCCGAGAGCTTAGGCCATAGCATAGGCCTTGCCTTGTTCGTGGCCTAGATTTACATAGGCCTTGCCTTGTTCTTTGCCTATATTTTCATAATCAATGCCTCACCTAGAGCCTTTTGCTTCTTCATTCCTAACTTACCACCTTCAACCTGCAATACTTCTGAATCAAAATTTGAAACCAATCTCCTCCTTTAGACCTCTTGCACCTACATTCACTCAAAAATGACAAAAACGATTAGAACGATGGGTTGCCTCCCATAAAGCGCCTTAGTTTCCGTCGTGGCTCGACTCTTCTTTTTGGATTTTAATTTAGTAAAAACAAATGCAAAGGAAACCAAAAAATCATGATGGGTTGCCTCCCATCTATTGCTTGATTTATTGTCGCGGCACGACATAGTTACCTCGAGTACTTAGACTTCGTCGAGATAGATGGTGGCCATATAGTTCATCGAGTCAAGGGGGCCGATATATGGTTTTACTCATTGGCCATTCACCTTAAAGACAACACCATTATTGACTTTTATATCAACTACTCCAGACGAGTAGACTTGGCTAATCTTGTACGGACCAGACCATTTGGACCTTAACTTACCTGGGAATAGCTTTATCCTGGAATTGAAAAGAAGTACCATATCACCCTTTTGAAAGTTTCGTTGAACAATCTGCTGATCATGATACTTTTTCGTCCGTTGTTTGTAGAGTTCTGATCTTTCATATGCATGTAGACGGAATTCATCCATCTCATTCAGCTGTTCCACCCTCAAGTTCATAGCATCATCCCAATTCAAAATCAGTTGCTTCAATGCCCACAATGCTTTGTGCTCGAGCTCAATGGGTAAATAACAAGCTTTCCCATAAACTAGTTGGTACAGGGACATGCCAATTGGCATTTTGAATGCAGTCCGATATGCCCATTGTGCATCGTCCAGCTTCCGAGACCAATCTTTCCTATTAGCATTTACAGTCTTAGCAAGGATTTGCTTGATCTCTCGATTGGAAACCTCTACTTGTCCACTAGTTTGTGGGTGATAAGGCGTGGCTACCTTATGCTGCTTGACACAATATTTTACCAACACGGATTTGAACAGTTTGTTGCAAAAGTGAGATCCTCCTTCGCTTATGATAGTACGTGGTACACCAAAATGAGAGAAAATGTTTTTCTTCAAGAATACAACAACACGTTTTCCTTCATTATCAACCAATGCTACTGCTTTGACCCATTTTGAAACATAATCTACAGCAACTAGGATATATTTCATTCCAAACGAATTCACAAATGGACCCATAAAATCGATACCCCATACATCAAAGAGCTCTATATAAAGAATTTTCGACATAGGCATCTCATGGTGTTTCGAAATCGCACCTTGTCTCTGACATTGGTCGCATCTTCTCACAAAGTCGTAGGCATCATTAAATATCGAAGGCCAATAATAGCCACTTTGCAATACCTTCCTTGCTGTCTGATTACCTGTGTGATGTCCCCCAACTTGGGAAGTGTGACATGCTTCCAATATATTCATCACCTCAACATGGGATATGCATCGCCTGATAACACCATCCGCGCATCGTCCAAACAAATATGGCTCATCCCAGAAATAGTGCCTCACGTCATGCATGAACTTCCTCTTTTGATGAAATGACAGATTCGTACGCATTACATTACTTACCATGAAGTTTGCAAAATCTGCATACCATTGTAACTCCTCCATCATTGTGGCTAAAATCTCTTCAACAGGGAAAGTATCGTCAATCTCAAGATCTTGCTGTGCTATATGCTCATTCTTGAGTCTAGATAGATGATCAGCCACTTGGTTTTTGCAACCTCTTCTATCTTCTACCTCGAAATCAAATTCTTGCAGCAATAATACCCATTGAATTAGCCTTGGTTTTGCATCTTTCTTTGTCATCAGATATCTAAGGGCTGCATGGTCTGTATGAACTATCACTTTGGTTCCCAACAAATAAGCACGGAACTTTTCGAAGGCATACACAACTGCTAGAAGCTCTTGTTCTGTGACAGTATAGTTTTTCTAGGCTTCGTTCAAGACCTTACTCGCATAGTAGATTGGATGAATAACATTTCTCTTCTCTGACCAAGTACAACACCAAAAGCTACCCTGCTAGCATCACACATGACTTCAAATGGTAAAGACCAATCTGGTGCTACCATGATAGGATCTTCAATTAGCTTCACTTTGAGGCATTCAAATGCCTTCACACAATCTTCATTGAAGTCAAACTTTGCATCTTTCTCCAAAATTTTGCATAATGGACTAGCAATTTTGGAGAAGTCTTTGATAAACCTTTGGTAGAAACCTGCATGACCAAGGAAACTACGAACTCCTTTGACCGAAATTGGGGGTGGTAGTTTCTCGATAACTTCGATTTTAGCTTGATCCACCTCAGTTCCTCTTTTGGTGATTTTATGCCCAAGAACAATATCTTCTTTCACCATAAAGTGGCACTTCACCCAATTCAACACTAGGTTGGATTCAACACATCTCTGCAACGCCATACTTACATTTGTCAAGCACGATTCCAACGACTCACCCACAACTGAAAAATTGTCCATGAATACCTCCAGTGTGTCTTCCACCATATCAGAAAAAATGGACATCATATAACGCTGAAAAGTGGCAGGTGCATTACATAGACCAAATGGAATACGTTTGAAGGCAAACGTACCATAGGGGCATGTAAACGTTGTTTTCTCTTGATCTTCAGGGGCGATACATATCTGATTATAGCCAGAATAACCGTCTAAGAAACAAATCCATCCTTTCCCTGCTATTCAATCAAGCATTTGGTCAATAAAGGGATTGGAAAGTGATCTTTAAGGGTCCACAAATTCATCTTACGGTAGTCCATGCATACTCTGCACCCTATGACGGGTCTGAGTGGAATTATCTCATTTTTTTCATTCGCAACTACCATCATGCCACCTTTCATTGGTACACATTGTACCGGGCTTACCCATTTACTGTCGGAGATTGGATACACAACCCCTGCATCTAACCATTTAATAATTTCTCTCTTCACCACCTCTTGCATAGGTGGATTCAGACGCCTTTGATGCTCAATAGTGGGTAAGCAATTTTTTTCAACCTGAATCTTGTGTGTACAAATCCCAGGTGGAATACCAATGATATCAGCGATGGTCCAACCGATGGCTCTCATGTACTTTCGTAGAACCGTGATGAGAGCTGCAACTTGCTGCTCACCCAAATCTGCCACCACAATAACCGAGACTGTGTTACCGCTTCCCAAGAATGCATATTTTAAATAGTTAGGCAGCTCCTTCAGTTATAACATGGGTGGTTCCTCAATAGAAGGTTTAGCTGGTGGTGTTGGTTGGTTTTTGAGATCAAGGTCCAGCTTCTTGGGAGCATGAGGATATGACCCTAATCCTGTTAGAGCACAAATAGTTTCTTCATAATTTTCAGCATCCGTATGCTCAACATTCATAAGAACAACTGCCAATGGGTCATCAATAAGCTGCTCCTCTACAGGTAATTCTTTCTCATCATCAATATAAACATCAGCTACCGAGAACACGTTCAGATCTTCGGGTTTCTTCATTGATTTACATACATCAAAGCGGACTACTTCGTCATTCATTCGGAATAGAAGCTCATTAGCTCTTAAATCAATAAGCACACTTCCTATTGCAAGGAAAGGGCGCCCTGAGATTATGGGAACTTCAGAGTCTACCTCACAATCCAAAATAACGAAGTCCTCCGGAAATATAAATGAAGAAACCTTAACCAATACATAACATAAAATACCAACAGGTCGTTTTACCGACCTATCAGCCATCACAAGCCTCATATTGGTTGGAGTAGGATCACCCAACCCCAATTTTTTGTAAATGGATAATGGCATCAAGTTGATGCTGGCTCCTAAATCGCATAATGCCTTGGCAAAATTAAAAGATCCGACAGTACAAGGAATAGTGAAGGCTCCTGGGTCGGCCTTCTTCTGAACTAGTGATCTGATAGCAATTGCACTACAATGATGAACATCATCTGTCAACTCACCACTTGCTGCTCGCTTCTTTGTTAAAAGATCCTTCATAAATTTTGCGTAGCCTGGCATTTGTTCTAGTGCCTCAACCAAGGAAACATTAACGGTCAGCTGTTTTAACATTGACATGAATTTATTGAACTTGGTATCATCAGCTCTCTTCTTTAATCTTTGCGGAAAAGGAGGTGGTGGAAGGGGAATTGTTTTCTCCATGACTTTTTTTTCATCATGCTTAGGTTCAGAGATCTTTTCAGGCTGTGGACGTTGAGGAATGACGTCATGAACGTCTTCATCAGTTTCGACGGTGTCATCTTCTTCTGTATTACCTACGATATCTTTGGGCACTTGCTTGCTTTAGGATGAATTTTCCAGCACCTTACCACTTCTGGTAGTTACAACCATGCATTTTCCATTGTTTCTTGGGTTTTGCACTGTGTCACTCGGTAGGGTGCCAGCTTTTCTTTGATTTAATGTGGCTGAAATTTGACTCAATTATTGTTCCAGCTGTCTTATTGAAGTGGAATGTGAGTCAACCAATTACTTCATTGAGGCCAAGTCATTTATTACCTCAGTTACTCCCGTTCTGGTTGCTTCCACTCCTTTCAACAGCTTAGCCATCATATTTTCCATTGACATATTTCCCAAACCAGATGTAGTGGCCTCTCGTCATCCAGGAGGAATATACACGCCACTCCTATCAGTCTTGTTCTTCCAACTACCTTGATCCCGATCCTTGTTTCCAGAATTATCATAATAATTCCGACCTTGGTTTCCTTGGGCATTGCCTTGGAAACACCCCTAATTGTTCACGTAGTTAGCTTCTTCCTCAGAATCGGATTCCTCTCTTCCTTTTGACGCAACTGCTTTGACTTTTTCGGTCTTCCCTGATAGTAGATGCTTTGTAAGAAGATCCACTTGTATTTTCATGTGTGCCAAATCTTGATCACGTTCTTCTTGTCTTCTCCTTTGTTCTGCAGTCATGCCTATAGAAAAAGTGGGGCTTGCTACCTCAGAATATATGGTATGCCACGCCCTACTTTGCTTCGTCATCCGGTCTAGCATATCACTTGCCTGAACAAAGGTGAGGTCTATAAATGATCCTCCAGCAGCATTATCCACCATAGGTTTAGCTACTGAATTCAAGGATCTATATAGTATCTCCATCAAGTGAAAATTAATCATGTGATGGTTTGGGCACCTCATAAGCTTCTTCTTGAATCTCTCCCATGTTTCGTGGAGGGCTTCAGTTGGAAGCTGTCGAAAATTGCTGATTTCATCTCTCAATTGTGCTCTCTTGGATGGCGGAAAGAATTTTTCTAGGAAATCATCTTTCAATTTCCTCCAATTAGTGATAGAATCAGGAGTCAGTCCGTTCAACCATAGAGTTGCCTCCCCAGATAGAGACAATGGAAATAGGTGCAACCGAATTGCATTCTGTCCAACGCCAGGATTGTCGAATAACGTGCATGTAGAAATAAAGTTGATCAGATTCATATTCGGATCATCGCCTGCTAGTCCACCAAATAATCCCTTGAGTTGCAATAACTGAATCATGGTGCTCGTGATGTTTAACTTGGCTCCGGGTGCCAATGGCAGAGGAATAATGGCTCATGTGGCACCATCTCCATCAAGATCATCATCATCATCATCGAATGGTATGGCTCGGCGTTCAGGCCTGAACTTAGCTTGACGATCTCTTCTGTTGGCTGTTGTCGCCATCTCAGAATCACGCCTAGGGTTTAGTAACTCGTCATCACCTAGATCCTCATCGTCAGGATTTGTTGCTCGCCCAGGATTATCAATATTCTGTTGATACACTTGAGCAGTGGCCAGAGCAGCTAGTCTAGCCTGTTCCTGTTGAGCAGCCCTTCTTTCAATTTCCTGTTGAGCCTCCATTCTGCCAATACGATGTGGTTCAGGATTGAAAGGTAATCATGGTTGACCAGAACTTAGAGTATGGGGCATGCACTGGATAAAAACCTACAAAAGACAAAAACAACAACTAAAAGTAAAATACGAGAATCTTTGACCAAAGGGTCTAGTAATTATCACAAACTTAGTTGACAACCGTATTCCCTAGCAAAGGCGCCAAAATTTGATAACGCTCAAACTACAGCTCTCGTAAGAGTATAAGCGGTCGTTGGCAAATATAGAACCAAAATAGGTTGGGTGTTGAATACCACAGAGAATACTTGGTCACTAAGTAAGCAAAGATTATTAAGCAAAGATTATTAGACTTTCGGTGAAAGTTTAGTAAAAAGGGGGATTGTAGCGTGAGTAACAAAATAAGAATGTAAGGACAGAAAATAAAAGAGTAAAACGGATTGTTTGGTTTGTTTTGATCAATGAGAATTGAGAGCTAGGGTTATGTCCACCTTCTGAGTTTTACGTATCTATTGACTATGAGTTATGCGGAATTCAGACATGCATGTGCTTATAGAGAATTGTATTCTATGGTAAATCCAGGCATCTTTCGACCATCAAGGATTATTTCACTTTAACTCTTTCGAGATTAAAGCGTATCTAACGGTACAAATTCTCCAAGAGGTTAATCCAGTTACGGCACTAACTTTTTAACAGGGGTTGGTGCCGTATTACCTTGACATTATCTCTTTTCCAGATATATAACTTTTCTTTCGAACAAGTTAATGCTATACTGGCGTATTCTATATGTTTGCAACCATAAGAATTTAAATTAAGATGAAGAGAATAATGATATAAGCAGCATACGTGTCACGAATTAACAAACTCATAGCAATAGATAGTATCTCATAAGGCTTCCATACCCCCAACCGAGAAGTTTAGCTACTCATGGGTGCAATGGAAATCACAATAGTCATTATTATCATACCAATATAAGGATCTCACGTGTAGTATATGTTGGTAGGGCTTTGTGGCGTGAAGACCTTGCAAGTAGCGATTCTCTTGTTGTGGAAATTTTAGAATTCAATAGATGAAGAAAAAGTAAATAAGAATTAATTGAAAGTAAATTGTTTTGAGTTGTAGATGAATGAATTAGAATGTGAATGATGAAAATAATGAGAATGATCAAAAGCTTCAGCAAAATAGGGTATTTATAATACCCATATCCTATTCCTACTAGGCTACTGCGTACTTATCCTAATCCTAATAAGTTACTGTTGATCCACAAAGTCTTGAGAAATGGTGTTTTTGCCCATGACACGTTTCCCATGCATCACTTTTAGTACTAGGCGTCGAAACGCTGCTTTCCTTCTTTCGTGAAGCTTCCTTTGGCGTAAAGTTATCCATAAAATGCTGAAATCTTCATCATTTATACCTGAAAACTTGCTAATCATGTTTGTTAGCTCACTTACAGGAAAAAGGACTAAAAGTGCAGGAATTATATATTTTGTCCTTAAAACATTGCCTAAAATATGGGTAAATTATGGTGTTTAGGTGTGTAAATACGCCTATCATCTGTATGCAAGGCAATAGATGTTGGTTTTTTACCACCGGAAGTATTTTAGCTGTAAAAGAAGGGAAGAATACTTTAAAAGGCCGATCAAAGAAGACATCGGTAAAACTCAAACTATGCACAACACTGCTTCTCTTCTAACTTATCCCACTATAAGCCCTATTCTAATATGGGTGGTTATTGATACAATTGTAGACCCATGATACGTAAAGTTGCTTAACTTTTGTAATTATGCATTCCAGGTATAAGAAGAATCATGTACCTTTTTTCTCTTACTCTTTCAACTATTCAAATGCCTTTGCTTGGGTACATAATCAATGCATCATTCATTTACTGTAAGTTTAATTCCACTATTTACTTTGCAACAAACCACATCAAAGCATTTTAAGATAGTTTATTCAGTTTCAAAGGAAAAATTCACTCTCTTTTACTTACTCGTGATTTATAGACACCTTGCCTCAGTCAACATTCAACCTTTTCTAGAATTACTTTGATAATTTGGGGTAGCCAATTCTATACATATATTTACCCGGCTGATGCAAGTCAAATGACCACCTTAATTTTTGAAGATATGATTGGAGGCCATCATTTAAAGGCTCAATACTTGGTCACCCCAGGAGCACAAGAATATCTAAGGAAGACTCATTTTGAGCACAACAAAGGCCATGTGTGGAAGATTTCTTGGAGAATCGAAGACTTGAGGACTCACGGTTTTGGAAAAATCTTAATGTGTCATGATTTGGTTATCTTCATTAAGGGTATTTTGGTCACTTCATTGGGTCTAAATGCACTCCATGGCCACCTCGCTCTTTAAGGGCATTGTTGTTATTTTTCCTTCTCTTGTAATAGAATATAAATAGAACATTTTAGGTCTTTTTCTCGTTAGTTGTTCATTGATGTAAGACTTGAAACATGAAACACCTTTTGTTGTAAGGCTTGGAATAGCCACCACACCAAAATGAGGGCACGAGTGTGCATATCACTTGTGTTGCAATGTTGACTGTAGACGTTGGTGTTTAGAGGAGGTAAAGTTCCTTTTGTGTCAACATAGGAGTTAGGTTAACCATTGTATGTAGTGTTAAGGGTCCAATATTACCATATTCTTGGATTCTTAAGATTATACCAACTATGTTTTAACTATCTATCCATTTTTTTTATGTTGTAATCATTTGTTTGTGTTCTTGTATTTCAAATCTGTGACTTGTTGTTCTTGTTTCATTGTTGTTGTTCTTCATTTTGTTCTTGTTAGCTGTTTTTAGGTGATAAACACATCAATACATTGTGTTATTGTTGTTGTTTGTTGAATCCGAGTGTGGTCTTCAGAAGGATCCTTAGATCTTTCATCTTGTTGACTGATTTTGAAGTGTATTTTGTGTTGTCCTTATAATTCTAGTATCGCCAGCTGAACGATTTAAAAGAAAAAGTCTGAGGAGAGCATAGAATAATCAAGAGGAAATAGAACTCTAAGAATTGAACATATAGAAAAGATTATAGCTTTACACCAAAGATACAAAGTAGTAGCTAGATATTTAGCTAATCAACAACTGAAACAACATCGTTAAAGGGGTAGAGGCCAAATTTTCATCATCTTCAGTGTATACATAACAAAGAGAATTTTTCACCTTGTATATATATATATACAATATGAATTTTTGACAAAGGGGGCCTAACTGACCCCTTCTACCTGCACAATGTAGGGGTACATACACTGAATCCTCCCAGACCCCACTTGTGGCTTGTAGAATTAGACTTGGTATGTTGTTGTTGGTCCAAATGACCCCCTTTCGCCCCTCTAACTATACATCTGGCTCTACTAGTGAATAAAAAATTTACAAATTTACACCAAAGTTACAAAGGTAGCAGGTAGATATTAGCCAATCCAAACTACTGAGCAGTATTAGTGGAAGTTGAATATTCATGAAGGGTATTCATCATCTACAATATACACATAAAAACAGTTTTTTGACCTTATAATATGACATATGAATTTTCGCTAATGAACAACCTCTACTTAACTCTGCCCGTAGCTCTACTAATGAAGTAAACGGCAATAATAAAGGATAAGACATCAAACTTTCATGAAAAACAAGCAAACAAACAATAAAAATCCAAACCAACAAACTTTAGCACTTCTTGATAAACCCGAAAAAAACTACTAAACAACATTAGTAGAAGCTGAATTTTTACCAAGACGTTCATTTTCTAAAAAATACACATAATTTTTTTTTTATTAAGCTTGTATCCAAAGAACCAGAATAAATATAACCTTTACCAACAACCAAACAAGAAATACTGTCAGCATGTTTGACCTACTAGAAGAAATTGAGGAACAAAACAAAGGACAAGTCAAAAGCACATTGCAAATATACATTAGGATAGCAAGTGATAATACCGTGTCATTCAATGGTCGACCACAAGTTTCAAGTGAATAAAACCGCTCATTCGAATCCACATCACAATAGCCAAACATTAAACATTCAGGCAACACATCTTTGAGAAATGATAGATTTGTGGGTCGAAGCTTTCTTTCCTACACGTGCCATTGATGAATGCCAATTTTTTTCTTCCAAGTATGGCAATTCTCATCGATTCAATCCACATAATAGTTTTTAGATATCGCTAATTTAATAAAAATCAACATAACTCCAAACAGATCTGATGTATTCAGATACAATTGATGATTATGACTCAATTTCTTGGGCAATTCATTATCTGTCACCACTACCACTGTTACTCCTACTAGCTTTCTTAATTTTTATCCTCAATTATTTTAACTTAGACCATATCAATAGTCAATATCTCTTATACCATGATGTAAAAGAGGATCAGGTGAAAGAGGAGAAATGAGGATAATCTCCAAGGTGAACCAAGTCGTGATCCAATGATTGATGATCAATATCGTGAGTCTATTTGATTTAAATCGGATGAAGAGAAAGAGGAAAAAAAGAATGAATACTTGAGAAATGAGGAAAAAAGATAAACAACGAGAATTAATATCTAAGAAAAATCTAGAAAAAAAAGAGAAAATAAAAAAAACTCTAAATAAAGGTTAAAGACAAATAAATAAAAAAATAAAAAAAATGAAGAAATAGCTAATGGTTGAGAAAAATGAAAAATAAAAAAAAAAGGTTAAGACAAATCAATTAAAAAATTAAAATAAAGTTAAAGGAAAAAATAAAAACTGAAAATAACAAAAAATAGAATAATAAATTTAAAGGAAAATATAAAAAGTGAAAAAAAAAGTAGAATTATAAATGTAAAGGAAACACAAAAAAGTGAAAATAATAAAAAATAAAATATGAGAGATAAATGATTATGGAAAGTTTAAAAATATATTTGAGGTGTAGAGGGACAAAATTATACTTTTAGTATATTAAAAAGTAAGGAAGACTATTCTTCAAAGACAATTTTATTTAGGGTCAAATATCTAAAGCTACCCATATTTGGGTCTATAGCATGCAATTTTCTGTGCATCATTAGCTTGGGCTTGCATATGAGTTGGAGAACATCCACATTACCCAACTATTCGTTGACTCCGACAACTAACTTTTATCCTTTAACCATAACTGCACCAACTCTACCTGGTTGTATCAAGGAAGAAATTTGTCTGAATTCATTTCTTAGCCTACTGTCTAGTCCTCTTGGGCATCATGCTAGGATAATATGGCATTTCATACTTACTAAAATTTCAATACTATCCTTGCATGATGTCCAGAGGACTAGACTACTAGTGTGTTTGCAAATGAACTTGACCAATAGTCTGGTCTTCCTTGATACAACCAGATAGAGTCAATGGAGTTGGCTTTAGACGGAAGAAGAGAAAAGAGATCAAGAAGTTGTACTTGAAAATTTCTACCTTACAAGTTGTGTCACAGAAAGCAACAAAAGGGTAAAAAATTAAAGAAGAAAAGAAGGGTTTTTATAGTTAGTATTATATGCTTTTACAAAGATAATATTTGGAAATTTTATAAATAACATTCTATATGCATTGATTTACATTAGATTTTCTCGTAAGTGAAAGTTATACTTATCAATCTTAACAACCTACCAATAACATAATATTCTTAATAAAAAAATCAAGATAAAAAAAAGGCAAGTGAATTATTGTTATTATTAATTCATTTTTTCCAGTCAACCCATATTGCATAAAAAATTCCGCAAGATGATATGACTAGTAAGTATTAGATTTACAAGATAATCAAGAATTTTTTTAAGGAACCAATTATAAGAGAGAAAATGATTAGAACAACATAAATAACAATCCATTTTAATCTTGTTTTTTGATGTAACTGAAAATCAAGTCGTTTGGAAGTCAAGTAAAAATTGATATTTATTATGACTTTAAGAAAGATCCACAATTGGCGTCCATTAAATTAATTTAAGTCATTATCTATTAAACTAACATTACGTGACAGGAAAATGAAAAAGAATTTATGATTTTTTTGTTATTTTAAGTATCAAAAATAGTTGTATTTTTTTCAAAATAGGCGAATTGGGTAGACTGAAAACATATTTTTTTTCGTGTGTATGACACAACCCGAACCGAGGCCCAGATCGCACGGGCATTTCAAACCGTGAAGTCCCAAGAGCTAACTGGAAATCATACACACCATTAATATATTTATAAGGAAAAGTAGAAAAGATAACAAAACGGAAAAATGGTCATCTGATTATATTAAGAAAACAACACGACATAAGTTCAACAAGACTCAAATCCATCTAAAACTTGGGAAATCTCTACTAACTGAAGGAAAACAATATCTGTTTGAAGATAGGGACAAGACCCTCGGTCGGACCATAAACCAAAACCAAATGAGATTAACACAAGTGAACAAGACGCCTTCCAAAGTAAGGGATGCTCACCAACTTTGAACGTCCAACGGGCTATAAGGAATCCACCCTTAACTAGGAGGTCAAGCCCCTTGCCCAAGTTTGTCCCAAGGGTTAGAGTCTCTATCTCTAATATGCTAAGGGGCATAAAGCCATCGTATGGTGCCTCTTGGGGACATAATAAACCCGAAATGACAAAACACGATTTCCCACAATGAGCCTTTCCACTCAAATGCCTTCCTCAGATAACCACCTAACTCTCTTTAAATCCATTTTTAACTCTTTAAGATATCCATTCTTTGAAAATCTTACTCTGTTATGACATTCATTTTTTTGGTATCCTCATACCAAAACTTGCAAGTCATATCTCTAAGCCATAAAATATCATGTTACAGTACTTTCATTCAAAACAATGTTTAGACTACCGAGTCATTCAAACAGTACAGGAGGATTTGCATATAAATTACATGAATCTTATGCAAAGACTCTCTCTTTCAACTTTTAAAACATGTGGTGGTCCATTACTTGTAGCAAAGCATGCAACTCCTTAAACCATCACTTTTCATCTATATTAATAAGAAACACCCTCTCATAAGTTCATAACCAAAACCAAGTCTTCAATGATAGTAAATATATTTGTATTCATACTTCTCAATATGTAATTGATGTGCAATTGAATAATTCATGACATGAAAACAAGAGGCTTTATAATAAGAGAGGGATTATAAATGTTTATGCTCTCAATTCAACATTCAAACTCAAAAAGAATATATACTTATATACAAGTACAAATCAAATTTAGGGGAAGGCCTCAAGACCAAAACATTATCTCATTGAAAAAGTTCACAAAGCATACTTTTTAATGTAATTCAAAACCCTTCATAAATACATGATTTATCAACATTCAAAAAATTATAAAAATGATTTCATCATACCCATGTAGTTTAGAAAAACCCACATACCTTAATGATAACAAATTTGCGAAAACATTAAACCTTTAAGCTTGATTGCCCAAATCCTAAGTTGTTTCTATCCTCTTGTATTTTAGATGATTAACTAATGAATTTCTAGGGTTAAAACATGATTTAGGGACTTAAATTCGTGTTAAGATGTTTAGGGATGGTTATTGGGTGACAAAAGACCATGTTTCCCTTGAAATACTCAAAAATAGAGTTTCTGCACAACTTAGCCATAGGGTTTGCGGCTCCATATCCATGGCCAACATTAAAGTTTGTGGCACCAAGTCGATGGAAAACATTAGGCTTTTCGTCAACAACCTTATTGCCAACCTTTTCCAGTGAACGTTGGTGATGTTGAGGCGATGTCAAGCGATCGCCTAAGCTATAGTTTGTGGCGCCTACTTAGTTTTGAGGTCCTTAAACACCCCTAACACCACTCAAAATATCAATACATGATCTACCATAACTAATGTGGTCCTAAAGATCCTTTTAGAAGCATCAAATGAATGTTACGACTATATGATGTCACAATCATACAACCTGTAGGTGCCTTATTCAAACACTCATAACCTCTTACCCCAGACTCAGATTGATGAATGGTCGGAGGCGTTTGAAATAACACTCGAATGTACTTAACTTGATATATAGTAGGCCGCATGAATCTTATATACTATGAGAAAAAGTCACTGGAATTTGACCCATGCCAAATCGTCAACTAAAAATAAACCGATAGAAAAGTTTTCAACTCGACTTTGTGTTAGGGGATTTTTGTGACCTAAATTCGTATTCAAAGGTATTAAAAAACTATAGGATTGATAATCACACATATATTAACAAGGATTCATTGGGTTGTGGTCTATACATGTAGAAATGACAGTTTAAATTCTAGCCCAAAGGTGCGGGTGTTACATTATCTCCCGCTTGGGATCATTCATCCTCGAATAATGGGTAGTGACTTGTTCAAGCTCTAAAAGTATCGAATAATTAAATTAACCTTGCATTGAACATATCTCATCAACAATATATGTAAAGACATCAAAAGAGCTTCATGATAACCCCTAATGAAACGTGTAAGCACAAAGTGTGAGATATAAGAATTGACATAGAGATGACCTTGCACATGATATCTTGGGATCGTAATCATCACGACATATGATGTGAGTTTATTTGGTGACCATAGGTCTTGATTTACATCGGTACAACTATGAAATGAGATTTTCCAGGAGATAGGAATAGAAACATTGCCTACTTTACAAGATACAAAGAATAGATGTTACACCTAAAAACCCTACTCATCTATGGCCCAAACAAAAAATAACATACTTCATTATTTCTAACTTAGAATTATCGCATAACACTTCTAACCATAAGAGTTTGAGTCCCACCATGTAATACTACTGTGTTGAAGCCTAACTCAGAGAAAAAAGGAGCTAGCTTAAGCTATGGGACCTCATACCCTACATCTCTTTAAGGATATTACATCACCTTATCATTACCATCAAACACCCTCGGGACTTAATTCAGGGAGTACTAACCACATAACACCTTGGTTTGAGTTTTCATCAATAACCTTAGCTCAAGAAATTAGATCAAAATTTTCACATTGAAGAACATCTACTCCCTTACCTAAGACATTACTAAACTTTCACAACCACCATCACCCTAATATACGGAGGGCCATTGAGGAACCCGAGCTTAAGCATCATGAATAGGAGTAACACTATTAGACTATAACTTATACTTATTACACTACTCAAGGAGGGACATGATGTAATGATAAGATATAATCACGAAGTGCTTTATATATCAAGTGTCTTGATCATAAGTAGAGAGACACTCTGGCATAAACATAACATAGCATGAGTTCTTAGGACAAACCATAGAGAGAAACATAATTTCTTACATCATGATTCGTATAACATAAGTTTAGGATTCATGAAATCAATAATTGAGACAAAGACTTCTACTTGAAGCTGTCGCTTCTCATTTTCAGATCTGAAATAGTTATGAGTTCGCACAACTTTATCATTTTGGGTAATCCCAACATAAAATGAATTAGTAACATTTAGAAAGCATATTTTATTAGAACCAAGAATTTTGTGAGACATGAATTTTTATCGATCATGAGCAACATAACATAGAGCTTGAATATCTGAAATATTAGATTACCGAGGGAGATTATTGCTTCTAGTTTGGAAGTCGGAACATGACATGAGTTACATAGAGATCTCAAACCTTAGATATAGGTAAGACATGAATACATAATACTTTGGTAAAATGACCTCTTAAATTGGAGTAGGAGGGGCTTGCTTGCATAGGAATTGATTTTATCATTATTCTTACTTGAAACTTTACACCACAAGAAAATACGGGAAGTATTTAATTCATCATCTCCCCCTTAGATCAAAGTCACAATCCTAAACTTAAGGACATATCTTCTCATTAAATCTTACAAGAACAACACTCAACATAATGGGGTATCACCATACACATAAATGCTAAACTTCCCCCTTTTAACTATACTCTAAAGGCATTGCTTTCCAAGAACGCTACTCTTAATTTTTACCATCCTCTATAGCAATCAACCTACATCTCTCAGTCTTATGATAATACCCATCCTCATGCCATATAACATAAAAATCCACTCTCCACTATAAAACATCACTCTATAACTCCTTAGTCTACTCCGTACTACGAGATTGGAGAATGAAATCTAGGTACACGTGACACTCGTACACATCACACTTTATCTAACAACATACTACCTCCGTGTTCAACTTATTCTTATATACTCATGCTCTTATATACTTAATGACTCAACCACAATTCATCATTTTAACACTAGTCCTCATGTACATAAATATCATAATTATCCACTCTTTTTTTCACAAGTTGCCAACCTAAGCTATTTCACACCCCATATTAAGCCTGCTAATTCATTCCCATAAAACATATATCACTAATCTTAAACTACTATCCTTTATACCACTGCCTAAATCTCAAGTTTAAGCCTATTGTCTACAATCAGGGTCGGATCTACATGGAGCCCTGACGGTTAATCCGAAACCCCCCGGCCAAAAAAATACACTATGCATGTAGGATCAAATTATTGTTGTAGGTATGAATAACTAGCACTGCAGCTCCTAAAAAAAGTATAGTCTGCAACTCAATGGTAACAGGGCTCAAAATCAATAACTTTTATTGCTTATTTACTATTTGAGAATATTGTGAGAGTGAATATCACTTACATTTCTTTTAAAATACATACCCGAATTTTACATCTTCACCTGTAATTGTTATTAATATTTTTTATTTTATTATTTTTTATTTTTTATTTTTAATTTTCAAAATTATCATATTTATTATTTTATTATTTAAAAGTATTTTACTTTTATTTATGCAGTGATATTTTAATTGTAATACTAATCGCTTATTGATTATTTTTTAGAGAGGTAAATTGCATGGTCATATATTTTAAGATATTGTGATTATTTTATTGTTTGAATATTAAGATGCTAGATTTAATTTGTTTCTCATACTAGCTTTTGCATCGTTGCATTTAGAAGTTTTATTTTCCATGACCTTTTAATCAATTAATGTGTTTTTTTAGTAATATTTGGTTTTATTATATTGTATTACTATATTACCAATTAAAAAATTTAAAATACATTAAGCTTAAGCCCCATGCGTCGAGGCTTTCGGCTCACCCCCTGCTAAGTAAAATGCAATGTCTCCTACACCACCGCCTTTTAAAACACTGATTTAAAGTATGCAATTATTTAATTTCTATTACAATGATTTGATGTGAATAAATAATGGTGGTGTATATATATATATATTATATACAAGTTTTTAGTTTTACCTTCCTATGAAAATGATTGCCAGCTTAGGTACCATATAACATAGACAAGGCATGTAATAAACTTTTCATTTAGTAAAAGTAGTTTTTTTAAGACAGAAAAAAAAAATTTATGTGAATAATATAATATTTCTATCCAGATTAAAGATATAAGGAATTTATTTTTGATTTGACTAAAAGCAATTGATATTAATTGTAATTACATGTACAAAATTCTGGTGTTTTTTTTCTCTTTTTGATAATGTTGCACAAACTAAAAGTTTCACATTTATATCTGATGATTATACTGTTATGAAGGAGTTAAAATTAAATGTTAATCTCCAAATTACTTACACCCATTAACTAATTTTATCCAACAAACTGTTGGGTTCATAGTAAATGAGAGGTGTTAATGGAAAATGGAGAAAACCAAGAGGAAGAGAAAAATTGAGATCACACCAATATGAAAAGTGTACTCAAAAATAGGAAAGCTTACTAAATTCAACCACATTGGTGGGAGAAAGAAGCTTTAAAGTTTTTATATTGGGAAACACACTCCCACATGGATAAGTGAGGCCAGGAATACGGTATGCCTCGCGTCGTCGTCGTTGTTGCTCGCTCGTCTTCGACTTCGGCATTGGAAAATGAGATCTATCTTTTCGGACAAATTTTATTTGATAATCCGAATCTACCAAAATGCAACAGTTGTGTTGTGCCAGTATAAAAAAACTCTTTTTCTCTACAAAAATTATGTGTGATCATTCAAACTGTTGAGTGCGTTCAACGAGTCCAAATATTTGAGGTACCGCTATATTTGGATTGAAGGTCATTTTATCCTGGGAGGAAAATTCCGCAACCTCGGGTAAAGTGAGGGGAATTATTTCCTTAAAGAAAGTCCGTGAATTCAGACGACTTAGCCTCATTCATTTTTGTTTCATCTATTTTCTGAAAAAATAAAATACACCTCTTGAAAAGGTCATTTTGGTCTTGTGTTGAGGGTATTTGATATACTTCATTGTGTTCTTCTTTATACTTGAACTCTAGTTGAAGTTGTTGTTTGGTATATACAGATTCTGCGTACCCAGAGAAGAAAATAACGATATTAAGGAAATAAGTTTCAAAATCTGTATAGCTTGTTTTAAGAGATTAAAGTTTTAACTTTCTACTCCGCCTGAACTTAACTAGTGATTTTAAGTCATAAAAACATAATTGCATGTTAAAGATCATTCTGTTGACAATTGGAAGTCATAAAAACTTCATTGTCAACTAGAAAGAAGAAGAAAAGTTTAAAGTTGCTTCACTTTAGAAGTAGTATTCTGGAAATACTAAGTATGTTTTTTCTTGTGGTGACAGAAAAAATGACAAGCGATAGTCAAATGCAAGATGCGGCAACATCTTTGGGGGAAATTAATATTGCCACATCAAGTCACACAATGCTCCGTCTACAAAGACACCGGCAGAGAAGCCTTGAAATTTTGCGGGCATTGACTTTAACGATGGGAAAAAAATATATTGTTTTTACCTCACCACTTTCTTTCTGCAATGGTTCACTAGCGAAGACGCTTCTAAGGTTCCCGAGGAAACTTCAGACAAAGGGTGTTTCTTAATTGTAGAATCTTTGAAACATTCAGACTTCCTTTGTAAGAATTATATTTTTAGTGGTCTCCAAGATGACCTCTACAATGTTTATAGTGGAATTAAGACATCCAAGGAATTGTGGGGGGGCACTTGAACGAAAATATAAAATAGATAATGCGGGAATTACGAAACTCCTTGTTGCACGGTTCCTGGACTTTAAAATGATAGATAACAAATCGGTTCTCTCTCAAGTGCAGGAGTTACAAGTCATCATACATGATCTCCTAGCAGAAGGTATATCTTTGAAAAGTACCTTAGTTGAAAAAATTAAAAAGGTTCTTAATACTAAAATAAACTGTTTTGTAGGTTTGATTGTAAATGATGCATTTCAAGTAGCAGCGATAGTTGAGAAACTACCACCTTTGTGGAAAGACTCCAAAAAATACTTCAAGCATAAACGCAAAGAGATAATTTTTGAAGATCTTATTGTTCGACTGCATATAGAAGAGGATAATAAGGCTGCCGAGAGAAGGTCAAAAGGGAATTTTACAATTAATGGAGCACATATTGTAGAAGATGATCAAAACAATTCTAAGAAAAGGAAAAAGTTGAATAAGACAGCAATCAACCCAAGAAACAATTCAAGGGAAAATGCTTCAATTATGGCAAGATTGGCCCCAAGTCCATGGATTGTCGTTCCCTGAAGAAAGGCAATAAAAAGGTTCAAGCAAATATGATTGAATCCAACAAAGAATGCGATGATTTGTGTGCTATGTTCTTAGAATGCAACTTGGTGGGGAATCCTCGCGAATGGTAGATAGATTCTAGTTCCACCCGCCATGTATGTGCCAATTAAAAGTCTTTTTCATCATTTTCTCCAGCTCAAGTAGAAGAAATGATCTAGATGGATAACTCCGCTACTGCTAATATGGAAGGAATAGGTAAACTGTTCTTGAAAATGACTTCGAGAAAGGTCTTGACACTTAACAATGTCTTGTATGTTGCAGAATTATGTAGGAACTTAATTTACGTTTCACTTCTAGATAAGAACGGATTCAAATGTGTAATCATTTCTGGAAAAATTGTAATTAGCAAAGGAGAAATGTATGTAGGAAAAGGCTATCTCACCGAGGGCCTTTATAAGATGAATGTAATGAATGTTGAAATAAATAAAATTTCAATTTCTTCTTATTTCCTTGAGTCTTATTATTTTTAGCCTGAACGTTTAGGCCATGTTAATTATAAAATGTTACGAAAACTGATTAACTTAGAAGTTTTTCAAAAATTTGAGTGCAATAAATCAAAGTGTCAAACGTGTGTAGAATCAAAGTATGCAAAACATCCTTATAAGTTCGATGAATGGAATTCTAACCTTTAGACTTAGTACACACTGATATTTGTAATATGAAGCCAACAATATCACGTGGTGGGAAAAAGTATTTCATAACTTTTATTGACGATTTCACTAGATATTGTTATGTCTATTTGCTAAATAGTAAGGATAAAGCAATAGATGCATTTAGGAAATATAAAACTGAAGTTGAAAATCAGTTAGATAAAACATAAAAATTATAGAAGTGATAGTTGCGGAGAATATGAATCTCCCTTCGCCAAAATATGTGTAGAGAATGGAATCGTCCATCAAACTACGGCTCCATACTCGCCTCAATCTAGTGGAATTGTGGAAAGGAAAAAACAAACTTTGTAGGAAATGATAAATGCCTTTCTTATAAGTTTCGGTTTACCACAAAACTTATGGAGGGAGGCTATCCTTACATCCAATCATATTCTCAATAGAATTCCCCATAGTAAGACACAATCATTTCCTTATGAAAAATGGAAAGGAAGGAAACCCAACTTGAAATATTTCAAAGTATGGGGGTATCTAGCAAAGGTCCAAATTCCTATGCCTAAAAGGGTTAAGATAGGACCTAAAATGGTGGACTTTGTGTTCATAGGATATGATAAAATTAGTAAAGCATGTCAATTTTTCGTTCATAAATCTAACCTTCTGGATATTAATGAAAATACGGTAATTAAATCAGACAATGCTGAATACTTTAAAAACATTTACCCGTATAAAATTAGACATGAACAGTCTAGTAGAGGATCCAAATGACCTCGAGATGAACCAAGTGAGAATGTACATAATGAAGAAAATCCAAGACGTAGTATACGTTAAATAATGTCTACTTTATTTGGATCGGATTTTGTAACATTTCTCTTAGAAAATGAGCCTCAAAACATTTAGGGAAGTGATGACATCTTCGAACTAATCCTTTTGGAAAGAGCCAGTCAATAGTTAGATTGATTCAATCTTAGGCAACCATACATGGGAATTAGTTGATCTTCCTCCCAGAAATAAACCTTTAGGTTCTAAATGGATTTTCAAAAGGAATATGGAAGCGGATGACACTATTAACAAATACAAGGCAAGATGTGTAGTAAAGGGCTTCAAATAAAAATAAGGCCTTGATTACTTTTATACATACTCGCCAGTAATAAGGAAATATCGATTCAAATGTTAATTTCCTTGGCGGTGGTGTATGATCTTAAAATCCATCAAATGGATGTGAAAACCACTTTCCTAAATGGAGAATTGGAGGAAGAAATATACATAGAACATCCTGAGGGTTTTGTGGTTCCAGGAAAGGAAAACAAGGTGTGTAAACTTATCAAGTCATTATATGGACTAAAGTAAGCACCAAAATAATGGCATGCGAAGCTTGACCAAACCATGTTGTCAAACGGATTCAAAATAAATAAATATGATAAATATGTTAATATTAAAGACACTCCAAATCACAAAGTTATTGTATGTTTATATGTGGATGATATGTTGATCATCAGTAGAGACATTTTTGTCATAAATGCAGTAAAACGAATGCTTGAGAGCAAGTTTGATATGAAAGACATTGGAGTTGTAGATATAATCTTAGATATATGAATGCATTGAACTCCACAAGGGTTGGCATTGTCACAGTCTCATTATATAGAAAAGGTACTTGACAAGTTCAAGTATATGGAATTCAGTATTTCCAAGACTCCATTGGATGCGAGCTTTGCACTTTGAAAAAATGAAGGTGAAAGTGACTCGCAATTGGAGTAATCAAGTGTATTGGGATTTTTAATGTATCTAATGAACTGTACACGACCATACATAGCATGTACGATCAGTAAATTGAGTCAGTACACAATTAATCCCAACGAAACTCACTGGATGGCAATGAAAATAGTTTGGGGTATCTTAAATACACACAAGATTATGCTTTGCATTATAATAAATATCCTATGGTACGTGAAGGATATAGTGATGCAGATTGGATCACCGGATCGAATAAAGTACAATGCACAAGTGGATATGTATTTACTATCGGTGGAGGAGCAGTCTCTTGGAAATCATCCAAACAAACTTGTACTGCTCGCTCTACAATGGAATCTGAATTTATCGCATTGGATAAAGCCGGTGAAGAAGTAGAATGGCTCCAAAATTTCTTAGAATATATTACTTATTGGCCCAAGCTAGTGGCACCAGTATGTATACACTGTGATAGCCAAACGGCAATAGGTAGGGCAAGAGCAGGATGTACAACTGTAAATCTCGTCACCTACGACGGAGATATAATACCATTAGGAAACTTCTCTCTAGTGGAATTATCACTGTTGACTATGTAACTTCAAATGATAATATGTCGGATCTACCTACAAATGGCCTATATATAGAAGGAGTGGAAGGGAATCCAAGGGAATGGATTTAAGGCCTAGGACAAGTCAGCATGACGGTAACTCTACTAGCAGACTGGAGATCCTAAGAGCTAGGTTCAAGGAGATCAAACAAAGTTGTGTCTGATAGGTTCAACATTGTCAATTACCCAACCCATTATCATGATGTAGACAATGTATAGTAATCAAGTATAAGAGTTAAAGTGAAAAGTCTTTTAATGATTATCTAAATTTGGCAAATTTGACCAAATAGTTTAATCTATAGGATTGAATGTTAGTAAAGTCCTATTCTGTAAGCTATCACAAAATCGAAACGTCTTCATGGATGAAAAGAATAAAACTTTGAGAACCATCAATGATAAAAGGCTGGTTGTATGACATATGTTGTCTAGGTGTACATTAAAGCTTGACTGTTCAAAGATATCAAATCTATCGATTAACCGAGTGTATACAATACATATTCACAACGGAAAGTTCAAAGGGAAACCCACTTATCCAGATGCAATTAGTCTTTGCTTTATGATCACATACTTGTTTGTAAAACTTTTACAAAAAATAGCCATTCCCCATTTATGTAAGGGATTGTTGGGTTCATAGTAAATGAGAGGTGTGAATGGAAAATGTAGAAAACCAAGTGGAAGAGAAAAATTGAGATCATACCAATACGAAAACTGTACTCAAAAATAGGAAAACTTACTAAATTCTCCCACATTAATGGGAGAAAGAAGATTTAAAGTATTTATAATGTGAAACACACTCCCATATGGATAAGTGAGGAAAGGAATAAGAAATGCCTCATGTCGTCGCCGTCGTCGCTCGCTCGGTTCGATGTCAGATTTGGATTTGGATTTGGATTTGTCAAATGATCGATCAATGAGACCAATCCGTTTGAAAAAAAATTATTCTGATGATCTGAATCTACCAAAACGAAATAGTATTCTCCATTTGTGCATGCAGCAGCATATACAATGCTTCAGAAATTTTGAACTGATGCTTCTGTAATTCCGAACAGAACTAATACTTCAAAATAGCTGCACTGTTTCAAACTGATGTGTTGTTTTAGAAGGATGCAATACTTCAGCAAAGGACATACTGATTCATGGAGAGAGATGATTGCTCAGGAAAAGATGCAATCTTTGGATGAAGAAACATAAATTTACAAAACATGTGTAACCTTTGACATAAACCATTTCCTCTTTTCAGCAGAGGCATGTTATGGCTATAAAAACCTTCTTTCTTCCATACGTTTTGATAAGAGAAATTTCAGAATAAAAAATACTCTTTTTCTCTTCAAAAATTCTGTTTGATCATTCAAATTGTTGAGTACGTTTGATGAGTCCAAATATTTGAGGTACCGCTATATTTAGATTGAAGGCCATTTTATCCTGGAAGGAAAATTCCGCAACCTCGAATACAAGGAGGGGAATTATTTCCTTGAGAAAAGTCTGTGAATTCAGACGAATTGGCCTTATTCATTTCTATTTCATCTATTTTCTGAAAAAATAAAATACACCTCTTGAAAAGGTCATTTTGATCTTGTGTTGAGGGTATTTGATATACTTCATTGTGTTCTTGTTTATACGTGAACTCTAGCTAAATTTTTTGTTCTGCATATACAGATTTTGCATTCCCGTAGAAGGAAATAACACAAACAAAAATTAGATATTTATTTATCTTACCGTGTAATCTTTCAGATAAACAAATTTGCATATGCATTATGCTAGTACATCAATTACCTATAATTTATTGAGATAACATGGAACCTAATTCCTAAGAAAGAATCTTGTCATCCATAATCGTGTGAAGCATAATGCAATAGACTTTCACTTTTCCCACCACCATATGTTGAAAAAAAAAGGTTCATGTCATACATATTGAAGGTATTGACCAAATTGTTGACACTTTCAACAAAGCACTAGCCAGGCCTGCATATGCGAGCAATCTATTCAAGTTAGGGTTAGTGACCCATCAGTTAACTTGAGGGGGGCCTATTCGTCCATAGGGAATAACAAAGACGTGATGAAAGGGGAGATGAGTGTTCCTAGGTGGGCTGATTTAGCAGATGGAGAGGAGTAGGTTTCACATCTTCCTTTGAATAACAATTTCAGTTCAGAAGCTTCCATATTTGTGTCTAAAAACTCACCGTAATGAAAAATGTGTCAGGGGCGTTAGCATCAGGACTTAGTCCAATTAACAGTTATTTTAGTGATTTGAGTGAGAATTTTTGATAAGGAAGAGGAATAAAATATGTTGGATATGTGCTTTGATAAAGTGGCTAGACATGGAATCTCACCTCAACAACAAAAAAGTGTAAGCAATAAAAAGACACATGACAGGCAACATAGCTGGGATGGTAAAGTGCGGGGGGTATGTGCCAAGACACCTACCAATGCAACTGACAAAGCAAAATCATACAACAGTGTCAATAGCTTCAACAAAATTTAATAAATCCAAGAATAACTGATAAACTATCAAATGTTGTTGGACAGATTGGAAGATGCAGACACTTCCGGTTACTTTAGATGAAAAATCTTTCTTTCTTAAATTAATGCATTTGTAGAAGGAAGTTTGAGTTTGATAACTCAAATTTCATCCTGGATTTTATATTTTTGTACAGTTTAAGCATCATCATTTGTAATATCATCATAGGGTATGTTACATACTCTATGATGATCATTAGATACCTAGTTCTCTCTAGTTCTTATCTTCTTCATGATTGTTGATTAATAGAGGTTCATTACCTTATTAGGAGTGGTAAAGGAAGGCATAATTCCCCTTACTTATCCATGTTGAAGATCTTTATTATTAATAAATGGATTCTAGAAACACTGTGGTATAAATTAGCCCAAAAAAAGGAAAAAAAGACTACACAGAGTAGTTCGTGACATTATTTGATTTTCAAATATTATCTTATAAGAACACGACACACCAACATACAAAAGCCTTTTTATGTTTAGGTAGGTTTTAAAGTTAGATCAGGTCTAAATTTTAAAAATTACCTTACACACTTTTTACCCTTTTAGACTCGATCTAACTGAAAAAACACAATCATTTATTCAATTCTGACCCAAGCTCGTTCTATGATTAAGTAGAAGAGAGATTTTTTTTCCCATTTGGATTGGATTTGGAGGGCTAAAAAAATGGGTGACTTAATTTTCTAAATCTAACGATAAAAAAAAATAGTAAAGGCTTGAATGGATGGCCTTTTGAAATTACAAGATCATTTTTAGGATTTTTCTTTAAGTTAGTGAATATAGGCCAGTTATGAAAAAGGGTAAATATACACTATTTTTTTAATGAGGGATATGTCCCCTTGAAATTATTTTTTCCTTTACTAATTAACTCCTTGTACGTAATCAAATACTTCAAAACTTGCGTCACTGATTATTACTATCATTTAGATCAAGAAATTAAAGCTACTATTTCGACCATGACAACATAATAAAAATATTTCCTTAAACCATTTAACTGAACCAAAATAACTTAAGTGTTTCATATCATTATTTTAAAGAATATAAGGAAAATATGATAAAAATTTTACTCCAACATCATTTACGCTACCTAATGAGTTGGAGTATGTCCACACTATCCAACTCTTTGTTGCCTCTCGGAGAACAAACTTCTACCCACTATCTAGTCCTATTGGACAACCTACAAGGGTAATACTTCAACGTACAAGTATAAAAATAACGGTAATGTTTTTAAGTTTGTAGGTTGATGTTTAACCTGGTAGGTTGTAAAGTAGAACTAGAAAGTGGGCTTGCAATCGAACTCCACCAAGGTCTTACTTGATATGACCAGATAGAGCTGATTAAGTTGGCTTTAAACGAAATAAGATTGTTGTTGGAGTTAATGAAGGGTTGGGTGGTGTGGACTCCAACAAAAAGAGAAAAGAGGAGCAAGAAGTTGTGTTTCAAAATTCCTAACTCTCAAGGTGTTAGAAAAGGCAACTGAAGGTTGAAAAAATAAAGAACAAAATAAGAATTTTTATAATTGATATGAGATGATTTTACAAGATAATATGTAAGAAAATGTTACAAATAACTCTATATATACAATGATCTACATTAGATTTTGTCAAAAGTAAGAATTTGATCAAACTTATCAGTCCTAACAACTTACCAAAAGAATTGTATTCTTAGTAAGAAATCAACATCACAAAAGTTAAAAGAATTATTGTTATTAATTAATTTTTTGACCAGTGAATGGCAATTCAATATAAAATTATGCAAGATGATATGAATAATAACGAAATCCTCAACACCTCGCGAGGAGGGATCCAAACCCAGTGGAAACATCATTTTTTAGCCTTTTTGCTATTAACTTTGTACCTTATATTTCCCAGTCAACTCTTTTTTTTTCTTTCAAAAAATGAATAATTTATATTTTCTTTACGTCTTTGTTGCCTCACGATTAATTCCACTTCTACCACCCCCTCCCCCTCCCCTCCCTTTTTATTGTCCAAATATTACTTTATTTTATTAGAAACTTACAAATTTAAAATTTTGAATTCACCTCTACTAATGAGTTGATACTAAGCTTTTCACAAGACAAAACTATGCAGTTTGAAAAAGAATTTTTTTTTTCCGGAATCTCTATGCTATGCTTAGTGGGAATATTTTATTAATATTAAAAAATCACATACAAATGACATAGAATAAAAGCTAAAGCAAAATCCAAAGAAAAATCAAGCAACTCTCCTCAGCATTCGTGGCAATAGATTCATCCTTTAGGGAAGCAATTTGGGTGATTTCAGATAAGTGTTAATGGAGTTGTAACTGGTCCAAATAGTGAGGAACATTTCTCACATTCAAAAATGGGAGTGAACTTACAATATATACATCATTTGTTAGGCAATAAAGTATATGTACACTACCATTTTAACGAACAATATTTTCACTCTTCGTATAGTTGAGGGATATATTTTCCTCTTAACTAATTAACTTCTTATTCTTAACCAAATACATAAAAACCTGCATCAATGATCTTTTATTTCTATCGTTTCGAGTAAATTAAAGGTATTATTTTGATCATGATGTAATAAAAATATTTTCATATCGTATTAATAATAAATAATTAACTTAACTCTTTTATATCATTATCTTTAATTACATCAGATAATCTTATCAAAATTTAACACAAACATCATTAGTTTGGGCCTGAAGAATGAGTTGGAGAACATCCACATTACCCAACTATTCATTGACTCCAACGACACACTTCTACCCTTTAACGCCAACGACACCAACTCTACCTGGTAGTATCTAAGGAAGAAATTTGTCCTAATTCATTTGTTAGCCTACAGTGTAGTCCTCCTGGACATCACACGAGGATAATATGACATTTCATTCCTGCTAAAATTTCAATACTATCCTCGCATGTTGTCCAGAGGACTAGTGGGTTTGCAAATGAGCTCAAGCAATGGTATGGTATTCCTTGATACAATCAGATAGAGTAGATGAGGTTGGCTTTAAAGGAAAGAAGATAAAAGAGAGCAAGAAGTTGTACATATGAGAATTCTGAACCATGAAGGATCGGGAGCCCTTATGTAACTGGCAATCATATACACAATTCATATATTGTAAGGAAATATGGAAAATAAATGGAAACATGGTCACTTTAATATCTCAACTGAGTAATGCGAACATAAGTTCAATAAAACTCAAACCATCTAATAAACGTCTGCAAAATCTCTACTACGAAAACAATAATCTATTTGAAACCGGGACAAGGCCCCTGGTCGGATCATTAACTAAAAACAATGAGAGCAACATAGGTAAACAAGACGCCTTCCAATGTAAGGGAGTCTCACGAACTCTGAATGTCTGGCAATAATCTACTGTTTAGCAGGACCGCTAGACTGGGCCTTAGAACCTGAAATATAGGGGGTCAATACAAAATGTACTGGTACGTGAAACAACCCAAAATAACATTTTTTTATATATCATAATAAGAGAATTTTATAAAACAATAAACATAATGCATAAGTGAAAACACATGGGCATACTGAAATGAATTTCAACAACTCTTGGAAATCATGACTCATTTTCTATTTTCTTTGAGCTAGAAGGTACACCCTATGATTCCGATTATCCCATGAGTTATATGGGATCTCTACTTGACTCGATGGCCAAGTCCCAATAGAGTATTATTTGCACATTATTTCACAATTTTCTCAAAAAATTAAAGTATCTTTCTTTCAAGAACAAAAATCGTAGCTTTCTAAGTTCAAAATCAAAACTCAAGAATTCACCATCAATTCTCATGAAGTCATCAACCCAAGTATGTTAAGTGTTCATCTATGGGTTTACTTCACCCATGGAGTCCAAATATCCAATTCTAAATTCATGTTGGGATCTTTATATGTTTTTCATGATTTTTAATTGTGATTTTAACCATGAATTCCTACGAATTATAATTCTACACCGTGTTTACATGAAATTGTCGTTGTTATTCAACCCCACATGTTTTAATGATGTTATTCACTAATTTAATTCATAATTCGTAATGTTGATGTTGAATTCATGTTATTACTACAAGATTTAAATTATTCCCATGCTTAGCTTACACTATGAATATCAAGTGTTTGATGAAATGCCTACAAGATTAAATTTTGAATAAATGCTTTTATATTATATCCTGAAAGTTTTAGTACTATTTTTCTATTATTGATATTGAGTCCTGGGGCTTGTGAATACCCAAAAACATAGCTATTTACTTAGTCACAATATCTTCGGAATAGCTTCAGAATATGTTGTGAGCATTATCAGTTCAATCAGTCATCATAATCAGTTAAACTTAGAATATTTCAGTATCTTGAGTTAGTTCATTTGGGAGTAGAACTAAGCACTGAGCGAGGGTAGGGATGGAGGCTTCGTCTTTAGATTGGTAAAGTCATTAGCCGCGTTCCCTGTACTCTCGAACTACGTAGCCAGTGTAGGATATGAGGAATCACCCATCAGTTTAGGCTTGACTACCTCGCAGGGGTCACCGTCAGTTTAGTCTTGACATCCTTAGTCCTTTGGGATAGTACATTTGTGGATCCACACAGCCAGTATTAGTACCTATCGCACAGTAATACACCCTTCCAATTGGGGTCACAAATTGGACCCCAATTTGCTCATTGGGCCATGTCGGTTAGATGATAGCTCCCAAAGTCTTAGTCCAGTATTCTTTATACTTCAGTTTAGGATTGTATTTACCATAGCATACAGATATCGGTTATTCAGTTATCATATTTTAGCATTTCAGTTTACAGATTTTATTAAGAATATATTTTATGCTTGGTTATACATTCTCAGTATTTACAGATTTCATTCATTCTATTCAGTACTTCATGCTATTCATTCATTCAGTTATTACTCCTCTACATGAAACCATGTATATCAACCTACCTCATTTTGCATACTAGTACATTCTAAGTACTGATCACATTCTTTTTTCTTGCGCTATGATGTATCATATCGTAGGTTCGAATGCTCAGTTCTTGGACCGCGTATAGACCTTTGAGATTATCAGCCTTAGTAGTGGTAAGACATTTATTTCAAGGACAGACTAAATTTATTTTCATACTTTTAGTTCAGTAGTTAAGTAGAGTTAGTTGGGGATGGTCCCATCAACACTTATTCAGTCAGTAGAGGCCTTTCAGACTAGTATAGACTGTCAGACAATTTTGTTATTATTTTATTAGTTCTAGACAGTTGTTTCTAGTTTAATGATCCAATATTATTTTCAGTTATTTAAAACATTATAGCTTATCTATTGTTCTTCCGCATATTTTATTATATTATTTTATGCTCACAGCAGGTACCAACTCATGCGTTAGCTTGTAGTCTCTCGGGACCGTAAGCACCATGTGGCGCCCAGGGTGTACTATTGGGTTGTTACAAACTTGGTATCAGAGCCTAAGTTTTTGATGTTTCCTAAAAAGTTTGAAAGGCACCTCGAGTAGAATCTTGTGCATGGGTGTGAAACGCGCCACTCTTATGGACAAGAGACTACGAGGTATTTTAAGTAAAGTTTCCCTTCTTTCAGTGTTCATATCATGCAACCAACCATGAGCTCATGTTAAACTCTCTTTCTAATATGTTCACCTTTCTATTTACAGATTATTCCTCCTAGAATGACAAACGGAAGATGAAATATGAACCAGCCAGCATCTCCACCTATTCAGGAAGATCACCTGAACGAGCATGTTTCCCATGTAGAGTTCAGAGCTTCATGCACTACTCTAGCTCTCTCTGTAAAAGCACAAAATGCTCATCTAGCTTCTTTCCCTGCCAACCCAGTTTCCAATTCTTCCGCAGCTAGGATCCAAGACTTTTCCCAAATGAATCCTCCTCTGATTTTTAGATCAAAATATGAAGAAGATCCGCAGTAATTCTTAGACATGGTCCAGAAGGTAATAGATATTATGGGGGTAACTTCTAGTAAGAGTGTTGAATTGGTTGATTACCAATTACAGGATATGGCTCATACACTGTTTAAGCAGTAAAAGGGAGATAAAGGCGTAGATGTAGGGCCTATAGAGTGGGAAGAGTTTGCTACTGCCTTCTTAGATAGATTCTTTCTACTGGAACTGAGAGAATCAAAAGTATTAGAGTTTATAAACTTGAGGCAAGGAAATATGAGTGTGAATGAGTATTCCCTTAAGTTTACTCAGTTATCTAGGTATGCTCCTTATGTGGTAGATAATACCAGATCTAGGATGAGCAAGTTTATGTCTAGGGTATCTGAGTATGTTCAATAATTGTAGGACTGCAATGTTAATTAAGGAGATGGACATATCTAGGCTTATGGTCCATGCTTAACAGATTGTGGAATAGAAAGATAATGAGAAGGAGAGAGAGAATAAGAGGGCTAGAATAGGTAACTTTAATTTCACTCAGCCAAAGTCAAAAAGTGGTAACCGTCCTCAGTTCCATCAAAAATCTTTAGTCCTAGCTCTATCTTTAGCTAGTGACCTAGTACCCAAATTCAAAAATGATAATATGTATAGAGCTCTAGGATCTTACTCCTAAGGCCGTGTAAGCAGTATTTGTACAAATCCTCTTTGCCAAAAATATAGTTGAAACCATTAGGGTGAGTGTAAAGCTGGCAGTGATGTATACTTTGGGTGTGGTAAGCCAGGCCATTAGATTTAAGAGCGTCGGGCAGTTGCTAAAAAAGGTAGGGATTTGTGCCAACAAGTCTAGTCCCATTAGCTATCAATTCTAGCTAGCCACTAGACTCAGTAGGGTAGCGCGTCTAGCGCTACTAGCGACCAGCGTCAGAATAAGCTCTATACACTTTAGTCTAGATAAGATTACAAAAGTTCTCTTGATATAGTTACTAGTACATTGCAAGTCTTTCATTTACATATTTATGATTTACTAGACCCTGGAGCTTCTTTTTTTTTGTAACCTCTTACATAGCCATCAACTTCAGAGTCAGTCCCGAAATCTTAGCAGAACTATTTTTAGTGTCTACCCCTGTAAGTGTCTCTAATGTAGCCCAGTTCATATACAGAAACTTCCTGATTATAGTGTCTCAAAAAGTTAATTCAATTGACCTCGTGGAGTTAGAGATGACAGATTTTTACATCATTCTCAGCATAGATTGGCTCCACTCATGCTATGCTTTAGTGGATTGCATGAACAGAGTAGTTCATTTTCTATTTCCAAATGAATCGGTTTTTGAATGGAGGGGTAGTACTATAACACTTAGGGGTCAGCTTGTTTCATACCTTAGACCGAGGAAAATGATATCCAGAGGGTGTATTTATCATCTTGTCTGAGTCAAAGACTCAAATTTTGAGACTTCTAATCTTGAGTCAGTTTTAGCAGTGAGGAAATTTCCGCATATGTTTTCTAAAGATCTTCCCAGAGTTCCTCCCGAAAGGGAAATTAACTTTGGAATAGACCTTCTTCTAGATACCCACCCTATCTCTATTGCTCCATACAGAATGGCTCTAGCCGAACTCAAAAATTTAAAAGAATAGTTGAAGGATCTCCCAGATAAGGGATTTATCAGTCCCACATTTCCCTGTGGGGCACACCAATTTTATTTGTGCTTAAGAAATATGGTTTTCTTAGAATATTTATTGACTACCGTAAGTTGAACAGAGTCACAATCAAGAACAAATACCCACTTCCCAGAATCAATGACTTATTCAACCAACTTCAGGGTGCCAGTTATTTTTCTAAGATAGATCTCAGATCCGGCCATTAACAGCTCAGAGTCAGAGAATGTGACATTCCAAAAATAGCTTTTAGAACCTGGTATGGTCACTTCAAATTTCTAGCCATATCCTTTGGTCTCAGGAATTCCCCAACAACCTTCATGGACTTGATGAACAGAGTGTTCAAACTGTACTTAGACATGTTTGTCATAGTCTTTACTGATGATATTCTTTTCTATTCCCGTAATGAAAATGATTATGCAGACCACCTCAAAATAGTATTGTAGACTCTTAGAGCCCATTAGTTGTTCGCTAAATTCAGTAAGTGCGAATTTTGACTAAGAGTAGTAGCTTTTCTTGGCCATATTATTTATGGTGATGGCATTAGAGACGATACTCAAAAGACCGAGGTGGTGAAAAACTGGACCAGACCCATCTCTCCATTAGATATCAGGAGTTTCTTGGGTTTGGCTGGCTATTATCAACTGTTTGTTGAAGGATTTTTGTCCATTGTGTCCTCTATTTATAGATTGACTCAGAAGAAAGTTAAGTTTCAATGGTCAGATTCTTGTAAGAAGAGTTTTTAGGATTTAATGACTCGACACACCACAATCTCAATTTTGACATTGCCAGATTGTTCAGATGGGTATTTTTGCATATTGTGATGATTCTAGAGTTGCTTTGGGGTGTGTTTTGATGCAGAAGGATAAAGTTGTACCCTATGCCTCTCGATAGCTTAACCCCCATGAAAAAAATATCCCACCCATGATCTTGAGTTAGTGGTTGTTGTGTTGGGCTTAAAGATTTTGAGGCACTATTTATATGGAGTGCATGTTGATGTGTTCACAGATCACAAAAGCTTACAGTATGTGTTGTTGCAGAAGGATTTGAGTCTGTGTCAAAGAACATGGTTAGAGTTGCTGAAAGATTAGGATATTGGTGGAGTGGGATAAAGAGAGATATTTCAGAGTTATTGGCTAAGTGCTCCATTTGTCAATAGATGTATATTAAGCATTAGAAGCCCAGTAGGTCTAGGCAGGAGTTCAATATTCCTACTTGGAAGTGGGAGGAAGTGAACATGGATTTTGTGATGGGTTTGCCTCGTACTCGCAGTTAGCATAATTCGATTTGGGTCATTGTATACAAAATGACTAAATCAACCCATTTTTTGCCAATCTATACATCTTGTTCAGCCGAGGACTATGCCAAACTCTATCTCATAGAGTTTGTTAGATTGAATGATATTTCGTTGTCCATCATTTCAGATAAAGGTACTCAATTTACCTTGCACTTTTGGAAGGCTTTGCAGAAAGGTTTTGGTACCCAAGTTCACCTCAGTACAACCTTTCATCCTTAGATAGATGTTCAGGCAGAAAAGACAATTCATACCCTTGAGGATATATTGAGAGCGTGTTCTATTGACTAAGGGCAGTTTGGATGAACACTTGCCTTTGATTGAGTTCGCGTATAATAATAGCTTTCATTTCAGTATTCAGATGGCTCAGTTTGAGGATCTGTATGGAAGGAGATATAGATCTCTGATTGATTGGGTTGAACTAGGTGAGGCCATGGTAGTGAGGCCTGATTTGATGTTTGATGCCTTAGAGAAAGTACAGTTGATCAGGAAGAGGCTTAAGGCAGCACAAAGCAGATCAAAATCTTATCCATATATGAGGAGAAAAGACCTTGAATTTGAGGTTTCCAATTTGTATATCTAAAGATCTCCCCCATGAAAGGAATAAAGCATTTTGGTAAGAAGGGTAAGCTTAGTATCCAATATGTTGGCCCTTACAGAATTATTAGCTATTTCGGAAAGACGGCTTATAATCTTGAGTTTCCTGCAGACTTAACATTAGAGCACCTACTATTCTATATCTCCTTGTTTAAGAAGTGTACTGGATACCCAGCAGTTTTTGTACCCTTAGAAAGCGTATATGTTTAGAACAACCTCTCTTATGAATAAATTCCAGTCGAGGCACTTGATCGACAAATTCGTTGACTAAGGAACAAACAAGTTCCCCTAGTCAAAGTTCTTTGGCCGAATTAGTCCATTGAGGGAGCCACTTGGGAAGAAAAAGCAGATATACTAACCAAGTACCCTCATCTTTTCTCCGCAAACTCGGATTCATCTAAGGTAACAACCTTCTTAGAATTTCAACCTTCTTAGAATTTCTCTTTTCCATGCTCAGTTTCAGCTGCATATCATTCGTATTTTAGTGATGTATTATAGAGCCAGTTTAGGCATGTGTTACACTTTAGACTCAATCATGTAATCAAGTATATCCAATATGCAACCTAAGTTCCTCAATCTTTTCAGCTTAACCAATCTTATTCGAGGACGAATGTTCCCAATAGAGAGATATTGTAATACCTTAAAAATTCAAACCAATGTTAGAGCCATTTTTCAAGATCATGCATAGTACATTATAGTTATTTGGTAGTGATATGCATGAGTTTGATGTATATTAAGGCCTCAAATATCTCCCAGTTATTAGACAAATTAAAATAATCCGTACCGATTGATTTTTGAAAAGAATTTCTCTTTAGTCAACTTCAAACGAGCATATCTTTTGCTATAAGGAGAATTTTCCAGCTAAAGACCCTCCAAATGATAGGAAATTAAATTAGCTTTCCAATGATACCAATTTCACACCAAATTTGATACTCGGGTGAAAAGTTATGGCACTTTTAGTGCAAAATAGCAGCCCAACGCGATAAGGCCGCGTCGTGGTGATGGCCTAAATCACGTTCGTCCTTTTCTAGTATGTCACTGCATTTGAAACCACATCGCGCTAGGATACCATTTCGCAATTGTCCTTTTCCAGTGGGGCACCGCGAGCCAAGCTTCCAGTTTGGGATCGTCCATTTCCAGATGTGCAATGCGATAGCACTACATTGCACAGTAGAGTAAAATGGGGATTTTCAGTTTTCCAGTGGCCTGATATGATTGCACCACGTCGCGCCGGAGCCAAAAATTGGGATATTCAACTTTTGTGATTTAAATTCCAGGGACCGTTTGGTCTTTTTCCGTAGCCCCAAATCCATCCAAAAATGGGATTTAAGTCCCAATAGAGCATTATTTGCTCATTATTTCACAATTCTCTTATAAAATTAAAGTAGCCCTCTTTCAATAACAAAAACCCTAGCCTTCCAAGTTCAAGATCAAAACTTAAGAATTCACCATCAATTATCATGAATTCATCAACCCAGGTATGTTAAGAGATCATCCATGGGTTCCTTTTAACCATGGAGTCCAAATATCCAATTCTAAATTCACGTTGGGATCTTTACAAATTTTTCATGATTTTTAATTGTGATTTTAACCATGAATTCCCATGAATTGTAATTCTACACCATGTTTACATGAAATTCTCGTTGTTATTCAACCCCACATGTTTTATTGATGTTATTCACTAATTTAATTCATAGATGTTCAAATCATGTTATTACTACAAGCTTTAAATTAATCTCATGCTCAGCTTACACTACGAGTATCAAGTGTTTGACGAAATGCCTACAAGAATGAATTTTGAATAAATGCTTTCATATTATGTGCTCAAAGCTTTAGTACTATTTTTCTATTATTGCTATTGAGTCCTGGGGTTGTGAATACCCGAAAATATAGTTGTTTACTTAGTCTCAATATCTTCAGATTAGCTTAAGAATATGTTATGAGCATTATCAGTTCAGTCAGTCACCTTAATCAGTTAAACTTTCAACAATTTATTATCCCAAGTCAATTCAGTTTGGAGTAGCATTTAGCAGCAAGTGAGTTCAGGGATGGAGGCTTTCCCAAAAGATACGCAGAATCGTTAGCAGCAGTCCTTGTACTCCAGAACTACTTAGCCAACATTGGATATGAGGAATCACCTATCATTTTAGGCTTGACTACCTCACAGGGGTCACTCGTCAATTTAAGCTTGACACCCTTAGTCTTTTGGGATAGTACATCAGTGGATCCACACAACCAGTGTTAGTACCTATTGTACGGTGTTGACACCTTTCCAACTAGGGTCACAGATTGGACCCAATTTGCTCATTAGGGCATGTCGGTTAGGTGATGACTTCCACAGTATTAGTTCAGTATTCAGTATACTTCAGTTCAGGCTTGTATTGACCATAACATACATATATCGGTTATTCAGTTATCAGACTTTAGAATTTCAGTTTACAAATTATATTTAGAACGTGTTTTATTCTTGGTTATGCATTCTCAGTATTTATAGATTTCATGCATTCTATTTAGTAGGTCATGCTATTCATTCAGTTAGTTATTACTTTTGTACATGAAACCATGCATATCCGCCAACCTCATTTAGCATACCGGTACATTCAAAGTACTGAACGAATGTACATTCTAAGTACTGATCGCATACTTTTTTCTTGCGCTATAATGTATCATATCATAGGTTCGGATGCTCAGTTCTCGGATCATGGATAGACCTTCCAGATTATCAGCCATAGCAGTGGTGAGTCTTCCTATTTCGAGGATAGACTATATTTATTTTCATGCTTTCAATTCGGTAGTTAGATGGAATTAGTTAAGGTCTGTCCCATTAACTTTTATTCAGTTTGTAGAGGCTTTTCAGAATAGTATAGACAATCTGTCAGTTTTGTTATAATTTTATTAGTTCCAGAGAGTTGTTTCTAGCAGTTATTTCCATATTCATCATCAAATATTGTTTTCAGTTATTTAAAACTCATGACTTCTGAGTTTTTTTAGACATATGTTATTATTTTATTCAATTCTCATAGCAGGTAGCAGCTCATGGGTTAGCTTGTGGTCTCTTAGAACCGTAACCACCGTGTGGCACCCAGGGTGTACTCTCGGGGCGTTACAAAAAGTTGCACATGTATGTTTCAAAATCAATAACTAAGTGAATGCTTTGGATGAACAATCATGGATTGGTATAAGTGATGTATTGAGAAGCCCCTGCCACCGCTGACCAAGCTGAATCTCATGTCTTTAGGCAATGTTTCTCAGATGACTCCCACTCCCTCTATAATAATTGGTATATTACGCCGCTCAGATGTTTTATGGCTGAAATTTATATGCATGTACACATAGATGCTAAATATTCTCATATTTCTTACTATCGGATAAGAGAAAAATATAGGTCACAGTTAAAATTGGCATCGAGAGGTTACCGGGGCTGATGATCGGTAACTATAACCTTTTACATAAGATAGTGGAGTTTCTACTTTGAAAATACCTGGATTTTCGTAACAGATTCCGGAACAAATGGTAGTTACTTCTTGCTTCTTTCAGGAACCCTCAGTTTCTCCTCACTTTAAGGGATGACTTCGAAGGAAGAGTACACAATCATCCTTGGAAGGAACATATGGAGTGTTAGGGTTTTTTCCTTGATTTTTATACAAAAATTAAGTTTTACTTTTTCATAGAAGGAAAATAAAAGTAACCATAACTACTTTTACTTTTCTTGAAAGGAAAATATAAAACTTTTTCATATTTGGCAAACTACTTTCTTAGAGGAAAGATTTTGGAACTCTATAAATAGATGAGCCCCTTCTCATACCATAACACAATAGCTTCCACAATGTAGTCGTTATAAGAGTCTGGTTTAGGGGGAGATTTATCCCAAAGGTTTATGTTTTTTCATAGATTTTATTTTTTCAAAATTGTTTTAAATATGTAGGTCGTTTGACCGAGTCATATTAATAATATGTCTTTTTAATATATGTTTTATTTGTCATCAGAATTATTACTACAAAAAATTTGATTATTTGGAATGAATTATTTTGTCACTTATAAGTCATATTTCGGCGCAAAAGAGTAGTGTGACGAAAAAAATTTCATCAATCAATTGTCTCTAAAAGTGGTTCGCCAAAAGTAGACAAAGACGATTTAGTGCTTCGTCTCTAAAAAAATTAAATTAGGTACAAAAAAAAATCGTCCCCAAATGTGTAACATTTATGACGAATTTGTTGTCATAAAAATGTAATTTTTTTGGTAGTTGATGGTAAGCTTTTGTCACTAAAAAGTTATCAATACCTACAAAATTTATTGTCGCTAGAGTTATATATATTTCGTGGCTGAACAAATGTATTTTCATCACTGATGATGGAGAGGAGAGGGAGACACAGTGCCTGGTTTGTTCGCCAACCATTAGTGGCGGTTTACGCTATTGATGCTACCTCAGACTCGTCGATCATTAATTCTGGTAAGTCATCGATGAGAGTGAGAGACGGAAGAGAGTGGGATGGAGGGGGCCAAATTTTTCTACAACCCATGGTGGATGGCCGACGGCGGCAGCCATGGTTATTGTATAGAGATAAGAGAGGCTAAAGAGAAGGTAGAGAGAGAGAGAGGACCAAGAGAGGCGGATGTTTTTGTGTAATGAGGAATTAGGGTTTGAGTATATTTTAAGATGGAAAGAGTGAGTGATATGATCTCAGTCGTTGGATCAAAATTGATCCATGGCTGAGATTAAAAGGATTATAAAAAACAGAAAATGAATTGAAATGGAGTTAAATGTAACTAAAATTGTAATAAATTGGGTAAAATTAGGCTACAATTGTCATAAATCGAATAGAAAAGGCTAGCATTTAAATGAACTAGGAAATTGAATTGAATTAGGCTACAATTTAACAGATGTAATAATAATGAAAAACATAATAGGGTGTCGAGGTTAAAATAAATTACGCATTTAAAATTAATGTTACATATAAGATTATCGTTCTTAATAATAATAATAATAATAAGCAATGTATTTATAAATTGTAAGTGCACATATTTTGAGGAAAAAATAATTTAATAAATATTAATAAAATTATTTAAAATGTTGTATCTAGATTAATAAATTGTAAAAAAAAATCAAAAATTAATAAAATAATTATTATATTTTAAAACCTGAATGTTACATGTCAAAAATCTTTTTGATGTAAGAAAAATGTGTAAAAAATACTAACATTTAAAAATTAATAATTTTGCTAAAATAGCAGCCTAAATATAGTATCAGGAGGTCAAAATTGGGTGTCAACAATCATTGGGCATAAAGGCTCCTTTTCCTGTTTTAAAATGGGGTTTCCACAAGGGTAGACCGGTAGAGAACAAAGTGAGTGAAGACAAATCTTTAGTTGGTTCTTAAGAGTCGAGGCTGGAGTCATATAAGCAAACTGATAAGCAAATAGGAAGGCGTCTAATTGTGCCCAACACATTTTTCCATACCCAGATGGGAGGCGAAAGTACATGAGTCGGACCATTTTTTTTCAATTAAACAAGTTTGAATGCACAATATTCATACTCGCTAAGACCATCTTGAAAATTCCTTTGACAACTTAAAATCATTCAGGCTAGAAACCTAAGAGATATAACAATCGATTGATATAATCCACATGTATGTGATGGAACTAGATACTAGTTACCATCCACGAAACCCCAACCCAGGGACTAGTGCACCACAAAGGAAAAAAAATGAAAATGAAAAATAAAACAGGAAGTGTTTTAGGATATATCTAAACTATAGCATGTCTCAGCTGTAATTTTCCAACGTAAATAGAAATCTATGATCAAGTAATTAAAAATTTTAAAAAGATAAATCAGAATTTCTTTGACTCAACACTTCAGTGGCAACAAGTTAAAGTGAATGGAAATGACCAGTTCAGAGAGCCATTCCTTTAATCTTCTGCATAGCAGGACACACTTGTTGCCTGCCAGCAGGTAGATTAAGTGGTGCAATAGGAGAAGTTGTAGCAGGCTGAAAGAGCTATTCCTCCCATTCAACCCCCTAGCTTAGAGATCTACAGCTAGCAAGAAGGACTCCCAGTGTAGAGGAGAGTTAATACAAGATTTGCGAATGATACACCTGAGGATGAAAAGACATTGCAACTATTTTTGGGTTCGAGCATCTTGGTATATAGCTACACCAAGAATTATTTGTTAACTCAAGAAAGTGTGGATAGATCTAGAATTAGCAGAAGGATCTTACTTGGTCATGTATTTACAGCCAAGGGGTTCAAACCCTCATTCATCACCAAAAAGCAGCTCCAAATTCCAATACCAGAGATCACAGTCACGAAGAATAACCAAAAAAATGAGATGCAGATAAGGACGAAGAAGATAGAGGTGAAAAGGATACTTACTCTGACAACTAATTTATCAGAAGCATATACGCTGAGAATACGAGGAAGAGTAAGTATCACCCAAATGAACAACAAGACGAAACTCAGATTGAACTCAACCAAGAACAATATTTCTAAGGTTTTTGAAGAAGTGATGGATAATTTTGGAATTGGATTAGGATATCCTATCTTAATGGGTTTTGTACTAAGCAGAATAGGGCCGGTTCAGATGTTTTATTCTAGGCCTTCTGCTTTTAAATGTTTGGACGATGTCATTTTAAATGGGTTGGTCCATTTATGTAAAGACAATGTGGTTTCTTCTTTAAATTAATAAAAGAGGAAAAGATAAAAATAACACCTAAAATTAAAATAATTTCACAAAACTAACACCTAAATTTAAAAACCCGAGAAATAACCACTGAGGGGTGGGCGCACGCGAGAAGCCGGGATATATTTGTCACTATTCCACATATTTTCCTCAAGTCTACAATACAATTTGGCCCTTTCCAATTTGGGTACTGGACCCAGTTTTCATCTTTAATTGTTCATGCTTTTTTTGGCTCTTTTTTCCCTTTCTTTTTTAAAGATTCTACTCTTTTTATATCTCACTGATACTTTTACTTTAGAATTGTGTTTTAGTTGAGCTTTTAAAAGCAGTTACAATTATAAATGTCTTTTTATTATATTAATCTAAATATATTAATTAAAAATATGACAAATTATATTAATCTAATTATATTAATTACAAATGTGACAAATTAATATTAGATTGAACAAATCGATGTAATATAGGCCAAGGGTACTGGAACAAATCTTTGTCCAACTTAAACTACACACATGTTTTAGACAATAGACGATGTGTTTCACCTCCATAGTTTGATACAATAAACCAAAAGAGTAACTATATAATACAATTGTTAAATATATATATTTATATATAATAATGATACAGTTTCAATATTTATACATATTCTATATAATAATTATAGTATTTTTATACACATTTTATTTAATTTTTAACTACCATTATTCTTTATATACATATTTTATACGACTCTTTATAGCTTCTACATACATTCTAAAAATGTATCAATCTAGTATAAGAGAGTATCAATTAAGTATATGGACACTGCAAGTGTATCAATGTAGTATAAAAGTGTATTAATGTGGTATAAAAGAGTATCAATTGGGTATAGGAAATGCATGTGCTTGCATAGAATTTCCTTTCTCTTTTTTTAAAAAGTGTATCAATATAGTATAAAAGTGTATCAATGTGGCGTAAAAGTGTATCAATTGAGTATAGAGACTAAAAGTGTATCAATTGAGTATAGAGACTGCATGTGCCTAATTGGGACAATTGGCTAAAAAGGGGACTTAAATTGGGCCGACTGGCTAAGGTTGTCCACCTTTTCAATTATGGGTCATTCTTTTTTTAAAATGGACAGCCCATGTCCTTTTCCCTTAGTAAAATCCCTATTAAATTGAAAAAAAAAAAACTTAAGAAGGTATACCTAGTAAACAAATGAGAGAATTTTGACAATTTGGATAATTAATTTAAGAGTCTTGGTTGTGCATCAGGGATGAAAAATTCAATTGCAGTCCTACTAAGAATTTCAATTTTCGCATAATATTGGGTCATTTCTTAGAGTATCGTATACAAGAGTTTCAATCTTTTTGCTTGGTCCTCTTTGGATATGCAGAAAAAACATAAATGATTATGTGAAATTTCACCAAAAATTCAATAGGTACTGAAATTTGAGAAGGGTGGCTTTGAGAAACAATAAAGTAGACTACAAATCAAGGCTGGAAAGTGCTTACACGTAGCTAAATCGAGTTTCAACGCCAATTTGGTAGATAATGAAGATTGAATTAACATGAAAAAGATGAACTGCGTGCTTCTAGATTTATCTTCAACAGTTACTTTCCTTGTTCTGATTTTTGATGTTTCTTTTCTTTTAGTCTTTATGTTGACATTTTTTGTTTTGTTGTTTTTTATTGCTTAGTATTTACATTTTTTTAATGTATTTTGTGGATCACATCTAAAAACAATATATATATATATATAGATATAGATATATAGATATATAGATATGAATCAAAAAGTATATACAAGAAAAAATTTAATTTTTATTTTTGCAGCAAATGGTTACACCGATTTAATAAACATATTACAGTGCATTCACAAAACAATTATCACAAAATTATAATTAATTAAGATACACAAATTTTTATTTAATTATAATTAAATATGATTAGCTATAAATAGATATATTTTTTTAAAGAACAATCGTTAAATTAAAAGGTCCTTTGGTACGGTGTATACGAATTATATAAAATATGTTGTATTACTAATGCTTGAATAGTTATGTTTTCATATTATTTATGTAGTTTTTTGTTTGGTGTAAAATATAATTCCATAATTTCTAAAAAAAATATATTTTTACTATTTTGACATTGCCACTCATAATCTCTTTTTAAAAAATAATAAATTAAAAAAATCTTAATTTGATAATATTATTTGGGAGATTTTATTTAATGTTGGATATTCTCGACATTAAATATGATAAATTTTGATATGTGTAAAATAGTAAGGATAGAGAAAGTAACGTGTATAATATGAAGCTATTTTAAAAGTACTATAAATTAAAATAATTAATAATTAATTTTATTTTAAAATATATAAAAATTTTGATTAACGCCAAATTGCATTTTTGTCACATAATTGTGACTAAATATTACTCCCTCCATTCATATTTACTTGTCTATTTTATCAAAAATAGATGTGCAATACTACTGTTCAATTTGAAAAATCGATGGATAATTTTTCATTTCTGTCGATTTTACCATTGATATTAAATACGATTCATTATCCAATAAATTTTTCAAGATGTTAATTTGATTATATTCAAAAGATAACATAGTAGCATTATCCCTATCATTTACTAGTTTTAAACATATGTGTCAAAGTTAATAGTGAACAACTATTGATGGGCCGAGGGATAAACATATATTGAGTTCATACTCGTGCGGGTGCTCCGATATGCAGTCTTATAAATATAAATAAAAATGAGCACACATTTAATATATATTTTTTCTACTATCTTCAACATGTGGGGAATTTTAAATTAATTGAAGCATATATTATTGGTCTTGAGGGAATATTACTCTAGCTTCTGTATGTTTTCAAGACACAATATAAACATCACTGAATAGGATTACTATAGTGAAATAATTATGTTATTAATTCTTTTTCTCAATAGATCGTGTCAAGTAAAAATGTGACAAGTAAAAGCGAATGAGTACTTACTACATTTTAAATTACGGTATTAGTAAGGGATAGAAGAAGGCATCTCTTATTTTATATAGAATCCAAATAGACCTCGACTTTTATCTAGTGTCGAAAATTAACCTTTAAAACGAATAAAATTCTTATAAGCACTTTTGTTTAAAAGAAGTCGCCTAAGAAAGTTTGTAATACAACAAACAAGACACATAAAATATCTTTAAAAAATAAAATAAAAAATAAAGATGACAACATATCATGAACACATAACCAAAAGATGGTGATCTTATATTTATACCTACGAATTACTTCGTATCCAATAATTACACTATTCAACTACCAAATCAAAGTCGTAATTATTTTTTGTGATAAAATTTTATTGTGATTAATTGCAGGTTAAACGGTGATGATAATACCATCTTTGCTAATTGTTTGAATAATTAGTTACAAAAACTATTTTCACAATTAAATATAAAATTTTGTGGATAAAACTTACAATATGATAGCTTCAAACTTTAATTAATTAGTTGATCATATTCAATGTCGGTCTACTTAAAATGTTTCTCACATGTACAACATTAACACACTGACGTTATACCTTTCGAAAAATTCATTCAATAAGTTCACTTCAACCTTCACACAATTAGATCGAGTATTGTTTTTTATATCTATATCAATATACAATTAATTTTCTATAATCATAAACAAAAATAGCCAAAGATTAATTTATATTTAGCTATGAAATTTTTTCTTAAAAAAAAAACTAAATTATTCATCTACAAATTCCAAATAATCACTACTTAACGATGACATATTTTGTCACAAAATTATGTTACACTGAATCATAGATTAATTAGAGACAATAAAATAAGTGTCACTAATTGTTTATAGTATTAGAGACAAAAATTGAGGTCACAATTAAGTATCAAATTTTGTAGCTAAAACTTACAATATTTAACTATGAACTCTAATTTGTCTCTATTGCGATAACTTATTTTTTATGATGAATTTTTTTTTGTGTCTAAAATTATAACTAATTAAAGAAAAAAAATAGTTTGTCAAGAATTGAATCCATTATTAGAGACAATAAAATGAGTGTCACTAATTGTTTATAGTATTAGTGACACAAATTGAGGTCACAATTAAGCATCAAATTTTGTAGCGAAAACTTACAATATTTAACTGCGAACTCTAATTTGTCGCTATTGCGATAACTTATTTTTTATGATGAATTTTTTTTGTGTGTCTAAAATTATAACTAATTCAAGACAAAATTTTTTTTGTCACAAATTGGATCCATTATTGGTGATAAAAAAGGGTGTCACTGAAAACATAAAATTCGTCACTAATGGTACTCAATAAAATGGCACCAACATATTTTTTGGTGGAAAACTTTAGAGGACAAAACTTTACTACGAAATTTTACGTTTGGTCACTATAAGTATGTGCTTCATATATTTAGATATGAAATGTAATTTTCGTCTTAAAAGGTGAACAATTAGTGACGAATTTCATCTCGTAGCTAATAATTTCATAGCTATATATCAATTTTGTTGTAGTGATATATATTATCACCGTTGGTTTGCAAACTTTAAGCCTCTGCATGACGCCCTCTTAATTTTGAACCCAACAAGTGGTATCAAAGTCTTTGGTTCAAAGATCTGATGGTTCAATTGAGGATACTTTAAGGTCAAAGTTGCAACCAATTTGATGATAATAAAGATATATGTCCAAAAACTACATGTGGAGATGATTTTCAATTATATTTTCAACAATCATGATGTCACATATTTGAAAATAAAGTTAACTCTTAAGCCTGCAAAAGGACTCTAATATTTTTTAACCCGAAAATTGCTCATATACTTTTAACGTAACCTCCATTTTTAAACATGCCAATCAGCAGTGGTGAAGACTATGTGAAACACAAGGACCAAAGATCTGAAGAAGGTGGATATTAGGAAGAAAATCAAGCCAAAAAATGGGAGATTTGTTAGGGTTTTTTCCCTGATTTTCATATCAAAATTAAGTTTTACTTCTTCTTAGAAGGAAAATAAAAGTAACCATAAATACTTCAGGAAAAGTTTTTCATATTTGGCAAACCTCTTTCTTAGAGAAATGATTTTCTAACTCGATAAATAGATGCCCCCTTCTCATACCATAATACAATAGCATCCACAATATAGTCGTTAAAAGAGTCTGGTTTAGGGGGAGATTTCTCGCATAGGTTTATGTTTTTCCATATTTTTTATTTTTTCAATATTGTTTTTAATATGTAGGTCGTTTGACCGAATCATATTAATAATATATCTTTTTAATATATGTTTTATTTGTCATCTAAATTATCACCATTGATTTGCAAACTTTAAGCTTCCGCATGACGCCCTCTCGATTTCGAACCCAACATGGTGTAATGTAGTATTCTGCCATCGAACTACGCACTCTGATTTAATAAAAAAGTTTTATATTATCGTTTTCTAAGTCATATGAAATAAACTTATCACCTACAAGTAAGCAAAAGATGTGAAGATTAACAGATTGAATATTTGTTGAGAAACTACAAAGGAGAAGACCGGTGGTAGTCCACACATTAGTCTCAGAAAAGAAGCTTTAAATTGTTACACTCGAATGAAGATCAAATGATATTTCATAATGAACTATTGTAGAGTAGATCACATCACGTTTGATACCAACAAAAGTTCGTGGTTTAGATGGATCAACAATACACCAGGGGCGACTCAAGCGAATCGTGGCCCAAGGCCAAAATCAAACGAAAGTTTTATGTTTTTAAGAAAAAATAATTATTTTTATAATGTCTTTTTTAAAAATTATATAATCGATTTATTCTAATAATTTTTTTAAATTAATAATAGAGTCAATCCATTAATTTCTTGACACATAGTATTCTGGACTAGATATATCAAACTCCATCAAAATTCTTTCTTTTATAAAAAAAATATTTTTTCTATAAATAGTATTTAATATATTTTTTAAAATTTAAAATTTATTATTACTCAAAAAAATGAGGCCCTCAAATTTTGGGGGCCTTAGGATGCCACCTTATTTCCCAAAGGGTTGAGATGCCCCTGCAATACACTTTCGCCAATTCTAACACACTCATACAAACCTTGCAAGAGATGATTGGAAACTATGTGATTAATTTATCACTTTATTTTTTGAACTTGACAAATAAAGTTGACGGAGACTGTGGATGCATTTAATTTGGTACAATCATTTTTTAAATTTTTATATGAGCCGAGAGAAATAGTTCATGATGTGTAAATCTATTCCACACATCCTTAATTAATTAATTATATCTATAATTCACTGTATCGTTGAAAAAAAAGAAGATAGAAAACACAGGAACTTAGATGTGATAAAAGACTTATTAAATATTAAATAAAGTACAAAGAAAGAAAATAATACAAATTATGGCAATTAAACTTGTTCCTTCTCTTATCTGGTCAGATTTCGTGGGAAATGTAGCGATAATTGTTAAGTAGAGAAATAAAGAAGACAAAAATAAAAAGAAACAAGGGACACTGCCGAAATAAGAAATGAGGGATATATCCACTCTTCGTATAATCGAGGGGTATATTTTCCTCTTAACTAATTAACTTCTTCTGCTTAACCATATACATCAAAACATGCATCGATGATCTTTTATTACTATCATTTCGAGGAGATTAAAGGTATTATTTTGACCATGATGTAATATAAATATTTCCATATCGCATTTAACAATAAATAAATAACTTAATTCTTTCATATCATTATCTTTAAGTACAAAAGACAATTTTATCATGATTTAACTAAAACATGAATCATTGGGTAATTCTCAAAGATAGACCCCAATTAGGGTAGCTTTCATATTTTAGCCCCAAATAAAAAAACTACGTTAAAATAGCCTGTACTTGTTAAGTCATATTCTTTTGGACGAAAATACCCTCCTGCAAAATATTCTCGCTTAAATCTCTTTCTTCCTCTCTTTCTTCCAAATTTGAGAATCGACCTCCAAAATATTGTTGTTAAATCATTTTCTTCCAAATTTGAGAATCGACTTTAAAACATTCATAGAATTGACTTTAGCCGTAAGGTTTCTTCAAGTGTGAATTTCATCATCAAATTCATTGTGGTAATTTTAGCTCGTTATATAATTAACATATTGATTTGATTTTGGGGAGGTGAACGTAAACAAAACTACGGATATGTTGTTGTTGTAGTAACATATTTACCATTGAGGAATTCCATCGAACAGGTTGTGGGCAGTTTGTTATTGTGATTATAATTATGTTTGAGTAGGTGTGGGAGGTTGATCTTGGAGAGAAAGGCCGTTAATATGAGAGTTAACGTTAATCCCAACATATTTTGGGAGGCTAAATGTATAAGGTCAAGGCGGTACAAGAAATTAGTTCAAAGTATTTCAAACTAGTGGTATAATTAGCATTAGAAAATGATGAGGAATTTTGTCAGATAGTTTGTGGAGAATTTGTTATTGCGATTATAATTGTGTTTGAGTAGTTGCGAGGGTTTGGTCTTGGAGGGAAAGGTTGTGTTTTCTATCTCGAATGAATCTAGCCTATGCTTTGAAGATTAAAGAAGCACTAACTTGTTGATTCTAAGAGAGAGAACCTTAGCTATTAGCTTGTATAACATAGAGCAGCAGGCAATGGGTTTAAACTCTCTAATGGTAGTAGTATTTGTCACTTTAGGTAAAAAGGTTACTATTATACCACTTTTTAGTGTTAAAAATATCCTTCATTGTTGAACACGCATCATATTTATATTTATTTACCATTTGTTATTGAACCATGCTTACCTAGATACGTTGAAATAATCACTAGTGTTTCTGGCAACTTCTTTTGTCTCAGTATCATGTGTTTCTATTGGGTGACACAACACAGTAGATACCCTAAAGATGACACAGTTTCTTAGTTTTCCACACACCTCCCAGAACCCCTTATTATAAAACTTTTGTCTTGGCATATTAGAATATCCATTATGTTTGCTACATTCAGTCCCTTGACTGTGGGCGTGAACCTTTGGGTGTTGAGGTGATTTAGCAGAATAATAAATGATCCCGTTTGGGGTAGCCATGATTATCTACAAGATTTTACAAGCCAATAGAAATTTTTCTGGCTGTATTCGGGGAGGTAAAGATTATTTTCCACAAAGCATTAACCGAAAATCTAAAAGGCAAAGCAAATACTAATATAATAAGATTCTTAGTTTAAAAACTAAATAAGATTCTTGTTACTTTTTTTCTTCATAACTGCACTAAAATACATAAGGTTTGAATCACCTAGCTTATACACAAAGACCTGAATTTTTATTGTAACATGCCCCCTTCAATATTGCTCTACTACTCAATGATAGTCATTCCATCATTCTCTTTAAAGGCCATAATATAAGAGCATTCAGATTATAAACTATGTTCTATCACTTGCAACCTATCTCTAAAGTAAACAATCCTTTCAGAATCACCCCTATAGTGTGTGTTATTCCGTAGTTTCAAGTGCGATTTAGCATCTTCAGATTCTGCCATACATTTTATGTTATTCCCCATGGGCAAGAGTTGACACTTTATTATTCTATAATGATTTGACAAATGGCCTATAACTCTTTCTCCAGAGGCAAGACTGAGACAGTTATGCCCCATGGGCAAGAGTTGAGACTGTTATAGTCTGTATTGATTTGGCAGGTGACCTATAACTCTTTCCCTAGAGGCAAGACTTTGACAGTTTGTCCAACGAACAATAGTTGACTATGACTTACTCTTTGATGATTTTACTTGTTGAAGATATATATCCTAAATTAAATTGTCACTAATCTTTTGTTGTTTTATTTTTCACAAGGGTTGTGCTTGGAATGGATGGAAAAGAAATGAGTATTGAGCAATACAATATGGAACAATCAATTGAAATTATTGATAGAAATAATGAGTTACAGGTTATCAAACCTATATTGGAGGCTGCAATAGCTGAAGAAATGGGGCAGCCATCGAAGACTACGAGGGTACGATAAAAGAAGAAGAGGATACTGTATGTCGAGACTACTCTCTTGAGACACAATGCCTTTTTGAATGAGGTAAATGTCAAGTCGATGTTAATTGATAAACAAAATATGATGACGTGCATGTCAAACATTACAATTACAAAAAACATCCAATTTAAGGTTTTCAAATCAAGTACAACAAGATATTCACTGCGATGTTTGAATGACAACTGTGTGTGGTGGTTTCATGCCTCGAAGATTCCCAATTCTTTTCTATTTACTACATATGAAAAGGCTCATAATTTCTCGGTTTATTTTATAACGTCCAACCACAGGAATGCAACATCAAAGGTCACATATGACTACATACTAGAACTTGTGCGTGACTCTAGTAATGTAATAACACCAAACTTTGTTGTAAATGAAATGAGAAGGAAATACAGAATAATTAAATCCTAAAAGAAAGGATGGCGAGCGATATAGCATGCCTATACGATGATAAAAGGAAACATGGAAAAGAGCTACAATAATTTTCCTTCATATCTTCACCCAATGAAAGAAAACAACCCACGCACGTGCACAAACATAAAGAGGGACGATGAGAATAGGTAAAAATGATATAATGTTGAAATTGAAAACTTTTACCCACGAGGCCAATGTTTTATTCTATAATTGCACTACTTAAATTATTAACATATACGCAACTCTTGCCTCATGGGAAAGACTTAGTTTAAAAACTTTGTTTAAAAAATTATTGTACAAATGCTATACTGTTGAAATTGAAAACTTTTGCACAAGGGGCATAAGTTTATTCTTTAATTGCACTGATGCGATTATTAACATATATTCAACTCTTGCCTCATGAGCAAGGCTTACTTTAGAAAATTGTTGAAATTAAAAAATTTTGCCCAAGAGGCAAAAGTTTATTGTTTTATTGCACTGATTAGATTATTAACATATATGCAACTCTTGCCTCATGGGCAAGACTTAAGTTTAGAAAATTATTGAAATTGAAAACTTTTGCCCAAGAGGCAAACATTTATTCTTTAATTTTACTAATTAGATAATTAACATATATGAAACACTTGCCTCATGGACAAGACTTAGTTTAGAAAATTGTTGTACAAATTCTATACATCTTGAAAACTTCTGCCCCAGAGGCAAAACTTTATTCTATAATTGCACTAATTAGATTATTAACATATATTCAACTCTTTTCTCATGGACAAGACATAGTTTAGAAAATTATTGAAATTGAAAACTTTTACGCAAGAGGCAAAAGTTTATCCTTTAATTGCACTGATTAGATTATTAACATATATACAACTCTTGCCTCCTGGGAAAGACTTAGTATATACAAATGCTATACAATTGAAATTGAAAACTTTTGCCCAAGAAGCAAAAGATTATTGTTTAATTGTACTGCTTAGATTATTAACATATTTAAAACTCTTGCCTCATAGGCAAGGCTTAGTTTATACAAATGCTATACTGTTGAAATTGAAAACTTTTGCCCAAGAGACAAAAGTTTATTCCTTAATTTCACTGATTAGATTATTAACATATATGCAACTCTTGACTCATGGGCAAGACTTAGTTTATAAAATTATTGAAATTGAAAACTTTTGCTAAAGAGGAAAAAGTTTATTTTTTAATTGCACTGATTAGATTATTAACGTATATGCAACTCTTGCCTCATGGGCAAGATTTAGTTTAGAAAATTGTTGAATTTTAAACTATTCCCCAAGAGGCAAAAGTTTATCCTTTATTTGTACTGATAAAATTATATACATAGATGGAACTCTTACCTTATGGGCAAGGCTTCATTTAGAAAATTGTTGTACGAATGCTAACTGTTGAAGTTGAAAACTTTAGCCCAAGAGGCAAAAGTTTATTTCTTTAATTGCACCGATTAGATCATTAACATATATGCAACTCTTGCCTCATGGGCAAGATTTAGTTTAGCAAATTATTGTACTTTGATTATAAACATCAAATGCAAATTGTTACTGATATTATTTTGCTCAACACAAGTTTCAATATGCATTTTTTGCTTATGACACTTTAATCATTGGATGGACCAACTGTAGACCAGTAATAATGGTAGATGCAACATTTTTGAAGTCAAAATATCATGGTGTCCTCATCATAGCAATTTCAAAGAACGGAAACAACAACATATATCCTGGTCTTTTCATATTATAGACTCAGAAAATAATGTGTCTTATAACTGGTTCTTCAATCAGTTCAGAAATGCAATTGGGGTACATAAACAATTCTTTATTCTATCAGATCGTCACCCAGCCATTATAAATGCAATTTCAAAAATCTATCCAGAGTGTCATCAAGGGATATACATCTACTACATGGAGAAGAATTTAAGAAAAAGAAACTTCTCCGATGTGGTTTTATCACTGTTCTACAATACAACAACAACATAAAAACAAAATGAATTTTATACTTTTATGCATGAGATAGAACAATTCAACAAATTTTCTATGGAGTACTTGAAAGAAGAATAACAAAAAAGATAGGCTCGTTCATTTCATACCAACAGAAGGTACAATTTGCTTACAACTAACAACGTGGAGTCCATGAATGCAGTACTGAGAAAAGAAAGGCAACTGCCAATACTGGGACTGATTGATTATATTCAGAACAAGTTACAAAGTAGGTTTTACGAAAAAAAATGAAAGCACAAGGAAAATTTCATGAAATCACACGTTGGGCAGAAGTGAAGGTGACTGATAATATTCTAGTCCGCGAAATATGTATTTTGTTGCTTCTGTTCCATTGTTTCAATTCATAGTTGTGTGATCGTTCGTGATTTGATGTTGTATGCTTGATTATAGATGTTTTTTGGTTTCCTCGAGATTATTCCCCTATGTATGGCTAATTCTGCTTATATACTAGATGTTTCACTATCATAGTTGATTCTACTCCCAGGTTAGATACAATATATGCTTTATCTCAGTTTATTTTTAGCTGATTCTCCTGCTCATATGTTGGAAGAATCACTATTGAATTAGTTGTTGTTCCTGAGCAAGGTTCTGTCTCCTACGCTATCCCTGATCAAGCCAAGCATCAAAACTCTAACTATCCCCTATATTGGCCCTTCTCTTCCATTTTGTAATATAACCTTAATTGTGACTCCTTATTATTGGTCACTAATTATTAGATTTTTGATTAGTTCAATATTAGATTATTATTTGTTGTTATATGCTTGATTGTAGCTGTTTTTTGGTTTCCTCAAGATTCGCTCCATATGTATAGTTGGTTGCTTTGTATCCCTGATTCTGCTCATATACTAGATGTTTCACTATAAGCTGTCATTTATTTATGATTTTGCTTACAGGTAGACCCTATTCATTCAATAATATTTGTTGTAAGAGAAGGAGGAGTTGAATATATTGTAGACCTAAAGAGTAGGACTTGTCAATTCTTTGTATTTCAAACAGATGAGATACCATATACCCATGCAATTGCAGCAATAAACAATAAAAATATGAATAAGTCAAGCTATTGTTCTCATTGGTTCTCAAGACAGTATTGGCTAAAAATGTACCAGGGAGAATCCTACCAGTAGAAAATACAACATCATGGATTGTCCCAAATAGCATAAACGATCTGACCACAAAACCCCCAGATAAGGAGGTTCTACTTGCAAAACAAAATCTTCAACAAACAATTAAAGATGTTTGAGATGCAAAAGAACTGGGAAAAACATATCAAATTATCACTACACTCCTATCATTAATCCATATGCAAAAAGATAAAGAAAGAAAAATAAGAAAACATGATTAGTTTTACTTTTTATCCGAGAAGTTGGATCAAAATTGCAGTTACAATAGGATTATTTGATCCCTTATTTTAGTTTGTAACAAGTACTTTTGACTTTAAATCATGAATTTCTTCTTATTTATTTGAAGTTTAAACTTGTGGTGATGTATTTAACTCAATATCTTCTTATTGATGTTTCTATAAAAATTACTTAGCTTGTTAATTTTTTTTAAGTATTGATGTGTAAGAATATATCATATTGAAAGGATTCAGGGAAGGATCGCATCCCCAAGAGATGTGCTGTGAATAATTCCATGGTATACACTTTAAAATTTGTCTTGAAGGAAAGATGCAGAAAAATATGTGCCCCATGGGTAAGAGTTGACACTAGCTTATTCATCAATAATTCGGTACATGATCTAGAACACTTGCCCTAGAGGTAAGACTTAAGACCAAAAGAAACAAGTTATGCCCTATTGGTAAGAGTAGACACTAACTTAGTGTATAATAACATGGTAGATGATCAATAGCTCGTGCCCTAGAGGCAAAAATTAATGCAACAAACGGACAAGTTATACCCCATGATCAAGCATTGATACTAGTTTAGTGTGTAATGATTTGGTAGATAGTTTATAAGTCCTTCCTAAGAGGAAATATTTTTGGACCCCAAAGGAACAAGTTATGGCCCATGAATGAGAGTTGACACTAGCTTATTCTGCAATGATTCAGCAGATGATCTACAACACTTTCCCTAGAGGCAAGACTTAATCCCCAAAGAAACAAGTTATACCCTATGGGCAAGAGTTGACACTAGTTTGGTGTGTACTAACTTGACAAATGATCTACAGCTCGTGCCCTAGTGGCAAAAATTAATACAACAAACCAACAAGTTATGCCCATGTCCAAGCGTTGATACTATATTAGTGTTTAATGATTTGGTAGATAATTTATAAGTCTTGCCTAAGAGACAAGATTTTTAGACCCCAAGGGAACAAGTTATGCCACATGGGCAAGAGTTGACACTACAATAGTCTATAATGATTTGACAGATGATCTGTAACTTTTTCCCTAGAGGTAAGACTTACACATCAAAGGTGGTTCAACTCAAAATTTTTCGAAGAACATTCTTCCTCTACCATACAAAATATGTTTATAGGAATATTACAATCTTACAACCATATGAGAATTAATCTTCTAGATCAAAAACTAAAATACTATAAGTCAAGAACAAAAGCAATAAATATTAAAAATTACAAAAAGAAAAGAATGGGGGAGTATTCAATTGCGAGTAGAAAAAAAGATGATATCAATCAACAAAACCAAATATTTAACCAATTAAATAGAAGTGGAGAACCAACAATTAAGGAGGAGTAGATGACCCTTAGATTACAAGGTCTAAATTGTTTATTATTTTATGCCATTTAATTGAGGACAAATGTTATTGAAAAGTTCACAATAACCAAAATAATCATGTAGCAGTCGCACATAATTATTGATAAGACAGCCCCCATAGGAACAAGTTATACCTCATGTGCATGAGTTGGCCCTGCCACATTGTTTACTAATTTAGAAGAAAGTCAATAACTCTTGCCTCAAGGAAAAGACTTGCCACAAGGAAAGGCAAAAAATATTCTTCGATAATAAAACATAAATATACAAAGATATAAACAAATGAATCAGTAGCAATTCTACATTGTATACTTTACGTTATCACATAAAAAAAGCTGATTTAATTTGAAATGATTGTTTAAAATTTACATAATCTCATAAAAATAGCTAAAAATAGTTCTTGTATAGTGATTTTCAATAACTACAAAACTAAACTACTGCTCCTGGTGTGTCCTCTTCCTCTTTTTCTATAGTGTTGTCTTTTATACCAGCTTCTAGTTTTCTCTTTTCATGATCCCATAATAAAGCTCTATACATCATGTGAACATAACCAATGTCAATCTATTTAGGAATATCTCTACCATGAATGACATATTCAGCAAACGCACAAATAAATGCTCCACAATTAATATGATACAAAAGAAATATATTACGTGAATATATGGAAAACAACAAAAAAAAAGTGAAATAAACATTTAAAAAATAAATGCAATAAGATACCATTGAATTTGTTGTGGCAGCTCATCAACCATTTTTATCGGCAAAGTGTCATTTCTTGATTTGTCAATTCCCTTCTTAAGATAGAAATTGACCTTTTTCAGAAAATACGGTATCAATGTTTGGTAAGGTAACATAACTTTTTGAATAACTTTATCACTGTGCCTCGTATGGTTGAAGTCATATACATATATGCACCAATCAGTAAATTCAAAAACTCCCAAAATCCAGTGTCCAAGTTCAGATTTTTCTCGTGGAACATAAAAACCAAATAAAGTTTTTTGAAAGCATGAATAAAATTGAACAACAACTTATAAACCCACAAGTTAAGTGTTCCGTCCAGATCAAGAGAAAAAACCATTGATATTGGAGTCATTGCATCTTTTACAGTTTTTTCCGTCAACTCAAGTGCTCCAACAATTATTGTTATTTCATCAGGTGTCAAATCCCCTCCTTTTCTAGCCTGTCATAGCAATAAGAATCAAACAAGTTGAGGCATATAGTTAAAGGAACATAATGAATTGAAAACAAGGTTCAACTAGCTATAACACCTAATCTTTGTGAGATGAAATTGGTTGTGTAAGCGGATTGTGTTCAAGCATACATACAAAATATTGCACGTCAAGAGATATATTTACACTTGCTTAGATTAGCATTACAAATTTGTAAATACTGAATAGATTATCTCATTGCCATGGAAATCCACAAACATTTTTAGTTCAGCTCTCCGTAGAAGGGTAGCGTGCCCCTTACCTAACATCCAATCCAAGAAGTAAAAGAAAAACCTAGGATGAAGTTAATATCCATTTATTTTATCAAGCCGACTATAAGATCCTTAACATCAGAAAGTAGGACTGAGAAATTCTCGCAAATTACTACATGAGGTTTTGGCTTTTTTTTACAATTCTAAAAATGAATATCCGTGTATCTTAATAAAGAAACTGATGAATATTTTACATATCAAGTTATTAGCATGAGAAGTTTCTCATTTATAGTAATAACAAAAAATAAATAGAGATAGAAAAATGGAGTAACTATGATATTATTACTAATTTTTTCCTTCCGTTCGGATTTACTTGTCACTATTTTCCTAATTTGATTTTCATTTTTACTCATCATTTTTGACAAATCAAGAAAAAAGAAAATAAAAAATTTCATGTTTTACCCTTAGCATTAATTACTTATTCTCAAAATCATTTCCAATACCTATTTCTAAATATCAATTGATAGTGGTAATATCGTAAAGTCACTATACCAATCATTTTTTTCTTAATAGTTGTGCCACATCAAAATATGACAAGTAAATCCAAACGGAGGGAGAACATAACCAAGGAACTCCTCCATTCGACTTTATGTTGCATTCTTTCCATTTCTTTCCAATCTACAGAAAAGGAACCAAGCATAAAAATTAACCACCATAGTGTATATGAGTACAGATAATGGGTTTATGTAGTTTTATTTCTTAAACCCTATCATCTAACTCGGATTGAAAGTACAAGGTGGCAACCAAACACATAGCTGGTGAAATCTCTCTCTCTGGTAGTAAAACATCAAAATTTAACAACTCTACATGAGTAAATTATAGAATGTGATTGTTGTGCTTTATACCTTACTAATTGGATAAGCAATGGGGAAGAATAACCAGAGAAGAAGCTGAACAAGGGGTGCTACAGTGGATCTAACTGTCAATCCATAGCGAGTATAGATTGATCAAGGAATTTTCTGCAAATGTAAAACCGACGAACCTAGTTAGAGGACAAGAGCCGATTACACTCCATAGCTAACAAGCTAAAAGGTTAAGTTGATGAATATAGTAGCCCACCTCTCTGAACATGAGAATTAGTTTAACAGATACCAGTACTACTGCCCTCGACGGTACAAGCTTGTCCAAGAATATAGGAAGAGACTACAACAAAAAAAGAGAAAAGTAATATATAGGAGAAAAGTAATAAATAAGCCGATAGGGGTAATAAAAGGATAACTATTGCCAAATAAGTGTTGGTACACAAACCTCCATTGCTAAGGATTTGCCGATCAAGAGTGTGCAAAGCAATAGATGTTGGTTTTTTACCACCGGAAGTATTTTAGCTATAAAAGAAAGGAAGAATACTTTAAAAGGCTGATCAAAGAAGACATAGGTACAACTCAAACTGTGCACAACACTGCTTCTTTTTTAACTTATCCCACTATAAGTCCTATTCTAATATGGGTGGTTATTGATACAATTGTAGACCTATAATACGTAAAGTAGCTTAAATTTTGTAATTGTGCATTCCAGGTATAAGAAGAATCATGTGCCTTTTTCTCTTACTCTTTCAACTATTCAAATACCTTTGCTGGGGTACATAATCAATGCATCATTCCTTTACTGTAAGTTTAATTCCACTATTTACTTTGCAATAAACCACATCAAAGCATTTCTAGACAGTTTATTCAGTTTCAAAGGAAAAATTCACTCTCTTTTACTTACTCGTGATTTATAAGCACCTTGCCTAAGTCAACGTTCAACCTTTTCCAAAATTCCTTTAATATTTTGGGGTAGCCAATTCTATACATATATTTACGTAGCTGATACAAGTCAAATGGCCACCTTAATTTTTGAAGATATGATTGGAGGTTATCATTTAATGGATCAATAGTTGGTCACCCCGAGGGCACAAGAATACGCAAGGAAGACTCATTTTGAGCACAAGCAAGGCCGTGTATGGAAGATTTCGTGGACTATCGAAGACTTGAGGACTCACAGTTTTTGACAACTCTTAATGGGTCATGATTTGGTTATCTTCATTAAGGGTATTTTGGTCACTTTATTGGGTCTAAATGCACTCTATGGCCACCCCGCCCTTTAAGCGCCTTATTGTTATTTTGCCTTATCTTGTAATAGAATATAAATAGAACATTTTAGGTGTTTTTCTATTTAGTTTTTCATTGTTGCAAGACTTTGAACATGAAACACCTTTAGTTATAGGGCTTGGAATAGCCACCACACTAAAATGAGGGCAACAAGTGTCGATATAACTTGTGTTGCAATGCTGGCTTGAGACGTTGGTCTTTAGAGGAGGTAAAGTTCCTTTTGTGTCAACGTAGGAGTTAGGTTAACCATGGTGTGTAAAGGGTCCAACATTACCATATTCTTGGATTCTTAAGATTATACCAACCAAGGTCTAACTATCTATCCATTTTATTTATGTTTTAATCGTTTGTTTGTGTTCTTGTAATTCAAATCCGTGACTTGTTGTTCTTGTTTTATTGTTGTTGTTCTTCTTTTTGTTGTTGTTAGATTTTTTTAGGTGATAAACACATCAATAAATTGTGTTCTTGTTGTTGTTTGTTGAAGCCAAGTGTGGTCTTCAAAAGGATCCTCGGATCTTTGATCTTGTGGACTGATTTTGAAGTGTGTTTCGTGTTGTCCTTATAATTCTTGTATCACCAGCTGAACGATTTAAAAGAAAAAATCTGACTTGAGCATAGAAAAAACAAGAGGAAATAGAAATCCAAGAATTGAACATATAGAAATGTGTATAGCTTTACACCAAAGTTACAAAGTAGCAGCTAGATATTTAGCTAATCAACTACAGAAACAACATCATTAAAGGGGTGGAGGCCAAATTTTCATCATCTTCAGTGTATACATAACAAAGGGAATTTTTAACCTTGTATATACATATACAATATGAATATTTTACAAAGGGGGCCAACTGACCCCTTCTACTTTCACAATGTAGGGGTACATATACTCAATCCTCCCATACCCCAGTTGTGGCTTGTATAATTACACTTGGTATGTTGTTGTTGGTTCGAATGATCCCCTTTCGCCCGTCTAACTATACATCTGGCTCTAGTGAAAAGAAAAGTACAACTTTACACCAAAGTTACAAAGGTAGCAGGTAGCTATTAGTAGAAGTTGGATATTCATGAAGGGAATTCATCATCTACAATATACACATAAAAACAATTTTTGACCTTATAATATGACATATGAATTTTCTCCAATGCACAACTTCTACTTAACTCTGCCCCTATCTCTACTAATGAAGTAAATGGCAAGAGTAAAGGATAAGAAATCAAACTAACATGAAAAACAAGCAAACAAACAATAAAAATCCAAGCCAACAAACTTTAGAACTTCTTAATAATCCCAAAAAAAACTACTGATCAACCTTAGCTTAATTTTTACCTAGACGTTCATCGTCTACAAATACACATAATTTTTTTTTTAAGCTTGTATCCAAAGAACCAGAATAAATATAACCATTACAAGCAACCAAACAATAAATACCGTTAGCATGTTCGACCTACCAGAAGAAATGGAGGAACAAAACAAAGGACATGTCAAAAGCACATTACAAATATAGATTAGGATAGCAAGTGATAATACCGTGTCATTCAAAGGTCGACCACGAGCTGCAAGTGAATTTAACCGCTCATTCTAATTCACATCAAAAGAGCCAAACATTAAACATTCAGGCAACACATCTTTGAGAAATGAGAGATTTGTGGATCGAAGCTTTCTTTCCTACACGTGCCATTGATGAATCCCAACTTGTTTCTTCAAAGTACAGCAATTATTATCGATTCAATCAACAAAATAGTTTTTAGATCTTGCTAATTGAATAAAAATAAACATAACTCCAGGCAGATCTGATGCATTCAGATACAATTGATGATTATGACTCAACTTCTTGGGCAATTCATTATCTATCACCACCACCACTGTTACTCCTACTAGCTTTCTTAATTTTTCTCCTCAATTATCTGAACTTTGACCATATCAATAGTCAATAGCTCTTATACCATGATGTAAAAGAGGTTCAAGAGAAAGAGGAGAAATGAGGATAATCTCCAAGGTGAACCAAGTCGTGATCCAATAGTTCATGATCAATATCGTGAGTCTATTTGATTGAAATCGGATGAAGAGAAAGAGGAAAAAGCGAATGAATATTTGAGAAATGAAGAGAAAAGATAAACAATGAGAATGAATATCTGAGAAAAATCTGGGAAAAAAAGCGAAATAAAAAAACTCTAAATAAAGGTTAAAGACAAATAAATTAAAAAAATTAAAAAAAATTAAGAAATAGATAATGGTTGAGAAAAATGAAAAAGAAAAAAAATAAAGGTTGAGACAAATAAATTAAAACATGAAAATAAATTTAAAGGAAAAAATAAAAACTGAAAATAATAAAAAACAGAATAACAATTTTAAAGGAAAAAATAAAAAAGTGAAAAAAAGTAGAATTATTAAAGCAAAGGAAAAACAAAAAAGGGAAAATAATAAAACATAAAATTTTTGAGATAAATGAGTATGGAAAGTTTAAAAATATGTTTGAGGTGTAGAGGGGCAAAATGATACTTTTAGTATATTAAAAAGTATGGAAGACTATTTTTCAAAGATATTCTTATTTAGGATTAAATATCTAAACCTACCCATATTTGGGTCTATAGCATGCCATTTTCTGTGCATCATTAGTTTGGAACTGCATAATGAGTCGGACAACATCCACATTACCCAACTATTCGTTGAATCTGACAACTAACTTTTATCCTTTAACTCCAACGGCACCAACTCTACCTGGTTGTATCAAGGAAGAAATTTGTCCAAATTCATTTGTTAGCCTACTGTCTAGTCCTCTTGGGCATCATGTGAGGATAATATGGCATTTCATTCTCACTAAAATTTCAATACTATCCTTGCATGATGTCAAGAGGACTAGACTACTAGTGTGTTTGCAAATGAACTCGACCAATAGTATGGTCTTCCTTGATACAACCAGATATAGTCAATGGAGTTGACTTTAGACGAAAGAAGAGAAAAGAGAGCAAGCAGTTGTACTTCAAAATTTCTAGCTTTCAAGTTATGTCACAGAAAGGAACTAAAGGGTGAAAAATTAATGAAGAAAAGAAGGGTTTTTATAGTTAGTATAATATGCTTTTACAAAGATAATATTTGGAAATTTTATAAATAACATTCTATATACATTGATTTACATTAGATTTTCTCGTAAGTATAAGTTGTATTTATTAATCTTAACAACCAACCAAAAACATAATATTCTTAATAAAAAAAATCAACATAAAAAAAGGCAAGTGAATTATTGTTATTATTAATGCATTTTTTCTAGTCAACCCATATTGTTATTATGACTAGTAAGTATTAGATTTACAAGATTACCAAGAAAGAATTTTTTTTAAGGAACAAATTATAAGAGAGAAAATGATTAGAACAACATAAATAACAATCCATTTTAATCTTGTTTTTTGATGTAGCTGAAAATCAAGTTGTTTGGAAGTCAAGTAAAAATTGACATTTATTATGAGTTTAAGAAGGATCCACAATTGGCGTCCATTAAATTAATTTAAGTCATTATCTATTAAACTAACATTACGTGACAGAAAAATGAAAAAGAATTTATGATTTTTTTTAATTTTAAGTATCAAAAACAGTTGTATTTTTTTTTAAATATGCGAATTGGGTAGACTGAAAACATATTTTTTTTCGTGTGTATGACACGACCTGAACCGAGGCCCAAATTGACATGGGCATTTCAAACCGTGAAGGCCCGAAAGCTAACTGGCAAGCATACATACCAATCATATATTTATAAGGAAATGCGTAAAAGATAACAAAACGGAAGCATGGTCATCTGATTATATCAAGAAAACAACACGGCATAAGTTCAACAAGACTCAAATCCATCTAAACCTGTATGCGAAACATCTACTAACTGAAGAAAAAAAATATCTTTTTGAAGATCGGGACAAGGCCCCCGGTCGGACCATAAACCCAAACCAAATGAGATTAACACATGTGAACAAGACGCCTTCTGAAGTAAGGGAGGCTCACCAACTTTGAATGTCCGACAACAATGGCACCGGCGGAGAAGCATGGAAAATTTGTGGGCATTGACTTTAACGATGGAAACAAAATATATTGTTTTTACCTCACCACTTTCTGTCTGCAATGGTTCACTAACGAAGATGCTTTTGAGGATCCCGAGGAAACTTCAGACAAAGGTCGTTTCTTAATTGTAGAAGCTTGGAAACATTCAGACTTCCTTTGCAAGAATTATATTCTGAGTGGTCTCCAAGATGACCTCTACAATGTTTACAATGGAATTAATACATCCAAGGAATTGTGGGGGGGGGGGGGGCACTTGAACGAAAATATAAAATAGAGAATGCGGGAATTATGAAATTCCTTGTTGCACGATTCCTGGACTTTAAAATGATAGATAACAAATCGGTTGTCTCTCAAGTACAGGAGTTACAAGTCATCATACATGATCTCCTAGAAGATGGTATATCTTTGAAAAGTACCTTAGTTGAACAAATTAAAAAGGTTCTTAATACTCACATAAACTGTTTTGTAGGTTTGATTGTAAATGATGCATTTCAAGTAGCAGCGATAGTTGAGAAGCTACCACCTTTATAGAAAGACTCCAAAAAATACTTCAAGCATAAACGCAAAGAGATAATTTTTGAAGATCTTATTGTTCGACTTCATATAGAAGAGGATAATAAGGCTGCCGAGAGAAGGTCATAAGGGAATTCTACAATTAATGGAGCACATATTGTAGAAGATGATCAAAACAATTCTAAGAAATAGAAGAAAGTTGAATAAGACAACAATCAACCCAAGAAAAAATTCAAGGGAAAATGCTTTAATTATGGCAAGATTGGCCTAAAGTCCATGGATTGTCGTGCCCCGAAGAAAGGCAATAAAAAGGATCAAGCAAATATGATTGAATCCAACAAATAATGCGATGATTTGTGTGCTATGTTCTCAGAATGCAACTTGGTGTGGAATCCTTGCGAATGGTAGATAGATTCTGGTGCCACCCACCATGTATGTGCCAATTAAGAGTCGTTTTCATCATTTTCTCCAGCTCAAGCGGAAGAAATGTCCGCTACTGCTAAGGTGGATGGAACAGGGAAATTGTGCTTGAAAATGACTTCGAGAAAGTTCTTGACACTTAACAATGTCTTGTGTGTTCCAGAATTATGTAGGAACTTAATTTATGTTTCACTTCTAGATAAGAACTGATTCAAATGTGTAATCATTTCTGGAAAAATTGTAATTAGCAAAGGAGAATTGTATGTAGGAAAAGGCTGTCTCACCGAGGGCCTTTATAAGATGAATGTAATGACTGTTGAAATAAATAAAATTTCAAATTCATCTTATTTGCTTGAGTCTTATTATTTTTGTCCTAAACGTTTAGGCCAGGTTAATTATAAAACGTTATGAAAACTGATTAACTTAGAAGTTTTCCAAAAATTTTAGTGCAATAAATCCAAGTGTCAAACGTGTGTAGAATCAAAGTATGCAAAGCATCCTTATAGGTTCGATGAAAGGAATTCTAATCATTTAGACTTAGTACACACTGATATTTGTGATATGAAGTCAACAACATCACGTGGAGGGAAAAAGTATTTCATAACTTTTATTGACGATTTCACTAGATATTGTTATGTCTATTTGCTAAATAGTAAGGATGAAGCAATAGATGCATTTAGGAAATATAAAACTGAAGTTGAAAATTAGTTAGATAAAACATAAAAATTTTAGAAGTGATAGGGGCGGAGAATATGAATCTCCCTTCGCCAAAATATGTGTAGAGAATGGAATCGTCCATCAAACTACGGCTCCATATTCGCCTCCATCTAGTGAAATTGTGGAAAGGAAAAACCAAACTTTGAAGGAAATGATAAATGTCTTTCTTATAAGTTTTGATTTACCACAAAACTTATGGGGGGAGGCTATCCTTACATCCAATCATATACTCAATAGAATTCCCTATAGTAAGACACAATTGATGATAGGCAATATTACGCGCCTATATCAATATATTTTGCCCATATTTGTGCCATGCTTCAAGAACAAATTATAGATTTCATGCACTTTTAGTCCTTTTTCCTGTAAGTGAGCTAGCGAACATGATTACCAAGTTTTCAGGTATAAATGATGCAGAATTCAGCATTTTATGGATTACTTGACTCCAAAGAAAGCTTCACGGAAGGAGAAAAGGAAGCTTGGACGCCTAAGGACCAAAAGTGATGCATGAAAAATCTGTCCCGAGCTAAAACAACAATTCTGAAGACTTTGGGGACTTGCAGTAACTTATTTGGATTAGGATAATAATACATTAACCTAGTACAATTGGGTTAAGTATTTCATTAGTCCATTTGGATTTGGATAATGTTATATTAACCTAGTACAATTGGGTTAAGTATTTCATTAGCTTAGTAGGATTTGGTTAAGTATTTCATTAGCTTAGTAGGATTAGGATATGGGTATTATAAATACCCTATTCTGCTAGAGATTTTAAGTCATTTTACCATACAATTCATTCCTCATTAATTCTATTACTCTATAACTCTTCTTCTAATCCATTAATTTTATTTTTCTTCTTCTATTCATCTATTCTTAATTTCTGCAACAAGAGAATCGTTACTTTGCCTAGGAATTCACGCCTAAACGCCTACCACCTGTGCTACACGAAATTAATCATCTATTGTGGTATAATAACAATGTCAACCGTGAGCTCCTTTGCATTCATGGGTAACTAAACTTCTCTGTTGGGGTTATGGAAGCCGAATGAGGTACTATCTATTACTATGAGTTTGTGAGTTCATGACACGTATGCTGCTTATATCATTATTCTCGTCATCTTAATCTAAATTCTTTGTGGTTGCAAACGCAAGAATACGCCAGTATAACATTTAACTTGTTCAAAAGAAAGGTTATTTGTCTTGAAAAGAGATAGTGTCAAGGTAGTAGGGTCCCATCCCCTATTAAACAGTTAGTGCCGTAACTGGATTAACCTCTTGGATAATTCGTACCATTAGACATGCTTTAAGCTTGAAAGAGTTAAAGTTAAATAATGCACTATGGGCGTATAGGACTGCATTCAAAACACCCATTGGCATGTCTCCTTATCAACTAGTTTATGGGAAGGCTTGTCACTTACCCATCGAGCTCGAACATAAGGCATTGTGGGCATTGAAGCAATTGAATTTGAATTTTGATGCTGCGATGAATCTGAGGTTGGAGCAGCTGAACGAATTAGATGAGTTCCATCTCCATGCTTATGAGAGATCGGACCTATACAAGGAGCGGATGAAGAAGTATCATGATTAGCGGATTGTTCGACAAAACATTCAAAAGGATGATATGGTGCTTATCTTCAACTCTAGATTGAAGCTGTTCCCACGTAAGTTCAAGTCTAAGTGGCCTGGTCCATACAAAGTTATCCATGTCTACTCGTCTGGAGTAGTTGAATTGGAAGACAATAAAGGTGTTGTCTTCAAGGTGAATGGTCAACATGTTAAACCTTATATCGGTCCTCTTGACTTGATGAATTATCTGGCCATCACTTATCTAGACGAAGTCTAAGTACACTAGGTAACTATGTCGAGCCACGACAATAAATAAGGCAATAGATGGGAGGCAACCCATCGTTTATCATTTATCATTTATAGTTTATCGTATTTTGTTTTTTTTTCATGGTTTGGTTTTGATTAATGAAAATCCAAATATAAGAGTCGTGCCACGACCAAAACTAAGGCGCTTGATGGGAGGAAACCCATCGTACTAATCGTTTCTATTGGTTTTGAGAAAATGTAGGTGCAAGAGGTATTCAACGAGGAGATTGGTTTCAAATGACGATTTGGACGTAGTGTTGGGTAAAGGTGGTAAATTTGGAATAAAGATGCAAAAGGCTATAGATTGAGCATTGCTCATGACAAAATAGGCATCGATCAAGGCTAGGCCTAGGTAAAACTAGGCCACTAACAAGGCAACGCCTATACTATAGCCTAAGGTCTCGGATTCTAGTGTGCAAAGGCACAGGCGCCACCCATGCTCATGTATGCTATAGCATAGGCGCCGCCTATGCTAAAGCATTAGGTCTCAGAATCTCATATGCCATGCACTAGGCGCCGCCTATGGTCCCTTTATGCATTGCACTAGGCCCCGCCTATGCTGGCTTATGCTTTGCATTAGGCGCCGCCTATACCATGCTTAGGCAAAGCTAAAGGCGCCGCCTATGGTCCCTTTTTGTCTCCAAAACCGATTTTAAATGGGTCAAAACCCGACCCATTCTTTTCCTATATAAAGGGGACTTAGACTTGAAACATAAACACATTGAAACTTGACCTAAAGGCGCCGCACATCCACTCCAAATCATCTCAATATTTTTCTTTTTGCTCTTTCAATTCACAAGAACATCTCCAAAGGCTTCAATCACGTAAGTACTCTTTTATTCTTCATCTATTTCTCGTAAGTACTACGTTGTTATGTATATCATGAATTGCTACATCTTGAAGAAATATTGGTGATGTTAAAGTGTTTGAATTGTTGATGCAAAACCATGTGAGTGAACATGTACGTTAGGATAATCTTAATTTGTTTCCGACTTGAATTTGGTTTTAATTGCATTGTCATACTCTTTGCGGAATTGCTATGGTTATGAACATTGCACAATCTTGTCATTTGTATACCTACAAGTTAGGCTATCCCGTTCATCGGGATAAGACTTATAGTTGCCTACCAACATAGGAGGTTGTAATTGTTGATAGAAACTTTACCATGATGAAACCCCTATGTAGTAGTCTTGTTTTACCTAACATAAACATATTGCAAAGGTTGCAAGAAGTGATACACCACTGATTTTCTTGTCGGAATATAGCTCCTTAAACGTATGTCGACGAAGTCTAAGTAATCGACCACTTTCACTTCACTGATTTGTATCAACGAACCTAAGTGTGGGGTGGTACCCTGATGGCTTGTTTATAGATTGTTTCCATTGAGTTGATGCTAACATAAAATATCGTTTAAATCTCAGGAACAATGGCACCTAAAGCGAGACAAGATAAGGCTACCACATCCCAAAAGGGCAAGAAGAGAGGTCGCAAGGACCAAGGAGAATCATCCTCAATGCAATTACCCCGCCGAATGTTTGGAATAAAATGGGTTCTTGAGGAGGAAGCCAAAGAATGGTATGGGAACAACAAAGAAAACAAATATGTTCATGTCGACTTGATCAACAAGGACATCCTAGCGAATAAGAAACCGCGTATGTTGGCAAAAATCATGGCATTAAATCTGGATTTCATCTTCCGCGTCATGGGAGAATGTAATCCTTATTTGACAAGAGAATTTTACGCCAACTGGTCGCCGAAAACCACAGGCAGCGTAGTCAAGATTTGGGGCCAAGTTTTACAGCTCAACGCAGATTTGATCAACTCCTTTCTTGGCTTACCTTCGGTCGATCCAACACCATTCAAAGAGCTGTACAGTAGACCTCCTTATAGAGCAATTCGACACACACTTTGTGGAAGTAGATCCATGGCAAGGTGGAGCAGACACCAAGACACCGGATGACACAACACCTTCCCCTATGCTCCTTTTAATAGGGAAGCAAGAATCTGGTTGCGCATCGTCAACTCATGACTTATTCCTGGGACCCAGTACACCAAAATAACAAGAGATAGAGTGTGTTTGGTCCATGCATTGATGACGAATGTCCCTATCAGCATTGGGGCAATCATTCGTTCTACAATGCGGAAGGCCAGACTACGCAAGCGGTCCCACTTCACCTTTGGCAACCTGTTGACAGCAATCTTGCGGAAGGAGGACATCGAAGAGGAAACAACACATGGTGTCAACCTTACTACTGCGGAGAGACATGCTCGAGATGAGAGTTTCTTCCGTCATATTTATGGCATGACACGGTTCACAATGATGAGTGGAGGTCTTGTTCCAACTGCTACAGATCTCCAATAGCTGGACCATGACTATCCAATGAAGATGTGTGGAGTAGGCACATACTTTGAGGAACCTCTAGACGATGATGTGCCGACCGATGATGATCGACACTTGCCAGATTCAGGCGTGGAGGAGAACTCTGATGATGACTCTTATGATGATTCCGACGAAGGGGGTATGACCCCCGACATTGAGGAAGTGTCTGACTGACCAGGTTTTTCATATTTACTTTCCACTGAGGGCAGTGTCCCGTTTATGTGTGGGGTGGCGGTATTTCATGCTATACTTCTCTACTGCATCTATGTTTGTTAACTTTGTTTATTTTGTTTTATTTGTTTCTTTTTTTAGTTTAAGTTAAGGTTTTTTAGTAGTAAATTTTTTTTTATTTAGCTTCACATAAAATCATTCTAATCGGCAGCATGAGATTATAACAAGAGTAGGTGCTAAAATCATGACTATTGACACGTTTAGGCTCTAATGGTGACTCATTATGTGATATTGTGTGGTTTAATTCCTTCACTTGTTGGGTCGAGAGTCTATACTACTTCCAATAAAGTCGACTATGTGCCTTGTGTGTAAGTTTAAGAGATGATTTAGGCATTTCTTTGGAAACCTATACATGTTTACCTTCATTTTACCTACACGTGGACATCATCCTAGTTAAACCCTTTTGAGCCTTTAGCCTACTTCTTTGACAACCTCATATGTAAGCCCAATCCATTTTTTTCAAGACCGTAATTTGATCCAACTTCCTAAGTGTTTTAACGTATAAAGTCATGCGACGAAATAAGAGGAAATTGGGTGAGTAAGATTCTTTAAATTGCAGTGGTGCTTGAATGTACTATGAAAAAGAAAGTGCTATCATAAGAGGTATGTTATGAAAAGAAAGAAAAAAAGAAAAGAAAGTTGAAAAGTGAGTTATGCTTAAAATTGAAAAACAAAAGAGGAGAACAAGGGTGGTAGAATAAAACAAAGAAGAAAGGTTGAAAGAAAAATGTTAAAGATACAATGTGATGTATTAAAGTGCTTAGGAACATAGTCACTATTTTCTGGCCAAAATAGTCCTACCCGTCCTTTAGCCTACATTACAACCATCAAAAGACCTACTTGATCCTAAGCCTAGCATTCTGACATTTAGTGGAGCATTACACTAAGGGCAAGCCTATGGTCATTATTTGCTGCATATGAATTCCTTGTGAGAGCGAGAGCAAGGATATTTTGATACCCATGTTTGAAAAATATGCTATACTTGTGAGTGATTATGGGTAATATATTGTGAGACACACATAGTTGATGAGTTTTGGGTAGTTGTGTATAACTCTTTGTACCTTAACTTTTTGATACGAATTAACTACCATCACGAGTCTATGCTAGAGGTTGAATTGTTTCTACTAATGAGCAGAAAACTACTCTTTGTTGATAATTGTTGTGCCTGTCTTGACGAATATTTTGTGTTGATTACTAGAAAACCCTAAGTTGATGTTTAGAAGGACATGATATTTTGTTCGAGGACTAACAAAGCTTCAAGTGTGGGGTGTTGATGATAGGCGATATTACGCGCCTATATCAATATATTTTTCCCATATTTGTGCCATGTTTCGAGAACAAATTATAGATTTCATGCACTTTTAGTCCTTTTTCCTGTAAGTGAGCTAACGAACATGATTAGCAAGTTTTCAGGTATAGATGATGCAGAATTCAGCATTTTATGGATTACTTGACGCCAAAGAAAGCTTCACGGAAGGAGAAAAGGAAGCTTGGACGCCTAAGGACCAAAAGTGATGCATGGAAAATCTGTCCCAGGCTAAAACAACAATTCTGAAGACTTTGGGAACTTGCAGTAACTTATTTGGATTAGGATAATAATACATTAACCTAGTACAATTGGGTTAACTATTTCATTAGTCTATTTGGATTTGGATAATGTTACATTAACCTAGTACAATTGGGTTAAGTATTTCACTATCTTAGTAGGATTTGGTTAAGTATTTCATTAGCTTAGTAGGATTAGGATATGGTATTCTGCTAGAGATTTTAAGACATTCTACCTTACAATTCATTCCTCATTAATTCTATTACTCTATAACTCTTCTTCTAATCCATTAATTCTATTTTTCTTCTTCTATTCATCTTTTCTTAATTTCTGCAACAAGAGAATCGTTACTTTGCCTAGGAATTCACGCCTAAACGCCTACCACCTATGCTACACGAAATTAATCAATATTGTGGTATAATAACAATGTCAACCGTGAGCTCCTTCGCATTCTTGGGTAACTAAACTTCTCTGTTGGGGTTATGGAAGCCGAATGAGGTACTATCTATTACTATGAGTTTGTGAGTTCGTGACACGTATGCTGCTTATATCATTATTCTCGTCATCTTAATCTAAATTCTTTGTGGTTGCAAACGCAAGAATACGCCAGTATAACATTTAACTTGTTCAAAAGAAAGGTTATTTGTCTTGAAAAGAGATAGTGTCAAGGTAGTAGGGTCCCATCCCCTATTAAACAATTAGTGTCGTAACTGGATTAACCTCTTGGATAATTCGTACCATTAGACATGCTTTAAGCTTGAAAGAGTTAAAGTGAAATAATCCTCGAATAGGTCGAAAGACGCCTGGATTTACCATCGAATACAATTCTCTAAAAGCACATGCATGTCTGAATTCTACACACTCATAGCCAATAGAGACGTATAACTCAGAAGGTGGACATAACCCCAACGCCTCAATTCTCATTGTTTTACAACAAACTAAACATTCTTTCTTTTTACGTTGCTATTTTCAGTTTTTACTTTAATATTTTGGTTACACATTACAATCCCCCTTTTTTACGAGACTTGCACTAAAAGTCTAATAATCGTTGCTTACTTGTTGACCAAGCTATTCCCTGTGGGATCGATACCCAACCTAGGTTGGGTTCTAAATTTGCTAGCGACCACTTTACACTCCCACGAGAGATGTAGATTGAACGTTATCAGCAATCATTTCCTTATGAAAAATGGAAAGGAAGGAAACCCAACTTGAAATATTTCAAAGTATGGGGGTATCTAGCAAAGGTTCAAATTCCTATGCCTAAAAGGGTTAAGATAGGACCTAAAACGGTGGACTGTGTGTTCATAGGATATGCTAAAATTAGTAAAGCATGTCCATTTTTAGTTCATAAATCCGAACTTCTAGATATTAATGAAAATACGGTAATTAAATCAGACAATGCTGAATACTTTAAAAACATTTACCCGTATAAAATTAGACATGAACAGTATAGTAGACGATCCAAATGACCTCGAGATGAACCATGTGAGAATGTAAACAATGAAGAAAATCCAAGACGTAGTATACATAAAATAACGTCTACTTCATTTGGATCGGATTTTGTAACATTTCTCTTAAAAAATGAGCCTCAAAATATTTAGGGAAGCGATGACATCTTCGAACTCATCCTTTTGGAAAGAGCCAGTCAATAGTGAGATTGATTTAATGTTACGCAAACATACATGGGAATTAGTTGATCTTCCTCCCGGAAATAAACCTTTAGGTTCTAAATGGATTTTCAAAAGGAATATGAAAGCGGATGGCACTATTAACAAATACAAGGTAAAACGTGTAGTAAAGGGCTTCAAATAAAAATAAGGCCTTGATTACTTTGATACATACTCGCCAGTAATAAGGAAATATCGATTCAAATGTTAATTGCCTTAGCGGTGGTATATGATCTTAAAATCCATCAAATGGATGTGAAAACCACTTTCCTAAATGGATAATTGGAGGAAGAAATATACATAGAACATCCTGAGGGTTTTGTGGTTCCAGGAAAGGGAAACAAGGTGTGTAAACTTATCAAGTCATTATATGGACTAAAGTAAGCACCAAAATAATGGCATACGAAGCTTGACCAAACCATGTTGGAAAACGGATTCAAAATAAATGAATATGATAAATGTGTTAATATTAAAGACACTCAAAATCACAAAGTCATTGTATGTTTACATGTTGATGATATGTTGATCATCAGTAGAGACATTTCTAACATAAATGCATTAAAATGAATGCTCGAGATCAAGTTTGATATGAAAGACCTTGGAGCATTGAACTCCACAAGGGTTGGCATTGTCACAGTCTCATTATATCGAAAAGGTACTTGACAAGTTCAAGTATATGGAATTCGGTATTGCCAAGACTCTATTGGATGCGAGCTTTTCACTTCGAAAAAATAAAGGTGAAAGTGACTCGCATTTGGAGTACTCAAGTGTATTGGGATGTTTAATGTATATAATGAACTGTACACGACCATACATATATTGTACTATTAGTAAATTGAGTCAGTACACAAGTAATCCCAACAAAACTCACTGGATGGCAATGAAAATAGTTTGGGCTATCTTAAATACACTCAAGATTTTGCTGTGCATTATAATAAATATCCTACGGTACTTGAAGGATATAGTGATGCAGATTGGATCACCGGATCGAATAAAGTACAATCCCCAAGTGGATATGTATTTACTATTGGTGGAGGAGCAGTCTCTTGGAAATCATCCAAACAGACTTGTATTACTCGCTCTACAATGGAATCTGAATTTATTGCATTGGATAAAGACGGTGAAGAAGCATAATGGCTCCAAAATTTCTTAGAATATATTCCTTATTGGCCCAAGCTAGTGGCACTAGTATGTATACACTGTGATAGCCAAATGGCAATAGGTAGGGCAGGGATCAGGATGTACAACTATAAAACTCGTCACATACGACGGAGACATAATACCATTAGAGAACTTCTCTCTAGTGGACTTATCACTGTTGACTATGTAAATTCAAATGATAATGTGTCGGATCTACCTAGAAAAGGCCTATATATAGAAGGAGTGGAAGGGAATCCAAGGGAATGGATTTAAGGCCTACGACAAGTCAGCATAGCGGAACTCTACTTGAAGACTGGAGATCCTAAGATCTAGGTTCAAGGAGGTCAAAAAAACTTGTGTCTGACAGGTTCAACATTGTCAATTACCCAACCCATTATCATGATGTAGAAAATGTATAGTAATCAAGGATAAGACTTAAAGTGAAAAGTCTTTCAACGATTATCTAAATCTGGCAAATTTGAAGAAATAGTTTAATCTATAGGATTGAATGTTTAGAAATCACCTATGTGGGGGCAAAGTGGAAGCCGCTTCAAGGATTAACCTCTTAGAAAATTCATACCGTTAGACACGTTTTAAGCTCGAAAGAGTTAAAGTGAAATAATCCTCGAATAGGTCGAAAGACGCTGGATTTACCATCGAATACAATTCTCTATAAGCACATGCATGTCGGAATTCAACACACTCATAGCCAATAGAGACGTAAACTCAGAAGGTGGACATAACCCCAACTCCTCGATTCTCATTGTTTACATCTTGCTAAACATTCTTCCTTTTCTGTTTTTACTTTACTATTTTGATTACATTATTTGCAAGTTACAATCCCCCCTTTTTTTACGAGACTTGCACCAAAAGTCTAGTAATCTTTGCTTACTTGTTGACCAAGTTATTCCCTGTGGGATCGTTACCCAACCCTGTTGGGTTCTATATTTGCTAACGACCGCTTTACACTCCTATGAGAGCTGTAGATTGAGTGTTATAAAAATTGGCGCTGTTGCCGGGGAATACAAGTGCCAATCATGTTTGGGATAATTACTAGACCCTTTAGTCAAAGATTCTCGTACTTTTACTTTTAGTTTTTGTTTTTGTTTACTGCAGGTTTCTATTTAGTGCATACCCCATACTCGAAGTTCTGGTCAACCGTTATTACCTATCAATCCTTAACCACAACGTATTGGCAGAATGGAGGCTCAAACGGAAATCGAAAGAATGGCTGCTCAACAGAAGCAATCGAGATTAGCTGCTCTTGCCGCCGTTTAAGTTCAACAGCAAAACATTGATAACCGTGGGCGAGCAACAAATCCTAACGATGAGGATTTAGGTGATGACGATTTACTAAACCCATGGCATGATGCTGAAATCGGCTCGATTTTGGTTTGATCGCCAACCCATGGAACCAGCTTTTGACGACGACGATGATGATCTTGATGGAGCCGGAGCCACTGGAGCCATAATTCCTCCGCCATTAGCGCCCGGAGACAAGTTCAACATCACAAGAACCATGGTTCAGTTATTACAACTCAAGGGATTATTTGGTGGATTAGCAGGGGATGATCCGAATATGCATCTCATCAACTTTATTTCTACATGCAAGTCATTGGACAATCCTGGTGTTGGTCAGAATGCAATTCGATTAGGTCTATTCCCATTGTCTCTGTCTGGGGAGGCAACTCTATGGTTAAATGGGCTGACTCCTGATTCTATTACAAATTAGACGCAATTGAGAGACGCTTTCCTAGAAAGATTCTTTCCGCCATCCAAAATAGCATAATTGCGAGATGAAATCAGCAACTTTCATCTGCTTCCCACCAAAGCTCTTCATGAAACATGGGGGAGGTTCAAGACAAAGCTTTTGAGATGACCAAACCATCATATGACTAATGTTCACCTAATGGAGATATTATACAGAGCCTTGAATTCAATAACTAAACTAGTGGTGGATAATGCAGCTGGAGGATCTTTTATGGACCTCACCTTTGGTCAAGCAAGCAATATGCTAGATTGTATGACGAAGCAAAGTAGAGCTTGGCATACCAGGGATTCTGAGGTAGCAATCTCTACTATATCTATTGGCATGACTGCAGACCAAAGAAGAAGAGAAGAAGAACGTGATAAAGATATGGCGCATATGAAAACACAAATGGATCTTCTTGCAAAGAATTTATTATCAGTGAAGACAGAAAAAGTGAAAGATATTGCGTCAAAAGAAAGAGACGAATCTGATTCGGAAGAGGAGGCCAACTACTTGAACAATCAGGGGGGTTTCTGTGGGAATACCAAAGGAAACCAAGGTCGAAACTATTATGATAAATCTGGAAACAAGGACCAAGGTAGTTGGAAGAACAAGAATGAAAAGAGTTGTTTGTACGTTCCCCCTGGTAGACGTGACACCACCACATCTAATTTTGGAAGTATGGAAGACATGATGGCTAAATTATTGAAAGGAGTGGAAGCAACGAGCGCAGGAGTATCGGAGGTAATTAAAGATTTGTCCTCCATGAAACAATTAGTTGATTCACATTCCACTTCAATCAAGCAAATAGAGCAGCAATTGAGACAACTTTCAGTAGCACTCAATCAAAGAAAGGCCGGCACTCTACCTAGCGATACTGTACAAAACCCCAGAAATGATGGGTCATTCATGGCCATCACTACCAGAAGTGGTAAGGTGCTGGAAACTTTAGAAAAAGGGAAGCAAGTGGTACAAAAAGCTGCGGACTTGGATGACAACGCAATAGGAGAGGAGTCCGCGGAAGACGTCAAGGACGTCACACCCAGCGACGTGCAGCCTAAAAAAGTGGAAAAACAGAAGCAAGAGGAGAGAACAATTCCATACCCACCACCACCTTTTCCCCAAAGATTGAAGAAGGTGGCGGATGACACGAAGTTCAACAAATTCATGACTATGTTAAAGCAGCTGACCATTAATGTTCCATTGGTGGAGGCACTTGAACAAATGCCTGGGTATGCGAAATTTATGAAGGATCTTTTGACAAAGAAGCGGGCAGTAAGTTATGAGTTAAAAGAAGATGTTCATCATTGCAGCGCAATCGCTACCCGATCAATAGTTCAGAAGAGGGCCGAACCCGGAGCTTTCACTATTCCTTGCACCGTTGGATCTTTGAATTTTGCCAACGCATTCTGTGACTTAGGAGCCAGCCTAAATTTGATGCCATTATCAAACTACAGCTGATAGGTCAGTAAAACGACCTGTTGGTATTCTATGTGATGTATTGGTAAAGGTTTCTTCATTTATCTTTCCAGCAGACTTTGTTATTTTGGATTGTGAGGCAGACTCAGAAGTTCCCATAATCTTGGGGCGCCCTTTCCTTGCTACAGGAAGTGTGCTCATTGATTTGAGAACCAATGAGCTTTCATTCCGAATAAATGACAAAGTAGTTCGCTTTGATTTTTGCAAATCAATGAAGCAACCCAAAGATCTGAGTGTATTTTTGGTGGCTGATGTTTTCTTTGATGATGAGAAAGAATTACTTGAAGAAGAGCAAATTATTGATGACCCTTTAGCGGTTGTGCTCATGAATGGAGAGAATGAGGATGCTGAAAATTGTGAAGAATCTATTTGTACTCTATCAGGATTAGGGACATATCGCTATGCTCCCAAGAAGCTAGATCTTGATCTCAAGAATCGACCCACACCACCAGCTAAGCCATCTGTTGAAGATCCACCCACATTAGAATTGAAGGAGCTGCCAATTCATTTAAAGTATGCATTTTTAGGAAGCGGAAACACACTTCTAGTCATTGTGGCGGCAGATTTGGGTGAGCAATAAGTTGCAGCTCTTATTACTATTCTGCGGAAGTATATTAGAGCCATTGGATGGACCATAGCAGATATTATTGGTATTCCACCTGGGATTTGTACACATAAAATTCAGCTTGAAGAGAAGTTCACACCCACCATTGAGCATCAAAGACGTCTAAACCCACCTATGCAAGAAGTGGTGAAGAAAGAAATTATCAAGTGGTTAGACGCGGGGGTTGTGTATCCAATCTATAATAGTACATGGGTAAGCCCAGTACAATGTGTTCCTAAGAAAGGAGGCATGACAGTGGTCACGAATGAAAAGAACGAGCTTATTCCACTCAGACCCGTCACTGGATGGAGAGTATGCATGGACTACCGAAAGATGAATTCTTGGACCCTCAAAGATCACTTCCCAATGCCATTTATGGACCAAATGCTTGATCGATTAGCGGGGAAAGGATGGTTTTGCTTCTTAGATGGTTATTCAAGCTATAATCAGATTTGTATTGCACCCGAAGACCAAGAGAAGACAACGTTTACATGCCCATATGGTACATTTGCCTTCAAACGTATGCCATTCGGGCTATGTAACGCACCAGCCACCTTTCAACGCTGTATGATGTCTATTTTTACTGATATGGTTGAAGACACTTTGGAGGTATTTATGGACGACTTTTCATTTGTTGGTGAGTCTTTTGAAGCATGCTTGGCAAACCTAAGTATGGCATTGCAAAGATGTGTAGAATTCAACCTAGTGTTGAAATGGAAGAAGTGCCACTTCATGGTAAAAGAAGGTATCGTTCTTGGTCACAAGATCTCCGAAAGAGGGATTGAGGTTGATCGAGCAAAAATAGAGGTTATTGAGAAGCTACCGCCTCCAATTTCAGTGAAGGGAGTTCATAGTTTTCTTGGCCATGCAGGTTTCTATCGTCGGTTCATCAAAGACTTCTCCAAAATTTCTAGTCCATTGTGCAAACTCTTGGAGAAAGATGCAAAATTTGACTTTAATGAAGATTGCTTAAAGGCATTCGAATGCCTCAAAGGAAAACTCATTGAAGCCCCTATCATGGTAGCACCAGATTGGTCTCTCCCATTTGAAGTCATGTGTGATGCTAGTGGTGTAGCCGTTGGTGCTGTGCTTGGTCAGAGAAAGGAGAAGCTATTTCATCCTATCTACTATGCAAGTAAGGTCCTGAATGAAGCCCAAAGGAACTACACTGTGACAGAACAAGAGCTCCTAGCAGTTGTGTATGCGTTTGATATGTTTCGTGCCTATCTATTGCGTACTAAGGTGATTGTTCATACAGACCATGCAGCTCTTAGGTACCTAATGACAAAGAAGGATGCAAAACCAAGATTAATTCGATGGTTATTGCTGCTGCAAGAGTTCTATTTCGAGGTCAAAGATAGAAGAGGTTGTGAGAACCAAGTGGCCGACCACCTATCTAGACTCGAGAATGAGCATGTGGCGCAACCTGAAATTCAGATTGATGATGCATTCCCTGATGAGGAGATATTAGCGACAACAATGGAAAAATTACCATAGTATGCCGACTTTGCAAATTTCGTGGTGAGTAATGTGATACCTGCCAATTTATCTTACCACCAAAGGAGGAAGTTTATGAATGACGTACAACACTACTATTGGGATGAGCCATATTTGTTTCGATGCCACACTTCCCAAGTTGGAGGACATCATGCAGGCAATCGGACGGCCAAGAAAGTATTGCAAAGTAGTTACTATTAGCCTTCGATATTTAGAGATGCCTATGACTATGTTAGAAGGTGCGACTAATGCCAGTTTCAAGGTGCTATTTCGAAAAACCATGAGATGCCCATGTCCAAAATTCTTGAGGTACAACTCTTTGATGTATGGGGTATTGATTCCATGGGTCCATTCGTGAATTCGTTTGGAATGAAGTACATCTTAGTTGCTGTAGATTACATCTAGAAATGGGTTCAAGCTGTAGCGTTGGATGACAACGAAGGAAAGTGTGTTGTAGCATTCTTAAAGAAGAATATCTTCTCTCGCTTTGGAGTACCACATACTATCATAAGTTATGGAGGATCTCACTTTTGCAATAAGCTATTTAAATCCGTGTCGGCCAAGTATGGTGTCAAGCAACATAAGGTAGCCACACCTTATCACCCACAAATTACTGGACAGGTAGAGGTTTCCAATCGGGAGATCAAGCAAATCCTTGCGAAGACGGTAAATGCGAATAGGAAGGATTGGTCTCGGAAGCTAGATGATGCACTGTGGGCGTATAGGACTGCATTCAAAACACCCATTGGCATGTTTCCTTATCAACTAGTTTATGGGAAGGCTTGTCACTTACACATCGAGCTCGAACATAAGGCATTGTGGGCATTGAAGCAATTGAATTTTAATTGGGATGATGCGATGAACCTGAGGTTGGAGCAGCTGAACAAATTAGATGAGTTCCGTCTACATGCTTATGAGAGATCGAACCTATACAAGGAGCGGATGAAGAAGTATCATGATCAACAGATTGTTCGATGAAACTTTCAAATGGATGATATGGTGCTTCTCTTTAACTCTAGATTGAAGTTGTTCCCAGGTAAGTTAAAGTCTAAGTGGTCTGGTCCATACAAAGTTATCCAAGTCTACTCGTCTGGATTAGTTGAAGTGGAAGACAATAATGGTGTTGTCTTCAAGGTGAATGGCCAACATGTTAAACCTTATATCGGTCCTCTTAACTCGATGAATTATCTGGCCATCACTTATCTCGATGAAGTCTAAGTACTCGAGGTAACTACGTCGAGCCACGACAATAAATAAGGCGCTAGATGGGAGACAACCCATCTTTTATCGTTTATCGTTTATCATTTATCATTTTTGTCTTTCTTTAGTTCTAAGTACTTGTTTTGCTTTTGATAAAAGAAAATCCAAAAATAAGAGTCGTGCCACGACCAAAACCAAGGCGCTTGGTGGGACACAACCCATTGTACTAATCGTTTTCATTGGTTTTGAGCAAATATAGGTTCGAGAGGTATTCAACGAGGAGATTGGTTTCAAATAACTATATGGACGTATTGCATGGTAAAGGTGGTAAGTTAGGAAAAAAGATGTATAAGGCTATGGATTGAGCATTGCTCATGGAAAAATAGGCATCGAGCAAGGCTAGGCCTAGGTAAAACTAGGCCACGAATAATGCAAAACCTATACTATAGCCTAAGGTCTCGGAATCTAGTGTGCAAAGACATAGGCGCCGCCCATGCTCAGGTATGCTATAGCATATGCGTCGCCTATGCTAAAGCATTTGGTCTCAGAATCTCATATGGCATGCACTAGGCTCCGCCTATGGTCCCTTTATGCATTACACTAGGCGCCGCCTATGCTAGCTTATGCTTTGCATTAGGCGCCGCTTATACCATGCATAGGCAAAGCTAAAGGCGCCGCCTATGGTCCCTTTTTGTCTCCAAAACCGAGTTTAAATGGGCCCAAACCTGACCCATTCTTTTCCTATATAAAGGGAACTTAGTCTGGAAACATAAGCATATTGAAACTTGACCTAAAGGCGCAACACATCCACTACAAATCATCTCAAAATTTTTCTTGCATGCTGCATGCTATACTTCTCTACCGCATCTATGTTTGTTCACTTTGTTTTCGTTTTTTTTTTGTGTGTTTCGTTTTTTAGTTTAAGTTAAGTTTTTTTAGTAGTAATTTTTTTTACTTAGCATCGCATGAAATTATTCTAATAGGCAGCATGAGATTATAACAAGAGTTTGTTCTAACATCATGACTATTGAGACGTTTAGGCTGTAATTGTGACTCATTATGTTATATTGTGTGGTTCAATTCCTTCAAGAGTCTATACTTCTTCCAATAAAGTCGACCATGTGCCTTGTGTGTGTGAGGATATTGCACATTCTATGTTTGTGGCTGATGCTAGAACTTGCCTAGTATGTATGCAAAGTGAAAATAAAGAGTGTAAGTTTAGGAGATGATTTAGGCATTTCTTTGGAAACCTATACATGTTTACCTTCATTTTACCTACCCGTGGACATCATCCTAGTTAAACCCTTTTGAGCCTTTAGCCTACTTCTTTGACAAACCTCATATGAAAGCCTAATCCATTTTTTTCAAGACCGTAATTTGATCCAAATTCCTAAGTGCTTTAGCGTATAAAGTCATGTGACGAAATAAGAGGAAATTGGGTGAGTATGATGCTTTAAATTGCAGTGGTGCTTGAATGCGTTATGACAAAGAAAGTGCTATAATAAGAGGTATGTTATGAAAAGAAAAAAAAAAGAAAAGAAAGCTGAAAAGTGAGTTATGCTTAAAATCAAAAAACTAAAGAGGAGAACAAGGGTGGTAGAATAAAAGAAAGAAGAAAGGTTGAAAGAAAAATGTTGATGATACAATGTGATGTATTAAAGTGCTTAGGAACTTAGTCACTATTTCTGGCCAAAATAGTCCTACCCATCCCTTAGCGTACATTACAACCTGTAAAAGACCTACTTGATCCTAAGCCTAGCATTCTTACATTTAGTGGAGCATTACACTAAGGGCAAGCCTATGGTCATCAGTTGCTGCATATGAATTCTTTGAGTGAGCGAGAGCAAGGATATTTCTATACCCATGTTTGATAAATATACTATGATTGAGAGTGCTTATGGGTAGTATATTGTGAGACAAACATGGTTGATGAGTTTTGGATAGTTGTGTATGATTCCTTGTGCCTTAACTTTTGAATATGAGTTGACCATCATCACGAGTCTATATTACAAGTGGAATTGTTTCTACTAATGAGCAGAAAACTACTCTTTGATAATGATTGCTATTCTTGTCTTGACGAATATTTTGTGTTGTTGCTGTAAAACCCTAAGTTGATGTTTAGATGGACATCATATTTTGTTCGAGGACGAACAAAGCTTCAAGTGTGGGGTGTTGATGATAGGCGATATTACACGCCTATATCAATATATTTTGCCCATATTTGTGCCATGATTTGAGAACAAATTATATATTTCATGCACTTTTAGTCCTTTTTCCTGTAAGTGAACTAACGAACATGATTAGCAAAGTTTCAGGTATAAATGATGCAGAATTCAGCATTTTATGGATTACTTGACGCCAAAGAAAGCTTCACGAAAGGAGAAAAGGAAGCTTGGACGCCTATGGACCAAAAGTGATGCATGGAAAACCTGTCCCGGGCAAAAAAAAGCATTTCTGAAGACTTTGGGGATTTGCAGTAACTTATTTGGATTAGGATAATAATACATTAACCTAGTACAATTGGGTTATGTATTTCATTAGTCTATTTGGATTTGGATAATGTTACATTAACCTAGTACAATTGGGTTAAGTATTTCATTAGCATAGTAGGATTTGGTTAAGTATTTCATTAGCTTAGTAGGATTAGGATATGGGTATTATAAATACCCTATCATGCTAGAAATTTTAGAGACATCCATCATACATTCTTCTTCCATCAACTACAACTCTTCTAATCTTTTCATTAATTCTATTTTTCTTCTTCTATTCATCTATTCTTAATTTCTGCAACAAGAGAATCGTTACTTTGCCTAGGAATTCACGCCTAAACGCCTACCACCTGTGCTACACGAAATTAATCAGATTGTGGTATAATAACAATGTCAATCGTGATCTCCTTCGCATTCATGGGTAACTAAACTTCTCTGTTGGGGTTATGGAAGTCGTATGAGATACTATCTATTGCTGTGAATTTGTGAGTTCGTAACACGTATGCTGCTTATATCATTATTCTCTTCATCTTAATCTAAATTCTTTGTGGTTGCAAACGCAAGAATACTCCAGTATAACATTTAACTTGTTCGAAAGAAAGGTTATCCGTCTGGAAAAGAGATAATGTCAAGGTAGTAGGGTCCCATCCCCTATTAAATAGTTAGTGCCGTAACTGGAATAACCACTTGGAGAATTCGTACCGTTAGACACGCTTTAAGCTCGAAAGAGTTAAAGTGAAATAATCCTCGAATAGGTCGAAAGACAATACAATTCTCTATAAGCACATGCATGTCAGAATTCAACACACTCATAGCCAATAGAGACGTAAACTCAGAAGGTGGACATAACCCCAACAGAGAAGTTTAGTTACCCATGAATGCGAAGGAGATCACGATTGACATTGTTATTATACCACAATCTGACTAATTTCGTGTAGCACAGGAGGTAGGCGTTTAGGCGTGAATTCCTAGGCAAAGTAACGATTCTCTTGTTGCGGAAATTAAGAATAGATGAATAGAAGAAGAAAAATAGAGTTAATGAAAAGATTAGAAGAGTTGTAGTTGATGGAAGAAGAATGTATGATGGATGTCTCTAAAATCACTAGCATGATAGGGTATTTATAATACCCATATCCTAATACTACTAAGCTAATGAAATACTTAACCAAATCCTACTAAGCTAATGAAATACTTAACCCAATTGTACTAGGTTAATGTAACATTATCCAAATCCAAATAGACTAATGAAATACTTAACCCAATTGTACTAGCTTAATGTATTATTATCCTAATCCAAATAAGTTACTACAAATCCCCAAAGTCTTCAGAAATTCAGTTTTTTCCCGGGATAGGTTTTCCATGCATCACTTTTGGTCCTTAGGCGTCCAAGCTTCCTTTTCTCCTTTCGTGAACCTTTCTTTGGCGTCAAGTAATCCATAAAATGCTGAATTCTGCATCATTTATACCTGAAACTTTGCTAATCATATTCGTTTGCTCACTTACAGGAAAAAGGACTAAAAGTGCATGAAATATATAATTTGTTCTCAAAACATGGCACAAATATGGGCAAAATATATTGATATAGGCGCGTAATATCGCCTATAATCAACAATGCTTCAGAAATTTTGAACTGATGCTTCTGTAATTCCGAATTGAACTAATACTTCAAAATAGCTGCACTATTTCAAACAGATGTGTTGTTTTTGAAGCATGCAATACTTCAGCAAAGGACATACTGATATATGGAGAGAGATGACTGCTCAGGAAAAGATGCAATCTTTGGATGAACCAACATAAATTTATAGAATATGTGTAACCATTGACATGAATCATTGCCTCTTTTCAGAAGAGGCGTGTTATGGCTATAAAAACTTCTTTCTTCCATAGGTTTTGATAAGAGAAATTTCATAATAAAAAATACTCTTTTTCTCTTCAAAAATTCTGTTTGATCATTCAAACTGTTGAGTGCGTTCAACGAGTCCAAATATTTGAGGTACGGCTATATTTGGATTGAAGTCCATTTTATCCTGGAAGGAAAATTATGCAACCTCGAATACAAGGAGGGGAATTATTTCCTTGAGGAAAGTCTGTGAATTCAGATGAATTGGCCTTATTCATTTTTGTTTCATCTATTTTCTGAAAATATAAAATACACCTCTTGGAAAGGTCATTTTGATCCTGTGTTGAGGGTATTTGATATACTTCATTGTGTTCTTGTTTATACTTGAACTCTAGTTGAAGTTTTTGTTCTGCATATACAGATTTTGCATACCCATAGAAGGAAATAACACAAAAAACCATTAGATATTTATTTATCTTACCGTGTAATCTTTCAGATAAACAAATTTGTATATGCATTATGCTAGTACATCAATTACCTATAATTTATTGAGATAACATGGAACCTCATTCCTAAGAAAGAATCTTGTCCTCCATAATCGTGTGAAGCATAATGCAATAGACTTTCACTTTTCCCACCACCATATGTTGAAAAAAAAGGTTCGTGTTATACAGATTGAAGGTACTGACCAAATTGTTGACACTTTCAACAAAGCACTAGCCAGGCCGGCATATGCGAGCAATCTATTCAAGTTTAGTGACCCATCACTTATCTTGAGGGGGGCCTATTCCTCCACAGGGAATAACAAAGACGTGATGAAAGGGGAGATGAGTGTTCCTAGATGGGCGAATTTAGCTGATGGAGAGGAGTAGGTTTCACATTTTCCTTTGAATAGCAAATTCAGTTCCGAAGCTTCCATATTTGTGTCTAAAAAAGCACCGTAATGAAAAATGAGTCAGGGGCATTAGCATCAGGACTTAGTCCCATTAACAATTATTTTAGTGATTTGAGCGAGAATTTTTGATGAGGAAGGGGAAGAAAATATGTTGGATATGTGCTTTGATAAAGTGGCTAGAGATGGAATCTCACCTCAACAACAAAAAAGTGTAAGCAATAAAAAGACACATGAGAGGCAACATAGCTGGGATGGTAATGTACGGGGGGTATGTTCCAAGACACCTACCAATGCGAATGACAAAGAAAAATCATACAACAGTGTCAATAGCTTCAACAAAATTCAATAAATCCAAGAAGAACTGATGAACTATCAAATGTTGTTGGACAGATTGGAAGATGAAGACACTTCAGGTTACTTTAGACGGAAAATCTTTCTTTTTTAAATTTATGCATTTGTAGAAGGAAGTTTGAGTTTGATAAATCAAATTTCATCCTGGATTTTATATTTTTGTACTGTTTAAGCATCATCATTTGTAATATCATCATAGGGTATGTTACATACTCTATGATGATCAGACGATACCTAGTGCTCTCTAGTTCTTATCTTCTTCATGATTGTTGATTAATAGAGGTTCATTACATCATTAGGATTGGTAAAGGAAGGCATAATTCCCATTACTCATCCATGTTGAAGATCTTTATTATTAATAAAAGGTTTCTAGAAAGACTGTGGCATAAATTAGCCCAAAAAAAGGAAAACAAGACTACACAGAGTAGTTCGTGACATTATTTGATTTTCAAATATTATCTTATAAGAAAACAGCACACCAACATACAAAAGCCTTTTTATGTTTAGGTAGGTTTTAAAGTTAGATCATGTCTAAATTTTAAAAATTACCTTACACACTTTTTACCCTTTTAGACTCGATCTAACTGAAAAAACACAATCATGTATTCAATTCTGACCCAAGCTCATTTTATGATTAAGTAGAAGAGAGATTTTTTTTCCCATTTGGATTGGATTTGGAGGGCTAAAAAAATGGGTGACTTAATTTTCTAAATCTAAGAATAAAAACAGACAGTAAAGGCTTGAATGGATGGCCTTTTGAAATTAGAAGATCACTTTCAGGATTTTTCTTTAAGTTAGTGAATATAGGCCAGTTATGAAAAAGGGTAAATATACAATATTTTTTTAATGAGGGATATGTCCCCTCGAAATTATTTTTTCCTTTACTAATTAACTCCTTGTACGTAATCAAATACTTCAAAACTTGCATCACTGATTATTACTATCATTTTGATCAAGAAATTAAAGCTACTATTTCGACCAGGACAACATAATAAAAATATTTCCTTAAACCATTTAACTGAACAAAAATAACTTGTCTTTCATATCATTATTTTAAAGAGTATAAGGAAAATATGATAGGAATTTTACTCCAACATCATTTAGGCTACCTAATGATTTGGAGTATCTCCACACTATCCAACTCTTTGTTGTCCCTCGGAGAACAAACTTCTACCCACTATCTAGTCCTATTGGACAACCTACAAGGGTAATACTTCAACGTACAAGTATAAAAATAACGGTAATGTTTTTATATTTGTAGGTTGATGTTTAACTGGTAGGTTGTAAAGTAGAACTAGAAAGTGGGCTTGCAATCGAACTCCACCAAGGTCTTACTTGATACGACCCGATAGAGCTGATAAAGTTGGCATTAAAGGAAATAAGCTTGTTGTTGGAGTTAATGAAGAGTTGGGTGGTGTGGAATCCAACAAAAAGAGAAAAGTGGAGCAAGAAGTTGTGCTTGGAAATTCCTAACTCTCAAGGTGTTAGAAAAGGCAACTCAAGGGTGAAAAATTAAAGAACAAAAGAAGAATTTTTATAATTGATATGAGATGATTTTACCAGATATATGTAAGAAAATCTAATAAATAACTCTATATATACAATGATCTACATTAGATTTTGTGAAAAGTCAGAATTTGATCAAACTTATCAATCTTAACAACTTACCAAAAGCATAGTATTCTTAGTAAGAAATCAACATCACAAAAGTTATAGAATTATTGTTGTTAATTAATTTTTTGACTAGTGAATGGCAATTCAATATAAAATCATGCAACATGATATGAATAATAACGAAATCCTCAACACCCTCGCGAGGAGGGATCCAAACCCAGTGGAAACATAATTTTTTTAGCCTTTTTTCTATTAACTTTGTACCTTATATTTCCCAGTCAACTCACTTTTTTTCTTTCAAAAAATGAATAATTTATATTTTCTTTACGTCTTTGTTGCCTCACGACTAATTCCACTTCTACCACCCCCTCCCCCTCTCCTCCCTTTTATTGTCCAAATATTATTTTATTTTATTAGACACTTACAAATTTAAAATTTTGAATTCACCTCTGCTAATGAGTAGATACCAAGCTTTTTCACAAGACAAAACCGTGCAGTTTGGAAAAGAATATTTTTTTTTTAGAATCTCTATGCTATGCTTAGCGGGAATATTTTATTAATATTAAAAAATCACATACAAATGACACAGAATAAAAGCTAAAGCAAAATCCAATGAAAAATCAAGCAACTCTCCTCAGCATTCATGGCAATAGATTCATCCTGTAGGGCAGCAATTTGGGTGATTTCAGATAAGTGTTAATGGAGTTATAACTGGTCCAAATAGTGAGGAACATTTCTCACGTTCAAAAATGGGAGTGAACTTACAATATATACATCATTTTTTAGACAATAAAGTATATGTACACTACCATATTAACGAGCAATATTTTCACTCTTCGTATAGTTGAGGGATATATTTTCCTCTTAACTAATTAACTTCTTGTTCTTAACCAAATACATCAAAACCTGCATCAATGATCTTTTTTTTCTATCGTTTCGAGGAAATTAAAAGTATTATTTTGACGACGATGTAATAAAAATATTTTCATATCGTATTAACAATAAATAAATAACTTAACTCTTTCATATCATTATCTTTAATTACATCAGATAATCTTATCAAAATTTAACGCAAACATCATTAGTTTGGGCCTGAATAATGAGTTGGAGAACATCCACATTACCCAACTATTCATGGACTCCAACGACACACTTCTACCCTTTAACGCCAACGACACCAATTCTACCTGGTAGTATCCAAGGAAGAAATTTGTCCTAATTCATTTGTTAGCCTACAGTGTAGTCCTCCTGGACATCACGCGAGGATAATATGACATTTCATTCCTGCTAAAATTTCAATACATTCCTCGCATGTTGTCCCGAGGACTAGTGGGTTTGCAAATGAGCTCGAGCAATGGTATGGTCTTCCTTGATACAATCAGATAGAGTAGATGAGGTTGGCTGAAAGAAGATAAAAGAGAGCGAGAAGTTGTATTTGAAAATTTCTCGCTTTCAAGTTATGTCACAGAAAGCAACTGAAGGGTGAAAAATTAAAGAATAAAAGAAGGGTTTTTATAGTTGGTGTGAGATGCTTTTACAAGATAATATTTGGAAATCTTATAAATAACATTCTATATACATTGATTTACATTAGATTTTCTCAAAAATCAAAATTAGACAAAATTTATCAATCTTAACAACCTACCAAACACATAATATTCTTAATAAAAAAATCAACATAAAAAAGGTAAATGAATTATTACTATTAATTCATTATTTGTCCAGTCAACCAAATTGCATAAAAAATCCCACAAGTCATTTGAAATTCAAGTAGAAATTGACATTTATTACGACTTTACGAAAGATCCTGTCACGACCTGAACAGACGCCCAGGAACAGATGAGAATTCTGAACCATGAAGGATCGGGAGCCCTTCTCTAACTGGCAATCATATACACAATTCATATATTGTAAGGAAATGTGGAAAATAAATGGAAACATGGACACTTTAATATCTCAACTGAGTAATGCGAACATAAGTTCAATAAGACTCAAACCATCTAATACACGTCTGCGAAATCTCTACTACGAAAACAATAATCAATTTGAAACAGGGAGAAGGCCCCCAGTCGGATCATTAACTAAAAACAATGAGAGCAACATAAGTAAACAAGACCCCTTCCGATGTAAGGGAGGCTCACCAACTCTGAATGTCTGGCAACAATCTACTGTTTAGCAGGACTGCTAGACTGGGCCTCAGAAGTTGAAATATAAGGGGTCAATACAAAATGTACTGGTATGTGAAAGAACCCAAAATAACATATTTTTATATATCATAATAAGATAATTTTATAAAACAATAAACATAATGTATAAGTGAAAACACATGGGCATACTGAAATGAATTTCAACAACTCTTGGAAATCATGACTCATTTTCAGTTTTCTCTGAGCTAGATGGTACAACCTATGATTCTGATTATCCCATAAGTTATATGGGATCTGTCCTTGACTCGGCAGCCAAGCCCTCTACCTAAATTTTCCTCAAGGGTTAAAGTATCGGTATGGGATACACGCCAGTCCATAAAGCTGAATGCCATAATTCTCAATCGTAATAATATATCATGGTAGGGCACAAAACGACAAAGCATGGCTCCTAACCATAGTCCTAAGTTGGGATGACATAAATCATGGCACACAATACCACACAGCATGGTGCCAAAATCCCAAGTCGACAAATCATGATTTCCAACATTGAGTCTTTCAACTCGTGCTTTCTTCGGGACTTGCAAGTCATTCATGTCATACCCCAACTTCTAAGTCAAAACTCTTCTTCATGAACATGATTGGGGATGTTTAAACATGATAAAATAGTAAATCTTATCCCTAGGGTATTTAGAGTAGTCCCACATACCTTAGACTACTTAGTTCAAAGGATATGATCCAAATCTTGATTTTGTTTCTTGAAATCTTAAACTTAAACTATGGATTCTTTATCTTGGGAGGGAGGTTAGGGTTTTTTCTTGATAAATTTGAGTGAATTTGGGCATATTATACACAAAAGATCTTTTAATTCACTATTTATACGACTTGGGTTTGTAAGGAAAAGATAAGATTACCCCTCAGAATTAAAAGTTTCAGCAGAAATACAAATTCTGAGGCTAACCGTTGAGCCCTATTGGTGCCACCGCTGAGCAGTGTAACTGCGATGACCTACTGTTTTACAAAATCCCAACTTTGAGGCTTACCACTTAGCTCTATTTGTTCCACTTCTATAGGCACCGCTGAGCAGTGTAATCGAGGTAAATTACTACCTCACACGACAAATGCTATAACTTTTCACTCGGGTATCAGATTAAGGCAAAATTAAAATCGTTGGAAAGCTGACTCAATTATATACAATTTGGTGGGGTATTGATCTAAAAAAATTCATGTATATCAAAAGTTATACAAATTCAAACTATACCCTTGTTCAATCAAACACCAAAATCTAGATGAATCAAAGATTCTTAGCTCAACTTTGCTCTCAGTAAATTCTATAAACATATTTCACTTCGAGAGAACTTCATAAACTAGGATAAAAATCACAACACATGAATTAAAATATAAATTATGGGATTAGAGTTTGGACACATAGGAACGACGGTTCAATTTCTGGCTAAAAAATGTGGGTTGTTACATTATCTCCCCATTGGGATCATTCGTCCCCGAATGATGGGTAGGATCTTGTTGAAGCTCGAAAAGTATGAAGTAAGGAATGTAACCTCGGATTGAACATTTTATTTTTCTTAAGAGAATATGCAAAGGAATCAAAAGAGTTTCATGATAATTCCCTAGTGAATCGTATACGCAGGAAGCATGAGTTGATAAGGATTGACATAGAGATGACCTTGCACATGATTCATGATTATCACAACGTAAGACATAAGTTTATTTGGTGATAATAGGCCTGATTATATCAGTACACTCGTGAAATTAGATTTCGTGAAGATAGGAATTAGAAGCATTCTCTACCTTACAAGATAGAATGAATAGACTTAAAACTTAGAGACACCACTCAAACATGCCCCTAACAATAAATAACATACTTCATTATTTTTGACTTAAAATTCGCCCATAATGACTCTAACCACAAGAGTTTGAGTCCCACTATATAGTACTTCCATGTTGAAGTCTAACCTGAACTTAAAAGGATGCTAACTTAAACTATGAGATCCTGTACTCTATATCACATTAAGAAATTACCTCACCTCATCACTATAACCCAACAATCTCAAGTATTAATTCAAGGAGTAATAACGACATGGCTCATTACTTAATGTTTTCATCAATCACAACATTCAAGCCTATCAATACTACACCCACTTAATCGCTCTCTCCACTAAGACCATCAAATTCAATCATTCTCACAAAGATTTTGGCCATATATCTCCTTTCTAAGTATTTCACGTAACGAAAGTTCACCTTCTTCTTTCCCCCTTAACCTATAACCTTATCTAAAGAAATCACATCAAACTTTTCACACTTAAGAACATCTACTCCCCTACATAAAACATTACTATGCTTCCACAACCACCATCCTACTAATATACGGAGGGTCATTGAGGAGCATAAACATCATGAATGGGAGAAAATTCACAAACTACCTTGATCCACCATCTCCCTCTTTGTTCAAAGTCATGATACTAAACTTGTGAACATATTCCCTCATCAAATGAATAACCACAACTCTCAACAAAATAAGGTATCACCATACACATAAATGCTAAACTCCCTTTTTTTAATTATACTCTACAGGGATTGCTTTCCAAGAATGTTAATCTTAATTTTTATCCTCTATAGCCATAAAGTTACAACTCATAGTCTTATGAGCATACCCATTCTCACTCCTTATTACATAAAAATCCAATCCATTCCACTTAACATTCTAACATTGGATCGCTAATCACATAAGCTACAACATAATAATATTTTGTAAAACTATCCCAAAGGCACATACCGTCTACCTATATTCCCTCAACTCAGATCTAAAGAACATCACTCAACAACTCTTATTTTCTCCTTTTATTACTTTGTTTATTTCTTTCTTGCTATTCCCCATTTGTTTTTTTTCTCCTTTTGTTATTTTATTTATTTTCCTTCTTTCAATTTCTAAATTATTGTCTCTTTGTATGTATAATTTGTACTTTATTTTTTTATTTAGGGATTTGAGAAATTGGGGTTTCAAGAACGAGTGGTGGACTATGCGTTAAAGTCTCCAAGGGAAGTTGATTGGAAGGATGGAGCTTTAGAAGTTTTCTATTAAGAGGTAAGAATGAACTTTCATATACTTAAAAGAATTATAGATTTTTTTCACTGGTTACTTCAAATTTTCTATGCACGCAACATACAACAATAATAACAATAGAAAACCCATTATATTTCATGGTTTTTTTTTTTTTTAACTTTTCTTAGATTGATTTTTGAATAAATTGCATGTCGAAGACTAAGTGTAACACCCCAAATCTGGTACCCGGAATGCTACACGGTGCTTATGACCATAAGGGACCACAAGCTAACCCATGACTGATATATGTACCTGTACACTGCATAATATACTTATAGAATGTGGAAAACATGAATAATAGGCCATAAGGTTCAATTAAATAAAATATCTGATAAATACTAATGTCCATATAGGGTAACAAATACCCAAAACAACTAAAAGTTGAAACTAAAATCTGAACTAAATCTGAAAGCCTCTAAATGCTATCTGAAATAAGAAGTCGAAGGAACATGTCTCCAACTAACTCCATTTAGCAAAACTAAACTGAAATAATGAATGAAATTAAATAATTCCATCTTTGAATGGATGAGGACTCACTGCAAAACTGTGACTGGAATGCTACTGCTGATCTGGAACTCGTGTCTATGAATCTATGGTGTAACATGAAAGAAAGCACCACAGCGAAAATGCATAAGTACGATTGAGAGTACTTAGTATACGAGTGAGGTAGGCTAAATGCAAAAGGGTTTACATGAATGAACAATGCTAACTGACTGACTGATATGAACATAAGAGTACAAACATGCATACATAGTAACTAAAATCATAAATACATGATATCTGGATTTGTACGCTAATACATGGTTTACTGTTATCTAACATGAATTATACTGAAATTTTGATAACATGGATGACTGTGTATGACAGTCCTAAATTTGATGGATCTACTAGAGTTCTGTACTGTAACTGAATTGATTGTAACTGACAGTCCTGGTATACTAAAATCTAAAGAACTATCTGAGTTCTTTTACTGAGACTGGGACTAAAACTGTGAGAGATAGTTGCTTGATCGACATGCCCCAATAACGCATATAGCTAGGTTGGGGTCCAATCTCTGCCCTAACTGGAATGGTGTCAATACCGCGCCACTAGTAAGGACAACTGTGAGTGACCCTTAGCTGGCAGATACTTGAATGAGAATGGTTGAAACCTTAAACTGACAGGTTAAGCCACCTCATCAATCCTAATCTGGTAGTTTAAGATCTCTCAACCTACGCTAGCTACGTAGTTTTTGAACGCAAGGATGACTACTAAGATCACACCCTAAATTGGAAGGTGAGTTGCCAACCTTGGGTTCACTCGGTGCTAACTTCTACTCCCATATGAAGAGGTTGAACATGATTTAACTGGCTATACATGGACTGAGTAACTAACTTCTATTGACTAATGGAATAGTACTACAATCTTAGAATTTATTAAGATCATGAGATTTCTGAGATCTCCTGAGTCTTATGACTGACTGAGTTCTATGGATCATGGATTGACTGAGATTATCATGAAAACATGACATGGCTCTAGGCACACAACTACATTTTTTGGGTACTAGTACCCCCAGGACTCGATGGAAGGAAACTAACACATATAACTGAGTTGATCATAAAATGGAGACCACAATTCACTATATAATAAGTAGCGGATTTCACACTATGAATAGTTCTCAACATCTTACGTATGAAAGGGAAATTCATACAACATGTCTATACTTGAATTGCTTCAATATAATTCTCAATCCACATCACAACAACGACGCATATCAATCATGTGGAATTCATGTGAAATCATAAAGCATAGGGCATGGACTTGTCATTTAAGAACTATTAAATCATGGGACACAAATCTTATCACCTTAAGCATTTTATCAAACACTATGCATGCATTCTTTTAGCTTATGTGTGTTTTCATGAATTTCCCCATTTTAAACCAAATAAAGTTCATGGATTTCACTAACGAACACTTATACTTCATGAAAACACCTTTAGATATCATCTTGAAACTTAAACAATAATCATCAATATGTACATGGCTATGTCACAATAATACAATCACATTATAATATTTAAAATATGACTCTTGATCTCTATGAACAAAATGGATCCATAGACGAACATTACACACACCTTAGATGGATGATCTTGATGATTGATGGAGAAATTTGCTTGAAGTTGACTCCCCAATTGAAAATCCTAATGTGTTCTTGAGAGGATATTGAGAGAAAGATTATGTTTTGGTAAAATAAGGTCTTAATTCTATATTTATGGAATATATATAGGGGTGGAAAGATGACCCAAATACCCCTCTAGATGTGTCATTTAATTTCAGTGAAAATTTCCCAACTTGGGCCCCCGACGCTATGCGGAGAGATCACTTTGCACCCTTTTTGTGACCTGAAAACTCACTGCGATGTGCTAGAATCACAAAGAGACACTGGAAATTGACAAACGTCATTTTTGCTTACGGCAAGACGCACCACTGTCTGAAATGCGCTGCTGAAACTTTAAATCGCCATAACTTCTTCACTGGGTGTCCGTTTTAGACAAATTTGGTATCGATGGAAAGCTTATTAAATTATATACAATTTGGAGGGTTTAAATATTCCAAAATGTGTAACAACCCACAAAATATTTCTTTGAAATTTTGTGCGTAAATATGTTGGGTTCAATCTTCTAGAAGGAACTATAAACTTTAAAAGGGGAATGGCTTAGAGTATGACCCACCATTACGTAGAGTATAAAATAATCTTTCCAACGATATGTGGATCTTCCAAAACGGACACCCGAGCGATGAGTTATGAATATTCCGATCTAACCGTGAATAGTAGTGAACAGTAAAAAGTTCAGGAAAAAGTACTGAGGCCTGGCGTATTTTTTATCCAACTTTAAACAATCATAACTCCTTGTACATAACGATCTATGTGATGTACTATATATCAAAGGAAAGCTCTGCGAGCTTTCTTTCTAATGAAATTGGTTTCATCCAACTTTTCTATCGAAGAAAAAAGTTATGCTCGATATACTTCAGCCTATCATAAGTGAATTTTTGGGTCAATTTCAAAAGATCATAAATCCTCGTACACAATGATCTGGGTGAGATATGATATATCAATGCAAATATATGATATTCCTATTTCAAATGAAATTAGTTTCATCAAATTTAGATATCGGAGTAAAATGTTATGGTTGATCTACTTCAGACTATTAAAACAGTTCACCAAAGGACATATTCGAGAATTACTTGATTTTAGGGGCATTTTGGTCATCCCCCCTCACCCAAAATCTGTCCAAACCCTATATTAAATCCTATTAGAAGTATTATATATTATATTTCATTAAATTCTTTGGGCTATGTGATTCTTTCATACATACTGCATATTTCTTATAAATATTTATGATGATGATGTTATACAACTATATACACCCCCATATACTCGGTTCCTTTCCATGGCACTGACCCACATCTTTGGATGTGGGATGCATTTGCTCAGAATATAGGTTTAGGTGCTCAATTCTAGGTTCGACAGTGATTCTTCAGGCACGTTGTTCTACATCATCTATTGTAGTGAGTCCTCATGTTTCGGGGATGTGATATCTAATATTGGTTTCATAGAATTATTTACATTTGATAGCTAAGTATGAGTTAGTTGGGGCATGTCTCAATGGCTCGCTGATTTTATTAATTTTCTTAGAGGCTTGTCAGACTAGTATAGATGTTGGGAGCTGACTAATAAGTTGTATATTGTTATCTTTCTGAAATTCATTTATTCTTGGATGATGATTACTCTGTTGAGATTTGAGGGTTATTTATGGAAACCCCATTGATTTGTATTGAACTGAATAAAAATGGCTCAAAGGGTTAGCTTGGGGCTACTTGTATCCTCAAGCACCGTGTGACGCTCTGTGAACCATTTTTGGGGCGTTACAAACTTGGTATCAAAGCCTAAGGTTTTAAGGTGTCCTAGGGAGTTTGACAAGCCACGTTAGGTAGAGTCTTGATCATCGGTGTATAGCACGCCACATCTATGAGCAAGAGGCTACAAAAAGTTTTAGGAAAAATTGGGATTCTTTCTTTCAGAAGTCTATCGTTCTTAAAGTTTCTGCCTCTGCTATTGATTCGTGCTCCTTTTTTAGAAATAGTTTTCACTAATCGTAAGAGTTTGCAGTATGTGTTTACCCAGAGAGAATAGAATCTTAAGCAGAGATGACGGTTAGAATTATTAAAGGACTATGATTTAAGTGTGTTGTCCCATTCGGGCAAGGCCAGTGTTGCGGCAGATGCCCTAAGTAGAGTGTCCATGGATAGTGTTTCGCATGTGGTAGAAAGTAAGAAAGAGTTGACTCTACTGAAGTTAGTATAGGGGTTCAAATTAGTTCCGAATCCTCTTTGGTTTTGGAAGTGAAGGAAAAGTAATACTTAGATGCTAGTTTGGTCAGACTGAAGGAGTCAGTCAAGGACCAAAAAGTAGAGCTTTTCTCCCAATGGAGAGATGGTGTGTTGAGATTGTAGGGTAGATTATGTGTCCCTAATATTGATGATCTGAGATAGAGGATTGTGACTGAAGTGCACGGGGCTCGTTATTCTATTTATCCTGGTACCACCAAGATGTACCGAGACTTGCGGGAAATTTATTGGTGGAGTGGCATGAAGAAAGATATAGCTGCGTTTGTAGCTAAGTGTGCAATATGCCAACAGGTTAAGGTTGAACACCAAAGACCTGGTGGTATGATTCAAGAGTTTAGTATTCCTACCTGGAAGTGGGATGAGATAAATATGGACTTTGTGATTGGTTTACCTCCTTCCAGACACCATCATGATTCCATTTGGGTTGTGGTTGATAGATTAACTTAGTCTGCTCATTTCCTGCCTGTTCCTACTTTATATACTACTGAGGATTCCACTAGATTGTATATCCAAGAGCTAGTTAGACTGTATAGAGTTCCCTTGTCTATCATTTTGGATAGGGGTACTCAGTTCACTTCGTAATTTTGGAAATCTTTTCAGAAGGGTCTTGGTACCCGAGTGCTTTTGAGTTCTGCTTTTCAACCGCAGACCGATAGTCAGGCTGATAGGACCATCCAGACCTTAGAGGGTATGTTGAGAGCTTGTGCACTTGACTTTAAGGGAAGTTGGGATGATCACTTACTGTTAATAGTGTTTACTTACAATAACGGTGTCCACTCAAGTATTGGCATGGCTCCGTTTGAAGCCTTCTATTGGAGGAAGTATAGATCACCTATAGGTTGGTTTGAGGTGGGTGAAGCAGCTGTGAGTGGTCCTGATTTGGTTTTTGAGGATATGGAAAAAGTTAAGTTGATTAGGGAAAGGTTGAAAACTACGTAGAGTCGTCATAATTCATATGCAGATGTTAGAAGGAGAGACCTTGAGTTTGAAGTTGGTGACCTAGTGTATCTGAAAATTTCACCCATGAGGGGGGTGAAGAGATTTGGAAAGAAGGGGAAGCTTAGTCCCCGTTATGTTGGTCCTTACAAAATTCTTAGTCGTGTTAGTAAGGTAGCTTATAAGGTCGAGTTGCCTTCTGAGGTGTCCTTTGTTTATCCAATATTCCATATCTCCATGCTTAGAAAGCATATTAGAGATACTGTGGTAGTGGATTCCTCTGTGAGTGCTGACATTCAAGAAAATCTTACTTTTGGTGAGATTCCTATTGAGATTCTTGATTTTAGTGTCCGAAGACTAAGGAACAAAGAAGTTCCCTTGGTCAAGGTGTTGTGGTGAAACCAATCTGTTGATGGTGCAACTTGGGAAGCTGAGGAGGATATGCGATCCAACTACCCGCACCTATTTTCCGCGAACTCAGATCAAGCCGAAGGTACCGTTCTTTCCTAAATCATGCAATTTTTGATAAAAGTTGTAGCAGTTCAGCTGAAATTTATTCTATGTTCAGCTGTAGTTTCTTGAATTTATGCATTCTATGTTGCATTTGGAGTGAGAAACAATGTGGTGATGAGTCTAACGAATGGTTTCAGCTGTATTCTCTATTCCTTATCTTATCTTGGAATGCCTAGCATCATTCGAGGAAGAATGTTTCCAAGGGGGGGATGATGTAATACCCCGGGAAATTTTTTGTTGAAATTTTATGCGTAAATGTGTTGGGTTCTATCTTCTAGAATAAAGTATAAATTTTCCATATGGAATGTATTAGATTATGACCCACCATAGCGTATAGTATCAAATAAGATTTCCAACGATATGTGAATCATCCAAAATGGACACCCGAGCGACGAGTTATGAACATTCCGATCGAACCGTGAATAATAGTGAACAGTAAAACATGCAGGAAAAAGTACTGAGGTCTGGCGTATTTTTGCTCCAGCTTTAAACAATCATAACTCATTGTAAATAATGATTTAGGTGATCTACTATATATCAACAGAAAGCTCTATGAGTCCTCTTTCTAAAGACATACCGAAGGCTCTTATGCCTCCAAATTTTCAAGGCAAATACTACGGCTGTTAATTCAAGATCATGAGTAGGATAATTCCTCTCATTATGTTTAAGCTGTCTGGAGGCATAGGCTATGACCTTACTATGTTGTATGAGGACATAACCTAAGAACACTCTAGATGTATCACAATACATTATGAACCCATCTGAACCATCTGGAAGAGCTAAGAGTGGAGCTGAGGTGAGTCGAGTCTTTAATTCCTGAAAACTCTTCTTGCAAAGATCTGACCACTGGAACTTGAATTTCTTCTGAATCAATCTAGACTTACAGAATGCAATGGATGAAAATCTTTCAATAAACCATTTGTCATAGCAATCCAAACCCAAGAAACTCCTAATATCTGATGGAGAAACAGGGTGAGTCCATTTTCTTACTGCTTCAGTCGTTTGAGAATCTACTCTAATGCCATTACTGTAAATAATATGGCCAAGGAATGTAACTGGCCTTAGCGAAAACTTGGACTTACTGAATTTGGCGAATAGCTGGTAATCTCTCAGAGTCTGAAGAACAATTCTGAGATGGTCTGAATGATAACGCTCTGTATGGGAATAGACCAGGATATCATCTATGAAGACTATGACGAACATGTCCAAGTAGTGCTTCAACACGTGGTTCATCCAATCCATGAAAGCAGCTAGGGAATTGGTAAGACCAAAGGACGTAACTAAAAATATAAAGTGACCCTACCAAGTACGGAAAACTGTCTTTGGGATGTCACATTTTCTAACACTGAGCTGATGATAGCTAGATCTGAAGTCTATCATAGAGAAATAATTGGCACCCTGAAAGTGGTCAAACAAGTCATCGATTTTGGGAAGAGGATACTTATTCTTGACCATAACCTTATTGAGTTGATGGTAATTAATGCATATTCTGAGTGAACTGTCTTTCTTGGGCATGAATAAGACTGGTGCACCTTACGGGGAAATGCTGGGTCTGATGAATCCTTATCTAAGAGATCCTTCAACTTTTTAGTTCCTTGAGTTCTGATGTTGCCATTCTATATGGCGGAATTAAGATAGGCTGAGTATCTAAAAGAAGATCAATACCGAAGTCTATTTCCCTTTCAAGAGGATTTCCTGGAAGATCTTTGGGAAAGACATCTGAATATTCATTCACTACTGCGACTGATTCGATACTGGGAGCCTCAGAACTAAAATCTCTAACATGAACTAGAAGATAAACACATCGCTTAGATAACAATTTCCTTGCCCGAAGGTAGGAAACAAGTTGACCCCTGAAAGGGTCTACGCTACCCTTCCACTCTAGGATGGGTTGATTTGGGAATCGAAACTGAACTATTCTATTTTTGTTGTCGACTGTGGCATAGCAGGAATTAATTCATTCCATGACATAAATGACATCAAAATTAGTCATCTCTAATTCGACTAACTCTGCTGAAGTGAGTTTCTAAAATATCATAACCGGGAAGTTCTTGTACACCTGTCGGGCTATGATGGTTTTACCTACTTAGGTAGAGACTGAGAAAGGCTCGGTTTGAATTTTGGTACAGATTCCAAAATCAACTGCTATATATGGAGTAACAAAAGACAAGAAAGCTCCTCGATCTAGCAAAGCATAAAGATGCACATGAAAGATCTGTAACATACCAGTAACTACATCAGGAGAACTTTCCTAATCTTGTCGAGTCTGAATAGTAAAGAGATGATTTAGGCATTGCCCGTTACTAGCACTGAAAATGGCACCCTACTGATTCGGGCAATCGGACTGAGCTGAAGATCGATTCTATTGACCCTGAGGACCTGCATGCGGGCAGTCTCTAACTCAATGTCCTGTCTTGACACAACAAAAACAGATGCCACTACCTAGTCTACACATACCCTTATGGTGCTTACCGCAAGTTTGGTAAAAAGGACAGGTGCGGGCACTGCTAATACTGCCCTGGGTCTTACAGCCTGGCACTCTATCTTTGTTACCCTCTCTGAACTTAGGAACTAGAGCATTGGCTAGAGAGGGAGCTGGAACTGATGACTTAGGATGAGACTGAGAACATTTTCCTCCTTCTGATTTAGGCTGAGCGAAGTTGAAACTACCTGTCTTTGCTTTTTTATTCTGCTTTTCCCTCTGCTTAATCTTCTGTCCTTCTATCTGCTGAGCATGGGTTATAAGGCTAGCTAAGGTCATGTCACTGTTTAGTATGGAAGATCTACACTTATAAACCACGCTGTCATTCACCCCTGAAGCAAACTTACTTATCTTAAATCTACTGTCTGCAACCACATGAAGGGCATACCTGGCTAATTGAGAAAACTTAAAAGAATAATCTTTCACTATCATATTGCCCTGCCTGAGGTTGATGAACTCTAGCACCTTGTCTTCTCTAAGCTCTTAGGGAAAGAATCTGTCTAAGAATGCAGTGACAAACTCCTCCCACTCTTAGGACCTACATCATCTGATCTTTCAAACTTCCACTGTTTGAACCAAGCATGAGCCACATCTTGCAACTGGTGTGCAGCTTGCTCAGCACTCCCAACAATAGTCACCCCCATGGCATCTGTCACTTCTTGAACATGATCTATGAATTCCTGAGGGTCTTCATCTACCTTAGACCCAAGAAAGGTTGGACGATTCATTCGGGTGAAGTACTGAATCCTCGCTGCAGCTGAGTTGGACACTGGGTTGGCAGGAATAACTATTGGCTGTTTATTATAAGCAACGACTGATTGAGCAAAAGTGGTAAATGTAGTCCTTAACTCCGCATTAGAAAAATGATCGCCCAAAGGTTCTTTGGGCGGAGGGGATGACTAATTTCTTCTCTTAGGAGAAATGTTCTGAAATAAAGGAAAAAAGCAGATTAGACTGAGAGACTGCCTTGTGATTATGCTCACACGCATGACATGAATACTGAAAGAAGGAAAAGTGTTCTTAAACATCTCATAGCCTCTTGCACATAAATATGGCGTGCAACACCTATGCACAAGTCTCTACTAGATACGACTTTAAGACTTCCTAGGACTCTATTGAACCTTAGGCTCTAATACAAAGTTTTTAACACCTCAAATCTGGTACCGGAAATGCTACACGGTGTTTATGAACCCAAGGGACCATAAGCTAACCCATGAATGATATTTGTACCTGTAAACTACATAATATACTTGTAGAATGCAGAAAACATGAACTATTGGCCATAATGTTCAACTTAATAGAATATCTGATAAATACTAATATTCATATAGGGTAATAAATACCTAAAACAACTGAAAGCTGAATCTAAAATCTGAACTAAATCTGAAAGCCTCTAAATACTGTCTGAAATAAGGAGTTCAAGGAACATGTTTCCAACTAACTCTGTCTAGCAAAACTAAACTGAAATAATGAATGAAATAAAATAATATCATCCTCGAATAGATGAGGACTCACTGCAACACTGCGATTGGAATGCTATTGCTGATCTAGAACTCATGTCTCTGAACCTATGGTGTAACATAAAAGAAATCACAATAGCGCAAATGTGTCAGTACGACTAGAAGTACTGAGTATAGAGTGAGGTAGGGCTAAATGCAAAAGAGTTTACATGCATGAACAACACTAACTGACTGACTAATATGAACGTAAGAGTACAAACATGCATACATAGTAACTAAAATTATGAATACATGATATCTAGATCTGTACGCTAATAGATGGTTTACTATTATCTTACATGACTGATACTAAAATTTTGATAACATGGATGAATACGTCTGACAGTCCTGAATCTGATGGAACTACCTGATTTCGGTACTGTAACCGAATTGACTGTAACTGATAGTCCTAGTATACTGAAATCTGAAGAACTATTTGAGTTTTTTTACTAAGACTGGGACTGAAATTGTGGGAGGTAGTTGCTTAACCGACATGCCCAAATAACGTATATAACTAGGTTAGGGTCCAATCTCTGCCCCGACTTGAAGGGTTTCAATACCGTTCCACTATTAAGGATGGCTATGAGTGACCCTTATATAGCAGGTACTCGAATGAGAATGGTGGGAACCCTAAATTGGCTGGTTAAGCCACCTCATAAACCCTAATCTAGTAGGTTAAGATGTCTCAACCTATGCTGGCTACGTAGTTCTGGAACACAAGGATGACTACTAAGAATCACACCCTAACCTGATAAGTGAGTTACAATTTGTGGGTTCACTCGGTGCTAACTTCTACTCCCATCTGAAGAGATTGAACATGATTTAACTGGATGTACATGGACTGAGTAACTGACTTCCTTTGACTGATGGAATAGTACTACTATCTGAGAATTTATTAAGATTATGAGATTTCTGTGATTTCCTGAGTTGCATGACTGAATTAGTTCTATAGATCATGGCTTGATTGATATTATTATGATAACGATACATAGATCTAGGCAAAAACTATATTTTTTTGGTACTAGTACTCCGAGGACTTGATGGAAGGAAACTGACACACATAACTGACTTGATCATAAAATGGAGTCCACAATTCACCATATCATAAGTAGGGGATTTCACACTAAGCATAGTTCTCAACGTATTACGTATGGAAGGGAAATTCATACAACATGTGTATACTTGAATAGATTAAATATCACTCTCAATCCACATCACAACAACGACGCATATCAATCACGTGGAATTCATGTCAAATCATAAAGCATAGAGCATGGACTTGTCATTTAAGCACTAGTAAATCATGGGACACGAATCTTATCACCTTAAGAATTTTAGAAAACACTTTGCGTGCATTTTTTTTAGCTTAGGTGTGTTTTCATGAATTTCTCAATTTTAAACCACATAAAGTTCATTCATTTCAACTAACGAACATATATACTTCATGAAAACACCTTTAGATATCATCTTGAAACTTAAACAACAATTATCAGAATGTACATGGTCATATCAAAACAAGACAATCATAATATTATATTTAAAACATGGTTCATGATCTCTTTGAACGAAATGGATCCATAGATGAACACTACGAATACCTTAGATGGAAGATTCTTGATGATTGATGGAGTAATTTGCTTGAACTTGAATCCCCAATTGAAAACCCTAATGTGTTCTTCAGAGGATTTTGAGAGAAATAATATATTTTAATGAAATAAGGTCTTAATTCAATGTTTATGGAATATATATAGGGGTGGAAAGATGACCCAAATACCTCTCTAGATACGTCATTTAATTTCTGTGAAAATTACAAGATTTGGGCCCCCGACGCGATGCTGAGATATCGCGCTGCCCCCCATTTGTGACCTAAAAACTCACCACGATGCGGTGGAATTGTAGAGAGATACTGGAAATTGACAAACACCATTTTGGCTTACGGCGCGACGTGCCACTAACTGAAATGACGCTGTTGAAACTTTAAATCGCCATAACTTCTTCACCGAGTGTCCATTTTAGGTGAATTTAGTATCGACGGAAAGCTTATTAAATTCTATACAATTTGCAGGGTATAAATCTGCAAAACCTCCACCTAAAACCCAATTTATGCTTATTCAAAGATGACCCATGTGAAATCACACACGAAAACTTGGTGGATTCAAAAGTTTTTAGCTTGGATTACTCTAAGTGAATCTTATGAACATGCTTAACACATCATAAGCTCTATTATCACTAGGATCCTCATCCTAATTCATGTACTCCAATATTAATCACAGGATATGAGGTTTCATGTGTAGGAATAATGGTTCATTTTCTAGCTTAGAAATATATGGGGTAGTACGCCACGAAATTGATATTACCCTTATGTAGAAATCTAAAGAAAAAATTGATGCAAAAGAAAAGAGCATCAGAAAAGGAAAAAATCCTATAGAACAAAGAGACACCATAAGATTCCATAATTCAAAAAATTTAACTTCAAAAGAGTGAAGAACATAGAACAACCATATAACTAAACATATCGATTTGTTACTAAAATAGTGAAGAAAAAAGTTTAAAATTTTATTCAAAAATAGATGAAATTTACAAGCAGAGGAGGAGAGTGTGAAGAACATAGATAAGCCACTCCATAACTTGGAAGAATAAGTTAGAGAAAATAAAGGAAATGGAGCCTACAACAAAAGAAAAGTTGTAGAGAATGTGAAGGAGATCAGAATGGCGCGTAATAGTTCAAAAGTAGTACACAAACTAGAGTATTAGTCGGTACACATGTTGGTTCATTGATGAAAGAATCCTATGTATATTGTAAAATTTCTAAGACCTTTAGTACGATTAACCAATGATGTGATTTCACTTGCTGCTCTATGTTGATTAAGAGACCGTTTTGATTGACATAATTGAGGTATAATGTAATTTATAGTTAGTTATTTTGTTGTCTTTATGTTGTCTAATTGCAGGAAGTATCTTTCTTATTTTTCTGAATTTTTTTTGACAGAAAAGATGAGCTTTTTAGATTCTTATTCCATACATAATTGTCCAATTAGTGGGACCAACCATCGAAAACATAGGAAGATGAAGTACCAAAGAAAATGACTAACTGGTTATTCTAATTTTTTGGTCACCTCAGTATTTCAGCTTTACAGGTAGCGTCACATATCATTTTCTTGTAAGTTTCCTTTAATCTTGTCCCATTTAATGTTAACTTGCGACATTTTCTTCGCATATACAACCATGTAAGGATCAAATCTGCTACCTATTTAATTTTATTGCAAAGAAGTTTATGTGGTAATATAAATTGGAAGCAAAAGACCTTACTGCATTGTTGACTAGGAAGTACCTTCTTAGTACTAGCATAAATAAAATTGTTCACATCCTTAAAAATCCAAGACACAATGCCTTACAGTTATGAATGAACTGTAATGCCTCAAAATCTGATCCCGATATGTGACACGGTGCTCAAGACTATGAGTAGCCTTAATACAACCTTGTCTACATACTACTGAGCCTAAATCTCATAATGATGGAAATATAGGTATAAAAGTCATGATAGAATGCAGAAATTGTCTATAATAACTGAGAATACAAGAGTTTCAATCTTTTTGCTTGGTCCTCTTTGGATATGCAGAAAAAACATAAATGATTCTGTGAAATTTCACAAAAAATTCAATAGGTACTGAAATTTGAGAAGGGTGGCTTTGAGAAACAGTAAAGTAGACTACAAATCAAGGCTAGAAAGTTCTTACACGTACCTAAATCGAGTTTCAACACCAATTTGGTAGATATAGAAGTTTGAATTAACATGAAGAAGATGAATTGCGTGCTTCTAGATTTATCTTCAACAGTTACTTTCCTTGTTCTGATTTTTGATGTTTCTTTTCTTTTAGTCTTTATATTGACATTTTTTGTTTTATTGTTTTTATTGCTTAGTATTTACATTTTTTTAATGTATTTTGTGGTTCACATCTAAAAACAATATATATATATATATATATACAAGAAAAAATTTAATATTTATTTTTGCAGCAAATGGTTACACCGATTTAATAAACATATTACAGTGCATTCACAAAAATATTATCACAAAATTATAATTAATTAAGATACAGAAATTTTTATTTAATTAAAATTAAATATGATTATCTATAAATAGATATTTTTTTAAAAAAATATCGGTAAATTAAAGGGTCCTTTGGTACGGTGTATATGAATTATATAAAATATAGTGTATTACTAATGCTTGAATAGTTATGTTTGCATATTATTTAGGTAGTTTTTTTTTGGTGTAAAATATAATTCCATAGTTTCTAAAAAAATATATTTTTACTATTTTGACATTGCCACTCATAATCTCTTTTTTTAAAAATAATAAATTAAAAAATCTTAATTTGATAATATTATTTGACAGATTTTATTTAATTTTGGATATTCTCGACATTAAATATGATAAATTTTGATATGTGTAAAAAAGTAAGGATAGAGAAAGTAACGTGTATAATATGAAGCTATTTTAGAAGTACTATAAATTAAAATATTTATTAATTAGTTTTTTTTTTTAAATATATAAAAAATTTGATTAACGCCAAATTACATTTTTGTCACATAATTGTGACTAAATATTACTCCCTCCGTTCATATTTACTTGTCTATTTTATCAAAAATAGATTTGCAATACTACTGTTCAATTTGAAAAATCAATGGTTAATTTTTAATTTCTGTCGATTTTACCATTGATATTAAATACGATTGGTTATCCAATAAATTTTTCAAAATGTTAATTTGATTATATTCAAAAGATAACATAGTAGCATTATCCCTATCATTTACTAGTTTTAAGCATATGTGTCAAAGTTAATAGTGAACAACAATTGATGGGCGGAGGGATAAACATATATTGAGTCCATCTAGTGCGGGTGCTCCGATAAGCAGTCTTATAAATATAAATAAAAGCGAACGAGTACTTACTACATTTTAAATGACGGCATTAGTAAGGGATAGAAGAAGGCATCTTTTATTGTATATAGAATCCAAATAGACCTCGACTTTTATCTAGTGTCGAAAATTAACCCTTAAAATGAATAAAATTCTTATAAGCACTTTTGTTTAAAAGAAGTCGCCTAAGTAAGTTTGTAATACAATAAACAAGACACACAAAATATCTTTAAAAAATAAAATAAAAAATAAACATGACAGCATATCATGAACACATAACCAGAAGATGATGATCTTATAGTTATACCTACGAATTACTTCGTATCCAATAATTACACTATTCAACTACCAAATCAAAGTCGTAATTATTTTTTGTGATAAAATTTTATTGTGATTAATTGAAGGTTAAACAGTGACGATAATATCATCGTTGCTAATTGTTTGAATAATTAGTTACAAAAACTATTGTCACAATTAAATATAAAATTTTGCGGCTAAAACTTACAATATGATAGCTTCAAACTTTAATTAATTAGTTGATCATATTCAATGTCGGTCTACTTAAAATGTTTCTCACATGTACAATATTAACACACTGACTTTATACCTTCCGAAAAATTCATTCAATAAGTTCATTTCAACCTTCACACTATTAGATCGAGTCTTATTTTTTATATCTATATCAATATACAATTAATTTTCTATAATCATAAACAATAATAGCCAAAGATCAATTTATCTTTAGCTATGAAATTTTTTCGTAAAAAAAAAAACTAAATTATTCAGCTACAAATTCCAAATAATCACTACTTAACGCTGACATATTTTTTCACAAAATTATGTTACACTGAATCATAGATTAATTAGAGACAATAAAATAAGTGTCACTAATTGTTTATAGTATTAGTGACCAAAATTGAGGTCACAATTAAGTATCAAATTTTGTAGCTAAAACTTGCAATATTTAAATACGAACTCTAATTTGTCGCTATTGCAATAACTTATTTTTTATGATGAATTTTTTTGTGTGTCTAAAATTATAACTAATTCAAGACAAAAAAAAGTTTGTCACAAATTGGATCCATTATTGGTGATAATAAAGGGTGTCACTGAAAACTTAAAATTCGTCACTAATGGTACTCAATAAAATGGCACCAACAAATTTTTTGGTGGAAAACTTTGATACGAAATTTTACGTTTGGTCACTTAAAGTATTGCTTCATATATTTAGATATGAAATGTAATTTTCGTCATAAAAGGTGAACAATTAGTGACGAATTTCATCTCGTAGCTAATAATTTCATAGCTATATATCAATTTTATTGTAGTGATATATATTATCACCATTGGTTTGCAAACTTTAAGCCTCCGCATGACGCCGTCTCAATTTTGAACCCAACAAGTGGTATCAAAGTCTTTGGTTCAATGATCTGATGGTTCAATTGAGGATACTTTAAGGTCAAAGTTGCAACAAATTTTACGATAATAAAGATATATGTCCAAAAAATACATGTTGAGATGATTTTCAATTATATTTTCAACAATCCTGCTGTCACATATTTGAAAATAAAGTTAACTCTTAACCCTGGAAAAGGACTCCAATATTTTTTAACCCGAAAATCGCTCATATACTTTTAACCTAAGCTCCATTTTCAAACATGCCAATCAGCAGTGGTGAAGACTATGTGAAACACAAGGACCAAAGATCTGAAGAAGGTGGATATTAGGAAGAAAATCAAGCCAAAAATGGGAGATTTGTTAGGGTTTTTTCCCTGATTTTCATATCAAAATTAAGTTTTACTTTTTTCTTAGAAGGAAAATAAAAGTAACCATAAATACTTCAGGAAAAGTTTTTCATATTTGACAAACCTCTTTCTTAGAGAAATGATTTTCTAACTCGATAAATATATGCCCCCTTCTCACACCATAATACAATAGCATCCACAATATAGTCGTCAAAAGAGTCTAGTTTAGGGGGAGATTTCTCGCATAGGTTTCTGTTTTTCCATATGTTTTATTTTTTCAATATTGTTTTTAATATGTAGGTCATTTGACCGAATCATATTAATAATATATCTTTTTAATATATGTTTTATTTGTCATCAGAATTATCACCATTGATGTGCAAACTTTAAGAATCCGCATGACGCCCTCTCGATTTCGAACCCAACATGGTGTAATGTAGTATTCTGCGATCGAACTAGGCACTCTGATTTATTAAAAAAGTTTTATATTATCGTTTTCTGATTCATATGAAATAACCTTATCACCTACAAGTAAGCAAAAGATGTGAAGATTAACAGATTGAATATTTGTTGAGAAACTACAAAGGAGAAGACCGGTGGTAGTGCACACATTAGTCTCAGAAAAGAAGCTTTCAATTGTTACACTCGAATGAAGATCAAATGATATTTCATAATGAACTATTGTAGAGGAGATCACATCACGTTTGATACCAACAAAAGTTCGTGGTTTAGATGGATCAACAATACACCAGGGGCGGCTCAAGCGAATCGTGGTCCAAGGCCAAAATCAAACGGAAGTTTTATGTTTTAAAGAAAAAATAATTATTTTTATAAAGTCTGTTTTTAAAATTATATAATCGATTTCTTCTAATATTTTTTTTTATTAATAATAGATTCAATGCATTAATTTCTCGACACATAGTATTCTGGACTAGATATATCAAACTCCATCTAATTTCTTTCCTTTATAAAAAAATTATTTTTTCTATAAATAGTATTTAATATATTTTTTAAAATTTAAAATTTATTATTACTCAAAAAAATGAGGCCCTCAAATTTTGGGGGCCTTAGGTTGCCGCCTTATTTCCCAAAGGGTTGAGATGCCCCTGCAATACACTTTCGCCAATTCTAACACACACATACAAACCTTACAAGAGATGATTGGATACTATGTGATTAATTTATTGCTTTATTTTTTGAACTCGACAAATAAAGTTGACGGAGACTGTGGATGCATTTAATTTGGTACAATCATTTTTTAAATTTTTATATGAGCCGAGAGAAATAGTTCATGATGTGTAAATCTATTCCGCACATCCTTAATTAATTAAGTTTATCTACAATTCACTGTATCATTGAAGAAAAAGAAGATAGAAAACACCGGAACTTAGATGTGATCAAAGACTTATTAAATATTAAATAAAGTACAAAGAAAGAAAATAATACAAATTGTGGTAATTAAACTTGTGAACTTGTTCCTTCTCTTATCTGGTCAGATTCGTGAGAAAATCTAGCGATAATTGTTAAGTAGAGAAATAAAGAAGACAAAAATAAAAAGAAACAAGGGACTCTGCCGAAATAAGAAATGAGGGATATATCCACTCTTTGTATAATCGAGGGGTATATTTTCCTCATAACTAATTCACCTTTTCTCCTTAACCATATACATCAAAACATGCATCGATGATCTTTTATTACTATCATTTCGAGGAGATTAATAAAAATATTAATCTCATATAGCATTTCACAATAAATAAATAACTTAATTCTTTCATATCATTATCTGTAAGTACAAAAGACAATTTTATCATGATTTAACTCAAACATGAATCATTGGGTAATTCTCAAAGATAGACCCCAATTAGGGTAGCTTTCAAATTTTAGCCCCAAATAAAAAAGCTACGTTAAAATAGCCTTTACTTGTTAAGTCATATTCTTTTGGACGAAAATACCCTCCTGCAAAATATTCTCGCTTAAATCTCTTTCTTCCTCTCTTTCTTCCAAATTTCAAAATCGACCTCCAAAATATTGTTGTTAAATCGTTTTCTTCCAAATTTGAGAATCGACTTTCAAACATTCACAGAATTGACTTCAGCCGTAAGGTTTCTTCAGGTATGAATTTCATCATAAAGTTCATTGTGGTAATTTAAGCTTATTGATGAATTATGGTAATTTTAGCTCATTATATAATTAATAGACTACATATATAATTATTAAATAAATCTGGGTTATTCTGTAATTACTTATTCTTCAGTTCTCTATATATACAGCTGTAACCCCTTCAATATCAATAAGATCAATTATTATTAAATTATATCATGGTATCAAAGCTAGGGTTTCTTCTTCCGCCCAAACCCTAATCTCTCCTCTTTTCCGACGTGTGTGCGCCGCCGCCACCGTCTACACCACGCCGCACGGCCTCCCTCCTCCGCCGTAGGTCGGCGCCATGGACAAGGTTGTTGATCCTCTGTCAAATTTACCGTCTGGAGTAAAATTACTGCTCAGGAATCTCCACAATCTCATCCCCGAAAAATTATCTGACAACAACTACCCGGCCTGGGCACTGAACGTCCGCACCGCCCTCGCAGCCAACTTGCTGCTCGGATGGATTGACGGTGCGGAGAAGCCGCCGCCCGAGACAGCCGAGCAGGACGGCGTCATGCTCCCAAATCCCGACTACCTTCCGTGGATAATCGTAGATACTTAGATCCGAGCCTGTCTTCTCGCAGTTATTAGCCCTCTGTGCACATACACGCCCGGGGTTTTCTCACATCGGCTTCACTTTGGGACGCACTAGCCACAAGGTACAACTCTGTGTCCACGGCTCATATTTTTCAGTTGCGTGACAGATTGCATACTCTTCGGAAGGGAACGAAGACGATGACTCAATACCTTGATGATGTGGACTCTATTCTGTCTGACCTAGATGTTGTGAACGAGATTATTCCTGAACGAGATGTGGTGAATGCCGTGATACGTGGCCTTCCGGCTAGCTATTCCTCTCTCAAACAGCATATTCGCCTCTCACCTGTCGAAATCACTCTGAATCAACTGTCTGGATGGCTTAATGCAGAAGAATTGAATCTAGACATGGAACACAAATTACTGCTCGGAGAAGCCAGTTCCACCCCTGGCGTCACGGCTCTTTACTCAGGTGGCAGCGGGGGCTCGGCCAGGGGTCGCGGTGACGATCGCCGTAACCAAGGGCGAGGCAGCGGCGGCGGTGACCGTCAGAACGCCAGGCAGCAAGGCAGAGGCGGGCCTCCACCGAGGGGCGGCTTCCAGTTAGGCCGCGGACAGGGATGAGGAAACCAGCGGGGGCCCACACGAGATCTTCCGACGTGCCAAATTTGTGCTAAACGGGGCCATTCTGCGGCTAATTGCTGGTATTGTTATGATGACTCGCAGAATGTAAATAGCCAGTCCGCTGGATCAAGGGCGATGCATGCGTCCACAAACGCTCAATCTGGCGATTGGTATCTAGACACAGGTGCTAACACCCATGTGACGTCGGATTATTCCCAACTTCAAGCTCCTCATCCGTATCATGGCTCAGAAACTATTACAGTAGGCAATGGTCAATCCCTTCCCATCACAAACACCGGCTCTGGGTATGTCTATACCCCTAATGGTAAATTTCATCTCTCAACCCTTCACCACGTCCCTTCCCTCACATCCAATCTTTTATCTGTTTATCGCTTTACTAAAGAAAATAACTGCACCCTCATTTTTAATGACACCAATTTCCAGATAGTGGACAATACCACGAACCGAGTGCGGTACACGGGCTGCTGTGAGCATGGGCTATACACTCTTCCATCCAGGTCTCCGTCTGTTGTGAGTCAAGCCATTCTCTCGTCCACCTGGCATCGCCGGCTTGGGAATCCATCATCCGCCATCGCCAAATCCATTTTATCTTCCTTAGGTTTTAATTTTTCAGTAAAATTACATTACGAGTCCTGTTCAGTGTCTAAATCTTATCGTTTACCTTTTTCACTGTCTGAACACAAGGCCACTGCGCCATTTCAATTAATTCATTCTGATGTTTGGGGTCCAACCTCAGTTCCTTCTGTTCATGGTTTTCGTTATTATATCTGTTTTGATGATGATTACAGTAAATTCACTTGGCTTTATCCTCTGAAATTTAAATCTGAAGCTTATACTATTTTTGTCAACTTTGACCGACTGGTTCAAACTCAATTTAATGCCAAAATCAAAATTTTTCGAAGTGACAATGACAAAGAATTTGTCAACAATGCATTTGGTGTTTTTCTTCAACATCTAGGGGCTCTTCATCACACTTCATGTCCATATACCCCTGAACAAAATGGCGTTGCTGAGCGCAAACACCGTCACCTAATAGAAACAGTTGTTGCGCTCCTCCATGATTCCACCTTACCTATTTCCTTTTGGGTTGATGCCCTTGCTACTGCCAACTACCTCATCAATCGCATGCCCACTCACACTCTCTCCAACTCCACTCCATATGCCCGTCTCTACAATCATCTACCCGACTACATCCATCTCCGCCCGTTTGGGTGTCTAGTTTATCCCTGGTTGCGTCCACACACTCAACATAAGCTTCAACCTCGGTCTACCCCTTGTGTCTTTCTAGGCTATCATCCCACTATCAAAGGTTACAAATTTTTCGATCCTGTATCTCAGAAAACATATGTTTCCCGTCATGTTCGTTTTGTGAAGGAACAATTTCCTTACACAAGTTTTTCCTCTACTCCATACTCCCCCAATCCACTTGGCATTGTGCCATTATTTCCGTCCTTTTCACACGCTCATGCTCCGGCTCACTCGGCACCTAACTTGGTACCCCACTACACCACTACCCACCCGTACCACCCACCTAGCCACCCGAACCAACCACCCACCCACCCGAACCCCCAAACCTTCCACCCGAACACCCAGCCGACTGCCACACGACCCACCGCTTCCCTACGTCCTACTCCTAACACACATACAGCCACCCCATCCACCGCTGCACCTCTCAGCTCCCACGGCAGCCCCACCCAACCCCCGTCCACACATCATACAACTCCACCACCCCTTCTTAATCACCCTCCACTTAACACTCACCCTATGAAAACCCGAGCCAAGGCCGGTACCTTCAAACCCAAAGCCTACCACACTCAAATACCCTTTGATGCACATCCCATAACTGAGCCTACTACCTACAACCAAGCCTCAAAAAATAGTTTCTGGTGCCAAGCTATGGATGAGGAATTTCGGGCTCTGAATGAACAACGTACATGGGATTTGGTACCTCTGCCTAGTAACCGAAAGTCTATTGGGTACAAATGGGTGTTTCGCATCAAACGAAATTCAGATGGATCTCTTTCTCGCTATAAGGCACGTCTGGTTGCAAAAGGGTATCATCAGGAGTATGGTGTGGATTATAAGGAGACCTTCAGCCCTGTTGTTAAGCAACAGACTATTCGTCTGGTCTTGTCTCTTACTCTTCACTATGATTGGCCGCTTTATCAGTTAGACGTCAGCAATGCCTTTCTTCATGGTCATCTTGGGGAAGAAATCTATATGGTTCAGCCACCGGGATATGTTAATCCCAACCGTCCTCACTATGTTTGCAAGCTTCGCAAATCACTATAGGGACTGAAACAGGACCCACGTGCCTGGTACACACGTCTCTCTACTTTTCTGCAGGGTCTTGGCTTTCGCACCTCCCACCATGACAACAGCCTCTTCACCCTTCACTGTTCTCGAGGGACAGTCATCATTCTTATCTATGTGGATGATATTGTTATTACAGGCAGCTCATCATCACTCATCACTGAAATTACTGAGGCTATGCATCGTGACTTCAAACTTAAGGACCTCGGTCCTCTGGAGTTCTTTCTTGGCCTCAAACTCATCCACAAATCGGGAACCATATTGATGCATCAGACAAAATATACCCTTGAACTTTTAAATCGAGCTGGAATGGCAGACTGCAAACCCGAGGTCACTCCCATGGCAGTCCGTCAATCCCCAGGGCCTCCTACTCCCTTTGACGATCCTACACTATATCGGAGCCTCGTCGGTGGACTTCATTATCTTGCTGTTACTCGTCCGGACATCCAATATGCAGTCAATCGGGTCTCCCAATCCATGCATGCTCCCACAGAGCAATACTTTCAGGCCTTGAAACGTATTCTGCGCTATCTTCAAGGTACTCTTCACTGTGGAATTTTATTTCAAAAGGGCTCGTTTGATATATCTATTTTTTCTGATTCGGATTGGGCTAATGATAAAGATGATCGGAAGTCCACTACTAGATATATTGTTATGATGGGACCGAATCTGATTTCCTGGTGCACCAAGAAGCAATCGCGAGTGTCCCGTTCCTCCACAGAAGCAGAATATCGTGCCATGGCTGCGGGTGTTGCTGAAGCCATGTGGTTACGCTACCTTACGGATGCACTTGGCATTCCCCCGACGAAACCACAGATTTATGGTGACAATCAGTCCACTATTTGTGTTACCAAAAATCCAGTCCTTCATGATCGTATGAAGCATGTTGGGTCCGACTGCCACTTTGTTCGCGATGAGGTACTTGCAGGAACGATGGCCACGCACTATGTCCCATCTACTGACCAGCTTGCTGATATTCTCACCAAGCCTCTTTCGTTACAGCCTTTTCAGTATCTCTGCTCCAAGCTGCCCCTCGTTACCGCTGATCAGCTTGCGAGGGGATAATAGACTACATATATAATTATTAAATACATCTGGGTTATTCTGTAATTAGTTATTCTTCAGTTCTCTATATATACAGCTGTAACCCCTTCAGTATCAATAAGATCAATTATTATTAAATTATATCAATAATTAACATATTGATTTGATTTTTGGGTAGGTGAACGTAAACAAAACTAGGGATATGTTGTTGTTGTAGTAACATATTTACCATTGAGGAATTCCATCAAACAGGTTCTGGGCAGTTTGTTATTGCCATTATAATTATGTTTGAGTAGGTGTGGGAGGTTGGTCTTGGAGAGAAAGGCCATTAATATGAGAGTTAACGTTAATCCCAAAATATTTTGGGAGGCTAAATGTATAAGGTCAAGGTGGTACAAGAAATTAGTTCAAAGTATTTCAACCTAGTGGTATAATTAGCATTAGAAAATGATGAGGAATTGTGTCGGATAGTTTGTGGAGAATTTGTTATTGCGATTATAATTGTGTTTGAGTAGTTGCGAGGGTTTGGTCTTGGAGGCAAAGACTGTGTTTTCTATCTCGAATGAATCCTGCCTATGTTTTGGAGATTAAAGAAGCACTAACTTGTTGATTCTAAGAGAGATCACCTTAGCTATTAGCTTGTATAACATAGAGCAACAGGCAATGGGTTTAAACTCTCTAATGGTAGTAGGATTTGTCACTTTAGGTAAAAAGGTTACTATTATACAAATTTTTAGTGTTAAAAAAATCCTTCATTGTTGAACACGCATCATATTTATATTTATTGACCATTTGTTATTGAACCATGCTTACCTAGATATGTTGAAATAATCAGCAGTGTTTCTGGAAACTTCTTTTGTCTCAGTATCATGTTTTTCTGTTGGGTGACACAACGTAGCAGATTCCCTAAAGATGACACAGTTTCTTAGTTTTCCACAGACCTCCCAGAACCCCTTATTAGAAAATTTTTATGTTGGAATATTAGAATATCCATTATGTTTGCTACATTCAGTCCCTTGACTATGAGCGTGAACCTTTGCGTGTTGAGGTGATTTAGCAGAATAATAAATGATCCCGTTTGGGGTAGCCATGGTTATCTACAAGATTTTACAAGCCAAAAGAAAATTTTCTGGCTATATTCAGGGAGGTAAAGAATATATTCAACAAAGCATTAACCGAAAATCTAAAAGGCAAAGCAAATACTAATATAATAAGATTCTTAGTTTAAAAACTAATTAAGAGTCTTGTTACTTGTTTTCTTCATAACTGCACTAAAATACATAGTGTTTGAATCACCTAGCTTATACACAAAGACCTGAATTTTTATTGTAATATGTCCCCTTCAATATTGCTTTACTACTTAATTATAGTCATTCCATCATTCTCTTTCAAGGCCATAATATAAGAGTATTCAGTTGATAAACTATGTTCTATCACTTGCAACCTATCTCTAAAGTAAACAATCCTTTCAGAATCACCCCTATAGTGTGTGTTATTTCGTAGTTTCAAGTGCGATTTAGCATCTTCAGATTCTACCATACATTTTAAGTTATTCCCCATGGGCAAAAGTTGACACTATATTATTCTATAATGATTTGGCAAATGACCTATAACTCTTGCCCCAGAGGCAAGACTGAGAAAGTTATGCCCCATGGGCAAGAGTTGAGACTGTCATAGTCTGTATTGATTTGGCAGGTGACCTATAACTCTCTCCCTAGAGGCAAGACTTTGACAGTTTGCCCAACGGACAATAGTTGGCTATGCCTTACTCTTTGATGATTTTACTTGTTGAAGATATATATCCTAAATTAAATTGTTACTAATCTTTTGTTGTTTTATTTTTCACAAGGGTTGTACTTGGAATGGATGGAAAAGAAATGAGTATTGAGCAATACAATATGGAACAATCAATTGAAATTATTGATACAAATAATGAGTTACAGGTTATCAAACCAATATTGGAAGCTGCAATAGATGAAGAAATGGGGCAGCCATCGAAGACTAAGAGGGTACGGATAAAGAACAAGAGGATACTTAATGTCGAGACTACTCTCTTGAGACACAATGCCTTTTTGAATGAGGTAAATGTCAAGTCTATGTTAATTGACAAACAAAATATAATGACGTGCATGTCAAACATTGCAATTACAAACAACATCCAATTTAAGGTTTTCAAATCAAGTACAACAAGATATTAACTGTGATGTTTGAACAACAACTATGTGTGGTGGTTTCATGCCTCGAAGATTCCCGATTTTTTTCTCTTTCAGGTTACTACATATGAAAAGGCTCATAATTGCTCGGTTTATTTTATAACGTCCAACAACAGGAATGCAACATCAAACGTCATATATGACTACATACTAGAACTTGTGCGTGACTCTAGTAATATAATCACACCAAACTTTGTTGTAAATGAAATGAGAAGAAAATGTGGAATAATCAAATCCTAAAACAAAGGATGGCGAGCGATATAGCATGCCTATACGATGATAAGAGGAAACATGGAAAAGAACTACAAGAAGTTTCCATTGTATCTTCACCCAATGAAAGAAAACAACCCACGCACGTGCACAAATATAAAGAGGGACGATGAGAATAGGTAAAAATGCTATACTGTTGAAATTGAAAACTTTTACCCAAGAGGCAAAAGTTTTATTCTTTATTTGCACTACTTAAATTATTACCATATATGCAACTCTTGCCTCATTGGCAAGACTTAGTTTAAAAAATTATTGTACAAATGCTATACTGTTGAAATTGAAAAATTTTGCACAAGGGGCAAAAGTTTATTCTTTAATTACACTGATGCGATTATTAACATATATTCAACTCTTGCCTCATAAGCAAGAATTACTTTAGAAAATTGTTGAAATTAAAAAATTTTCCCTAAGAGGCAAAAGTTTGTTGTTTAATTACACTGATTAGATTATTAACATATATGCAACTCTTGCCTCATGGGCAAGACATAGTTTACAAAATTATTGAAATAGAAAACTTTTGCCCAAGAGGCAAAAGTTTATTCTTTAATTGTACTGATTAGATAATTAACATATATGCAACTCTTGCCTCATGGACAAGACTTAGTTTAGAATATTGTTGTACAAATTCTATACAACTTGAAAACTTCTGCCCTAGAGGCAAAACTTTATTCTATAATTGCACTGATTAGATTATTAACATATATTCAAATCTTTCCTCATGGACAAGACTTAGTTTAGAAAATAATAGAAATTGAAAACTTTTACGCAAGAGGAAAAAGTTTATCCTTTAATTGCACTATTGGATTATTAACATACATACAACTCTTACCTCATGGGAAAGACTTAGTTTGTACAAATGCTATACAGTTGAAATTGAAAACTTTTGCCCAAGAAGCGAAAGATTATTGTTTGATTCCATTGCTTAGATTATTAACATATTTGAAACTCTTGCCTCATGGGCAAGACTTAGTTTATACAAATGCTATACTGTTGAAATTGAAAACTTTTGCCTAAGAGGCAAAAGTTTATTCTTTAATTTCACTGATTAGATTATTAACATATATGCAACTCTTGACTCATGGGCAAGACTTAGATTATAAAATTATTGAAATTGAAAACTTTTGCCAAAGAAGAAAAAAGTTTATTCTTTAATAGCACTGATTAGATTACTAAAGTATATACAACTCTTGCCTCATGGGCAAGACTTAATTTAAAAAATTGTTGAATTTAAAACTTTTCCCCAAGAGGCAAAAGTTTATCCTTTATTTGTACTGATTAAATTATATACATTGATCGAACTCTTACCTTATGGTCAAGACTTCATTTAGAAAATTGTTGTACGAATGCTAACTGTTGAAGTTGAAAACTTTTGCCCCTTTATTCTTTAATTGTACCGATTAGATCATTAACATATAGGCAACTCTTGCCTCATGATCAAGATTTTGTTTAGCAAATTATTGCACTTTGATTATAAACATCAAATGCAAATTGTTACTGATATTCTTTTACTCAACACAGGTTTCAATATGGATTTTTTGCTTATGGAACCTTAATCATTGGATGGACCAACTGTAGACGACCAGTAATAATGGTAGATGCAACATTTTTGAAGTCAAAATATCATGGTGTCTCATCATAGCAATTTCAAATAATGGAAACAACAACATATTTCCCTGGTCTTTTCGAATTGTAGACTCAGAAAATAATGCATCTTATAATTGGTTCTTCAATCAGTTAACAAATGCAATTGGGGTACATAAACAATTGTCTATTCTATCAAATCGTCACCTAGCCATTATAAATGCAATTTCAAATATCTATCCAGAGTGTCAGTAACGGATACACATCTACTACATGGAGAAGAATTTAAGAAAAAGAAACTTCTTAGATCTGGTTCTATCACTCTACTACAATGCAACAACAACATAAAAACAAAATGAATTTTATATATTCATGCATGAGATAGAACAATTCAACAAATTTGCTACGGAGTACTTGAAAGAAGAATAACAAAAAAGATGGGCTCGTTCATTTCATACCAATAGAAGGTACAATTTGCTTACAACTAACAACGTGGAGTCCATAAATGCGTTACTGAGAAAAGCAATGCAACTGCCAATACTGGGACTGATCGATTAAATTCAGAACAAGTTATAAAGTTGGTTTTATGAAAAAAAATGGAAACACAATGCAAATTTCATGAAATCACACGTTGGGCGGAAGTGAAGGTGACTGACAATATTCAAGTCTGCGAAATATGTATTTTGTTGCTTCTGTTCCATTGTTTCTACTCATAGTTGTGTGATCTTTTTTGATTTGATGTTGTATGCTTGATTATAGATGATTTTTGGTTGCCTCAAGATTCGTCCCCTATGTATGTTTGATTGCTATGTATGGCTGATTCTGCTTATATACTAGATGTTTCACTATCATAGTTGATTCTACTCCTAGGTTAGATACAATATATGCTTTATCTCAGTTGTAGCTGATTCTCCTACTCATATGTTGGAAGCATCACCATTGAATTAGTTGTTGTTCCTGAGCAAGGTTCTGTCTTTTTCATATAATACAGGGAATTTGACTTTGAAAGCTCATTCCTTGGATGACATATCCTTCTCCTGCGCTATCTCTGACCAAGCCAAGCATCAAAACTCTAAGTATTCCCTATATTGGCCCTTCTCTTCCATTTTTGAATAGAACCTTAATTGTGACTCGTTATTATTGGTCACTAATTATTAGATTTTTGATTAGTTCAATATTAGATTATTATTTGATGTTATATGCTTGATTGTAGCTGTTTTCTTAGTTTCCTTAAGATTCGCTCCATATGTATGGTTGATTGCTCTATATGCCTGATTCTACTCATATACTAGATGTTTCACTATAAGTTGTCATTTATTTATGATTTTGTTTACAGGTAGACCCTATTCATTCAATAAGATTTGTTGTAAGAGAAGAAGGAGTTGAATATATTGTAGACCTGAAGAGTAGGACTTGTCACTGCTTTGTATTTCAAACAAATAAGATACCATACACCAATGCATATGCAGCAATAAACAATAAAAATATGAATACGTCTAGCTATTGTTCTCATTGGTTGTCAAGATAGTATTGGCTAAAAATGTGCCAGGGAGAATCCTACTAGTAGAAAACACAACATCATGGATTGTCCCAAATAGCATAAACGATCTGATCATAAAACCCCAGATAAGGAGGTTCTACTTGGGAGAAGACAAACATCCAGATATCCTTGCAAAACAAAATCTTCAAGAAACAATTACAGATGTTTGAGATGCAAAAGAACTGGGAATAACATATCAAATTATCACTACACTCTTATCCTTAATTCATATGCAAGTAGATAAAGAAAGAAAAATAAGAAAACATGATTAGTTTTACTTTTTATCCGAGAAGTTGGATCAAAATAGCAGTTACAACAGGATTATTTGATCCCCTATTTTAGTTAGTAACAAGTACTTTTGACTTTCAATCATGAATTTCTTCTTATTTATTTGAAGTTTAAACTTGTGGTGAAGTATTTAACTCAATATCTTCTTATTGATTTTTTTATAAAAATTACTTAGCATGTTAAATTTTTTTATATATTGATGTGTAGGAATATATCATATTGAAAGGATTCAGGGAAGGACCACATCAGCTATGAATAATTCCATGGTATACACTTTAAAATTTGCCTTGAAGGAAAGATGCAGAAAAAGTTGTGCCCCATGGGCAAGAGTTGACACTAGCTTATTTAGCAATAATTCGGTAGATGATCTACAACACTTGCCCTAGAGGTAAGACTTAAGACCCAAAGAAACAAGTTATGCCCTATTGGTAAGAATAGACACTAACTTAATGTTTAATAACATGGTAGATGATCAATAGCTCGTTCCCTAGAGGCAAAAATTAATACAACAAACGGACAAGTTATACCCTATGATCAAGCGTTGATACTAGTTTAGTGTGTAATGATTTGGTAGATAGTTTATAAGTCTTTGCTAAGAGGAAATATTTTTAGACCCCAAAGGAACAAGTTATGGCCCATGAACGAGAGTTAACACTAGCTTATTCTGCAATGATTCGGCAGATGATCTACAACACTTTCCCTAGAGGCAAGACTTAAGCCCCAAAGAAACAAGTTATACCCTATGGGAAAGAGTTGACACTTGTTTGGTGTGTACTAACTTGGCAGATAATCTACAGCTCGTGCCCTAATGGCAAAAATTAATACAACAAACCAACAAGTTATGCCCATGTCCAAGCATTGATATTATATTAGTGTGTAATGATTTGATAGCTAATTTATAAGTCTTGCCAAAGAGGCAAGATTTTTAGAACCCAAAGGAAAAAGTTATGCCACAAGGGCAAGAGTTGACATTAGCATCGTCTGTAATGATTTGAAAAATGATCTGTAACTTTTTCCCTAGAGGTAAGACTTACACATCAAAGGTGGTTCAACTCACAATTTTTCAAAGAACATTATTCCTCTACCATACATAATATGTTTATAGGAATATTACAATCTTACAACCATATGAGAATTAATCTTCTAGATCAAAAACTAAAATACTATAAGCCAAGAACAAAAGCAATAAATATTAAAAATTACAAAAGGAAAAGCATGGGGGAGTATTCAATTGCGAGTAGAAAAAAAGATGATATCTATCAACAAAATCAAACATTTAACCAAATAAATAGAAGTGAAGAACCAACTATTAAGGAGGAGTAGATGACCCTTAGATTACAAGGTCTAAATTGTTTCTTCTTTTATGCCATTTAAACAAGGACAAATGTTATTGAAAAGTTCACAATGACCAAAATAATCATGTAGCAGTCACACATAATTAATTATAAGACAGCCCCCATAGGAACAAGTTATACCTCATGGGCATGAATTGGCTCTGCCACATTGTTTACTAATTTAGACGATACTCAATAACTCTTGCCTCAAGGGAAAGACTTGCCACAAGGAAAGACAAAAAATATTCTTCAATAATAAAACATAAATATACAAAGATATAAACAAATGAATCAGTAGCAATTCTACATTGTATACTTTACGTTACCACATAAAAAAAGCTGTTTAATTTGAAAAGACTGTTTAAAATTTACATAATCTCATAAAAATAGCTAAAACTACTTCTTGTACAGTGATTTTCAATAACTACTAAACTAAACTACTGCTCCTGGTGCATCCTCTTCATCTTTTTCTTTCCAATAATCTGCCAACTTTTTCTATAGTGTTGTCTTTTATACCAGCTTCTAGTTTTCTCTTTTGATGATACCACAATAACGCTCCATACCTCATGTGAACATAAAAAATGTCAATCTATTTAGGAATATCTCTACCATGAATGACTTATTCAGCAAACACACAAATAAATGCTCCACAATCACTATGATACAAAAGAAATTTATTACGTGAATATATGGAAAACAACAAAAAAAGAAGTGAAATAAAAATTTAAAAAATAAATGCAATAAGATACCATTGAATTTGTTGTGGCAGCTTATCAACCATTTTTATCGGCAAAGTGTCATTTCTAAATTTGTCAATTCCCTTCTCAAGATAGAAATTGACCTTTTTCAGAAAATACGGAACATCACTTTTTGAACAACTTTATCACTGTGCCTCGTATGGTTGAAGTCATATACATACATGCACCAATCAGTAAAGTCAAAAACTCCCAAAATCCAGTGTCCAAGTTTAGATTTTTCTCGTGGAACATAAACAACAAATAAAAAGTTTTTGAAAGCATGAATAAAATTGAACAACAACTTATAAACCCACAAGTTAAGTGTTCCGTCCAGATCAAGAGAAAAAACCTTTGATATTAGAGTCATTGCATCTGTTGCAGTTTTTTCCATCAACTCAAGTGCTCCAACAATTATTGTTATTTCATCATGTGTCAAATCCCCTCCTTTTCTAGCCTGTCATAGCAATAAGAATCAAACAAGTTGAGGCATACCGTTAAAGGAACATAATGAATTGAAAACAAGGTTCAACTAGCTATAACACCTAATCTTTGTGAGATGAAATTGGTTGTGTAAGCGGATTGTGTTCATGCATGCATACAAAATATTGCATATCCAGAGATATATTTACACTTGCTTAGATTAGCATTAAAAATTGGTAAATACTGAATAGATTATCTCATTTCCATGGAAATCCACAAACATTTTTAGTTCAGATCTCCGTAGAAGGGCAGCGTGCCCCTTACCTAACATCTAATCCAAGAAGTAAAGGAAAAACCTAGGATGAAGTTAATATCCATTTACTTTATCAAGCCAACTATAAGATCCTTAACAACAGAAAGTAGCACTGAGAAATTCTCTCAAATTACTGCATGAGGTTTTGGCTTTTTTTTCCAATTCTAAAGATGAATATCCGTGTATCTTAACAAAGAAACTGATGGATATTTTACATAAGAAGTTATTAGCATGAGAAGTTTCTCATTTATAGTAATAACAAAAAGTAAATAGAGATAGAAAAATGGAGTAACTATGATATTATTACTAATTTTTTCCTTCCGTTCGGATTTAATTGTCGCTATTTTCCTAATTTGATTTTCATTTTTACTCATCATTTTTGACAAATCAAGAAAAAACAAAATAAAAAGTTTCATGTTTTACCCTTAGCATTAATTACTTATTCTCAGAATCATTTCCAATACCTAATACTAAACATCAATTGATAGTGGTAATATTGTAAAGTCACTATACCAATCATTGTTTTCTTAATAGTTGTGCCACATCAAAATATGACAAGTAAATCCAAACGGAGGGAGAACATAATCAAGGAACTCCTCCATTCAACTTTATGTTGCATTCTTTCCATTTCTTTCCAATCTACAGAAAAGGAACCAAGCATACAAATTAACCACCATAGCGTATATGAGTACACATAATGGGTTCATGTAGTTTTATTTCTTAAACCCTATCATCTAACTCGGATTGAAAGTACAAGGTGACAACCAAACACGCAGCTGGTGAAATCTCTCTCTCTCTCTCTGGTAGCAAAACATCAAAATTTAACAACTCTACATGAGTAAATTATAGAATGTGATTGTTGTGCTTTATATCTTACTAATTAGATAAGCAATGGGGAAGAATAACCAGAGAAGAAGCTGAACAATGGATGCTATAGTGGATCTAACTTTCAATCCATAGCGAGTATAGATTGATCAAGGAATTATCTGCAAATGTAAAACCGACGAACCTAGTTAGAGGACAAGAGCTGAGTATACTCCATAGCTAACAAGCTGAAAGGTTAAGTTGAGGAATATAGTAGCCCACCTCTCTGAACATGAGAATCAGTTTAACAGATACCATTACTACTGCCCTCGACGGTACAAGCTTGTCAAACAATATAGGAAGAGACTACAACAAAAAAAAAAGAAAATTAATATATAGCAGAAAAGTAATAAATAAGCCGACAGGGGTAATAAAAGGATAACTATTGCCAAATAAGTATTGCTATACAAACCTCCATTGCTAAGGATTTGCCGATCAAGAGTGTGCAAAGCAATAGATGTTGGTTTTTTACCACCGGATGTATTTTAGCTATACAAGAAAGGAAGAATACTTTAAAAGGCCGATCAAAGCAGACATAGGTACAACTCAAACTGTGCACAACACTGCATCTTTTCAAAATGATCCCACTATAAGTGCTATTCTAATATGGGTGGTTATTGATACAATTGTAGACCTATAATACGTAAAGTAGCTTAAATTTTGTAATTGTGCATTCCAGGTATAAGAAGAATCATGTGCCTTTTTCTCTTACTCTTTCAACTATTCAAATACCTTTCCTTAGGTACATAATCAATGCATCATTCCTCTCCTGTAAGTTTAATTCCACTATTTACTTTGCAATAAACCACATCAAAGCATTTCTAGACAGTTTATTCAGTTTCAAAGGAAAAATTCACTCTCTTTTACTTACTCGTGATTTATAAACACCTTTCCTAAGTCAACATTTAACCTTTTTTAGAATTCCTTTGACATTTTGGGGTAGCCAATTCTATACATATATTTACCCAGCTGATACAAGTCAAATGGCCACCTTAAGTTTTGAAGATATGATTGGAGGTCATCATTTAAAGGCTCAATACTTGGTCACCCCGAGGGCACAACAATACGCAAGGAATACTCATTTTGAGCACAAGCAAGGCCGTGTGTGGAAGATTTCTTAGAGCATCAAAGACTTCAGGACTCACAGTTTTTGAAAACTCTTTATGGGTCATGATTTGGTTATATTCATTAAGGGTATTTTGGTCACTTCATTGGGTCTAAATGCACTCCATGGCCACCCCGCCCTTTAAGGGCATTATTATTATTTTGCCTTATCATGTAATAGAATATAAATAGAACAGTTTAGGTGTTTTTCTATTTAGTTTTTCATTATTGCAAGACTTGAAACATGAAACACCTTTAGTTTTAGGGTTTGGAATAGCCACCACACCGAAATGAGGGCAACAAGTATCGATATAACTTGTGTTGCAATGTTGGCTTGAGACGTTCGTCTTTAGAGGAGGTAAAGTTCCTTTTGTGTCAACGTAGGAGTTAGGTTAACCATTGTGTGTAGTGTCAACATTACCATATTCTTGGATTCTTAAGATTATACCAACCAAGGTCTAACTATCTATCCATTTTATTTATGTTGTAATCGTTTGTTTGTGTTCTGGTAATTCAAATCCGTGACTTGTTGTTCTTGTTTCATTGTTGTTGTTCTTCATTTTGTTGTTGTTAGCTTATTTTAGGTGATAAACACATCAATACATTGTGTTCTTGTTGTTATTTGTTGAATCCGAGTGTGGTCTTCAAAAGGATCCTCGGATCTTTGATCTTGTGGACTGATTTTGATGTGTGTTTCATGTTGTCCTTATAATTCTTGTAACACCAGCTGAACGATTTCAAAGAAAAAGTCTGACTAGAGCATTGAATAAGCAAGAGGAAATAGAACTCCAAGAATTGAACATATAGAAATGTTTATAGCTTTACACCAAAGCTACAAAGTAGCAGCTAGACATTTAGCTAATCAACTACAGAAACAACATCATTAAAGGGGTGGAGGCCAAATTTTCATCATCTTCAGTGTATACATAACAAAGGGAATTTTTAACCTTGTATATACATATACAATATGAATATTTTACAAAGGGGGCCAACTGACCCCTTCTACTTGCACATTATAGGGGTACATACACTCAATCCTCCTAGACCCCACTTGTGGCTTGTAGAATTATACATGGTATGTTGTTGTTGGTTCAAATGATCCCCTTTCGCCCCTCTAACTATACATCTGGCTCTAGTGAATAGAAAAGTAGAACTTTACACCAAAGTTACAAAGGTAGCAGGTAGATATTAGTAGAAGTTGGATATTCATCAAGGGAATTCATCATCTACAATATACATATAAAAACAATTTTTGACCTTATAATATGACATATGAATTTTCGCCAATGCACAACCTCTACTTAACTCTGCCCCTAGCTCTACTAATGAAGTAAATGGCAAGAGTAAAGGATAAGAAGTCAAACTTCCATGAAAAACAAGCAAACTAACAATAAAAATCCAAGCCAACAAACTTTAGCACTTCTTAATAATCCCAAAAAAAAACTACTGATCAACATTAGCAGAAGCTAAATTTTTACCAAGACGTTCATCGTCTACAAAATACACATAATTTTTTTTTTAAGCTTGTAGCCAAAGAACCAGAATAAATATAACCATTACAAACAACCAAACAAGAAATACCGTTAGCATGTTTGACCTACCAGAAGAAATGGAGGAACAAAACAAAGGACATGTCAAAACACATTACAAATATAGATTAGGATTGCAAGTGATAATACCGTGTCATTGAAAGGTCGACCACGAGTTGCAAGTGAATATAACCGCTCATTCGAATTCACATCACAAGAGCCAAACATTAAACATTCAGGCAACACATCTTTGAGAAATGAGAGATCTGTGGGTCAAAGCTTTCTTTCCTACACGTGCCATTGATGAATCCCAACTTATTTCTTCAAAGTACGGCAATTATTATCAATTCAATCCACACAATAGTTTTTAGATCTTGCTAATTGAATAAAGATCAACATAACTCCAGACATATCTGATGCATTCAGGTACAATTGATTATTATGACTCAATTGCTTGGGCAATTCATTATCTATCACCACTACCACTGTTACTCCTACTAGCTTTCTTAATTTTTCTCCTCAATTATCTTAACTTAGACCATATCAATAGGAAATATCTCTTATACCATGATGTAAAAGAGGATCAAAAGAAAGAGGAGAAATGAGGATAATCTCCAAGGTGAACCAAGTCGTGATCCAATCGTTGATGATCAATATCATGAGTCTATTTGATTGAAATCGGATGAAGAGAAAGAGGAAAAAGCGAATGAATATTTGAGAAATGAGGAAAAAAGATAAACAACGAGAATGAATATCTGAGAAAAATCTCAGAAAAAAAAAGCGAAATAAAAAAACACTAAATAAAGGTTAAAGACAAATAAATTAAAAACATTTAAAAAAATTAAGAAATAGATAATGGTTGAGAAAAATGAAAAAGAAAAAAAATAAAGGTTGAGACAAATAAATTAAAACATGAAAATAAATTTAAAGGAAAAAATAAAATCTGAAAATAATAAAAAACAGAATAATAAATTTAAAGGAAAAAAATAAAAAAGTGAAAAAAAAAGTAGAATTATAAAAGTAAAGGAAAACCAAAAAAGTAAAAATAATAAAAAATAAAATTTGTGAGATAAATGAGTATGGAAAGTTTAAAAATATATTTGAGGTGTAGAGGGGCAAAATGATACTTTTAGTATATTAAAAAGTAAGGAAGACTATTCTTCAAAGATATTCTTATTTAGGGTCAGATATCTAAAGCTACCCATATTTGGGTCTTTAGCATGCAACTTTCTGTGCATCATTAGTTTGGGACTCCATAATGAGTCGGAGAACATCCACATTACCCAACTATTCATTGACTTCGACAACTAACTTTTATCCTTTAACTCCAACGGCACCAACTCTACTTGGTTGTATCAAGGAAGAAATTTGTCCAAATTTATTTGTTAGCCTACTGTCTAGTCCTCTTGGGCATCATGCGATGATAATATGGCATTTCATTCGTACTAGAATTTCAATACTATCCTTGCATGATGTCAAGAGGACTAGACTACTAGTGTGTTTGCAAATGAACTCGACCAATAGTATGGTCTTCCTTGATACAACCAGATATAGTCAATGGAGTTGGCTTTAGACGAAAGAAGAGAAAAGAGAGCAAGCAGTTGTACTTCAAAATTTCTAGCTTTCAAGTTATGTCACAGAAAGCAACTAAAGGGTGAAAAATTAATGAAGAAAAGAAGGGTTTTTATAGTTAGTATCATATGCTTTTACAAAGATAATATTTGGAAATTTTATAAATAACATTCTATATACATTGATTTACATTAGATTTTCTCGTAAGTCAAAGTTGTATTTATCAATCTTAACAACCAACCAAAAACATAATATTCTTAATAAAAAAATCAACATAAAAAAAAGCAAGTGAATTATTGTTATTATTAATTCATTTTTTCCAGTCAACCCATATTGCATAAAAAATTCCGCAAGATGATACGACTAGTAAGTATTAGATTTACAAGATTACCAAGAAAGCATTTTTTTAAGGAACAAATTATAAGAGAGAAAATGATTAGAACAACATAAATAATAATCCATTTTAATCTTGTTTTTTGATGTAACTGAAAATCAAGTTGTTTGGAAGACAAGTAAAAATTGACATTGATTATGACTTTAATAAAGATCCACAATTGGCGTCCATTAAATTAATTTAAGTCATTATCTATTAAACTAACATTACGTGACAGAAAAATGAAAAAGAATTTATGATTTTTTTTTATTCTAAGTATCAAAAACAGTTGTATTTTTTTTTTAAATATGCGAATTGGGTAGACTGAAAACATATTTTTTTCGTGTGTATGACAAGACCCGAACCGAGGCCCAAATCGACATGGGCATTTCAAACCGTGAACGCCCGAGAGCTAATTGGCAATCATACATACCAATCATATATTTATAAGGAAATGCGTAAAAGATAACAAAATGGAAGCATGGTCATCTGATTATATTAAGAAAACAACACGGCATAAGCTCAACAAGACTCAAATCCATCTAACACCTGTATGCGAAATCTCTACTAACTGAAGGAAAACAATATCTGTTTGAAGATCGGGACAAGGCCCACGGTCGGACCATAAACCAAAACCAAATGAGATTAACACAAGTGAAAAAGACGCCTTCCGAAGTAAGGGAGGCTCACCAACTTTGAATGTCCGACAACAATCTACTATTTAGCAAAACCGCTAGACTGGGCCTCAGAAAATGAAATATAGAGGGTCAATACAGATGTAGCGGTACGTAGAGTAATCCAAAATAACATACTTTTATATAGCATAAGTGAGAGCAATTTATCCAATAATTTCATACAATATATGAAAATGAATGGGCATACTTAAAAGAATTTAGAACATTTCTTGAAACCATGACTTACTCTTTGTCTTACTTTTGAGCTAGGTGGTACACCCTACAACTCTACAATCCCACGGGCTATAAGGAATCCACACTTAACTAGGCGGTCAAGCCCCTAGCCCAAGTTTGTCCCAAGGGTTAGAGTCTCTATCTCTAATACACTAAGGGCCACAAAGCCAACGAATGGTCCCTCTTAGGGACATAATAAACCCGCATCGACAAAACATGATTTCCCAAAATGAGCCTTTCCACTCAATGCCTTCTTCGAATAACCACCTAACTCTCTTTAAATCTATTTTTAACTCTTTAAGACATCCATTCTTTGAAATCAAAATTTGAAAATCTTACTCTGTTATGAAATTCATTTGTTTGGTATAGTCATACCAAAACTTGCAAGTCATATCTCTAAGCCATAAAATATCATGTTACAGTACATTCATTCAAAACAATGTTTAGAACACCAAGTCATTCAAACAGTACAGGAGGATTTGTATATCGAATTACATCAAACTTATGCAAAGACTCTCTCTTTCAAGTCTTAAAATATGGGGTGGTCCATTACTTGTAGCAAAGCATGCAACTCTTTAAATCATCACTTTTCATCTATATTAACAAGAAACACCATATCTTAAGTTCATAACCAAAACCAAGTCATAAACGATAGTAAATATATTTGTATTCATGCTTCTCAATATGCAATTGATATGCATTTGAATAATTCATGACATATGAAAACAAGAGGCTTTATAAAAAGAGAGGGATTATAAATGTTTATGCTCTCAATTCAACATTCAAACTCAAAAAGCATACATACTTATATACGAGTACAAATTAAATTCAGGGGAAGGCCTCAAGACCAAAACAAATCAAATTTAGTGGAAGGCCTCAAGACCAAAACATTATCTCATTAAAAGAGTTCACAAAGCATACTTTTTAATGTAATTCAAAACCCTTCATAAATACATAATTTCTCAACATTCAAAACATTATAAAAATGATTTCATCATACCCATGTAGTTTAGAAAAACCCACATACCTTAATGATGAAGAATTTGCGAAAAGATTAAACCTTTAAGCTTGATTCCCCAAACCCTAAGTTGTTTTTCTCTTCCTGTGTTTAAGATGATTAACTATTGATTTTATAGAGTTAAAACATGTTTTAGGGACTTAAATACGTGTTAAGATGTTTAGGGATGATTATTGGGAGACAAAAGACCATGTTGCCCTTGAAATACTCAAAAATAGAGTTTCTGCACCACTTAGCCATAGGGTTTGCAACTCCATATCGATGGCAAACATTGAATTTAGCGGCATCAAGTCCATGGATAACATTAGTCTTTACGTCACCAACCTTATTTCCAACCTTTTCCAGTGAGCCTTGGTGATGGTAAGGCGATGGACATCGCCTAAGCTATAGTTTGTGGGGCCTACTTAGTTTTGAGGTCCTTAAACACCCCCAACACCCCCAAAATGTCAATACATGATCTAACATCTCTACTGTAGTCCTAAGGATCATTTTAGATGCATCAAATGAGTGTTACGAGTATAGGGTGTCGCAATCATACAACCTGTACGGTGCCTTATTCAAATACTCATAACCTCCTACACCGGATTTAGATTGATGAATGGTCGGAGGTGTTGGAAAGAAGACTCAAATGTACTTAACTTGATATATAGTAGGCCATATGAATCTGTATATACTATGAGAAACATTCACTGGAAGTTGACCCATGCAAAATGGTCGACTAAAAATCAACTGATAGGAAAAGTTTCCAACTTGACTTTTTGTTAGGGGATATTTGTGACCTAAATTCATATTCAAAGGTATTCAAACACTATAGGATTTAAAATCACACATATATTAACAAGGATTCATTGGGTTCTTCTCTATATGTGTAGGAACAATTGTTTAAATTCTATCCCAATGGTGCGGGTGATACATTATCTCCCCCTTGGGATCATTCATCCTCGAATGATGGGTAGTGACTTGTTCAAGCTCTAAAAGTATGAAATAATAAAAGTAACCTTGCATTGAACATTTCTCCTCAAAAATATATGCAAAGATATCAAAAGAGCTCCATGATAACCCTATTGAAACGTGTAAGCACGAAGCATGAGATATAAGAATTGACATAGAGATGACCTTGCACATGATATCTTGGGATCGTAATCATCACAGTATATGATGTGAGTTTATTTGGTGACCATAGGTATTGATTTACATCGGTACAACTATGAAATGAGATTTTCCAGGAGACAAGAATACAAACATTCTCTACTTTACAAGATACAAAGAATAGATGTAACACCTAGAAACACTACTCATCTATGGCCCAAACAAAAAATAACATACTTCATTATTTCCAAGTTACAATTATCCCATAACACTTCTAACCACAAGAGTTTGAGTCCCGCAATGTAATACTCCTATATTGAAGCCTAACTCAGAGAAAAGAGGAGCTAGCTTAAGTTATGGGACCTCATACCCTACATCTCATTAAGGCTATTTCTTCACCTTATCACTACCATCAAACACCCTCAGGTCTTAATTTAGGGAGTACTAACAACATAGCACTTTGGTTTGAGTTTTCATCAATCATAATATTCAAGCCTATCATTTACTACACTCACTTCATGGATCTCCCCACTAGGACCAATAAATTCTATCACTATTACCAAGATTTCTTTCCACATATCTCCTTTCTAACTATTTCACTTAATGAAAGTTCATCTCCTTCTTTCCCCCTTCACCTATAACCTTAGCTCAAGAAATTACATTAAAATTTTCATATTGAAGAATATCTACTCCCTTACCTAAGACATTACTAATCTTTCACAACCACTATCACACTAATATACGGAGGGTCATTGAGGAACCCGAGCATAAGTATCATGAATGGGAGTAACACTATTAGACTATAACTTATACTTATTACACTACTCAAAGAGGGACATGAGGTAAAGATACGATATAATTATGAAGTGCTTTATATATCATGTGTCTTGATCATAAGTAGAGAGACACTCTGGCATAAACACAACATAGTATGAGTCCTTAGGACAAACCACAGCGATAAACATAAGTGCTTACATCATGAGTCGTATAACATAAGTTTAGGATTCATGAAGTCAACAATTGAGTCAAGGACATCTACTCGAAGCTATTGCTTCTCATTTTCAGATCGGAAATTGTCATGAGTTCACACAACTTTATCATTTTGCGTAATCCCGACATAAAATGAATCAGTAACATTTAGGAAGCATATTTTATTAGAACCAAGCATTTTGTGAGACATGTATTTTTATCGATCCATATTTATCATAATAGTTCCGACCTTGGTTTCCTTGGGTATTCCCACGGAAACCCCCTCTGATTGTTTAAGTAGTTAGCCTCTTCTTCCGAATCAGATTCGTCTCTTCATTTTGACGCAATAGCTTTCACTTTTTCGGAATTCCGTGATAATAAATGCTTTGTAAGAAAATCCATTTGTGTTTTCATATGCGCCATATCTTGATCACGTTCTTATTCTCTTCTTCTTTGGTCTGCAGTCATGCCAATAGATAAAGTGGGGCTTGCTACCTCAGAATCCCTGGTATGCAAAGCTCTACTTTGCTTCATCATACGATCTAGCATATTGCTTTCTTGACCAAAGGTGAGGTCCATAAAGGATCCTCCAGCTGCATTATCCACCACTGGCTTAGTTATTGAATTCAAGGCTCTATATAATATCTCCATTAGGTGAACATTAGTCATATGATGTTTTGGGCATCTCGCTAGCTTTGTCTTGAACCTCTCCCATGTTTCATGAAGGGCTTTAGTGGGAAGCTGACGAAAGTTGTTGATTTCATCTCCCAATTGTGCTCTTTTGGATGGTGGAAAGAATCTTTCTAGGAAAGCGTCTCTCAATTGCCTCCAATTTGTAATAGAATCAGGAGTCAGCACATTTAACCATAGAGTTGCCTCCCCAGACAGAGACTATGAAAATAGATGTAATCGAATTGCATTCTGACCAACACCAGGATTGTCAAACGACTTGCATGTAGAAATAAAGTTGATGAGATACATATTCGGATCATCGCCTGCTAGTCCACCAAATAATCCATAGAGTTGCAATAACTGAATCATGGTGCTTGTGATGTTGAACTTGGCTCCGGGCGCTACTGGTGGAGGAATTATGGCTCCAGTGGCTCCGGCAACATCAAGATCATCATCATCGTCGTCAAAAGATGGTTGCATGGGTTGGCGATCATACCTAAACCGAGCTTGACGACCTCTTCTGTTGGGAGGTGTTATGATTTTAGCATCATGCCTTGTGTTTAGTAAATCGTCATCACCTAAATCCTCATCGTCAGGATTTGTTGCTCGCCCAGGGTTATCAATGTTTTGTTGGTGTACTTGGGCGGCGGTAAGAGAAGCTAATCTCTCTTGTTCCTGTTGAGCAGCCATCCTTTCGATTTCTGCTTATGCTTCCATTCTGCCAATAAGTTGTGGTTCAGGATTGATAGGTAATAACGGTTGACCAGAACTTCGAGTATGGGGCATGCACTAAACAAAAACCTGTAGTAAACAAAAATAAAAACTAAACATAAAAGTATGAGAATCTTTGACCAAAGGGTCTAGTAATTATCCCATACTTAATTGACACTTGTATTCCCCGGCAACGACGCTAATTTTTGATAACGCTCAATCTACAGCTCTCATAGGAGTGTAAAGCGGTCGTTAGTAAATATAGAACCCAACTTGGTTGGGTATCGATCCCACAGAGAATATCTTGGTCAACAAGTAGGCAACAATTACTAGACTTTTAGTGCAAGTCTCATAAGAAATGGGGATTATAATGTGTAATCAAAATATTAAAGTAAAAACTGAAAATAGAAAAGTAAATAGAAAGAATGTTTAGTATGTTGTAAAACAATGAGAATTGAAGCGTTGGGGGTATGTCCACCTTATGAGTTATACGTCTCTGTTGGCTATGTGTGTGTAGAATTTAGACATGTATGTGCTTATAGAGAATTGTATTCGATGGTAAATCCAGGCGTCTTTCGACCTATTCGAGGATTATTTCACTTTAACTCTTTCGAGCTTAAAGCGTGTCTAACGGTACGAATTCTCCATGAGGTTAATCCAGTTACGGAACTAACTGTTTAATAGGGCATGGGACCCTACTACCTTGACACTATTTCTTTTCCAAACAAATAACCTTTCTTTCAAACAAGTTAAATGTTATACTGGCGTATTCTTGTGTTTGCAACCACAAAGAATTTAGATTAAGATGAAGAGAATAATAATATATGCAGCATACGTGTCACGAACTCACAAGCTCATAGTAATAGATAGTACCTCATTCGGCTTCCATAACCCCAACAGAGAAGTTTAGTTACCCATGAATGCGAAGGAGGTCACGATTGACATTGTTATTATACCACAATGATGATTAATTTCGTGTAGCACAAGAGTGGTAGGCGTTTAGGCGTGAATTCCTAGCCAAAGTAACGATTCTCTTCTTGCGGAAATTAAGAATAGATGAATAGAAGAAGAAAAATAGAATTATTAGAGAGATTAGAAGTAGTAGTGAATGTATAGAAGGATGGAAAGATGATTGTAAGAATCTGAATGTCTAATAATCTCTAGCATGATAGGGTATTTATAATACCCATATCCTAATCCTACTAAGCTAATGAAATACTTAACCAAATTGTACTAGGTTAATGTATTATTATCCTAATCCAAATAAGTTACTGCAAGCTCCCAAAGTCTTCAGAAATGTTGTTTTAGTCCGGGACAGATTTTCCATGCATCACTTTTGGTCCTTAGGCGTCCAAGCTTCCTTTTCTCCTTCCGCGAAGCTTTCTTTGGCATCAAGTAATCCATAAAATGCTGAATTCTGCATCATTTATACCTGAAACTTTGCTAATCGTGTTCGTTAGCTCACTTACAGGAAAAAGGACTAAAAGTGCATGAAATATATAATTTGTCCTCAAAACATGGCACAAATATGGGCAAAATATATTGATATAGGCGCGTAATATCGCCTATCATCAAAACCCCACACTTGAAGCATTGTTCGTCCTCGAACAAAATATCATGTCCATCTAAACATCAACTTAGGGTTTTACGGCAACAACACAAAATATTCGTCAAGACAACCACAACAATCACTAACAAAGAGTAGTTTTCCGATCATTAGTAGAAACAGGTTAACCTCTAGTATAGACTCGTGATGGTGGTCAACTCATATTCAAAAGTTAAGGTACAAGGAATCATATACAACTACCCAAAACTCATCAACCATGTGTGTCTCACAATATATTACCCGTAATCACTCACAAGTATAGCATCTTTTTCAAACATTGGTATAAAAATATCCTTTCTCTCGCTCTCACAAAGAATTCATATGCAGCAACTGATGACCATAGGCTTGCCCTTAGTGTAATACTCCACTAAATGTCAGAATGCTAAGCTTAGGATCAAGTAGGTCTTTTGATGGTTGTAATGTAGGCTAAGGGACGGGTAGGACTATTTTGGCCAGAAATAGTGACTAAGTTCCTAAGCACTTCAATACATCTAATTGTATCATCAACATTTTTCTTTCAAACTTTCTTCTTTCTTTTATTCTACCACCCTTGTTCTCCTCTTTTGTTTTTCAATTTTAAGCATAACTCACTTTTCAGCTTTCTTTTCTTTTTTTCTTTTCATAACATACCTCTTATGATAACACTTTTTTTTCATAACACATTCAAGAACAACTGCAATTCAAAGCATCATACTCACCCAATTTCCTCTTATTTCGTCACATGACTTTATACGTTAAAGCACTTAGGAATTCGGATCAAATTACGGTCTTGAAAAAAATGGATTAGGCTTTTATATGAGGTTTGTCAAAGAAGTCGGCTAAAGACTCAAAAGGGTTTAACTAGGATGATGTCCACGGGTAGGTAAAATGAAGGTAAACATGTATAGGTTGCCAAAGAAATGCCTAAATCATCTCCTAAACTTACACTCCTTATTTTCGCTTTGCATACATACCAGGCAAGTTCTAGCATCAGCTACAAACATAGAATATACTATTAATCTCACACACAGAAGGCACATGGTCGACTTTATTGGAATTAGTATAGACTCTCGACCCAACAGATGAGGGAATTGCACAACACAATATCACATAGTGAGTCACAATTAGAGCCTACACATCTCAATAGTCAAGATTTTAACACCTACTCTTGTTATGATCTCATGCTGCCTATTGGAATAATTTCATGCGAAGCTAAGTAAAAAAAATTATTAATAAAAAAACTTAACTTAAACTCAAAAAACGAAAACAAAACTAAAACAAAGTAAACAAACATAGATGCGAATAGAGAAGTATAGCCTGCAATACCGCCACCCCACACTTAAATGGGACACTGCCCTCAGTGGAAAATAAATACGAAGAACCTGGTCAGTCGGACTCTTCCTCAATGTAGGGGGTCATACCCACTTCGTCGAAACCATCATAAGAGTCATCATCAGAGTTCTCCTCTACGTCGGAATCTGGCAACCGTCGATCATCATCAGTCGGCACATCATCGTCTAGAGGTTCCTCAAAGTATGTTCCTACTCCACATATCTCCCGTGCATGCATATTCATTGGATAGTCATGGTCCAGCTGTTTGAGCTCTGTAACAATTGGAACACGACCTTCACTCATCATTGTGAACCGTGTCATGCCATAAAGATGACGGAAGAAACTCTCATCGCATGTATCTCCGCAGTAGTAAGGTTGAAACCATGTGTTGTTTGAGCATCTTTGACCTTTGTGAGGTCAACCTTCTTCGGGTTATGTCAGAGTTTGTGATCAGCTGGTTCCTCTTCGATATCCTCCTTCCGCAAGATTGCTATCAACAGATTACAAAAAGTGAAGTGGGACCTCTTGTGTAGTCTAGCCTTCCGCATTGTAGAGCGAATGATTGCCCCAATGTTGATAGGGACATTCTTCATCAATGCATAGACCAAACACACTCTATCTCTTGTTATTTTGGTGTATTGAGTCCCAGGAATAAGGCATGAGTTGACAATGTGCAACCAGATTCTTGCTTCCCTATTCAAAGGAGCATAGGGAAAGGTGTCGTGTCGTCCGGTGTCTTGGTGTCTGGTCCACCTTGCCATGGATCTACTTCCACAAAGTGTGTGTTGAATTGGTCTATAAGGAGGTCTGCTGTACAGCTCTTTGACTGGTGCTGGATCGACCGAAGGTAAGCCAAGAAAGGAGTTGATCAAATCCACATTAAGCTGTAAAACTTGGCCCCGAATCTTTACTTCGCTGCCTGTGGTTTTCGGCGACCAGTTGGCGTAAAATTCTCTTGTCAAATCAAGATTACATTCTCCCATGTCGCGGAAGATGAAATCCAGATTCAATGCCATGATTTTTACCAACATACGCGGTTCCTTCTTCACTAGGCTGTCCTTGTTGATCAAGTCGACATGAACATATTTGCTTTCCTTGTTGTTCATATACCATTCTTTGGCTTCCTCCTCAAGAACCCATTTTATTCCCAACATTCGGCGGGGTAATTGCATTCAGGATGATTCTCCTTGGTCCTTGCGACCTCTTTTCTTGCCCTTTTGGGATGTGGTAGACTTATCTTGTCTCGCTTTAGGTGCCATTGTTCCTACGATTTACACGATATTTCATGTTAGCATCAACTCAATGGAAACAATCTATAAACAAGCCATCAGGGTACTACCCCACACTTAGGTTCGTTGATACAAATCAGTGAAGTGGAAGTAGTCGATTACTTAGACTTCGTCGACATACGTTTAAGGAGCTATATTCCGACAAGAAAATCAGTGATGTATCACTTCTTTCAACCTTTTGCAATACGTTCATGTTAGGTAAAACAAGACTACTACATAGGCGTTTCATCATGGTATAGTTTCTATCAACAATTACAACCTCCTATGTCGGTAGGCAACTATAAGTCATATCCCGATGAACGGGATAGCCTAACATGTAGGTATACAAGTGACAAGACTATGCAATGTTCATAACCATAGAAATTCTGTAAAGAGTATGACAATGCAATTAAAACCAAATTCAAGTCGGAAACAAGTTAAGATTATCCTAACGTACATGTTCACTCACATGGTTGTGCATCAACAATTCAAACACTTTAATATCACCAATATTTCCTAAAGATGTAGCAAATCATGATAGACATAGAAACGTAGTACTTACGAGAAATAGATGAAGAATAAAAGAGTACTTACGTGATTGAAGCCTTTGGAGATGTTCTTGTGAATTGAAAGAGCAAAAAGAAAAATTTTGAGATGATTTGGAGTGGATGTGCGGTGCCTTTAGGTCTAGTTTCAATGTGTTTATGTTTCAAGACTAAGTCCCCTTTTTATAGGAAAAGAATGGGTCGGGTTTTGACCAATTTAAAATCGGTTTTGGAGATAAAAAGGGACCATAGGCGGTGCCTTTAGCTTTGCCTATGCATTGTATAGGCGGCGCCTAATGCAAAGCATAAACTAGCATAGGCGGCGCCTAGTGTAAGGCATAAAGAGACCATAGGCAGCACCTAGTGCATGGCATATGAGATTCCGAGACCAAATGCTTTTGCATAGGCGAAGCCTATGCTATAGCATATTTGAGCATGGGCGGCGCCTATGCCTTTGCACACTAGAATCCGAGACCTTAGGCTATAGTATATGCGTTGCCTTGTTCATGGACTACTTTTACCTAGGCCTAGCCTTGCTCGATGCCTATTTTGTCATGAGCAATGCTCAATCCAAAGACTTATGCATCTTAATTCCTAGCTTACCACCTTTACCATGCAATACGTCCAAATCGTCATTTGAAACCAATCTCCTCATTGAATACCTCTTGCACCTATATTTGCTCAAACCCAATGAAAATGATTAGTACGATGGGTTGCCTCCCACCAAGCTCCTTAGTTTTGGTCGTGGCACGACTCTTATTTTTGGATTTTCTTTTATCAAAAGCAAAACAAGTACTTAGAACGAAAGAAAGACAAAAACGATAAACGACAAACAATAAATGATGGGTTGCCTCCCATCTAGCATCTTATTTATTGTCGTGGCTTGACGTAGTTACCTCGAGTACTTAGACTTCATCGAGATAAGTGATGGCCATATAATTCATCGAGTCAAGATGACCGATATAAGGTTTAACACATTCACCATTCACCTTGAAGACAACACCATTATTGTCTTCCAATTCAACTACTCCAGACAAGTAGACATGGATAACTTTGTATGGACCAGACCACTTAGACTTTAACTTACCTGCGAACAGCTTCAATCTAGAGTTGAAGAGAAGCACCATATCATCCTTTTGAAAGTTTCGTCGAATAGTCCGCTGATCATGATACTTTTTCATCCGCTCCTTGTATAGGTCCGATCTCTCATAAGCATGGAGACGGAACTCATCTAATTCGTTCAGCTCCTCCAACATCAGATTCATCGCATCATACCAATTCAAGTTCAATTGCTTCAATGCCCACAATGCCTTATGCTCGAGCTCTATCGGTAAATGACAAGCCTTCCCACAAGCTAGTTGATAAGGGGACATGCCGATGGGTGTTTTGAATGCAGTCCTATACGCCCATAGTGCATCATCTAGGTTCCAAGACCAATCCTTCCTATTAGCATTGACCTTCTTCGCAAGGATTTGCTTGATCTCCCGATTGGAAACCTCTACTTGTCCACTAGTTTGTGGGTGATAGGGCGTGGCTACCTTATGTTGCTTGACACCATACTTGGCCAATACGGATTTTAATAGATTGTTGCAAAAGTGAGATCCTCCATCACTTATGATAGTACGTGGTACGCCAAAGCGAGAGAAGATATTCCTCTTTAAGAACGCTACAACACGCTTTCCTCCGTTTTCAGCCAACTCTACAGCTTCAACCCGTTTCAAGACATAATCTACAGCAAATAAGATGTACTTCATTCCAAACGAATTCACGAATGGACCCATGAAATCGATACCCCATACATCAAAGAGTTCTACCTCAAGAATTTTAGACATGGGCATCTCATGGTGTTTCGAAATAGCACCTTGACGCTGACATTGGTCGCACTTTCTAACATAGTCATAGGCATCTCTAAATATCGAAGGCCAATAGTAACCACTTTGCAATACTTTTCTTGCCGTCCAATTGCTTGCAGGATGTCCTCCAACTTGGGAAGTGTGGCATACCTCAAAAATATTAGGCACCTTTACATGGGATATACATCGTCGAATAATACCATCCGCACTTCATCGAAACAAATATGGCCATCCCAATAGTAGTGTTGTACGTCATGCATAAACTTTCTCCTTTGGTGGTAAGATAAATTGGCAGGTATCATATTACTCACCACGAAATTTGCAAAGTCGGCATACCATGGTAATTTTTCCATTGTTGTCGCTAATATATCCTCGTCAGGGAATACATCATCAACCTGAATTTCAGGTTGCGCCACATGCTTATTCTCGAGTCTAGATAGGTGGTCGGCCACTTGGTTCTCGCTACCTCTTCTATCTTTGACCTCGAAATTGAACTCTTGCAGCAGCAATACCCATCGAATTAATCTTGGTTTTGCATCCTTCCTTGTCATTAGATACCTAAGAGCTGCATGGTCTGTCTGAACGATTACCTTAGTACCCAATAGATAGGCACGAAACTTCTCAAACACATACACAACCGCTAGGAGCTCTTGTTCTGTCACAGTGTAGTTCCTTTGGGCTTCATTTAGGACCTTACTCGCATAGTAGATAGGATGAAATAATTTCTCCTTTCTTTGACCAAGCACAGCTCCAACGGCTACACCACTAGCATCACACATGACTTCAAACAGGAGAGACCAATATGGTGCTACCATGATAGGGGTTTCAATGAGTTTTCCTTTGAGTCATTCGAATGCCTTTAAGCAATCTTCATTAAATTCAAACTTCGCATCTTTCTCCAAGAGTTTGCACAATGGACTAGCAATTTTGGAGAAGTCTTTGATGAACCGACGATAGAAACCTGCATGGCCGAGAAAACTACAAACTCCCTTCACCGAAATTGGTGGCGGTAGCTTATCAATAACCTCTATTTTTTCTCGATCAACCTCAATCCCTCTTTCGGAGATCTTGTGCCCAAGAACGATACCTTCTTTTACCATGAAGTGGCACTTCTCCTAATTCAGTACAAGGTTGAATTCTACATATCTTTGCAATGCCATGCTTAAGTTTGCCAAGCATGCTTCAAAAGATTCACCAACAACTAAAAAATCGTCCATAAATACCTCCAAAGTGTCTTCAACCATATCAGAAAAAATAGACATCATACAGCATTGAAAGGTGGCTGGTGCGTTACATCACCCGAATGGCATACGTTTGAAGGCAAACGTACCATATGGGCATGTAAACGTTGTCTTCTCTTGGTCTTCGGGGGCAATACAAATCTGATTGTAGCCTGAATAACCATCCAAGAAACAAAACCATCATTTCCCCGCTAATCGGTCTAGCATTTGGTCCATGAATTGCATTAGGAAGTGATCTTTTAGTGTCCAAGAATTTAGCTTTCGGTAGTCCATGCATATTCTCCATCCAGTGACGGGTCTGAGTGGAATAAGCTTATTCTTAACATTCGTGACCACCTTCATGCCTCCTTTCTTAGGAACACATTGTACCAGGCTTACCCATGTACTATCAGAGATTGGATATACAACTCCTGCGTCTAACCACTTGATAATTTCTTTCTTCACCACTTCTTTCATAGGTGGGTTTAGACGCCTTTGATGCTCAATGGTGGGTGTGCACTTCTCTTCAAGCTGAATCTTGTGTGTACAAATCTCAGGTGGAATACCAGTAATATCTGCAATGGTCCAGCCAAAGGCTCGAATGTACTTCTGTAGAATAGCAATGAGAGCTGCAACTTGTTGCTCACCTAAATCTGCTGCAACAATGACTGGAAGTGTGTTTCCGCTTCCTAGGAATGCATACTTTAAATGCCTTGGCAGCTCCTTCAAATCTAATGTGGGTGGCTCTTCAATAGATGGCTTAGCTGGTGGTGTGGGTCGATTCTTGAGATCAAGGTCCAGCTTCTTGGGAGCATAGCGATATGTCCCTAATCTTGATAGAGCACAAATAATTTCTTCACAATTTTCAGCATCCTCATTCTCTCCATTCATGAGCACAACCGCTAGAGGGTCATCAATAATTTGCTCTTCTTCAAGTAATTCTTTCTCGTCATCAAAGAAAACATCAGCCACTGAAAATACACTCAGTTCTTTGGGTTGCTTCATTGATTTGAACACATCAAAGCGAACCACTTCGTCATTTATTCGGAATGAAAGCTCATTATCTTTCAAATCAATGAGCACACTTCCTGTAGCAACGAAAGGGCATCCCAAGATTATGGGAACTTCTGAGTCTGCCTCACAATCAAAAATAACAAAGTCTGCCGGAAAGATGAATCAAGAAACCTTTACCAATACATCACATAGAATACCAACAGGTCATTTTACCTACCTATCCGCCATGACAAGCCTCATGTTGGTCGAAGTAGGATCACCTAACCCCAACTTCTTATAGATTGATAATGGCATCAAATTGATGCTGTCTCCTAAATCACATAATGCTTTGGCAAAATTCAAAAATCCAACAGTGCAAGGAATAGTGAAAGCTCTGGGGTCGGCCTTCTTCTGAACTATCGTTCGGGTAGCGATTGCGCTGCAATGATGAACCTCTTCTTGCAACTCATAACTTGCTGCCCGCTTCTTTGTTAAAAGATCCTTCATAAATTTGGCATACCCAGGAATTTGTTCAAGTGCCTCCACCAATGGAACATTAATGGTCATCTGTTTTAACATAGTCATGAATTTGATGAACTTTGTATCATCTTCCACCTTCTTCAATCTTTGAGGGAAAGGTGGTGGTGGGTATATAATTGTTGTCTCCAAGGCTTTCTTCTCCTATTGCTTCCGTTTTTCCACTTTTTCAGGCTGCACGTCGCTGGGTGTGACGTCCTTGACGTCTTCCGCGGACTCCTCTCCTATTGCGTGGTCATCCAAGTCCGAAGCTTCGTCAACCACTTGCTTGCCTTTTGCTGAAGTTTCCAGCACCTTACCACTTCTTGTAGCGATGTCCATGCATGAACCATCATTCCTTGGGTTTTGTACAGTATCGCTAGGTAGAGTGCCGGCCTTTCTTTGATTGAGTGCTGCTGAAAGTTGGCTCAATTGCTGCTCTATTTGCTTGATTGAAGTGGAATGTGAATCAACTAATTGTTTCATGAAGGACAAATCATTAATTACCTCCGTTACTCCCGCGCTCGTTGCTTCCACTCCTTTCAATAATTTAGTCATCATGTCTTCCATACTTCCAGAATTAGATGTGGTGGTGTCATGTCTACCAGGGGGAACGTACAAACCACTCTTTTCATTTTTGTTCTTCCAACTACCTTGGTCCTTGTTTCCAGATTTATCATAATAGTTCCGAACTTGGTTTCCTTGGGTATTCCCACGGAAACCCCCTTGATTGTTTAAGTAGTTAGCCTCTTCTTCCGAATCAGATTCGTCTCTTCCTTTTGACGCAATAGCTTTCACTTTTTTGGTCTTCCCTGATAATAAATGCTTTGTAAAAATATCCATTTGTGTTTTCATATGCGCCATATCTTGATCACGTTCTTCTTCTCTTCTTCTTTGGTCTGCAGTCATGCCAATAGATAAAGTGGGACTTGCTACCTCAGAATCCCTGGTATGCCAAGATCTACTTTGCTTCGTCATACGATCTAACATATTGGTTGCTTGGCCAAAGGTGAGGTCCATAAAGGATCCTCCAGCTGCATTATGCACCACTGGCTTAGTTATTGAATTCAAGGCTCTATATAATATCTCCATTAGGTGAACATTAGTCATATGATGGTTTGGGCATCTCTCTAGCTTTGTATTGAACCTCTCCCATGTTTCATGAAGGGCTTCAGTGGGAAGCTGACGAAAGTTGCAGATTTCATCTCGCAATTGTGCTCTTTTGGATGGCGGAAAGAATCTTTTTAGGAAAGTGTCTCTCAATTGCCTCCAATTTGTAATAGAATCAGGAGTCAGCCCATTTAACCATAGATTTTCCTCCCCAGAGAGAGACAATAGAAATAGACGTAATCGAATTGCATTCTGACCAACACCAGGATTGTCAAACAACTTGCATGTAGAAATAAAGTTGATGAGATGCATATGCGGATCATCGCCTGCTAGTCCACCAAATAATCCTTTGAGTTGCAATAACTGAATTATGGTGCTTGTGATGTTGAACTTGGCTCCGGGCGCTAATGGTGGAGGAATTATGGCTCCAGTGGCTCCGGCTCCATAAAGATCATCATCATCGTCGTCAAAAGCTGGTTGCATGGGTTGGCAATCATACCTAAACCGAGCTTGACGACCTCTTCTGTTGGCAGGTGTTATGATTTCACCATCACGCCTTGGGTTTAGTAACTCGTCATCCCCTAAATCCTCATCGTTAGGATTTGTTGCTCGCCCAGGGTTATCAATGTTTTGTTGATGTACTTTGGTGGCGGTAAGAGCAGCTAATCTCGCCTGTTCCTTTTGAGCAGCCATCCTTTCGATTTCTCCTTGTGCTTCCATTCTGCCAATACATTGTGGTTCAGGATTGATAGGTAATAACGGTTGACCAGAACTTCGAATATGGGGCATTCACTAAACAAAAACCTGCAGTAAACAAAAACAAAAACTAAAAGTAAAAGTACGAGAATCTTTGACCAAAGGGTCTAGTAATTATCCCAAACTTAATTGACACATGTATTCCCCGGCAACGGTGCCAATTTTTGATAACGCTCAATCTACATCTCTCGTAGGAGTGTAAAGCGGTCGTTAGCAAATATAGAATCCAACTGGGTTGGGTATCGATCCCACAGAGAATAGCTTGGTCAACATATAGGCAATGATTACTAGACTTTTAGTGCAAGTCTCGTAAGAAGGGGGGATTGTAATGTGTAATGAAAATATTAAAGTAAAAACTGAAAATAGCAAAGTAAACAAAAAGAATGTTTAGTATGTTGTAAAACAATGAGAATTGAAGCGTTGGTGGTATGTCCACCTTATGAGTTATACGTCTCTATTGGCTATGAGTGTGTAGAATTCAGACGTGTATGTGCTTATAAAGAATTGTATTAGATGGTAAATCGAGGCGTCCTTCGACCTATTCGGGGATTATTTCACTTTAACTCTTTCGAGCTTAAAGCGTGTCTAACGGTACGAATTATCCAACAGGTTAATCCAGTTACGGCACTAACTGTTTAATAGGGGATGGGACCCTACTACCTTGACACTATCTCTTTTCCAGACAAATAACCTTTCTTTCGAACAAGTTAAATGTTATACTGGCGTATTCTTGTGTTTGCAACCACAAAGAATTTAGATTAAGATGAAGAGAATAATGATATAAGCAGCATACGTGTCACGAACTCACAAGCTCATAGTAATAGATAGTACCTCATTCGGCTTCCATAACCCCAACAGAGAAGTTTAGTTACCCATGAATGCGAAGGAGGTCACGATTGACATTGTTATTATACCACAATATTGATTAATTTCGTGTAGCACAAGAGTGATAGGCGTTTAGGCGTGAATTCCTAGCAAAAGTAACGATTCGCTTGTTGCGGAAATTAAGAATAGATGAATAGAAGAAGAAAAATAGAATTATTGGAATGATTAGAAGTAGTAGTGAATGTATAGAAGGATGGAAAGATGATTGTAAGAATCTGAATATCTAATAATCTCTAGCATGATAGGGTATTTATAATACCCATATCCTAATCCTACTAAGCTAATGAAATACTTAACCAAATTGTACTAGGTTAATGTATTATTATCCTAATCCAAATAAGTTACTGCAACCCCCCAAAGTCTTCTGAAAAGCTGTTTTAGCCCGGGACAGATTTTCCATACATCACTTTTGGTCCTTAGGCATCCAAGATTCCTTTTCTCCTTCCGTGAAGATTTCTTTGGCATCAAGTAATCCATAAAATGCTGAATTATGCTTCATTTATACCTGAAACTTTGTTAATCATGTTCGTTAGCTCACTTACAGGAAAAAGGACTAAAAGTGCATGAAATATATAATTTCTCCTCAAAACATGGCACAAATATGGACAAAATATATTTATATGGGCGCGTAATATCTCCTATAATCACCTTTGCAATACTTTCATGTTAGGTATAACAAGACTACTACATAGGGATTACATCATGGCGTAGTTTCTATCAATAATCTCAACCTCCTATGTCGGTAGGCACTTATAAGTCTTATTCCGATGAATGGGATCTTCTAACATGCAAGTACCCAACTGACAAGATTATGCAATGTTCATGACTATAGCAATTTCTCAAGTAGTATAACAATGCATTAAAATCAGATTCAAGTCGAAAGTAAGTGAAGATCATCCTTACGTATTCATTCACTCATTTAGTTGTATCACATTAATTCAAGCACTTTCACATCACCAATACTTTTTCAAGATTTAGCAATTCATAATAGGTGTAGTAACGTAGTACTTACAAAATATAAATGAAGACCAAAGTAGTACTTACTTGGTTGAAGCCTTTGGATGATGTTCTTGTGACGAAAGAGAGCAAAAGAAAAGTTTTTGATAGGTTTTAGAGACTATAGGTGGTGCATAAGCTAGGTTTCCAATGTCTTTTTGGTTCAAGACTAAGTCTCATATTTATAAGAAAAGGTTGGGTCAAGTTTTGACCCATTAATATCGGATTTTGAGACCAAAAGTGACCATAGGCGGTGCCTAATGCTTTGCCTAGTTGAGCAGAATGCCATAGCATATGCCATGCATTTTGGAAAGCATTTAGTGACCATAGGCGGCGCCTTTAGCTTAGCATTTGGTGACCATATGCGACGCATTTCACTTTGCATATATGATTCAGAGACCAAATGCTATAGAATAGGCGGCGCCTATGCTATGGGATACTTGAGCATGGGCGGCGCCTATGCTACGGCACACTAGATTCGGAGACCTTGGGCTATAGTATAGGTTTTGCCTTGTTCGTGGCCTTGTTTTACCTAGGCCTAGCCTTGATCGATGCCTATATTTTCATGAGCAATGGTCAGTCCATAGCCTTTTGCATCTTTATGCACAACTTACCACCTTTACCAGGCAATACGTCCAAATCGAAAATTGAAACCGATCTCCTCGTCTGTATACCTCGGTCACCTACATTTGCTCAGAGACAACAAAAACTATTAGAACGATGGGTTTCTTCTCATCAAGCGCCTTAGTTTTAGTCGTGGCATGACTCTTATTTTTGGATTTTCATTTATCAAAAGCAAAACACGTACTAAAACGAAAGAAAGACAAAAAATGTAAAACGATAAATGATAAATGATGGGTTGCCTCCCATCTAGCACCTTATTTATTGTCGCGGCACGACATAGTTACCTCGATTACTTGGACTTCATCGAGATAGATGGGGTATCATTTTCTGAATGGATTCAGACGACGTTGATACTTACTTGTAGGCATGCAATCTTCTTTGAGATGACTCTTGTGCGTACATATCCCAGGAGGGATACCAATTATATCATCAATCTTCCTACCCATATCTCTCTTGTACCTCATCAGAGCAGAGATGAGAGCCTCTAGATGCTGTTCACTTAAATCATCCGCAACACTCTCCAGAAGTGTATTTCCATATCCCAAGAAAGTATACCTTAGGTAATTGGGGAGCTCTTTCGATTCTAGAATTGGTGGCTCTACAATGGAAGTCTTCGCTGTTTGTGAAGGTTGATTTGTAAGATCAAGGTCCAACTGTTTAGGAGTATAAGAATAGGACCCTATTCCTGTTAGAGCACACATAGTTTCTTCATAATCTTCATCATCCTCATGCTCAACATTCAGCAGTGCTGGAGACAATGGCTCAATAGTAAGCTGTTTCTTTATAGATAATGCTTTCTTATCCTCATAAGCTACGAAGAACACATCCATATCACTGGAATTCTTCATTGCTTTGCATATATCAAAGCGGACCACTTCGTCATTCAATCAAAACAAAAGCTCATTAGCTCTTATGTCAATAAGCACACTTCCAGTTGCAAGGAAAGGAAGTCCCAAGATTATGGGAACTTTAGAATCCACCTCGCAATCCAAAATAATGAATTCTGCAGGAAATATGAATGAAGAAACCTTCACCAACACATCATTCAAGATACCCACAGGTCGTTTTACCGACCTATCAGCCATCACGAGCCTCATATTGGTTGGTGTCAGATCGCCTAACCCCAACTTCCTATAGACGAATAGTGGCATCAAATTAATTCTAGCACCCAGATCGCGCAATGCCTTGGCAAAATTCATAGATCCAACAGTGCAAGGAATAGTGAAGGCACCAGGGTCGGCCTTTTTCTGAACTAGTTATCGGGTAGCGATTGCGCTGCAGTGATGAACAGTATCCTTCAACTCATATCTTACTGCCCGCTTCTTTGTCAAAAGATCCTTCATAAATTTCGCATACCCAGGCATTTGTTCTAGTGCCTCTACCAACGGAACATTAATGGTCAGTTGTTTTAACATCGTCATGAATTTGCTGAACTTTGTATCATCCGCAATCTTCTTCAATCTTTAAGGAAAAGGTGGTGGTGGATATGTAATTGTTTTCTCCGCGGCTTTCTTCTCCTCTTGCTTTCGAATTTTGGTACTTCCAGGCTGCAACATACTCGGTGTGATGTCATGGACGTCGTGGGCAGCTTTTCCTTTTGCCTTATCATCGAAGTCTGCTGCCTCATCAACCACTTGCTTTCCTTTGGATGAAGTTTCCAGCACCTTACAACTTCGGGTAGTAATAGCCATGCATGATCCGTCTTTCCTTGGATTTTGCATAGTGTTGCTAGGTAAAGTGCCAACCTTTCTTTGATTGAGTGCTGCTGAAAATTGGCTCAATTGCTGCTCTATTTGCTTGATTGAAGTGGAATGATAGTCAACCAATTTCTTCATTGAGGACAAATCATTTATTACCTCCGTTACTCCCGCGCTCGTTGCTTCCACTCCTTTCAATAATTTAGCCATCATGTCTTCCATACTTCCAGAATTAGATCTGGTGGTGTTACGTCTAGCAGGGGGAACGTACAAACAACTCTTTTCATTCTTGTTCTTCCAACTACCTTGGTCCTTGTTTCCATATTTATCAAAATAGTTCCGACCTTGGTTTCCTTGGGTATTCCCACGGAAACCCCCCTGATTGTTCAAGTACTTGTCCTCTTCTTCTTAATCAGATTCGTCTCTTCCTTTTGATGCAATAGCTTTCACTTTTTCAGTCTTCCCTGATAATAAATGCTTTGTAAGAAGATCCATTTGTGTTTTCATATGTGCCATATCTTGATCACGTTCTTCTTCTCTTCTTCTTTGGTTTGCAGTCATGCCAATAGATAAAGTGGGGCTTGCCACCTCAGAATCCCTAGTATGCCAAGCTCTACTTTGCTTCGTCATACGATCTATCATATTGCTTGCTTGACCAAAGGTGAGGTCCATAAAGGATCCTCCAGCTGCATTATCCACCACTGGCTTAGTTATCTAATTCAAGGCTCTATATAATATCTCCATTAGGTGAACATTAGTCATATGATGGTTTGGGCATCTCACTAGCTTTGTCTTGAACCTCTCCCATGTTTCATGAAGGGCTTTAGTGGGAAGCTAACGAAAGTTGCTGATTTCATCTCGCAATTGTGCTCTTTTGGATGGCGAAAAGAATCTTTCTAGGAAAGCGTCTCTCAATTGCCTCCTATTTGTAATAGAATAAGGAGTCAACCCATTTAACCATAGAGTTGCCTCCCCAGACAGAGACAATGGAAATAAACGTAATCGAATTGCATTCTGACCAACAAAAGGATTGTCAAACGACTTGCATATAGAAATAAAGTTGATGAGATGCATATGCGGATCATCGCCTGCTAGTCCACCAAATAATCCTTTGAGTTGCAATAACTGAATTATGGTGCTTGTGATGTTGAACTTGGCTCCGGGCGCTAATGGTGGAGGAATTATGGCTCCAGTGGCTCCGGCTCCATAAAGATCATCATCATCGTCGTCAAAAGCTGGTTGCATGGGTTGGCAATCATACCTAAACCGAGCTTGACGACCTCTTCTGTTGGCAGGTGTTATGATTTCACCATCACGCCTTGGGTTTAGTAACTCGTCATCCCCTAAATCATCATCGTCAGGATTTGTTGCTCGCCCAGGGTTATCAATGTTTTGTTGATGTACTTGGGCGGCGGTAAGAGCAGCTAATCTCGCCTGTTCCTTTTGAGCAGCCATCCTTTCGATTTCTCCTTGTGCTTCCATTCTGCCAATACATTCTGGTTCAGGATTGATAGGTAATAACGGTTGACCAGAACTTCGAGTATGGGGCATTCACTAAACAAAAACCTGCAGTAAACAAAAACAAAAACTAAAAGTAAAAGTACGAGAATCTTTGACCAAAGGGTCTAGTAATTATCCCAAACTTAATTGACACATGTATTCCCCGGCAACGGTGCCAATTTTTGATAACGCTCAATCTACATCTCTCGTAGGAGTGTAAAGCGGTCGTTAGCAAATATAGAATCCAACTGGGTTGGGTATCGATCCCACAGAGAATAGCTTGGTCAACATATAGACTTGCATATAGAAATAAAGTTGATGAGATGCATATTCGGATCATCGCCCGCTAGTCCACCAAATAATCCCTTGAGTTGCAATAACTGAATCATGGTGCTTATGATGTTGAACTTGGCTCCGGGCGCTAATGTTGGATGAATAATGGTTCCTGTGGGTCCATCTCTATCAAGATCGTCATCATCGTCGTCAAAAGCTGGTTGCATGGGCTGGCGATCATACCTAAACCAAGCTTGACGACCTCTTCTATTGGCAGGTGTTATGACTTCAGCATCACGCCTTGGGTTTAGCAACTCGTCATCACCTAAATCCTCATCGTCAGGATTTGTTGCTCGCCCAGGGTTATCAATGTTTTGTTGATGCACTTCAGCGGCTGCTAGAGCAGCTAGTCTCGCTGTTCCTGTTGAGCAGCCATCCTTTTAATTTCGTGTTGTGCCTCCATTCTGCCAATACGTTGTGGTTCAGGAATAATAGGTAATAATGGTTGACCAGAACTTCGAGTATGGGGCATGCACTGAATAAAAACCTGCAGAAAACAAAAACAAAAACAAAGATTAAAAGTACGAGAATCTTTGACCAAAGGGTCTAGTAATTATCACAAACTTAATTGACACTCGTATTCCCCGGCAACGGCGCCAATTTTTGATAACACTCAATCTACAACTCTCGTAGGAGTGTAAAGCGGTCGTTAGCAAGTATAGAACCCAACCTGGGTTGGGTGTCAATCCCACAGGTAATAGCTTGGCGAACAAGTAAGCAAAATTAATAGACTTTTAGTGCAAGTCTCGTAAAAGGGGGGATTGTAATGTTTAACCAAAACAATAAAGTAAAAGCTGAAAATAGTAAAGTAAAAAGAGGAAGAATGTTACGTAAGTTGTAAACAGTGAGAATTGCGGCGTTGGGGTTATGTCCACCTTCTGAGTTATACGTCTCTATTGGCTATGAGTGTGTTGAATTCATACATGCATGTGTTTATAGAGAATTGTATTCGATGGTAAATCCAGGTGTCTTTTGACCTAAACAAGGACTATTTCACCTTAACTCTTTCGAGCTTAAAGCGTATCTAACGGTACAAATTCTCCAAGAGGTTAATCCAGTTACGACACTAACTTTTTAATAGGGGATGGGACCCTATTACCTTGACATTATCTCTTTTCCAGACATATAACTTTTCTTTCGAACAAGTTAATGCTATACTGGCGTTATTCTATGCATCTGCAGCCACACGAATTTGCATTAAGATGAAGAGAATAAATATATAAGCAACACACGTGTCACGAATTCACAAACTCATAGCAATAGATAACATCTCATACGGCTTCCATAACCCCAACAGAGAAGTTTAGTTACCCATGAGTGCGAAGGAAATCACAATCGACATTGTTATTATACCACAATAAAGATCTCGTGTAGTAAAGTGTGGTAGGCATTTTGGCGTGACTTCTTTGCAAAGTAACGTTTCTCTTGTTGCGGAAATTAAGAATTGAATAGATGAAAAATAATGTCAACAATGAATTAATAAAGAAAATTTTTTTGATGGATGGATGGATGGTGGATGGATGGGAATTGATGGAATGGGGGAATAGTGAGGAATGGCGGAATGGCAGAATGAATAAAAATCTCTAGCAAGATAGGGTATTTATAATACCCATATCCTATTCCTACTAAGCTAATGAAATACTTAACCAAATCCTACTAAGGTAATGAGATACTTAACCCAATTGTACTAGGATAATGTATCATTATCCTAATCCTAATAAGTTACTGCTAGTCCCCAAAGTCTTCAGAAATGTTGTTTTAGTCCAGGACAGATTTTCCATGCATCACTTTTGGTCCTTTAGGCGTCCAAGCTCCCTTTCCTTCCTTCGTGAGCTTTCTTTGGCGTCAAGTTATCCACAAAATGCTGAATTCTGCATCATTTATACCTGAAACTTTGCTAATCATGTTCTTTAGCTCACTTATAGGAAAAAGGACTAAAAGTGCATGAAATATATAATTTGTTCTCAAAACATGGCACAAATATGGGCAAAATATATTGATATAGGCGTGTAAATTCTCCTATCATCAGCCTATAGTCTTCAATCAGGGTCGGATCTACATGGAGCCCGGAGGGTTCATCCGAACCCCCTCGGCCAAGAAAATACACTGTGCATGTTGGATCAAATTATTGTTTTAGGTATGAATAACTAGCACTGCACCTCCTAAACAAAGTACAGTCTGCAACTCGATGGTAAAAGCGCTCAAAATCTATAACTTTTATTGCTTATTTACTATTTGAGAAAATTGTGAGAGTGAATATCACTTACATTTCTTTTAAAATACATACACTGATTTTACATCTTCACCTGTAATTGTTATTAATGTTTTTTATTTTATTCCTTTTAATATTTTATTTATAATTATCAAAATTATCATATTTTATTATTTTATTGTTTAAAAGTATTTTACTTTTATTCATGCAGTGATATTTTAATTGTAATACTAATCGCTTATTGATTATTTTTTTAGAGAGGTAAATTGCATGGTCATATATTTTAAGAAGTTGTGATTCTTTTATTGTTTGAATATTAAGATGCTAGAGTTAATTTGTTTCTCATACTAGCTTTTGTATCATTGCATTTAGAAGTTTTATTTTCCATGACCTTTTAATCAATTAATGTATTTTTTTAGCAATATTTTGTTTTATTACATTGCATTACTATATTATTAATTAAAAAATTTAAAATACATGAAGCTTAGGCCCCATGCCTCGAGGCTTTCGACTCACCCCTGCTAAGTAAAATGCAATGTCTCCTACACCACCGCCTTTTAAACACTAATTTAAAGTATGCAATTATTTAATTTCTATTACAATGATTTGATGTGAATAAATAATGGTGGTATATGCATATTATATACTCGTTTTCAGTTTTACCTTCCTATGGAAATGATTGCCAGCTTAGGTACCATATAACCCAGACAAGGCATGTAATAAAGTTTTTAATTAGTAAAAGTAGTTTTTTTAAAACAGAAAAAAATATTTTGATGTGAATAATATAATATTTCTAGACAGATTAAAGATATAAGGAATTTATTTTTGATTTAACTAGAAGCAATTGATATAACTTGTAATTACATGTACAAAATTCTGTTTTTTTTCACCTTTTGATAATGTTGCACGAACTAAAAGTTTCATATTTATATCTGATGATTGTACTATTATGAAGGAAATAAAATTAAATGTTAATCTCCAAATTGGTGATTCTCTTTAACTAATTTTATCCAATAAACTGTTGGGTTCATAGTAAATGAGAGGTGTGAATGGAAAATGGAGAAAACCAAGTGGAAGAGAAAAATTGAGATCACACCAATATGAAAATTATACTAAAAAATAGGAAAGCTTACTAAATTCTCCCACATTGGTGGGAGAAAGAAGATTTAAAGTGCTTATATTGTTAAACACACTCCCACATGGATAAGTGAGGCAAGGAATAAGATATGCCTCGCGCCGTCGTCGTTCTCGCTCGCTCGGCTTCGACTTCGGCATTGGAAAATGAGATCTATCTTTTTGTATAAATTTTATTTGATGATCCGAATCTACCAAAACGCAATAGTCATGTTGTTTTAGAAGGAAAACATGGTAATTAAATCAGGCAATGCTGAATTCTTTAAAAACATTTACCCGTATAAAATTAGACATGAACAGTCTAGTGGAGGATCTAAACGACCTCAAGATGAACCAAGAGAGAATCTACATAATGAAGAAAATCCAAGACGTAGTATACTTCAAAGAATGTCTACTTCATTTGGATCGGATTTTGTAACATTTCTCTTAGAAAATGAGCCTCAAACATTTAGGGAAGCGATGACATCTTCGGACTCATCCTTTTAGAAAAAGGCAGTCAATAGTGAGATTGATTCAATCTTAAGTAACCATACATGGGAATTAGTTGATCTTCCTCCCCGAAATAAACCTTTAGGTTATAAATGGATTTTCAAAAGGAATATGAAAGCGGATGACACTATTAACAAATACAAGGCAAGACTTGTAGTAAAGGGCTTCAAACAAAAAGAAGGCCATGATTAATTTGATACATACTCGCCAGTAATAAGGATAACATCGATTCAAATATTAATTTCCTTAGAGACGGTATATGATCTTCAAATCCATAAAATTGATGTGAAAAACACTTTTCTAAATAGAGAATTGGAGGAAGAAATATACATGGAACAACCTGAGGGTTTTGTGGTTCCAGGAAAGCAAAACAAGGTGTGTAAACTTATCAAATAATTATATGGACTAAAGTAAGCACCAAAACAATGGCATGTGAAGTTTGACCAAACCACATGTTGACAAATGGATTCAAAATAAATGAATGTGATAAATATTTTTATATTAAAGACACTCCAAATCACCAAGTCATTGTATGTTTATATGTGAATGATATGTTGATCATCAGTAGAGACATTTTTGACATAAAAGCAATAAAATGAATGCTCGAGAGCAAGTTTGATATGAAAAACCTTGGAATTGAAAATGTAAACTTAGGTATAAGAATCCATCAAACTCCACAAGGGTTGGCATTGTCATAGTCTCATTATATCGAAAAGGTACTTGAAAAGTTCAAGTATATGGAATTCAGTATTTCCATGACTCCGTTGGATGCGAGTTTGCACTATAAAAGAATGAAGATAAAAGTGACTCACAATTGGAGTACTCAAGAGTATTGGGATGTTTAATGTATATAATGAACTGTACACGACCATACATAACATGTACTATCAGTAAATTGAGTTGGTACACAAGTAATCCCAACAAAACACACTAGATGGCAATGAAAATAGTTTGGGTTATCTCAAATACACTCAAGATTATGCTTTACATTATAATAAATATCCTGCGGTATTTGAAGGATATAGTGATGCAAATTGGATCACGGGATCGAATGAAGTAAAATCCACAAGTGGATATGTATTTACTATCGGTGGAGGAGCAGTCTCTTGGAAATCATCCAAACAGACTTGTATTGCTCGCTCTACAATGGAATTTGAATTTATCGTATTGGATAAAGTTGGTGAAAAAGCAGAATGGCTCCAAAATTTCTTAGAAGATATTCCTTACTGGCCCAAGCCAGTGGCAGCAATATGTATACACTGTGATAGCAAAGCGGCAATAGGTAGGGCAGGGAACATGATGTACAATTGTAAATCTCGTCACATACGATGGAGACATAATACCATTAGGGAACTTCTCTCTGGTGGAATTATCACTGTTGACTATGTAAAGTCAAAGGATAATGTGTCGAATCTACCTACAAAAGGCCTATCTATAGAAGGAGTGGAAAGAAATCCAAGGGAATGGTTTTAAGGCCTAGGATAAGTCAGCATGTTGGTAACTCTACTAGCAGACTGGAGATACCAAGATCTAGGTTCAAGGATATCAAACAAAGTTGTGTCTGACAGGTTCAACATTGTCAATTACCCAACTCATTCTCATGATGTAGACAATGTATAGTAATCAAGGATAAGACTTAAAGTGTCAAGTCTTTTAATGATTATCTAAATTTGGCAGATTTGACAAAATAATTTAATCAATAGGATTGAACATTTAGAAATCACCTATGTGAGGGAGAAGTGGAAGCCTCTTCATGGAGAATGTAAGTAAAGGACTATTCTCTAAGCTCTCATGAAACCGAAATGTGTTCATGGCTGAAAATAATAAAACCGTGAGAACCATAAATGATAAAAGGCTGGTTGTGTGATGTGTTGTCTTTGTGTACATTAAAGCTCTGCGGTTCAAAGATATCAAACTAACGATTGACCAAATGCATCCAATACATGTTCACTATAGAAATTTCAAAGGGAAACCACTTATCCAGATGCAATCAGTATTTGCTTGATGATCACATACTTGTCCGTAAAACTTTTATGAAAAATTATCATTCCCCATTTATGTGAGGGATTGTTGGGTTCATAGTAAATGAGAGGCGTGAATGGAAAATGGAGAAAATCAAGGGGAAGAGAAAAATTGAGATCATACCAATATAGAAAGTGCACTAAAAAATAGGAAAACTTACTAAATTTTCCCACATTGGTGGGAGAAATAAGCTTTAAAGTATTTATAATGTGAAACACACTCCCACATGGATAAGTAAGGCAAGGAATAAGAGATGCCTCGCGGCGGAAGTGGCGGCGCTCGGTCGGTTCGACTTCGGATTTGGATTTGGAATTGTCAAATGATCGATCAATGAGATCTATATTTTTGAACAAATTTTATTTGATGATCTGAATCTACCAAAACGAAACAGTATTCTCCATTTATGCGTGCAACAGCAGATGCAATGCTTCAAAAATTTTGAATTGATGCTTCGGTAATTCCGAACAAAACTAATGCTTCAAAATAGCTCACTGTATTGAACTGATGGGTCGTTTCAAAAGAATGCAATGCTTCAGCAAAAGGACATACTGATTCATAGAGAGAGATGACTGTTCAGGAAAAGATGCAATCTTTGGATGAACAGATATGAATTTACAGAACATGTGTAACCTTTGACATGAACCATTGCCTCTTTTCAGAAGAGGATAAGAAGCATGTTATGGCTATAAAAACCTGCTTTCTTTCACAGATTTTGATACAAGAAATTTTGCAACCTCGAGTAAAGTGAGGGGAATTATTTCCTTAAGGAAAGTCCGTGAATTCGGACGACTTAGCCTTATTCATTTTTGTTTCATCTATTTTCTGAAAAAATAAAATACACTTCTAGGAAAGATCATTTTGATCTTGTGTTGAGGGTATTTGATATACTTCATTGTGTTCTTGGTTATACTTGAACTCTAGTTGAAGTTATTCTTCGGCATATACAGATTATGCGTACCCGTAGAAGGAAATAACACAAACGACCATTAGATATTTATTTATCTTACCGTGTAATCTTTCAGATAAACAAATTTGCATATGCATTATCCTAGTACATCAGTTACCTATAATTTATTGAGATAACATGGAACCTCATTCCTAAGCAAGAATGTTGTCCTCCATAATCGTGTGAAGCACAATGCAATAGACTTTCACTTTTCCCGCCACCATATGTTGAAAAAAAAGGTTCGTGCTATACACATATTCAAGGTAATGACCAAATAGTTGACACTTTCAACAAAGCACTAGGCAGGCCAACATATGCGAGTAATCTATTCAAGTTAGGGTTAGTGACCCATCACTTAACCTGAGGGGTGACTATTTGTCCATGGGGAATAACAAAGACGTGATGAAAGGGGAGATGAGTATTCCTAGATGGGTTGAGTAACCCATCACCTCTTCCTTTGAATAGCAAATTCAGTTCAGAAGCTTCCATATTTGTTTCTAAAAGTGCACCGTCATTAAAAATTAGTCAGGGTCCATAGCATTAAGACATAGTCCAATTAACAGTTATTTAAGTGATTTGACCGAGAATTTTTTATGAGGAAGAGGGAGAAAATATGTTGGATATGTGCTTTGATAAAGTGGCTAGAGATGGAATCTCACCTCAACAACAAAAAAGTGGAAGCAATAAAAAGACACATGAGAGACAACATAACTGGGATGGTAAAGTGCGGGGAGTATGTTCCAAGACACCTACCAATGCTACCGACAAAGAAAAACCATACAACATTGTCAATAGCTTCAACAAAACTCAATAAATCCAAGAATAACTGATGAACTATCAAATGTTATTGGACAGATTGGAAGATGAAGAAAAGAGAAAATACTTCAGGTTACTTTAGACAAGCAAACTTTCTTTTTTAAATTTATGCATTTGTGGAAGGAAGTTTAAGTTTGATAACTTAAATTTCATCCTGTATTTTATATTTTTGTACTATTTAAGCATCATCATTTGTAATATCATCATATGGTATGTTACATACTCTGTGATGATCATAAGATACCTAGTTCTCTAGTTCTTATTTTCTTCATGATTGTTGATTAATAGAGGTTCATTACCTCATTAGGATGGTAAAGGAAGGCCTAATTCCCCTTACTTATCCATATTTAAGATTTTTATTATTAATAAAAGGCTTCTAGAAACACTGTGGTATAAATTAGCCCCAAAAAGGGAAAAAAAGACTACACACAGTAGTTTATGACATTCGTTTTGGTTATGAGATCGATAGATTTGGTCTAATAAAATCTAGTGTAAATCAATGGATATACAATATTACTTATATGATTTTCAAATATTATCTTATCAAAACATGGCACACCAATGTACAAAAGCCTTTTTATGTTTAGGTAGGTTTTAAAGTTAGATCAGGTCTAAATTTTAAAAATTACCTTACACACCTTTTTACCCTTTTAGACTCGATCTAACTAAAAAAACACAATCATTTATTCAATTCTGACCCAAGCTCCTTTTATGGTTAAGTATAAGAGAGATTTTTTTTCCCATTTGGATCGGATTTGGAGGGCTAAAAAATGGGTGACTTAATTTTCTAAATCTAACAATAAAAAAAAGACAGTAAAGACTTGAATGGATGGCCTTTTGAAATTAGAAGATCACTTTTAGGATTTTTCTTTAAGTTAGTGAATATAGGCCAATTATGAAAAAGGGTAAATATACACTATTTTTTTAATGAGGGATATATCCCCTCGAAATTATTTTTCCCTTTACTAATTAACTCCTTGTACGTAATCAAATACTTCAAAACTTGCATCACTGATTATTACTATCATTTAGATCAAGAAATTAAAGCTACAATTTCGACCACGACAACATAATAAAAATATTTCCTTAGTCCATTTAACTGAAAAAAATAACTTAAGTCATTCATATCATTATTTTTTAGAATATAAGGAAAATATGATCAGAATTTTACTCCAACATCATTTAGGCTACCTAATGAGTTGGAGTACGTCCACACTATCCAACTCTTTGTTGCCTCTTGGAAAACAAACTTCTACCCACTATCTCATCCTATTGGACAACCTACAAGGGTCATACTTCAACGTACAAGTATAAAAACAATGGTAATGGTTTTATGTTTGTAGGTTGATGTTTAACCTGGTAGGTTGTAAAGTAGAACTAGAAAGTGGGCTTGCAATCGAACTCCACCAAGGTCTTACTTGAAACGACCAGATAGAGCTAATAAAGTTGGCTTTAAAGGAAATAAGCTTGTTGTTTGAGTCAATAAAGAGTTGGGTGGTGTAGACTCCAACAAAAAGAGAAAAGAGGAGCAAGTAGTTGTGCTTGAAAATTCCTAACTCTCAAGGTGTTAGAAAAAGCAACTGAAGGGTGAAAAAGTAAAGAAAAAAAGAAGAATTTATGTAATTGATATGAGATGAACTTTATATATACAATGATTTACATTAGATTATGTCAAAAGTCCAAATTTGATCAAACTTATCAATCTTAACGACTTACCAAAAGCATAGTATTTTTAGTAAGAAATCAACATCACAAAAGGTAAAAGAATTATTGTTATTAATTAATTTTTTGACCAGTGAATGCCAATTCAATATAAAATCATGCAAGATGATATAAAAAATAACGAAATCCTCAACATCCTCGTGAGGAGGGATCCAAACCCAGTGGAAACATCATTTTTTTAGCCTTTTTTCTGTTACCTTTTTACCTTATATTTCCCAGTCAACTCTTTTTTTTTCTTTCAAAAAATGAATAATTTATATTTTCTTTACGTCTTTGTTGCCTCACGACTAATTCCACTTCTACCACCCCCTCCCACGACCCTCCGTTTTTGTTGTCCAAATATTACTTTATTTTATTAGAAACTTACAAATTTAAAATTTTGAATTCCCTCTGCTAATGAGTAGATACTATGTTTTTCACAAGATAAAACTGTGCAGCTTGGAAAAGAATATATTTTTTTTATGAATCCCTATGCTATGCTTAGTGGGAATATTTTATTAATATTAAAAAATCACATACAAACGACACAGAACAAAAGCTAAAGAAAAATCAAGCAACTCTCCTCAGCATTCATGGCAATAGATTCATCCTTTAGGGCAACAATTTGGGTGATTTCAGATAAGTGTTAATGGAGTTGTAACTGGTCCAAGTAGTGAGGAACATTTCACACGTTCACAAATGGGAGTGAACTTATAATATATACATCATTTGTTAGACAATGAAGTATATGTACACTACCATTTTAACAAGGAATATTTTCACTCTTCGTATAGTTTAGGGATATATTTTCCTCTTAACTAATTAACTTCTTGTGCTTAACCAAATACATCAAAAAATGCATCAATGATCTTTTATTTCTATCATTTCGAGGAAATTATAGGTATTATTTTTACCACGATGTAATAAAAATATTTTCATATCGTATTTAACAATAAATAAATAACTTAACTCTTTCATATCATTATCTTTAATTACATAAGATAATCTTATCATAATTTAACGCAAATATGATTAGTTTGGGCATTCATAATGATTTGGAGAACATCCACATTACCCAACTATTCATTGACTCCGACGACACACTTCTACCCTTTAACGCTAATGACACCAACTCTACCTGGTAGTATCAAGGAAGAAATTTGTCCGAATTCATTTGTTAGTCTACTGTCTAGTACTCCTAGACATAACGCGAGGATAATATGACATTTCATTCCTCCTAAAATTTCAATACTATCCTCGCATGTTTTCTAGAGGACTAGTGGGTTTGCAAATGAGCTTGAGCAATGGTATGATCTTCCTTGATACAACCAAGTAGAGTAGATGAGGTCGGCTTTAAAGGAAAGAAGAGAAAAGAGAGCAAGAAGTTGTACTTGAAATTTTCTAGCTTTCAAGTTGTGTCACAGAAAACAACTGAAGGGTGAAAAATTAAAGAACAAAAGAATGGTTTTTATAGTTGGTGTGAGATGCTTTTACAAGATAATATTTGGAAATCTTATAAATAACATTCTATATACATTGATTTACATTATATTTTCTTAAAAATCAAAATTAGACCAAATTTATCAATCTTAGCAACCTACCAAAAACATAATATTCTTAATAAAAAAATCAATAAAAAAAGGTAAATGAATTATTATTATTAATTCATTATTTGTCGAGTCAACCCAAATTGCATAAAAAAATCCCATAAGATGATTTGATTCATCAGTATTGAATTAAAAATATTATCAAAAAAGAAATTTTTTTAAGGAACAAATTATAAGAGAGAAAATGGCCAGAACCACATAAATGACATTCTATTTTAATCTTGTCTGATTTTGTAACTGAAAGTCAAGTCATTTGAAATTCAAGTAAAAATTGACATTTATTATGACTTTACGAAAGATCTATCACGACTGAACAGACGCCCAGTGATGATAGGCGAATTTACGCGCCTATATCAATATATTTTGCCCATATTTTAGCCTAGTTTTGAGAACTAATTATCTATTTCATACACTTTTAGTCCTTTTTCCTGTAAATGAGCTAACGAATGTGATTAGGAAAGTTTCAGGTATAAATGATGCAAAATACAGCAATTTATGGCTTACTTGACGCAAAAGAAAGCTCACGAACGAAGTGGAAAGGAGCTGGATGCCTAAAGGACTAAATCTGCTGCATGGAAAATCTGTCCCGGGCTAAAACAGCAATTCTGAAGACTTTGGGGACTTACAGACACAAAGCTGGATTTTTGCCATAAGACATTAACCTAGTGCAATTAGGTTATGTGTTTCATTATTCTATTTGGATTATAATTTTGTAACCTTACCCTAGTACATTTGGGTCAAGGATTTCATTAGTATATTAGGATTTGGTTATTTATTTCATTAGCTTAGTAGGAGTAGGATAGGAGTATTATAAATACCCTATCATGCTAGAGATTTAGAGACACATTCTTACAATTCAATTAACTCTTCACTTAATTCAACAATTAATTTTCTTCCATCCCTCTCATCTTCCACCACAAACACTTCTAATCTATTCTTCTATTCATCTATTCCACAACAAGAGAATCGTTACTTGCTACGGAATCACCAAAACCACATGCCAAACACCTACTATTCACGCCATCCACCACGCAAAATGTGATATCCTTCGCATTCATGGGTAACTAAACCTCTTAGTTGGGGTTATGGAAGCCGAATGAGTTACTATCTATTGCTATGAGTTTGTGAGTTTAAAACACGTATATTGCTTATATCATTATTCTCTTCATCTTAAATCTACATCCTTTGCGGTTCAAACACAAGAACACGCCATTCTAACATCTAACCTGTTCGAGAGAAAGGTTATTTGTCTAGAAAAGAAGACGCATAGACCAACGCCAGTCTAACATTTAACTTGTTCGAGAGAAAGGTTATTTGTCTGGAAAAGAGATAATGTCAAGGTAGTAGGACACCCTTTCCTATTAAAAAGCTAGTGCCGTAACTGGACTAACCTCTTGGAGAATTCGTACCGTTAGACACACTTTAAGCTCGAGAGAGTTAAAGTGAAATAGTCCTTGTTTAGGTCGAGAGACGCTTGGATTTACCATCGACTACAATTCTCTATAAGCAATTGCATGTCAAGACTCTACACACTCATAGCCGATAGAGACGTATACCTCTGAAGGTGGACATAACCCCAACGCCTCAATTCTCATTGTTTCACAACCTACGAAATACTCTCTTTTTACTTTATTATTTTTCAGCTTTTATTTCATTACTTTTGTTACTTATTACAATCCCCCCTTTTTTTTTACGAGACTTGCACCAAAAGTCTATTAATTTTACTTACTTGTTGACCAAGCTATTCCCTGTGGGATCGATACCCAACCCAGGTTGGGTTCTATATTTGCTAATGACCGCTTTACACTCCCACGAGAGCTGTAGATTGAGCGTTATCAAAAATTGGCGCCGTTGCCGGGGAATACGAGTGTCAATCAAGTTCGTGATAATTACTAGACCCTTTGGTCAAAGATTCTCGTACTTTTACGTTTAGTTTTTGTTTTTGTTTATTGCAGGTTTTTCTTTTAGTGCATGCCCCATACTAGAAGTTCTGGTCAACCGTTATTACCAATCAATCCGGAACCGCAACGAATTAGAAGAATGGAAGCACAAGCTGAAATCGACAGGATGGCTGCTCAACACGAGCAAGCAAGATTAGCTGCTCTTGCCGCTGCTCAAGTCCAACAACAAAACATTGATAATCCTGGACGAGCAACAAATCCTGACGATGAAGATTTAGGTGATGACGAGTTACTGAACCCTAGGCGTGATGCTGAAATTATAACACCTGCCAACAGAAGAGGTCGACAAGCTCGGTACAGATATGATCGCCAACCTTTGCAACCAGCTTTCGACGATGATGATGATGATCTTGATGGTGCCGGAGCCACTGGAGCTATAATTCCACCACCATTAGCGCCCGGAGCCAAGTTCAACATCACAAGCACCATGATTCAGTTATTGCAACTTAAGGGATTATTTGGTGGACTAGCAGGCGATGATCCGAATATGCATCTCATCAACTTTATTTCTACATGCAAGTCTTTTGACAATCCTGGTGTTGGTCAGAATGCTATTCGATTACGTCTATTTCCATTGTCTCTGTCTGGGGAGGCAACATTATGGTTGAATGGGCTGACTCCTGATTCTATTACAAATTGGAGGCAATTGAGAGACGCTTTCCTAGAAAGATTCTTTCCGCCATCCAAGAGGGCTCAATTGAGAGATGAAATCAGTAACTTTCGTCAGCTTCCATCTGAAGCTCTTCACGAAACATGGGAGAGGTTCAAGACAAAGCTAGCGAGATGCCCAAACCATCACATGACCAATGTCCACTTGATGGAGATCTTGTATAGAGCCCTGAATTCAGTAACTAAACCAGTGGTGGACAACGCAGCTGGAGGTTCTTTTATGGACCTCACCTTTGGTCAAGCAAGCAACATGCTAGATCGTATGACGAAACAAAGTAGAGCTTGGCATACCAGGGATTCTGAGGTAGCAAGCCCCACTTTATCTATTGGCATGTCTGCAGACCAAAGAAGAAGAGAAGAAGAACGTGATCAAGATATGGCGCACATGAAAACCCAAATGGATCTTCTTACAAAGCATCTATTAGGGAAGACTGAAAAAGTGAAAGCTATTGCGTCAAAAGGAAGAGACGAATCTGATTCAGAAGAGGAGGCCAACTACTTGAACAATCAGGGGGGTTTCCGTGGGAATGCCCAAGGAAACCAAGGTCGGAACTATTATGACAAATCTGGAGGTAAAGACCAAGGTAGTTGGAAGAAAAATAATGAAAATAGTGGTTTGTACGTTCCCCCTGGTAGACGTGATACCACCACATCTAATTCTATGGAAGACATGATGGCTAAGTTATTGAAAGGAGTGGAAGCGACGAGCGCGGGAGTTAAGGAGGTGATTGACGATTTGGCCTCCATGAAGCAATTAGTTGATTCTCATTCCACTTCTATCAAGCAAATAGAGCAGCAATTAAGCCAACTTTCAGCAGCATTCAATCAAAGAAAGGCTGGCACCTTACCGAGCGACACAGTCCAAAACCCAAGGAATGATGGGTCATGCATGGCCATCACTACGAGGAGTGGTAAGGTGCTGGAAACTTCAGCAACAGGTAAGCAAGTAGTTGACGGAACAGCAGACAAGGACGCCACACCTAGTGACGCCACTAGGGAAGACGCCGCAATATCCACTTCCAACGTCAAGGACGTGTTGCCTAGTGACGTGCAGCCTGAAAAAAATAATAAACGGAAGCAAGAGGAGAAGAAAGCCATGGAGAGAACACTTCCATACCCACCACCACCTTTTCCCCAAAGATTGAAGAAGGTGGCCGATGACACTAAGTTCAGCAAATTTATGACCATATTGAAGCAGCTGACTATTAATGTCCCATTGGTAGAGGCACTTGAACAAATGCCTGGGTATGCGAAGTTTATGAAAGATCTTTTGACTAAGAAGAGGGCAGCAAGCTATGAGCTGAAAGATGATGTGCATCATTGTAGTGCAATCGCTACCCGATCCATAGTTCAGAAGAAGGCCGACCCCGGAGCTTTCACTATTCCTTGCACCGTCGGATCTTTGGACTTTGCTAAAGCATTATGTGACTTAGGAGCCAGCATCAACTTGATGCCATTATCAATCTACAAGAAGTTGGGGTTAGGAGATCCTACACCAACTAATATGAAGCTTGTTATGGCGGATAGGTCGGTAAAACGACCGGTTGGTATTCTATGCGATGTCTTGGTGAAGGTATCTTCATTTATATTTCCAGCAGACTTTGTCATCTTGGATTGCGAAGCAGATTCAGAGGTTCCCATAATCTTGGGACGCCCTTTCCTTGCTACGGGAAGTGTGCTCATAGATTTGAGAGCTAATGAGCTTTCATTCCGAATAAATGATGAAGTGGTGCGCTTTGATGTTTGCAAATCAATGAAGCAACCCAAAGATCTAAGTGTATTTTCTGTGGCTGATGCTGTCGATGATGACGAGGATGAGTTACTTGCTGAAGAGCAAATTCTTGATGATCCTTTGGAGGTTTTGCTCATGGAAGAAGATGATGATGATGCTGAAATTTCTGAAGATGATATTTGTGCTCTATCGGGATTAGGAGCATATCGCTATACTCCTAAGAAGCTGGACCTTGACCTCGAAAGCTAGATGATGCACTATGGGCATACAGGACTGCATTCAAAACACCCATTGGCATGTCACCCTATCAGCTAGTTTATGGGAAGGCTTGTCATCTACCCATCGAGCTTGAGTACAAGGCATTGTGGGCATTGAAGCACTTGAATCTGAATTGGGATGATGTGAAGTACCTGAGGTTGGAGCAGCTGAACGAACTAGATGAATTCCGTCTCCATGCATATGAAAGATCAGATTTATACAAGGAGCGGATGAAGAAGTATCATGATCAGCGGATTGTTCGACGAAACTTCCAAAAAGGTGACATGGTACTACTCTTTAACTCCAGATTCAAGCTCTTCCCAGGTAAGTTAAAATCAAAGTGGTCTGGTCCATTTAAAGTCACCCAAGTCTACTCGTCTAGAGTAGTCGAATTGGAAAACAATGAGGGTGTTATCTTCAAAGTGAATGGCCAACGTGTCAAGCCATATATCGGTCCTCTTGACTCGATAAATGACATGGCCATCACTTATCTCGACGAAGTCTAAGTACTCGAGACTACTACGTCGAGCCACGACAATAAATAAGGCGCTAGATGGGAGGCAACCCATCGTTTTATCGTTTTATCGTTTTATCGTTTCGTCGTTTTAATTTTTTCTTTTTCTTTTTGATAAATGAAAATCCAAAAATAAGAGTCGTGCCACAACCAAAACTAAGGCGCTTGGTGGGAGGCAACCCATCGTACTAATCGTTTTTATTGTGTTTTGAGCAAATATAGGTGCAAGAAGTATGCAACGAGGAGATTGATTTCACTTGACGATTTGGTCGCATTGTATGGTAAAGTCGGTAAGTTAGGAATGGTGATGCATAAGGCTATGAATTGAGCCTTTCTCACGTCATAATAGGCTTCGAGGAAGGCTAGGCCTTGGTAAAAATAGGACACGAACGATGCACAACCTATTCTATAGCCTAAGGACTCGGAATCTAGTGTGCTATACACAATGCGCCGCCTATTCCTAGGTGTGCTTTTGACTCTGCGCCGCCTATGCTATGGCATTTGAGATACTGAGACAAAATGCTATAGGATATGCGCCGCATATGTCTAGATATGCCATAGGATATGCGGCGCATATGTCCCATTATGCCATGGACAATGCGCCGCACATGTAAGTGATATGCCGACGGATATGCGCCGCATATGTGGTGATTTTGTCCCCAAATCCGATTGTAAATGGGTCATAACCCGACCCATACTCCTCCTATATAAAGGGGACTTGTTTTTTTATCACAAACACATTAGAATCAACCCTAAAGGCGCCGCATATCATCTCAAATCCTCTCAAATTTTTCTTCCTTTGTTCTTCCAATCCACAACAAACTTCTCGACACTCTTCAAGCAAGTAAGTGCTCTCTTATTCTTCATCTATTTATCGTAAGTACTACGTTAATATGCTTTTCTAAATCATAAGAAATTGGTGGTGATGTTCATGTGTGTGGATAATTGTTGCAAAATCGTGTGATTGTATATATACATATGAAATTCTTGACTTGTTTCCGACTTGAATTTTGTTTCAATGGCATTGTTATGATACTTGCTGAACATATGTGGCTATGAATATTGCTTGAGAGTGTTGTTTGGAGGCTTGCATGATTAACCAACCCGGCCATCGGGATAAGGTTATAGTGACTATCGACGTAGGAGGTAGTGTTTGTTGTACGAATAGCAATTCCATGCGGTAACTCCTATGTTGTAGTGTCGCTATATGCACCATGAAAGACGTCCAAGTGGCCGCTCATAAGTGATGTAATGCTGATTTTCTTGTCGGAATACAATCCTAAAACGTATGTCGACGAAGTCTGAGTACTCGACCACTTTCACTTCACTGATTTGTGCTAACAAGATTAAGTGTGGGGTGGTACCCCTAGTGCTTGAATATAGATTGTATAAAGTGCGATTGTGCTGCAACTAACATTATTTTTAGTCTCAGGTACAATGGCACCGAAAGCAAGGCAAGGCAAGGAGAAGGCTACCACAACCCGAAAGGATAAAAAGAGAAGCCGAAAAGACCAAGGAGAATCATCTTCAGCACACCTACCACGCAGAATGTTCGGAATCAAATGGGTTCTTGAGGAAGACGCCAAGGCATGGTACAGAAGCAACAAAGAAAAGAAATATGTGCACGTCGACTTAATCAACAAGGAGACCTTAGCAAAGAAGGAGCCGCAAATGTTGGCTAAGATAATGACTCTGAAGCTGGATTTCATCTTCCGTGACATGGGAGAGTGCAATCTTGACTTGACAAGAGAGTTTTATGCCAACTGGTCGCCAAACACAACAGGCAACGAAGTCAAAATTCGGGGCCAAGTGTTACAGCTTACAGCGGATTGGATCAACTCGTTTCTAGGCCTACCTTCGGTTGACACTGCACCATACAAAGAGTTGTACAGCAGGCCTCCTTACAGAGCAATAAGACACACGCTTTGTGGAAGAAGATCAATGGCAAGATGGGGCAGACATAAGGAAACAGGCCGTCACAACACATTCCCCTATGCTCCACTAAATAGGGAAGCAAGAATCTGGATGCGCATTGTCAACTCATGCCTTATTCCTGGGACGCAATACACAAAGATATCGAGAGATAGAGTGTGTTTGGTTTATGCGTTGATGACGAATGTCCCTATCAACTTTGGGGCAATTATTCGATCTACCATGAGAAAAGCCAGACTCCACAGCAGGTCCCATTTCACATTCGGCAATTTGTTGACAGCAATGTTGCGGAAGGAGGATATAGAAGAGGAACCAGCTGACCACAATCTCCCACATACCCCAAAGAAGGTTGACCTCACCAAGGTCAAAGATGCTGAAACAACACATGGAGTCAACCTTACCACTGCGGAGAGACACGCTCGTGACGAGAGTTTCTTCCGTCATCTCTATGGCATGACACGATTCACTATGATGAGTGGTGGACGTATTCCAACTGCTGAAGAGCTCCAACAGCTGGACCACGACTACCCAATGAACAGACATGCCCGAGAGATGTGTGGAGTGGGAGTATATTTCGAGGAACCTCTTGATGATGACGTACCAACTGATGATGATAGACGCTTGCCTGATTCTGATGCTGAGGAGAACTCTGACGATGACTCTTATGATGATTCGGACGAAGGGGGTATGACCCCCGACATTGAGGAAGAGTCCGACTAATCAGGTTCTTCGACTTTATTTTCCACTGAGGGCAGTGTCTGGTCTAAGTGTGGGGTGTCGGCAGAATCTGCATGCTATGTTTGTATGTTTGCTTGTTTATTTTGTTTTGAGTCCAAATTTTTTTTGTGATTTTTTTCGTGTGACGTTTTTTTTTAATTTTTTTAGGAGTAAAATTTTTCTAGCTACGCATGAAATTATTTGGATAGGCAGCATGAGATTAGAACAAGAGTATGTGCTACAATTGTGACTATTGAGACATTTAGGCTCTAGTTGTGACTCATTATGTGATAGTGTGTGATTCAATTCCTTAACTTGTTGGGTCGAGAGTCTATATTACTACCAATCAAGTCGACCATGTGCCTTGTGTGTGTGAGATTAATAGTATATTCTATGTATGTGGCTGATGCTAGAACTTGCCTCGTATGTATGCAAAGCGAAAATAAGGAATGTAAGTTTAGGATATGATTTAGGCATTTCTTTGGCAACCTATACATGTTTACCTTCAGTTTTTCCTACCCATGTAAATCATCCTAGTTAAACCCTTTTGAGCCTTTAGCCTATTTCTTTGACAACCTTGTATGTAAGCCTAATCCATTTTTTTTCAAGACCGTAATTTGATCCAAATTCCTAAGTGCTTTAAAGTGAATAAGTCATGTGACAACATAAGAGGAAATTGGGTGAGTATGATGCTTTAAATTGCAAGGGTGCTTGAATATGTTATGAAAAAGAAAGGGCTATCATAAGAGGTATGTTGTGAAAAGAAAAAGGACAAGAAAGCTGAAAAGTGAGTTGTGCTTAAAATTGAAAAACTAAAGATGAGAACAAGGGTGGAAGAATAAAATAAAGAAAGGTTGAAAGAACAAAGTGTCAATGATACATGTGATGTATTAAAGTGCTTAGGAACTTAGTCACTATTTCTGGCCAAAATAGTCCTACCCGTCCCTTAGCCTACATTACAACCATCTAAAGACCGACTTGATCCTAATCTTAACATTCCGGCATTTAGTAGAGTACTACATTAAAGGCAAGCTTATGGTCACTAGTTGCTACATATGAATTCTTTGCGAGAGTGAGAGCAACGATATGTTGACACCCATGTTTGAAAAATATGCTATACTTGTGAATGATTATGGGTACTATATTGTGAGACACACATGGTTGATGAGCTTTGGATAGTTGTATATGATTCTATGTACCTTAACGTTTGCATGCGAGTTGATCACCATCACGAGTCTATGCTTGAGGTTAAATTGTTTCTACTTATAATCGGAAAGCTACTCTTCGTTGATAATTGTTGTGCTTGTCTTGAAGAATGTTTTGTGTTGTTTCTGTAAAAACCTTAAGTCGATGCTTAGAAGGACATGATATGTTGTTCGAGGACGAACAAAGCTCTAAGTGTGGGGTGTTGATGATAGGCGAATTTACGCGCCTATATCAATATATTTTGCCCATATTTTAGCCTAGTTTTGAGAACTAATTATCTATTTCATACACTTTTAGTCCTTTTTCCTGTAAATGAGCTAAAAAATGTGATTAGGAAAGTTTCAGGTATAAATGATGCAAAATACAGCAATTTATGGCTTACTTGACGCAAAAGAAAGCTCACGAACGAAGTGGAAAGGAGCTGGACGCCTAAAGGACTAAATCTGCTGCATGGAAAATCTGTCCCGGGCTAAAACAGCAATTCTGAAGACTTTGGGGACTTACAGACACAAAGCTGGATTTTTGCCATAATACATTAACCTAGTGCAATTAGGTTATGTGTTTCATTATTCTATTTGGATTATAATTTTGTAACCTTACCCTAGTACATTTGGGTCAAGGATTTCATTAGTATATTAGGATTTGGTTATTTATTTCATTAGCTTAGTAGGAGTAGGATAGGAGTATTATAAATACCCTATCATGCTAGAGATTTAGAGACACATTCTTACAATTCAATTAACTCTTCACTTAATTCAACAATTAATTTTCTTCCATCCCTCTCATCTTCCACCACAAACACTTCTAATCTATTCTTCTATTCATCTATTCCACAACAAGAGAATCGTTACTTGCTACGGAATCACCAAAACCACACGCCAAACACCTACTATTCACGCCATCCACCATGCAAAACGTGATATCCTTCGCATTCATGGGTAACTAAACCTCTTAGTTGGGGTTATGGAAGCCGAATGAGTTACTATCTATTGCTATGAGTTTGTGAGTTTAAAACACGTATATTGCTTATATCATTATTCTCTTCATCTTAAATCTACATCCTTTGCGGTTCAAACACAAGAACACGCCATTCTAACATCTAACCTGTTCGAGAGAAAGGTTATTTGTCTAGAAAAGAAGACGCATAGACCAACGCCAGTCTAACATTTAACTTGTTCGAGAGAAAGGTTATTTGTCTGGAAAAGAGATAATGTCAAGGTAGTAGGACACCCTTTCCTATTAAAAAGCTAGTGCCGTAACTGGACTAACCTCTTGGAGAATTCGTACCGTTAGACACACTTTAAGCTCGAGAGAGTTAAAGTGAAATAGTCCTTGTTTAGGTCGAGAGACGCTTGGATTTACCATCGACTACAATTCTCTATAAGCAATTGCATGTCAAGACTCTACACACTCATAGCCGATAGAGACGTATACCTCTGAAGGTGGACATAACCCCAACGCCTCAATTCTCATTGTTTCACAACCTACGAAATACTCTCTTTTTACTTTATTATTTTTCAGATTTTATTTCATTACTTTGGTTACTTATTACAATCCCCCTTTTTTTTACGAGACTTGCACCAAAAGTCTATTAATTTTACTTACTTGTTGACCAAGCTATTCCCTGTGGGATCGATACCCAACCCAGGTTGGGTTCTATATTTGCTAACGACCGCTTTACACTCCCACGAGAGCTGTAGATTGAGCGTTATCACCCAGGAATAGATGAGCATCCCAAACCATAAAGGCTCGGGAGCCCTTCTCTAACTGGCAATCATATACATAATTCATATATTGTAAGGAAATCTGGAAAATAAATGGAAACATGGTCACTTTAATATCTCAACTGAGTAATGAGGATATAAGTTCAATAAAACTCAAACCATCTTATACACGTTTGCGAAATCTATACTACGAAAACAACAATCTGTTTGAAACTGGGACAAGGCCCCCAGTCAGATCATGAACTAAAAATAATGAGAGAAACATAAGTAAACAAGACGCCTTCCAAAGTAAGGGAGGCTCACCAACTCTGAATGTCTGGCAACAAACTACTATTTAGCAGGACCGCTAGACTGGGCCTCAGAACCTGAAATATAGGGGGTCCATACATAATGTACTGGTATGTGAAATAACCCAAAATAACATGTTTTTATGTATCATAATAAGACCATTTTATAAAACAATAAACATAATGCATAAGTGAAAACACATGGGCATACTGAAATGAATTTCAACAACTCTTGGAAATTATGACTCACTTTTTATTTTCTCTGAGCTAGATGCTTCAGCCTACAATTATGATTATCCCATGAGTTATATGGGATACGTCCTTGACTCGGCGGTCAAGACCCCTACCCAAAATTACCTCAAGGGTTGGAGTATCGGTATGGGAGATACATCAGTCCACAAAGCAGAGTGCCATAATTCTCAATCATAATAATATATCATGGTAGGGCACAAAACCATAAATCATGGATCCTAACAATAATCCCAAGTTGGGATGAAATAAATCAAGTCACACAAGACCATAAAGCATGGTGCCAAAATCCCGAGTCGGCAAATCATGATTTCCAACATTGAGTCTTTCAACTCATTCTTTCTTCGGGTAACTATCGAACTCGCTTAAGCCCAACTTTTAGTTCCTTAAAACTATTCTTCATACAGGCAAAATATTCAACACTTGTTCTGTTAAGGGCATACTATCACCGGGTATCCTCATACCCTGACTTGCAAGTTATTCATGTCATACCCCGGCTTGTAAGTCAAAATTCTTCTTCATAAACATGATAAGGGATGTTTAAACATGATAAAATTGTAAATCTTATCCCCATGGTGTTTAGAGTAGTCCACATACCTTAGACTACTTAGTTCAAAGGATAGGATCCAAATCTTGATTTTGTTTCTTCGAAATCTTGAACTTAAACTACGGATTCTTGATCTTTGGGAGGGAAGTTAGGGTTTTTTCTTGATAAATTTGAGTGAATTTTTGCATATTACGCACAAAAGACATTTTAATTCACTGTTTACACGACTTGAGTTTGTAGGAAAAAGATAAGACTGCCCCTCAAAATTAAAAGTTTCAGCGTAAATACAAATTTTAATGCTCACCACTGAGCCCTATTGGTGCCACCGCTATAGGCACCGCTGAGCAGTGTAATTGCGGTGACCTACTATGTTAGAAAATCCCGAATTTGAATCTTACCACTGAGCACTATTGGTTCCACCGCTATAAGCACTGCCGAGCGGTGTAATCCTTGCAACTTACTGCCTCACACGAAAAATGCTATAACTTTTCACTCAGGTATCGGATTAAGGCGAAATTAAAATTGTTGGAAAGCTGACTCAATTATCTACAATTTGGTGGGGTATTGATCTAAAAAATTCATGTATATCAAATGTTATACACGTTCAAAGTAGACCCTTATTGAATCAAATACCAAACTCTGGACGAATCAAAGATTCTTAGCTCAACTTTGCTCTCACTAAATTCTATGAACATCTTTCACTTCGAGAGAACTTCATAAACTAGGATAAAAATCACGAAACATGAATTAAAATATAAATTATGGGATTAGAGTTTGGACACATAGGAATGACGGTTCAATTTTTAGCTAAAAAATGTGGGTTGTTACATTATCTCCCCATATTTTTTTACATTTTTTTCATTGTTTTTCACATGTAAGTCAGTGGATTTGAAGTTATATTAGATTTTATCTGTTTATTACTACTAATATTGAATAAAGTAGCATATATATTTCTCAATTATCTTTTCGAGGTTAATTTTATGCTTAGAGATGATTGAATTGAATATCTCTGATGTAAGACAAGTATGTGCATCCATTTAGTGATGAGACAAAACAAGATAGAAGAAATTCTCGCGAATAAGATAGTTGACTCAGAAAAGTGGCACTAGCTATCGAGCATCAACCCTTATTGAAATTAAAGGTGATTAGAACTTCCAGAATATGAGAAAAAGTATTTTTTGTGCTTAAATATGAAATTTGCAGTTAAAAAAACTTTCTTGACTGTTGTTATAAATCAATGAAGCTAAGGTGCTTGGTGAAATGAAAGCCTTTTGTGATGCACTATTTGATTCTCTAACTCTCATTATTTCAATGTCTAATTACTGTTGTTTGATTTTTAGTCTCGAAATCATATTATTAATCTTCAAATTATGTGAGGTAAGAACTTATGCGCATTGTGTATTACCATGCCAGTTGCTTCTCCTATTCATTTCTTATTCAAGGGTAATATCAGAATTTTTGGAGCTAAATGTGTGCCTCATTTTAGTTGGCAGGAGATTAAACACAAACCTGCTTCATCCGACACTCTAACTCTTACTATCCGTATAAGAGTACAGCTACAACTCTGAAAAGTTATGATTTTCATTGCCAAACTGTAATATCCCAAAAATCCAAACCAATGTTAGAGACATGTTTCAAGATCATGCATAGTACATTATAGTTCTTTCATAGTGACATGCATGCATTTGATGTATATTAATGCCTCAAATAACTCCTTACCGATTGAACTTTTGATAAGAATGTCGCTTTAGTAAACTTTAAAGGAGCATATATTTTGCTATATTTATAATTTTCTAAATCAAAATCCATCAAATAATAGGAAATTCAATTAGCTTTCCAACGATACCAATTTCGTCCGAATTCGATACTCAGGTGAGAAGTTACGACACATTTAGTGCAAAATAGTAGCCCAATGCGATAACGCTGCATTGCGGTGATGGCCGAAATCACGTTTGTATTTTTCCAGCATGCCACCACGATTACCATCGCGTCACACCAAGGGGATATTTCGCAATAGTTCTTTTCTAGTGGGGCATTGCTATTGGCACCGCGTCGCGGCAAGCTTCTAGTTTAGGATCATCCGTTTTCAGTGGCACAACGCAATAGCATTGCATTGTACCGTAGGGTAAAATGGGGATTGTCAATTTTCAAGTGGCCCGATGCAATTGTACCGCATCACGCTAGAGCTAAAAACTGTGACTTTTGTGATTTAAATTTCAGGGACCGTTTGGTCTTTTTTCGTAGCCCCAAATCCATCCAAACACGGGATTTAAGTCCTAATAGAGTATTATTTGCTCATTATTTTATAATTCTCTCGAAAAAAATTCAAGTATCACTCTTTCAAGAACAAAAACCCTAGCTTTCTAAGTTCAAAATCAAAACTCAAGAATTCACCATCAATTCTCACGAATTCATCAACCCAGGTAAGTTAAGTGTTCATCTATGGGTTTATTTCACCCATGGAGTCCAAATATTCAATTCTAAATTCAAGTTGGGATCTTTATAAGTTTTTCATGATTTTTAATTGTGATTTTAACCATGAATTCCTATGAATTATAATTCTACACCGTGTTTACATGAAATAGTCGTTGTTATTCAACCCCACATGTTTTAATAATGTTATTCTCTGATTTAATTCATAATTCGTGATGTTTGTTTTGAAATCATGTTATTACTACAAGATTTAAATTATTCCCACGCTTAGCTTACACTATGAATATCAAGTGTTTGATGAAATGCCTACAAGATTGAATTTTGAATAAATGGTTTCATATTATGTCCTCAAAGTTTTAGTACTATTGCTATTGAGTCTTGGGGATTGTGAATACCCAAAAACTTAGCTCTTTACTTAGTCTCAATATCTTCGGAATAACTTCAGAATATGTTATGAGCATTATTAGTTCAATCAGTCATCATAATTAGTTGAACTTAGAATAGTTCAATATCTCGTGTTACTTTAGTTGGGAATAGGACTTAGCACCGAGCGAGTGAAGGGATGGAGGCTTCCTCGTTAGATAGGAAGAGTCATTAGAAGCATTCCCTGTACTCTTGAACTATGTAGCCAACATAGGATATGAGAAGTCACTCGTCAGTTTAGGCTTTACCACCTCGCAGGGGTCACCGTCTGTTTAGGCTTTACACCCTTAGTCCTTCGGGATAGTACATCTGGGGATCCACATAGCCAATGTTAGTACCCATGGCATAGTAATAACAGCCTTCCTATTGGGGTCATAGATTGGAGCCCAATTTGCTCATTGAGTCATGTCATTTAGATAATAGCTCCCACACTCTCAATTCAGTATTCATTATACTTCAGTTCAGGATTGTAATGACCATAGCATACAGATATCGGTTATTCAGTTATCAAATTTCAGCAGTACAGTTTACAGATTATATTAAGAACATATTTTATGCTTGGTCATACATTCTCAATATTTACAGATTTCATTCATTCTATTTAGTACTTCATGCTATTCATTCATTCAGTTATTACTCCTGTACATGAAACCATGCATATCAACCTATCTCATTTAGCATACCAGTACATTTAAAGTACTGATCACATTATTTTTTCTTGCACTATGATCTATCATATCATAGGTTTGGATGCTTAGTTCCTGGACCGCATATAGACCTTTCAGATTATCAGTCATAGTTATGGTGAGACCTTTTATTTTGACGAATGACTAAATTTATTTTCATATTTTTAGTTCAGTTGTTAAATAGAGTTAGTTGGGGATGGTCCCATCAACTCTTATTCAGTCAGTAGAGGCTTTTCAGACTAGTATAGGTTGTCACACAGTTTTGTTATTATTTTATTACTTCTAGACAGTTGTTTCCAGCTTTATGATCCAATATTATTTTCAGTTATTTAAAACCTTATGGCTTATCGATTGTTCTTCCGCATATACTATTATATTATTTTGTACTCGCAGTAGGTACCAACTCATGGGTTAGATTGTGGTCTCTCGGGACCGTAAGCACCACATGGAGCCCAGGGTGTACTATTGGGTCATTACAAACTTGGTATCAGAGCATAAGTGTTTAATATGTCCTAAAAAGTCTGAAAGCTGCCTCGAGTAGAGTCTTATTAATAGGTGTCAAACACGCCTCTCATATGGACAAGAGACTATGAGGTATTTTAAGAAAAGTTTCCCTCCCCAAAAACGGGTCCCGGAGCATCACACGGTTCTTGAGGTTACGAGTAGCCCCAAGCTAACCCTTTGAACAATTTTCATTCAATTTAACACAAATCAACGGGGTTTTCGTAAATAACCCACAAATATCAATAGAGTAATCATCATCAGAGGACAAAAGAATTTTAGAAAGATAACAAAATATGACTTATTAGTCAAATCCCAACATCAATACTAGTCTGACAAGCCTCTAAGAAAATCAATATAACTAGCGAGCCATTGAGATATGCCCCAACTGACTCATACTCAATTATCAAATGTAAATAATTCCGTGAAACCAACATCAGACATCACGTCCTCGGAACATGAGGACTCACCACACCAGAGGATGTAGAATAGCATGCCCACAAAATCACTGTCGAACCTGGAACTGAGCACCTGAACCTACATTCCTAGAAAATGCAGCCCACATCCGAAGATGTGGGTTAGTACCATGGAAAGGAACCGAGTATATGGGGGTGTATGCAGTTGTATAAACATCATGATCATAAATATTTATAAGTAATATGCTTGGGGGTATGAAAGACTCACACAGCCCGAAGAAAATCATCATAATCATGAGAGGACGAAATAAGTATAATAACACATGTGAGTCATCATATAATTTGTCAATCACTTTCAGTTCATCAAGAATACCAATTCTCATAATATAAATATCATTTATATTATCGAAGTAGAACTATCGATAACAAATCCACACAAACTAGTGATCACTATATGAATCATCCCCAAGCTCACTCCTACGAGGGCATGTACTTCTAGGGAAGTAAGGTCACTTTATACCTCCCACTCAGTGCTAAAGATTTCTCCCGGACATAGCTCAGATCATTTCAAAGACAATCCACAACAAAATAATTTTAGTAATATATAAATATACATCAGGAGCCATAATGCTTCCCATCTATCAAAATCAACCACGTTGTGGATTTCTTTCATACTCAAGTTCAAAACAGCTCCATTAAGACCAAAAGTTCAAATCATTCAAATTATCTCAAATATTCAACATCAACGTTCTTATAACACACTTTCTCAAAAAACACAATTTCCAAGGGGATTCACGACCCAAATATCAAAATCATGATAAATATCATTCAAGATTCATGCTTTAAATCACCACACATGTAAATTCATCTTTCAAAATCATACACATCAAGATTTCATAATAATCATCATAAGATATGGGTTCATGTTTCATATTCATAAAAATCAAATAAAAAATCATCCCTTTGTAAAGAAAATTACTGTTGGGCACAAGAACGACATAGAGTTCTTGTTGAAAAACCCCACACACCTAGAATGAGGAACTTTAGATCAATACTCATTTTTGAAATGTTAATCGTGCCTTTGAATAATGGTTCTTGGAGTTCTTGAACTAGGAACTTGGAATCTTGAATAAATTTGCAGAATTAATGGTAAACTTTGGAGGTTCTTGAAGTTGGATCTAGAAGCTTAGGGTTTTCTTTTTGAGCGAATTTGATGAAACATAAGATATAATGCTTCTAAAAAGCTTTAATATAGGGTTTTGACTGATTTTGGGGGATGGAGAATGACCAAAACGCCCCTAAAAATCAAATAATTCTCAAATCTGTCCTTTGGTGGACTATTTTAATAGTCTGAAGTAGATCAACCATAACGTTTCACTCCGATATCCAAATTGGATGAAACCAATTTCATTAGAAATAGGAGTCTCATATATTTCCATTTATATATAGTATCTCACCCAGAACATTGTGTACAAGGAGTTATGATCGTTTGAAATTGACCCAAAAATTCACTTTGGTAGGCTGAAGTAGATCAACCATAACTTTTTGCTCCGATAAACAAATTGGATGAAACCAATTTCTTCAGAAAGAGGACTCGTAGAGATTTCCGTTGATATATAGTATATCACCCAGATCATTATGTACAAGAAGTTATGATTATTTAAAGTTGGAACAAATAAACGCCAGGCCTCAGTACATTTTCCTGCACGTTTTACTATTCAATACTATTCACGGTTCAATCGAAATGTTCATAACTCATCACTCAAGTGTCCATTTTGGATGATCTATATACCGCTGGAAATATAATTCGATATTATACACAATGGTGGGACATAATATAAGACATTCTACATGGAAAATTTATAATTCATTCTAGAAGATAGAACCCAACATGATTACGCACAAAATTTCAACGAAACATTTCCCAGGGTATTACAGTTCATGTCATGCAATCGAGCATGAGATCTTGTTAAACTCTCTGTCTAATCTATTCTCCCTTCTATTTATAGATTATTCCTCCTACAAAGACAAACGGAAGAAGAAATGTGAACCTGCCAGCATCTCTGCCTGTTCAGAAAGATCCCCTAAATGAGCATGTTTCCCATGTAGATTTCAGAGCTTCATTCACTACTCTAGCTCACTCTGTAGAAGCACAAAATGCTCATCTTCCTGCCTTCCCGGCCAACCCAGTGTCCAATACTGCCGCAGCTAGGATTCAGGACTTTACCTGAATGAATCCTCCTCTGTTTTTGAGATTCAAATATGAAGAGGATCTGCAAGAATTCTTACATATGGTCTAAAAGGTAATAGATATTATGGGGTTAAATTCTAGTAAGAGTGTTGAATTGGCTTCTTACCAATTACAGGATGTGGCTCATATATGGTTTAAGTAGTGAAAGGTAGATAGAGGTATAGATGTAGGGCCTATAGAGTGGGAAGATTTTGCTACTGCCTTCTTAGAGAGATTCTTTCTGCTGGAATTAAGAGAAGCCAAAGTGTTAGTGTTTATCAACTTTAGGCAAGGAAACATTAGTGTGAATGAGTATTCCCTTAAGTTTACTCAGTTAGCTAGGTATGCTCCTTATATGATAGTTGATACCAGATCTAGGATGAGAAAGTTTATGTTTAGGGTATCTGATAGTATGGTCAATAAGTGTAGGACTGCTATGTTAATTAAGGAGAGAGACACATTTAGTCTTATGGTCCATGCTTAACAGATTAAGGAGTTGAAGGATAATGAGAAGGAGAGAGAGAATAGGAGGACTAGAACAGGTAGCTTTAATTTCACTCAGCCAAAGTCAAAAAGTGGTAACCGTCTTCAGTTCTGTCAGAAATCTTTAGTCCCAGCTCCATCTTTAGCTAGTGACCTAGTAACCAAATTCAAAAACGATAATATGTATAAAGCTCCAAGATCTAAGTCCCAAGGTAGTGTAAGAAGTAGTCGTAAAAGTCCTCTTTGCCAAAAATATAGTAGAAACCATCACGGTGAGTGTAGAGCTGGCAGCGAAGTATGCTTTGGGTATGGTAAGCCAGGCCATCAGATTTGAGAGCGTCGGGCAGTTGCTAAAGAGGTAGGGATTTGTGCCAATAGGGCTAGTCCCCTCAGTTATCAATTCTAGTCGGCCACTCGACTCAGTAGGGTGGTGCTTCCAATGCTACTAGCAGTCAGCATCAGAACAAGCTCTATACACTTTAGTCTCGATAAGATTACAAAATTTCTCCTGACGTAGTTACTAGTACATTGCAAGTCTTTCATTTACATATTTATGATTTACTAGACCCTGGAGCTTTTTTTTTCGTAACCTCCTATATAGCCATCAACTTCCGAGTCAGTCCTGAAATCTTAGTAGAACCCTTTTTAGTGTCTAGACCAGTAGGTGTCTCTAATGTAGCCCAGCGGGTATACAGGAACTGCCTGATTACAGTGTCTCAGAAAGTTACTTCAATTAACCTCATGGAGTTAGAGATGATAGATTTTTACGTCATTCTCGACATGGATTGGCTTCACTCATGCTATGCTTTAGTGGATTGCGAAAACAGAGTAGTTCAATTTCAGTTTCCTAATGAATCGGTTCTTGAATGAAGGGGTAGTACTACAACACTTAGGGGTCAGCTTGTTTTATACCTCAGAGCAAGGAAAATGATATCTAGAGGGTGTATTTATCACTTTGTCTGAGTCAAAGACTCAAATTTTGAGACTCCTAATCTTGAGTCAGTTTTAGCAGTGAGGAAATTTCCACATATGTTTTCTGAAGATCATTCCAGAGTTCCTCCCGAAAGGGAAATTAACTTCGAAATAGACCTTCTTCTAGATACCCACCCTATCTCTATTGCTCCATACAAAATGGCTCCAACCAAACTCAAAAAGTTAAAAAATAGTTGAAAGATCTCCTAGATAAGGGATTTATCAGCCCAGCATTTCCCTAAAGGGTACAACAGTTCTGTTTGTGCATAAGAAAGATGGTTTTCTTAGAATATTTATTGTCTACCGTCAGTTGAACAAAGTCACAATCAAGAACAAATACCCACCTCCCAGAATCAATGACTTATTCGACCAACTTCAGGGTGTCAATTATTTTTCTAGGATAGATCACAGATCTGTCCATCACCAACTTAGAATCAGAGAATATGACATTCCAAAAATAACTTTTAGAACCCAGTATGGTCACTTCAAATTTCTAGCCATATCCTTTGGTCTCAGGAATTCCCCAACAACCTTCATGGACTTGATGAACAGAGTGTTCAAACAGTACTTAGACATGTTCGTCATAGTCTTTATTGATGACATTCTCGTCTATTCCCGTGACGAAAATGATCATGCAGACCACCTCAGAATAGTATTATAGACTCTTAGAGCCCATTAGTTGTTCGCTAAATTCAATAAGTGCGAATGTTGACTAAGATCAGTAGCTTTTCTTGGCCATAATATTTCTGGTGATGGCATTAGAGTCGATACTCAAAAGACCGAGGTGGTGAAAAACTTGACCAGACCCATATCTCCATCAGATATAAGGAGTTTCTTGGGTTTGGCTGGCTATTATCGATGTTTTGTTGAAGGATTTTTGTCCTTTGTGTCCTCTATGTATAGATTGACTTAGAAGAAAGTTAAGTTTCAATGGTCAGATTCTTGTGAGAAGAGTTTTTAGGAGTTGAAGACTCGACACACCACAACCTCAATTTTGACATTGCTAGATGGTTCAGATGGGTTCTTTAGGCATTATGATGCTTCCAGAGTTGGTTTGGGGTTTTTTGGATGCAGAAAGGTAAAGTTGTACCCTATGGCTCTTGAAAGCTTAATCCTCATGAAAATAATAACCCACCCATGATCTTGAGTTAGTGGCTGTTGTGTTTGCCTTTAAGATTGGGAGACACTATTTATATGGGGTGTGTGTTAATGTGTTCACAGATCACAAAAGTTTGCAGAAGGATTTGCATATGCATCAGAGAACATGGTTAGAGTTGCTGAATGATTATGATATAAGTGTTTTGTACCATCCGGGAAAGGTCAACGTAGTGGCAGATACCCTAAGTAGGTTATCTATGGGTAGTCTGTCTTATGTCGAGGGTGAGAAAAAGAATTTAGTTAGAGAAGTTCATCATCTAGGAAGGAGTTCAATATTCCCACTTGGAAGTGGGAGGAAGTGAACATGGGTTTTGTGATAGGTTTGCCTTGTACTCACCATTAACATTATTCGATTTGGGTCATTGTAGAAAAGATGACTAAATCAGCCCATTTTTTGCCAGTCTGTGCGTCTTGTTAAGGCGAGGACTATGCCAAACTTTATCTCAGCGAGTTGGTTAGGTTGAACAGTGTTTTATTGTCCATTATTTCAGATAGAGGTACTCAATTTACCTATCACTTTTGGAAGGCTTTGCAAAAGGGTTTTGGTACCCAAGATCACCTCAGTAAAGCCTTTCACCCTTAGACAGATGGTTAGGAATATAGGATAATTCATACCCTTGAGGATATGTTGAGAGCATTTGCCATTGACTAAGAGCAGTTGCGATGATCACTTTCTTTGATTGAGTTTGCGTATAACAATAGTTGTCATTTCAGTATTCAGATAGCTCAGTTTGAGGCTCTATATGGGAGGAGATGTAGATCTCTGATTGATTGGCTTGAAGTAGGTAAGGCCATGGTAGTGGGGCTTGACATGGTGTTTGATGCCTTAATGAAAATACAGATGATTAGGAAAAGGCTTAAGGCAGCTTAGAGCTAATAGATATCTTATCCAGATGTGAGGACAAAAGACCTTGATTTTTAGGTTTCCAATTTGTATATCTAAAGATCTTTCCCATGAAGGGAGTAAAGAGATTTGGTAAGAAGAGGAAGCTTAGTTTCAGATATGTTCGCCCTTACATAATTATGAGTTATTTCAGAAAGAAGACTTATAAGCTTGAGTTGCCTGTAGACTTAACATTAGTGCACCCAGTATTCTATATCTCCTTGTTGAAGAAGTGTATTAGATACCCAGCAGTTTTTGTTTCCTTAGAAAGCATATATGTTTAGAACAACCTCTCTTACAAAGAAATTCCAGTCAAGATCCTAGATCGACAAATTTGTAGACTAAGGAACAAAGAAGTTCCCCTAGTCAAAGTTCTTTGGCTGAATTAGTCTGTTGAGGGAGCCACTTGGGAAGCAAAAGCAGATATACTAGCCATCTATGAGAGTGAGAGACGAAAGAGTGTGGGATGTAGGAGGGCAAATTTTTCTCCAACCCATGGTGGCTGGCCGGTGACAGCAACCATGGTTATGGTATAGAGATAAGTAAGGCTAGAGAGAAGGTGGAGAGAGAGAAAAGGTAGAGAGAGAAAAAGCAGAGAGAGAGCGCGCCAAGAGAGGCGGATGTTTTTGTGTAATGAGGAATTAAAGTTTTAGTGTTTTTGAAGATGGAAAGAGTGAGTGATATGATCTCAGTCATTGGATCAAAATTCATCCATGGCTGAGATTAAAAGGATTATAAAAACAGAAAATGGAGTTAAATGTACTAAAATTGTTATAAATTGGGTAAAATTAGGCTACAATTGTCGTAAATCGAATAGAAAAAGGCTAGCATGTAAATGAACTAGGAAATCAAATTGAATTAGGCTACAATTTAACAGATGTAATAATAATGAAAAAGATAATAGGGTGTCGAGGTTAAAATAAATTATGCATTTAAAATTAATGTTACGTAAAAATTGTCATATAAGATTATCGTAAATAACAATAATAATAATAATAATAAGCAATGTATTTATAAATTGTAAGTGCGCATATTTTGTGAAAAAATAATTTAATAAATATTAATAAAATTATGTAAAATGTTGTATCTGGATTAATAAATTGTAAAAAAATGACATAAAAATTTAATAAAATAATTTGTACATTTTAAAATATGAATGTGACATGTCAAAAATCTGTTTAATGTAAGAAAAATGTGTAAAAAATACTATCATTTAAAAAATAATAATTTTGCTAAAATAGCAGCCTAAATGTAGTATCGGGAGGTCAGAATTGGGTGTCAACAATAATTGGGCCTAAAGGCTCCTTTTCCTGTTTTAAAATAGGGTTTCTGCAAGGGTAGACTGGTAGAGAACAAAGTCAGTGAAGAGAAATCTTTAGTTGGTTCTTAAGAGTCGAGAGTGGATTCATATAAGCAAACTGATAAGCAAATAGGAAGGCGTCTAATTGTGCCCAACACATTTATCCATACCCAGATGGGTGGTGAAAGTACATGAGTAGGACAATTTCTTTTCAATTAAAGAAACCCTAATCCACAGACTAGTGCACTACAAAGGAAAAAAAATGAAAATGGAAAATAAAACAAGAAGTGTTTTAGGATATATCTAAACTATAGCATATCTCTGTTGTAATTTTCCAACATAAATAGAAATTTATGATCAAGTAATTAAAAATTTTAAAAAGAGAAATCGAAAGTTCTTTGACTCAACACTTTGGTGGCAACAGGGGAACGTGAATGGAAATGACCAGTTCAAAGAGCCATTTCTTCTATCTTCTGCATAGCAGGACACACTTATTGCCTGGCAGCAGGTAGATTAATTGGCATAATAGGAGAAATTGTAGCATGCTGAAGGAGTTGTTCCTCCCATTCAACCCCCTAGCCTATAGATCTGCAGCTAGCACGAAGGACTCCCAATGTAGGGGAGAGTTTATACAAGATTTGCAAATGATACACCTGAGGATGAAAATACATTGCAACTATTTTCGGGTTCGAGCATCTTCGTTTATAGCTACACCAAGGAGAATTTGTTAACTCAAGCGAGTGTGGATAGATCTAGAATTAGCAGAAGGAGCTTACTTGGTCATGTATTCACAGTCAAAGGGCTCAAACCCTCATTCAGCACAAAACAGCCAGTCCAAATTCCAATACCAGAGATCACAGTCAGGAAGAATAACAAAAAAAAATGAGGTGCAGATAAAGACGAAGAAGACAAAGGTGAAAAGGATACTTACTCTGAAAACTGATTTATCAGAAGCATATACGCTGAGGATATGAGGAAGAGTAAGTATTACCCATATGAACAACAAGATGAAACTCAGATTGAACTCCACCAAGCATAATATTTCTTAGGTTTTTGAAGAAATGATGGATAATATTGGAATTGGATTAGGAAATCCTATCTTAATGGGTTTTGTACTAAGCAGAATAGGGCTGGCTCAGATGTTTCATTTCGGGCCTTCTGATTTTAAATGTATGGATGATGTCATTTTAAATGGGTTGATCTATTTATATAAAGACAATGTGGTTTAGTCTTTAAATTAATAAAACAGGAAACGACAAAATAACACCTAAAATTAAAATAAGTTCACAAAACTAGCACCTAAATTTTAAAACCCGAGAAATAGCCAATGAGGGATGGGCGCACGCGAGAAGCTGGGATATATTTTTCACTGTTCCACATATTTTCCTCAATTTTACAACACAATTTGTCCCTTTCCATTTTGGGTACTGGACCCACTTTTCCTCTTTAATGGTTGAAGATTTTTTTGGCTCTTTTTTCCCATTCTTTTTTAAAGATTCTACTCTTTTTTGTATCTCAATGATACTTTTACTTTAGAATTGTCTTTTAGCTGAGCTTTAAGAAGCAGTTACAATTATAAATGTATTTTAATTATATTAATTACAAATATGAAAAATTATATTAATCTAATTATATTAATTACAAATGTGACAAATTAATATTAGATTGAACAAAGCAATGTAATATAGGCCAAGGGTACTTGAACAAATCTTTGTCCAACTTAAACTACACACATGATTTAGACAATAGACGATGTGTTTCACCTCCATAGTTTAATACAATAAACCAAAAGAGTAACTATATAATACAATTGTTAAAGATATATATTTATATATAATAATGATATAGTTTCTATATAAATACATATTCTATATAATAATTATAGCATTTTTATACATATTTTATATAATATTTAACTACCATTAATATTTAGATACATATTTTATACGACTCTATATAGTTTCTGCATGCATTCTAAAAATGTATCAATCTAGTATAAGAGAGTATCAGTTAAGTATATGGACACTGCAAGTGTATTAATGTAGTATAAAAGTGTATTAATGTGGTATAAAAGAGTATCAATTGCGTATAGGAAATTCATGTGCTTGCATAGAATTTTCTTTCTCTTTTTTAAAAAGTGTATCAATATAGTATAAAAGTGTATCAATGTGGCATAAAAGAGTATCAATTGAGTATAGAGACTGCATGTTCCCAATTGGGCCAAATGGCTAAAAAGGCAAATTAAATTGGGCCGACAGGCTAAGGTTATCCACCTTTTCAATTATGGGTCATTCTTTTTCAAACATGGCCAGCCTATGTCCTTTTCCCTTAATAAAATCCGAATTAAATTAAAAAAAAAACCTTAAGAAGGTATACCTGGTGAACAAAGGAGAGCATTTTGGCAATTTGGATAATTAATTTAACAGTCTTGGTTGTGCATCAGGGATGAAGAATTCAATTGCAGTCCTACTAAGAATTTCAATGTTGTGTTGTTTTTTATTGCTTAGTATTTACCTTTTTAAAATGTATTTTGTGGTTCACATCTAAAAACAATATATATATATATATATTTAGATGTAAATCAAAAAGTATATACAAGAAAAAAGTGAATATTATTTTGCAGTAAATGTTTACACCGATTTAATAAACATATTACAGTGCATTCACAAAAAAATTATCACAAAATTATAATTGATTGAGATAAAAAAAATTTATTTAATTATAATTAAATATGATTAGCTATAAATAAAAAATTTTAAAAAAGAAATTATGGGTAAATTAAAGGGTCCTTTGGTACGGTGTATTTGAATTATATAAAATATGGTGTATTGCTAATGATTGAATAGTTATGTTTCATATTATTTAGGTAGTTTTTTGTTTGGAGTAAAATATAATTGCATAATTTCTAAAAAATATATTTTTACTATTTTGACATTGCACTCATAATCTCTTTTTAAAAAATAATAAATTAAAAAAATCTTAATTTGATAACATTATTTTGGAGATTTTATTTAATGTTGGATACTGTCAACATTAAATATGATAAATTTTGATATGTGTAAAAAAGTAAGGGTAGAGAAAGTAATGTACATAACACAGAAGCTATTTTAATAATTAATAATTAAATTTTTTTAAAAATATATAAAAAATTTGATTAACGCCAAATTGCATTTGTGTCACATAATTGAGACTAAATATTACTCCCTCCGTTCATATTTACTTTTCCATTTTATCACAAATAGATGTGCAATACTACTGTTCAATTTGAAAAATCAATGGATAATTTATCATTTCTGTCGATTTTACCATTGATATTAAATACGATTCATTATCCAACAAATTTTTCAAAATGCTAAATTGATTATATTCAAAAGATAACATAGTAGCATTAGCCCTATCATTTACTAGTTTTAAACATATGTGTCAAAGTTAATAGTGAACAACTATTGATGGGCCGAGGGATATACATATATTGAGTCCATACTAGCATGGGTGCTCCGATATGCAGTCTTATAAATATAAATAAAGTATTGTTTTAGGTATGAATAACTAGCACTGCACCTCCTAAACAAAGTATCGTCTGCAACTCAATGGTAAAAGGGCTCAAAATCTATAACTTTTATTCCTTATTTACTATTTGAGAATATTGTGAGAGTGAATATCACTTACATTTCTTTTAAAATACATATCCGGATTTTACATCTTCACCTATAATAGTTATTAATGTTTTTTATTTTATTATTTTTAATTTTTTATTTATAACATTCAAAATTATCATATTTTATTATTTTATTTTTTAAAAGTATTTTACTTTTAATCATGCAGTGATATTTTAATTGTAATACTAATCGCTTATTGATTATTTTTTTAGAGAGGTAAATTGCATGGTCATATATTTTAAGAATTTGTGATTCTTTTATTGTTTGAATGTTAAGATGCTAGAGTCAATTTGTTTCTCATACTAGGTTTTGTATCGTTGCATTTAGAAGTTTTATTTTCCATGACCTTTTAATCAATTAATGTGTTTTTTAGTAATATTTTGTTTTATTACATTTCATTACTATATTATTAATTAAAAAATTTAAAATACATGAAGCTTAGGCCCCATGCCTCGAGGCTTTCGACTCACCCCTGCTAAGTAAAATTCAATGTCTCCTACACCACCGCCTTTTAAACACTGATTTAAAGTATGCAATTATTTAATTTCTATTACAATGATTTGATGTGAATAAATAATGGTGGTATATACAAATTATATACTCGTTTTCAGTTTTACCTTCCTATGAAAATGATTGCCAGCTTAGGTACCATATAACCTAGACAAGGCATGTAATAAACTTTTCATTTAGTAAAAGTAGTTTCTCTAAAACAGAAAAAAAAAATTGATGTGAATAATATAATATTTCTACACAGATTAAAAATATAAGGAATTTATTTTTGATTTAACTAAAAGCAATTGATATAGCTTGTAATTACATGTACACAATTCTGTTTTTTTTTTACCTTTTGATAATGTTGCACGAACTAAAAGTTTCATAGTTATATCTGATGATTGTACTATTATGAAGGAGTTAAAATTAAATGTTTATCTCCAAATTAGTGACTCTCTTTAACTAATTTTATCCAACAAACTGTTGGGTTTATAGTAAATGAGGGGTGTGAATGGAAAATGGAGAAAACCAAGTGAAAGAGAAAAATTGAGTTCACACCAATATGAAAAGTGTACTCAAAAATAGGAAAGCTTACTAAATTCTTCCACATTGGTCGGAGAAAGAAGCTTTAAAGTGTTTATATTGTGAAACACACTCCCACATGGATAAGTGAGGCAAGGAATAAGATATGCCTCGCGCCGTCGTCATTGTCGCTCGCTCGGGTTCGACTTCGGCATTGGAAAATGAGATCTATATTTTTGGAAAGATGTTATTTGATGATCCGAATCTACCAAAATGCAACAGTTGTGTTGTTTCAGAAGGATGCAATCCTTCAGCAAAAGGACACATTGATTCATGGAGAGAGATGACTGTTCAGTAAAAGATGCAATCTTTGGATGAACAGACATGAATTTATAGAATATGTGTAACCTTTGACATGAACCATTGCCTCTTTTCAGCAGAGGAGAAGAGGCATGTTATGGCTATAAAAACCAGTTTTCTTCCACTGGTTTTGATACGAGCAATTTCATAATAAAAAATACTCTTTTTCTCTTCAAAAATTATGTGTGATCATTCAAACTGTTGATTGTATTCGACGAGTCCAAATATTTGAGGTACCCCTATAATTGGATTGAAGGACATTCTTTTACCTCACCACTTTTTGTCCGCAATGGTTCACTAGCGAAGACGCTCCTAAGGTTCCCGAGGAAACCTCGGACAAAGAACGTTTCGTAGTTGTAGAAGCTTTGAAACATTCAGACTTCCTTTGCAGCAATTATATTCTGAGTGGTCTCCGAGATGACCTCTACAATATTTACAGTGGAACTAAGACATGGAAGGAATTGTGGGGGGGCACTTGAATGAAAATATAAAATAGAGGATGCGGGAATTAAGAAATTCCTTATTGCACGGTTCCTAAACTGTAAAATGATAGATAACAAATCGGTTGTCTCTCAAGTGCAGGAGTTGCAAGTCATTATACATGATCTCCTAGAAGAAATTATATCTTTGTGAAGTACCTTAGTTGAACAAATTAAAAAGGTTCTTAATACTCACAGAAACTGTTTTGTAGGTTTGACTATGAATAATGCATTTCAAGTTGTAGAGATAGTTGAGAAGCTACCACCTTTGTGGAAAGACTCCAAAAACTACATGAAGCATAAACGCAAAGGGATAATTTTTGAAGATCTTATTGTCTGACTGCATATTGAAGAGGATAATAAGGTTGCCGGGAGAAGGTCAAAAGGGAATTCTACAATTAATGGAGCACATATTGTAGAAGATGATCAAAACAATTCTAAGAAAAGGAAGAAAGTTGAATAAGGAAGCAATCAACCCAAGAAGAAATTCATGGAAAAATACTTCAATTGTGACAATATTGGCCACAAGTCCACGAATTATCATGCCCCGAAGCTAGGCAAGAAAAAGGATCAAGCAAATATGATTGAATCCAACAAAGAATGCGGTGATTTGTGTGCTATGTTCTCAGAATGCAACTTGGTGGGGGTATCCTCGCAAATGGTAGATGGATTCTGGTGCCACCCGCCATGTATGTACAAATAAAGAGTTGTTTTCATCATTTTCTCTAGCTCAATTAGATGTAATGATCTACATGGCTAACTTCGCTACTGCTAAGGTGGAAGGAATAGGGAAAATGTGCTTGAAAATGACTGCAGGAAAGGTCTTAACACTTAACAATGTCTTATATGTTCCAGAATTATTTAGGAACTTAATTTATGTTTCACTTCTAGATTAGAATGGATTCAAATGTGTAACCGTTTCTGGAAAAATTGTAATTAGCATAGGAGAAATGCATGTAGGAAAAGGCTATGTCACTGAGGGCCTTTATAAGATGAATGTAATGACTGTTGAAATAAATAAAAGTTCAAATTCTTCTTATTTTCTTGAGTCTTATTAGTTTTGGCATGAACGTTTAGGCCATGTTAATTATAAAAGGTTATGAAAATTGATTAACGTAGAATTTTTGCCAAAATTTGAGTGCAATAAATCAAAGTGTCAAAAGTGTGTAGAATCAAAGTATGAAAAACATCCTTATAAGTTTTGTGAAAGGAATTCTAATCCTTTAGACTTAGTACACACAGACATTTGTGATATAAAGTCAACAGCATCACGTGGTGGGAAAAAGTATTTCATAACTTTTATTGACGATTGCACTAGATATTGTTATGTCTATTTGCTAAATAGTAAGGATGAAGCAATAGAAGCGTTTAGGCAATGTAAAACTGAAGTTGAAAATCAGTTAGATAAAAGATAAAAATTGATAGAAGTGATAGGGGTAGAGAATATGAATCACACTTCGCCGAACAATGTGTAGAGAATGGAATGGTCCATCAAAATACGGCCCCGTATTCACCTCAATCAAACAGAATTGTGGAAAGAAAAAAACCAAACTTTGAATGAAATGATGAATGCCTTGCTTATAAATTTTGATTTACCACAAAACTTATGGGGGGAGGCTATCCTTACAACCAATCATATACTCAACAGAGTTCTCCATAGTAAGACACAATAGATTCCTTATGAAAAATGGAAAGGAAGGAAACCCAACTTGAAATATTTCAAAGTGTGGGGGTATCTAGCAAAGGTCCAAACACCTATACCTAAAAGGGCTAAGATAGGACCTAAAATGGTGGACTGCGTGTTCATAGAATATGCTAAAAGTAGTAAAGCATGTCGATTTTTGGTTCATAAATCCAAACTTCTAGATATTAATGAAAATACGGTAATTGAATTCGACAATGCTGAATTTTTTAAAAACATTTACCCATACAAAATTTGACATGAACAGTCTAGTGGAGGATCTAAACGACCTCAAGATGAACCAAGTGAGAATGTACATAATGAAGAAAATCCAAGATGTAGTATACGTCAAAGAACGTCTACTTCATTTGGATCGGATTTGGTAACATTTCTCTTAGAAAATTAGCCTCCAACATTTAGGGAAGCGATGACATCTTCGGACTCATCCTTTTGGAAAGAGGCAGTCAATAGTGAGATTGATTCAATCTTAAACAACCATACATAGGAATTAGTTGATCTTCCTCCCGAAAATAAACCTTTAGGTTCTAAATAGATTTTCAGAAGGAATATGAAAGCGGATGGCACTTTTGAGAAATACAAGGCAAGTCTTGTAGTAAAGGGCTTCAAACAAAAAGAAGGCCTTGATTACCTTGATACATACTCGCCAGTAATAAGGATAACATCGATTCAAATGTTAATTGCTTTAGCGGAATGATATAATCTTCAAATCCATCAAATAGATATAAAAACCGCTTTCTTAAAAGGAGAATTGGAGGAAGATATGTACATGGAACAGCCTGAGGGTTTTGTGGTTCCAGGAAAGGAAAACAAGGTGTGTAAACTTATCAAGTCATTATATGGACTAAAGTAAGCACCAAAACAATGGCATGCGATGTTTGACCAAACCATGTTGACAAACGGATTCAAAAAAAATGAATGTGATAAATATGTTTATATTAAAGACACTCCAAATCACCAAGTCATTGTATGTTTATATGTGGATGATATGTTGATCATCAGTAGAGACATTTGTTGACATAAAAGAAACAAAACGAATGCGCGAGAGCAAATTTGATATAAAAGACCTTAGAGTTTTAGATGTAATCTTAGGTATAAGAATCCATAAAAATCCAAAAGAGTTGGTATTGTCACAGTCTCATTATATCAAAAAGGTACTTGACAAGTTCAAGTATATGGAATTCGTTAATGCCAAGACTCCATTGGATGCGAGTTTTGCACTTCGAAAGAATAAAGGTGAAGTGACTCGCAATTAGAGTACTCAAGAGTATTGGGATGTTTAATGTATATAATGAACTATACACGACCAGACATAGCATGTACTATAAGTAAATTGAGTCGGTACACAAGTAATCCCAACAAAACTCACTGGATGGTAATGAAAATAGTTGGGGGTATCTTAAATACACTTAAGATTATGCTTTGCATTATAATAAATATCCTGCGGTAATTGAAGGATATGGTGATGCAGATTGGATCACCGGATCGAACGAAGTAAAATCCATAAGTGGATATGTATTTACTATCGGTGGAGTAGTCTCTTGGAAATCATCCAAACAGACTTGTATTGCTCTCTCTACAATGGAATCTTAATTTATCATATTGGATAAAGCCGGTGAAGAAGCACAATGGCTCCAAAATTTCTTAGAAGATATTCCTTATTGGCCCAAGCTAGTGGCACTAGTATTTATACACTGTGATAGCCAAGCGGCAATAGGTAGGGCAGGGAGCATGATCTACAACTATAAATCTCATCACATACGACAGAGACATCATATCATTATGGAACTTCTCTCTAGTAGAATTATCAATGTTGACTATGTAAAGTCAAAGGTTAATATGTCGGATCCACCTACAAAAGGCCTATCTATAGAAGGAGTGGAAAGGAATCCAAGGGAATGGATTTAAGGCCTAGGACAAGTCGGCATGGCGGTAACTCTACTAACAGACTGGAGATCCCAAGATCTTGGTTCAACGAGATCAAACAAGGTTATGTCTGACAGGTTCAACATTGCCAATTACCCAACCCATTCTCATGATATAGACAATGTATAGTAATCAAGGATAAGACTTAAAGGGAAAAGTCTTTTAATAATTATCTAAATTTGGTAGATTTGACCAAATAGTTTAATCTATAGGATTGAATGTTCAGAAATTACCTATGTGAGGGAGAAGTGGAAGCTGCTTCAAGGTGAATGTTAGTAAAGGCCTATTCTCTAAGCTCTCATGAAACCGAGATGTGTTCCTTGCTGAAAAGAATAAAATCGTGAGAACCATAAACGATAAAAGAATGGTTGTGTGATATGTGTTGTCTAGGTGTACATTAAATCTCGACAGTTCAAATATATCAAATCTACCAATTGACCGAGTGCATTCGATACATGTTCACTACGGAACGTTCAAAGGGAAACCCACTTATCTAGATACAATCAGTCTTTGCTTGATGATCATATACTTGTCTGTAAACATTTTATGAAAACTAGCCATTCCCCATTTACGTGAGGGATTGTTGGTTCATAGTAAATGATAGGTGTGAATGGAAAATGGAGAAAACCAAGTGGAAGAGAAAAATTGAAATCCTACCATTATGGAAAGTGTACTCAAAAGTAGAAAAACATACTAAATTCTCCCACATTGGTGGGAGAAAGAAGCTTTCAAGTATTTATAATGTGAAACACACTCTCACATGGATAAGTGAGGCATGGAATAAGAGATCTATATTTTTGAACAAATTTGTTTTGATGATCCGAATCTACCAAAACGAAATAGTATTCTCCATCTATGCATGTAGCAGCAGCACATGCAATGCTTCAGAAATTTTGAACTGATGCTTCTGTAATTCCAAACAGAACTAAGACTTCAAAATAGTTGCGCTATTTTGAACTGATGTATTATTTCAGAAGGATGCACTACTTTTGCAGAAGGACATACTGATTCATGGAGAGATATGACTATTTAGGAAAAGATGCAATCTTTGGATGAACATACAAAAATTTACAGAGCATGTGTTACCTTTGACATGAACCATTGCCTCTTTTTAGAAGAGGCATGTTATGGCTATAAGAAACTGCTTTCTTCTACAGGTTTTGATACGAGAATTTTCAGAAAAAAAAAAACTCTTTTTCTCTTCAAAAATTCTATGTGATCATTCAAACTGTTGAGTACGTTCGACGATTCCAAATATTTGAGGTACCGCTATATTTGGATTGAAGACCATTTTATCCTGGGAGGAAAATTCCACAACCTCGGGTACAATGAGGGGAATTATTTCCTTAAGGAAAGTCCATGAATTCGGACGACTTGGCCTTATTCATTTCTGTTTATCTATTTTCTAAAAAAATAAAATACACCTCTTGGAAAGGTCATTTTGATCTTGTGTTGAGGGCATTTGATATTCTTCATTGTGTTCTTGTTTATACTTGAACTCTAGTTGAAGTTTTTGTTCTGCATATACAGATTTTGCATACCCATAGAAGGAAATAACACAAACAACCATTAGATATTTATTTATCTTACCGTGTAATCTTTCAGATAAACAAATTTGTATATGCATTATGCTAGTACATCAATTACCTATAATTTATTGAGATAACATGGAACCTCATTCCTAAGAAAGAATCTTGTCCTCCATAATCGTGTGAAGCATAATCCAATAGACTTTCACTTTTCCCACCACCATATGTTGAAAAAAAAGGTTCGTGTTATACAGATTGAAGATACTGACCAAATTGTTGACACTTTCAACAAAGCACTAGCCAGGCCTGCATATGCGAGCAATCTATTCAAGTTTAGTGACCCATCACTTAACTTGAGGGGGGCCTATTCCTCCACAGGGAATAACAAAGACATGATGAAAGGGGAGATGAGTGTTCCTAGATGGGTGAATTTAGGTGATGGAGGGGAGTAGGTTTCACATCTTCCTTTGAATAGCAAATTCAGTTCAGAAGCTTCCATATTTGTGTCTAAAAAAGCACCGTAATGAAAAATGAGTCAGGGGCCTTAGCATCTGGACTTAGTCCAATTAACACTTATTTTAGTGATTTGACTGGAAATTTTTGATGAGGAAGAGAAAGAAAATATGTTGGATATGTGCTTTGATAAAGTGGCTAGAGATGGAATCTCACCTCAACAACAAAAAAGTGGAAGCAATAAAAAGACACATGAGAGGCAACATAGCTAGGATGGTAAAGTGCGGGAAGTATGTTCCAAGACACCTACCAATGCGACTGACAAAGCAAAATCATACAACAGTGTCAATAGCTTCAACAAAATTCAATAAATCAAAGAATAACTGATGAACTATCAAATGTTGTTGTACAGATTGGAAGATGAAGACAAGAGAAAATACTTCAGGTTACTTTAGACAGGAAAGCTTTCTTTTTTAAATTTATGCATTTGTAGAAGGAAGTTTGAGTTTGATAACTCAAATTTCATCCTGGATTTTATATTTTTGTAGTATTTAAGCATCATCATTTGTAATATCATCATAGGGTATGTTACATACTCTGTGATGATCATAAGATACCTAGTTCTCTGTAGTTCATATTTTCTTCATGATTGTTGATTAATAGAGGTTCATTACCTCATTAGAATTGGTAAAGGAAGACCTAATTCCCCTTACTTATCCATGTTGAAGATTTTTATTATTAATAAAAGTCTTCTAGAAACACTGTGGTATAAATTAGCCAAAAGAAAAGGAAAAAAGACTACACAGAGTAGTTCGTGACATTCATTTTGGTGAGGAGATCGATAGATTTGGTCTAATCAAATCTACTGTAAATTAATGGATATACAATATTACTTATATGATTTTCAAATATTATCTTATCAAAACACGGCACACCAACGTACAAAAGCCTTTTTATGTTTAAGTAGGTTTTAAAGTTAGATCAGGTCTAAATTTTAAAAATTACCTTACACATTTTTTACCCTTTGAGACTCTATCTAACTGAAAAAACACAATCATTTATTCAATTCTGACCCAAGCTCTTTTTATGATTAAGTAGAAGAGAGATTTTTTTCCCATTTGGATCATATTTGGAGGGCTAAAAGAATGGGTGACTTAATTTTCTAAATCTAACAATAAAAAAAGACAGTAAAGGCTTGAATGGATGGCCTTTTGAAATTAGAAGATCACTTTCAGGATTTTTCTTTAAGTTAGTGAATATAGGCAGTTATGAATAAAGGTAAATATACACTATTTTTTTAATGAGGGATATATCCCCTCGAAATTATTTTTTCCTTTACTAATTAACTCCTTGTACGTAATCAAATACTTCAAAACTTGCATCACTGATTATTCCTATCATTTAGATCAAGAAATTAAAGCTACTATTTCGACAATGACAACATAATAAAAATATTTCCTTAGTCCATTTAACTGAACAAAATTAACTTAAGTCTTTCATATCATTATTTTTAAGAATATAAGGAAAATATGATCAGAATTTTACTCCAACAACATTTAGGCTACCTAATGAGTTGGAGTACGTCCACACTACCCAATTCTTTGTTACCTCTCAGAGAACAAACTTCTACCCACTATCTAGTCCTATTGGACAACCTACAAGGGTAATACTTCAACGTACAAGTATAAAAACAACGGTAATGTTTTTATGTTTGTAGGTTGATGTTTAACCTGGTAGGTTGTAAAGTAGAACTAGAAAGTGGGCTTGCAATCGAACTTCACCAAGGTCTTACTTGATACGACTAGATAGAGCTGATAAAGTTGGCTTTAAAGGAAATAAGCTTGTTGTTGGAGTCAATGAAGAGTTGGGTGGTGTGGACTACTACAAAAAGAGAAAACAGTAGCAAGAACTTGTGCTTGAAAATTCCTAACTCTCAAAGCGTTAGAAAAAGCAACTGAAGGGTAAAAAATTAAAGAACAAAAGAAGAATTTTTATAATTGATATGAGATGATTTTACAAGATAATATGTAAGAATCTTATAAATAACTTTATATAAACAATGATTTACATTAAATTTTCTCAAAAGTCAGAATTTGATCAAATTTATCAATCTTAACAACTTACCAAAAGCATAGTATTCTTAGTAAGAAATCAACATCACAAAAGGTAAAAGAATTATTGTTATTAATTAATTTTTGGACCAGTGAATGGCAATTCAATCAAAAATCATGCAAGATGATATGAATAATAACGAAATCCCCAACACCCTCGCGAGGAGGGATCCAAACCCAGTGGAAACATCATTTTTATAGCCTTTTTTGTGTTACCTTTTTACCATATATTTCCAAGTCAACTCTAATTTTTTTTTCAAAAAATGAATAATTTATATTTTCTTTACGTCTTTGTTGCCTCACGACTAATTCCACTTCTACCACCCCATCCCCCGCCCCTCCCTTTTTATTGTCCAAATATTACTTTATTTTATTAGAAACTTACAAATTTAAAATTTTGAATTCGCCTCTGCTAATGAGTAGATACCAAGCTTTTCACAAGACATAACTGTGCAGCTATGAAAAGAATTTTTTTTTTTTTTTTGAATCCCTATGCTATTCTTAGTGGGAATATTTTATTAATATTAAAAAATCACATACAAACGACACTGAACAAAAGCTAAAGCAAAATCCAAAGAAATATCAAGCAACTCTCCTCAGTATTCATGGCAATAGATTCATCCTTTAGGGCAGCAATTTAGGTTATTTCAGATAAGTGTTAATGGAATTGTAACTGGTCCAAATGGTGAGGAACATTTCTCACGTAAAAAAATAGGAGAACTTATAATATCTACATCATTTGTTAGACAATGAAGTATATGTACAGTACAATTTTAACGAGGAATATTTTTACTCTTCGTATAGTTGAGGGATATATTTTCCTCTTAACAAATTAAGTTCTTGTGCTTAACCAAATACATCAAAACCTCCATCAATGATCTTTTATTTCTATCATTTCGAGGAAATTATAGGTATTATTTTGACCACGATGTAATAAAAATATTTTCATATCATATTCAACAATAAATAAATAACTTAACTCTTTCATATTGATATAATTTAATAATAATTGATCTTATTGATATTGAAGGGGTTACAACTGTATATATAGAGAACTGAAGAATAACTAATTACAGAATAACCCAGATGTATTTAATAATTATATATGTAGTCTATTATCCCCCCGCAAGCTGATCAGCGGTAACGAGGGGCAGCTTGGAGCAGAGATACTGAAAAGGCTGTAACGGAAGAGGCTTGGTGAGAATATCAGCAAGCTGGTCAGTAGATGGGACATAGTGCGTGACCATCGTTCCTGCAAGTACCTCATCGCGAACAAAGTGGCAGTCGGACCCAACATGCTTCATACGATCATGAAGGACTGGATTTTTGGTAACACAAATAGTGGACTGATTATCACAATAAATCTGTGGTTTCGTCGGGGGAATGCCAAGTGCATCCGTAAGGTATCGTAACCACATGGCTTCAGCAACACCCGCAGCCATGGCACGATATTCTGCTTCTGTGGAGGAACGGGACACTCGCGTTTGCTTCTTAGTGCACCAGGAAATCAGATTCGGTCCCATCATAACAATATATCCAGTAGTGGACTTCCGATCATCTTTGTCGTTAGCCCAATCCGAATCAGAAAAAACAGATATATCAAACGAGCCCTTTTGAAATAAAATTCCACAGTGAAGAGTACCTTGAAGATAGCGCAGAATGCGTTTCAAGGCCTGAAAGTGTTGCTCTGTGGGAGCATGCATTGATTGGGAGACTCGATTGACTGCATATTGGATGTCCGGACGAGTAACAGCAAGATAATGAAGTCTACCGACGAGGCTCCGATATAGTGTAGGATCGGCAAAGAGAGTATGCGGCCCTGGGGATTGGCGGACTGCTATGGGAGTGACCGCGGGTTTGCAGTCTGCCATTCCAGCTCGATTTAGAAGTTCAAGGGTATATTTTGTCTGATGCATCAATATGGTTCCCGATTTGCGGATAAGTTCGAGGCCAAGAAAGAACTCCAGTGGACCGAGGTCCTTAAGTTTGAAGTCACGATGCATAGCCTCAGTAATTTCAGTGATGAGTGATGACGAGCTGCCTGTAATAACAATATTATCCACATTGATAAGAATGATGACTGTCCCTCGAGAACAGTGAAGGGTGAAGAGGCTGTTGTCATGATGGGAGGTGCGAAAACCAAGACCCTGCAGAAAAGCAGAGAGACGTGTGTACCAGGCACGTGGGGCCTGTTTCAGGCCATACAGTGATTTGCAAAGCTTGCAAACATAGTGAGGACGGTTGGGACTAACATATCCCGGTGGCTGAACCATATAGATTTCTTCCTCAAGATGACGATGAAGAAAGGCATTGCTGACGTCTAACTGATGAAGCGGCCAATCATAGTGAACAGCAAGAGACAAGACCAGACGAATAGTCTGTTGCTTAACAACAGGGCTGAAGGTCTCCTTATAATCCACACCATACTCCTGATGATACCCTTTTGCAACCAGACGTGCTTTATAGCGAGAAAGAGATCCATCTGAATTTTGTTTGATGCGAAACACCCATTTGCACCCAATAGACTTTCGGTTACTAGGCAGAGGTACCAAATCCCATGTACGTTGTTCATTCAGAGCCTGAAATTCCTCATCCATAGCTTTGCACCAGAAACTATTTTTGGAGGCTTGGTTGTAGGTAGTAGGCTCAGTGACGGGATGTGCATCAAAGGGTATTTGAGTGTGGTAGGCTTTGGGTTTGAAGGTACCGGCCTTGGCTCGGGTTGTCATAGGGTGAGTGTTGAGTGAAGGGTGATTAGGAAGGGGTGGTGGAGTTGTATGATGTGTGGACGGGGGTTGGGTGGGGCTGCCGTGGGAGCTGGGATGTGCAGCGGTGGATGGGGTGGCTGTATGTGTGTTAGGAGTAGGATGTAGGGAAGTGGTGGGTTGTGTGGCAGTCGGCTGGGTGTGCGGGTGGGTGGGTGGTTGGTTCGGGTGGCTAGGTGGTTGGTATGGGTGGGTAGTGGTGTAGTGGGGTACCGGGGTAGGTACCGAGTGAGCCGGAGCATGAGCGTGTGAAAAGGACGGAAATAATGGCACAATGCCAAGTGGATTGGGGGAGTATGGAGTAGAGGAAAGACTTGTGTAAGGAAATTGTTCCTCCACAAAACGAACATGACGGGAAACATATGTTTTCTGAGATACAGGATCGAAACATTTGTAACCTTTGATAGTGGGATGATAGCCTAGAAAGACACAAGGGGTGGACCGAGGTTGAAGTTTATGTTGAGTGTGTGGACGCAACCAGGGATAAACTAGACACCCAAACGGGTGGAGATGGATGTAGTCGGGTGGATGATTGTAGAGACGGGCATATGGAGTGGAGTTGGAGAGAGTGTGAGTGGGCATGCGATTTATGAGGTAGTTGGCAGTAGCAAAGGCATCAACCCAAAAGGAAACAGGTAAGGTGGAATCATGCAGGAGCGCAACAACTGTTTCTATTAGGTGACGGTGTTTGCGCTCAGCAACGCCATTTTGTTCAGGGGTATATGGACATGAAGTGTGATGAAGAGCCCCTAGATGTTGAAGAAAAACACCAAATGCATTGTTGACAAATTCTTTGCCATTGTCACTTCGAAAAATTTTGATTTTGGCATTAAATTGAGTTTGAACCATTCGGTCAAAGTTGACAAGAACAGTATAAGCTTCAGATTTAAATTTCAGAGGATAAAGCCAAGTGAATTTACTGTAATCATCAACAAAACAGATATAATAACGAAAACCTTGAACAGAAGGAACTGAGGTTGGACCCCAAACATCAGAATGAATTAATTGAAATGGCGCAGTGGCCTTGTGTTCAGACAGTGAAAAAGGTAAACGACAAGATTTAGACACTGAACAGGACTCGCAATGTAATTTTTCTGAAAAATTAAAACCTAAGGAAGATAAAATGGATTTGGCGATGGCGGATGATGGGTGCCCAAGCCGGCGATGCCAGGTGGACGAGAGAATGGCTTGACTCACAACAGACGGAGACCTGGATGGAAGAGTGTATAGCCCATGCTCACAGCGACCCGTGTACCGCACCCGGTTCGTGGTATTGTCCACTATCTGGAAATTGGTGTCATTAAAAATGAGGGTGCAGTTATTTTCTTTAGTAAAGCGATAAACAGATAAAAGATTGGATGTGAGGGAAGGGACGTGGTGAAGGGTTGAGAGATGAAATTTACCATTTGGGGTATAGACATACCCAGAGCCGGTGTTTGTGATGGGAAGGGATTGACCATTGCCTACTGTAATAGTTTCTGAGCCATGATACGGATGAGGAGCTTGAAGTTGGGAATAATCCGACGTCACATGGGTGTTAGAACCTGTGTCTAGATACCAATCGCCAGATTGAGCGTTTGTGGACGCATGCATCGCCCTTGATCCTCCGGACTGGCTATTTACATTCTGCGAGTCATCATAACGATACCAGCAATTAGCTGCAGAATGTCCCCGTTTAGCACAAATTTGGCACGTCAGAAGATCTCGTGTGGGCCCCCGCTGGTTTCCTCGTCCCTGTCCACGGCCTGACTGGAAGCCGCCCCTCGGTGGAGGCTCGCCTCTGCCTTGCTGCCCGGCGTTCCGAAGGTCACCGCCGCCGCTGCCTCGCCCTTGGTTACGGCGATCGTCACTGCGACCCCTGGCCGAGCCCCCGCTGCCAGCTGAATAAAGAGCCGTGACGCCAGGGGTGGAACTGGCTTCTCCGAGCAGTAATTTGTGTTCCATGTCTAAATTCAATTCTTCTGCATTAAGCCATCCAGACAGTTGATTCAGAGTGATTTCGATAGGTGAGAGGTGAATATGCTGTTTGAGAGAGGAATAGCCAGCCGGAAGGCCACGTATCACGGCATTCACCACGTCTCGTTCAGGAATAATCTCGTTCACAGCATCTAGGTCAGACAGAATAGAGGCCACATCATCAAGGTATTGAGTCATCGTCTTCGTTCCCTTCCGAAGAGTATGCAATCTGTCACGCAACTGAAAAATATGAGTTGTGGACACAGAGTTGTACCTTGTGGCTAGTGCGTCCCAAAGTGAAGCCGATGTGAGAAAACCCCGGGCGTGTTTGTGCACAGAGGGGCTAATAACTGCGAGAAGACAGGCTCGGATCTGAGTGTCTACGATCATCCACGGAAGGTAGTCGGGATTTGGGAGCATGACGCCGTCCTGCTCGGCTGTCTCGGGCGGCGGCTTCTCCGCACCGTCAATCCATCCGAGCAGCAAGTTGGCTGCGAGGGCGGTGCGGACGTTAAGTGCCAAGGCCGGGTAGCTGTTGTCAGATAATTTTTCGGGGATGAGATTGTGGAGATTCCTGAGCAGTAATTTTACTCCAGACGGTAAAGTAAATTTGACATAGGATCAACAACCTTGTCCATGGCGCCGACCTACGGCGGAGGAGGGAGCCCGTGCGGCGTGGTGTAGACGGTGGCGGCGGCGCACACACGTCGAAAAAGAGGAGAGATTAGGGTTTGGGCGGAAGAAGAAAACCTAGCTTTGATACCATGATATAATTTAATAATAATTGATCTTATTGATATTGAAGGGGTTACAGCTGTATATATAGAGAACTGAAGAATAACTAATTAGAGAATAACCCAGATGTATTTAATAATTATATATGTAGTCTATTACATATCATTATCTTTAATTACATAAGATAATCTTATCATAATTTAATGCAAACATCATTAGTTTGTGCCTTCATAATGAGTTGGAGAACATCCACATTACCCAACTATTCATTGACTCCGACGACACACTTCTACCCTTTAACGCCAACGACACCAACTCTACCGAGTTGTATCCAGGAAGAAATTTGTCTCAATTCATTTGTTAGCCTATTGTCTAGACCTCCTGGACATCACACGAGGATAACATGACATTTCATTCCTGCTAAAATTTGAATACTATCCTGGCATGTTGTCCAGAGGACTAGTAAGTTTGCAAATGAACTCAAGCAATGGTATGGTCTTCTTTGATATAACCAGATAGAGTAGATGAGGTTGGCTTTTAGGAAAAGAAGAGAAAAGAGAGCAAGAAGTTGTACTTGAAAATTTCTAGCTTTCAAGTTGTGTCACAGAGAGCAACTGAAGGGTAAAAAATTAAAGAACAAAATAAGGGTTTTTATAGTTGGTGTGAGATGCTTTTACAAGATAATATTTGGAAATCTTATAAATAACATTCTATATAGCTTGATTTACATTATATTTTTTCAAAAATCAAAATTAGACCAAATTTACCAATCTTAGCAACCTACCAATAACATAATATTCTTAATAAAAAAATCAATATAAAAAATGTAAATGATTTATTATTATTAATTCATTATTTGTCCAGTCAACCCAAATTGCTTAAAAAATCCCGCAAGATGATTTGATTAATAAGTATTGAATTTAAAAGATTATCAAAAATGAAATTTTTATAAGGAACAAATTACAAGAGAGAAAATGGTCAGAACCACATAAATGACAATCTATTTTAATCTTGTCTGATTTTGTAACTGAAAGTCAAGTCAGTTGAAATTCAAGTAAAAATTGGCATTTATTATGACTTTACAAAAGATCCTGCCACGACCCAAACAGACGCCCAGGAACAGATGAGCATCCCGAACCATAAAGGCTCGGGAGCCCTTCTCTATTTGGCAATCATATACACAATTCATATATTGTAATGAAATATGGAAAATAAATGAAAACATGGTCACTTTAGTATCTCAACTGAGTAATGCGGATATAAGTTCAATAAAACTCAAACCATCTAATACACGTTTGCGAAATCTCTACTACGAAAATGACAATCTGTTTGAAACTGGGACAAGACCCCCGGTTGGATCATGAACTAAAAACAATGAGATAAACATAAGTAAAAAACATGCCTTCCAAAGTAAGGGAGGCCCACCAACTCTGAAAATCTGGCAACAATCAACTATTTAGCAGGACCGCTAGACTGGGCCTCAGAACCTGAAATATAGGGGGTCAATACAAAATGTACTGGTATGTGAAACAACCCAAAATAACATGTTTTTATATATCATAATAAGAGAATTTTATAAAACAATAAACATAATGCATAAGTGAAAACACATGCGCATACTGAAATGAATTTCAACAACTCTTGGAAATCATGACTCACTTTCTATTTTCTCTGAGCTAGTTGGTACACCCTACAATTCTGATTATCCCATGAGTTATATGGGATCCGTCCTTGACTCAGTGGCCAATCCCCCTACCTTAATTTTCCTCAAGGGTTGGAGTATGGGTATGGGAGACACGCCAGTCCACAAAGCAGAGTGCCATAATTCTCAATCATAATAATATATCATGGTAGGGCACAAAACCCCAAAGCATGGCTCCTAACCATAGTCCTAAGTTAGGATGACATAAATCAAGGTACATAAGACCACACAACATGGTGCCAAAATCCCGAGTCGGCAAATTATGATTTCCAACATTGAGTCTTTCCACTCGTGCTTTCTTCGGGTAACTATCGAACTCTCTTAAGCCCAACTTTTAGTCCCTTAAAACCATTCTTCATACATGCAAAATATTCAAAACTTGTTCTGTTAAGGGCATACTATCAATGGGTATCCTCGTACCCCGACTTGCAAGTCATTCATGTTATAACCCGACTTCTAAGTCAAAACTCTTCTTCATAAACATGATTGGGGATGTTTAATCATGATAAAATAGTAAATCTTATCCCCATGGTGTTTAGAGTAGTCCCAAATACCTTAGACTACTTAGTTGAAAGGATAGGATCCAAATCATGATTTTGTTTCTTGGAAATCTTGAACATAAACTATGGATTCTTGATCTTGGGAGGGCGGTTAGGGTTTTTTCTTGAGAAATTTGAGTGAATTTAGGCATATTATGCACAAAAGATATTTTAATTCGCTGTTTACAGGACTTGGGCTTGTAGAGAAAAGATAAGACTGCCCCTCAGAATTAAAAGTTTCAGCAGAAATACAAATTTTGAGGCTCACCGCTGAGCCCTATTGGTGCAACCGCTATAGGCACCGTTGAGCGGTGTAATTGCGGTGACCTACTGTTTTAGAAAATTCCGATTTTGAGGCTTACCACTGAGCGCTATTAGTTCTACCGCTATAGGCACCACCGAGTGGTGTAATCATGGCAACTTACTGCCTCACACGAAATATGCTATAACTTTTCACTCGGGTATCGGGTTAAGGCGAAATAAAAATCGTTGGAAAGCTAACCCAATTATCTACAATTTCGTGTGGTCTTGATCTAAAAAATTTGATGTATATCAAAAGTTATACATGTTCAAAATAGACCCTTGTTGAATCGAATACGAAACTCTAGACGAATCAAAGATTCTTAGCTCAACTTTGATCTCAGTAAATTCTACGAACATCTTTCACTTCGAGAAAACTTCATAAAATAGGTTAAAAATCACAAAACATGAATTAAAATATAAATTATGGGATTAGAGTTTGGACACATAGGAACGATGGCTCAATTTCTAGCTAAAAAATGTGGGTTGTTACATTATCTCCCCATTGGGATCATTCATCCCTGAATGATGGGTAGGATCTTGTTAAAGCTCGAAAAGTAGGAAGTAAGGAATGTAACCTCGAATTGAAAATTTTCTTTTGCTTAAGAGAATATGCAAAGGCATCAAAAGAATTTCATGATAATGCCCTAGTGAATCGTATACGCACGAAGCGTGAGTTTATAAGGATTGACATAGAGATGACCTTGCACATGATTCATGATCATCACAACATAAGACATGACTTTATTTGGTAATAATAGGCCTGATTATATCGGTACAATCATGAAATGAGATTTTGCGGAAGATAGGAATTAGAAGCATTCTCTACCTTACAAGATACAATGAATAGACCTAAAACTTAGAGACACTACTCATACATGCCCCTAACAATAAATAACATACTTCATCATTTCCACTTAAAATTCTCCAGAAAATCATCTAACTACAAGAGTTTGAGTCCCACTGTATAGTACTTCCATGTTGAAGCCTAACCTAAAGTTAAAAGGATGCTAACTTAAACTACGGGATCCTGTACTCTACATCACATTAAGAAATTACCTCACCTCATCACTATAACCCAACAATATCAAGTCTTAATTCAAGGAGTAATAACCAGATGGCTCATTGGTTTGTGTTTTCATCAATCACAACATTCAAGCCTATCATTACTACACCCACATAATGGCTCTCTCCACTAAGACCATCAAATTCAATCATTCTCTCATAGATTTTCACCATATATCTCCTTTATAACTATTTCACGTAATGAAAGTTCATCTCCTTCTTTTCCCCTGCACCAATAACCTTATCTAAAGAAATCACATCAAACTTTTTACACTCAAGAACATCTACTAACCTACCTAAAACATTACAATGCTTCCACACCCACCATCCTATTGACATACGGAGGGTCATTGAGGGACCCAAGCATAAGCATCATGAATGGGAGAAAATTCAAGAACTACCTTAATTGACCATCTCCCTCTTAGGTCAAAGTCAAGATCCTTGACTTGCAAACATATTTCCTAATCAAATAAATAACCACAACTCTCAACAAAATAAGGTATCACCATACACATAAATGCTAAACTCCCTTTTTTTAAATTATACTCTACAGGCATTGCTTTCCAAGAACGCCACTCTTAATTTTTATCCTCTATAGCCATCAAGTTACAACTCATAGTCTTATGAGCATACCCATCCTCACTCCTTTTTACATATAAATCCAATCCATTCCACTTAACATTCTAACATTTGACCGCTAATCACATAAGCTACAACATAATAAAATTTTGTAAAACTATCCCAAAGGCACATACCGTCTACCTATATTCCCTCAATTCAGATCTAAAGAACATCACACAACAACTCTTTGGTCTTTCCCATACTACAAAAATTCAGGAATAGGAACTAGGTGCACAAACACTTACACACATAAAACTTTATCTAACAACATGCTACTTGGGGGTTCAACTTATTATCCTTTACCCACGCTCTTATCTTCTTAATGACTCAACCGTAATTCATTGTTATAACACTAGTATCATGGATATACGTATATATAAATTATCATTATCCACCCCTTCTTTCGGAAGTTGCCAACCTAGGTTATTCCAAATATTGCATCAAGCCCACTAATTTCTTTCCACAAGACACGCATTAACAATCTTAAGCTACTATTTCCACCACTACGCTCCACATCTTATTGTCTAAAGACACCAATAATGTAAAGAATGCCAAATACATACCCATCATGGGAGAAAATCTATAACATACCCGTAACAACATCTGGAGAGGTCTTTATATTCTGAGGTTAGATAAGGTATATAATCAATTGTGACCACCACCGGCAGGTGAAGTAGTACCCTTAGGAGGAGAAGATGTGGATGTGGCTTAAGAGTTAGCTCCCCCTATATTCCCTCCAGCTGAGGGACAGTCCGTCTGAAAATGGCCCACTTAGCCGCATAAATAACACGTCCGAATCTCAGAATAACACTTTCCTAGATGATTTCTCCCACAATTACTACAACAAAGATGTGACCTACAAGGATAAGTCACATTCTCTTTGGACTGGGTGCCATAATCTCCAGGCCTATCTCCTGAATGAAAATATTATTCACTTGAAGGCCTGGGCTGAGGTGCACTTGCTGAAGACTAAGCATTGCTCCAAAACTTCATTTTAGAAAACTTATTTCCCCAATTACCACCTTTGTGTTGACTGTTATTTTGATCTGTGGACCCAACTCTCTTAGTTTCTCATTCTTTTCCCTTACCTTAGCCAACCTCTTCTTTTGCTCTTCTACCTATTGCATAAGAATGGAAAACCTAAAGAAATCTATATCTTTATTAAGCATCGCTCTCTTGCATTCCAATACCAAATCATCTAAGAGATCGGATACAAACTTTTTTATACGAGCTCTCATCTTTTACCCTCATCTTCCCTTGCTTCAGATTCATAAATTCTTCAGCCTTTTCATTCCTTAATTCCTGGGGAAAGAAGCAATCTAGGAAGGCCTCTACAAACTCACCCCATATAGAAAGCTCAGCATCACTACCCTTTGAATCCTTCCATTCATTATACCATTGATTGCCCAAATCCTTTAACTAATAGGATGCTAACTCACCCCCCTCAACCTCATTCGCATGCATAACTTTAAATTTTTTCTCTAGTGTATCAATGAACCCTTGGGGTTCCTCCTCAACCTTTGTGCTAGTAAAGGTAGGTGGGTTTAGCCTCATGAATTGAGCAACCCGTGTAACCTCAGATGAACCAGACACAAAATCAACATCTTCAAACCGACGGGTCAGAGAGTCCACTAGTTGAGCAATCATATGGATGGACTGTTGGAACTCAGCATTTGAAACTTCCCTCTGAGGAAGCTGGGGATGGTTAACACCAGTACTTGGGGCCCAAGGTGGACTATTCAGAACTGGAGAAACTCCCAGAGTAGCTATAAACTCTAGGGTACGAACTCTATTATGGGTCTTCCTTCCATGAGTAGGACAGACATCCTTATCTTGGGCATTTTGTTCGTTGGATCTATAGTGAGGCATGATAATTTTTCTAAAATATAGGAAATCATTGATTAGAGGACATTCATACTATATGGCATGAACCAAATCATGAAAAGAAGAGAGACACTTTTAAACGCCTTATAGCCTCCTAGTTATAAGTGTGGCGCGCTACACACCCATAAATAGGACTCTACCCGACATGATTTCTCAAACACCCTGGGACCATGAACCTCGCTATGATAATAAGTTTGTCATGAACCGAACCGAGGCCCAGGATGGGACGAGCATCCCAAACCATAAAGGATCGAGAGCCCTTCTCTAAATGGCAGGCATATACATAATTCATATACTATAAGGAATTGGAGAAAATAAATGGAAACATGGTCAATTTAATATATCTACTGAGTAATGTGGACATAAGTTCAATAAAACTCAAACCATCTAATACATATTTGTAAAATATTTACTACAACTGAAAATAAAAATCTTTTTGAAATGGGACAAGGCCCCATTCAGACCATGAACTAAAAACAATGGGATCGATATATGTAAACAAGATGCCTTCCGAAGTAAGGGAGGCTCACCATCTCTGAATGTCTGGCAACAATCTACTGTTTAGAAGGACAACTAGATTTGGCCCCAAAACCTAAAATATAGGGGGTCAATAAAAAATATACTGGTATATGAAACAACCCAAAATAACATGTTTTTATATAGCATGATGAGGGCATTTTATAAAACAATAAACATAATGCATAAGTGAAAACACACGGGCATACTGAAATGAATTTCAATGACTCTTGGAAATCATGACTCACTTTCTATTTTCTAGTGATCTAGATAGTACACTCTACAATTCTATCATCCCACGGGCTATATTGGATCCACTCTTGACTCGGTGCCCAAGCTCCTAATCCAAGTTTGTCGTAAGCGTTGGAGTATAGGTATGGGAGACACGCTAGTCCACAAAGTAGGGTGCCATAATTCCCAATCATAATAATATATCATGGTAGGGCACAAGAACACAGAGAATAGCTTATAACAATAGTCCTAAGTTCAAACAATATGAATCAAGGAATACAAGACCATACAACATGGTGCCAAAATTTTGAGTCGGCAAACCACAATTTCCATCATTGAGTCTCTCGACTCGTTCTTTCTTTGGGTAACCATCTAACTCTCTTGAGACCAACTTTTAGTTCTGTAAAACCATTTTTCATACATTCAAAACATTCAACACTTGTTCTGTTAAGTGCATACTATCACCGGTTATCATCATACCCTGACTTGCAAGTGATTCATGTCACACCATAACATATACATAGCCCTTTTTCCCTTATCCTCATGTTAATGACCATCCATAGTTTTTAAATATCAAGTGACAGAGATTCATGCAATATATTTTCATTTGAGTTTACATCAAAGACACTGTTCTCTCTATAGTATGATCATAACGTGGTAATATCATATTTGTATTACTCAATACCCATGGAAATTATTAAATTGCCACAATGAACATTTATAATGCGAAAGACACCTTCTCAACATGTCATAATTTGTATCAATCCATAATCATTAAACAAACTTTCACCCTTTTGTTTTCTTTAAGAAAGTTCATGCAATTCAAACAATCCACAACACTTGAAACCAAAGACATCATCAAAGTAGAAGGAGTTTTTATCAATCATGCTCCCAATCAAACTCTTCATTACAAACGAAAATATACATATATATTTACAATTTAAATTTGGTGAAAAAGTTTCAAGAAAACATATAATTTCACCAAAACAATTCCACGATACATACTTTTCGAAACAATATCAAAACTCTTCTTTATAAACATGATTGGGGATGTTTAAACATGATAAAATAGTAAATCTTATGCCCATGGTGTTTAGAGTAGTCCCATATACCTTAGACTACTTAGTTCGTAGAATAGGATCCGAATCTTGATTTTGTTTCTTAAAAGTATAGATTCTTGATCTTTGGAAGGGAGGTTGGGGTTTTATTCTTGACATATTTGACTGAATTTGGGCATATTATGTCCAAAAGACATTTTAATTTACTGTTTACAAGACTTGGGTTTATAGGGAAAAGACAAGACTGCCCATTGGAATTAAAAGTTTCAGTTGATATCCCAATTTTGAGGCTCACCGCTGAGCGCTATTGGTGCCACCGCTATGGGCACCACTGAGCGGTGTAATCGCAGTCGCCCACTATTTTGAAAAATCCTAAATTTGAGGTTTACTGCTGAGCGCTATTGGTTCCACCGCTATATGCACCGCCGAGCGATATAATCACGGTAGCTTATCACCTCACACCAAAAATGCTATAACTTTTCCCTCGGGTATTAGATTAAGGCGAAATTGGTATCTTTGGAAAGCTAACTTAATTATCTACAATTTTGTGAGCCTTGATATGAAGAATTCCAAGTATATCAAAAGTTAAACATGTTTAAAGTATACCTTTGTATAATCAAATACCAAACTTTGGATGAATCAAAGATTCTTAGCTCAACTTTGCTCTCAATAAATTCTATGAACATCTTTCACTTTGAGAGAACTTCATAAACTAGGATAAAAATCATGACAAATGAATTAAATTATGAATCATGGGATTAAATTTTGCACATATAGGAATGTTGGTTCACTTTCTAGCTCAAAAATGTGGGTTGTTATAGATCCATAATTGATGTCAAGAAATTATTGTTAGTCATTATCTATTAAATTAATATTACTTGATAGAAAAATGAAAAAAAGATTTTATGAATTTTTTATTTTTAGTATCAAACACAGTTGTTTTTTAATAAATATGAGGGTCGGGTGGATTAAAAATATGTGTGCGGTGGGACAGGTTGAAATCTTTATGAGATTGAACCAGAACCACACCGTTTGCCATGTGTAGGTACATAACATCAACCTCTAAATGAAAATGGTGCTAGTAGCTAAGGAAAGGATTTTTCCAACATGTGAAGAGGCTTATAACTATCAAGGTATAAAACAAGTCTGATTAATATCCCTTTTAAAGTATCTTAGTGAGTTGGAATAATAGTATTACTCTATTATATAATCCAATAGTCATAGGACTATCACAACATCCAAATATTATACCAAAGGCAGCCAAATATGTATAACACTGCTAGTGAACCAACAGTGTAGTTAATTATTGGACCAAATGTTACTTATATTATACTTCAAACCCAAACTTTTAATTTATGGAGAAATATCTATCTTCTTATTCACTTTGATGATTCACTAATTCCTGTCTTTACTTAAAAAGAAAAGGGCTTCCACTACACCATTTTTTTCCCCTTCCTTCTCTTTTATGTTCTTTATTAGTTTTCTTTCTTCTTCTTTTCGACGTCTCTTCTCTTATTTTCTCATTTTATTACTTTGTTTATTTTCTTTCTTATTATTCCCTATTTTTTGTTTTTCTCCTTTTGTTATTTTGTTTGTTTTCCTTCTTTCAATTTCTAAATTATTGTCTCTTTGTATGTATAATTTTGTACTTTATTTTTTTATTTAGTGATTTGAGAAATTGGGGTTTCAAGAACGAATAGTGGACTACACGTTAAAGTCTCTAAGGGAAGTTGATCGGAAGGATGGAGCTTTAGAAGTTTTCTATTAAGAGGTAAGAATGAACTTTCATATTCTTAAAAGAATTATAGATTTTTTTTACTGCTTACTTCAAATTTTCTATGCATGCAACATACAACAACAATAACAACAACAAACCCACTTTATTTAATGGTTGTTTTTTATACTTTTCTTAGATTGATTTTTTTATAAATTGCATGTCGAAGCCCAAGTGTAACACCTCAAATCTGGTACTCGGAATGCTACACGGTGCTTATGACCGTAAGGGACCACAAGCTAACCCATGACTGATATCTGTACCTATATACTGCATAATAAACTTGTAAAATGCAGAAAACATGAATAATAGGCCATAAGGTTCAACTAAATATAAAATCAGATAAATACTAAAGTCCATATAGGGTAACAAATACCCAAAAGAACTAAAAGTTGAAGCTCAAAGTTGAACTAAATCAGAAAGCCTCTAAATACTGTTTGAAATAAGGAGTTGAGGAATATGTCTCCAACTAACTCCGTCTAGCAAAAAAAAACTAAAATAATGAATGAAATAAAATAATATTTTCCTTAAAAGGATGAGGACTCACTGCAGCAATGTGACTGGAAGCTACTACTTATCTAGAACTCGTGTCTCTGAACCGATGGTGTAAAACAAAAGAAAGAACCATAGCACAAATATGTATGTACGACTGGGAGTACTGAGTATACGAGTGAGGTAGGCTAAATCCAAAAGGGTTTACATGCATGAACAATGCAAACTAATTGACAGATATGAACATAAGAGTACAAACATGCATACATAGTAACTAAAATCGTAAATTCATGATATCTAGATCTGTATGCTAATACATGGTTTACTGTTATCTCACATGACTGATACTAAAATTTTCATAACATGGATGACTGTGTTTGACATTCCTGAATCTGATGGAACTACCTGAGTTCTGTACTGTATTTGAATTTACTGTAACTAACAGTCCTGCTATATAGAAATCTGAAGAACTATCTAAGTTCTTTTACTGAGCAGGGGACTGAAACTATGGGAGTTAGTTGCTTAACCGGCATGCCCCAATAATGCATATAACTAGGTTAGGGCCCAATCTCTACCTCGATTGGAAGGGTGTCAATATCGCGCTACAGGTAAGGACAGCTGTCAGTGACCCTTAGCTGGCAGGTACTCGAATGAGAACAGTAGGAACTCTAAACTGACAGGTTAAGCCATCTCATCAACCCTAATCTGATAGGTTAAGATGTCTCAACCTATGTTGGCTACGTAGTTCTAGAACACAAGAATGACTAAAAAGAATCACACCCTAAACTGGCAGGTGAGTTCCCATCCTTGGGTTCACTCGATTCTAACTTCTACTCCCATCTGAAGAGTCTGAACATGATTTAGCAGGATATACATGGACTGAGTAACTGACTTCTGTTGACTGACAGAATAGTACTACTATCTGAGAATTTATTGAGATGATGAGATTTGTGAGATTTCCTGAGTCATATGACTGACTAAGTTCTATAGATCATAGATTGACTGAGATTATAGTTAAAACATGACATGGATCTAGGTACAAAACTATATTTTTCAGGTACTAGTAACCCAGGACTCAATGGAAGTAAACTGACACACAAAACTGACTCGATCATAAAATGGAGTCCACAATTCACCATATCATAAGTAGGGGATTTAACCCTAAGCATAGTTCTTAACATCTTACGTATGGAAGGGAAATTCATAAACAAGTGTATACTTGCATAGCTTCAATATCATTCTCAATCCACATCACAACAACGGCGTATATCAATCACATGGAATTCATGTGAAATCATAAAGCTTAGAGCGTGGCCTTGTCATTTAAGAACATTTAAATCATGAGACACGAATCTTATCACCTTAAGCATTTTATCAAACAATTTGCATGCATTATTTTAGATTAGGTGTGTTTTCATGAATTTCCCCATTTTAAACCACATAAAGTTCATGGATTTCAACTAACAAACACATATACGTCATGAAAACACCTTTAGATGTCATCTTAAAACTTAAACAATAATAATCAACATGTACATGGTTATATCAGAACAAGACAATCACAATATAATATTTAAAACATGGTTCTTGAGCTCTATGAATGAAATTGATACATAGATGAACACTACACATACCTTAGATGGAAGATCTTGATGATTGATGGAGAAATTTGCTTGAACTTGAATCCCCAATTAAAAATCCTAATGTGTTCTTGAGAGGATTTTGAGAGAAAGAGTATGTTTTGGTGAAATTAGGGCTTCATTCTATATTTAGGGAATATATATAGGGGTGGATAGATGACCCAAATACCACTCTAGATGCGTCATTTAATTTCTGTGAAAATTTCCCGATTTGGGCCCCTGGTGCGACGCAAAGAGATCACGATGCTCCCCGTTTGTGACTTGTAAACGCAGTGTGATGTGTTGAAATCATGGAGAGACACTGGAAATTGACAAACGTCTTTTTGGCTTACGGCGCGATGCACCACTGTCTGAAATAATGCTGCTGAAACTTTAAATCGCTATAACTTCTTCACCGGGAGTCCGTTTTAGGCGAATTTGGTATCGATGGAAATCTTATTCAATTCTATAAAATTTGAAGGGTATAAATCTGCCAAAATTGCACTTACAAATAAAGTTATGCTCATTCAAAGATGACCTATGTGAAATCATACACGAAAACTTGGTTGATTCAAAAGTTCTTAGCTTGGCTTACTCTAAGTGACTCTTATAGACATGCTTAACACATCATAAGCTCTATTATCTCTAGGATACTCATCCTATTCATATAACCTATATGAATTATAGTATAGGAGATTTCATGTGTAGGAATGACGGTTCATTTTCTAGCTTAGAAATATATTGGGTATTACAATATCTCTCCTTGGGAAACATTTGTCCTCGAATGAGACAGACTGAAATTGGGATAGACGATAAACTGGAGTACATGCAAGAAATACACTACTGGAACATGATCTCATGATGGACATGGCTGATAAGCTAAACATATCATGTTGGACATTCATATCTAATGTTTGAATAACTGATTCATGAATGCATAAATGAGATTTCTGATAACTAAGTTCTCCCAATGAGAATGCATATTTGATGCATGATTATACACTAATTTTATACATGAATGCATGACTTAATATTCAATAGTACTTGATACCATAATTGTGATGAAACGTGAGCATGAACTGAATACCAAGTTGTATAGAATTCTGAACAGGAAACTGAATAGTCATAAGGAGAACTGTTACCTTGAGCTATATCTAGATTGGCGGAGAAGAGGTGAGGAAACTTGGTATGCATGTCTTCTTTTGCTTCCCAAGTAACTCCCACAACGGACTAATTTTGCCAAAGAACTTTGACTAGAGGGACTTCTTTGTTCCTTATTCTACGAGTCTGATAGTCAAGAATTTCAACTAGAATTTCCTCATAGAAGAGACTGTTCTGACTATCAATGCTTTGAATAAGGACTATGACTGATGGATCACCTATAAACTTCTTGAGCAAAGGGACATGAAAGACTTGATGAACTGAGTCCAGATCTAAAGGCAATTCGAGCTCATAAGCTACCTTGGGTAAACGACTGAGAATCTTGAAGGGACCAACATATCGGGGACTGAGATTTCTCTTCTTACCAAACCTCTTTACTCCCTTCATGGGAGAGATCTTTAGATAGACATAGTCATCAACCTCAAACTCAAGATCCTTTCTACGAACATCATCATACGACTTCTATCAGCTCTGAGCAGCCCGAAGTGTTTCTCTAATTAACTAGACTTTCCCTAAGGCGTCGAATACTAAGTTAGGACTTATGACTGAGGCCTCTCTAAATTTGAACCACCCAATTGGACATCTGCACCTGCTACCATAGAGATCTTTGAATGGAGCCATTTTAATACTCGAATGATAGCTATTATTGCATGTAAACTCAATCAAAGCAAAGTGGTCATACCAATTTCCCTTGAAATTAATGCACACACCCTTAGCATATCTTCAAGAGTTTGAATGGTCCTTTCTTCTCGACAATTTGTCTGAGGATAAAAAGTTGGACTGAGATGAACCTGGGTACCAAGACCCTTTTGGAATGATTTCCAGAAGTGAGAGGTGAACTGGGTACCTCTCTGATATGATAGACAATGGAACACTGTGTAATCTGACCAACTCCTTAATATAGAGTTTGTCATAATCCTCAGCTGAATAAGAGGCATGGAAAAGAAAGAAATGGGCTAACTTGGTCATTCTATCTACAATGAGCCAAACTGTATCATACTGATGATGAGTTCTAGGAAAACCCATCACAAAGTCCATGTTCAATTCTTCCCACTTCTAAGGACGAATGGTGAACTCTTGCATGGAACCACTAGGTTTTTGATGCTCTATATTAACCTGCTAACATGTAGGGCACTTAGCCACAAATTCTGCAATATCTTTCTTCATCCCACTCCACCAATAGATCTACCATAGGTCACGGTACATCTTAGTGTCTGCTAGATGAATAGAGTATCGCGCACCATGTGCTTCTGCAAGAATTCACTACTTTAAATCATCTACACCTGGAATACAGGGATGACCCTGACAACGAATGACACCATCTCCCCCTTAGGAGGAAACCTTTACTTTTGTATTCTATAATGACTCTTTTAGCTTGACAAGGCTAGGATCCTTATCTTGATTTTGTTTCACCTCAAAAAATAGAGATGATTCTGAACTACTCTGAACACATACACCGCCCTCTAAAGTGTCAACTATGAGAACGCCTAGTCTGATAAACTGGTGGACTTTCTAGAATAACTTCTTCTTACTATTATCAACATGAGAAATACTACCCATGGATAGTCTACTGATAGTGTTGGCCTAACCCATATGATAGAGGACACTCATGTCCTAATCTTTTAAGATCTCTAACTACCTTCTCTGATGAAGATTGAGATCATTTTGGGAAAAGACATACTAAAGGCTCTTATGATCTGTGATGTCTATATGAACGCTGTATAAATAATGCCTCCAAATATTTAAGGCAAATATTACATCTGCTAATTCAAGATCATGAGTAGGATAATTCCTCTCATGGGGTTTAAGCTGTCTGGAGGTGTAGGCTATGACCTTACCATGCTGCATGAGGACATAACATAAACCCACTCTAGATGTATCATAATAAATTATGAACCCATATGAACCGTCTAGAAGTGCTAAGTCTGGAGCTGAGGTGAGTCGAGTCTTCAATTCCTAAAACTCTTCACGCAAGGATCTGACCACTGGAACTTGACTTTCTTCTAAGTCAATCTAGACATACGGGATGCAATGGATGAAAATTCTTCAATAAACCGTCTGTAATAGCTAGCCAAAGCCAAGAACTCCTGATATCTGATGGAGAAATAGTGCGAGTCCAGTTTCTTACTACTTCGGTCTTTTGTGGATCTACTCTAATGCCATCACTGGAAATAATATGGCCAAGGAATGCTACTGATCTTAGCCAAAATACAGACTTACTGAATTTGGCATATAACTGGTAATCTCTGAGAGTCTGAAGAACAATTCTGAGATGCTATGAATGATAACGCTCTGTATGGGAATAGACCAGGATATCATCTATGAAGACGATGACAAACATGTCCAAGTACTTCTTAAATACGTGGTTGATCAAGTCCATGAATGCAGCTAGGGCATAGGTAAGACCAAAGAACAAAACTAAAAATTCAAAGTGACCATACCGTGTACAAAAAGCTGTCTTCGGGATGTCACATTCTCTAGCTCAAAGCTGATGATAGCCGGATTTGAGGTCTATCTTAGATAAATAATTGACACCCTAAAGTTGGTCAAATAAGTCATCGATTCTGGGAAGAGGATACTTGTTCTTGACCATAACCTTATTGACTTGATGGCAATCAATGGACATTCTAAGTGAACCGTCTTTCTTGCGCATGAATAACACTGGTGCGCCCCATGGGGAAATGCTGGGTCTGATAAATCCCTTATCTAAGAGATCCTTCAACTTTTCTTTCAGTTCCTTGAGTTTTGTTGGTGCCATTCTATATGTCAGAATAAAGATAGTCTGAGTATCTGAAAGAAGATCAATACCGAAGTCTATTTCCCTTTCGAGAGAAATTCCTGGAAGATCTTCAGGAAAGACATCTGAATATTCATTCACTACTGGGACTGATTCGAGACTTGGAGCCTCAGAACTGAAATCTCTAACATAAAATAGATGATAAACATATCTCTTAGATAACAATTTCCTTGCCCGAAGGTAGGAAACATGTTAACCCCTGAAAGCGGATATGCTACCCTTCCACTCTAGGATGGGTTCATTCGGGAATAGAAACTAAACTATTCTATTTCTGTAGTTGACTATGGCATAGCAGGAATGAATCAAATCCATGACATAAATGATATTAAAATTAGTCATCTCTAATTCGACAAAGTCTGCTGAAGTGACTTTCTGAAATATCATAACTGGGCAGTTCTTGTATACCTATCGGGCTATGATGGTTTTACCCACTTGGGTAGAGACTGAGAAAGGCTCGGCTAGAATTTTGGTAATGATTCAAAAATCAACTGCTATATAAGGAGTAACAAAAGACAAGGAAGATCCTCGATCTAGAAAAGCGTAAACATGAACATGAAAGATCTGTAATGTACCAGTAACTGCATCAAGATAACTTTCCAGATCTTGTCAAGTCTTAAGAGCATAGAGATGATATGGGCATTGCCAGCTAGTAGCACTCGAAGTGGAACCCTGTTGTTTTGGGCGATCGGACTGAGCTGAAGAGCGATTTTGTTTACCATGAGGACTTGGCTACAGATAGTCTCTAACTCTATGTCCTGTCTTACCACAACAAAAACAAATTCCACTACCTACTCTACACATACCCTGATGGTGCTTACCTTAAGTCTGGCAAAGAGGATAGGTGCGGGCACTGCTAATACTGCCCTGGGTCTTAGAGCCTGGTGCTCTATCTTTGTTACCCTCTCTGAAATTAGGAACTGAAGCACTGGATAGAGAGGGAGATGGAACTGATGACTTAGGATGAATTTGAGAACGGTTTCCTCTTTCTGATTTAGGCTGAGCGAAGTTGAAACTACCTGTCTTCGCCCTTTAATTCTACTTTTCCCTCTGCTTAATCTTCTGCTCCTCTATATGCTGAGCATGGGTTATAAGTCTAGCTAAGGTCATGTCACTATTCAGCATGGTGGATTTTCACTCATTAACCACACTGTTATTCACCCCTGAAGAAAACTTACTCATCTTAGATCTACTGTCTGCAACCACATGAGAGACATACCTGGCTAATTGAGTAAACTTAAAAGAATACTCTTTCACTGTCATATTTCCCTTCCTGAGGTTAATGAATTCTAGAACCTTATCTTCTCTAAGCTCTTAGGGAAAGAATCTATCTAAGAATGCAGTGACACACTCCACCCACTCTATAGGACCTACATCATCTGATCTTTTGAACTTTGACTGTTTGAACCAAGCATGAGCCACGTCCTTCAACTGGTATGCAGCTAGCTCCGCACTCTCAATAGTAGTCACCCCCATGGAATCTTTCACTTTTTTAACTTGATCTAAGAATTCCTGAGAGTCTTCATCTACCTTAGACCCGCAAAAGGTTGGAGGATTCATTCGGGTGAAGTCCTAAATCCTCGCTGCAGCAGAGTTGGCCACTAGGTTAGCCAGAATAATTGTTGGCCGTTCATTATGAGCAGCGACTGATTGGGAAAAAGTGGTAAATATTGTCCTAAACTCTGCATTAGAAACATGATCACCCAAAGGTTCTTTGGGCTGAGGGGTTGACTAGTTTCTTCTCTTAAGAGGCATGTTCTAAAATAAAGAGAAGAAGTGGATTAGACTGAGAGACTTACTTGTTACGACATGAATACTGAAAGAAGGAAAACTGTTCTTAAACATCTCATAGCCTCTTTCACATAAATGTGGTGTGCAACACCCATGCACAAGATTCTACTAGATGCGGCTTTCAGACTTCCTAGGACACTATTGAACCTTATGCTCTGATACTATGTTTTTAACACCCCAAATCTTGTATCTAAAATGCTACACGGTGCTCATGACCCCAAGGGACCACAATCTAACCCATGACTAGTATTTGTACCTGTACACTGCATATTATACTTGTATAATGCTGAAAAAATGAACAATTGTCCATAAGGTTCAACTGAATAGAATATCTGATAAATACTAACGTCCATATACTGTAATAAATACCTAAAACAACTGAAAGCTGAATCTAAAATCTAAGCTTAATCTGAAAGCCTCTAAATACTATTTGAAATAAGGAGTTGAAGGAACATGTCTCCAACTAACTCCGTCTAGCAAAACTAAACTGAAATAATGAACGAAATAAAATAATATCTTCCTTGAATGGATAAGGACTCACTGCAACACTACGACTAGAATGCTACTACTGATCTGGAACTCATGTCTCTAAACCTATGGTGTAATATGAAAGAAAGCGCCATAGCGCTGATGATAGGCGTATTTACACGCCTAAAGTGCTATAATGTACCCATATTTTAGCTAAGTTTTGAGGACAAAATATATAATTCATGCACTTTTAGTCCTTTTTCCTGTAAGTGAGCTAACAAACGTGATTAGCAAGTTATCAGGTATAAATGATGCAGATTTCAGCATTTTATGGATAACTTGATGCCAAAGGAAGCTTCACGAAAGGAGGAAAGCAAAGTTTCGATGCCTAAGGACTAAAAGTGACGCATGGAAAACCTGTCCCGGGCAAAAATAGCATTTCTAAAGACTTTGGGGATCAGCAGTAACTTATTAAGATTAGGATAAAGATGCAGTAACCTAGTAGGATTAGGATATGTAATGCAGTAGCTTAGTAGGAATAGAATATGGGTGTTATAAATACCCTATTTTGCTGGAGATTTTTATTATTCCCATCCATCCACAATCCATCCATCCATCAAAACAATTCTCCACCACCCTCATCCCTATTCGATCCTTTCCTCTTTTTCTTCATTAATTCGTTGTTGACATTATTTTTCATCTATTCGACTTTTAAATTTTCATAACAAGAGAAACGCTACTAAGCAAGGAAATCACGCCATAAGTGACGCCATTACCTACATATCGTGAGACTATTATGATGATAATGTCTATTGTGATTTCCATTGCACTCATGAGTAGCTAAACTTCCCTGTTGGGGTTATGGAAGCCTTGTGAGATACTATCTATTGCTATGAGTTTGTGAATTCTTGACACGTATGCTGCTTATATCATTATTCTCTTCATCTTAATTTAAATTCATGTGGTTGGAAACACATAGGGTACGCCAGTATAGCATTAACTTGTTCGAAAGAAAAGTTATATGTATGGAAAAGAGATAATGTGAAAGGTAATAGGGCACCAACCCCTGTTAAAAAGTTAGTGTCATAACTAGATTAACCTCTTAGAGAATTTGTACCATTAGATACGCTTTAAGCTCGAAAGAGTTAAAGCGAAATAGTCCTTGTTAGGTCAAAAGACGCTTGGATTTACCATAGAATACAATTCTCTATAAGCACATGCATGTCTGAATTACGCATAACTCATAGCCAATAGAGACGTATAACTCATAAGGTGGACATAATCCCAACTCTCAATTCTCATTGATTAACATCTTACTAAACATTCTTCCTTTTACTTTGCTATTCTCCGTTTTTACTTTGTTATTTTATTACACTATTGAACGCTACAAAATCCCCCCTTTTTACGAGACTTTCACGAAAAGTCTACTAAGCTTTGCTTACTTAGAGACCAGCTATTTCCTGTGGGATTTGACACCCAACCTAGTTGGGTTCTATATTTGACAGCGACCGCTTACACTATTTTGAGAGCTGTAGTTTGAGCGTTATCAAGTGCAAATGTATCAGTACGACTGGGAGAACTGAGTATAGAGTGAGGTAGGATAAATGTAAAAGGGTTTACATGCATGAACAATGCTAACTGATTAACTGATATAAACGTAAGAGTACAAATATGGATAAATAGTAACTAAAATCGTGTATACATGACATCTGAATCTGTACGCAAATACATCATTTAATATTATCTTACATGACTGATACCAAAATTTTGATAACATGGATGACTGTGTCTGACAGTCTTAAATTTGATGGAACTACGAGAGTTACATACTATAACTGAATTGACTATAACTGATATCCCTAGTTACTGAAATCTGAAGAACTATCTGAGTTCTTTTACTAAGACTGGGACTAAAACTATGGGAGATAGTTGCTTAACTGACATGGTCCAATAATGCATATAGCTAGGTTGGGGTCCAATCTCTACCCCAACTGGAAGGGTGTCAATACCGTGCCATTGGTAAGGATAGCTGTGAGTGACCCTTAGCTAGCAGGTACTCGAATGAGAATGGTGGGAAACCCAAACTGACAGGTTAATCCACCTAATAAACCCTAATCTGGTAAGTTAAGATGTCTCAACCTATGCTGTCTATGTAGTTCTGGAACATAAGGATGACTACTAAGAATCATACCCTAAGCTGGCAGGTAAGTTCCAATACATAGGTTCACTCGGTGCTAACTTCAACTCCCATTTGAAGAGACTGAACATGATTTAACTAGATGTACATAGACTGAGTAAATGACTTCCATTGACTGGTGGAATAGTACTACTATCTGAGAATATAGTAAGATCATAAGATTTCTGAGATTTCCTGAGTCATATGACTGACTGAGTTCTGTAGATCATGGCTTGACTGAGATTATTATGATAACGTAACATGGCTCTAGGAACACAACTATATTTTTCAGGTACTAGTACCCCCAGTACTCGATGGAAGGAAAATGACACACATAACTGACTTGACCATAAAATGGAGTCCACAATTCACCATATCATAAGTAGGGGATTTCACACTAAGTATAGTTCTTAATATCTTACGTATGGAAGGTAAATTCAAATAATATGGGTAAACTTGCATAGCTTTAATATCATTCTCAATCCGCATCACAACAACGACACATATCAATAACGTGGAATTGATGTGAAATCATAAAGCATAGAGCATGGACTTGTCATTTAAGCACAATTAAATCATGGGACACGAATCTTATCACCTTAAGCATTTTATCAAACACTTTGCATGCATTCTTTTATCTTAGGTGTGTTTTCATAAATTTCTCTATTTTAAACCATATAAAGTTCATGGATTTCAACTAATAATTCATGAAAACACCTTTAGATATCATCTTGAAACTTAAACAAAAATCATCAACATGTATATGGTCATATCACAATAATGCAATCACAATATAATATTTAAAACATGGTTCTTGAGCTCTATGAACGAAATGGATCCATAGATGAACACTACGCATAACTTAGATGGAAGATTCTTGATGATTGATGGAGAAATTTTCTTGAACTTGAATCCCCAATTGAAAATCCTAATGTGTTCTTGAGAGGATTTTGAGAGAAAGAATATATTTTGGTGTAATAAGGTCTTTATTTCATGTTTATGGAATATATATGGGGGGGAAAGATGACCCAAATACCCCTCTAGATATGTCATTTAATTTCTCTGAAAATTACCAGATTTGGGCCCCCGACGCGATGTGGAGATATCGTGTTGCCTCGCATTTGTGATCTGAAAACTCATCGCGATGCGGTGGAATTACAGAGAGACACTAGAAATTGACAAATGCCATTTTGGCTTACGGCGCGACGTGCCACTGACTGAAATGATGCTACTGAAACTTTAAATCCCCATAACTTCTTCACCAGGTGTCCGTTTTAGGTGAATTTAGTATCGACGGAAATATTATTCAATTCCGTACAATTTGGAGGGTAGAAATCTGCCAAAATTCCACCTATAAACCAATTTATGCTCATTCAAGGATGACCCATGTGAAATCTCACACAAAAACTTGGTGGATTCAAAAGTTCTTAGCTTGGCTTACTCTAAGTGACTCTTATGAACATGCTTAACACATCATAAACTCTATTATCACTAGGATACTCATACTAATTCATGTACTGGAATATTAATCACTGGATAGGATGTTTCATGTGTATGAACAACGGTTCATTTTCTAGCTTAGAAATATATGGGGTATTACACCAAGTAACTGATATTACCCTTATTTAGAAATCTAAAGGAAAAATTGATGAGAAAGAAAAGAGAATCAGAAGTGAAAAAAAATCCTATAGAAGAAAGAGACACCATAAGATGCCATCATTAAAAAAGGATAACTTCTAAAGAGTGAAGAACAAAGAACAACCATATAACAAAACATATAGATCTGTTACTAAAAAAGTGAATAAAAAAGTTTAAAAATTTATTCAAAAATAGATGAAATTTACAAGCAGAGGATGAGAGTGTGAAGAACATAGATTAGACACTCCATATATTGGAAGAAAAAGTTAGAGAAAATAAAGAAAATGGAGCCTACAACAAAAGAAAATTTGTAGAGAATGTGAAGGAGATGAGAATAGTGCGTAATAGTTCAAAAGTAGTACACAAACTGGAGTATTAGTCGGTACAAATGTTGGTTCATTGATGAAAGAATCCTATGTATATTTTAAAATTTATATGACCTTTATTACGATTAACCAATGATGTGTTTTCACTCGCTGCTCTATGTTGATTAAGAGAACATTCTGATTGGCATAATAGCGGTATAATGTAATTTATATTTAGTTTTTTTGTTTTCTTTATGTTGTCTAATTGCAGGAAGTATCATTCTTATTTTTGTGAATTTTTTTTGACGGAAAAGATAAGCTTTTAAGATTCTTATTCCATACATGATTGTCCAATAGGTGGAACCAACCATCGAAAACTTAGGAAGATAAAGTACCAAAGAAAATGGCTAACTGGTTATTCTAATTTTTTGGTCACCTCCGTATTTCAGATTTACAGGTAGCTTCACATACCATTTTCTTGTAATTTTCCTTTACTCTTGTCCCATTCAATGTTTACTTGCGACATTTTCTTCGCATATATAACCATGTAAGCATCAAATCTGCTACATATTTAATTTTATTGCAAAAACGTTTATGTGGTAATATAAATTGGAATCAAAAGACCTTACTATATTGTTGACTTGGCAGTACCTTCTTAGTACTAGCATAAATAAAATTGTTCACATCCTTAAAAATCCAAGACACAATGCCTTAAAGTTATGAATGAGCTGCAACGCCTTAAAATATGATCCCGAGATGTCGCAAGGTGCTCATGACTATGAGTAGCCTTAATCTAACCTTGTCTACATACTACTAAGCCTCAATCTCATACTGATGGAAATATAGGTATAAAAGTCATGCTAGAAAGCAGAAATTGTCTATAATATCAGAGAATAATTTTTGAAACATCAATACTAAATAATTTGAGTCAAAATTGGCTGTCTGACAAGCCTCAATTACTAACCCTAGAGAGTTACAGAGATAAACCCCCAGCTAACACAAACTGTCTAAATGAAATGCTAAAATATCATAAACTGATAAACTACAAAATCTGAGTAATAAGTCCCTGAACTATCAGGACTCACCAACTGTCGTATGTAGACGGAGATGCTCGAACTACTAACGTGGCTGATACTGAGCACCTGAACCTACATTATAAGACAACATAGCACATAGACATATATGTTGATTAGTACTTTGAGGATGTATTGAGTATATGGGGTGAAATGCATAAGTAAAACATAATCTCATCATCATAATTTATAAAACAACGCATGCTAAATGTAAATGACTCACATAAGCTGGAATATCTAAAATACTGAAATCATGAATAACAAATCAATCATACTTAATAAATCTAGTGAGTCATAACATTTAGTTCTGAAAGTTGTACATGTGTTCTCTCTTTAAATCATACTAAGTATAGAAAGGACTCACTCTAAATTCTAAAATTTGAAAGATGAAGCCTATAGCTAATATCATTCTATAAAGCAAAATTTGAGCAAACTTTGTGAGCCTTTACACTTAGTTTTCTAAAATCTTTTCTGTTAATCTTTTCTAAAATATTTAATATGGAGGGAAAACACGTTATCTTAATCTTACCTGTAAGGAAATTCTTTCAAAGCTTTTCTTTACTAGTAGGGAAAAATTGCTTATTTACTTTTACTAGTAGGGAGGTTCTCTTAACTGACATAAACCATGCGAGCTACATGGAGTCTAATGTCTCGTCCTCCTAAGGAAGAAATATCACGTTGGGGAGAAGTGTCATACTCTTTCCAGGGAGTATAACCTGAGCTAACTGATCACATCTGAAATTGTCAATCACATATAAGTGGGAATAAGCTATTAATTTGTACCTACGTTAGCTACAAAGTTCTGTGGAAGTAGGATGCGCTAAACCCACACTTCCCGTTCGGTGCTAAGTACTACTCCCTTTTTATTTGCTACGCTCATTCTGTTAGAAATCCACTTTAAAACTAGCATAAGGGATTATCTAAAACCACTAATGCATTTATCTAATAAAATCTGTAAATAAAGATGATGTGAATTCTGTAATCTGTAATAATCTGAAAAATGGATTCAAAAATTTATCTGATGATCAAAATATCAATGCTTTTACTGAAAATTTATAAATAATCTGATAATAAGATGCATAAAGAATCATCTTTCTTAAAATAATATTCAATCTTGGGGTAGTAACCCATGCTTCAATCTCATGTCAAAACATCAAAATAGTCATGCTTGATATAGAAAACAATGATATTTTATCTCAAAATCTTTAAATTACTGCAATAGGCATGAAAATATGAAAATAGACATGCAATTCAACTTCTAAAACATTGGAAATCTCAAAATCTTGCAAAGAGCAATAATGGGTATGAACCCTAATTCAAAACTCATGGAATATCATTCAAAATCATATGAATTTAATGTAAAAGCTTGGTTTTGGGCACAAGGACGAAAGGAGATCCTTGTTCATAAACCCCACATACCTTAATTAATGATTAGATGTAGGTTCTTGAATTATGGATTCCTATTTGAGTTCTTGATGATGGATTCTTGATTATTTTTCCTTGGGAATCCTCAATTTAGAGATTTCTTGGAGAATCTACAGAGGATTTTGATTTCTTAAATAAGAGGTTTTAGAGCTCTAGGGTTTTTATTTTGAAAAGAATGATGAGTAATAAACACAAAGTGCTTTGAATATGATTAATCTTGTATTTTTGACGGATTGGGGGCTTGGAAATTGTCAAAAATACCCTTTTTAAACCCCTAAACGGGTCTAGAAATGAGAACTGAAAATCCTGATTTAATGAGCCACCGTGACATGCCACTATCACGGTGGTTCACTGGAAATTGACGACTGGGAAATTGGTCGTCTCCGCAATGCGGACCTATCGCATTGTCCAACTAGATTTTGACAATTGCGACCTGAAACTTCAATGCGATGCGCCACCATCGTGGTGTCCTATAGAAATGCCATTTTGGCCACTGGCACGATGCGCCAATGTCATATTGGCCTACTGGAAATCAACAATTGGTAATTTATCCCTCTCCACGATGTGGGGATATCGCTGAGGGCCATTGGAATTTGACAATTATCATTTTACTGACATCCGCGAAGTGCCCTGTGTCCAGGTGGCACACTGTCAACTTAAAAATACTCTAAATCCTCAACCGAGTATCGGAATTAGGAGAATTTGGTATCGATGGAAAGCTTATTCAATTTATCACACAATGGGAGATCTAAATCTGGAAGATTCCACACCAAATAAATATTCTTCATTTTGAAAAATATTTCTTAACATTCTAGGAATGAATTTAAGCTAGGAAAAGTATGGGGTATTACCTGAGCCTCTTATTCCAAGCAATCATTTCTGTATTTATTGATATGCCTGATTCACTCAACTTGTTGACTGATGTATGATTAATGCACTGGATAAATCAAAACAATAAGATTGAAAATGTAAGAACTATGGTGACTCCACATTCTCCACTCCGTTTTCATTTCACACGCCATATTGTTTTTACATTGTTTTCATTGTTTTTAACATGTAAGTCAGTGGATTTGAAGTTTTATTAGATTTTATCTATTGATTACTACTGATAATGAATAAAGTAGCATATATATTTCTCAATTATCTTTTAGAGGTTAATTTTATGCTTAGAGATGATTGAATTGAATATCTATAATGTAAGACAAGTGTGTGCATCCATTTAGTGAGGAGACAAAATCAGAGAGAAGAAATTCTCACGAATAAGATAGTTGACTCCGAAAATTGGCACTACCTGTCGAGCAACAACCCGTATTGAAATTAGAGGTGATTAGAACTTCCAGAATATGAGAAAAAGTATTTTTTGTGCTTAAATATGAAAATTGCAGTTAAAAAAACTTTCTCGACTGTTGTTATAAATCAATTAAGCTAAGGTTCTTGGTGAAATGAAAACCTTTTGTGATGCACTATTTGATTCTCTAACTCTCATTATTTTAATGTCTGATTAATGTTATTTTATTTTTAGTCTCAAAATCATACTATTAATCTTCATATTATGTGAGGTAAGAACTTATGCGCATTGTGTATTACCATGTTAGTTGCTTCTCCTATTCATTTCTTATTCAAGGGTAATATCAGAATTTTAGGAGCTAAATGTGTGCCTCTTTTTAGTTGGAAGTAGATTAAGCACAAAACTGCTTCATCCAACTCTCTAACACTTACTATCCGTATAATTGTATAGCTACAACTCTAAAAAGTTATGATTTTCATTGCCAAACTGTAATATCCCAAAAATCCAAACCAATTTTAGAGACATCTTTCAAACTCATGCATAGTACATTATAGTTTTTTCGCAGTGATATGCATGAGATTGATGTATATTAAGGCCTCAAATAACTCCCAACTATTAGACGAATCAAAATAATCTTTACCGATTGAATTTTTGATCAGAATGTTGCTTTAGTGAACTTTAAAAGAGCATATATTTTGCTATATTAAGAATTTTCAAGATAAAAATCCACCAAATAATAGGAAATTGAATTATCTTTCCAACGATATCAATTTCACCCGAATCCGATACTTGGGTGAGAAGTTACAACTCTTTTAATGCAAAATAGTAGCCTAACGCGATAAGGCCGCATTGCGGTGATGGCCGAAATGACGTTTGTATTTTTCCAGTGTGCCACCGAGATTACCATCGTACCGCACCAAGGGGACATTTCGGAATAGTTCTTTTCCAGTGGGGCATCGTGATTGGCACCGCATCGCGGCAAGCTTCTAATTTAGGATCATCCATTTTCAGAGGCACAACGCAATAGAACCGCATCGTGCCGTTGGGTAAAATGGGGATTTTCAGTTTTCATGTGGCCCAATGCAATTGCACCGTGTCACGCTGGATTCAAAAATTGAGACTTTTGCGATGTGAATTCCAGGGACCGTTTGGTCTTTTTTCATAGCCCCAAATCCGTCCAAATGCGGGATTTAAGTCCGGATAGAGAATTATTTGCTCATTATTTCATAATTATCTCGAAAAAATTACAGTATCCCTCTTTCAAGAACAAAAACCCTGAAAATCAAAACTCAAGAATTCACCATCTATTCTCACGAATTCATCAACCCAAGTATGTTAAGTGTTCATATATGGGTTTATTTCACCCATGGAGTCCAAATATCCAATTCTAAATTCAAGTTGGGATCTTTATAAGTTTTTCATGATTTTTAATTGTGATTTTAACCATGAATTCCTAAGAATTTTAATTCTACACCGTGTTTACATAAAATTGTCGTTGTTATTCAACCCCACATGTTTTAATGATGTTATTCTCTGATTTAATTCATAATTAGAGATTTTGATGTTGAGATCATGTTATTACTACAAGAATTAAATTATTCACAAGCTTAGCTTACACAATGAATATCAAGTGTTTGATGAAATGCCTACAAGATTGAATTTTGAATAAATTCTTTCATATTATGTCCTCAAAGTTTTAGTACTATTTTGCTATTGTTGCTATTGAGTCCTAGGGGTTGTGAATTCCCGAAAACTTAGTTGTGTACTTAGTCTCAATATCTTCGGAATAGCTTCAGAATATGTTATGAGCATTATCAGTTCAATCTGTCATCATAATCAGTTAAACTTAGAACAGTTCAATATCTCAAGTCAATTTAGTTGGGAGTAGGACTTAGCACCGAGCGAGTGTAGGGATGTCAACTTCCTTATTAGATAGGCAGAGTCATTAGCAACATTCCCTGTACTCTAGAACTACATAGCCAGCGTAGGATATGAGGAGTCACCCATCAGTTTAAGCTTGAATACCTCGCAGGGGTCACCGTCAGTTTACGCTTGACACCTTTAGTCCTTCGGGACAGTACATCTGTGGATCCACAGAGCCAGTGTTAGTAACCATGGCACAATAATAACACCCTTCCAATTGGGGTCACAGATTGGACCCCAATTTGCTCATTGGGGCATGTCGGTTAGATGATAGCTCCCACAGTATCAGTTCAGTATTCATTATACTTCAGTTCAGGCTTGTATTGACCATAGCATACAGATATCAGTTATTCAATTATCAGATTTCAGCATTTCATTTTACAGATTATATTAAGAACATGTTTTATGCTTGGTCATACATTCTCAATATATACAGATTTCATTCATACTATTCAATACTTAATGTTATTCATTCATTCAGTTATTACTCCTGTACATGAAACCATGCATATCAACCTACCTCATTTAGCATACCAGTACATTCAAAGTACTGATCACATTCTTTTTTCTTGCGCTATGATGTATCATATCATAGGTTTAGACGCTCAGTTCTTAGACCGCATATAGACCTTTCAGTTTATCAGTCGTAGTTATGGTGAGACCTTTTATTTCAAGGACAAACTAAATTTATTTTCATACTTTTAGTTTAGTAGTTTAATAGAGTTAGTTAGGGCTGGTCCCATCAACTCTTATTCAGTCAGTAGAGGCTTTTCAGACTAGTATAGACTGTCAGACAGTTTTATTATTATTTTATTAGTTCTAGATAGTTGTTTCCAATTTCATGATCCAATATTTTTTTCAATTATTTAAAACCTTATGTCTTATCAATTGTTATTCCGCATATGTTATCATATTATTTTGTGCTCGCAGCAGGTACCAACTCATGGTTTAGTTTGTGGTCTTTCAGGACCGTAAGCACCATGTGGCGCCAAGGTGTACTATTGGATCGTTACAAACATGGTATCAGAGCCTAAGTTTTTAATGTGTCCTAAAAAGTCTGAAAGCCACCTCGAGTAGAGTCTTGTGCATGGGTGTGAAATGCGCCAATCTTATGGACAAGAGACTACGAGGTATTTTAAGAAAAGTTTCCCTTTTTCTAGTGTTCATGTCATCCAACCGAGCATGATCTCATGTTAAACTCCCTATCTAATCTGTTCTCCTTTCTATTTATAGATTATGCCTCCCAAAAAGTTAAACGGAAGAAAACATGTGAACCAGCCAGCATCTCTGCCTGTTCAGGAAGATCCCCTGAACGAGCATGTTTCCCATGTAGAGTTTAGAGCTGCATTCACTACTATAGCTCACTCTGTAGAAGCACAAAATGCTCATCTAGCTGCTTTCCCGACCAACTCAGTGTCCAATACTGCCGCAGCTAGGATTCAGGACTTTATCCGAATGAATCCTTCTCTGTGTTTGAGATCCAAATATGAAGAGGATCCACAGGAATTCTTAGACATAGTCTAGAAAGTAGTAGATATTATGGGGGTAACTTCTAGTAAGAGTGTTGAATTGGATGCTTACCAATTGCAGGATATGGCTCATATATGGTTTAAGTAGTGGAAGGTAGATAGAGGCATAGATATAGGGCCTATAGAGTGGGAAGAGTTTGCTACTACCCTCTAAGATAGATTCTTTTTGCTGGAATTGAGAGAAGCCAAAGTGTTAGAGTTTATCAACTTGAGGCAAGGAAACATGGGTGTGAATGAGTATTCCCTTAAGTTTACTCAGTTAGCTAGGTATTCTCTTCATGTGGTAGCTGATACCAGATCTAGGATGAGCAGGTTTGTGTCTAGGGTATCTGATAGTATGGTCAATAAGAGTAGGACAGCGATGTTAATTAAGGAGATGGACAAATCTAGGCTTATGGTCCATCCTTAACAGATTGAGGAGTATAAGAATAATAAGAAGGAGAGAGAGAACAAGAGGGCGATAATAGGTAGCTTTAATTTCACTCAGCCAAAGTCAAAAAGTGGTAACTATCCTCAGTTCAATCAGAAATCTTTAGTCCCAGCTCCATCTTTAGCTAGTGACCTAGTACCCAAATTCAAAAATGATAATATGGATAAAGCTCGAGGATCTAAGTTCCAAGGCAGTGTAAGCAGTAGTCATATAAATCCTCTTTGCTAAAAATATAGTAGAAATTATTTGGGTTAGTGTAGAGCTGGCAGTGATGTATACTTTGGGTGTGGTAAGCCAGACCATCATATTTGAGAGCGTCGGATAGTTGCTAAAAAAGGTAGGGACTTGTGCCAACAGGGCTAGTCCCCTCAGTTATCAATTCTAGCTGGCCACTTGACTCAGTAGGGTGGAGCTTCAAGCACTACTAGCGATCAGCGTCAGAAAATGCTCTATACACTTTAGTCTCGATAAGATAACAAAAGTTCTCCTCACATAGTTATTGGTAACTTACAAGTATTTCATTTACATATTTATGATTTACTAAACCCTGGAGCTCTTTTTTTGTAACCTCTTATATAGCCATCAACTTTAGAGTAAGTCCCAAAATCACAGCAGAACCCTTTTCAGTCTCTACCCAGTAAGTGTCTTTATTGTAGCCCAACGGGTATATAGGAACTGGCTGATTATAGTGTCTCAGAAAATTACTTCAATTGACCTTGTGGAGTTATAGATGACAGATTTTTACGTGATTCTCAGCATGGATTGGCTCCACTCATGCTATGCTTCAGTGGATTGCAAAAACAAAGTAGTTCATTCTCAGTTTCCAAATGAATCTGTTCTTGGATGGAGGGGTAATACTACAACACTTAGGGGTCAGCTTGTTTCATACCTTAGAGTGAGGAAAATGATATTCAAGGGGTGTATTTATCATTTTGTCTGAGTTAAAGTCCCCATTGGGATCGTCCATTTCCAGAGGTTTAATGTGATAGCACTACATTGCACAGTAGGGTAAAATGGGGATTATCAGTTTGCCAGTGGCCTGACGTGATTGAACCGCGTCGCGCCAGAGCCAAAAATTGGGATGTTCAACTTTTGTGATTCAATTCCAGGGACCGTTTAGTCTTTTCCCATAGCCCCAAATTCGTCCAAACATGGGATTTAAGTACCAATAGAGCATTATTTGCTCATTATTTCACAATTCTCTCAAAAAATTAAAGTAGCCCTCTTTCAAGAACAAAAACCCTAGCCTTCCAAGTTCAAGATCAAAACTCAAGAATTCACCATCAATTCTCATGAATTCATCAACCAAGGAATGTTAAGTGATCATCTCTGGGTTCCTTTTAACCATGGAGTCCAAATATCCAATTCTAAATTCAAGTTGGGATCTTTACAATTTTTTAATGATTTTTAATTGTGATTTTAACCATGAATTCCCATGAATTGTAATTCTACACCATGTTTACATAAAATTGTCGTTGTTATTCAACCCCACATGTTTTAATGATGTTATTTGCTGATTTAATTCATAGATGTTGAAACCATGTTAATATTATAAGCTTTAAATTAATCTCATGCTTATCTTACACTACTAATATCAAGTGTTTAATAAAATGCCTACAAGAATGAATTTTGAATAAATGCTTTCATATTATGTGCTGAAAGCTTTAGTAATATTTTTCTATTATTGCTATTGAGTCCTGGGGGTTGTGAATACCCGAAAACTTAGCTGTTTACTTAGTCTCAATATCTTCAGAATAGCTGTAGAATATGTTATGAGCACTATCAGTTCTGCCAGTCACCATAATCAGTTAAACTTAGAACAGTTTAGTATCCCGAGTCAATTCAGTTGGGAGTAGGATTTAGCACCATGTGAGTTCAGGGATGGCGGCTTTCCCAGAATTTACGCAAAGTCCTTAGCAGTAGTCCTTGTACTCTAGAACTACATACCCAGCTTAGGATATGAGGAGTCACCCGTCAGTTTAGGCTTGACTACCTCACAGGGGTCACCCGTTAATTTAAACTTGACACCCTTAGTCTTTCGGGACAGTACATCAGTGGATCCACACAACCAGTGTTAGTACCCATGGCACGGTACTGACACCCTTCCAACTGGGGTCACATGTTGGACCCAATTTGCTCATTGGGGCATGTCAGTTAGGTGATAGCTCCCACAGTCTCAGATCAGTATTCAGTATACTTTAGTTCAAGCTTCTATTGACCATAACATACAGATATCGGTTATTTAGTTATCATATTTTAGTATTTTAGTTTACAAATTATATTTAGAACATATTTTATGCTTGGTTATGCATTCTCAGTATTTATAGATTTCATGCATTCTATTTAGTACTTTATGCTATTCATTCAGTCATTTATTACTCTTGTACATGAAACCATGGATATCCGCCAACCTCATTTAGCATACCAGTACATTCAAAGTACTGATCGCATACTTTTTTGTGGCGCTATGATGTATCATATCATAGATTCAGATGCTCAGTTCCCGGATCAGGCATAGACCTTCCAGATTATCAGTCGTAGTAGTGGCAAGTCCTCGTATTTCTAGGACAGAGTATATTTATTTTCATTCTTTCAATTCAGTAGTTAGATGGAGTTAGTTGGGGCCTGTCCCATCAACTTTTAATCAGTATTTATTGTCTTTTAAGACTAGTACAGACAATCTGTCAGTTTTGTTATTATTTTATTAGTCCAGACAGTTGTTTCTAACAGTTGTTTCCATATTCCTGATCCAATATTGTTTTTAGTTATTTAAAACCTCATGACTTATCAGTTGTTTTTAAACATATGTTATTATATTATTCAGTGCTCACAGTAGGTACCAACACATGGGTTAGCTTGTGGTCTCTCAGAATCGTAAGCACCGTGTCGCACCCAAGGTGTACTCTCGGGGTGTTACAAAAACTTGTATATGTATGTTTCAAAATAAATAACTAAGTGAATGCTTTGGATGCACAATCATGGATTGGTATAAGTGATGTATTGAGAAGCCCCTGCCATCGCCGACCAAGCTGAATCTCATGGTTTTAGGCAATGTTTCTCAAATGACTCTCACTCCCTCTACAAAAATTTGTATATTACTCCGCTCAGATATTTTATGGCTGAAATTTATATGCATGTACATATAGATGCTAAATATTCTCATATTTCTTACTATCGGATAAGAGAAAAATATAGGTCGCATTAAAAATAGGCGTCGAGAGATTACCGGGGCTGATGATCGGTAACTATAACCTTTTACATAAGATAATGGAGTTTTTACTTTGAAAATACCTGAATTTTTGTAATAGATTCCGGAACAAATGGTAGTTACTTCTTGCTACTTTCAGGAACCCTCAATTTCTCCTCACTTTATGGGATGACTTCGAAGGAAGGGTACCCAATCATCCTTGTAAGGAACATATGGTGTGTTAGGGTTTTTGCCGTGATTTTCATACAAACTTAAGTTTTACTTTTTCTTAGAAGGAAAATAAAAGTAACCATAAATACTTTTACTTTTCCTGAAAGGAAAATACAAAACTTTTTCATATTTGGCAAACCACTTTCTTAGAGGAAAGGTTTTGGAACTCTATAAATAGATGACCCCCTTCTCATACCATAACACAATAGCTTCCACAATGTAGTTGTTATAAGAGTCTGGTTTAGGGGGAGATTTATCCCATAGGTTTATGTTTTTTCATAGATTTTGTTTTTTCAATATTGTTTTTAATATGTAGGTAGTTTGTTCGAATCATATTAATAATATGTGTTTTTAATATATGTTTTATTTATCATCTGAATTGTCACTACAACAAATTTGATTATTTGGAATGAATTATTTTGTCACTTATAAGTCATATTTCGGCACAAAATATTTAGTGTGACGAAAAAGATTTCGTCAATCAATTGTCTCTAAAAGTGTGTCACAAAAAGTAGACAAAGACGATTTAGTGCTTTGTCGCTAAAAAAAAAAATTAGCTACAAAAAAAAAATCGTCCCCAAATGTGTAACATTTATGACGAATCTGTTGTCATAAAAATGTAATTTTTTTGTAGTGGATGGTAAGCTTTTGTCACTAAAAAGTTATCAATACCGACAAAATTTTATCGTCCCTAATTATTTAGTTCAATCAAAGACGACACCATTTGTCGCAAGAGTTATATATATTTCGTGGCTGAACAAATGTATTTTCGTCACTATTGACATCTTTTTGTAAAAATTTTCGTCCATAAATTTATGAGTTAGTGACAAATTTATTATTTAATAAAGATTAATAATTTTGTAGTTAAATCTACCATTTGTCACTAAAAATTGTATTTTTTTTTACCGACAATGTAGAATCGTCACTAAATTATTAGGATTGCTGACAATTATGATTGTCATAAAATACAAAATTAATTTGTATCAAATAAAAAGGAAAATATTGAGACAAATACATATGTCACTAAATATAGTCAAAATTATGACGAACTAGTTTATTTCGTGATGATAAATATTTGTCTTGAAAAGTCTAATTTAATCGTTGCTAAAAGTTATCTTTGATAATAAAATTCTTTGTCACAAATTACAAGAAATCGCTTAATTATTTCATATTGATATTACTTTTTTAAACTAGAATTGAATAAATCAAAAATAAAATTATAAAACATGTCAGATTGATAAAATTCACCCACAATCATACAATTAAAAAAACTAAAATTGTACTAAGGTAATATCTCCTCACAGTTCAAAGAAAAGTAAAACTAGTCCAACACAAAGGAAACTAACTGAAATATAGTACTAAATATTACTCATATCCTAAACTAAGGCAGATATATAGAGGCTTCTTTGAAAGTACCAATAACGTGTTGAGCTTGCAATTAGTCTTCATTCAACTCACTTTTACACCTGTGGAAAAGAGAAGAAAATTAAGATTGATGATGATTCTTTCAGGTTTGATAGTTAAAATGACTCTACATGCTACTTCTTCTCCAAGCCACAACTAGAATCCATTAAACATGTAATTATGAAAAGCGAGGCTACCAAGAAACTAGATAAATACTATCCAGTAAACACATCAAACTTCTATAACAACAACAATAACATACTCGGTGCATTCCCACAAAGTGAGGTTTGGACAGGGTAACTGTACGTAGTCCATACCACTACCTTAAACGATTTATACCACAACATAGCCATTGTATCCCCACATATTGGGATATGAGGAGGATAATGTGTACGCAGTGCACACCACTACCTCGAATGAAGTAGAGAGATTATTTTTGATAAACCCTAATAAAAGTCAGAGAAGTTTCAGTTATTCAGTAGTACTTTAATAAGATAAAAACCCTAAGTAGAACTAATACAATCTATTATAAATATCCCGGCAACTTATCTGAACCCCGTAATTGTCTATATAAACCCGTGAAATAAGATATAATGGCAAGTAAATAGGAACATATAATAACAAACATCAAAATATTCCTATAGACATGTTTTCTAAAGGATTTCACAAAGTGATACAGTCAAGACACAGAGAGAATGAAAATTACATCATTTCGAGAACTTACCAGTGAACAACAGTAAAAGAGATAATGAGAATAATAAAAGGCCTTGTAATAGTGAAATATGGAAGATATTTTCAGTAAGCCTTGAAGGAAAATTGAAGAACCATCAAAATATATAATTTCCTTGTATTAAAATAGCCAGTAGTTCTTTTTGTTTTTGGTTATTTTAGAGAGTAGTAATTGCCATTCAAGAACTGTCCCTCCACTGTAAAGAAGGGTGGTTTATATATTAGTAGGAATACAGTACCACCAAAGGAAAAATTATATTATAAAAAAAATCACTTTTGAAAATTAAAAGAAAAATATATCAAGAATCAATTAGGAGAAATCTCAATCCCTTTAATTCCGTATTTACCATAAAAAAATCACATTATCAAGGCAGGCAACACTTAATATACATTTAATTTGCAAAAAGAAAACTAAAAATGGACTCAATCAATTATTTAATATTTTACTATAAATAGATGAGGAAAATAAGGTGCAAATTTAAAAGAGATGAGATAATAATAACAGCGACATGTATCAACACTAGTATTTAGCATATTTATTAAAAATTGATTTACAAATCATAAGGCAACTAATCACAAAAATCAAACTAAATCCATTCCACCAATCTACTAAATTAATTTAGTACTTTCATTTAGGAATAAGAATAATCAATATTTTACCATAAAAGCATATTCAAATTTCAGTCAATATCAATTAAATCAAACGTAATACAAGTATAACATATTTTGAGAACAAGCAGAGATAAACACGTAATTAAACGGATTGAATCAACATTCAAAGTGAGATATCACAAACTTTAGATCTAACAGTTTAATTTAGAAAATTTGCACCCAAAGAAGAAAAAGAACATGCAAATTAAACCAAAGAAAATAATCATGCAATTAAAGGATTGACGAATCAAATTGTATAATAGTCAGGTTCACCAAAAGGGACCTCACCGGTCCTCAATTTTGATGAGAACGTGACTAGTGAGAAGAGGGGGAGGCTGAATCACGGCTGGAGATGCGTTTCTAGTTCACGATTACTAGAGCCGGCCATGGCGATGACAGAGCGGCAAAGGAAAGGCGGCGGGATACTGCTGTTGTTGTTGGCAGCGTCGATTGGGTCAAGTTCCATCATCTGGGGTGGAAGCGGGCTGATATTGATGTTCATTCGATGGTATCTTAGCCGGTTTGCTTTCCAACATATGCGGTTGGTGGCGCCGGTTGGGAGGCGCTGATTTTGGTTGTCCGGCGGCAGTATTGGTGGTTGGAGCGGTTTTCCCTTGGTTTTTCTGGTGGCTGATGATGGAGAGGGGAGGGCGACGCAGTGGCTGGTTTGCTCGCCAGCCATTAGTGACAGTTGACGCTATTGATGTTGTCTTAAACTTGTCGGTCATCAATTCCAGTGAATCATCGATGAGAGTGAGAGACGAAGAGAGTGGGAGGGAGGAGGCCTAATTTTCTCCAACCCATGGTGGATGGCTGGTGGAAGCAGCCATGGTTATGGTATACATATAAGTGAGGCTAGAGAGAAGGTAGAGAGAGAGAAAAGGTAGAGAGAGAGAGAGCGCCAAGAGAGGCGGATGTTTTTATTTAATAAGTAAGGAATTAGAGTTTGAGTGTTTTTTAAGATGGAAAGAGTGAGTGATATGATCTCAGTCGTTGGATTAATATTGATCCATGGGTGAGATTAAAAGGATTATAAAAACATAAAATGAATTGAAATAGAGTTAAATGTAACTAAAATTGTAAAAAATTGGGTAAAATTAGGCTACAATTGTCATAAATCGAATAGAAAAAGGCTAGCATTTAAATGAACTTGGAAATTGAATTGAATTAGGCTACAATTTAACAGATGTAATAATAACGAAAAAAGATAATAGGGTGTCGAGGTCAAAATAAATTACGCATTTAAAATTAATGTTACGTAAAAATCGTCATATAAGATTATCATTAATAATAATAATAATAATAATAATAATAATAATAATAAGCAATGTATTTATAAATTGTAAGTGCGCATATTTTGTGAAAAATAATTTAATAAATATTAAATAAATTATGTGAAATGTTGTATCTGAATTAATAAATTGTAAAAAAAATGACATCAAAAATTAATAAAATAATTTGTACATTTTAAAACATGAATGTGACATGTCAAAAATCTGTTTTATGTAAGAAAAATGTGTAAAAAATACTAACATTTAAAAATTAATAATTTTGCTAAAATAGCAGCCTAAATGTAGAATCGGGAGGTCAAAATTGGGTATCAACAATCATTGGTCCTAAAGGCTCCTTTTCCTATTTTAAAATGGGGTTTTCACAAGCGTAGACCGGTAGAGGGCAAAGTGAGTAAAGAGAAATCTTTAGTTGGTTCTTAAGAGTCGAGAGTGGAGTCATCTAAGCAAACTGATAAGCAAACAGGAAGGTGTCTAATTGTTCCTAACACATTTATCCATACCCAGATGGGAGGTGAAAGTACATGAGTTGGACAATTTCTTTTCAATTAAACAAGTTCGAATGCATAATATTCATACTCGCTAAGACCATCTTGAAAATTCCTTTGACAACTTAAAATCATTCATGCTAGAAACCTAAGAGCTATGTCAATCGATTGATATAATCCACGTGTATGTGATGGAAATGGTTACTAGTTACCATCCAGGAAACCCCATCCCCGGGACTACTGCACCACAAAGGGAAAAAATGAAAATGGAAAATAAAACAGGAAGTGTTTTAGGACATATCTAAACTATAGCATGTCTCAACTGTAATTTTCCCACGTAAATAAAAATCTATGATCAAATAATTAAAAATTTTAAAAACAGAAATCAGAAATTGTTTGACTCAACACTTCGGTGGCAATAGGGGAACGCGAATGGAAATGACCAGTTCAAAGATCCTTTTCTTCTATCTTCTGCACAGTAGGACACGCTTGTTGCCTGCCAACAGGTAGATTAATTGGCACAATAGGAGAAGTTGTAGCAGGCTGAAGGAGTTGTTCCTCCCATTTATCCCCCTAGCCTATAGATCTTCAGCAAGCAAGAAGGACTCCCAGTGTAGGGGAGAGTGTATACAAGATTTGTGAATGATACACCTGAGGATGAAAAAACATTGCAACTATTTTCGGGTTCGAGCATCTTCGTACCTCCATCACCGCCATAGCTACACCAAGGAGAATTTGTTATTTATTTACAGCCAAGGGGCTCAAACCCTCATTCAGCACCTAAAAACAGCTCCAAATTCCAATACCGGAGATCACAGTTAGGAAGAATAACAAAATAAAATGAGATGCATATAAAGACGAAGAAGACAAATATGAAAAGCATACTTACTCTGACAACTGATTTATCAAAAGCATATACGCTGAGGATACGAGGAAGAGTAAGTATCACCCGTATAAACAACAAGACGAAACTCAGATTGAACTCAACCAAGAACAATATTTCTCAGGTTTTTGAAGAAGTGATGGATAAGTTTGGAATTGGATTAGGAAATCCTATCTTCATGGGTTTTGTACTAAGCAGAATAGAGCTGGTTCAGATGTTTTATTTTGGGCCTTATGATTTTAAATATTTGGACGATGTCATTTTAAATGGGTTGGTCCATTTATGTAAAGATAATGTGGTTTAGTCTTTAAATTAATAAAAGAGGAAAGGAAAAAAATAACACCTAAAATTAAATTTATTTCAGAAAACTAACGCCTAAATTTAAAAACCCGAGAAATAGCCACTGAGGGATGGGCGCAGGAGAGAAACTGGGATATATTTGTCACTGTTCCATGTATTTTCCTCAATTCTACAACACAATTTGTCCCTTTCCGTTTTGGGTACTGGACTCACTTTTCATCTTTAATGGTTCATGCTTTTTTTGGCTTTTTTTCCCTTTCTTTTTTAAAGATTCTACTCTTTTTTATATCTCACTGATACTTTTAATTTAGAATTGTCTTTTAACTAATCTTTAAAAAAATGTTACAATTATAAATGTCTTTTAATTATATTAATCTAAATATAGTAATTACAAACATGACAAATTATATTAATCTAATTATATTAGTTACTTTCCTTTTTCTGATTTTTGATGTTTCTTTTTCTTTTAGTCTTTATGTAGACATTTTTTGTTTTGTTGTATTTTATTGCTTAGTATTTACATTTTTTTAATGTATTTTGTGCTTCACATCTAAAAATAATATATATATATATATATATATATATATATATATATATATATATATATATAAAGAGAGAGAGAGAGAGAGATGTAAATCAAAAAGTATATACAAGAAAAAAGGGAATATTTATTTTTGCAGCAAATGGTTACACCGATTTAATAAACATATTACAGTGCATTCACAAAAAAATTATCACAAAATTATAATTAATGAATATACACAAATTTTTATTTAATTATAATTAAATATGATTAGCTATAAATAAATATTTTTAAAAAAGAAACTATGGGTAAATTAAAGGGTCCTTTGGTACGGTGTATATGAATTACAAAAAATATGGTGTATTACTAATGCTTGAATAGTTATGTTTGCATATTATTTAGGTAGTTTTTTGTTTGGTGTAAGAAATAGTTGCATAATTTCTAAAAAATATATTTTTAATATTTCGACATTGTCACTCATAATCTCTTTTTAAAAATTAATAAATTAAAAAAATCTTAATTTGATAATATTATTTGGGAGATTTTATTTAATGTTGGATATTCTCGACATTAAATTAAATTTTGATATGTGTAAAAAAGTAAGGATAGAGAAAGTAACGTAAATAATACAAAAGCTATTTTAATTTACTATAAATTATAATAATTAATAATTAATAATTAAATTTTTTTAAAAATATATAAAAAAATTTGATTAACGCCAAATTGCATTTGTGTCACATAATTGAGACTAAATATTTCTCTCTCCGTTCATATTTACTTGTCCATTTTATCTAAAATAGATGTGTAATAATACTGTTCAATTTGAAAAATCAATGAATAATTTTTCATTTCTGTCGTTTTTACCATTGATATTAAATACAATTCATTATCCAATAAATTTTTAAAAATATTAAATTTATTATATTCAAAAGATAACATAGTAGCATTATCCCTATCATTTACTAGTTTTAAACATATGTGTCAAATTTAATAGTGCACAACTATTGATGGGCCGAGGGATAAACATATATTGAGTCCATACTAGCATGGGTGCTCCGATATGTAGTCTTATAAATATAAATAAAAATGGGCACACATTTAATATATATTTTTTCTACTATCTTCAACATGTGGGGCATTTCAAATAAAATGAAACATATATGATTAGTCTTGAGGGAATATTACTCTAGTTTCTATATGTTTTCAAGACACAATATAAACATCATTGAATAGCAATACTATAGTGAAATAATTATGTTATTAATTTTTTTTCTCAATAGATCGTGTCAAGTAAAAATGTGTCAAGTAAAAGCGAACTAGTACTTACTACATTTTAAATGACGGTATTAGTAAGGGATAGAAGAAGGCATCTCTTATTGTAAATAGAATTGAAATAGACCTCGACTTTTATCTAGTGTCGAAAATTAACCTTTAAAACAAATAAAATTCTAATAAGCACTTTTGTTTAAAAGAAGTTGACTAAGAAAGTTTGTAATACAACAAACAAGACACATAAAATATCTTGAAAAAGTAAAATAAAAAATAAACATGACAACATATCATGAACACATAACCAAAAGATGAGGATCTTATAGTTATACCTATAAGTTACTTCGTATCCAATAATTACACTATTCAACTACCAAATCAAAGTCTTAATTATTTTTTGTGAAAAAATTTTATTGTGATTAATTGCAGGTTAAACAGTGACGATAATATCATCATTGCTAATTGTTTGAATAATTAGTTACAAAAACTATTGTCACAATTAAATATAAAATTTTGTGGCTAAAACTTACAATATGATAGCTTCAAACTTTAATTAATTAGTTGATCATATTCAACGTTGGTCTACTTAAAATGTTTCTCACATGTACAAGATTAACACACTGACTTTATACCTTCCGAAAAATTCAGTCAATAAGTTCACTTCAACCTTCACACAATTAGATCAAGTCTTTTTTTATAGCTATATCAATATACAATTAAGGTTCTATAATCATAAACAAAAATAGCCAAAGATCAATTTATATTTAGCTACGAAATTTTTTCATAGAAAAAATAACTAAATTATTCAGCTACAAATTTCAAATCATCACTACTTAACGATGACATATTCTGTCCAAAAATTATGTTGTCACTGAATCATAGATTAATTAGAGACAATAAAATAAGTGTCACTAATTGCTTATAGTATTAGTGACAAAAATTGAGGTCACAATTAAGTATCAAATTTGTAGCTAAAACATACAATATTTAACTACGAACTCTAATTTGTCGCTATTGCGATAACTTATTTTTTATGATGAATTTTTTTGTGTCTAAAATTATAACTAATTCAAGATAAAATATAGCTTTTCACGAATTGAATCCATTATTAGAGACAATAAAATGAGCGTCACTAATTGTTTATAGTATTAGTGACAAAAATTGAGGTAACAATTAAATATCAAATTTTGTAGCTAAAACTTACAATATTTAAGTACGAACTCTAATTTGTCGCTGTTGCGATAACTTATTTTTTATGTCGATTTTTTTTGTGTCTAAAATTATAACTAATTCAAGACAAAAAATAGTTTGTCACAAACTGGATCCATTGTTTGTGATAAAAAAGTGTGTCACTGAAAACTTAAAATTCGTCACTAATGGTACTCAATAAAATGGCACCAACATATTTTTTGGTGGGAAACTTTAGAGGACAAAACATTGCTACGAAATTTTACGTTTGGTCACTAAAAGTATGTGCTTCATATATTTAGATATGAAATTTAATTTTCGTCATAAAAGGTGAACAATTAGTGACGAATTTTATCTCGTAGCTAATAATTTCGTAGCTATATATTAATTTTATTGTAGTGATATATATTATCACCGTTGGTTTGCAAACTTTAAGCTTCCGCATGACGCCCTCTCGATGTCGAACCCAACAAGTGGTATCAAACCCTATGGTTCAAAGATCTGATGGTTCAATTGAGCATACTTTAAGGTCAAAGTTGCAACCAATTTGATGATAATAAAGATATATGTTCAAAAAGTACATGTGGAGATGATTTTCAATTATATTTTCAACAATCCTTCTATCACATATTTGAAAATAAAGTTCATTTTTAACCCTGCAAAAGGACTCCAATATTTTTTAACCCAAAAATTGATCATATACTTTTAACCCAGGCTCTATTTTTAAAAATGCAAAACAACAGTGGTGAAGATTATGTGAAACACAAGGGCCAAAGATCTGAAGATGGTGGATACTAAGAAAAAAATCAAGCCAAAAAGGGGACATTTGTTAGGGTTTTTTCCCTGATTTTCTTATCAAAATTAAGTTTTACTTTTTCTTAGAAGGAAAAATAAAAGTAGCGATAAATAATTCTACGTTTCCTGAAAGGGAAAATTTTTTCCTATTTGGAAAACCTCTTTCTTAGAGCAAAGGTTTTCGAACTCGATAAATAGATGCCCCCTTCTCATAACATAACACAATAGCACTCACAATGTAGTTGTTAAAAGAGTCTGGTTTAGGGGGAGATTTCTCGTATAGGTTTATGTTTTTCCATATGTTTTATTTTTTCAATATTATTTTTAATATGTAGGTCGTCTGACCGAATCATCTTAATAATATATCTTTTTAATATATGTCTTATTTGTCATCTGAATTATCACCATTGATTTGCAAACTTTAAGCTTCCGCATGACGCCTTCTCAATTTTGAACCCAACATGGTGTAATGTACAAGGCTCATGATTGTGTAACTAATGAAATTATTGTACTAAAAGAAAGAAGGATGGAGCAGGAAGTTATTTTAATTTTCATTTTGTTTTCTGGTCTTGGTAATGTTCCTTTTTACCAATTTGTAAACATTTCTCTTAAATACCAATCTTCTGTGAATGTAGGAGTCCCTAATGAAGAGAATCTTTCCCATGCATCTTAATTTGTGCGGCAAAGACTGGATCTTGCAGTTGAAGTTTGTTACCAATATGTTGAAATTTCCTGTGTATTGTTTTCAACATTACACGAAAATTATTATCTTGTTGAACATAACTGCCTTTCCATTTCCATTGGTTTGTAAATTAATATGTTGAGTCTGTGCTTAGCACGGGCCGTACCCATCTAATATATGTATAAAGGGATACTCCTAATTCCTCCAACACTAACAAATTAAGCCTCTAGATTGGAATTGAACCACCAGATAGAAAAGCTACTTTCAAGAGGCCAATCAGCTACTACTGGGGTTTTTAGCGCTTCTTCTCACTCCCTTGTCAAATGGGAGTCATTGGATACCCTTTCGCTGAAATATTATATTATATTATATATATATATATATATATTCCATATATTGTCACTGTAATTTCTTAGTGTTTTTTACTTCTTTATATTTAATTTCCTTAATTAAGATCCTGGGTTCGTCTTTAAATCTCGGGATGTTTCATCTTAGAAATGGAGATACCTAACACTAACACTGTTAATTAAGAATTGTCAAGATATACATGTAGCGCAGCACAAATTTCATGAATAGTTTCATTCAAGATCATGACAAAGGACATTAACTTACAATCATTTGGCTTTGATCATGACACTAACACAATGTTTTTGAACCCTTTTTTCATATATTGCTTTATAACAGAGATAAATGTGTGCAACCTCTTACCATGTATGGGCTTGAAATATTTTTCTTCTGCACCATTGATGATAGGAAAGGTGTAATAGTTGTTGCAAAAGAAGAGATGTTTCACCTAATCTTAAGAATGTAGATAAACCTACAAGTTACTATTCTGCCAATTGACTAGTCTAGCGAAAACATGACCATTGATGCCACTCAAAACAAAAGAATAAGTAGTATTCTGCAATCAAACTAGGCACTCCGATTTAATAAAAAAGTTTTATATTATCATTTTCTGAGTCATATGAAATAACCTTATCACCTACAAGTAAGCAAAAGGTGTGAAGATTAACAGATTGAATATTTGTTGAGAAACTACAAAGGAGAAGACCGGTGGTAGCCCACACATTAGTCTCAGAGAGGCTTTCAATTGTTACACTCGAATGAAGATCAAATGATATTTCATAATGTACTATTGTAGAGTAGATCACATCACGTTTGATACCAACAAAAGTTTGCGGTTTAGATGGATCAACAATACACCAGGGGCGGCTCAAGCGAATCGTGGCCCAAGGCCAAAATCTAACAGAAGTTTTACGTTTTTAAGAAAAAATAATTATTTTTATAAAGTCTATTTTTAAAATTATATAATCGATTTATTCTAATAATTTTTTAAAATTAATAATAGAGTCAATGCATTAATTTCTTGACAGATAGTATTCTGGACTGGATATATCAAACTCCATCTAAATTCTTTCTTTTATAAAAAAATTATTTTTTCTATATATAGTATTTAATATATTTTTTAAAATTTAAAATTTATTATTACTAAAAAAAATGAGGCCCTCAAATTTTGGGTGCCTTAGGCTGCCGCCATATTTCCCAAAGGGTAGAGACGCCCATGCAATACACTTCCGCCCATTCTAACAGACACATACAAACCTTGCAAGAGATGATTGGAAACTATGTGATTAATTTATCGCTTTATTTTTTAAACTTGACAAATAAAGTGGATGTAGACTGTGGATGCATTTAATTTGGTACAATCATTTTTAAAATTCTTATATGAGCCGAGAGAAATAGTTTATGATGTGTAAATCTATTCCGCACATCCTTAATTAATTAAGTATATCTACAGTTCACTGTATCGTTTAAGAAAAAGAAGATAGAAAACACCGGAACTTAGATGTAATAAAAGACTTATTAAATATTAAATAAAGTACAAAGAAAGAAAATAATACAAATTATGGCAATTAAACTTGTAAACTTGTTCCTTCTCTTATCTGGTCAGATTCGTGAGAAAATCTAGCGATAATTGTTAAGTACAGAAATAAAGAAGATAAAATTAAAAAGAAACAAGGGACGCTGCCGAAATAAGAAATGAGGGATATATCCACTCTTCATATAATCGAGGGATATATTTTCCTCTTAACTAATTAACTTCTTCTACTTAACCAAATACATCAAAATATGCATTGATGATTTTTTATTACTATCATTTCGAGGAGATTAAAGGTATTATTTTGACCAGGATGTAATAAAGATATTTCCATATCGCATTTAACAATAAATAAATAACCTAATTCTTTCATATCATTATCTTTAAGTACATAAGACAATTTTATCATGATTTAACTCAAACATGCATCATTGGGTAATTCTCAAAGATAGAAACCAATTAGGGTACCTTTAAAATTGTATCCCCAAATAAAAAAACTTCGTTAAAGTAGCCTTTACTTGTTAAGTCATATTCTTTTGGACGAAAATACCCTCCTGCAAAATATTCTCGTTTAATCTCTTTCTTCCTCTCTTTTTTCCAATTTCCAGAATCGACCTCCAAAATATTGTTGTTAAATCACTTTCTTCTAAATTCGAGAATTGACTTTCAAACATTCACAGAATTGACTTTAGTCATAAGGTTTCTTCAGGTATGAATTTCATCATCAAATTCATTGTGGTAATTTTAGCTTATTGATGCATTGTGGTAATTTTAGCTCATTATATAATTACTATATTGAGTTGACTTTGGGAGAGGTGAATGTAAACAACTTGGGATATGTTGTTGTTGTAGTAACATATTTACCATTGAGGAATTCCATCGAATAGGTTGTGGGCAGTTTATTATTGCGGTTATAATTGTGTTTGAGTAGGTGTGGGAGGTTGGTCTTGGAGAGAAAGGCCGTTAATATGAGAGTTAACATTAATCCCAACATATTTTGGGAGGCCAAATATATAAGGTCAAGGTGGTACAAGAAATTAGTTCCAAGTATTTCAACCTAGTGGTATAATTAGCATTAGAAGATGATGAGGAATTGTGTCGGACAGTTTGTGAAGAGTTTGTTATTGCGATTATAATTGTGTTTGAGTAGCTGCGAGGGTTTGGTCTTAGAGGGTAAGACTGTGTTTTCCATCTCAAATGAATCTAGACTATGTTTTGGAGATTAAAGAAGCACTAAGTTGTTGATTCTAAGAGAGAGCACCTTAGCTATTATCTTGTATAACATAGAGCAATAGGCAATGGGTTTAAACTCCCTAATGGTAGTAGGATTTGGCACTTTAGGTAACAAGGTTACTATTATACAACTTTTCAGTGTTAAAAAAATCCTTCATTGTTGAACACACATCATATTTATATTCATTGACCATTTGTTGTTGAACCATGCTTACCTAGATATGTTGGAATAATCACTAGTGTTTCTAGCAACTTCTTTTGTCTCAATATAACGTGTTTCTGTTGGGTGACACAACACAGGAGATCCCCTAAAGATGACACAGTTTCTTAACTTTCCACACACCTTCCAGAACCTCATATTAGAAAACTTCTGTCTTGGCATATTAGAATATCCATTATGTTTGCTACATTCAGTCCCTTGACTGTGGGCATGAACCTTTGGGTGTTGAGGTGATTTGACAGAATAATAAATGATCCCTTTTGGGGTAGCCATGGTTATCTACAAGATTTTACAAGCCAAAGGAAAATTTTCTGGCTATATTCGGTGAGGTAAAGAATATATTCAACAAAGTGTTAACCGAAAATCTGAAAGGCAAAGCAAATAATAATATAATAAGATTCTTAGTTTAAAAAATTAATAAGATTCTTGTTACTTTTTTTCTTCGTAACTGCACTAAAATACATAGGGTTTGAATCACCTAGCTTATATACAATGATCTAAATTTTTATTGTAACATGCTCTCTTCAATATTGCTCCACTTCTCAATTATAGTCATTCCATCATTCTCTTTCAAGGTCATACTATAAGAGTATTCAGTTGATAAACTATGTTGTATCACTTGCAACCAATCTCTGAAGTAAACAACCCTTCCAGAATCACCCCAATAGTGTGTGTTATTCCGTAGTTTCAAGGCGATTTAGCATCTTCAGATTCGTCCATACATTTTCAGTTATTCCCCATGGGCAAGAGTTGACACTTCATTATTCTGTAATGATTTGGCAAATGACCTATAACTCTTGCCCCAGAGGCAAGACTGAGACAGTTATGCCCCATGTTCAAGAGGTGAGACTGTCATAGTCTGTAATGATTTGGCAGATGACCTATAACTCTTTCCCTAGTGGCAAAACTTTGATAGTTTGCCCAATGGACAATAGTTAACTATGCCTTACTCTTTAATGATTTTACTTGTTGAAGATATATATCCTAAATTAAATTGTTACTAATCTTTTGTTGTTTTATTTTTCACAAGGGTTGTGCTTGGAATGGATGGAAAAGAAATGAGTATTGAGCAATACAATATGAAATAATCAATTGAAATTATTCATAGAAATAACGAGTTATTGGTTATCAAACCAATATTGGAGGCCACAATAGATGAAGAAATGGGGCAGCTATCGAAGATTAAGAGGGTACGACAAAAGAAGAAGAGGATACTTGATGTCGAGACTACTCTCTTGAGACATAATGCCTTTTTGAATGAGGTAAATGTCAATTGGATGTTAATTGACAAACAAAATATGATGACGTGCATGTCAAACATTGTAAATACAAACAACATCCAATTTAAGGTTTTCAAATCAAGCACAACAAGATATTCACTACTATGTTTCAACGATAATTGTGTGTGCCGATTTCATGCCTCGAAGATTCCCGATTCTTTGCTCTTTCAGGTTACTATATATGAAAGGCTCATAATTGATCAGTTGATTTTATAACGCCCAACCACAAGAATGCAACATCAAAGGTCATATGTAACTATATACTGGAAATTCTGTGTGAATCTAGTAATGTAATCCCACCAAATTTCATGGTAGATGAAATGAGAATGAAATACGGAATAATCATATCCTACAACAAAGGATGGAGAGAGATACAACATGCCTATTCGATGATAAGAGGAACCACGGAAAAGAACTTCAATAGGTTGCCATTGAATCTTCACAAGATGAAAGAAAACAACCCATGCACGTACACAAACATAAAGAGGGACGATGAGAATAGGTACAAATGATATATACTGTTGAAATTGAAAACTTTTACCCAAGAGGCGAAAGTTTTATTCTTTAATTGCACTGCTTAAATTATTAACATATATGCAACTCTTGCCTCATAGGCAAGACTTAGTTTAAAAAATTATTATACAAATTCTATACTATTGAAATTGAAAACTTTTGCACAAGGGGCAAAAGTTTATTCTTTAATTGCACTGATGCTATTATAAATATATATGAAACTCTTGCCTCATGATCAAGAGTTACTTTATAAAATTGTTGAAATTGAAAACTTTTGCCCAAGAGGCAAAAGTGTATTATTTAATTACACTGATTAGATAATTAACATATATGCAACTCTTGCCTCATGGGCAATACTTAGTTTAGAAAATTATTTAAATTCAAAACTCTAGCCCAAGAGGCAAAAGTTCATTCTTTAATTGTACTTATTAGATTATTAACATATATGCAACTCTTGCCTCATGGACAAGACTTAGTTTAGAAAATTGTGTACAAATGCTATACAACTTGAAAATTTTTTCCTGGAGGCAAAACTTTATTCTATAATTGCACTGATTAGATTATTAACATATATTCAACTCTTGCCTCATGGGCAAGACTTAGTTTAGAAAATTATTGAAATTGAAAACTTTTACCCAAGAGGCAAAAGTTTATCCTTTAATTGCACTGATTAGATTATTAACATACATACAACTCTTACCTTATGGGAAAGACTTAGTTTATACAAATGGTATACTGTTGAAATTGAAAACTTTTGCCCAAGAGGCAAGACTTACACATCAAAGGTTGTTGAAGTCGCAATTTTCCAAAGAACATTCTTCCTCTACCATACGAAATATGTTTATAGGAATATTACAATCTTACAACCATATGAGAATCAATCTTCTAGACCAAAACCTAAAATACTATAAGCCAAGAACAAAATCAATAAATATTAAAAATTATAAAAAGAAAAGCATGGGGGAGTATTCAATTGCAAGTAGAAAAAAAGATGATATCAATCAATAAAACCAAACATCTAACCAAATATATAAAAGTAGAGAACCAACTACTAAGGAGGAGTGGATGACCCTTAGATTACAAGGTCTAAATTGTTTCTTATTTTATGCCATTTAATCGAGGACAAATGTGATTGAAAAGTTTGCAATGTCCAAAATACTCATGTAGCAGTCGCACATAATTAATGATAAGACAACCCCCATAGGAACAAGTTATACCTCATGGGCATGAATTGGCCCTGTCATATTGTTTACTAATTTAGAAGATACTCAATAACTCTTGCCTGAAGGTAAATACTTTCCACAAGGACTGTCAAAAGATATTCTTCGATAATAAAACATAAATATACAAAGATATAAACAAATGAATCAGTAGCGATTCTACATTGTATACATTACATTATCACATAAAAATAACCGATTCAATTTGAAAAGACTGTTTAAAATTCACATAATCTCATAAAAATAGCTAAAACTCCTTGTTTTACAGTGATTTCCAATAACTACAAAACTAAACTACTGCTCCTGGTGCGTCCTCTTCCTTTTTTTCTTACCAAATAATCAGCCAACTTTTTCTGTAGTGTTGTCTTTTATACCAGCTTCTAGTTTTATCTTTTCATGATCCCACAATAAAGCTCCATACCTCGTGCGATCATAACCAATGTCAATCTATTTAGGAATATCTCTACCATAAATGATATATTTAGCAAATGCATAAATAAATGCTCCACAATCACTATGATACAATAGAAATACACTACGTGAATATATGGAAAACAACAAAAAAAGAAGTGAAATGAACATTTAAAAAATAAATCCAATAAGATACAATTGAATTTGTTGTGGTAGCTCATCAACCATTTTTATCGGTAAAGTGTCATTTCTAGATTTGTCAATGCCTTTCTCAAGATAGAAATTGAACTTTTTCAGAAAATATGGTATCAATGTTTGGTAAGGTAACATCACTTTTTTAACAACTTTATCATTGCGCCTGGTATGGTTGAAGTCATATACATATATGCACCAAAGATTAAAGTTAAAAACTCCCAAAATCCAGTGTCCAAGTTCAGATTTTTCTCGTGGAAAATAAACAACAAATAAAATGTTTTTGAAAGCTTGAATAAAATTAAACACAACTTATAAACCCACAAGTTAAGGGTTCCGTCCAAATCAAGAGAAAAAGCCTTTGATATTGGAGTCATTTCATCTTTTGCAGTTTTTCCCGTCAACTCAAGTGCTCCGACAATTATTGTTGTTTCATCAGGTGTCAAATCCCCTAGTTAAAGGAACATAATGAATTGAAAACAAGGTTCAACTAGCTATAACACCTAATCTTTGTGAGATGAAATTGGTTGTGTAAGCAGATTGTGTTCATGCAAACATACAAAATATTGCATGTCCAGAGATATATTTTCACTTGCTTAGATTAGCATTAAAAATTGGGAAATACTAAATAGATTACCTCATTTCCATGGAAATCTACAAACATTTTTAGTTCAGCTCTCCGTAGAAGGGAAACATGCCCCTTAACTAACATCCAATCCAAGACCTAAAAGAAAAACCAAGGATGAAGTTAATATCCCTTTTCTTTATCAAACCAACTATAAGATCCTTAACACAAGAAAGTAGCACTGAGAAATTCTCTCAAATTACTGCATGTGGTTTTTTTTTTCCCAATTCTAAAGACGAATATCCATGTATTTTAATAAATAAACTGAAGGATATTTTACATATCAAGTTATTATCATGAGAATTTTCTCATTTATAGTAATAGACAAAAGTAAATAGAGATTCAAAGATAGAGTAACTATGATATTATTACTAATTTTTTCCTTCAGTTCGGATTTACTTGTCACTATTTTCCTTCTTTGATTTTAATTTTTACTCATCATTTTTGACAAATCAAGAAAAAACAAAATAAAAAATTTCATGTTTTACCCTTAGCATTAATTACTTATTCTCGAAATCATTTCCAATACCTATTACTAAACCTCAATTGATAGTGGTAATATTGTAAAGTCATTAAACCAATCATTATTTTCTTAATAGTTGTGCCACTTTCAAAATATGACAAGTAAATCCAAACGGAGGGTGAACATAACCAAGGAACTCCTCCATTCAACTTTATGTTGCATTCTATCCATTTCATTCCAAGCTATAGAAAAGGAACAAAGCATACAAATTAACCACCATAGCGTATATGAGTACAGATCATGGTTCATGTAGTTTTATTTCTTAAACCCTGTGATCTAACTTGGATTGAAAGTACAAGGTGGAAACCGAACACACAGCAAGTGAGATATCTCTCTCTCTCTGGTAGCAAAACATGAAAACTTAACAACTCTGCATGAGTAAATTATAGAATACGATTGTTGTGCTTTATACCTTACTAATTGGATTAGCAGTGGGGAAGAATAACCAGAGAAAAAGCTGAACAAGGGGTGCTACAGTGGATCTAACCATCAATCCACAACGAGTATAGATTGATCGAGGAATTATCTGCAAATGTAAAACCGACGAACCTAGTTAGAGGACAAGAGCCGAGCAAATTCCATAGCTAGCAAGCTGAAAGGTTAAGTTGATGAATATAATAGACCACCTCTCAAAACATGAGAATCAGTTTAACAGATACCAGTATTACTGCCCACGATTGTACAAACTTGTCCAAGAATATAGGAAGAGACTACAATGAAAAAGGAGAAAAGTAATATATAGGAGAAAAGTAATAAATAATACGACATGGGTATTAAAAGGATAACTATTGCCAAATAAGGATTGGTACACAAACCTCATTGCTAAGGAGTTTCCAATCAAGAGTGTGCAAGACAAATAGATGTTGGTTTTTTACCACCGGAAGTATTTTAGCTGTAAAAGAAAGGAAGAATACTTTAAAATGCCGATCAAAGAAGACATAGGTACAACTCAAACTATGCACAACACAGCTTCTCTTCTAACTTATCCCACTATAAGCCCTATTCTAATATGGGCGGTTATTGATACAATTGTAGACCCATGATACGTAAAGTGGCTTAACTTTTGTAATTATGCATTCCAGGTATAAGAAGAATTATGTACTTTTTTTCTCTTACTCTTTCAACTATTCAAATACCTTTGCTTGGGTACATAATCAATGCATCATTCCTTTACTGTATGTTTAATTCCACTATTTAATTTGCAATAAACCACATCAAAGCATTTCTAGAGAGTTTATTCAGTTTCAAAAGAAAAATTCACACTCTTTTACTTACTCGTGATTTATAGACACCTTGCCTAAGTCAACATTCAACCTTTTCCAGATTTACTTTGATATTTTGGGGTAGCCAATTCTATACATATATTTACCCAGCTGGTACAAGTCAAATTGCCACCTTAATTTTTGAAGATATGATTGGAGGTCATTATTTAAAGGCTCAATACTTGGTCACCCCAAGAGCACAAGAATATGTAAGGAAGACTCGTTTTGAGCACAAGCAAGGCCGTGTGTGGAATATTTCTTGGAGCCTCGAAGACTTGAGGACTCACAGTTTTGGACAACTCTTAATGGGTCATGATTTGGTTATCTTCATTAAGGGTATTTTGGTCACCTCATTGGGTAGAAATGCACTCCATGGCCACCTCGCTCATTAAGGGCATTGTTATTATTTTGCCTTGTCTTGTAATAGAATATTAAATATAATATTTTAGGTCTTTTTCTCTTTATTTGTTCATTAATGTAAGACTTGAAACATGAAACACCTTTTTTTGTAGGGCTTCGAATAGCCACCACACCGAAATGAGGGCAACAAGTGTGGATATCACTTGTGTTGCAATGTTGGCTTTAGACATTGGTGTTTAGAGGAGGTAAAGTTCTTTTTGTGTCAACGTAGGAGTTAGGTTAACCATTGTATGTAGTTTTAAGGGTCCAAGATTACCATATTCTTGGATTCTTAAGATTATACCAACCAACTTTTATCTATCTATCCATTTTGTTTATGTTGTAATCATTTGTTTTTGTTCTTGTATTTCAAATTCGTGACTTGTTGTTCTTGTTTCATTATTATTGTTCTTCATTTTGTTCTTGTTACCTGTTTTTAGGTGATAAAGACATCAATACACTGTGTTCTTGTTGTTGTTTGTTGAATCCGAGTGTGGTCTTCAAAAGGATCCTAAGATCTTTGATCTTGTTGGCTGATTTTGAAGTGTGTTTCGTGTTGTCCTTATAATTCTAGTATCGCCAGCTGAACGATTTAAAAGAAAAAGTCTGACTAGAGCATAGAATAAGCAAGAGAAAATAGAACTCCAAGAATTGAACATATAGAAAAGTTTATAGCTTTACACCAAAGTTACAAAGTAGCAGCTAGATATTTACCTAATCAAAAACTGAAACAACATCGTTAAAGGGGTGGAGGCCAAATTTTCATCATCTTCAGTGTATACATAACAAAGAGAATTTTTAACCTTGTATATACATATACAATATGAATTTTCGACAAAGGGGGCCCAACTGACCCCTTCTACATGCACAATGTAGGGGTACATACACTCAATCCTCCCAGACCCCACTTGTGACTTGTAGAATTAGACTTGGTATGTTGTTGTTGGTCCGAATGACCCCCTTTCGCCCCTCTAACTATACATCTGGCTCTACTAGTGAATAAAAAATTTATAAATTTACACCAAAGTTACAAAGGTAGCAGGTAGATATTAGCCAATCCAAACTACTGACCAGTATTAGTGGAAGTTGGATATTCATGAAGGGTATTCATCATCTACAATATACACATAAAAATAGTTTTTGACCTTATAATTTGACATATGAATTTTTGCCAATGCACAACCTCTACTTGACTCTGCCCGTAGCTATACTAATGAAGTAAACGGCAAGAATAAAGGATAAGACATCAAAATTTCATGAAAAACAAGCAAACAAACAATAAAAATCCAAACCAACAAACTTTAGCACTTCTTAAAAAACCCGAAAAAAACTACTGATCAACATTGGCAGAAGCTGAATTTTTACCAAGACATTCATCGTCTACAAAATACACATAAATTTTTTTTATTAAGCTTGTGTCCAAAGAACCAGAATAAATATAACCATTACAAACAACCAAACAAGAAATACCGTCAGCATATTTGACCTAGCAGAAGAAATGGAGGAATAAAACAAAGGACAAGTCAAAAGCACATTGCAAATATAGATTAGGATAGCAAGTGATAATACCGTTTCATTCAAAGGTCGACCACAAGTTGCAAGTGAATAAAACCGCTCATTCGAATCGACATCACAAGAGCCAAACATTAAACATTCAGGCAGCACATCTTTGAGAAATGAGAGATTTGCGGGTCGAAGCTTTCTTTCCTACACATGCCATTGATTAATCCCAACTTTTTTCTTCCAAGTATGGAAATTCTCATCGATTCAATCCACAGAATAGTTTTTAGATATCGCTAATTGAATAAAAAATCAACATAACTCCAAGTAGATCTGATGCATTCAGATACAATTGATGATTATGACTAAATTTCTTGGGCAATTCATTATCTATCACCACTACCACTGTTACTCCTACTAGCTTTCTTAATTTTTCTCCTAAATTATTTTAACTTAGACCATATCAATAGTCAATATCTCTTATACCATGATGTAAAAGAGGATCAAGAGAAAGAGAAGAAATGAGGATAATCTCCAAGGTGAACCAAGTCGTTATCCAATGATTGATGATCAATATCGTGAGTCTATTTGATTTAAATCGGATGAAGAGAAAGAGGAAAAAGAGAATGAATATTTGAGAAATGAGAAAAAAAGGTAAACAACGAGAATGAATATCCAAGAAAAATCTGAAAAAAAAAAAAGAAATAAAAAAACTCTAAATAAAGGTTAAAGAAAAATAAAAAAAAAAATTAAAAAATGAAGAAATAGATAATGGTTGAGAAAAATGAAAAATAAATAAAAAGGTTAAGAGAAATCAATTAAAACATGAAAATTAAGTTAAAGGAAAAAATAAAAACTGAAAATAATAAAAAATAGAATAATAAATTTAAAGAAAAAAATAAAAAGTGAAAAAAAAGTAGAATTATAAAATTAAAGGAAAGACAGAAAAATGAAAATAATAAAAAATAAAATATGAGAGATAAATGAATATGAAAAGTTTAAAAATATATTTGAGGTGTAGAGGGGCAAAATTATACTTTTAGTATATTAAAAAGTAAGGAAGACAATTCTTCAAACACATTCTTATTTAGGGTCAAATATCTAAAGCTATCCATATTTGGGTCTATAGCATGCAATTTCCTGTGCATCATTAGCTTGGGCCTGCATAATGAGTTGGAGAACATCCACATTACCCAACTATTCGTTGACTCCAATAACTAACTTTTATCCTTTAACCATAACTGCACCAACTCTACCTGGTTGTATCAAGGAAGAAATTTGTCTGAATTAATTTCTTAGCCTACTGTCTAGTCCTCTTGGGAATCATGCGAGGATAATATGGCATTTCATTCGTACTAAAATTTTAATACTATCCTTGATTGATGTCCAGAGGACTAGACTACTAGTGTGTTTGCAAATCAAACTTGACCAATAGTCTGGTCTTCCTTGATACAACCAGATATAGTCAATGGAGTTGGCTTTAGACGAAAGAAGAGAAAAGAGAGCAAGAAGTTGTACTTGAAAATTTCTAGCTTTCAAGTTGTGTCACAGAAAGCAACAAAAGGGTGAAAAATTAAAGAAGAAAAGAAGGGTTTTTATAGTTAGTATGATATGCTTTTACAAAGATAATATTTGGAAATTTTATAAATAGCATTCTATATGCATTGATTTACATTAGATTTTCTCGTAAGTAAAAGTTATACTTATCAATCTTAAGAACCTACGAAAAACATAATATTCTTAATGAAAAAATCAAGATAGAAAAAAGGCAAGTGAATTATTGTTATTATTAATTCATTTTTTCCAGTCAACCCATATTGCATAAAACATTCCGCAAGATGATATGACTAGTAAGTATTAGATTTACAAGATTATCAAGTTTTTTTTTTAAGGAAAAATTATAAGAGAGAAAATGATTAGAACAACATAAATAACAATCCATTTTAATCTTGTTTTTTGATGTAACCGAAAATCAAGTCGTTTGGAAGTCAAGTAAAAATTGACATTTATTATGACTTTAAGAAAGATCCACAATTGGCGTCCATTAAATTAATTTAAGTCATTATCTATTAAACTAACATTACGTGACAGGAAAATGAAAAAGAATTTATGATTTTTTTTAATTTTAAGTATAAAAAATAGTTGTATTTTTTTTCTAAATATGCGAATTGGGTAGACTGAAAACATATTTTTTTTTCGTGTGTATGACACAACCCGAACCGAGGCCCAGATCGACACGGGCATTTCAAACCGTGAAGGCCCGAGAGCTACCTGGAAATCATACACACCATTCATATATTTATAACGAAATGCAGAAAAGATAACAAAACGGAAACATGGTCATCTGATTATATTAAGAAAACAACATGGCATAAGCTCAACAAGACTCAAATCCATCGAACACCAGCGAAATCTCTACTAATTGAAGGAAAACAATATTTGTTTGAAGATCGGGACAAGGCCCTCGGTCGGACCATAAACCAAAACCAAATGAGATTAACACAAGTGAACAAGATGCCTTCCAAAGTAAGGGAGGCTCACCAACTTTGAATGTCCGATGGGCTATAAGGAATCCACCCTTAACTAGGAGGTCAAGCCCCTAGCCCCAGTTTGTCCCAATGGTTAGAGTCTTTATCTCTAATACGCTAAGGGGCTTAAAGCTATCGTATGGTGCCTCTTGGGGACATAATAAACCCGCATCAACAAAACACGATTTCCCACAATGAGCCTTTCCACTCAAATCCTTTCCTCGGATAACCACCTAACTCTCTTTAAATCCATTTTTAACTCTTTAAGATATCCATTCTTTGAAAATCTTACTCTGTTATGACATACATTTTTTTGGTATCCTCATACCAAAACTTGCAAGTCATATCTCTAAGCCATAAAATACCATGTTACAGTACTTTCATTCAAATCAATGTTTAGACTACCAAGTCATTCAAATAGTACAGGAGGATTTGCATATCGAATTGCATGAATCTTATGCAAAGACTATCTCTTTCAACTTTTAAAACATGTGGTGGTCCATTACTTATAGCGAAGCATGCAACTCCTTAAATCATCACTTTTCATCTATATTAATAAGAAACACCCTCTCTTAATTTCATAACCAAAACCAAGTCTTAAACGATAGTAAATATATTTGTATTCATGCTTCTCAATATGAATTGATATGCAATTGAATAATTCTTGACATGAAAACAAGAGGCTTTATAATAAGAGAGGGATTATAAATGTATGTTAATGCTCTCAATTCAACATTCAAACTCAAAAAGCATATATGCTTATATACAAGTACAAATCAAATTTAGGGGAAGGCCTCAAGACCAAAACATTATCTCATTGAAAGAGTTCACAAAGCATACTCTTTAATGTAATTCAAAACCCTTCATAAATACATGATTTCTCAACATTAAAAATATTATAAAAATGATTTCATCATACCCATGTAGTTTAGAAAAACCCACATACCTTAATGATAATGAATTTGCGAAAAGATTAAACCTTTAAGCTTGATTGCCCAAATCCTAAGTTGTTTTTCTCCTCTTGTGTTTTAGATGATTAACTAATGATTTTATAGGGTTAAAACGTGGTTTAGAGACCGAAATACGTGTTAAGATGTTTAGGGATGGTTATTGGGTGACAAAAGACCATGTTTCCCTTGAAATACTCAAAAATAGAGTTTCTGCACCACTTAGCCATAGGGTTTGCGGCTCCATATCCATGGCCAACATTGAATTTTGCGGCACCAAGTCCATGGAAAACATTAGGCTTTTCATCAACAACCTTATTGCCAACCTTTTCCAGTGAGCGTTGGTGATGTTGAGGCGAGCTATAGTTTGTGGCGCCTACTTAGTTTTGAGGTCCTTAAACACCCCTAAATTATCAATACATGATCTACCATCACTACCGTGGTCCTAAAGATCCTTTTAGAAGCATCAAATGAATGTTACGACTATAGGGTGTCACAATCATACAACCTGTACGTACCTTATTCAAACACTCATAACCTCTTACTCTAGACTCAGATTGCTGAACGGTCGGAGGCTTTGGAAAGAAGACTCGAATGTACTTAACTTGATATATAGTAGGCCACATGAATCTTTATATACTATGAGAAAAAGTCACTGGAAGTTGACCTATGCAAAATCATCAACTAAAAATCAACCGACAGAAAAGTTTTCAACTCGACTTTGTGCTAGGGGATTGTTGTGACCTAAATTCGTATTCAAAGGTATTCAAAAACTATAGGATTGATAATAACACATATATTAACAAGGATTCATTGGGTTGTGGTCTATACATGTAGGAACGTCGGTTTAAATTCTAGCCCAAAGGTGCGGGTGTTAAATTATCTCCCCCTTGGGATCATTCATCCTCGAATGATGGGTAGTGACTTGTTCAAGCTCTAAAAGTATGGAATAATTAAATTAACCTCGCATTGAACATATCTCCTCAACAATATATGCAAAGACATCAAAAGAGGTTTATGATAACCCCTAATGAAACGTGTAAGCACGAAGCATGAGATATAAGAATTGACATAGAGATGACATTCCACATGATATATTTGGATCGTAATCATCACGACATATGATGTGAGTTTAATTGGTGACCATAGGTCTTGATTTACATCGGTACAACTATGAAATGAGATTTTGCAGGAGATAGAAATAGAAACACTGTCTACTTTACAAGATACAAAGAATAGATGTTACACCTAAAAACACCACTCATCTATGGCCCAAACAAAAAATAACATACTTCATTATTTCTAACTTACAATTATCGCATAACATTTCTAACCATAAGAGTTTGAGTCCCGCCACGTAATACTCCTGTGTTGAAGCCTAACTCAGAGAAAAGAGGAGCTATCTTAAGCTATGGGACCTCACACCCTACATCTCTTTAAGGATATTACTTCACCTTATCACTACCATCAAACACCCTCGGGTCTTAATTCAGGGAGTACTAACCACATAGCACTTTGGTTTGAGTTTTCATCAATCATAACATTCAAGCCTATCATTACTACACCCACTTCATGGATCTCCCCACTAGGACCGGCAAATTCTATCACTATTACCAAGATTTTTTTCCACATATCTCCTTTCTAACTATTGCAATTAACGAAAGTTCATCTCCTTCTTTTCCCCTTCACCTATAACCTTAGCTCAAGAAATTACATCAAAATTTTCACATTGAAGAACATATACTCCCTTACCTAAGACATTACTAAACTTTCACAACCACCATCACACTAATATACGGAGGGTCATTGAGGAACCCGAGCATAAGCATCATGAATGGGAGTAACACTATTAGACTATAACTTATACTTATTACACTACTCAAGGGGGGACATGATGTAAAGATACGATATAATCACGAAGTGCTTTATAGATCAAGTGTCTTGATCATAAGTAGAGAGACACTCTGGCATAAACACAACATAGCATGAGTTCTTAGGAAAAACCATAGCGAGAAACATAATTGCTTACATCATGAGTCGTATAACATAAGTTTAGGATTCATGAAGTCAACAATTGAGACAAAGACTTCTACTCGAAGCTATCGCTTCTCATTTTCAGATCTGAAATAGTCATGAGTTCGCACAATTTTATCATTTTGGGTAATCCCGACATAAAATGAATCAGTATCATTTGGAAAGCATATTTTATTAGAACCAAGAATTTGGTGAGACATGAATTTTTATCGAGCATGAGCAACATAATATAGATCTTGAATATCTGAAATATTAGATTACCGAGGGATATTATTGCTTCTAGTTTGGAGGTCGGAACATGAAATGAGTTACGTAGAGATCTCAAACCTTAGATATAGGTGAGACTTGAATACATAAGACTTTCGTAGAATGACCTCTTAAATTGGCGTAGGAGGGTCTTGCTTGCATAGGAATTGATTTTATCATGATTCTTACTTGAAACTTTACACCACAAGAAAATACGGGAACTATTTAATTCATCATCTACCCCTTAGATCAAAGTCAAAATCCTAAACTTAAGGACATATCTTCTCGTTAAATCTTACAAGAACAACACTTAACATAATGGGGTATCACCGTACACAAAAATGCTAAACTTCCCCTTTATAACTATTCTCTAAAGGCATTGCTTTCAAAGAATGCTACTCTTAATTTTCACCATCCTCTATAACAATCAACCTACAACTCCCAGTCTTATGAGCATACCCATCCTCATGTGTTATAACATAAAAATCCACTCTCCACTTCTTAACATTCTAACATTAGACTGTTAATCACATAACTTACATCATAATAAAATCTTTAAGACTATACCAAAGGGACATACTTCCTACTTATAGTTCCTCCATTCATCTCTAAAGAACATCACACAATAACTCCTTAGTCTTCTACGTACTACGAGATTGGAGAATGAAATATAGGTACACGTGACACTCGTACACATCACACTTTATCTAACAACATACTACCTCCGGGTTCAACTTATTCTTATATACTCATGCTCTTATACACTTAATGACTCAACCACAATTCATCATTTTAACACTAGACCTCATGTACATAAATATCATAGTTATCCACTCTTTTTTTCACAAGTTGCCAACCTAAGCTATTTCACACCCCATATTAAGCCTGCTAATTAATTCCAATAAAACATACATCACTAATCTTAAACTACTATCCTTTTTACCACTACCTAAATCTCAAGTTTAAGCCTATTGTCTACAATCAGGGTCGGATCAGTATGGAGCCCAGAGGGTTCATCCGAACCCCCTCGGGCAAAAAAATACACTGTGCATGTAGTATCAAATTATTGTTTCAGGTATAAATAACTGGCACTGCAACTCCTAAACAAAGTATAGTCTACAAATCAATTGTAAAAGGGCTCAAAATCTATAACTTTTATTGCTTATTTACTATTTGAGAATATTGTGAGAGTGAATATCACTTACATTTCTTTTAAAATACATACCCGAATTTTACATCTTCACCTGTAATTGTTATTAATGTTTTTTATTTTATTATTTTTAATTTTTTATTTAGAATTTTCAAAATTAGGATATTTATTATTTTAATGTTTAAAAGTATTTTACTTTTATTCATGCAGTGATATTTTAATTGTAATACTAATCACTTATTGATTATTTTTTAGTTAGGTAAATTGCATGGTCATATATTTTAAGATATTGTGATTCTTTTATTGTTTGAATATTAAGATGCTAGATTTAATTTGTTTCTCATACTAGCTTTTGTATCGTTGCATTTAGAAGTTTTATTTTCCTTGACCTTTTAATCAATTAATGTGTTTTTTAAGTAATATTTTGTTTTATTATATTGTATTACTATATTATCAATTAAAAAATTTAAAATACATGAAGCTTAAGCCCCATGCCTCGAGGCTTTCGGCTCACCCCGTGCTAAGTAAAATGCAATGTCTCCTACACCACCACCTTTTAAAACACTGATTTAAAGTATGCAATTATTTTATTTCTATTACAATGATTTGATGTGAATAAATAATGGTGGTATATATATATATTAGATACCAGATTTTAGGTTTACCTTCCTATGAAAATGATTGCCAGCTTAGGTACCATATAACCTAGACAAGGCATGTAATAAACTATTCATTTAGTAAAAGTACTTTTTTTTTAAAACAAAAAAAAATATTTTGATGTCAATAATATAATATTTCTAGATGGATTAAAGATATATGGAATTTATTTTTGATTTAACTAAAAGCAATTGATATTACTTGTAATTACGTGTACAAAATGCTGGGTTTTTCTCACTTTTTGATAATTTTGCACGAAATAAAAGTTTCACATTTATATCTGATGATTATACTATTACAAAGGAGTTAAAATTAAATGTTAATCTCCAAATTAGTTACACCCTTTAACTAATTTTATGCAACAAATTGTTGGGTTCATAGTAAATGAGAGGTGTGAATGAAAAATGGAGAAAACCAAGTGGAAGAGAAAAATTGAGATCACACCAATATAAAAAATGTACTCAAAAATAGGAAAGCTTACTAAATTCTCCCACATTGGTGGGAGAAAGAATCTTTAATGTTTTTATATTGGGAAACACACTCCCACATGGATATGTGAGGCAAGAAATAAGATATGCCTCGCGCCGTCGTCCTTGTCGCTCGCTCGGCTTCGACTTCAGCATTGGAAAATGAGATCTATCTTTTTGGACAAATTTTATATGATGATACGAATCTACCAAAACGCAACAGTTGTGTTGTTTCAGAATAAAAAATACTCTTTTTCTCTTAAAAAATTCTGTGTGATCATTCAAACTGTTGAGTGCGTTCAACGAGTCCAAATATTTGAGGTACCGCTATATTTGGATTGAAGTCCATTTTATCCGGGGAGGAAAATTCCGCAACCTCGGGTACAGTGAGGGGAATTATTTCCTTAAAGAAAGTCCGTGAATTCAGATGACTTAGCATTATTCATTTTTGTTTCATCTATTTTCTGAAAAAATAAAATATACCTCTTGAAAAGGTCATTTTGGTCTTGTGTTGAGGGTATTTGATATACTTCATTGTGTTCTTCATTATACTTGAACTCTAGTTGAAGTTATTGTTTGGTATATACAGATTCTGCGTACCCATAGAAGAAAATAACAATATTAAGGAAATAAGTTTCAAAATCTGTATAGCTTGTTTTTAGAGATTAAAGTTTTAACTTTCTACTCCACCTGAACTTAACTAGTGATTTAAAGTCATAAAAACTTCATTGCATGTTAAAGATCATTATGTTGACAATTGGAAGTCATAAAACCTTCATTGTCAACTAGAAAGAACAAGAAAAGTTTAAAGTTGCTTAACTTTATAAGTAGTATTCTGGAAATACTAAGCATTTTTTTTTCTTGTGGTGACAGAAAAAATGACAAGCAATAGTCAAATGCATGATGTGACAACATCTGTGGGGGAAATTAATATTGCCACATCAAGTCGCACAAATGCTCCGCCTACAATGGCACTGGTGGAGAAGTCTGGAATATTTGCGGGCATTGACTTTAACGATGGCAGCAAAATATATTATTTTTACCTCACCACTTTCTGTCTGCAATGGTTCACTAGCGAAGACGCTTCTGAGGTTCCCGAGGAAACTTCAGACAAAGACCGTTTATTAATTGTAGAAGCGTGGAAACATTTAGACTTCCTTTGCAAGAATTATATTCTGAGTGGTCTCCAAGATGACCTCTGTCACGACCCGAGCCTAGGCCCGAGCCATGATGAGCATCCCGAACCATGAAGGCCCGGAACACCCATTCTCTATCTGGTTATCATGCACAACATTCGTAGTCATAATAAAATGTGGAATTGAAACTGAGTACGGAATACATGGTCAAGTTCTGCAACATTTCTGAATAATAATATCTAACATCAGTCTGCGAAATCTCTACTAAGAACACAAACATCTGTCTGAAAAGAAACTGGGACAAGGCCGCCAGTAAACCAAAAACATAATAAATAAGATAATGTCTGACATAATTAGGCCTTTCGAATAATAGAAGGCTCACCACTGCGAGATCAAGTCTGCAAATCCGAGAATGTCTACTGAGTAGATGGACCCCTAGACTGTGCCTCAGGACCTAGAAGAGGGGGCGGGGGGTCAGCACAAAAGTACTGGCACGCGAAGCAATCCAAAAATAGTATAATGGAACATACATATATATATATATATATATATATATATATATATATATATATATATATATATATATATATATATATATATATATATATATATATATATATTAAGTGAAAGCAATTTTTTATCAAGACATCATGTATAAAACTGTTTCCGAAAAATACATGGGCACTTTCTGAAAACAGGTAAACTGCCTGTTCATTTCAAATCAAGATCTGTGATTTACTTCTGAGGTAGGTGGTATTCCCCTACAAGTCTGATATTCCACGGGCTGTATGGAATCCGCCATTGACTCGGCGGGGAAGCCCCCAACCCAAGTGTGCCGCAAGGTTTGGAGTGTCTGAGTCTGATACGTCATAGGACATTTAAGTCAGCGCATAATAGTATACCCGGGTCGGTAAACCATGGTTTTAGGCAATGACTCGCTTGAACTCAAGCCCTCTTCGGGGAATCACCTAACATCTCTGTATGCCCATTTTTAACCTTTTCTGTACATGCAACATTCTGAATGTCTAAAATCATGAAAGTCTAAAATGTCTGTTAGTTTGAGTCTAATATGGCGTTAATCTGAATTGGTATCGTCATACCAAGATATTGCAAGTCATGATTTTTTTTGAGCCATAATGTATTAAGCCAGAGCTTTCATTCAAAACATAGTTTAGACCACCAAAACATGTAACTGATGTAAAGTATTTCATATTCCGAAACTTAAAGTTCAATTCATGCAGAAATTTCATCAAAGACCTGGTGGTCAAATGTCTTTAGCAAGTTCATGTATTCAAAATTGAAACACATTCATTCATATTTGTATATAAGCTGTCAAATCGCTTTGGAGATTGTCAAAAGACCAAAACAATGATGTTAAAACATCTTATACATAAATATGTATACATAATTAAAAATCCCATTCTAAAACATGATTTTTTTTATGCCCATGAGAATTTAGGAAAAACCTCGTGTACCTCTATTTCCAAGGATAATAGATGTTTCTTGAAGCTTGCGGATTGGTGATTCCGAATATGTAATTATCTTCGAAAACCTACGGTCGAATCTTGAACTATTTGGGTTTTTATTTTTAAACCCTAAGGAGAATTCTTGAGCAATTTTGGAAAAGTATGTGTATTATGGTGTTTCAGGGATTAAATCCCGTGTTGGTGGTATATATAGGGGTGGAGGATGACCAAAATACCCCTAAGGAACAATTAAGGTCAAATCTGTCCCTCAGTTGACAGTTTGATAGGCCGGAGTAAATCGATTATAACTTTTTACTCATATATTCAAATCGGATGAAACCAACTTCATTTTAAAGAGGACTCAAATAGTTTTCGTTTTATATATTATAGCTCACACAGTTCATTATATACAGGGAGTCGTGATCGTTTGAAATTGACCCAGAAATACTGAAAACTGGGCAATAGGCTATGCGTTTTGCTACTGTTTTGAAAACCAAACGCAGCCTTATGCATTCCGAAAAATTTCAAAACCTATCCGAGATGTACTATGATCTTGCCCGATCGTAACACAACTTGAAAATCTAAAAACAAATATCGGAAAGGTTGAAAAGTTGTATCCCGAAGATTGCCAGCTAAAATGACACTAAGTCCCCATTACACTCACCAAAAAATTTCAAGTTTTTAAGTCCAAGGGCACTCTATTAAAGGCTAATCCATGCACGACTTTTACGGGGTGTTACATTATCTCTCCCTTGGGATCAGTCATCCTCGAATGATGGATAGGAACTTGTTGAAGCCTTAAAGATATAGAATAACGCGGACACGACATGTCCTTTAATAAAGAATACATTGATTTGAAGCATGACCATACGGCTGGAACTACTGATATTTTGAATTCTTATATCGGACACGCATATCTGATGCATGGAATACACGACTGAAGCTATTCATAAGCTGAATTCTCATAATGAACATGCATATCTAATGCATGGATCTGTCCTTGAGTTGTTCTCATGAACGCAGGACTAAATACACTGATAGGCTGAACTTTTTCTATTGAACATGCATTTTTAATGCATGCATATCTGACTGGACTAACGTATGAATGTATAACTGATTACGCAATGATAACTGGTGCAAGGCTTGCAATAAGAATCTATACATGCAACTGAATGAGGTATCTTCCCCTTGGGACACTATGTCCCTCTATGAATGCTCAATTTATTAAGATACTCGAAAAAAAAAATTGAGGCGATGCACTAGGCACCTACAAATTGAATCATAACTGAACATCTGGAATCTAAATCTAATGCATGACACATGAACTGAGCTATACTCGCAACTACTGGTATACTCTATCTTGGAATAGTAGCATGACTGATATTTTGGGTAGCATGAATAAATGAAAAGACGAGAAAACAAGTCATACGAATCTGCCTGTTAAATTGACTTACTGACTATACAAATTGAATTATGCTGGACTTTCATACTTAACTGGAGTATCTCTTCAACACTCTCTCAAAAGAAGTTCTAACAGTAATAGGGAGCCACGAATCTTGGGTATGGATTACACAAGATATCCAACTGAGGAAATCACAATATTAACTCTACTCTGCAGTCTGAAATATAGACATATAACTCCTAAATTAGGATAGAAATTTTAGACCTTTAGCAATACGACTTCTTACTTTCAGGCTTAGCGCACTTCCCGAATATCCCTTAACTATACTATTCCCTATAAATATGATATTCATTCAATTCAGCTTAAATTTCTCATATGAGCATTGACAAATTTTTCTACTAATGTCTAAAATAGCTTAATCCTTACCCCGCGATCAAGCCTAACTCTAAGTCACAAAAATACAACATGCTACACCATGCTATTATTGTAAACCATATGATGCCACTTTCTATACCTCTTTTAAAGATCACATTCTAAGCATAACATGTCTTACCACTTTAATGACTACTCTGAACTCTTAATATGAAGTCGCTAATGCATATTGCAACCTTCCACTACAATCCTAAAACATCATTTAAGCCTAATTTATAACCACATGTTAACTTCAAGGCAAACACCCATAAATACATACTTCACATTGTTTCTAAACTATTATCAATATAACTCCCACGCACTATCCTACAAAACATACACACACAAACTTTTCCACTAAACATCACATGTATCAAAGATTGGCCCCAAATCTCACTTCATAATTATGGCCTTATCTAAACAAACGTACTATGATCTTCCATCAACAAGAACATTTACTTCATCACCACTATCATTGCATAGGGAGGACACTAAAAGGTTAAAACATAAGACCCTGAAGCATGAGATGATTTTTATATGTGACTGAACACATTATAAAGAGTGAGTACATGCGTCATGAGTTATATGACCGCAACTAGAGTTCCTAACATAAGGAATGTAATTCCAACTACTTGAATGAACTAGAACTCATTATCTTGGAACTGGAAGAGTATGTGACTCTCTATCATATACAGGAATCACGAACTATGATCAAGGAACTGAAACGTAAAGCTTGAGTAGGCATTGGGATCACTGAAAAATACTAAGATAAGAATGGGTTGAGTCTCACCCTCACTTTCTAACGTTCTAAATCATACTGCATCACTACTAGAATCTGAGAGCCTTACTTGGTCAGTCGTTCTGTCATCTCCCCCTTAGCTTCAAGTCATCATCTAGAGTTTGGGAGATCCTTTACCATATTCTAACTGAACTACACTTACTCCACTCTAGGGTTTGAAAAAAATAGCAATACATGCATATCATAGAACTTAGCCCAAATGACTACCTTCCGGGATACACTCTATCTTTCTCTAGCCACCAATAGTCATAGTATAATGCATGCACACTTATTCTATCGGTTTAACCTTCAAAAGTCAAGCTTAGATGCTAACACTTAACATGGATATCACCAAGCCTTTGATCAACGATATCTCTTTCGATAGAGCATACCACTATTGCGACTCCAAATTTATATCCCTCTACTATGAGAATCAAGATCACCGCAAAAGGCCCAACACTATCAATCAAAACACCTTAACATGGCTATTTAGATCACCATGTACCATCTAACTAGTCTTTCTCCACTTAACAATTCGATGGTACCACTAGCCACGCACAACAAGTAATAGCCTTAGAAAAATGCCACAACCTCATGTCACCTTAGGCATACTTCTACATCATACATGCAATATCATACACCACTACGAATCAAATAAACTTACTCTATTGCATGCATCGTTTAAGTCTATTAGATCACTTCTATACAACTAGTATTCATTAACCAAGAAATCTTCACATCCACCTTCATGGACATCAACTGTTCAAACTTAATATCTAGTGCTATGCATTATTTACAACCCAACCTTACACGAAATTTTCACTTGGAAACTATGAAATAAACATCACGAAACACTAGTGTACTAGAACTTCATAACCACAATAATCGATCATGACCTAACGGTTTTCCTTATCATAATCCATTAGCATGTACTATTTCAGCACATCAAGCCTACTAATTTAATCCCACAAAACATGCATCATCAAACTCGTGCCACTATTTACCACCACACCATTTAAATTCAAGCCTATAGTTTAGTATCAATCATTTATCACCAATGAAGAATGCAACATAATATAAATATACTAATCCATCAAATTGGGATATTCTACCCAAATATCTGAAAAATCTACTACATACCTTCTCACAAGTAGCACTAGTTTACAACTACCAATGAAAAGAGGGTCAAGGGGGTTAAAGCCTCATAAAAGACATGGTCAACTTTATCCTTATATTATAACCCCGTACAATCGTATCTACTTATACTTCTTTCTCACATCACAATTACTTACCCAAGCGTACATTTACACTAACTTCAAAATCCACAACAACCATGAGTCTATACTTATAACCTACTGGCTAATCTGGCCATTTTCATACTTCAAGCAAGGACAATTCACCTCGTCTAATAACTCCTTCTTTGTCTTCTACTAATAAACTAACACACAAGGACGAATCGCTTCATTACCAACTCTATCTCATGCAAAAAGATTCAGCTATACATATATTCAACCAACACAAGAACTACACGTTGAATGACACATTGCTAGTGAATCGAAATAGGCCTCATACGACTTCACTAGACTTTGATTTTTTTGTAGTTTGAACAAGAAAATAAGAGGAATGACAAGGCAACTATGCTAGTGAATCGAAAGAGCCCCACACGGCTTCACTAGACTTTTTAGTTTCACCAACATGATGATAAAATATTTTCAAGAGATAGAAACTTGTCACACAACATTCCATAATCTGAGAATACACATCTTACTTTGTATTGATAAAAAAAATCTGAGTCAAATATTTCCCCCACAGATTATCATACAATCCACACACGGTACTTGCTACCAATTGGTCATGACACCGACACTTAAGTTATACTACTATTTGGGTGGAAATACAATTCCAACACTTCTACTACACATCTTTTCACTTAAGCATGACATCTGCAACATAAATTTCTGAAAAGGGCTGAATATACTCAATACAGAAGGCTGAAAAGCATGATTTCATCAAGATCATGGTTCACACTGGAACCCATACACTTTAAAGCAATAACGGACTCTTATCAAATCCTTGCACAATTTTAAGATCTTATATGACGCGATCCAAAGGGACAATACCATTTACACTCTAAACTTCTGCACTTGATTCACCCTAGAAATGTGATGGGTCAGAGAACTTCAGAGTAAGGAAAGAACTTGGGATGATTTTACTTTCGTATGGACGTCACCATAGCACGAATTCGAGTATGAAGGAGGAACATTCTGACTCTATTTCACGAACTAGAACATGAAGAAAGAAAGATATTCCTAAACGTCTTGTAGACTCCTGCTTATAAGTGTGGCATACTACACACCCATAAATAAGACTCTACCCGATGCGATTTAGCAGACAACCTGGGACCATGAACTGTGCTTTGATACAAAGTTTGTCACGACCCGAGCCTAGGCCCTAGCCATGACGAGCATCCCAGACCATGAAGGCCCGGAACACCCATTCTCTATCTGGTTATCATGCACAACATTCGTAGTCATAATAAAATACGAAATTGAAACTGAGTATGGAATACATGGTCAAGTTCTACAACATTTCTGAATAATACTATCTGACATCAGTCTGGAAAATCTCTACTAAGAACACAAACATCTGTCTGAAAATAAACTAGGACAAGGCCCCTAGTAAACCAAAAACATAATAAATAAGATAATGTCTTACATAATTAGGCCTTCCGAATAATAGAAGGCTCACCACTGCGAGATCAAGTCTGCAAATTCGAGAATGTCTACTGAGTGGCTGGACCCCTAGACTGTGCCTCAGGACCTGGAAGAGGGTGGGGTCAACACAAAAGTACTGGCACGCGAAGCAATCAAAAAATAGTATAATGGAACAGACATATATATATATATATATATATATATATATTAAGTGAAAGCAATTTTTCATCAACACATCATGTATAAAACTATTTCCGAAAAATACATGGGCACTTTCTGAAAACATGTAACCTGCCTGTTCATTTCATATCAAGATCTGTGTTTTACTTCTGAGTTAGGTGGTATTCCCCTACAAGTCTGATATTCCACGGGCTTTATCGAATTCGCCATTGACTCGGCGGGGAAGCCACCAACCCAAGAGTGCCGCATGGATTGGAGTGTCTGAGTCTGATATGCCACAGGACATTTATGTCAGCGCATAATAGTATACCCGGGTCGGCAAACCACAGTTTTAGGCAATGAGTCGCTTGAACTCAAGCCCTCTTCGGGGAACCACCTAACATTTCTGTATGCCCATTTTTAACCTTTTCTGTATATGCAACATTCTGAATGTCTAAAATCATGAAAGTCTGAAATGTCTGTTAGTCCGAGTCTGATATGGCGTTAGTCTGAATTGGTATCGTCATACCAAGACATTGCAAGTCATGATTTTTCTGAGCCATAATGTATTAAGCAAGAGCTTTCATTCAAAACATAGTTTAGACCACCAGAACATGTAACTGATGTAAAGGATTTCATATTCCAAAACTTAAAGTTCAATTCATGCAAAAATTTCATCAAAAACCTGGTGGTCAAATGTCTTTAGCAAGTTCATGTATTCAAAATTGAAACACATTCATTCATATTTGTATATAAACTGTCAAATCGCTTTGGAGATGGTCAAAAGAGCAAAACAATGATGTAAAAACATCTTATTCATAAATATATATACATAATTTAAAACCCCATTCTAAAACATGATTTTTTTATGACCATAAGAATTTAGGAAAAACCCCGCGTACCTTTTTTTCCAAGGATAATAGATGTTTCTTGAAGCTTACGTATTGGTGATTCCGAATATGTAATTATCTTCGAAAACCTACGGTCGAATCTTGAACTATTTGGGTTTTTATTTTGAAACCCTAAGGAGAATTCTTGAGAAATTTTGGAAAAGTATGCATATTATGGTGTTTGAGGGATTAAATCCCGTGTTGGTGGTATATATAGGGGTGGAGGATGACCAAAATACCCCTAAGGAACAATTAAGGCCAAATCTGTCCCTCAGTTGACAGTTTGACAGGCCGGAGTAAATCGATTATAACGTTTTACTAATATTTTCAAATTGGATGAAACCAACTTCATTTTAAAGAGGACTCAAATAGCTTTCGTTTTATATATTATAGCTCACACAGTTCATTATATAAAGGGAGTTGTGATCGTTTTAAATTGACCTAGAAATACTGAAAACTGGGCAATAGGCTATGCGTTTTGCTACAGTTTAGAAATCCAAACGCAGCCTTATGCATTCTGAAAAATTTCAAAGCTTATCCGATATGCACTATGAGTTTGCCCGATCATAACGCAACTTGAAAATCTAAAAATGAATATCGGAAAGGTTGAAAAGTTGTATCCCGAAGATTGCCAGCTAAAATGACACTAAGTCCTCATTACACTCACAAAAAATTTCATGTTTTTAAGTCTAAGGGCACTCTATTAAAGGCAAATTCATGAACGACTTTTACGGGGTGTTACAACCTCTACAATGTTTACAGTGGAATTAAGAGATCGTAGCAATTGTGGGGGGAACTTGAATGAAAATATAAAATAGAGAATGCGGGAATTAAGAAATTCCTTGTTGCACGGTTCCTGGACTTTAAAATGATAGATAACAAATCGTTTGTCTCTCAAGTGCAGGAGTTACAAGTAATCATACATGATCTCCTAGAAGAAGGTATATCTTTGAAAAGTACCTTAGTTGAACAAATTAAAAAGTTTCTTAATACTCACATAAACATTTTTGTAGGTTCGATTGTAAATGATGCATTTCAAGTAGCAGCGATAGTTGAGAAGCTACCACCTTTGTGGAAAGACTCCAAAAACTACTTCAAGCATAAACGCAAAGAGATAATTTTTGAAGATCTTACTGGCCGACTGCATATAGAAGAGGATAATAAGGCTGCCGAGAGAAGGTCAAAAGGAAATTCTATAATTAATGGAGCACATATTGTAAAAGATGATCAAAACAATTCTAAGAAAAGGAAGAAAGTTAAATAAGACAGCAATCAACCCAAGAAAAAATTCAAGGGAAAATGCTTCAATTATAGGAAGATTGGCCACAAGTCCACGGAATGTTCGTGCCCCGAAGAAAGGTAAGAAAACAGATCAAGCAAATATTATTGAATCCAACAAAGAATGCGGTGATTTGTGTGCTATGTTCTCAGAATGAAACTTGGTGTGGAATCCTCGTGAATGGTAGATAGATTCTGGTGCCACCCGCCATGTATGTGCCAATTAAGAGTCGTTTTCATCATTTTCTCCGGCTCAAGTAGAAGAAATGATATACATGGCTAACTCCGCTACTGCTAAGGTGGAAGGAACTGGGAAACTGTGCTTGAAAATGACTTCGAGAAAGGTCTTGACACTTAACAATGTCTTGTATGTTCTAGAATTATGTAGGAACTTAATTTATGTTTAACTTCTAGATAAGAACAGATTCAAATGTGTAACCATTTCTGGAAAAATTGTAATAAGCAAAGGAGAAATGTATGTAGGAAAAGGCTATCTCACCGAGGGCCTTTATAAGATGAATGTAATGGCTGTTGAAATAAATAAAAGTTCAAATTCTTCTTATTTGCTTGAGTCTTATTATTTTTGGCCTGAACGTTTCGGAAATGTTAATTATAAAACGTTACGAAAACTGATTAACTTAGAAGTTTTTCCAAAATTTGAGTGCAATAAATCAAAGTGTCAAACGTGTGTAGAATCAAAGTATGCAAAGTATCCTTATAAGTTCGATGAAAGGAATTCTAATCCTTTATACTCAGTACACACTGATATTTGTGATATGAAGTCAACAATATCACGTGGTGGGAAAAAGTATTTCATAACTTTTATTGACGATTTCACTAGATATTGTTATGTCTATTTGCTAAATAGTAAGGATGAAGCAATAGATGCATTTAGGAAATATAAAACTGAAGTTGAAAATCAGTTAGATAAAAGATAAAAATTATAAAAGTGATAGGGGCGGAGAATATAAATCTCCCTTTGCCAAAATATGTGTAGAGAATGGAATCGTCCATCAAACTACGGTTCCGTATTCGCCTCAATCTAACAGAATTATGGAAAGGAAACACCAAACTTTGAAGGAAATGATAAATGCCTTTCTTATAAGTTTCGGTTTACCAAAAAATATATGGGGGGAGGCTATCCTTACAACCAATCATATACTCAATAGAGTTTCCCATAGTAAGACACAATCATTTCCTTATGAAAAATGGAAAGAAAGGAAACCCAACTTGAAATATTTAATAGTATGGGGGTGTCTAGCAAAGGTCCAAATTTCTATGCCTAAATGGGTTAAGATAGAACCTAAAACGGTGGACTATGTGTTCATAGGATATGCTAAAATTAGTAAAGCATGTCGATTTTTGGTTCATAACTCCGATCTTTTGGATATTAATGAAAATAAGGTAATTAAATCAGACAATACAGAATACTTTAGAAACATTAGACATGAACAGTCTAGTAGAGGATCAAAATGACCTCGAGATGAACCAAGTGAGGATGTACATAATGAAGAAAATCCAATGCGTAGTATATGTCAAATAAGATCTACTTCATTTGGATCGGATTTTGTAACATTTCTCTTAGAAAATGAGCCTTAAAACATTTAGGGAAGCGATGACATCTTTGAACTCATCCTTTTGGAAAGAGCCAGTCAATAGTGAGATTGATTCAATCTTAAGCAATCATACATGGCAATTAGTTGATCTTCCTCTCAGAAATAAACCTTTAGGTTCTAAATGGATTTTCAAAAGGAATATGAAAGCAAATGGCAATATTGACAAATACAAGGCAAGATAAAGGTCTTCAAATAAAAATAAGGTCTTGATTACTTTGATACATACTCGCCAGTAAGGAAACATCGATTCAATTATTAATTGCCTTACCGGTGGTATATGATCTTAGAATCCATCAAATGGATGCGAAAAATACTTTCCTAAATGGAGAATTAGAGGAAGAAATATACATAGAACATCCTGAGGGTTTTGTGGTTCCAGGAAAGGAAAACAAGGTGTGTAAACTTATCAAGTCATTATATGGACTAAAGTAAGCACCAAAATAATGGCATGCGAAGCTTGACCAAACCATGTTGGCAAACAGATTCAAAATAAATGAATGTGATAAATATGTTAATATTAAAGACACTCCAAATCACAAAGTCATTGTATATTTATATGTGGATGGTATGTTGATCTTCAGTAGAGACATTTCTGACGTAAATGCATTAAAACAAATGCTCGAGAGCAAGTTTGATATGAAAGACCTCAGAGTTGTAGATGTAATCTTTGGTATAAGAATCCATTGAACTCCACAAGGGTTGGAATTGTCATAGTCCCATTATATCGAAAAGGTACTTGACAAGTTAAACTATATCGAATTCGGTATTGCCAAGCTCTATTGGATGCGAGCTTTGTACTTCAAAAAAATGAAGGTGAAAGTGACTCGCAATTGGAGTACTCAAGTGTATTGGAATGTTTAATATATATAATGAACTATACACAACCATACATAGCATGTACTATCAGTAAATTGAGTCAGTACACAAGTAATCCCAACAAATCTCACTGGATGTCAATAAAAATAGTTTGGGGTATCTTAAATACACTCATGATTATGCTTTGCATTATAATAAATATCCTATGGTACTTGAAGGATACAGTGATGCAGATTGGATCACCGGATCGAATAAAGTACAATCCACAAGTGGATATGTATTTACTATCGGTGGAGGAGCAGTCTCTTGGAAATCATCCAAACAGACTTGTATTGCTCTCTCTACAGTGGAATCTGAATTTATCGCATTGGATAAAGCCGGTGAAGAAGCATAATGGCTCCAAAATTTATTAGAATATATTCCTTATTGTCCCAAGCCAGTGGCACCAGTATGTATACACTGTGATAGCCAAATGGTA